>OZ038375.1:109570472-110871195 GCA_964036015.1 Leptarthrus brevirostris
TTTAATTTCCAGGCTGGAAATTGCGCATTGAATAAAAATGGACCCATCAACGAAAACACTTCCAGTAGATACAAAAATCGTTCCAGTTCGGTCAAATTGAGATACTTCCAGTGAAACCTTCCAAACTAATTGTTTTGGCGACCTCTTTCGAATGAGGACCCCTTTTATTTGATTTCGTAACAAAAAATTTTTTTCACCAAAAAAATCATGGGCTATAGGCCAGTGATTTTTTGTAGTTTTGAGTGAAAATTTTTTTTGCAAAAATTTTGATGCCATTCGAAAGAGCTGTCAGGAAATGGTGGTCTAGCTGGTTTTCCCCGTTCCTGGAGCCTGGAAACATGAAAAAATGACGAAAAACCGTTGCAATGGCCTCATTTCCAGTCAATTTTCAGAATGCTCAAAATTAATTAATTCGATGAAGTAGATAAAACTAAACTGTGGATTGGGGATAATTTTCCAGGCTGGAAATTGCGCATTGAATAAAAAATGACCCATCAACGAAACACTTCCAGTAGATACAAAAATCGTTCCAGTTCGGTCAAATTGAGATACTTTCCAGTGAAACCTTCCAAACTAATTGTTTTTGGCGACCTCTTTCGAATGAGACCCCTTTTATTTGATTTCGTAACAAAAAATTTTTTTCACCAAAAAAATCATGGGCTATAGGCCAGTGATTTTTGTCGATTTTGAGTGAAATTTTTTTTGCAAAAATTTTGATGCCATCGAAAGAGCATGTCAGAAAATGGTGGTCTAGCTGGTTTTCCCGTTCCCTGGAGCCTGGAAACATGGAAAAAATGACGAAAAACCGTTGCAATGGCCTCATTTCCAGTCAATTTTCAGAATGCTCAAAATTAATTAATTCGATGAATTCCAGTAAAATTTCCAGTGCTATTTGAAAGTAGATATACTAAACTGTGGATTGGGATAATTTTCCAGGCTGGAAATTGCGCATTGAATAAAAAATGACCCATCAACGAAACACTTCCAGTAGATACAAAAATCGTTCCAGTTCGGTCAAATTGAGATACTTTCCAGTGAAACCTTCCAAACTAATTGTTTTTGGCGACCTCTTTCGAATGAGACCCCTTTTATTTGATTTCGTAACAAAAAATTTTTTTCACCAAAAAAATCATGGGCTATAGGCCAGTGATTTTTGTCGATTTTGAGTGAAATTTTTTTTGCAAAAATTTTGATGCCATTCGAAAGAGCATGTCAGAAAATGGTGGTCTAGCTGGTTTTCCCGTTCCCTGGAGCCTGGAAACATGGAAAAAATGACGAAAAACCGTTGCAATGGCCTCATTTCCAGTCAATTTTCAGAATGCTCAAAATTAATTAATTCGATGAATTCCAGTAAAATTTCCAGTGCTATTTGAAAGTAGATATACTAAACTGTGGATTGGGATAATTTTCCAGGCTGGAAATTGCGCATTGAATAAAAAATGACCCATCAACGAAACACTTCCAGTAGATACAAAAATCGTTCCAGTTCGGTCAAATTGAGATACTTTCCAGTGAAACCTTCCAAACTAATTGTTTTTGGCGACCTCTTTCGAATGAGACCCCTTTTATTTGATTTCGTAACAAAAAATTTTTTTCACCAAAAAAATCATGGGCTATAGGCCAGTGATTTTTGTCGATTTTGAGTGAAATTTTTTTTGCAAAATTTTGATGCCATTCGAAAGAGCATGTCAGAAAATGGTGGTCTAGCTGGTTTTCCCGTTCCCTGGAGCCTGGAAACATGGAAAAAATGACGAAAAACCGTTGCAATGGCCTCATTTCCAGTCAATTTTCAGAATGCTCAAAATTAATTAATTCGATGAATTCCAGTAAAATTTCCAGTGCTATTTGAAAGTAGATATACTAAACTGTGGATTGGGATAATTTTCCAGGCTGGAAATTGCGCATTGAATAAAAAATGACCCATCAACGAAACACTTCCAGTAGATACAAAAATCGTTCCAGTTCGGTCAAATTTGAGATACTTTCCAGTGAAACCTTCCAAACTAATTGTTTTGGCGACCTCTTTCGAATGAGACCCCTTTTATTTGATTTCGTAACAAAAAATTTTTTTCACCAAAAAAATCATGGGCTATAGGCCAGTGATTTTTGTCGATTTTGAGTGAAATTTTTTTTGCAAAAATTTTGATGCCATTCGAAAGAGCATGTCAGAAAATGGTGGTCTAGCTGGTTTTCCCGTTCCCTGGAGCTGGAAACATGGAAAAATGACGAAAAACCGTTGCAATGGCCTCATTTCCAGTCAATTTTCAGAATGCTCAAAATTAATTAATTCGATGAATTCCAGTAAAATTTCCAGTGCTATTTGAAAGTAGATATACTAAACTGTGGATTGGGATAATTTCCAGGCTGGAAATTGCGCATTGAATAAAAAATGACCCATCAACGAAACACTTCCAGTAGATACAAAAATCGTTCCAGTTCGGTCAAATTGAGATACTTTCCAGTGAAACCTTCCAAACTAATTGTTTTTGGCGACCTCTTTCGAATGAGACCCCTTTTATTTGATTTCGTAACAAAAAATTTTTTTCACCAAAAAAATCATGGGCTATAGGCCAGTGATTTTTGTCGATTTTGAGTGAAATTTTTTTTGCAAAAATTTTGATGCCATTCGAAAGAGCATGTCAGAAAATGGTGGTCTAGCTGGTTTTCCCGTTCCCTGGAGCCTGGAAACATGGAAAAAATGACGAAAAACCGTTGCAATGGCCTCATTTCCAGTCAATTTTCAGAATGCTCAAAATTAATTAATTCGATGAATTCCAGTAAAATTTCCAGTGCTATTTGAAAGTAGATATACTAAACTGTGGATTGGGATAATTTTCCAGGCTGGAAATTGCGCATTGAATAAAAAATGACCCATCAACGAAACACTTCCAGTAGATACAAAAATCGTTCCAGTTCGGTCAAATTGAGATACTTTCCAGTGAAACCTTCCAAACTAATTGTTTTTGGCGACCTCTTTCGAATGAGACCCCTTTTATTTGATTTCGTAACAAAAAATTTTTTTCACCAAAAAAATCATGGGCTATAGGCCAGTGATTTTTGTCGATTTTGAGTGAAATTTTTTTTGCAAAAATTTTGATGCCATTCGAAAGAGCATGTCAGAAAATGGTGGTCTAGCTGGTTTTCCCGTTCCCTGGAGCCTGGAAACATGGAAAAAATGACGAAAAACCGTTGCAATGGCCTCATTTCCAGTCAATTTTCAGAATGCTCAAAATTAATTAATTCGATGAATTCCAGTAAAATTTCCAGTGCTATTTGAAAGTAGATATACTAAACTGTGGATTGGGATAATTTTCCAGGCTGGAAATTGCGCATTGAATAAAAAATGACCCATCAACGAAACACTTCCAGTAGATACAAAAATCGTTCCAGTTCGGTCAAATTGAGATACTTTCCAGTGAAACCTTCCAAACTAATTGTTTTTGGCGACCTCTTTCGAATGAGACCCCTTTTATTTGATTTCGTAACAAAAAATTTTTTTCACCAAAAAAATCATGGGCTATAGGCCAGTGATTTTTGTCGATTTTGAGTGAAATTTTTTTTGCAAAAATTTTGATGCCATTCGAAAGAGCATGTCAGAAAATGGTGGTCTAGCTGGTTTTCCCGTTCCCTGGAGCCTGGAAACATGGAAAAAATGACGAAAAACCGTTGCAATGGCCTCATTTCCAGTCAATTTTCAGAATGCTCAAAATTAATTAATTCGATGAATTCCAGTAAAATTTCCAGTGCTATTTGAAAGTAGATATACTAAACTGTGGATTGGGATAATTTTCCAGGCTGGAAATTGCGCATTGAATAAAAAATGACTCATCAACGAAACACTTCCAGTAGATGCAAAAATCGTTCCAGTTCGGTCAAATTGAGATACTTTCCAGTGAAACCTTCCAAACTAATTGTTTTTGGCGACCTCTTTCGAATGAGACCCCTTTTATTTGATTTCGTAACAAAAAATTTTTTTCACCAAAAAAATCATGGGCTATAGGCCAGTGATTTTTGTCGATTTTGAGTGAAATTTTTTTTGCAAAAATTTTGATGCCATTCGAAAGAGCATGTCAGAAAATGGTGGTCTAGCTGGTTTTCCCGTTCCCTGGAGCCTGGAAACATGGAAAAAATGACGAAAAACCATCGCAATGGCCTCATTTCCAGTCAATTTTCAGAATGCTCAAAATTAATTAATTCGATGAATTCCAGTAAAATTTCCAGTGCTATTTGAAAGTAGATATACTAAACTGTGGATTGGGATAATTTTCCAGGCTGGAAATTGCGCATTGAATAAAAAATGACCCATCAACGAAACACTTCCAGTAGATACAAAAATCGTTCCAGTTCGGTCAAATTGAGATACTTTCCAGTGAAACCTTCCAAACTAATTGTTTTTGGCGACCTCTTTCGAATGAGACCCCTTTTATTTGATTTCGTAACAAAAAATTTTTTTCACCAAAAAAATCATGGGCTATAGGCCAGTGATTTTTGTCGATTTTGAGTGAAATTTTTTTTGCAAAAATTTTGATGCCATTCGAAAGAGCATGTCAGAAAATGGTGGTCTAGCTGGTTTTCCCGTTCCCTGGAGCCTGGAAACATGGAAAAAATGACGAAAAACCATCGCAATGGCCTCATTTCCAGTCAATTTTCAGAATGCTCAAAATTAATTAATTCGATGAATTCCAGTAAAATTTCCAGTGCTATTTGAAAGTAGATATACTAAACTGTGGATTGGGATAATTTTCCAGGCTGGAAATTGCGCATTGAATAAAAAATGACCCATCAACGAAACACTTCCAGTAGATACAAAAATCGTTCCAGTTCGGTCAAATTGAGATACTTTCCAGTGAAACCTTCCAAACTAATTGTTTTTGGCGACCTCTTTCGAATGAGACCCCTTTTATTTGATTTCGTAACAAAAAATTTTTTTCACCAAAAAAATCATGGGCTATAGGCCAGTGATTTTTGTCGATTTTGAGTGAAATTTTTTTTGCAAAAATTTTGATGCCATTCGAAAGAGCATGTCAGAAAATGGTGGTCTAGCTGGTTTTCCCGTTCCCTGGAGCCTGGAAACATGGAAAAAATGACGAAAAACCGTTGCAATGGCCTCATTTCCAGTCAATTTTCAGAATGCTCAAAATTAATTAATTCGATGAATTCCAGTAAAATTTCCAGTGCTATTTGAAAGTAGATATACTAAACTGTGGATTGGGATAATTTTCCAGGCTGGAAATTGCGCATTGAATAAAAAATGACCCATCAACGAAACACTTCCAGTAGATACAAAAATCGTTCCAGTTCGGTCAAATTGAGATACTTTCCAGTGAAACCTTCCAAACTAATTGTTTTTGGCGACCTCTTTCGAATGAGACCCCTTTTATTTGATTTCGTAACAAAAAATTTTTTTCACCAAAAAAATCATGGGCTATAGGCCAGTGATTTTTGTCGATTTTGAGTGAAATTTTTTTTGCAAAAATTTTGATGCCATTCGAAAGAGCATGTCAGAAAATGGTGGTCTAGCTGGTTTTCCCGTTCCCTGGAGCCTGGAAACATGGAAAAAATGACGAAAAACCGTTGCAATGGCCTCATTTCCAGTCAATTTTCAGAATGCTCAAAATTAATTAATTCGATGAATTCCAGTAAAATTTCCAGTGCTATTTGAAAGTAGATATACTAAACTGTGGATTGGGATAATTTTCCAGGCTGGAAATTGCGCATTGAATAAAAAATGACCCATCAACGAAACACTTCCAGTAGATACAAAAATCGTTCCAGTTCGGTCAAATTGAGATACTTTCCAGTGAAACCTTCCAAACTAATTGTTTTTGGCGACCTCTTTCGAATGAGACCCCTTTTATTTGATTTCGTAACAAAAAATTTTTTTCACCAAAAAAATCATGGGCTATAGGCCAGTGATTTTTGTCGATTTTGAGTGAAATTTTTTTTGCAAAAATTTTGATGCCATTCGAAAGAGCATGTCAGAAAATGGTGGTCTAGCTGGTTTTCCCGTTCCCTGGAGCCTGGAAACATGGAAAAAATGACGAAAAACCGTTGCAATGGCCTCATTTCCAGTCAATTTTCAGAATGCTCAAAATTAATTAATTCGATGAATTCCAGTAAAATTTCCAGTGCTATTTGAAAGTAGATATACTAAACTGTGGATTGGGATAATTTTCCAGGCTGGAAATTGCGCATTGAATAAAAAATGACCCATCAACGAAACACTTCCAGTAGATACAAAAATCGTTCCAGTTCGGTCAAATTGAGATACTTTCCAGTGAAACCTTCCAAACTAATTGTTTTTGGCGACCTCTTTCGAATGAGACCCCTTTTATTTGATTTCGTAACAAAAAATTTTTTTCACCAAAAAAATCATGGGCTATAGGCCAGTGATTTTTGTCGATTTTGAGTGAAATTTTTTTTGCAAAAATTTTGATGCCATTCGAAAGAGCATGTCAGAAAATGGTGGTCTAGCTGGTTTTCCCGTTCCCTGGAGCCTGGAAACATGGAAAAAATGACGAAAAACCGTTGCAATGGCCTCATTTCCAGTCAATTTTCAGAATGCTCAAAATTAATTAATTCGATGAATTCCAGTAAAATTTCCAGTGCTATTTGAAAGTAGATATACTAAACTGTGGATTGGGATAATTTTCCAGGCTGGAAATTGCGCATTGAATAAAAAATGACCCATCAACGAAACACTTCCAGTAGATACAAAAATCGTTCCAGTTCGGTCAAATTGAGATACTTTCCAGTGAAACCTTCCAAACTAATTGTTTTTGGCGACCTCTTTCGAATGAGACCCCTTTTATTTGATTTCGTAACAAAAAATTTTTTTCACCAAAAAAATCATGGGCTATAGGCCAGTGATTTTTGTCGATTTTGAGTGAAATTTTTTTTGCAAAAATTTTGATGCCATTCGAAAGAGCATGTCAGAAAATGGTGGTCTAGCTGGTTTTCCCGTTCCCTGGAGCCTGGAAACATGGAAAAAATGACGAAAAACCGTTGCAATGGCCTCATTTCCAGTCAATTTTCAGAATGCTCAAAATTAATTAATTCGATGAATTCCAGTAAAATTTCCAGTGCTATTTGAAAGTAGATATACTAAACTGTGGATTGGGATAATTTTCCAGGCTGGAAATTGCGCATTGAATAAAAAATGACCCATCAACGAAACACTTCCAGTAGATACAAAAATCGTTCCAGTTCGGTCAAATTGAGATACTTTCCAGTGAAACCTTCCAAACTAATTGTTTTTGGCGACCTCTTTCGAATGAGACCCCTTTTATTTGATTTCGTAACAAAAAATTTTTTTCACCAAAAAAATCA
Source organism: Leptarthrus brevirostris (assembly GCA_964036015.1). Classification (NCBI taxonomy): domain Eukaryota; kingdom Metazoa; phylum Arthropoda; class Insecta; order Diptera; family Asilidae; genus Leptarthrus; species Leptarthrus brevirostris. Next base: position 109,577,802 of record OZ038375.1, read on the forward strand.
TGGGCTATAGGCCAGTGATTTTTGTCGATTTTGAGTGAAATTTTTTTTGCAAAAATTTTGATGCCATTCGAAAGAGCATGTCAGAAAATGGTGGTCTAGCTGGTTTTCCCGTTCCCTGGAGCCTGGAAACATGGAAAAAATGACGAAAAACCGTTGCAATGGCCTCATTTCCAGTCAATTTTCAGAATGCTCAAAATTAATTAATTCGATGAATTCCAGTAAAATTTCCAGTGCTATTTGAAAGTAGATATACTAAACTGTGGATTGGGATAATTTTCCAGGCTGGAAATTGCGCATTGAATAAAAAATGACCCATCAACGAAACACTTCCAGTAGATACAAAAATCGTTCCAGTTCGGTCAAATTGAGATACTTTCCAGTGAAACCTTCCAAACTAATTGTTTTTGGCGACCTCTTTCGAATGAGACCCCTTTTATTTGATTTCGTAACAAAAAATTTTTTTCACCAAAAAAATCATGGGCTATAGGCCAGTGATTTTTGTCGATTTTGAGTGAAATTTTTTTTTCAAAAATTTTGATGCCATTCGAAAGAGCATGTCAGAAAATGGTGGTCTAGCTGGTTTTCCCGTTCCCTGGAGCCTGGAAACATGGAAAAAATGACGAAAAACCATCGCAATGGCCTCATTTCCAGTCAATTTTCAGAATGCTCAAAATTAATTAATTCGATGAATTCCAGTAAAATTTCCAGTGCTATTTGAAAGTAGATATACTAAACTGTGGATTGGGATAATTTTCCAGGCTGGAAATTGCGCATTGAATAAAAAATGACTCATCAACGAAACACTTCCAGTAGATACAAAAATCGTTCCAGTTCGGTCAAATTGAGATACTTTCCAGTGAAACCTTCCAAACTAATTGTTTTTGGCGACCTCTTTCGAATGAGACCCCTTTTATTTGATTTCGTAACAAAAAATTTTTTTCACCAAAAAAATCATGGGCTATAGGCCAGTGATTTTTGTCGATTTTGAGTGAAATTTTTTTTGCAAAAATTTTGATGCCATTCGAAACGAAAGAGCATGTCAGAAAATGGTGGTCTAGCTGGTTTTCCCGTTCCCTGGAGCCTGGAAACATGGAAAAAATGACGAAAAACCATCGCAATGGCCTCATTTCCAGTCAATTTTCAGAATGCTCAAAATTAATTAATTCGATGAATTCCAGTAAAATTTCCAGTGCTATTTGAAAGTAGATATACTAAACTGTGGATTGGGATAATTTTCCAGGCTGGAAATTGCGCATTGAATAAAAAATGACTCATCAACGAAACACTTCCAGTAGATACAAAAATCGTTCCAGTTCGGTCAAATTGAGATAGTTTCCAGTGAAACCTTCCAAACTAATTGTTTTTGGCGACCTCTTTCGAATGAGACCCCTTTTATTTGATTTCGTAACAAAAAATTTTTTTCACCAAAAAAATCATGGGCTATAGGCCAGTGATTTTTGTCGATTTTGACTGAAATTTTTTTTGCAAAAATTTTGATGCCATTCGAAAGAGCATGTCAGAAAATGGTGGTCTAGCTGGTTTTCCCGTTCCCTGGAGCCTGGAAACATGGAAAAAATGACGAAAAACCGTTGCAATGGCCTCATTTCCAGTCAATTTTCAGAATGCTCAAAATTAGTTAATTCGATGAATTCCAGTAAAATTTCCAGTGCTATTTGAAAGTAGATATACTAAACTGTGGATTGGGATAATTTTCCAGGCTGGAAATTGCGCATTGAATAAAAAATGACTCATCAACGAAACACTTCCAGTAGATACAAAAATCGTTCCAGTTCGGTCAAATTGAGGTACTTTCCAGTGAAACCTTCCAAACTAATTGTTTTTGGCGACCTCTTTCGAATGAGACCCCTTTTATTTGATTTCGTAACAAAAAATTTTTTTCACCAAAAAAATCATGGGCTATAGGCCAGTGATTTTTGTCGATTTTGAGTGAAATTTTTTTTGCAAAAATTTTGATGCCATTCGAAAGAGCATGTCAGAAAATGGTGGTCTAGCTGGTTTTCCCGTTCCCTGGAGCCTGGAAACATGGAAAAAATGACGAAAAACCATCGCAATGGCCTCATTTCCAGTCAATTTTCAGAATGCTCAAAATTAATTAATTCGATGAATTCCAGTAAAATTTCCAGTGCTATTTGAAAGTAGATATACTAAACTGTGGATTGGGATAATTTTCCAGGCTGGAAATTGCGCATTGAATAAAAAATTACTCATCAACGAAACACTTCCAGTAGATACAAAAATCGTTCCAGTTCGGTCAAATTGAGGTACTTTCCAGTGAAACCTTCCAAACTAATTGTTTTTGGCGACCTCTTTCGAATGAGACCCCTTTTATTTGATTTCGTAACAAAAAATTTTTTTCACCAAAAAAATCATGGGCTATAGGCCAGTGATTTTTGTCGATTTTGAGTGAAATTTTTTTTGCAAAAATTTTGATGCCATTCGAAAGAGCATGTCAGAAAATGGTGGTCTAGCTGGTTTTCCCGTTCCCTGGAGCCTGGAAACATGGAAAAAATGACGAAAAACCATCGCAATGGCCTCATTTCCAGTCAATTTTCAGAATGCTCAAAATTAATTAATTCGATGAATTCCAGTAAAATTTCCAGTGCTATTTGAAAGTAGATATACTAAACTGTGGATTGGGATAATTTTCCAGGCTGGAAATTGCGCATTGAATAAAAAATGACTCATCAACGAAACACTTCCAGTAGATACAAAAATCGTTCCAGTTCGGTCAAATTGAGGTACTTTCCAGTGAAACCTTCCAAACTAATTGTTTTTGGCGACCTCTTTCGAATGAGACCCCTTTTATTTGATTTCGTAACAAAAAATTTTTTTCACCAAAAAAATCATGGGCTATAGGCCAGTGATTTTTGTCGATTTTGAGTGAAATTTTTTTTGCAAAAATTTTGATGCCATTCGAAAGAGCATGTCAGAAAATGGTGGTCTAGCTGGTTTTCCCGTTCCCTGGAGCCTGGAAACATGGAAAAAATGACGAAAAACCATCGCAATGGCCTCATTTCCAGTCAATTTTCAGAATGCTCAAAATTAATTAATTCGATGAATTCCAGTAAAATTTCCAGTGCTATTTGAAAGTAGATATACTAAACTGTGGATTGGGATAATTTTCCAGGCTGGAAATTGCGCATTGAATAAAAAATGACTCATCAACGAAACACTTCCAGTAGATACAAAAATCGTTCCAGTTCGGTCAAATTGAGATAGTTTCCAGTGAAACCTTCCAAACTAATTGTTTTTGGCGACCTCTTTCGAATGAGACCCCTTTTATTTGATTTCGTAACAAAAAATTTTTTTCACCAAAAAAATCATGGGCTATAGGCCAGTGATTTTTGTCGATTTTGAGTGAAATTTTTTTTGCAAAAATTTTGATGCCATTCGAAAGAGCATGTCAGAAAATGGTGGTCTAGCTGGTTTTCCCGTTCCCTGGAGCCTGGAAACATGGAAAAAATGACGAAAAACCATCGCAATGGCCTCATTTCCAGTCAATTTTCAGAATGCTCAAAATTAATTAATTCGATGAATTCCAGTAAAATTTCCAGTGCTATTTGAAAGTAGATATACTAAACTGTGGATTGGGATAATTTTCCAGGCTGGAAATTGCGCATTGAATAAAAAATGACTCATCAACGAAACACTTCCAGTAGATACAAAAATCGTTCCAGTTCGGTCAAATTGAGGTACTTTCCAGTGAAACCTTCCAAACTAATTGTTTTTGGCGACCTCTTTCGAATGAGACCCCTTTTATTTGATTTCGTAACAAAAAATTTTTTTCACCAAAAAAATCATGGGCTATAGGCCAGTGATTTTTGTCGATTTTGAGTGAAATTTTTTTTGCAAAAATTTTGATGCCATTCGAAAGAGCATGTCAGAAAATGGTGGTCTAGCTGGTTTTCCCGTTCCCTGGAGCCTGGAAACATGGAAAAAATGACGAAAAACCATCGCAATGGCCTCATTTCCAGTCAATTTTCAGAATGCTCAAAATTAATTAATTCGATGAATTCCAGTAAAATTTCCAGTGCTATTTGAAAGTAGATATACTAAACTGTGGATTGGGATAATTTTCCAGGCTGGAAATTGCGCATTGAATAAAAAATGACTCATCAACGAAACACTTCCAGTAGATACAAAAATCGTTCCAGTTCGGTCAAATTGAGGTACTTTCCAGTGAAACCTTCCAAACTAATTGTTTTTGGCGACCTCTTTCGAATGAGACCCCTTTTATTTGATTTCGTAACAAAAAATTTTTTTCACCAAAAAAATCATGGGCTATAGGCCAGTGATTTTTGTCGATTTTGAGTGAAATTTTTTTTGCAAAAATTTTGATGCCATTCGAAAGAGCATGTCAGAAAATGGTGGTCTAGCTGGTTTTCCCGTTCCCTGGAGCCTGGAAACATGGAAAAAATGACGAAAAACCATCGCAATGGCCTCATTTCCAGTCAATTTTCAGAATGCTCAAAATTAATTAATTCGATGAATTCCAGTAAAATTTCCAGTGCTATTTGAAAGTAGATATACTAAACTGTGGATTGGGATAATTTTCCAGGCTGGAAATTGCGCATTGAATAAAAAATGACTCATCAACGAAACACTTCCAGTAGATACAAAAATCGTTCCAGTTCGGTCAAATTGAGATAGTTTCCAGTGAAACCTTCCAAACTAATTGTTTTTGGCGACCTCTTTCGAATGAGACCCCTTTTATTTGATTTCGTAACAAAAAATTTTTTTCACCAAAAAAATCATGGGCTATAGGCCAGTGATTTTTGTCGATTTTGAGTGAAATTTTTTTTGCAAAAATTTTGATGCCATTCGAAAGAGCATGTCAGAAAATGGTGGTCTAGCTGGTTTTCCCGTTCCCTGGAGCCTGGAAACATGGAAAAAATGACGAAAAACCATCGCAATGGCCTCATTTCCAGTCAATTTTCAGAATGCTCAAAATTAATTAATTCGATGAATTCCAGTAAAATTTCCAGTGCTATTTGAAAGTAGATATACTAAACTGTGGATTGGGATAATTTTCCAGGCTGGAAATTGCGCATTGAATAAAAAATGACTCATCAACGAAACACTTCCAGTAGATACAAAAATCGTTCCAGTTCGGTCAAATTGAGATAGTTTCCAGTGAAACCTTCCAAACTAATTTTTTTTGGCGACCTCTTTCGAATGAGACCCCTTTTATTTGATTTCGTAACAAACAATTTTTTTCACCAAAAAAATCATGGGCTATAGGCCAGTGATTTTTGTCGATTTTGAGTGAAATTTTTTTTGCAAAAATTTTGATGCCATTCGAAAGAGCATGTCAGAAAATGGTGGTCTAGCTGGTTTTCCCGTTCCCTGGAGCCTGGAAACATGGAAAAAATGACGAAAAACCATCGCAATGGCCTCATTTCCAGTCAATTTTCAGAATGCTCAAAATTAATTAATTCGATGAATTCCAGTAAAATTTCCAGTGCTATTTGAAAGTAGATATACTAAACTGTGGATTGGGATAATTTTCCAGGCTGGAAATTGCGCATTGAATAAAAAATGACTCATCAACGAAACACTTCCAGTAGATACAAAAATCGTTCCAGTTCGGTCAAATTGAGATAGTTTCCAGTGAAACCTTCCAAACTAATTGTTTTTGGCGACCTCTTTCGAATGAGACCCCTTTTATTTGATTTCGTAACAAAAAATTTTTTTCACCAAAAAAATCATGGGCTATAGGCCAGTGATTTTTGTCGATTTTGAGTGAAATTTTTTTTGCAAAAATTTTGATGCCATTCGAAAGAGCATGTCAGAAAATGGTGGTCTAGCTGGTTTTCCCGTTCCCTGGAGCCTGGAAACATGGAAAAAATGACGAAAAACCATCGCAATGGCCTCATTTCCAGTCAATTTTCAGAATGCTCAAAATTAATTAATTCGATGAATTCCAGTAAAATTTCCAGTGCTATTTGAAAGTAGATATACTAAACTGTGGATTGGGATAATTTTCCAGGCTGGAAATTGCGCATTGAATAAAAAATGACTCATCAACGAAACACTTCCAGTAGATACAAAAATCGTTCCAGTTCGGTCAAATTGAGATAGTTTCCAGTGAAACCTTCCAAACTAATTTTTTTTGGCGACCTCTTTCGAATGAGACCCCTTTTATTTGATTTCGTAACAAACAATTTTTTTCACCAAAAAAATCATGGGCTATAGGCCAGTGATTTTTGTCGATTTTGAGTGAAATTTTTTTTGCAAAAATTTTGATGCCATTCGAAAGAGCATGTCAGAAAATGGTGGTCTAGCTGGTTTTCCCGTTCCCTGGAGCCTGGAAACATGGAAAAAATGACGAAAAACCGTTGCAATGGCCTCATTTCCAGTCAATTTTCAGAATGCTCAAAATTAATTAATTCGATGAATTCCAGTAAAATTTCCAGTGCTTTTTGAAAGTAGATATACTAAACTGTGGATTGGGATAATCTTCCAGGCTGGAAATTGCGCATTGAATAAAAAATGACTCATCAACGAAACACTTCCAGTAGATACAAAAATCGTTCCAGTTCGGTCAAATTGAGATACTTTCCAGTGAAACCTTCCAAACTAATTGTTTTTGGCGACCTCTTTCGAATGAGACCCCTTTTATTTGATTTCGTAACAAACAATTTTTTTCACCAAAAAAATCATGGGCTATAGGCCAGTGATTTTTGTCGATTTTGAGTGAAATTTTTTTTGCAAAAATGTTGATGCCATTCGAAAGAGCATGTCAGAAAATGGTGGTCTAGCTGGTTTTCCCGTTCCCTGGAGCCTGGAAACATGGAAAAAATGACGAAAAACCGTTGCAATGGCCTCATTTCCAGTCAATTTTCAGAATGCTCAAAATTAATTAATTCGATGAATTCCAGTAAAATTTCCAGTGCTATTTGAAAGTAGATATACTAAACTGTGGATTGGGATAATTTTCCAGGCTGGAAATTGCGCATTGAATAAAAAATGACTCATCAACGAAACACTTCCAGTAGATACAAAAATCGTTCCAGTTCGGTCAAATTGAGATACTTTCCAGTGAAACCTTCCAAACTTATTGTTTTTGGCGACCTCTTTCGAATGAGACCCCTTTTATTTGATTTCGTAACAAAAAATTTGTTTCACCAAAAAAATCATGGGCTATAGGCCAGTGATTTTTGTCGATTTTGAGTGAAATTTTTTTTGCAAAAATTTTGATGCCATTCGAAACGAAAGAGCATGTCAGAAAATGGTGGTCTAGCTGGTTTTCCCGTTCCCTGGAGCCTGGAAACATGGAAAAAATGACGAAAAACCATCGCAATGGCCTCATTTCCAGTCAATTTTCAGAATGCTCAAAATTAATTAATTCGATGAATTCCAGTAAAATTTCCAGTGCTATTTGAAAGTAGATATACTAAACTGTGGATTGGGATAATTTTCCAGGCTGGAAATTGCGCATTGAATAAAAAATGACCCATCAACGAAACACTTCCAGTAGATACAAAAATCGTTCCAGTTCGGTCAAATTGAGATACTTTCCAGTGAAACCTTCCAAACTAATTGTTTTTGGCGACCTCTTTCGAATGAGACCCCTTTTATTTGATTTCGTAACAAAAAATTTTTTTCACCAAAAAAATCATGGGCTATAGGCCAGTGATTTTTGTCGATTTTGAGTGAAATTTTTTTTGCAAAAATTTTGATGCCATTCGAAAGAGCATGTCAGAAAATGGTGGTCTAGCTGGTTTTCCCGTTCCCTGGAGCCTGGAAACATGGAAAAAATGACGAAAAACCATCGCAATGGCCTCATTTCCAGTCAATTTTCAGAATGCTCAAAATTAATTAATTCGATGAATTCCAGTAAAATTTCCAGTGCTATTTGAAAGTAGATATACTAAACTGTGGATTGGGATAATTTTCCAGGCTGGAAATTGCGCATTGAATAAAAAATGACCCATCAACGAAACACTTCCAGTAGATACAAAAATCGTTCCAGTTCGGTCAAATTGAGATACTTTCCAGTGAAACCTTCCAAACTAATTGTTTTTGGCGACCTCTTTCGAATGAGACCCCTTTTATTTGATTTCGTAACAAACAATTTTTTTCACCAAAAAAATCATGGGCTATAGGCCAGTGATTTTTGTCGATTTTGAGTGAAATTTTTTTTGCAAAAATGTTGATGCCATTCGAAAGAGCATGTCAGAAAATGGTGGTCTAGCTGGTTTTCCCGTTCCCTGGAGCCTGGAAACATGGAAAAAATGACGAAAAACCGTTGCAATGGCCTCATTTCCAGTCAATTTTCAGAATGCTCAAAATTAATTAATTCGATGAATTCCAGTAAAATTTCCAGTGCTATTTGAAAGTAGATATACTAAACTGTGGATTGGGATAATTTTCCAGGCTGGAAATTGCGCATTGAATAAAAAATGACTCATCAACGAAACACTTCCAGTAGATACAAAAATCGTTCCAGTTCGGTCAAATTGAGATACTTTCCAGTGAAACCTTCCAAACTTATTGTTTTTGGCGACCTCTTTCGAATGAGACCCCTTTTATTTGATTTCGTAACAAAAAATTTGTTTCACCAAAAAAATCATGGGCTATAGGCCAGTGATTTTTGTCGATTTTGAGTGAAATTTTTTTTGCAAAAATTTTGATGCCATTCGAAACGAAAGAGCATGTCAGAAAATGGTGGTCTAGCTGGTTTTCCCGTTCCCTGGAGCCTGGAAACATGGAAAAAATGACGAAAAACCATCGCAATGGCCTCATTTCCAGTCAATTTTCAGAATGCTCAAAATTAATTAATTCGATGAATTCCAGTAAAATTTCCAGTGCTATTTGAAAGTAGATATACTAAACTGTGGATTGGGATAATTTTCCAGGCTGGAAATTGCGCATTGAATAAAAAATGACCCATCAACGAAACACTTCCAGTAGATACAAAAATCGTTCCAGTTCGGTCAAATTGAGATACTTTCCAGTGAAACCTTCCAAACTAATTGTTTTTGGCGACCTCTTTCGAATGAGACCCCTTTTATTTGATTTCGTAACAAACAATTTTTTTCACCAAAAAAATCATGGGCTATAGGCCAGTGATTTTTGTCGATTTTGAGTGAAATTTTTTTTGCAAAAATGTTGATGCCATTCGAAAGAGCATGTCAGAAAATGGTGGTCTAGCTGGTTTTCCCGTTCCCTGGAGCCTGGAAACATGGAAAAAATGACGAAAAACCGTTGCAATGGCCTCATTTCCAGTCAATTTTCAGAATGCTCAAAATTAATTAATTCGATGAATTCCAGTAAAATTTCCAGTGCTATTTGAAAGTAGATATACTAAACTGTGGATTGGGATAATTTTCCAGGCTGGAAATTGCGCATTGAATAAAAAATGACTCATCAACGAAACACTTCCAGTAGATACAAAAATCGTTCCAGTTCGGTCAAATTGAGATACTTTCCAGTGAAACCTTCCAAACTTATTGTTTTTGGCGACCTCTTTCGAATGAGACCCCTTTTATTTGATTTCGTAACAAAAAATTTGTTTCACCAAAAAAATCATGGGCTATAGGCCAGTGATTTTTGTCGATTTTGAGTGAAATTTTTTTTGCAAAAATTTTGATGCCATTCGAAACGAAAGAGCATGTCAGAAAATGGTGGTCTAGCTGGTTTTCCCGTTCCCTGGAGCCTGGAAACATGGAAAAAATGACGAAAAACCATCGCAATGGCCTCATTTCCAGTCAATTTTCAGAATGCTCAAAATTAATTAATTCGATGAATTCCAGTAAAATTTCCAGTGCTATTTGAAAGTAGATATACTAAACTGTGGATTGGGATAATTTTCCAGGCTGGAAATTGCGCATTGAATAAAAAATGACCCATCAACGAAACACTTCCAGTAGATACAAAAATCGTTCCAGTTCGGTCAAATTGAGATAGTTTCCAGTGAAACCTTCCAAACTAATTGTTTTTGGCGACCTCTTTCGAATGAGACCCCTTTTATTTGATTTCGTAACAAAAAATTTTTTTCACCAAAAAAATCATGGGCTATAGGCCAGTGATTTTTGTCGATTTTGACTGAAATTTTTTTTGCAAAAATTTTGATGCCATTCGAAAGAGCATGTCAGAAAATGGTGGTCTAGCTGGTTTTCCCGTTCCCTGGAGCCTGGAAACATGGAAAAAATGACGAAAAACCGTTGCAATGGCCTCATTTCCAGTCAATTTTCAGAATGCTCAAAATTAGTTAATTCGATGAATTCCAGTAAAATTTCCAGTGCTATTTGAAAGTAGATATACTAAACTGTGGATTGGGATAATTTTCCAGGCTGGAAATTGCGCATTGAATAAAAAATGACTCATCAACGAAACACTTCCAGTAGATACAAAAATCGTTCCAGTTCGGTCAAATTGAGATAGTTTCCAGTGAAACCTTCCAAACTAATTTTTTTTGGCGACCTCTTTCGAATGAGACCCCTTTTATTTGATTTCGTAACAAACAATTTTTTTCACCAAAAAAATCATGGGCTATAGGCCAGTGATTTTTGTCGATTTTGAGTGAAATTTTTTTTGCAAAAATTTTGATGCCATTCGAAAGAGCATGTCAGAAAATGGTGGTCTAGCTGGTTTTCCCGTTCCCTGGAGCCTGGAAACATGGAAAAAATGACGAAAAACCGTTGCAATGGCCTCATTTCCAGTCAATTTTCAGAATGCTCAAAATTAATTAATTCGATGAATTCCAGTAAAATTTCCAGTGCTTTTTGAAAGTAGATATACTAAACTGTGGATTGGGATAATTTTCCAGGCTGGAAATTGCGCATTGAATAAAAAATGACTCATCAACGAAACACTTCCAGTAGATACAAAAATCGTTCCAGTTCGGTCAAATTGAGATACTTTCCAGTGAAACCTTCCAAACTTATTGTTTTTGGCGACCTCTTTCGAATGAGACCCCTTTTATTTGATTTCGTAACAAAAAATTTGTTTCACCAAAAAAATCATGGGCTATAGGCCAGTGATTTTTGTCGATTTTGAGTGAAATTTTTTTTGCAAAAATTTTGATGCCATTCGAAACGAAAGAGCATGTCAGAAAATGGTGGTCTAGCTGGTTTTCCCGTTCCCTGGAGCCTGGAAACATGGAAAAAATGACGAAAAACCATCGCAATGGCCTCATTTCCAGTCAATTTTCAGAATGCTCAAAATTAATTAATTCGATGAATTCCAGTAAAATTTCCAGTGCTATTTGAAAGTAGATATACTAAACTGTGGATTGGGATAATTTTCCAGGCTGGAAATTGCGCATTGAATAAAAAATGACTCATCAACGAAACACTTCCAGTAGATACAAAAATCGTTCCAGTTCGGTCAAATTGAGATACTTTCCAGTGAAACCTTCCAAACTTATTGTTTTTGGCGACCTCTTTCGAATGAGACCCCTTTTATTTGATTTCGTAACAAAAAATTTTTTTCACCAAAAAAATCATGGGCTATAGGCCAGTGATTTTTGTCGATTTTGAGTGAAATTTTTTTTGCAAAAATTTTGATGCCATTCGAAAGAGCATGTCAGAAAATGGTGGTCTAGCTGGTTTTCCCGTTCCCTGGAGCCTGGAAACATGGAAAAAATGACGAAAAACCGTTGCAATGGCCTCATTTCCAGTCAATTTTCAGAATGCTCAAAATTAATTAATTCGATGAATTCCAGTAAAATTTCCAGTGCTATTTGAAAGTAGATATACTAAACTGTGGATTGGGATAATTTTCCAGGCTGGAAATTGCGCATTGAATAAAAAATGACTCATCAACGAAACACTTCCAGTAGATACAAAAATCGTTCCAGTTCGGTCAAATTGAGGTACTTTCCAGTGAAACCTTCCAAACTAATTGTTTTTGGCGACCTCTTTCGAATGAGACCCCTTTTATTTGATTTCGTAACAAAAAATTTTTTTCACCAAAAAAATCATGGGCTATAGGCCAGTGATTTTTGTCGATTTTGAGTGAAATTTTTTTTGCAAAAATTTTGATGCCATTCGAAAGAGCATGTCAGAAAATGGTGGTCTAGCTGGTTTTCCCGTTCCCTGGAGCCTGGAAACATGGAAAAAATGACGAAAAACCATCGCAATGGCCTCATTTCCAGTCAATTTTCAGAATGCTCAAAATTAATTAATTCGATGAATTCCAGTAAAATTTCCAGTGCTATTTGAAAGTAGATATACTAAACTGTGGATTGGGATAATTTTCCAGGCTGGAAATTGCGCATTGAATAAAAAATGACTCATCAACGAAACACTTCCAGTAGATACAAAAATCGTTCCAGTTCGGTCAAATTGAGATACTTTCCAGTGAAACCTTCCAAACTTATTGTTTTTGGCGACCTCTTTCGAATGAGACCCCTTTTATTTGATTTCGTAACAAAAAATTTTTTTCACCAAAAAAATCATGGGCTATAGGCCAGTGATTTTTGTCGATTTTGAGTGAAATTTTTTTTGCAAAAATTTTGATGCCATTCGAAAGAGCATGTCAGAAAATGGTGGTCTAGCTGGTTTTCCCGTTCCCTGGAGCCTGGAAACATGGAAAAAATGACGAAAAACCGTTGCAATGGCCTCATTTCCAGTCAATTTTCAGAATGCTCAAAATTAATTAATTCGATGAATTCCAGTAAAATTTCCAGTGCTATTTGAAAGTAGATATACTAAACTGTGGATTGGGATAATTTTCCAGGCTGGAAATTGCGCATTGAATAAAAAATGACTCATCAACGAAACACTTCCAGTAGATACAAAAATCGTTCCAGTTCGGTCAAATTGAGGTACTTTCCAGTGAAACCTTCCAAACTAATTGTTTTTGGCGACCTCTTTCGAATGAGACCCGTTTTATTTGATTTCGTAACAAAAAATTTTTTTCACCAAAAAAATCATGGGCTATAGGCCAGTGATTTTTGTCGATTTTGAGTGAAATTTTTTTGCAAAAATTTTGATGCCATTCGAAAGAGCATGTCAGAAAATGGTGGTCTAGCTGGTTTTCCCGTTCCCTGGAGCCTGGAAACATGGAAAAAATGACGAAAAACCGTTGCAATGGCCTCATTTCCAGTCAATTTTCAGAATGCTCAAAATTAATTAATTCGATGAATTCCAGTAAAATTTCCAGTGCTATTTGAAAGTAGATATACTAAACTGTGGATTGGGATAATTTTCCAGGCTGGAAATTGCGCATTGAATAAAAAATGACTCATCAACGAAACACTTCCAGTAGATACAAAAATCGTTCCAGTTCGGTCAAATTGAGGTACTTTCCAGTGAAACCTTCCAAACTAATTGTTTTTGGCGACCTCTTTCGAATGAGACCCCTTTTATTTGATTTCGTAACAAAAAATTTTTTTCACCAAAAAAATCATGGGCTATAGGCCAGTGATTTTTGTCGATTTTGAGTGAAATTTTTTTTGCAAAAATTTTGATGCCATTCGAAAGAGCATGTCAGAAAATGGTGGTCTAGCTGGTTTTCCCGTTCCCTGGAGCCTGGAAACATGGAAAAAATGACGAAAAACCGTTGCAATGGCCTCATTTCCAGTCAATTTTCAGAATGCTCAAAATTAATTAATTCGATGAATTCCAGTAAAATTTCCAGTGCTATTTGAAAGTAGATATACTAAACTGTGGATTGGGATAATTTTCCAGGCTGGAAATTGCGCATTGAATAAAAAATGACCCATCAACGAAACACTTCCAGTAGATACAAAAATCGTTCCAGTTCGGTCAAATTGAGATACTTTCCAGTGAAACCTTCCAAACTAATTGTTTTTGGCGACCTCTTTCGAATGAGACCCCTTTTATTTGATTTCGTAACAAAAAATTTTTTTCACCAAAAAAATCATGGGCTATAGGCCAGTGATTTTTGTCGATTTTGAGTGAAATTTTTTTGCAAAAATTTTGATGCCATTCGAAAGAGCATGTCAGAAAATGGTGGTCTAGCTGGTTTTCCCGTTCCCTGGAGCCTGGAAACATGGAAAAAATGACGAAAAACCGTTGCAATGGCCTCATTTCCAGTCAATTTTCAGAATGCTCAAAATTAATTAATTCGATGAATTCCAGTAAAATTTCCAGTGCTATTTGAAAGTAGATATACTAAACTGTGGATTGGGATAATTTTCCAGGCTGGAAATTGCGCATTGAATAAAAAATGACTCATCAACGAAACACTTCCAGTAGATACAAAAATCGTTCCAGTTCGGTCAAATTGAGGTACTTTCCAGTGAAACCTTCCAAACTAATTGTTTTTGGCGACCTCTTTCGAATGAGACCCCTTTTATTTGATTTCGTAACAAAAAATTTTTTTCACCAAAAAAATCATGGGCTATAGGCCAGTGATTTTTGTCGATTTTGAGTGAAATTTTTTTTGCAAAAATTTTGATGCCATTCGAAAGAGCATGTCAGAAAATGGTGGTCTAGCTGGTTTTCCCGTTCCCTGGAGCCTGGAAACATGGAAAAAATGACGAAAAACCGTTGCAATGGCCTCATTTCCAGTCAATTTTCAGAATGCTCAAAATTAATTAATTCGATGAATTCCAGTAAAATTTCCAGTGCTTTTTGAAAGTAGATATACTAAACTGTGGATTGGGATAATTTTCCAGGCTGGAAATTGCGCATTGAATAAAAAATGACTCATCAACGAAACACTTCCAGTAGATACAAAAATCGTTCCAGTTCGGTCAAATTGAGGTACTTTCCAGTGAAACCTTCCAAACTAATTGTTTTTGGCGACCTCTTTCGAATGAGACCCCTTTTATTTGATTTCGTAACAAAAAATTTTTTTCACCAAAAAAATCATGGGCTATAGGCCAGTGATTTTTGTCGATTTTGAGTGAAATTTTTTTTGCAAAAATTTTGATGCCATTCGAAAGAGCATGTCAGAAAATGGTGGTCTAGCTGGTTTTCCCGTTCCCTGGAGCCTGGAAACATGGAAAAAATGACGAAAAACCATCGCAATGGCCTCATTTCCAGTCAATTTTCAGAATGCTCAAAATTAATTAATTCGATGAATTCCAGTAAAATTTCCAGTGCTATTTGAAAGTAGATATACTAAACTGTGGATTGGGATAATTTTCCAGGCTGGAAATTGCGCATTGAATAAAAAATGACTCATCAACGAAACACTTCCAGTAGATACAAAAATCGTTCCAGTTCGGTCAAATTGAGATACTTTCCAGTGAAACCTTCCAAACTTATTGTTTTTGGCGACCTCTTTCGAATGAGACCCCTTTTATTTGATTTCGTAACAAAAAATTTTTTTCACCAAAAAAATCATGGGCTATAGGCCAGTGATTTTTGTCGATTTTGAGTGAAATTTTTTTTGCAAAAATTTTGATGCCATTCGAAAGAGCATGTCAGAAAATGGTGGTCTAGCTGGTTTTCCCGTTCCCTGGAGCCTGGAAACATGGAAAAAATGACGAAAAACCGTTGCAATGGCCTCATTTCCAGTCAATTTTCAGAATGCTCAAAATTAATTAATTCGATGAATTCCAGTAAAATTTCCAGTGCTATTTGAAAGTAGATATACTAAACTGTGGATTGGGATAATTTTCCAGGCTGGAAATTGCGCATTGAATAAAAAATGACTCATCAACGAAACACTTCCAGTAGATACAAAAATCGTTCCAGTTCGGTCAAATTGAGGTACTTTCCAGTGAAACCTTCCAAACTAATTGTTTTTGGCGACCTCTTTCGAATGAGACCCCTTTTATTTGATTTCGTAACAAAAAATTTTTTTCACCAAAAAAATCATGGGCTATAGGCCAGTGATTTTTGTCGATTTTGAGTGAAATTTTTTTTGCAAAAATTTTGATGCCATTCGAAAGAGCATGTCAGAAAATGGTGGTCTAGCTGGTTTTCCCGTTCCCTGGAGCCTGGAAACATGGAAAAAATGACGAAAAACCATCGCAATGGCCTCATTTCCAGTCAATTTTCAGAATGCTCAAAATTAATTAATTCGATGAATTCCAGTAAAATTTCCAGTGCTATTTGAAAGTAGATATACTAAACTGTGGATTGGGATAATTTTCCAGGCTGGAAATTGCGCATTGAATAAAAAATGACTCATCAACGAAACACTTCCAGTAGATACAAAAATCGTTCCAGTTCGGTCAAATTGAGGTACTTTCCAGTGAAACCTTCCAAACTAATTGTTTTTGGCGACCTCTTTCGAATGAGACCCGTTTTATTTGATTTCGTAACAAAAAATTTTTTTCACCAAAAAAATCATGGGCTATAGGCCAGTGATTTTTGTCGATTTTGAGTGAAATTTTTTTGCAAAAATTTTGATGCCATTCGAAAGAGCATGTCAGAAAATGGTGGTCTAGCTGGTTTTCCCGTTCCCTGGAGCCTGGAAACATGGAAAAAATGACGAAAAACCGTTGCAATGGCCTCATTTCCAGTCAATTTTCAGAATGCTCAAAATTAATTAATTCGATGAATTCCAGTAAAATTTCCAGTGCTATTTGAAAGTAGATATACTAAACTGTGGATTGGGATAATTTTCCAGGCTGGAAATTGCGCATTGAATAAAAAATGACTCATCAACGAAACACTTCCAGTAGATACAAAAATCGTTCCAGTTCGGTCAAATTGAGGTACTTTCCAGTGAAACCTTCCAAACTAATTGTTTTTGGCGACCTCTTTCGAATGAGACCCCTTTTATTTGATTTCGTAACAAAAAATTTTTTTCACCAAAAAAATCATGGGCTATAGGCCAGTGATTTTTGTCGATTTTGAGTGAAATTTTTTTTGCAAAAATTTTGATGCCATTCGAAAGAGCATGTCAGAAAATGGTGGTCTAGCTGGTTTTCCCGTTCCCTGGAGCCTGGAAACATGGAAAAAATGACGAAAAACCATCGCAATGGCCTCATTTCCAGTCAATTTTCAGAATGCTCAAAATTAATTAATTCGATGAATTCCAGTAAAATTTCCAGTGCTATTTGAAAGTAGATATACTAAACTGTGGATTGGGATAATTTTCCAGGCTGGAAATTGCGCATTGAATAAAAAATGACTCATCAACGAAACACTTCCAGTAGATACAAAAATCGTTCCAGTTCGGTCAAATTGAGATAGTTTCCAGTGAAACCTTCCAAACTAATTTTTTTTGGCGACCTCTTTCGAATGAGACCCCTTTTATTTGATTTCGTAACAAACAATTTTTTTCACCAAAAAAATCATGGGCTATAGGCCAGTGATTTTTGTCGATTTTGAGTGAAATTTTTTTTGCAAAAATTTTGATGCCATTCGAAAGAGCATGTCAGAAAATGGTGGTCTAGCTGGTTTTCCCGTTCCCTGGAGCCTGGAAACATGGAAAAAATGACGAAAAACCGTTGCAATGGCCTCATTTCCAGTCAATTTTCAGAATGCTCAAAATTAATTAATTCGATGAATTCCAGTAAAATTTCCAGTGCTTTTTGAAAGTAGATATACTAAACTGTGGATTGGGATAATTTTCCAGGCTGGAAATTGCGCATTGAATAAAAAATGACTCATCAACGAAACACTTCCAGTAGATACAAAAATCGTTCCAGTTCGGTCAAATTGAGATACTTTCCAGTGAAACCTTCCAAACTAATTGTTTTTGGCGACCTCTTTCGAATGAGACCCCTTTTATTTGATTTCGTAACAAACAATTTTTTTCACCAAAAAAATCATGGGCTATAGGCCAGTGATTTTTGTCGATTTTGAGTGAAATTTTTTTTGCAAAAATGTTGATGCCATTCGAAAGAGCATGTCAGAAAATGGTGGTCTAGCTGGTTTTCCCGTTCCCTGGAGCCTGGAAACATGGAAAAAATGACGAAAAACCGTTGCAATGGCCTCATTTCCAGTCAATTTTCAGAATGCTCAAAATTATTTAATTCGATGAATTCCAGTAAAATTTCCAGTGCTATTTGAAAGTAGATATACTAAACTGTGGATTGGGATAATTTTCCAGGCTAGAAATTGCGCATTGAATAAAAAATGACTCATCAACGAAACACTTCCAGTAGATACAAAAATCGTTCCAGTTCGGTCAAATTGAGATACTTTCCAGTGAAACCTTCCAAACTTATTGTTTTTGGCGACCTCTTTCGAATGAGACCCCTTTTATTTGATTTCGTAACAAAAAATTTGTTTCACCAAAAAAATCATGGGCTATAGGCCAGTGATTTTTGTCGATTTTGAGTGAAATTTTTTTTGCAAAAATTTTGATGCCATTCGAAACGAAAGAGCATGTCAGAAAATGGTGGTCTAGCTGGTTTTCCCGTTCCCTGGAGCCTGGAAACATGGAAAAAATGACGAAAAACCATCGCAATGGCCTCATTTCCAGTCAATTTTCAGAATGCTCAAAATTAATTAATTCGATGAATTCCAGTAAAATTTCCAGTGCTATTTGAAAGTAGATATACTAAACTGTGGATTGGGATAATTTTCCAGGCTGGAAATTGCGCATTGAATAAAAAATGACTCATCAACGAAACACTTCCAGTAGATACAAAAATCGTTCCAGTTCGGTCAAATTGAGATACTTTCCAGTGAAACCTTCCAAACTTATTGTTTTTGGCGACCTCTTTCGAATGAGACCCCTTTTATTTGATTTCGTAACAAAAAATTTTTTTCACCAAAAAAATCATGGGCTATAGGCCAGTGATTTTTGTCGATTTTGAGTGAAATTTTTTTTGCAAAAATTTTGATGCCATTCGAAAGAGCATGTCAGAAAATGGTGGTCTAGCTGGTTTTCCCGTTCCCTGGAGCCTGGAAACATGGAAAAAATGACGAAAAACCGTTGCAATGGCCTCATTTCCAGTCAATTTTCAGAATGCTCAAAATTAATTAATTCGATGAATTCCAGTAAAATTTCCAGTGCTATTTGAAAGTAGATATACTAAACTGTGGATTGGGATAATTTTCCAGGCTGGAAATTGCGCATTGAATAAAAAATGACTCATCAACGAAACACTTCCAGTAGATACAAAAATCGTTCCAGTTCGGTCAAATTGAGGTACTTTCCAGTGAAACCTTCCAAACTAATTGTTTTTGGCGACCTCTTTCGAATG
Organism: Leptarthrus brevirostris; assembly: GCA_964036015.1. Classification (NCBI taxonomy): domain Eukaryota; kingdom Metazoa; phylum Arthropoda; class Insecta; order Diptera; family Asilidae; genus Leptarthrus; species Leptarthrus brevirostris. The sequence continues at coordinate 109,596,856 of OZ038375.1, forward strand.
AGACCCCTTTTATTTGATTTCGTAACAAAAAATTTTTTTCACCAAAAAAATCATGGGCTATAGGCCAGTGATTTTTGTCGATTTTGAGTGAAATTTTTTTTGCAAAAATTTTGATGCCATTCGAAAGAGCATGTCAGAAAATGGTGGTCTAGCTGGTTTTCCCGTTCCCTGGAGCCTGGAAACATGGAAAAAATGACGAAAAACCGTTGCAATGGCCTCATTTCCAGTCAATTTTCAGAATGCTCAAAATTAATTAATTCGATGAATTCCAGTAAAATTTCCAGTGCTATTTGAAAGTAGATATACTAAACTGTGGATTGGGATAATTTTCCAGGCTGGAAATTGCGCATTGAATAAAAAATGACTCATCAACGAAACACTTCCAGTAGATACAAAAATCGTTCCAGTTCGGTCAAATTGAGGTACTTTCCAGTGAAACCTTCCAAACTAATTGTTTTTGGCGACCTCTTTCGAATGAGACCCGTTTTATTTGATTTCGTAACAAAAAATTTTTTTCACCAAAAAAATCATGGGCTATAGGCCAGTGATTTTTGTCGATTTTGAGTGAAATTTTTTTGCAAAAATTTTGATGCCATTCGAAAGAGCATGTCAGAAAATGGTGGTCTAGCTGGTTTTCCCGTTCCCTGGAGCCTGGAAACATGGAAAAAATGACGAAAAACCGTTGCAATGGCCTCATTTCCAGTCAATTTTCAGAATGCTCAAAATTAATTAATTCGATGAATTCCAGTAAAATTTCCAGTGCTATTTGAAAGTAGATATACTAAACTGTGGATTGGGATAATTTTCCAGGCTGGAAATTGCGCATTGAATAAAAAATGACTCATCAACGAAACACTTCCAGTAGATACAAAAATCGTTCCAGTTCGGTCAAATTGAGGTACTTTCCAGTGAAACCTTCCAAACTAATTGTTTTTGGCGACCTCTTTCGAATGAGACCCCTTTTATTTGATTTCGTAACAAAAAATTTTTTTCACCAAAAAAATCATGGGCTATAGGCCAGTGATTTTTGTCGATTTTGAGTGAAATTTTTTTTGCAAAAATTTTTATGCCATTCGAAAGAGCATGTCAGAAAATGGTGGTCTAGCTGGTTTTCCCGTTCCCTGGAGCCTGGAAACATGGAAAAAATGACGAAAAACCGTTGCAATGGCCTCATTTCCAGTCAATTTTCAGAATGCTCAAAATTAATTAATTCGATGAATTCCAGTAAAATTTCCAGTGCTATTTGAAAGTAGATATACTAAACTGTGGATTGGGATAATTTTCCAGGCTGGAAATTGCGCATTGAATAAAAAATGACTCATCAACGAAACACTTCCAGTAGATACAAAAATCGTTCCAGTTCGGTCAAATTGAGATACTTTCCAGTGAAACCTTCCAAACTTATTGTTTTTGGCGACCTCTTTCGAATGAGACCCCTTTTATTTGATTTCGTAACAAAAAATTTTTTTCACCAAAAAAATCATGGGCTATAGGCCAGTGATTTTTGTCGATTTTGAGTGAAATTTTTTTTGCAAAAATTTTGATGCCATTCGAAAGAGCATGTCAGAAAATGGTGGTCTAGCTGGTTTTCCCGTTCCCTGGAGCCTGGAAACATGGAAAAATTGACGAAAAACCGTTGCAATGGCCTCATTTCCAGTCAATTTTCAGAATGCTCAAAATTAATTAATTCGATGAATTCCAGTAAAATTTCCAGTGCTATTTGAAAGTAAATATACTAAACTGTGGATTGGGATAATTTTCCAGGCTGGAAATTGCGCATTGAATAAAAAATGACTCATCAACGAAACACTTCCAGTAGATACAAAAATCGTTCCAGTTCGGTCAAATTGAGGTACTTTCCAGTGAAACCTTCCAAACTAATTGTTTTTGGCGACCTCTTTCGAATGAGACCCCTTTTATTTGATTTCGTAACAAAAAATTTTTTTCACCAAAAAAATCATGGGCTTATAGGCCAGTGATTTTTGTCGATTTTGAGTGAAATTTTTTTTGCAAAAATTTTTATGCCATTCGAAAGAGCATGTCAGAAAATGGTGGTCTAGCTGGTTTTCCCGTTCCCTGGAGCCTGGAAACATGGAAAAAATGACGAAAAACCGTTGCAATGGCCTCATTTCCAGTCAATTTTCAGAATGCTCAAAATTAATTAATTCGATGAATTCCAGTAAAATTTCCAGTGCTATTTGAAAGTAGATATACTAAACTGTGGATTGGGATAATTTTCCAGGCTGGAAATTGCGCATTGAATAAAAAATGACTCATCAACGAAACACTTCCAGTAGATACAAAAATCGTTCCAGTTCGGTCAAATTGAGATACTTTCCAGTGAAACCTTCCAAACTTATTGTTTTTGGCGACCTCTTTCGAATGAGACCCCTTTTATTTGATTTCGTAACAAAAAATTTTTTTCACCAAAAAAATCATGGGCTATAGGCCAGTGATTTTTGTCGATTTTGAGTGAAATTTTTTTTGCAAAAATTTTGATGCCATTCGAAAGAGCATGTCAGAAAATGGTGGTCTAGCTGGTTTTCCCGTTCCCTGGAGCCTGGAAACATGGAAAAAATGACGAAAAACCATCGCAATGGCCTCATTTCCAGTCAATTTTCAGAATGCTCAAAATTAATTAATTCGATGAATTCCAGTAAAATTTCCAGTGCTATTTGAAAGTAGATATACTAAACTGTGGATTGGGATAATTTTCCAGGCTGGAAATTGCGCATTGAATAAAAAATGACTCATCAACGAAACACTTCCAGTAGATACAAAAATCGTTCCAGTTCGGTCAAATTGAGATAGTTTCCAGTGAAACCTTCCAAACTTATTGTTTTTGGCGACCTCTTTCGAATGAGACCCCTTTTATTTGATTTCGTAACAAAAAATTTTTTTCACCAAAAAAATCATGGGCTATAGGCCAGTGATTTTTGTCGATTTTGAGTGAAATTTTTTTTGCAAAAATTTTGATGCCATTCGAAAGAGCATGTCAGAAAATGGTGGTCTAGCTGGTTTTCCCGTTCCCTGGAGCCTGGAAACATGGAAAAAATGACGAAAAACCATCGCAATGGCCTCATTTCCAGTCAATTTTCAGAATGCTCAAAATTAATTAATTCGATGAATTCCAGTAAAATTTCCAGTGCTATTTGAAAGTAGATATACTAAACTGTGGATTGGGATAATTTTCCAGGCTGGAAATTGCGCATTGAATAAAAAATGACTCATCAACGAAACACTTCCAGTAGATACAAAAATCGTTCCAGTTCGGTCAAATTGAGATAGTTTCCAGTGAAACCTTCCAAACTTATTGTTTTTGGCGACCTCTTTCGAATGAGACCCCTTTTATTTGATTTCGTAACAAAAAATTTTTTTCACCAAAAAAATCATGGGCTATAGGCCAGTGATTTTTGTCGATTTTGAGTGAAATTTTTTTTGCAAAAATTTTGATGCCGTTCGAAAGAGCATGTCAGAAAATGGTGGTCTAGCTGGTTTTCCCGTTCCCTGGAGCCTGGAAACATGGAAAAAATGACGAAAAACCGTTGCAATGGCCTCATTTCCAGTCAATTTTCAGAATGCTCAAAATTAATTAATTCGATGAATTCCAGTAAAATTTCCAGTGCTATTTGAAAGTAGATATACTAAACTGTGGATTGGGATAATTTTCCAGGCTGGAAATTGCGCATTGAATAAAAAATGACTCATCAACGAAACACTTCCAGTGGATACAAAAATCGTTCCAGTTCGGTCAAATTGAGATACTTTCCAGTGAAACCTTCCAAACTAATTGTTTTTGGCGACCTCTTTCGAATGAGACCCCTTTTATTTGATTTCGTAACAAAAAATTTTTTTCACCAAAAAAATCATGGGCTATAGGCCAGTGATTTTTGTCGATTTTGAGTGAAATTTTTTTTGCAAAAATTTTGATGCCATTCGAAAGAGCATGTCAGAAAATGGTGGTCTAGCTGGTTTTCCCGTTCCCTGGAGCCTGGAAACATGGAAAAAATGACGAAAAACCGTTGCAATGGCCTCATTTCCAGTCAATTTTCAGAATGCTCAAAATTAATTAATTCGATGAATTCCAGTAAAATTTCCAGTACTATTTGAAAGTAGATATACTAAACTGTGGATTGGGATAATTTTCCAGGCTGGAAATTGCGCATTGAATAAAAAATGACTCATCAACGAAACACTTCCAGTAATTACAAAAATCGTTCCAGTTCGGTCAAATTGAGATACTTTCCAGTGAAACCTTCCAAACTTATTGTTTTTGGCGACCTCTTTCGAATGAGACCCCTTTTATTTGATTTCGTAACAAAAAATTTTTTTCACCAAAAAAATCATGGGCTATAGGCCAGTGATTTTTGTCGATTTTGAGTGAAATTTTTTTTGCAAAAATTTTGATGCCATTCGAAAGAGCATGTCAGAAAATGGTGGTCTAGCTGGTTTTCCCGTTCCCTGGAGCCTGGAAACATGGAAAAAATGACGAAAAACCGTTGCAATGGCCTCATTTCCAGTCAATTTTCAGAATGCTCAAAATTAATTAATTCGATGAATTCCAGTAAAATTTCCAGTGCTATTTGAAAGTAGATATACTAAACTGTGGATTGGGATAATTTTCCAGGCTGGAAATTGCGCATTGAATAAAAAATGACTCATCAACGAAACACTTCCAGTAGATACAAAAATCGTTCCAGTTCGGTCAAATTGAGATAGTTTCCAGTGAAACCTTCCAAACTAATTGTTTTTGGCGACCTCTTTCGAATGAGACCCCTTTTATTTGATTTCGTAACAAAAAATTTTTTTCACCAAAAAAATCATGGGCTATAGGCCAGTGATTTTTGTCGATTTTGAGTGAAATTTTTTTTGCAAAAATTTTGATGCCATTCGAAAGAGCATGTCAGAAAATGGTGGTCTAGCTGGTTTTCCCGTTCCCTGGAGCCTGGAAACATGGAAAAAATGACGAAAAACCGTTGCAATGGCCTCATTTCCAGTCAATTTTCAGAATGCTCAAAATTAATTAATTCGATGAATTCCAGTAAAATTTCCAGTGCTATTTGAAAGTAGATATACTAAACTGTGGATTGGGATAATTTTCCAGGCTGGAAATTGCGCATTGAATAAAAAATGACTCATCAACAAAACACTTCCAGTAGATACAAAAATCGTTCCAGTTCGGTCAAATTGAGATAGTTTCCAGTGAAACCTTCCAAACTAATTGTTTTTGGCGACCTCTTTCGAATGAGACCCCTTTTATTTGATTTCGTAACAAAAAATTTTTTTCACCAAAAAAATCATGGGCTATAGGCCAGTGATTTTTGTCGATTTTGAGTGAAATTTTTTTTGCAAAAATTTTGATGCCATTCGAAAGAGCATATCAGAAAATGGTGGTCTAGCTGGTTTTCCCGTTCCCTGGAGCCTGGAAACATGGAAAAAAATGACGAAAAACCGTTGCAATGGCCTCATTTCCAGTCAATTTTCAGAATGCTCAAAATTAATTAATTCGATGAATTCCAGTAAAATTTCCAGTGCTATTTGAAAGTAGATATACTAAACTGTGGATTGGGATAATTTTCCAGGCTGGAAATTGCGCATTGAATAAAAAATGACTCATCAACGAAACACTTCCAGTGGATACAAAAATCGTTCCAGTTCGGTCAAATTGAGATACTTTCCAGTGAAACCTTCCAAACTTATTGTTTTTGGCGACCTCTTTCGAATGAGACCCCTTTTATTTGATTTCGTAACAAAAAATTTTTTTCACCAAAAAAATCATGGGCTATAGGCCAGTGATTTTTGTCGATTTTGAGTGAAATTTTTTTTGCAAAAATTTTGATGCCATTCGAAAGAGCATGTCAGAAAATGGTGGTCTAGCTGGTTTTCCCGTTCCCTGGAGCCTGGAAACATGGAAAAAATGACGAAAAACCATCGCAATGGCCTCATTTCCAGTCAATTTTCAGAATGCTCAAAATTAATTAATTCGATGAATTCCAGTAAAATTTCCAGTGCTATTTGAAAGTAGATATACTAAACTGTGGATTGGGATAATTTTCCAGGCTGGAAATTGCGCATTGAATAAAAAATGACTCATCAACGAAACACTTCCAGTAGATACAAAAATCGTTCCAGTTCGGTCAAATTGAGATAGTTTCCAGTGAAACCTTCCAAACTTATTGTTTTTGGCGACCTCTTTCGAATGAGACCCCTTTTATTTGATTTCGTAACAAAAAATTTTTTTCACCAAAAAAATCATGGGCTATAGGCCAGTGATTTTTGTCGATTTTGAGTGAAATTTTTTTTGCAAAAATTTTGATGCCGTTCGAAAGAGCATGTCAGAAAATGGTGGTCTAGCTGGTTTTCCCGTTCCCTGGAGCCTGGAAACATGGAAAAAATGACGAAAAACCGTTGCAATGGCCTCATTTCCAGTCAATTTTCAGAATGCTCAAAATTAATTAATTCGATGAATTCCAGTAAAATTTCCAGTGCTATTTGAAAGTAGATATACTAAACTGTGGATTGGGATAATTTTCCAGGCTGGAAATTGCGCATTGAATAAAAAATGACTCATCAACGAAACACTTCCAGTAGATACAAAAATCGTTCCAGTTCGGTCAAATTGAGGTACTTTCCAGTGAAACCTTCCAAACTAATTGTTTTTGGCGACCTCTTTCGAATGAGACCCCTTTTATTTGATTTCGTAACAAAAAATGTTTTTCACCAAAAAAATCATGGGCTATAGGCCAGTGATTTTTGTCGATTTTGAGTGAAATTTTTTTTGCAAAAATTTTTATGCCATTCGAAAGAGCATGTCAGAAAATGGTGGTCTAGCTGGTTTTCCCGTTCCCTGGAGCCTGGAAACATGGAAAAAATGACGAAAAACCGTTGCAATGGCCTCATTTCCAGTCAATTTTCAGAATGCTCAAAATTAATTAATTCGATGAATTCCAGTGCTATTTGAAAGTAGATATACTAAACTGTGGATTGGGATAATTTTCCAGGCTGGAAATTGCGCATTGAATAAAAAATGACTCATCAACGAAACACTTCCAGTGGATACAAAAATCGTTCCAGTTCGGTCAAATTGAGATACTTTCCAGTGAAACCTTCCAAACTAATTGTTTTTGGCGACCTCTTTCGAATGAGACCCCTTTTATTTGATTTCGTAACAAAAAATTTTTTTCACCAAAAAAATCATGGGCTATAGGCCAGTGATTTTTGTCGATTTTGAGTGAAATTTTTTTTGCAAAAATTTTGATGCCATTCGAAAGAGCATGTCAGAAAATGGTGGTCTAGCTGGTTTTCCCGTTCCCTGGAGCCTGGAAACATGGAAAAAATGACGAAAAACCGTTGCAATGGCCTCATTTCCAGTCAATTTTCAGAATGCTCAAAATTAATTAATTCGATGAATTCCAGTAAAATTTCCAGTACTATTTGAAAGTAGATATACTAAACTGTGGATTGGGATAATTTTCCAGGCTGGAAATTGCGCATTGAATAAAAAATGACTCATCAACGAAACACTTCCAGTAATTACAAAAATCGTTCCAGTTCGGTCAAATTGAGATACTTTCCAGTGAAACCTTCCAAACTTATTGTTTTTGGCGACCTCTTTCGAATGAGACCCCTTTTATTTGATTTCGTAACAAAAAATTTTTTTCACCAAAAAAATCATGGGCTATAGGCCAGTGATTTTTGTCGATTTTGAGTGAAATTTTTTTTGCAAAAATTTTGATGCCATTCGAAAGAGCATGTCAGAAAATGGTGGTCTAGCTGGTTTTCCCGTTCCCTGGAGCCTGGAAACATGGAAAAAATGACGAAAAACCGTTGCAATGGCCTCATTTCCAGTCAATTTTCAGAATGCTCAAAATTAATTAATTCGATGAATTCCAGTAAAATTTCCAGTGCTATTTGAAAGTAGATATACTAAACTGTGGATTGGGATAATTTTCCAGGCTGGAAATTGCGCATTGAATAAAAAATGACTCATCAACGAAACACTTCCAGTAGATACAAAAATCGTTCCAGTTCGGTCAAATTGAGATAGTTTCCAGTGAAACCTTCCAAACTAATTGTTTTTGGCGACCTCTTTCGAATGAGACCCCTTTTATTTGATTTCGTAACAAAAAATTTTTTTCACCAAAAAAATCATGGGCTATAGGCCAGTGATTTTTGTCGATTTTGAGTGAAATTTTTTTTGCAAAAATTTTGATGCCATTCGAAAGAGCATGTCAGAAAATGGTGGTCTAGCTGGTTTTCCCGTTCCCTGGAGCCTGGAAACATGGAAAAAATGACGAAAAACCGTTGCAATGGCCTCATTTCCAGTCAATTTTCAGAATGCTCAAAATTAATTAATTCGATGAATTCCAGTAAAATTTCCAGTGCTATTTGAAAGTAGATATACTAAACTGTGGATTGGGATAATTTTCCAGGCTGGAAATTGCGCATTGAATAAAAAATGACTCATCATCGAAACACTTCCAGTAGATACAAAAATCGTTCCAGTTCGGTCAAATTGAGATAGTTTCCAGTGAAACCTTCCAAACTAATTGTTTTTGGCGACCTCTTTCGAATGAGACCCCTTTTATTTGATTTCGTAACAAAAAATTTTTTTCACCAAAAAAATCATGGGCTATAGGCCAGTGATTTTTGTCGATTTTGAGTGAAATTTTTTTTGCAAAAATTTTGATGCCATTCGAAAGAGCATGTCAGAAAATGGTGGTCTAGCTGGTTTTCCCGTTCCCTGGAGCCTGGAAACATGGAAAAAATGACGAAAAACCGTTGCAATGGCCTCATTTCCAGTCAATTTTCAGAATGCTCAAAATTAATTAATTCGATGAATTCCAGTAAAATTTCCAGTGCTATTTGAAAGTAGATATACTAAACTGTGGATTGGGATAATTTTCCAGGCTGGAAATTGCGCATTGAATAAAAAATGACTCATCAACGAAACACTTCCAGTAGATACAAAAATCGTTCCAGTTCGGTCAAATTGAGATAGTTTCCAGTGAAACCTTCCAAACTAATTGTTTTTGGCGACCTCTTTCGAATGAGACCCCTTTTATTTGATTTCGTAACAAAAAATTTTTTTCACCAAAAAAATCATGGGCTATAGGCCAGTGATTTTTGTCGATTTTGAGTGAAATTTTTTTTGCAAAAATTTTGATGCCATTCGAAAGAGCATGTCAGAAAATGGTGGTCTAGCTGGTTTTCCCGTTCCCTGGAGCCTGGAAACATGGAAAAAATGACGAAAAACCGTTGCAATGGCCTCATTTCCAGTCAATTTTCAGAATGCTCAAAATTAATTAATTCGATGAATTCCAGTAAAATTTCCAGTGCTATTTGAAAGTAGATATACTAAACTGTGGATTGGGATAATTTTCCAGGCTGGAAATTGCGCATTGAATAAAAAATGACTCATCATCGAAACACTTCCAGTAGATACAAAAATCGTTCCAGTTCGGTCAAATTGAGATAGTTTCCAGTGAAACCTTCCAAACTAATTGTTTTTGGCGACCTCTTTCGAATGAGACCCCTTTTATTTGATTTCGTAACAAAAAATTTTTTTCACCAAAAAAATCATGGGCTATAGGCCAGTGATTTTTGTCGATTTTGAGTGAAATTTTTTTTGCAAAAATTTTGATGCCATTCGAAAGAGCATGTCAGAAAATGGTGGTCTAGCTGGTTTTCCCGTTCCCTGGAGCCTGGAAACATGGAAAAAATGACGAAAAACCGTTGCAATGGCCTCATTTCCAGTCAATTTTCAGAATGCTCAAAATTAATTAATTCGATGAATTCCAGTAAAATTTCCAGTGCTATTTGAAAGTAGATATACTAAACTGTGGATTGGGATAATTTTCCAGGCTGGAAATTGCGCATTGAATAAAAAATGACTCATCATCGAAACACTTCCAGTAGATACAAAAATCGTTCCAGTTCGGTCAAATTGAGATAGTTTCCAGTGAAACCTTCCAAACTAATTGTTTTTGGCGACCTCTTTCGAATGAGACCCCTTTTATTTGATTTCGTAACAAAAAATTTTTTTCACCAAAAAAATCATGGGCTATAGGCCAGTGATTTTTGTCGATTTTGAGTGAAATTTTTTTTGCAAAAATTTTGATGCCATTCGAAAGAGCATGTCAGCTGGTTTTCCCGTTCCCTGGAGCCTGGAAACATGGAAAAAATGACGAAAAACCGTTGCAATGGCCTCATTTCCAGTCAATTTTCAGAATGCTCAAAATTAATTAATTCGATGAATTCCAGTAAAATTTCCAGTGCTATTTGAAAGTAGATATACTAAACTGTGGATTGGGATAATTTTCCAGGCTGGAAATTGCGCATTGAATAAAAAATGACTCATCATCGAAACACTTCCAGTAGATACAAAAATCGTTCCAGTTCGGTCAAATTGAGATAGTTTCCAGTGAAACCTTCCAAACTAATTGTTTTTGGCGACCTCTTTCGAATGAGACCCCTTTTATTTGATTTCGTAACAAAAAATTTTTTTCACCAAAAAAATCATGGGCTATAGGCCAGTGATTTTTGTCGATTTTGAGTGAAATTTTTTTTGCAAAAATTTTGATGCCATTCGAAAGAGCATATCAGAAAATGGTGGTCTAGCTGGTTTTCCCGTTCCCTGGAGCCTGGAAACATGGAAAAAAATGACGAAAAACCGTTGCAATGGCCTCATTTCCAGTCAATTTTCAGAATGCTCAAAATTAATTAATTCGATGAATTCCAGTAAAATTTCCAGTGCTATTTGAAAGTAGATATACTAAACTGTGGATTGGGATAATTTTCCAGGCTGGAAATTGCGCATTGAATAAAAAATGACTCATCATCGAAACACTTCCAGTAGATACAAAAATCGTTCCAGTTCGGTCAAATTGAGATACTTTCCAGTGAAACCTTCCAAACTAATTGTTTTTGGCGACCTCTTTCGAATGAGACCCCTTTTATTTGATTTCGTAACAAAAAATTTTTTTCACCAAAAAAATCATGGGCTATAGGCCAGTGATTTTTGTCGATTTTGAGTGAAATTTTTTTTGCAAAAATTTTGATGCCATTCGAAAGAGCATGTCAGAAAATGGTGGTCTAGCTGGTTTTCCCGTTCCCTGGAGCCTGGAAACATGGAAAAAAATGACGAAAAACCGTTGCAATGGCCTCATTTCCAGTCAATTTTCAGAATGCTCAAAATTAATTAATTCGATGAATTCCAGTAAAATTTCCAGTGCTATTTGAAAGTAGATATACTAAACTGTGGATTGGGATAATTTTCCAGGCTGGAAATTGCGCATTGAATAAAAAATGACTCATCATCGAAACACTTCCAGTAGATACAAAAATCGTTCCAGTTCGGTCAAATTGAGATACTTTCCAATGAAACCTTCCAAACTAATTGTTTTTGGCGACCTCTTTCGAATGAGACCCCTTTTATTTGATTTCGTAACAAAAAATTTTTTTCACCAAAAAAATCATGGGCTATAGGCCAGTGATTTTTGTCGATTTTGAGTGAAATTTTTTTTGCAAAAATTTTGATGCCATTCGAAAGAGCATATCAGAAAATGGTGGTCTAGCTGGTTTTCCCGTTCCCTGGAGCCTGGAAACATGGAAAAAAATGACGAAAAACCGTTGCAATGGCCTCATTTCCAGTCAATTTTCAGAATGCTCAAAATTAATTAATTCGATGAATTCCAGTAAAATTTCCAGTGCTATTTGAAAGTAGATATACTAAACTGTGGATTGGGATAATTTTCCAGGCTGGAAATTGCGCATTGAATAAAAAATGACTCATCATCGAAACACTTCCAGTAGATACAAAAATCGTTCCAGTTCGGTCAAATTGAGATAGTTTCCAGTGAAACCTTCCAAACTAATTGTTTTTGGCGACCTCTTTCGAATGAGACCCCTTTTATTTGATTTCGTAACAAAAAATTTTTTTCACCAAAAAAATCATGGGCTATAGGCCAGTGATTTTTGTCGATTTTGAGTGAAATTTTTTTTGCAAAAATTTTGATGCCATTCGAAAGAGCATATCAGAAAATGGTGGTCTAGCTGGTTTTCCCGTTCCCTGGAGCCTGGAAACATGGAAAAAAATGACGAAAAACCGTTGCAATGGCCTCATTTCCAGTCAATTTTCAGAATGCTCAAAATTAATTAATTCGATGAATTCCAGTAAAATTTCCAGTGCTATTTGAAAGTAGATATACTAAACTGTGGATTGGGATAATTTTCCAGGCTGGAAATTGCGCATTGAATAAAAAATGACTCATCATCGAAACACTTCCAGTAGATACAAAAATCGTTCCAGTTCGGTCAAATTGAGATACTTTCCAGTGAAACCTTCCAAACTAATTGTTTTTGGCGACCTCTTTCGAATGAGACCCCTTTTATTTGATTTCGTAACAAAAAATTTTTTTCACCAAAAAAATCATGGGCTATAGGCCAGTGATTTTTGTCGATTTTGAGTGAAATTTTTTTTGCAAAAATTTTGATGCCATTCGAAAGAGCATGTCAGAAACTGGTGGTCTAGCTGGTTTTCCCGTTCCCTGGAGCCTGGAAACATGGAAAAAATGACGAAAAACCGTTGCAATGGCCTCATTTCCAGTCAATTTTCAGAATGCTCAAAATTAATTAATTCGATGAATTCCAGTAAAATTTCCAGTGCTATTTGAAAGTAGATATACTAAACTGTGGATTGGGATAATTTTCCAGGCTGGAAATTGCGCATTGAATAAAAAATGACTCATCAACGAAACACTTCCAGTAGATACAAAAATCGTTCCAGTTCGGTCAAATTGAGATAGTTTCCAGTGAAACCTTCCAAACTAATTGTTTTTGGCGACCTCTTTCGAATGAGACCCCTTTTATTTGATTTCGTAACAAAAAATTTTTTTCACCAAAAAAATCATGGGCTATAGGCCAGTGATTTTTGTCGATTTTGAGTGAAATTTTTTTTGCAAAAATTTTGATGCCATTCGAAAGAGCATGTCAGAAAATGGTGGTCTAGCTGGTTTTCCCGTTCCCTGGAGCCTGGAAACATGGAAAAAATGACGAAAAACCGTTGCAATGGCCTCATTTCCAGTCAATTTTCAGAATGCTCAAAATTAATTAATTCGATGAATTCCAGTAAAATTTCCAGTGCTATTTGAAAGTAGATATACTAAACTGTGGATTGGGATAATTTTCCAGGCTGGAAATTGCGCATTGAATAAAAAATGACTCATCATCGAAACACTTCCAGTAGATACAAAAATCGTTCCAGTTCGGTCAAATTGAGATAGTTTCCAGTGAAACCTTCCAAACTAATTGTTTTTGGCGACCTCTTTCGAATGAGACCCCTTTTATTTGATTTCGTAACAAAAAATTTTTTTCACCAAAAAAATCATGGGCTATAGGCCAGTGATTTTTGTCGATTTTGAGTGAAATTTTTTTTGCAAAAATTTTGATGCCATTCGAAAGAGCATGTCAGAAAATGGTGGTCTAGCTGGTTTTCCCGTTCCCTGGAGCCTGGAAACATGGAAAAAATGACGAAAAACCGTTGCAATGGCCTCATTTCCAGTCAATTTTCAGAATGCTCAAAATTAATTAATTCGATGAATTCCAGTAAAATTTCCAGTGCTATTTGAAAGTAGATATACTAAACTGTGGATTGGGATAATTTTCCAGGCTGGAAATTGCGCATTGAATAAAAAATGACTCATCAACGAAACACTTCCAGTAGATACAAAAATCGTTCCAGTTCGGTCAAATTGACATAGTTTCCAGTGAAACCTTCCAAACTAATTGTTTTTGGCGACCTCTTTCGAATGAGACCCCTTTTATTTGATTTCGTAACAAAAAATTTTTTTCACCAAAAAAATCATGGGCTATAGGCCAGTGATTTTTGTCGATTTTGAGTGAAATTTTTTTTGCAAAAATTTTGATGCCATTCGAAAGAGCATATCAGAAAATGGTGGTCTAGCTGGTTTTCCCGTTCCCTGGAGCCTGGAAACATGGAAAAAAATGACGAAAAACCGTTGCAATGGCCTCATTTCCAGTCAATTTTCAGAATGCTCAAAATTAATTAATTCGATGAATTCCAGTTAAATTTCCAGTGCTATTTGAAAGTAGATATACTAAACTGTGGATTGGGATAATTTTCCAGGCTGGAAATTGCGCATTGAATAAAAAATGACTCATCATCGAAACACTTCCAGTAGATACAAAAATCGTTCCAGTTCGGTCAAATTGAGATACTTTCCAGTGAAACCTTCCAAACTAATTGTTTTTGGCGACCTCTTTCGAATGAGACCCCTTTTATTTGATTTCGTAACAAAAAATTTTTTTCACCAAAAAAATCATGGGCTATAGGCCAGTGATTTTTGTCGATTTTGAGTGAAATTTTTTTTGCAAAAATTTTGATGCCATTCGAAAGAGCATGTCAGAAAATGGTGGTCTAGCTGGTTTTCCCGTTCCCTGGAGCCTGGAAACATGGAAAAAAATGACGAAAAACCGTTGCAATGGCCTCATTTCCAGTCAATTTTCAGAATGCTCAAAATTAATTAATTCGATGAATTCCAGTAAAATTTCCAGTGCTATTTGAAAGTAGATATACTAAACTGTGGATTGGGATAATTTTCCAGGCTGGAAATTGCGCATTGAATAAAAAATGACTCATCATCGAAACACTTCCAGTAGATACAAAAATCGTTCCAGTTCGGTCAAATTGAGATAGTTTCCAGTGAAACCTTCCAAACTAATTGTTTTTGGCGACCTCTTTCGAATGAGACCCCTTTTATTTGATTTCGTAACAAAAAATTTTTTTCACCAAAAAAATCATGGGCTATAGGCCAGTGATTTTTGTCGATTTTGAGTGAAATTTTTTTTGCAAAAATTTTGATGCCATTCGAAAGAGCATATCAGAAAATGGTGGTCTAGCTGGTTTTCCCGTTCCCTGGAGCCTGGAAACATGGAAAAAAATGACGAAAAACCGTTGCAATGGCCTCATTTCCAGTCAATTTTCAGAATGCTCAAAATTAATTAATTCGATGAATTCCAGTAAAATTTCCAGTGCTATTTGAAAGTAGATATACTAAACTGTGGATTGGGATAATTTTCCAGGCTGGAAATTGCGCATTGAATAAAAAATGACTCATCATCGAAACACTTCCAGTAGATACAAAAATCGTTCCAGTTCGGTCAAATTGAGATAGTTTCCAGTGAAACCTTCCAAACTAATTGTTTTTGGCGACCTCTTTCGAATGAGACCCCTTTTATTTGATTTCGTAACAAAAAATTTTTTTCACCAAAAAAATCATGGGCTATAGGCCAGTGATTTTTGTCGATTTTGAGTGAAATTTTTTTTGCAAAAATTTTGATGCCATTCGAAAGAGCATATCAGAAAATGGTGGTCTAGCTGGTTTTCCCGTTCCCTGGAGCCTGGAAACATGGAAAAAAATGACGAAAAACCGTTGCAATGGCCTCATTTCCAGTCAATTTTCAGAATGCTCAAAATTAATTAATTCGATGAATTCCAGTAAAATTTCCAGTGCTATTTGAAAGTAGATATACTAAACTGTGGATTGGGATAATTTTCCAGGCTGGAAATTGCGCATTGAATAAAAAATGACTCATCAACGAAACACTTCCAGTAGATACAAAAATCGTTCCAGTTCGGTCAAATTGAGATAGTTTCCAGTGAAACCTTCCAAACTAATTGTTTTTGGCGACCTCTTTCGAATGAGACCCCTTTTATTTGATTTCGTAACAAAAAATTTTTTTCACCAAAAAAATCATGGGCTTATAGGCCAGTGATTTTTGTCGATTTTGAGTGAAATTTTTTTTGCAAAAATTTTGATGCCATTCGAAAGAGCATATCAGAAAATGGTGGTCTAGCTGGTTTTCCCGTTCCCTGGAGCCTGGAAACATGGAAAAAAATGACGAAAAACCGTTGCAATGGCCTCATTTCCAGTCAATTTTCAGAATGCTCAAAATTAATTAATTCGATGAATTCCAGTAAAATTTCCAGTGCTATTTGAAAGTAGATATACTAAACTGTGGATTGGGATAATTTTCCAGGCTGGAAATTGCGCATTGAATAAAAAATGACTCATCATCGAAACACTTCCAGTAGATACAAAAATCGTTCCAGTTCGGTCAAATTGAGATAGTTTCCAGTGAAACCTTCCAAACTAATTGTTTTTGGCGACCTCTTTCGAATGAGACCCCTTTTATTTGATTTCGTAACAAAAAATTTTTTTCACCAAAAAAATCATGGGCTATAGGCCAGTGATTTTTGTCGATTTTGAGTGAAATTTTTTTTGCAAAAATTTTGATGCCATTCGAAAGAGCATATCAGAAAATGGTGGTCTAGCTGGTTTTCCCGTTCCCTGGAGCCTGGAAACATGGAAAAAAATGACGAAAAACCGTTGCAATGGCCTCATTTCCAGTCAATTTTCAGAATGCTCAAAATTAATTAATTCGATGAATTCCAGTAAAATTTCCAGTGCTATTTGAAAGTAGATATACTAAACTGTGGATTGGGATAATTTTCCAGGCTGGAAATTGCGCATTGAATAAAAAATGACTCATCATCGAAACACTTCCAGTAGATACAAAAATCGTTCCAGTTCGGTCAAATTGAGATACTTTCCAGTGAAACCTTCCAAACTAATTGTTTTTGGCGACCTCTTTCGAATGAGACCCCTTTTATTTGATTTCGTAACAAAAAATTTTTTTCACCAAAAAAATCATGGGCTATAGGCCAGTGATTTTTGTCGATTTTGAGTGAAATTTTTTTTGCAAAAATGTTGATGCCATTCGAAAGAGCATATCAGAAAATGGTGGTCTAGCTGGTTTTCCCGTTCCCTGGAGCCTGGAAACATGGAAAAAAATGACGAAAAACCGTTGCAATGGCCTCATTTCCAGTCAATTTTCAGAATGCTCAAAATTAATTAATTCGATGAATTCCAGTAAAATTTCCAGTGCTATTTGAAAGTAGATATACTAAACTGTGGATTGGGATAATTTTCCAGGCTGGAAATTGCGCATTGAATAAAAAATGACTCATCATCGAAACACTTCCAGTAGATACAAAAATCGTTCCAGTTCGGTCAAATTGAGATAGTTTCCAGTGAAACCTTCCAAACTAATTGTTTTTGGCGACCTCTTTCGAATGAGACCCCTTTTATTTGATTTCGTAACAAAAAATTTTTTTCACCAAAAAAATCATGGGCTATAGGCCAGTGATTTTTGTCGATTTTGAGTGAAATTTTTTTTGCAAAAATTTTGATGCCATTCGAAAGAGCATATCAGAAAATGGT
Source organism: Leptarthrus brevirostris (assembly GCA_964036015.1). NCBI lineage: Eukaryota > Metazoa > Arthropoda > Insecta > Diptera > Asilidae > Leptarthrus > Leptarthrus brevirostris. The sequence continues at coordinate 109,614,159 of OZ038375.1, forward strand.
GGTCTAGCTGGTTTTCCCGTTCCCTGGAGCCTGGAAACATGGAAAAAAATGACGAAAAACCGTTGCAATGGCCTCATTTCCAGTCAATTTTCAGAATGCTCAAAATTAATTAATTCGATGAATTCCAGTAAAATTTCCAGTGCTATTTGAAAGTAGATATACTAAACTGTGGATTGGGATAATTTTCCAGGCTGGAAATTGCGCATTGAATAAAAAATGACTCATCATCGAAACACTTCCAGTAGATACAAAAATCGTTCCAGTTCGGTCAAATTGAGATAGTTTCCAGTGAAACCTTCCAAACTAATTGTTTTTGGCGACCTCTTTCGAATGAGACCCCTTTTATTTGATTTCGTAACAAAAAATTTTTTTCACCAAAAAAATCATGGGCTATAGGCCAGTGATTTTTGTCGATTTTGAGTGAAATTTTTTTTGCAAAAATTTTGATGCCATTCGAAAGAGCATGTCAGAAAATGGTGGTCTAGCTGGTTTTCCCGTTCCCTGGAGCCTGGAAACATGGAAAAAATGACGAAAAACCGTTGCAATGGCCTCATTTCCAGTCAATTTTCAGAATGCTCAAAATTAATTAATTCGATGAATTCCAGTAAAATTTCCAGTGCTATTTGAAAGTAGATATACTAAACTGTGGATTGGGATAATTTTCCAGGCTGGAAATTGCGCATTGAATAAAAAATGACTCATCAACGAAACACTTCCAGTAGATACAAAAATCGTTCCAGTTCGGTCAAATTGAGATAGTTTCCAGTGAAACCTTCCAAACTAATTGTTTTTGGCGACCTCTTTCGAATCAGACCCCTTTTATTTGATTCCGTAACAATTCTTGATTCTTTGATTCTTCCAGATACAGAGCCTACGCTGAGCGCCGTTCCCCAATTGGATTGGTCGGTTGTGATTAGCGAATGTTAAATTTAAAATGAAATTCACGCAATGAAGAAAGTTTTAAAAAAATCTTTTTATTAATTGAATTTATACTAAAAACTACAATGCATTCGTTTTTCTAATAATATTCGCACTACAGACAATATTTTTTTTGTATATTTTCATTCATAAATAAGTTAAATTTGTGTTCCTTAATTAAGTTCTTCTTCTTCTGTTTGTATCCATACATACGTAACATACACAGTTATATTTTACAGTATATAATAATATTTTTGCTATCACAATTGCTTCTTAAAATTTAAAGAAGGAGAATTATTTATCTTTTTTTTTATTACATACATCGGTCCTTAATACTAGCGCTCTATAGAAAAAATTTCATAAAATTTCCATTCTTGCTTTCTTTTATTTAAAAACGATATCTACATGTATCCCCCCTGCGGGGGTTTAATTTTGTTGACTATTTTTGTTTACTCTGTTTGTGTTTTTAAAATTTCCTTCGTATTTAAAATTCATTTTGTTTTCTTAATCGATTAACATTTTCTGTTAAGGATTTGTCAACAGCACACATCGTCACTGCATACTTTACATGTCGAAATTTAGTGAAATTATAAACGAAAAGTTGTAGTGATGTTTCTTTGATTTTTTACAATTCAAATGTAGAAAAATCAATGGATTTTGTAATCGAATATAAGTTTAAATTTATAAAAGATACATTTCATAGGCGTTTTTTACGTATTAAAGCTTACGTTTATTCACAATGCTTTGTAGCCTCGTTGACTGCTGCTGCAGGGAGCAAAATGAAAAAATATTTTTAAATCTAAGAACGTTAAAAGCAACATACATTTTGCGTTTGACTATTTATATACGTTTTTTTTTGTAGTATTTTTAATTATTCATTTTCCCCACTTCATGAGAGAACACTAACTGCAAATAATTGAGAAAAGCGAAACCTTCAGAAGCGCCTCAACATTAATATTTCGCTTTAATTCTGAATTACAAAAATATACACGCTTACTCTACATCTTATCTCTACTATTATTATTTCTATTTACTTTTAGCGCTTTTTTTAATTTATATATATAGTCAATATTCAATATTTTTGATATTCGCATTGTTTTAGAACTAAATTTTATGCCTGAGTGCCACACGGTTGGCTGCTCCGACTTGAAAATGAGTCACAAAGTGTTCATATGACGAGAAATATTTTAAGGCAATTTTGTCAGAAACACCACTATAACTAGGAACTAGAATAGTTTTTAAACGAGTTTATAAAATTAAGATTGTTAACAAATAGTTCTATTTTAAACATGATAGCTGTTGTTATTTAATTCAAAGCTTATAAGAAGGAAACAATTTAACGGAATTGAGGTATTTGTTGTTGTAATTTTTGAGTAAGGTTGTTTGATTCTGTGACAGACTCTAGATCACGAAAGGTACTTATAAGTTATAAGCAAGTAGAAGTAGAATAAAAATAGTTTTAAAAAGCAAGCCATCGTTAGAGCTGCAGCAGAAATAGGATGCTTCTCTATAAGTTATTCACGTTACTTGGGAAGAAATACAAGTTCACTTTTAGACTCAAATTACTAATGAGTATAATCAACCCACTTCCACTTTTTGTTATCTATCCTACTTTTGGTCATACTAAGAGAAAGTCATAGACGAAAGTGATTCAAAACCCGTGACAATTCGTTGTCGATCGCTTTTTTAGGTTGAACAGTCGTTACGCAGAAGCGGATTTGTTGCGAGTAGTTTTCGTTTTTTCCTAATGAGTTTATCAATTCATCAAATGGCTTAAAGGGTTGTACAGTAGCGGACAAAATTCTGGAAACTTTTTGAATATCAATCTGGCAACACGGATTTCAATTGTTTTATTCATTGTCTGCTTAAACAAATAGCACGTGATCACTGAATGAGCCTTTCTCTCTTAGTTCATAACATAAGGCATTCCTTTATTAAAAATTTATCAAAATTCAAAAAAACAACTAATATTCTAAACTCGCAAAATCTTTCTCGTCTTCGTCCAGTAATTCCTGCAAATTCTCATCTATGCTTGAGTTATTCTTTCCAAAATCATTTTGATTAAAAGCTGATGAAAACGACGGTTGCTCGCTTATTGAATTTTTTAAAGAATCTAATTCGTTTGTCATTTTCGTCGAAATAAAGTAAGTTTTAATATTTCTAGACGAAGTTGGTCTTGTAACATGCTCACCATCTTGTAAATCTTCACAGATGAGACCTGCCTTGTTAAGAACATCTTGTTTATTTTTCAATAGTTGCCAAATTACATCATCTGCAGTTTTATTAGCTAAAAGATATCTACACGTAACACAACTAATTTGTCCTATTCGATGAGCTCGGCTCTTGGCCTGTGCAAGCGTACTTGGGTTCCAATCTAGAACGACTTATTTTGAACTTGCGTACACGCTAGTTTGAAAAGTTTTCAACCAATCATTTTGAAAATTGGCAGTTACTTTCTTCATAGTATTGTGCTCTATATGAACCTAAAATCGGAATATTATCATTATTTAAAATAATTTTTTTTTGGAAATAAAGTTGTAAAAAATGGCAAAAAATCATGCTTTTTTCTTTTGACCCCTGTAAAAAATTCAAATTCCCATTTTTTTATAGCATTTAGGTTCATATAGAAGAGAGACATATAATAAAAGTAAATTCCAACCTCGTTTGATTTCAGATGAAAATTACGGCTTGCAGAATGTACGCAAAATGCTGAGTCTGATTGTGACCTGCAATATGGGGTCGCTAATATCTTCGGTGTTTTTCAAGGAAATTGTTCAAAAATTTTATAGCATATATTTAAATATATTGTAAATATTCTCAAAGTTTCAATAAATTATATTCATTTTTTATACTATAAAAAAAATTCATGAAAATCATTGAGAAAACGCTGTCCTAACCCTATTTCCCCCTTTAAGTAGTTAAGTCGTTTTTGCTCGGAGTTTATCTCTGATTCGGTTTTGCCCGGAATCTTAGGAGGTTCGTTTTCGAACGGACATTGCAATTAGGTCATTTTTACTCTCAGCCTGTCAAATGTGAATATCTTTCATGATGCACAACGAAGTTTGCTCACATCAAAGCGAAGTAAATCACTAGTTTTCCATATAATTGCGAAACTTTAAAGGCGATTTTCTCGAAATATTACTTACATAATTATTGCACTAAACTCTTCATTTGTAATCTAATGTGTTTCAAAAATCAACGAAATTAAAATATTATAATTACAGTCACGGGCCGTTTCTAAAGTGGTTTGCTACGGGGAATAAATGCTGCTTTGATATGCACTACATACACTGAAAAGAAGTTTTGTCGCTAAATGTTTTAAAAGAGTTAATAAAATTAAATGTTTTTTTTTAAGACAATAAAATAAGTTTAGTTATAAACCTAATTTGAATAATTTTATGATCGCTTCCATGTATCAACACCGACGGCTCCTTACAACTACAAGGCAACAAAATTCCTCAATTCTGTTAAATTTCTGTACAAAATCAAACTTATAAACTAATAATAAAAAATTTAGTAAAGTCAAAATAAAAATAGTCAAAAACTTATAAAATACTCAAAAAATAATTGTCAGTACTATTCAACAGCAAAAGAAAAAAGTTAAATCACAAAAAATTCTGTAAATATTTGTTCAAAATTTGTTTAAAAATTACAAACATCCAAATTGATTGGTATGGGCGACAAGAGTGGTTCGATTAGAGTGAAAATTCCGATACTACGGCTCCTTGTATTTTGCTGTAAAAAGATTTTGTTTGTATTTCAGTGATGGAATTGAAAGTAATTTTTTTTTTCAATTTTGAGATAAATGTGAGATATTGAATGAAAGAAATGAACCACTGCAGTCTAGCTGAACAAAATACGATAGGAAAAAATGATTTATTTGTGATGACTAAACCACTACACAGAATCCGTAATGCTTGATTGTATCGAACACGTAAATACGGGCAACTGAACAGGGTGATTTGCTGTATCATACAGCTGCTTTGCAAAGTTCGCTTCTTTTCAAAATTTTGATGTTAAAAACAATTTTTAAAATTAGACTTAATTATTTGAACATTGCAATTTTCTAATTAGTTTTAAAAGCGTCAGTTAAGTAAGCTGTGATTTTGGATTAAGCGTGTCCTCCATTTTAAAATATTAACGACTTTAAGTGTAATAAAATTAAGACAAAACTCTAGATTACTAATTTAAATATAAAATCTGAAAAAGCAGGATTAATTGAAGCAAATTATGCACCTCTTGAGATTTGACATAAATTTAAATCAGTTCATATGCAAGATCGTAAAATAATTTTAAATTAGAAAAATTCGTTTCACTCTGTCGGACATATGCCAATCCCACAACGAACATCATCAATGGACTTTAGATAGTTCTGTCGAATGACAACATGGAGTCGATAGGAAAATCAAACGGCGATTGATAATGACAAGAAATAGGCAAGTGGTCTATATCATTACTGATACCGAAATTGTCGCCCATGCACTTAGAAACGATTAGCTCAGCTTTTGTAGCAGACGTACAAGAGTAAAGAAGTATATGTACACTGTACTCCAGAATGATTTAAAAAAAACAGAGACTTTCCTATCGAAGTAGTGTTCGAAACTTATTGTTCAATTGAATTGCCCAAGTTAACCTAACCAGGCAATAAATATTGCATTTACTCCGTGCGCTTGAATAGCTTAGAATGCATAAACAAATTGTAGATAAACTTTGTAAATGTAATGTGTAGTAATTGTAGAAATGTAATTTAAAAGCCCGTTTGTAATGATAACAGAACGTGCTCAATTGGGAATAAACTTACAAACTACAGCCCTAATTTAATAAATAAGCGAAATAAAATTATTTATTAGAAATAAAAATGTTAAATTCAATTTAGTAAGTTAGTCGTACTAGTTAGTATGAATAGGAAAACTAAAGAGCGATAAAATAAAATGTTAATCGATTAAATCGGTAACCAAAATGAATTGATTCTTTCCGAGAAACGGAAAGAGATTTATTCCATACAGCCGCCTATTGTTTTATTAAATCTTTCATTTAAAAAATATATGTAATCTTAGAATTTCACATTTCTTCTTTCGCTTAAAAATTGCCTTAAATGTAAAACTTAAGTCTTAAACGTATAGAAAAAGAGCAGGAATTAAGTGTTTGATTTTAGCTAAAGATAGAAAGAGAGAGACAGAGAGGAGTAGTGACACATATTGTTTTTTTTTTTAGTTTTTCATGTTAATGCAACGAATTTCTGCATGAGATTGTGATATTGTTTTCTCTGTTCTTTATGTTATTATTTAATTGTCTATCTAAAGGACTAACGGAAAATATGGTTCTTCATCTTTAGCTTCGAGTGACCGATATTCATCGGAATCATCTTGATCTTTTTCTGACGAAATTTCAGTTGGAATTGGTTGATTAGTACTAGTAGCTACGATGGTTGTTGAAGTTGAAATGTTCGTGGTAATTGCACAATCCTAAGAAGGATATTTAATGAACACATAAAAGTAATTTGTCAATTTATTTTAGCGAAAACATAACAATTTTATGAGATTATTTTGAAAAATTGTATGCTTTTTTAGTTTATGTCATTATATGCCAAGAAGATCACTTGTACAAGCAAAAATGGAAGTGTAATAAAATTTATTTTAATAAAATATGTTCGTTTTTAAGTATAACATCTTAATCAGACCAAACTAATTGTTTTACTTAAGCATACCTTCTTTTTCTTTAATGTCGTCATTTAGTATGTGCTCTAAACTTTAACTAATTCATGTTATTGTGCCTTAGGGATTTATCCTATGTGCTTTTTATTAACTTTCTCTCCAATTTTCTGTTTTATACCAACAATAAAGTTAATTTCACTTATTGCAAACTTATAAAGTAAAAACAAAAATCTATTTGGACCCTACTGGAAAAGTCGTGCGCAAACTCAGTTATTTTCCGGAATGTTAAAGATTAAAGTGCGGAACACAGGGGCTGACGTGACTCTTAAAAGTCGGTATTCTCGTTGTCACTTAAAGCGACATTTGTCGGTATATATCGACAAGCATTGATTTTTGTTATATTCTAATTGTCGCTTAGAGACAAAATAAACCGCGGCATACTGACTTTTTAGTCGATATCAAAACATCCGCGACAAAATAATGTAAGACAAGGCGGAAAATGGAAAAAGTTAAGAAGAAATATTCTTGCTTGAAATGTTTCAATAAATTTTTGTTTAAAAATTTTATTTCATAGAATAAAAATAACAAATAAACCGCAATTTTAGAGTTTAGTCTCAATAATGGAAAACAATATGGAGAATTGCCCGCGGGTAAAAATTTTTCGGAGGATTGAACGCCTACAATATGGTTTGGACCGGCGCGCGTTACAACAGCTCTTAATAGATTAGGTGATGCAATTCGAACCACAGTAGCTTGGCAAAAAGTAACTATAAAATAATGAATAATAGAGAAACTTGTATTTTTAGGTATGGAGTGACTTAAAATTAAAAATAATAAGTAAAATTGGCCACAACAATTGGTGCTGGCGGGCTAAGTACCTACACTTCATTATCGTGCTCCTGTAGAAGAATGAGTGGAGAGTTGGCTAACAAGATTGCAAAAACTAAGAAGGTTTTAAAACGTTACAACCGATAAAATTTGTAAACACGTGAGTATTAAAAATAATTAAAAGTGAGTACTCGTTAGGAAGAAGTTTTGATTAAGAACAATTACCCTAACAGGAAGCCCACGAAAGATAACACTAACATTTTGACAAAGCTGCAAATCGAAACATTCAAAAATCGATTAAGTTCATCCCAAATAATTACCAGACTGGATTTGCCAATAAAAAAAGGTCGCATTCAGTAAATTTTATCAACCTCAGAAGACATTGTTCACCGAAAACTCCTTAAAATGCCGCAGTCGAAACAGCAACACAAAGACGCTCAACTCAAATTCGTTGAAGAACATATAGTGCGGGACCAGCAGAGCAAGGTAAAAACGTGATCTTTTACAATGAAAAGAAATTTAATTTGGACAGGCCGGACGGGTTTTGGCAGTTATTGGCACGATTTGAGGTCGAAAAGCGCTACACGGCTTAGCAGAAATTTTGGAGGCGGTCTCTCTCTAGTTCTCGTAAGCCCCTGTGGGGCATGGGGCGGGAGAAGAACTTCACCCGATTTAAGATAACGCAAGTGGACCTACAATTTAAAGTGAATTCCGAACCACTGACATTTTCTTCGCAACATCATTGCTTTTTTATCGTAATCTGTTGTTACCAGAAAACAACATGGGGGTCTCCATCAGTGGGATTCGAAAACCGAGATTGGTAGGTCGTCACGTTATCACTTACACCACCGACGACTTGGGCAGAATTTTCTTATTCTTGAAAAACCCAGCTGTGTTATTTTTCAACAAAAATGAATTCCAGTATGTACACGAAAATGCCGGATGTCGTCTTAGTGTATTTTTTGGAATTGCTCCTACTGTACTTGAGTGAAACTAAACTAAGAAGAAAACTTAAGAGTAATAGAGAATTTTACTAAATTATAAGTTTCTAGTGATGCACGTGGGCCATTGCAAAGAATTGAAAATAAGGGCAATATCCGAATGCAATGGATAAAAATATGAAAATCGATAATAACTTGAACTGGTTAACTCTAAAAAAATTTTGGAGGCTTTTAATATTAGATAACAGTTGTAGACTAACAATTATTTTTAAAAGCAAGCGGGCAACTGTGTGGTAAGCTGCCAAATGTCTACAATAATTGATTTATTTTACTAATTATGTTTTTGTGACTATACTAAACTTTTTACAAATAGGCTACATATATTTTGGATTACTATAATTTTTAGAAACTGTTCTTAGAGTTTGAAGAACCATATTTAGAGTTTTGCTATAAGAGCTATCAATTTGAAACTCACTTTCAGTAAAATGTCCAGATACACCAATTTTAACAAAGTGCCAAAGTAAAACCCATAAAACGTAGGTGTATAATATTATTAGACTTAAGTAGAATGCATCTTGCCTATTAGAAACCTGAAATAAGAAAAATGTAATTTGTTGGGAATTTTTATCTTATTCAGGAAGCTGCCAACACCATCACTTTAGATTAACATGAACAATTATATTTATTAAATTAAGTGATAAAAAAAATATAGTACTAAATTTTGAGACACAAATGGAGAGAATAATAATTGTTTCAATATTTTTGTATTTTCCTTATCAAATTCGAGCTTATACTTATTTTGACAGGATCGATGGTGTATATACGTTTAGGGTAGGGTGGTGTAGCAGTCTTTATACTAAGGCCTCTGTGGAACTAAAACTATCTTGGCGTAAATCAGTTATCAGTCAAAGAAGTCATCATAACGCTAATGGGTTGATAAAATGTAAACTACAAGGCAGAGCACGAAGCGCGACTAAATGTTATTAAATATTTGCTTCTGTTTTACCTTTTAAATTTAAGTAACAGAAGAGTATCTTATAAATTTTTAAAATCATTTCACGTTTAACAGCGCTTATCAACAAGACTTAATAAAATTTCTAGTTCTGGATTGAAGTGAGATACAAACGGATTACCGAAATAAGTTACTTGAAAGTGAACAGGAAAATTAGGACAAACTAACTTGCACAAAGATTAGGACCAAATAACTAATTTCAGACGATAACAATTGTTATAACATAACAAAGTTACTTATTTCCCATTGGGAAAATATCATATAACATTATGGTTATATAACATTTTTCGTGTTTTATATGAAGGCTAAAAGGGGAGTGGAGACATTTGTTTCAGATCAATAAAAAAAATTAAAAATGAAGCGCAGACGTCAATAAAAATTTTGCAATGAAGGTTGAACGTTTAAAAAGTATAAATAGAACAGCCAATTGCAAAAAGTGCTTAAAACGAGAGCATCATGTACTAAACTAAATAAAAAAAAAATCACTTGCTTGTAACTAGTAAAATATTAAATAAAATCAGCAACTAATCTTACAAGATCCTGCGCTATTAGAATTGGATTGATCTTCCTTAATTTGGAGAATTACTGTATTAATTTATGCTGACCTTTCTTAGTAAACAAATCAGTGCAAAATGCTCAAAAGAACGGGGCTACACATAAAAAATCAATTGCATATTTAACTTTTCATTCAAATCTTAAGATTGCATTTGTTATGTGATCTTCTTGACACCTTATGCTTTAAAAATGAAATTACCCAAATCCAACTAAGAAGATGAAAAATTAACTAACCGGCTCCAAAGTATCGTGTTCTTCTGTCACAGCCTTATCATCCTCTTCAGCTTCGCTTAGGCTTATGTAACGACATCGTTCGCTTAACAATGAAACGGGTTCATCATCTTCTTCAGCAACACTAGTAAAGCTGGTGGTTCTTTCCTTAAGACTAACGGAATCCACCATGTCACGCGAGGTTGAAGGTACTATGGGACTCTCAGTTTGAGCAGATGTATCGATTAAGTGTTGTGTGCTAGTTGATCGACTAACTGATGAACTGGTCGACGAGGCAGCTAAATATGAATATGAAAACAATTAGATTTTTTGTTTGTTTAAAAAACAAACACTAGCTTACATTCATATCGTTCACGTTTGTGATGTAATCGGATAGTTTCTGGCCTTATTAAAGGAAGCAATCTGATCCGATAGAATTTTGTACCCATGGTCACTCTATACCGGTTGGTATCCTAAAAATAATGTTAATTAATATTTGAATTTATTTCGAGTCAAATTAATTGTAAAAACCTTTTTTGCTAAGCAATATTCTTTGTCTAGGACTCGTCCTAAAGCAAAAAATGGAACAGGGATGTCAGTATCTTGGGGTTCTGGTAGAGTCAAATTAAGTGCAGGCAAACTGTCAGCATGAACAAAATATAAACTAGGTGAATCCTGTACCACTGTAAATTGCCTGTGTCTTATACTCCAAACCACGAACACAACTTCTCCCTTAGCACAAGATTCTGTGCTTACACCTTGCTTGACAACAAGCTGACTAGATGACATTTTTGATCGAACACCACCCCATTCGGAATTCGATCTGAAATTACATTTGTGAGTAATGCCATAAATTTAAAAAATTATATTTAGAAAATTACCCTTTAAGTATCGCAAAGGAAGATTCCATTTCAATCCTTTTCGATTTTTCTACATTCAATTCTTGCTCCAGCCGAGTTTTGTCCTTGTTCAAGTGATCCAATTTTTCCTTGAGCCAAGCCTTATCGCTCTCTTCTTCGTTGGTTAAGGCTTGAATTCTGAGCTTAAGTTGATTATTTTCAGCCATAACAATTGCGTCTCGATGTCTCATAACCTCTAGCTGCTTATCCTTTTCTTCGATTAAAATTTTATAGAAATCTGCACCAGAATAATTTGAATTTGGTCCAATCCACTTGGATCGTTCTTCTTCCACAGCTGCTTTGATAGCCAATTCTTTTTCGATGTTCAAATCTTCTTTCATTTGGTTTAAAATTGATTCATGACATGCAAATTCAATCATATCGGGCTTTTCAATCTTTTCCAGACTAGTGTCGGAAGGAGAGCGATCCATGCTAGTCATTAATTTGAAGCGACAACGCAGTGATTCGATTTCAGTTTTGTGCTCATGAATTAAACGTTCACGACACTCGTTCACAGCCTTTTCTTTTTCCGCATCAGCTTTCTTGAGATCAAGCTGTAAGGCATCATTTTGTTGATTAAGATTTGCCATTTTTTCTTTAAGACGTTCCCGTTCATTTTCCAAACTGATAATGGATTCAGTGTTTTGCTGTATCAAATCAGATTTTTCTCGCAGTAAGACAACAAGTTCTTCCTCTTTAGAATTTAGATTTTTTTGTATATCACTAATTGTTTTCTCATAATCACTACTTAACCGTTGCAATGTTTCTTCTTCATGAGATTCGTAATCACTTTTGATTGATTTCCAGCACTCAGTAAGCTTGGAAATTTCTGTTTGGAGCTCATTTTTACCAGCTTGTGCGTCCGATTTGATTGATTGTAAATGCGTTTTTAAAGTATTTAAACATTGGTAGGATACGTCGGACATATTTTTTAAAAGAGACTTGAGTTTCTCTACCTCGAGACGTGTTGTACCAAGATTTTCCTGAAATATTAAAAGTAAATTATCTAGGGTGGCTTTAGCGGGATTCAAATTAAAAGTAATTGTAGGATGTTTGGAGATTTTCATTGAAAATGTATCGTACAGGGAAAATGAAGGATTTATCAAATCAATTTCAAATGGGCCACCAATGCTAGATTTTCTTTTCTTGTTTTGAATTATATCAAAGCTGAAAAGTATGAATAAAACTTAAGAAATTAAAAATGCGCCATAACTTAACAAGCATTAATACATATCGTTAGCCTAATTGTAAAATATTATGAGTGCTAAATGGGAAAATTTATAACAGTAAGAAAAAACTGTTGATTTTTTCAAATATGTAAACACAGGATAATAATTATAATGCTAAATTTTGAAATGTATCACAACCTGCTCACTGTACAATTCAAAGCGTCTACACAACGAACCGTGATGGCCTCTGTATTTTTGGGATAGAACTATAAGATAAAACTAACAGCTCTGTTTATTTTATAATGTTTTTTTTTTTTTTGCTTTCTTGAGCAGGGAGGAACAGTCCGCGTCCCGCCGTCGCTTTACTGGCGGTTCGTCTCACATTTATTTACTTTGCTTTTTATCCATTTCAGCTGCAGAAAATTTTACTTTACTTCTCGCTAGCACCTGAACTATCCCACATACATAAGAAAGGTTTCTACTAATTTAAAGGTTGGGCTCTTATCTCAATAATGGATTTAAACGGAAAGAGGTTTGTTTAGAAGCAGGGATGATGCTGAACGTTCAAGACGGCCGAGTGAGGTTACAACTTCAGAAAACATTGCGAAAGTCCACCACATCGTTTTAAACGACCGAAAAGTAAAAGTGCGGGAAGTAGCTAACGGCCTAAAGATGTCAACAGAACGTGTGCGGAATATCTTGCATGAACATTTGCATATGAAAAACTTTGTGCGCGATGGGTGCCACGCTCTCTCTCGCAACCGATCAAAAACAATCCCTTGTGGATAATTCAGAACGCTGCTTAAAGCTGTACCAGCGTAATTCAAAAGAATTTGTGGGTCGGTATAGACAATGGAAGAAACGTGGATACACTACTACACACCAGAGTCCAGTAAACAATCTGCGCGGTAGTTACAACTATGGGAAAGCCGCCCAAAGCGACAGAAGACGCAAAAAAACAGCCAGAAAAGTCGTTGCCACTATTTTTTGGGACGCACATGAAATCAGTTTTATAGATTATCTCGAAAAAGGTAAAACAATTACAGAAGAATATTACATTGCATTATTGGAGCGATTGAACGATGAGATCAGGAAAAAACGAAGGCACATGAAGAAAAAAGTGCTCTACCACCTCGATAATGCACCAACTCACACAACTCGAAAAGCAATGATCAAATTGAAACTTGAAAAGATGGCTCCAGGGTAAGAGATTTCACTCGAACGAACAGCAAACATGATTATTTTAAGGCGCTCCACAAATCCTACTATACGAAAGGTATAGAAATCTTGGAGGAAGTCTTTAGTCTTTTTCCATCGTTTTTTTGTGTGAGTTATCGACTGCCTGTAAACCATAACTTCACATATTGAAAAGTATTGGTGCATTCGCAACATTTCTTTTAAGTTTTCATTTTATTTCTTGGATTTTTTTTTTATTTGGTCCTTCCAGTGAAATTTGTAGCAACTTTGTGAGGTCAAAACCTAAAAAAAAAAGATCTCATCAAGTCAACTGCAGTCGCATGGCACAGAAATGATGATCCATAAAATCTAGTAGACTTGATTGCTGTCAGAATTACAGAAGCGTACAAAATGTCTATTTGTCCCTTCTCAGCTTCCTGATTTCCATGAAAATTCCCTGACTTTTCCCGGTTTTCCAGAAAGTGGTCACCCTGTAGAAACGAAAGCTGTTATCTTATGGAAATCGTTTTGATTTTTTTTCAAACCAATAGCAACAGCCCAATTTTAGTTAGAGTGAAATTTGAGCTGCATCGAGGATCCCGCCCAGCGCCGCAAATTTTGGAGTTTTTGCACACACACAAAAACAAATTCTGTAATTTTGGTCTCCTAATAATGCATACAAAAAAATTCAGAAAAGAAAACGGTTCACTGAAGGGCCTTGTAACTTGTTGCTGCTGGAGCTATTGCGCTAGTGTCTACACTTAAAGAAAAATTTGCGCAAAATTACTTGCTGCCAGTTGTTTTCAGAATGGTTCAAGAATATTTGCCGCAAGTTATTGCAGACTGTGTACATTCAACTTAAAACTTGCACAATTTTTTAAAGAACGTTTTAAGTTGAGAATTAATCAGTGTAAAAATATTGTGTCAACAGATAAGATGCGCCGCTGCAATCGTTGTACCTACTTTGATACAGAAAAAAATGAGCAAGCGTAAAATACGGATTAGGGAGTGGATAACTCGTAGATATGAGTTAGGGTTCCATCAATGGATAATTAAGAAGTGAGGTCCTACTGCAGTTCGAAATTTTATGCGTATGTCGCAGGAAGACTTTGAAGTTCTTTTAAATTTAGTAGCAGCGAAAATAGCGAAAAAGGATACTAAGTTAAGGCCTTTTCCAGCAACTGAACGTCTCCATTGACACTTCAGCCGATTTCGTGTCCTTAGACAGCCTCTTCAACTATGTAGAGATAAAACAAAGCTTGTAGTTGCTGCAGGCTGTGACCTAAGCAATTTTTTGATATGCCAAAATACGTCTGCTGTAAATTATAGTGATGTACCTTAGCTATTTGAGTCGAGTTGAATGCAAATCGAAATTCGCAATAATATGACATTTTTTGAAAATCATAGTATGACCAGTGCTATAGGTGATAGTTATTGTTTTATAAATAAAGCAATCACAAAAACACAAATTATATAACGTGCCTCGGTTTATTTTGCAATACTATTCGAGACAAATCTCGAAATACTTCGATATACTTTGTCAATATTCATTTCATGTATTGAATAAAATACTCGGCATTGCTAATTTATATACGAGACATATTTCTAACTACAAGTACATATTATACATTTGAAGAAATAAAATTAACTGTAGACAGATTTCGAGAGAAACAGTTATGGTACATTCTGCTTAGTTCGAAGCCTGTCTAAAACCATCATGAGTCAACAATTAATGCGAATGAAAAAAAATGGAATGCCATGCAAGTACATATTTAACTTGATAATAAGTGATTATGATATATATACGGATAAAATAGATAATGTAAGTATGTAAAGATAATATAAGTTTCCTATCGCAAAAATTACCGAAAGACTCATAAATGCTACATGTTCAAAAGTTATTTTTAAACCAACGAAAAAGAAACGAAAATGGAACAGCCATGATTCAATCTATAAAGAAAAACTAAGCATGGCAACAAAAGACGACAAAAAACAAAGGTTGTATGAGGATTTGTTTAGTATCCAATACCTGAAGCAAACCGAAAACTGTCTCCAGAGATTGTTTGTTGAGAATGCTTTTATCTAATGTTTGTTCCGCTGCTATCGATTCGTCAGAACTTGATTTTTGATGTCCTGGATATGTGTATAGTTCGTCCGTAATCTTGTCCCGATATGACCGGGTTGCATGTTCCTTAAAGCTAGTTTCATCATCGTTTAGGCTCGATGGCAATGATTCATCGATGTAAAATTCAGAGTTGATGAATTCATTGTCGATTAAAATATTGTTGATTGGATAGGGTGAAGATGGTGATAAATTTGGTCCCTGTTTGCCATTGTTCACATTTTGATCACCTGGCAGCATTAATATTTGGTGGCCCACAATTTCTATGTCGTGTTGATTTGATTTTGTTTGGATTAATGAAATTGGATTTGTGGAATTTGAATGATTTGAAGAAGTGGATAAATGAGGAGTATTGGAAATATCAGTTTTGTCAAGAATATCCGGAAGGGCAGATTCACTTGTCGAAGTTTTTGGAGGCTTTTTGAAACGTGGTGATTTCTTTGGTGTAAAAATCTTTTTTGTAGTATGTTTGTTTTAGTAAAAATATCATTTAGAAGGAAAGAAGATTTACGGAATATTTGATTATCTACGGAAGAATAAAATCGAAAAATATTCACCTCGGTCAGTGTTTCGACCGTACTCGTTTGGGGGACTTCAGTCAGTGTACTAATGCTATTCGTTTTCAGAACTTCAGTCGATGTGCTTATGCTATTCTTTTCACAATTGTTTTCACTTGTTGACGTTGCCATCGTTGCTGTTATTGTGCACTGCACTTGCCGCTCATTAGCACTTTGACCGACCTTTTCAAATTCTTCAGTATCCGTTTCAGACTCGAACCCACTAAAATTGAGTTAGAAATAAAATAATTAACAAAAAAATTTATAAAATTAATGCATACCAAAAATATAAATGATAAAACAATTTGAACATATTTCTGATTTAATACATCGAGCACGTTATAAATTAAATATTTTATTTATTGTCCGTACAATCTGCAGCAAGGAAAATCGCTTTTTCATCTCAGTTACTATTATAAATAATTGCATACATTTTTTTTCTTTAATTGAAAAAATAATAAACATTGCAACAGCTGCTTGATTCATTGTAGAAATACTCAAGACCGCTGGAATCACGAACTAGAGAATACAAGGTCTGTGCACGAAGAAATGTCAAATGATGTGACTTCATGTGGGCATAATTTATAAGAATTTAAATTCAATTTACTTTACAAAACATACTCCTGGTCCATAACTTTATCTTAATAAAACTTATCTTATGAAGCTAATATTCCTTTAATTTTACAATTCACTCTTCACTTTTCAAAACATTGTGGACAGATTGGACAATTATGACAGTAATGTCGCGAAATATGGCGACCATTCAGCATTATTTCACAGGACCGTGCGCTGGAAATAGCATTTTTCGATGAAATTGTGTGATATAGTTTAACGCGAGAAATATGTAGATATGTCGTAGGCCCTTAGAAAAATTAGGCCGAATTAGGCTGAATTCATCAGGCCGTTAGAGGATTCTTTTAAACGCCTAATTTTATCAGGTCGTCAGAGGATTCTTCTAAGCCCCTGAGTGCTGTCAGACGTTTAGAGAAAAATAAAGTTCAGTTGAAAAATAGCTGCCCGTCAAAAATAGTTCGAAATGAGTGAAAACTGTGAAATCGAGAACATAGAAGAATTTTATAGAGAGCGGATCGTGCGAAATTTTCGACATTATAACCTTCTGTATTTTAAACTACCATATTTTCCTACTGAACCTTATTTTCTTATAAACGACTGCACTCAGGAGTTTAGACGAATCCTCTGTAGGTCTGATAAAATTTAGGCGTTTAAAAGAATCCTCTAACAACCTAACGTCGCTTAGACCTTTAGAAAAATCGTCTAATGGCCTGACGATTTCAGGACGTTGGAGGAATTTTGACGATAAATAATCGAATTCATCTAACAGGCGGCGTTCGGCCAACGGCCTAAGACACACTAATAAATTACGCTTAATTGAGCGCAGCTAATATCGATCCCTAAGGTGTGAGAAATTAGCTTGGGATCTTTCACCCTAAAAAAAAAGTTGGGAAAGATTTAATTAATTCTATTGGAAGATTAAAACACTATGAAAAGTTTTAGATTCGAACGGTCTCTATTCAGGTGAATTAAGGGGCTCCTTCTACCTTGAAAAAATTTTTTTTACTTATTTTAAAAGCAAATACTTTCAACATGTTTTCAATACTTTTAGGGTGATATTTCAGTTTAAAATTGATTAATGCAATTCACTTGAGACAGCATTTTCGACGCTTCGCTGCTTGAATTTTATTCCATTCCTTTCAACATCTGCTTCGATCCGATACTTTGAATAGAATAAATATACAAACTGTACCTTTCGAAATAAGTGGGGAGACCCAAAGTATCGTTAGATTCTCTTGGTATAGCGTTTTTGGTAATGTACATGTGCCTTGTGCTTATATATGACATTTATAAAGCAAATCTCGTTGAAATATGGATAAAAAATTATCTAAAAATTCTAACAAGATCGTAGTAGAAAAAGACATTTTACTGGTAATCAGTATACTAATGAACAAAGTTTGGACTGTACAAGTGCCTCAGCAACAAAGTTACAAAAATGCGAAGAATTACAAGTTTCCGGTGATCCGACCTCTCAAGTTTATTTACTTTTTTGCAAACTATATGAAAATGTAAAAAGTGTAATAAAGATGTGAACTTTTCAAAAAATGATGAAGGATTAGATTTCAAACTTTGTGAATGCGATGATGCTTTGCATGTGAATGCGATGATGCTTTTTATTATTCATCTCCAAAAATTGATAAAGCTTGCGAGATAAACAGCTCAAGGAGTTTTACGACACAAAAAGAAATATCTAAAGGCAAAGAAAAAGCTCAGAAAACTGCTAAACTAACAAATAAGTTGATGACAAATTTACTAACATATTATGATTTAGCAATACGTCGACATCCAGAATCAATTACAGAAATGCGTAAGGAAATTTGGCAGCATATTACCATAAAATTTCGACTGATAAAAAACCTCAACATTTTTTCTGCCCTGCTGGTACTGATTCCTGGTGTGATTGGGGTAAAGCTCAACATTCTTTCTATCCTGCTGCTGATTCCTGGAGTGATTGGGGTAAACCTGAGGCAAACAGCATTAAAAAATTATAAGCCCACCTTTTGATAATGAGGCAAAGTAAATTCACGATGCTTGGGGAATAATACTCGAAATAATAACGAGAGTCTAAATGGTTGTATATGAAATTATGTCACCAAGCACACATTTTCTGGCAAACAAATTCTGGAAATTGCTGTACTTGTGTGTTTAATGAAGGATTTTCAAGTACCTATATTGAAAATTATTCAAGTTATGGGCATCACGATCGGACCTGCAGCTATGAACCACGGGAGCCGTAAGATCGCTTGCGAATAACAGCAGCCAAGTTTCTTTTGGTCCGGGCTATAGTGACTTTAACACTTAATAATTAAAAATTCGTGTGACCAAAAAAAAACTAATTCAAAAGTGTGAATAAATATACCTGAAAAATTTCAAAACGACATCTTGATTCGTTCTCTCTGTTGAAAAGAACATTTTTTTCATTCTCAAGGTAGAAAGACACCTTAATAAATTTGTTTGTTTTGTTATAAGAGTTAAAAATGTTTGATCTTAGGAGAATTAAACTTAATATGTACTTTAGAACTATGTAAATGCGTACAACTAATAAGTCAAATTTTTTGTGGTAGAAGCTATAGTTATAGTTATATCTATTAAAATACCAGCTAGCTGTACCTCATAAAACAGAGGCAGGCCAAACATAAAATATATTTACACTAATATCAAAAATAAGTTCAGATTGCCTTAAAATCTTAGTAAAACCTACTCTTTTAAGTGAGCGTGAATATCAATCGGACGATGCACAGCACCACCTCCAACACTCTGTAATTTGCTTGCTAAAGACGATTTGTCTTCACTATTCCTAATCCCAGATCTATTGGAATGAAAAATATGATAGCGTTAATAAATTTAATATACGAAAAAATAAACAAACCTTGACACAAAAAATTCTATCACAGTCGCCATATCCGGAAGATGAACTGATGAAGTTATGTCTGGCAGGTATTTCGAAAGGGTTTCCAGATCTGTAAGTTAATCAAGCCATTAAAATAAAATAAAAATTATTAACGACAATTTTTGCGTACCATTTTTTGTTAAATTCGGCAGATTCGAATCAAATTTTATTGAGGTTTCATTATTAAAAGTTGGCGGCATATCATCTAGTCCAGGAAAAAGAGTGTTTAAAAAGTGACCCTCAAAACTTGTATTGAATTCCTGTCGTCTTAGCATTTCTGCGTTGTGAATTGTAAAAAAATCGTTTGCTAGCGTGGAAGCCCATTTTACAAATTCCCCAGAAAATATTCTTCGACGAACTACCTCTGTTACCGCCTGTACGTATATACTTGGTGCTTGGTGAATTTGTTTAATTATGTTCATGTGCTTTTCAAGTCTCAATAAGCATTGATGAAAAAATAACATTCTAGAGTCAGTATTGCTCATCGAGTTTTCAAGACGTGCAATATACCTACAAGACAAATTAGGTTAATTTTTCTTTGCAATTGAAATTTTTTACTTACTGCAATCGCATTTCAAGATTAGTCCCTAATTCCTCTTTAGCATTAGAAATACGCCGACGAATATCGCGGATAATTTTTTGATTTCCTACCATCACAATTAATTGGCTTCGATGCGAAGCACACAAATCAGGCAAGACTGATGGATCACCTAAATTGCTGGCACGGTTTTGATTCTACAATTGAATAAAAAAATTATGATTGTACAGTTTAATGAATCACACAGGAAAATCCTTACTTGTTGAAAAGCTATTGAGAGGTCCTTTTGTTCCTTTACTTTTTGTTTTAACTCATACATGAGATTTTCAAGGCCTGACAGTCTTTCACTTAGTCCTTTAATTTCCTTAACATCATCCTAACAAACAAACCAATTGTTAAACATTTCTTGATAGTTTAAGAAAGTCACCAAAACGGACATTTATTACCTTCTCAGCGAGGGCAATAACTTTTCGCACTTCCTTTATAAGTCCATTTAATTCAGTCGTGTTAAACGATGTTATTCCTACTATGCACTCTTGGGCCATAAACATTAACCTATGATGGTTTCTCTTTGCCGAGATCCATTGTAGAAGCGTAAGATTATGTGTATTTATGTGAGCTTCTGTACTTGCATCCTTCTGCGATGAAAGGATTTCTTCTGTAGATGGCACGAAATTTGTCTCACCACTTTGTCGGATCATTGACGCATTTTGTTGGGAATTTGAGAACACTTCATCGTTTTCCAGGTATTCGTCGAAACCGCGAAATCGTTCTTCTGCATTTTCCATAAGACCAGGTAATATTGGTATTTGAGCTAATTTTTCTAAATCATTATTGAATTGTTGCAAAAGTTCGAGATGTTCTTGTTGCATTTTGAAGTGTTCATCGAAAAATTTGAAAAATATATCTTTACGGTGTCGATACTCGATTGTTAGGTCTTCCAAGTTAGCTATAACAGCTGCCCAGCCTTGCTGTTGCAAATGTTGTTCTAGAACTAATTGTGCACAAATGTTTTCCTCTTCCCGAGCCAGTTCGTGTAAATGTGCTGCTAATTTGGCACGCTCTGACACTGTTGAATATGTGGCGGGCAGTGCTAAACAATGATCAACTTGTTCTCTCAGGTCTACATCTGAAAATAATATAAGTTTTAGTTAATAATCAATAAAAATGTTGCAATTAAATACAAAATAAATTACAACGCCTCATAACACAAAGTTTTAAGCTAAAGTAATCGGTTTTCTGGATTCTTGAAATTCCTAGGCTCAGTATTATTATATTCCTCTTTAATTTGTATTAAATTTGCCCATAAAATGCAGAGAAAAATATTCTCTCGTGACAATTGGTGACCGTGAGACATTCATCTATTAATTCTGTCGCAGTCACCATTTACAACGATCCTTAAAGACAAAAAACAAATGAAAAACGCTGAATTTAGTGCAAAATATTTGTGGTGGAGTGCCAGGAATGACGCACTTCAGTTTATTTTCCAAAAGTTTGTGTCACGTTTCTATAATGGAAAATGAAAAAAAAGAGGATGAAAGTCTTTTATAATGTAAACCTCCACTGCGTGCCATTACGATCCAATTTGAGTGACGACGATGAGATTGCGAGGAAAGTTTTGCGTGAAAAATGTTTCAGATAAACTTCGCCGGAGTGATGGTGGTATGAAGCGCTTGAAACATTTGTTATTAAAGTCAAGATTTGTTTACGTTTTTCAAAGCAATTCCAGCACCAAGGACGAAAAGTATTTCATCTCGACAAGTATTAATTAATTTGCTTGTATTTTTCCGGGAGCTGTTTGAATTGTTCATGTATCGGATAAGTATAAATTAAAGGCCTTTGCTTGCGTTCAAAATCTCAAGACAAGCGATAATTGCGTTTTTGAAGGCTCCACACACAAAAGAGAAATGCAACGAGCGGATTCTCTTCAATGCACTGAAAGTCGTTTTTAGGCACGCTTTAGTTTTAAATGACATGAACAGCGCATGCACGGCATTAGAACAGAGCATACAGTGCGCCATAAATGCAAGTAAATAAGCAGAAAAGCTCAGACTGAATTCAATTGAAAAAGATAAAGTGAAACAACGTATGGAGAAAGTCAATATCATTAGGCACAGTAAAAAGTTGTGTTTTCTTTTCAAAACTTAACATTTCCCGTTCCTGCAATTTCTTAACGTTTTACAATGGCTAATTGAAGTTGGTCAGGCTACGCTGCACTGCCTAAGCAATTTTCCCGTTGTAAAGACTATCAGTTAGTGCCAGTGATTGCAGTGAATATTGAGAAAATCATCATTATCGAAGCAAATTACCACACTTCAAAGTTGTTACCACTGACAACATGTTGCACTACTTCTAGTTTTATTGCCAGCCAGTAAGACTTTTGTCGGAGAAAATTACCATTGAGTATTATTTAGAAGGCTTGTTGCTTTTTAATGTAAAAACGGTACCTTGCTTGTTATTGGAACGCCTTACTTGTTGTTCATCTGCTTAATTAAGTTAATTAGTGATAGTCAATATTAGGTCACTCATACGAAATTGATCATTTAAAATAATCTTGTTTTACAACGCTGCAACGGCTATCACTTATATCACAAACTCTTCTATCTAGAGAATACTATAGATTTTATATCCTGGAGGCATATTGCTTAACAACTTAGTTAATGCAATTTTACAAGGGCCAAGAATAAAAATACCTTTCTAATGACATACTTAAATAAGAGAATTTATATACTCTAGTTAGTAATAAAGCATGTCCCATAAGTAAGTCGACTTTTTTCTGTTCGTGAAAAGAAGTTCAGGAACAACTACCTTGCGACAGGTTTCAAGGTAATTGGACGCACTTTTTAGTATAGTTGTGTAGTTTTAGTTTTTGTATATGTTTTTTAGATGAAAAGATCAGAAAGAGAAGCCCAAGCTAAACGAATACTGCAATATTTTGTTGAACCTTTGTCGCAAAAAAAAGTTACAGTTCGTCAGTTTCTTTAAGAGGAAATATCGAGGTCAACTATTCACAAAATCTTAAAAAAATATGAAAAAATGGGAATACGGAAGATTATCAGGTCGTCCAATAACAGTAGCAAAAAAATTTCTATTCCTAGGTCAGCCGTGTTAAAGTGGATGCTCTCAACATTACAGCTAGAACTTAAAATGTTCTACCAAGGTATACCGCAGAGATGGACATTTTTTATTCGAATAAAGATAAAAGCTAAAAGCTCAAATAAATTGAAATATCGAATAAAATTTAATTTGATTACAAAAATAATTTGTTTTTTGATGAATTATTCGTAAATAATTATTTGTTATTTGGTGCTTTTTATTCGAATTTCAAATAATTATTTGTTATTCGATCGTGCGTTATTCGATAATCAAATAATTATTCGTTAATTGATGACTTATTCGCAAATAACTATCGAATAATTATTTAATAATCGAATAACAAATAATTATTTGAAATTCGAATAAAAAGCACCATATAACACATAATTATTTGCGAATAATTCATCAAATAACGAATAATTGTTTGATTATCGAATAACGAACGATCGAATAACAAATAATTATTTGAAATTGGATTAAAGATCACCAAATAACAAATAATTATTTGCGTATAACTTAAAATAAATTGAAAATCGAATAAAAATTTATTCGAATAATATTTTATTCGATTTTTAAAAAAAATCGTTATTTGATTGAAAATTTATTCCAATAATGACCATCACTGGTATACCGAAGGACAAGCAGAGAGCAAGCGAAATGCGGTGCCAAATATGTGCTTCGAAGATTGCATAAAAAAGTGTTGGTTATTGACGATGAAACATACGTCCCTGCAAATCCAGATGAAGTACCGGGACGTAAATTTTACCACAGTGCTAAGCAAGAAGATGTTAAGGGGAGGTTACCGTTCAGGACGTTCAAAAAACCGTTTTTTTATTTTATTTTACATAATTTCAAAACTTTCGGTTTTGTGTAAAATCTTTCGAGTAAACCGACAGACCTAGTGTGTTTCATTAGTCCGCTAACTACATCTTATCCTGAGAATTTGGGCTCTCTAGCATTACTCAGACCGAAGCTATAAGAGTTCGAAAATACGACGAAACGCTTCGAGAAAAGTTAGATAGTGCCCTGCTTCTAAGTACTAAGAAAACTATTAATGAGAGTGCTTTAGGAGAAGTTGTTTTGACAGTAAAAATATTGAGCACTGAAAGTTGTGGAATGCTTTCAGTGAGATTTAGTGAGCACGAGTTATCACTAGTACTCGTTAGGAAAAAGACCTAATTACTAACATGCCCCAAGGTGACATCGTTCAAATAAGGGGCGGGTTGTGATTGGTTACAATTTTGTTGGTTAGACCCAGCAATTCCCCTCTTTCGAATTGTCAAAAAACTATACGCTACACGCGCTGCGCTATACCTACTTAGCTAAAAACAGACGAAGTCAAACCGAATGTGAATGAACCGCGCGCTGCTCATCTGAATGAATTCTACACGTAAAATTCGTCAAGTTTTAGACGATTATTTCTACAAAAAAAATATAATACCAAGGTACAAACTTCAAAAACATACCGAAAAATATTTTACGAAAATCAAATCAAATTATCTGGTACTTACTTCTTGATTCAATCCAATCTTCTTGAAGTTGATTTTTGGAAACATTGCAGACGATTGGTTTCTTCTGTAGCTCTTTTAGTTGATCTTTCTCTGCAATAAAATATTACAAAAATTAGTACATAAAAAGGATAGGGTTAAATGAATAAAAAATTGTTTTCACACCTATGGCCATGAAAGACACAGAACTGGTACTAAACGTACAGGCTCCTTACAAGGAGCTTAATCATTTACTTCTAGAGTATCTCAGAGTTCAATATTTGAGCCACTCTTGTTTTTGACGTTGAAGGTAAAAAAATCGAAAATAAGGCAATTTTTGTTTGTTTTTGCATTTGTTGGTACTTTGGAACCTATTTATGCCGAACGCCTTGAAAATGTCATGTTTGTAAAGTTGCGCACATTTCGAAGACCTGCTAGTGTTGTGTGAATGGGACATTGTGACCCACCCACCCTACCTTCCGGACTAGGCACCATCGGCTTACCATCTTTTCATCAAATTGAAGGAGTTCTTGGTTGGACAGTGTTTTTCGAACGAGACTCTGAAAAAGTGGCTTTACATGTTGACGCTAACTTAAAAAAGCTAAAGGTGGTGGAGCGGAAGGTACACAACGAGGTCATATAAAACCTGGTGCCCAGGCTTCAAAAATGCATTGATCTTACCAGTGTTGAATTCTTTCTTTCTAGACATTCCTCGTACAAAGCGAATTTGTCGTTACAACTTTATTTTTCAATTAAGGCATGTCGATTTGAATGATCTGGAATATCAAGTGATCCGGAAAAGGATGATATATATACCATAATTTCCAGATCTATCACCATTCCAGACGAACTCAACAGAAGGCTGAGGCAAATGGATCCAATGGTAACTTACTCGTCTTCCAACTTAGCCGACTTTTTATAGATCGAGTAAAACACACGAAATTATGCTCGGAAAAAGATAATGGCAAAGTCGGCTATGTCGGACAAGTTGGCAAAAGTCGGAGTAGGTCTAACTTCGCCGGCGTTTGACATTTATTTTCAGTTTGACAATCAGCTGTTGAGTATGTTTTCGAGCGAGTTTTGGAATTTTACAGAGTTTAGTAATTAAAAATTGTATTTTAAAGAAGATTTATTTTTTTAAATTAATTAATTATTTAATTTTTTTACAAAAAATAACTCCAAGCTGAACATGAAAAATAGAACTGTCAAAAGATTGCAAAGTTGTCATTAGCTGCGTTCCATTGGGCCATGCAAAGTACTCTGGCGTCCACCCAACTACGATCAGCTACACTAGATAACAGGTAGTTGTAGTTTGCAAGGGTACTTACGCCGAGTTTTTCCGCTAGGGTTTCAGTGCTTCGAAAGCTCTCAATATGTGGTTTTTTGCTGTTTTATATTATGACAAATATTAAAAGTATTTAAAAATAAGCATCTGCTTCCCGTAAATATCAAAGACGTTAAAACTTATTCCAAAATAACTATAATTATCGCATAAGATATCATATTATTCATAGCTCGTCAAAAAACAGCAAGTACAATATATAAAATGCCAAACTTGACAGCTTCCCGAACTAGTCAGGTAAAAGAAAAGCGTTCCATTGGGGAAGTACGCCGGAGTACTCTGCATGGCCCAATGGAACGCAGCTATTGTGTTCCACAAATTCTACTAAACTTCTCCAAGCCGGAAAAGTCAATAGTCGGCTAAGTTGCCATTGTGTCTCACGCTTAACTCGACAAACAAATCTTTGGCAAACGTTATATGCGTTAAAAAAGTCCCACACAAAATCGTTTTAAAATGGGAAGAGTTTGGCATTAAAAGGTGTGGTAGTATCGACCAACGATCTAATAAAAAAATTTTTTTTATTTTTAATTTGTTAGTTAGAATTCCCTTCGAATTCAAAATAAATCGTTCGCATATAGTTATCTCAGTCTTCATTAAAACAAAAAAAAATTAAATAAAGTTCAAAAACACTTTTACTTCACATAATTAAGAGCTTATCTTCGTTCATTCCTTAATGTAACCTCTATAGCATCAAAAATCAATTTCACTCGAGAGGTCACAGGGTTCCGACAATCTTGTATCTCGACACAAAAAATAAAAAAGAAAACGAAACGACTTCTACATTGTCAATGACATCAACTATTTTACAAAGAGCTTATATTTCTTAAGCTTAAAAGGTTTCTATCATATGAGGCGGAGGAAAAAGTTTGAGCTTCACAAGTTGATAACATTCTCCTGGCAGTGACTTAAAATTGCGGCACGAAGATTCACCCAAAGAAAATAAAAGAAAAGAGACTTTCTTGAAAACTGGAGAGATGAATGTGAAATGGGATCATAAGATCATGGAAATGACAATTATCTTCCACTTGACAAATATTTGAAACGACTCGGTCATGTTGGTACGACACGCTAATAATAAACAATCAACAACAGTACTAGTGAAGCTATGAAACAGATTAGCTAGTGGAAAGCGTAATGTCGTAGGTATATATTTAGAATTCGTCTGATAACAGATGATGTTTATGTGGGACATAACACACGGTTTGATTAGTTTTTATTGTCGAGCTTTAATGGTGCGAAGATGCTGCTTTGATAAACCTGAAAGACAGCTGTTATCAACAGTTACACGGAAGAGAACCAAAACAGGTCTTGCGAGACATCTTTGTGGCTTGATAAGATGACATTGTCTCTGTGAGATACGGAAATGAGACTGAATGCAGACAACTTCTTTGGAGCAATTATTGTTCAGTGGAATTGTAGGCTCCTTCCTATTCCCGGAAAGGTGAACGAACATTAGTCTGCACTGCTATTCCTCGTGTTTTATGCGACCTTTTCTGCTGTCATCAGCAGAGCAAGATTACTATTCAAAAAAAATCTTACTTTGCTGACCTTTTCAATTTCTCGTTGGAGATGGCTGATAGGAAAGTTCTTTCCCGTTTTGGGTGTTCAATGGTTGTTTACTTCTCATATATTCGATCTTATTTAATAAACAAAGCCCGGTCTGTCAAAACAACATAATTTATCAAGCTCAAAGATAATTATGTAAATTTCTACAAATTTGGCAGTTTGTGGCCGTAAATATCAAGAGTGGGTCGATCGCGGGAGGGAGGTGATGTACTTGACCGAATTGTTCAAATTTCCAAAAAAGTCGAACTTCAATTTATGAACACGAATTTTCTTATTATTTTTGATTATTCATTAAAGTCAAATTTACAAAAAAAAAACATTTGGACGGAATTTTTGATACCATTCGAAGGAGCACGTCCAAAAATGAGGGACTAGGTAACTTTCTCGCTGGCTGGGCCCTGTAAACGTGGAAAAAATGACAAAAAACCATTTGAATTGCTTAATTTCCAGTCGATTTTCAGACCGTTCAAATTCAATTAAATAAATGAATTGAGGTTATATTTATAGTGCCATTGGAAGGAAATATTTCAGAATAATTATTTCATCAGGTTTCCAGTCAAGCAGATGCCACTTCAACGCAAAATAATTCATCAGTAGGTACGCGTGCCATCAGCACATCCGATTCGAAATTCAGGGGCGTTCTGAGATCTTATCTAGTACTGCTACTCCTAGGAAAGCAAACTGGGATACCTGTAGAACTGTTGTGTGCTGGAAGGCTGATATGCTCAATTACTGAACTAGAAGTTGCTGCTAACAAGCTAAATGATGTGCTCATCTCCTCCTACCATAACAGCACCGTCTCACGACTGTCTGGAATACATAGGCCAGTTATACATTTATTAAATAGAGCTGAACGTTTCCAACAATTGGATGAATACAGTTCGCACTCACTGAAGATATTAAGGAAATAGGACGCTACAAACGCGAGTCCTGGAGAAGGCGCTGTGAAAACATAAAATTTTTGCCAGAGGCAGCTCGCCTTCAAGCCAAGGACACTTCAAGTAGTGTAGGGCTTCTGAAACCAAACCCAAAGGGAAACACTGAAATATATGTTGCAGGTTTACTTCCCTGGACTTATGACCAGACCCAGTTCACAACGTGGCGCCGGTGATGAATAGTCCCCTAGGAACCGTAGAGCTTCAAGCTTGTCTGGCGTCATTTCTGACAATGACAAGGTTAGGTGGACAGTGGCCTCTGGGGCAATGGTATCTTCTCAGCCCTCCTACAAAACTCCTTAGATACTATTTTTGTTCCTTTGGTCAATTTGTTTAGAGCCAGCTATAATTAGGGCTAAATACCGCTTTCGTGCAGGAAAGTAGTGTCGGCAATTTATCCCCAAACAAAGCAATAGGCCTCTAGAGCCCACCCTAATCTTTTAGACCGAGCAGTCTCACATCCTTTCTGCATAAGTGGATAAAAATACTGCTACACCTTCATATCAGGTGCAAACTGGATGAATTATTTCCTACTCACGCTAGTTAGAGACATCGTTTTATTTTTATCATAAGCCGAAACCTATTTTATAATGTTCAAATGGAGCATTTTCATATGATACCGCAATTTAAAGTGTTGACCCCCCCCCCCCCCCTGGTTACTTTTGCAGTAAAAATAAGAATAACTTTTAAATTTTTTCATTTGTAATAAAGGTGGGCAAGCATTATTCAAAACTATTTCAAGTCGATAGCATGTAGTTCCTGAAATAACTAGCTGTGACAATCATACAGACGAAGGGTCCCTTTTTAAACATTTTGGTACGAAGCTCTAACAACAAGGATTACCACCACCTTTAAAAATACAAGTAGGTATTCGGAATTTGTTTGTTGTAAAACCACAAAAGTATTGGGACACTTGCATTTTTTTCACATTTTTTCTTTATGTTCAACATTTCGTTTTTGGTTTACAACCTCTTTAATACGGAGTGGCATTGATTTAACAAGTTTTTCACAATCCTCAGCGGTAAAATAATTCCAAATTTTCTTTATTTTTTCACGAAGAACAGTTTTAGTCCTCCTGGATGGATCCGCTCCAAGTCTTTTTTTAATAACTCCCCATAAATTCTCTGTTATGGAAAGATCTGGACTATTAGCGGGCCACTCCATTGTTGGTACTCCATTGACCTGCAACCAGGCTTTAATGGATTTTGAAGTATGACTTGGTGCTCCATCATGTTGAAACACGAACTCCCTTCAGACGACTGAAGGAGAGGTATTGATGGCAGCACATTTTGATATTTTTCGGAGTTAACTGCACCGTCAATAAAGTGGAGGGACCGAACTCCATATCCGGACATGCAGCCATAAACCATTACAGAAGTAGGAAATTTGATAGGGTGCTTCAAGCATTCTGTCAGGTATACTTCGGACTTTTTCAGTATAACATGGCTACGGTTGTCTTTTTGCTATTGTGCATTATTTTCGTAATTTTTTTGTTATTTATTTAAATTTTTTGTACTGTGAAAAGAATTTCGAACAAAACAAATAAAGTAATTATTACCATAACGAAATTTACTTTTATAATTCAACACTTTTTTATATACCCACAAAGTTGAAAATGTAAAAAAAATGCAAGTGTCCCAATACTTTTGTGGCTGGGTAAGTATACACTTTAACAGAAAATGGTTCGAATGTTAAATGTTGAAATGCCTGATGGTCAAGTTTGAGCTCATACAACATACAAAACTGCCTTGTCCATAATTTTGTTGTTACTTGTTACAGCTTTGAAAATAATTGTAGGTAAGGCATAATGTAGGTAGTGCAGAAATTAATTTTTAAGACGAACCAAAATTTATCGCAAGAAATAATAAGCTCCCCACTTTCGGCTGTCTGATTTTGAAAGAAAAAACCTTTGATTTTTTGTAACCATTTCTAAAGGAATGCAAAAAGATATTATCGTACAGTTGCAAAAAGAGATTATTTTAAGTATTCTAATTTCACTTTTCATTGGAGTTCGCCATTACAAACAGTTTTATAGTTACGATATTTTAAATAAATTATTTTCTACCACCGAACCAAACAATATTCAGAAATTTCCACCTGCAGTCATATAGACGAAGCCACGCGCATGTTAATTTGCTGCCATCACCCAATTCAATTGAGTTTATTTCTACACTAGCGCAATGCACTGAGGTTGAACAGATGAAGCGACTGGCATTCATTAGAACTTGCCAACAACGCCTGCATTCAGTCATTGCAGTTTCTCCGATCGAAAATTGATTGAACAGAAATGTTCCTGAGTTTCCTTGAGAGCTGTCCACGCCGGCTACTACACATTTTACACCGAGCGCATGCAAGCAGTTAGGACGGGCAGTGGAGTTTTCAGAATTGAAGTCCAGCGCCTCGCTCGCTCAATATCGCTGCCCAACATAAACGTTGAATCGTCGCAATGTCAAGGGATTCAATTCAGACGACTGCAATTTGAAGAAAGTCGACCGAGAAAAATTCATACGAAAGCGCACCACCCAACCACCCCACAGCCAGCAGCTTGACCAGCGTCTCACTGCAACAGTGCAACGACAACGTGCCCATGAAATGCTTGACGAAAGAAAGCGATTTCTTTTCAACCAGAACGTTCGAAGTAAAGCACAGGAGTTCTCATTGAATCAAGTAAAACCACCAGTCAACGGACATGCTGGCTGAATTTCAGTGGACTGCCTTGCTTGACTGAAGGAATTGGGCAAGTGTGATGCACTCGGGTAGGCTAGGCCGCTGCCAACTGAATTCCTCGTTCCTCTTGACGACGGCAAGCAATTCTTGTATCGAACCCCGTTGCCGAGTAAAATGAAACTCAGTGCGCGGTGTTGATTGAATGAGAAGCTAAGTTGAAACAAGTAGACAGTTGCTTTTATGTTGAATTGTTTAGTGAAATAAACCTTCGAATAAAGAACTAGAGGAAGCGCTGTAACTCGATTTTAGTGAAGCAAATTTCTTTTGTGGTATAATTTCGGGCTATGTAGTGGTAGCAACAATATACAGGCGTAAACTAAGTCAGATTTAAATTGGGGCCAAAAGTAAATTTAAAATCTTGAGAATTCGTTAAGGAATAATTTAATTTAATCTTCTCTGAATAAAATATTTAAGCTGCATATTAATTTTGACGTTATATTATGGGTCAAGCGAATCATAAATTTTGGTTCTTATTGATTCAATCTTATTTAAGATTTCCTATTGATGCCTCCTAAAAATTTTGTTTCTCGTCTTCCTGGTGCCAAAGACCCAAAACATTAAAATCAGTTTTCACGTTAACCTCACAAATATTCTTACGAAACTTTTGCTTTTATCCATAAATTGGGGTTTTCATTGAACTTCACATGTTTATAGAATGAGTTTAGAAGTAATTCCAGTTATGTATTTACAGGAAAAACGACTTCCTATCATCTTATTTCTACTTATTTGCGCACGAAAAACCCGAACATTTCAAGCTGATTAATTTAAAGAAATTCTCGGTGTTAAGGCAAAGTTGGTTCACAAAAAAGTCACAAAATAGTCTAATAATTTTATTGGAATGATTACATAAACACGCACAAAAGTAAGCAACATTTGAGAGTACGAAATATATTTGTCCCGTTTTCTTATATGCTTTCGTCTCTGTTTGTCAAAGACCCCAGCTGATTTTAAATTCCTCGAGCAGCTTCACTCACGGATAGGAATTTTACACGGTACAGCGCTTCCTCTAGTTCTTTATTCTAAAGTTTCTAAGAAATAAACTCATGATTTGCCCACCGATTCCAATTCATCAGAATGTAAACAAACTGAGAATGGTTAGTTTTGGCCCACGCTATTCATTTTAAATTTTCTGACTTGAAGCCATCAGTCATGGCGCAGCAACGCAGAGAAGACGATGTCACATTTGAGAAAAATTATCGTACAAGGGCATGGAATCAATCGAGAGGTTCTTCGTGTGCCCTTTAATGTATTTACGCTATTTTGAGGATAGAATGTAACTCTATAAAATTCAAATTAAGCTTTATCGGCTAATAAATTACCAATCGGTCATCAATAATGTAGGAGTCCGATAACCCCGCATGAGAGGCAGAGCAGTACACGATATTTTTAAGACAACATAAACTGAACTCAGTTAGGAAATTAATTACATTTGGAAAAGCTATAAATTCTCAAACGTGCACACTGTTTTTCAACATATAAGAATTCTTACTAATTAATGTGTTTAATGAGGACATTCCAAAATTAGCTGCGGGTAGGTAGGTACTCATACACTTCACAGGTCTGAGCTAAAGCGCCATTACTCGAAATAATTACGAAAATTAATTTTACCTTTTTCATAATTTTCCTATAATAACAAGTTTACAAAAAAGAACTGTAGAGTTTCTGGGCAGAGTCCGCCATGTACACTATAAACATTGTCGTTCTATTTGTCTACACTTTCGACCTGTGGAAAAAATATTGTATTTGTAATTTCTTTTCTCCTCTGACTTCGTAAATCTACCCAGCTACAGAATAGTGTGCTTACTATTTCTGGTTGGTTGGTTTAAGTGGTGAACGTCATCATCATGGTAACACTCCAATTAGCACTATTATAGCGCTATTTTGATGCCACAACCAAGAAGACCCGGTTTTTTGTTGGAGTCAGTTCACTCACAACTCTGATTCTTATCTGAAATCTTGGCTGAGTTTATTATGGGAAAAAGGAACTAAAGCCAACCGGAGGAATTTAAAAAAACTCCCCCACAGCCCGCTTTCTAACTCTGGTTGAATCGAAGACTTCACAAAAAGCGCTGTCTATCAAACATAATTGTGATCACAAGGAATAACTTGGCCAAAATGATGTCTTATACGCACTGTTAAGAAGTTGGTAACTCATCACAATAACACTTTCCGACCAAAAAGTAATAAAGTGCCGGAAACTTGAAAAGTTGCCATTATCGACTTACCAACAGAATCATCTAAGTCCGGACCCACATTATGAACAATGTTTTCCCTCTTTTTATACTCTCACCCTAAACATAAAATATTTGAACATGGTGCTAGTTCGGCAATGTACTCTAAATGGAGTAAGAAAGAATCAGCCAAATCGGGCCATGTATTACGAAGTAAGGCGAGTGCTTCCTCCACTCCCCGCCCGCACCCTAAGAACAAATTGTTTATCATAATATCATTCAGGAAACGTAGTATGTTAAACAAAGTCAAACTCATCAAAATCGGCCTGCGCGTAACGAAACTAGATGCCTTCCCCAATCCGAACCCCACTCTTAGACCATAACTTTTGTCATGATATAAATGGAGCAGGATACTCTATAACACAATGAACGAATCATCCGAATAGGTCTACGCGAAATTTGACTCCATCCCCCCTGTACCAGTGGGAGAACATATCTTGTACAACGAAAGAAAACTCACCCAAATCGATCCACGCGTTTGTTTTCTCCATATATCAGAGTTTCCCACCTCATCGTCCCTCTACTCTTCCCCTGGTGGAATACTGACACTCAAGTTTTTGCTAAGACTCAGCTTTGGAATGATAAAGTCTGTTGATAAGGAGGTTAACTGCTCCAGTAACATATCTAGAATGTTACTGTGACCGCAAGATTTCGCGATCCAGCATACAGATTCTATAAGCAGATCGTAAAGTTCAGTATCTTGGTTTTTCTTTCTGAATTGATACCCAGACCAAAACTTGTAGCCTAGATGACGACTCTTCTTAGATACCCCTCTATTAACTCACTGATAACCGAGGGAAACAGTCCCGATATAATGATTACCACAGCGCCCTTCTTCAACTACCAGGCCGACCTGGGATTCCTTAATTGATTAAATGCGAATGGTAGTTCCTTTAATAAATAGAACGGCCGCCATATTACTTATTATTGCTCTACAGTTCTCACTAGCTCATGTAGAGCCGCCTCTGTGAATTTACCCTTTAGATAAGCGTGTTGTGATTTCGTTCCAGGGTTTTAAATTCAAGGGGGGTTAGACTGACTGGTCTGAAATCCTTCGCGGATTCATTGCCAACTTTGGGAGTAAACTGCCACCCGAACCTGTCTCCACGACTGAAGGAGAGGGTTAAGTTGGATTCAGTTCCTGAAATTCACTAGTAGCTACGGAGTTACTATGTACTTGTAACTTCAGAAGCGTGACGGGCAGTATGCCCTCAATACCCGGGGATTTATACGAACAAAAGGTGTTTATAGCGCACCAGATATTCTCCTCTGTGATAATTGATATGCTTTCCCACGGTGTGCACTGCACTTCGTGAAGGCTTGTGCTTTCCATGCAACTATCTTTGCAGCCTACGAAACACGTGTTCATTAGTAGTTCCATGGCTTTATCTGCCCATGCCCTATTCCCTCGTTTAATAAACCACGGGCTGAAATGTGCCTTGGACAGAATCTTGATATTTTCGATATTATGGCAGTACTTCCATCCATGCCACTTTCTTGGCTTTCTGAATGGCTTTCCTGTAAATCTTCAGGCAGTATTTATACGACCGCCAGAACGTGTGCTTATAGCAGATATTGAAAATCACATCATACTCTAGATATAAGCCCAGAAAACATGACAGTTCGGCCATTTTACCACCAAGCGTGAGGTCATTATATCATTTATTTTTGTACCACAAATTAATCAATCCTTGCACACATATAAAACTGCAAACTGTCTTAACCAAAACTAAAGAGAAATGCTGATGTCATTGACGAATTCTAACATCAATACTTCAACAAAATGAACACAAGAGAGAGTCTTCCCATTGAAACACATGAATATTGTAAATGAAAATTTTTTTATCGTGACCACAACGTTCAGAACATTTGTAGCTTAAACTCAAGTTAAAGCAAGTTTCGGTTTGTTTACACCACCAATGTTCAGCTGTTCGTGTCAGATTCCGGGCTTGCATCTAGAGTAGGCTGTGTGAACATCACTCACGCAATTAGAAAAATCTCGTTCCACCACGGCGGGAAATCTCACCATAAACTGCCTATTTTAACTACTATTACTACTATTGTTTCAAAACCTCGTTTGCAGTGGAAAATTACGTTAGGTAGTTATATATAAAAATCAATTAACTTGCCACAAAACTTTCATGAACAGCAGCAGCAATTTACTTTAATCTGTTTGATTTATTAATCTTTTCGAACAGAACATTATGTTAAGCCGCCAATTAAAAACAACTTCGTATAAAAATAAAAAAAAACAGCAACTACAAAAATTATTACAGGTAAGTATTGCTTAATGTGCTCATATTGCAGACGACGATACTCAATTTTCACGTTTTTTTTACAATTTTCTACTGTTTCATTCTAAACCTGACTTCTCCAGTGGCCAAGCAACTAACTTTCGTAACACATTATGAAAGAATGTAGGCGTTGTTTGTTGTTTAAATTGCAGCAGTCTTTACGCAAGGCATTAATACCTTTGGTAATTATCAATTTACGAAAGTAATTGAAGAATTAAATAAATATTACCTCACGTATCGAACCCATTAAACGTATGACGACATTAAATGACAAAGCGGAGTTATAAACATACTGGAAAATGGGTAAAATCAGTTTTAGCGATAAGATAAATTTACCTTTGCAAATAATTGCGAGAAAAAAAAAATAAAGCTCGTGCATGATTGCAAATGTGGGTCAATCAATATCATAACAAATTGTAGATTTGTCATGGAAATGACAACTATTAAAAGATTGGTAAGTGCCTGTCGTTATCGTCTATTACCTTCCTCTTTTCTACCTTCCTGTAGCACGAATGAGGTGTGATTAAACAAATTATAAACTAATGTACTTACCTGTATCTGCGCCAGTATGACCTGGTTGTTGCTTGTCATCTTCTGGAGCAGCGTAGAACATGTAGATTGGATTTGTGTCGGTTCCAGCGGAATAGCTGCAGACTAGAGTCTTGGGAGCCAGAACTTCGCCGCCGCTAACGAGCAAAACTATTCGCTTCGCCGGAAGTCCATGAAGTCTCTCAATTATCTCTTTCAAATTTTCCACGCTGTAAATGAACAGAACAAGTGAAGTGTTTTAGTAAAATTACGTCCAAAATTTGAAATTGTTATTAAAAATTCAATGAAAATCAGTCCTCAAGTGTGTCCCCCGTCGTGGTAAGTACCGTGAAACAAAATGAGCAAAACTAACAAAGACATTCGCTGCAGCCCGAAGGGAGTGAACTCGAGTATTGAATAATTCATGGAATGTCCTGTTTGCATATTTGGCGATGCATTTAAATTTCAAATGAGTTGAAAGAAGCTGATGGCCCGGACTTATTGGGATTGATCAGAATTATTTGGGATTTTCGAGTTACAAAAATAGAAACAGCGGAGGGCGTAGGACACGAGTCTTGAAATTTCTTGATATGTTTTTCGGAACTTAAGCTATATTAAGGAATTTTACTAATTCTACATTACGTAATGTGGAAAGAGCGTTTTAATTCCAAACAAAGATCTCCCAGAATAAGTAAATCAAATCACGGAGGGAGGAGTTTTGGAATTTTTATACGAAAATTCCCATAAAAATTACGGGTGTCAACTGTCAGCTAACTTAATTATTACGGAGCATCGTAAAATTTCCTGTCCAGGCTCTGGGCTTGAGGCTAAAGCTCTCAAGCGTAAGAGAAGACAGGCTGGCAGAAGATGACAAAGAGCTGCTAGAAGGGACACTAAGAGTCAGGAGGTCAACCAAATTACCGAGATGTTCAACAAATTTCTCTCAACTGACGCGCGACCTGAAGATGCGGTGCTCGCGAAACGTTTCAGAGACGTAAACTTAGGGATTGTAAAACCGGGAACCTTCAACGGATGGCGAAGGTCAAAAGGTGGATCAAGTTGGCAGGACGATTAATGTCGGCACCAGCGGTAGGCCGACATTCTCCCTGGTGTCGACGAATGACGGGGATGGGGAGATAGATCCGGTACAATTAAAAAACAAAAAGCAAAAACAAGACATTCAAGTTCTATCATTCCCCTTACCCTAATTCCCTTCCGGTAAAAGTCATGCTAACGTATCATAGACTGGGGTATAATAATACCGTCTGTATCGGTTTTCAAAAAAGATTCGTAAAAAATCATTACATTTTTAAAACTTTTTAATTTTTATAGGCTCCAATAAAACTATCGCTACTTTAAATACAAAAAATATGTGCACTTTGTTTTCTGGCCAAAATTGCCAACATCCGAGTGTACGTCATTTGTAGCTCCCTTCAAACTCTTTCCTGTTCAACTCTCATAGCGCCGCTATTTCAAGTTAGAGGAAAAAACTCTTGTTTTACAGATAAAATGTCAAAAAATACACCCTAAAAGTTTCATTACAGTCTAAATCTACTGTTAAAAAAACCTAATAAGTCTATTTTATGCCTGTCTCTCTCTTGCGCTCGCTTTATTGAAATATTGAGCTTAAAATACGTCAATGACATCAGAGTTTTTCTTTGGTTTTGGTTACGAGAGTGTGCAGTTTTATTTGTGCGCTAGGATTGCTTAATCTGTGGTACAAGAAAAATGAAATAATGACAAAACACTTGGTGGTGAAATGATCGAACTATCATGTTTTCCGGGCTTGTATATAGAGTAGGCTGTGGTTTAGCCCAAGAAAGGTAGCAGCTTATCACCGTACATGAGAGTTAGAACCTTTCCTGTTAGTTCTTTATTCTAAGGACTTGTGTGTCAACTATACTCATTATTTTTAGGCGATAATCTAGCTAACCAAGTTTTAGTTAAAGAGAGGAGAACCAGTAGAGTCTGCAGGTATGCGGTGATGAGACTTTGCATGATAGTTACAGGTGTAAACAGAACTCGTGTGAAATTAGCACCGGTTTTCTTCAAAAACAAAATTTTTGAGTTCTGAGTAGATTCCATCGAGTTTTGGAGTTCCTAATAGAAAGTTAGTTGCTAATG
This sequence comes from Leptarthrus brevirostris, assembly GCA_964036015.1. Taxonomy (NCBI): domain Eukaryota; kingdom Metazoa; phylum Arthropoda; class Insecta; order Diptera; family Asilidae; genus Leptarthrus; species Leptarthrus brevirostris. Next base: position 109,652,531 of record OZ038375.1, read on the forward strand.
GATTTTTTTAATTACGCTAACGATGAAAAGATATTTTATATTGTAAGGGATATAATCGATCACGTGGTGAGGCATCAATTAAACTAATCAAAGTGACATTATCGCAGTTTTCCTATCAATTTCAAATAAATTTCAGCTATCATTTCTTTTGTAGTCCAATTCTAAGTAGAAACATTTAACGAGATAATTTTGAAATTATTACACTTAAAATCAATAAATCGCTCATCGAGCGTCTTCTTCAAAGTGTTACGATTATGATAATTTCCGCGCTAGCACGAGGCTTAGTGAAGGTTGTAGTTTCGAAATAAGACTCGTGTTGAGAATTAAGTCCGCCTCTTCGAAGAAGCAACCTTTCCGAAAAATTCGTCAGAAACTTAACATTAATCGAGATGACGTAACGATGCTACTAAAAAAAAACCAGTTTTGAATTAAGCAGAAAGCGTGTGGCTTGGTGGGTTCATAATTCAATCTTTGATTACATAAATTATCTTTCCAGGGATTAGTAATTTAGAACGATTGCGATTACCATATTATGTGTCCTTAACTAAGCCTTGTTTACTTTCTGGTTAGCTAATCTCTACTTAATTATCTGCGAAGTAAATAAACGACTAATTTTGATTTATTGATGATAACATTGGACAAAGTATTTCGGTCGTTATCAGCGTCTGGTGGCAGACAAAAATCTATCTTAACCCAAATAGGAGAAAAATAGTTTTGTTTACATGAGACAAAGTGCAGCAAGCACAACTAATGTGGGTTAAAAAAAAAACTAGTGGAAGCCCCGCGAGGACTGACTGCTCTAAATGATTGTCATCGGCTTGTAATGCAAATATGACCTTCCAGCAGCTTGTTAGGTTTGCTTAGAGCTTGTTTTGTTTTTTTTTATCAGAAGCTTTGAGAGAAATGGTTGTAGGAAGAAAATCAGATTAATCTGGCCGATTTTTGGAGCGCTATTGATTTCTGCTCGCTTCATTAAGTCCATAGTGATCTTGCCCCAGAACTTTTGTGTTGAATTGGGTCAGTACTAGGAAATATTTGTTTTCGGTCTCTTGTAAGATTATTCCGCATTTCGTCATGATTACATTTTAAAATCAGTTGTGCTGAATTTACATAATGTTCGGCGTGACATTGGTGGTTTCCTCGAACTATGTAGGAAATGTTTTAATTAGTGTAAGCGCAAAGTTTTAAATTGAAATTGAGAACAGAGGACGATGGACTACGAGGCTCATCAGTGATCTGGGCCCCTGGATCGACAGAGGGAATGGAGAGGTAGGTTTTACCTAACCCAACTCCTGAGTTGGCCATGGGTACTTTCGTTCGTATCTTCACCGAATGGGAAAGGTAGCTTCACCGGAGTGTCGCTATTGCCCAGGCCAAACGGACATCGCAGGAGTGCTGAGAGTCCACCTAGGAGTGGCGGCCTCCCCGGACACTATAGTCCAAAGCATGATCGCCGACGAAGAAACCTGAAACTATCCGTACATATTACGGTATCATAGTTGCTGGCCGGTTCCGTCATACTCCATTCCCTTCTAGTTGGAATCCTGACACTGAATCCTTTTTCAAAATTTATGACAGGCGTAATGTAGTCAGTTGAGACATCGACCAGTCCTCTAGGTGCTAAGCTGAGGATGTTGCTGTGATCATAGTGCTTAGCAACCCAGCACCCAGATTCTGTGAGTCTTACTACACTGCATGACGGTCGGGTTTTTGATCTGATGACCAAGGGGAAGTAGATGCAGAAGCACATTAAGAACTTCTTGCATTCTACTAAGCTTGGTTTGGTTATAATCCTTACTCATCGCAGGCCACCAAACCAGTGAACCGTAGGGGAGAATTGGACTCACCACCGCTGTGTATAAGACACAGCGACATCTTAGGTTATAGTACCCAGGTTTACCAAAGGTACGTCTGGAGACATAGAGGGCTATACATGCATTCTTTACCCGCACCTCTATGTTTAGCTTCCAGTTTGGGATCAAGGATTAAACCCAAATATCTGGCACTGGAGGATAGCGAGATTTGTTGGCTGTTTAATTTAGGTAAAGCCAAGTATGGTACCTTCGTTTTTGTGGTGAAGAGCATAAGCTCAGTTTTGACTGGATTCACAGCCAGTCCACAGTTCTTAGACTAACTGCTCACCTTTCATAATCTCGGTTTGTTGTAGTTGTTTTGTTTTTTTAATTTGCACCGACTTCAAAATGTCGTAATAGATATAAAATTAAAAATTATTTTGTACTATTAAGTGTTTTTTTTCAAGTCGGTTCAATTTTTTTTTAAAAACTATTTTATAATTTTTTATATTCCTATAAACTTTTCCATCAAAGTATTGTATGGTATTTCGTTCGTCCATTATACTAAGCTTTCGTTTCTTCGTATATTCTTTTTTGTGATTTTGGAATAAAAATTGTTTATAGAAAATCAATTACAAATTAAACATTCAACAAAATCACAAACAAATCTCAGCTGTCAGTTATCAGTAAACTCAACTACTCAACCCATGTTTATAGTAGTCACTTGGACCCGACTCAGCCAGCAAAGCGTGATCGAGTCTAGTCAACCCTTTTTCAACTCGATCTTTGTTTACACGTAACTCAACTAAAATTGAACCTGGGTTCAACTCTGCATGTAAACATGGTATGTAACCGCGTTCGAAGTAAATTTTTGACGACAGTAAAATTTCTACGCACCCCTTTTCATAATTCATGCACATAATATTCAGCTTCATCAAATCAATTGCTGAATACTTGCAAATGTATGCAATTTTGCATTTATGCAAATGGCCTTCGACTATAGGCAATTTTCTTTGAAGTTATCACAAGTCATCAACAAATGCTCACATTTGCAATGCTTAAATAAATTTTCATTAACGCGTGAAGGCTGGCAGGTAATTTATTCTCTCTTCCTTGAAGGAACTAATTGTAAAGCAATTTGACATTTACAAGCAACAATCTTCCGTCTAAAGGTCTGAATTGTTTATGCAAAATCAATTCTGAATGTTTTATCTATTGCTTTTGGTGCCGGCGGCATAGTTACGCAATTGCGCAGAAAATGACCTAAAGCGGCGCAAGTAGTTTTCGCTTTTCTATTCTTGCGATTGATATAATATAATTCAGGGAACGAGGACATTAAACAGGTTTGAACTTCCGCCTACTCGCAGAAAGTAAATCTTGTCTTGTGTTGTCGCAAACTTATAAACAGGCACAAATATGGATTTTATTCAAATAGCGAAATCATTTTCGCGAGAACGAATATTTTTACGTTTTGTCAATTTTTTCTGTCATTCATTTCATTTTTAGAAACCTCTTGCATCAGCTGTTTTTCGTTCACGATTCTACGCTAATCGCGCGATGAGTACAATTTCGAGGTCGTTTTTATAGCTTAATTGTATGCTTGACTGTTGGCACCAAAACATGGCCAGGACAGGCCACGATTGTAAATCGCGACAAAAATAGCTTTCCCATAAACCGAAACGTGCTACTCACTGGGTGCTGGTGATTTTTCTAGCTATTCGCAGATTTAAGGTGAATGAAAAATAAAAACTTTCAATGCCTGCTTGCTTGCTAATCTCCGAGCTTCATTATCACACCTGCAATAAAATTTGCACCGCTTATCGTGTCTGGGCGATGAATAGTTTCCGACAAACAAACTTGAGACAGACTTAAGACAACAGTAGCAGGTGACTTGTGTTACGTCCAAAGGGCAACGAGCTTTGAGTGCTAATATAAATTGAGCAGACCCGGCTGTTTGTTGCTGCGGGAAACAAAATTTCTTGTCTGTCATTTGTTTGACTTTGAATCGCGTTTGCATTTATTTGACCGGGCGTAATTTGCAAAGTATATTTTAACAAAAAACGAAAACTAAAAAAACACCTGACCGGCACACACCTTAAATCCACAATCCATACAGGCTAATGGACGTGATTAATGATTATTTTAATTTTGATTTATTCAACTACACGGTAGACCTGTGTTCTTGATTGGTGTACATAAATAAAACTGATATTTACCAATTTTTTTAATTACCGAAAATATTTACGCAAAAATGAACCCACAACGGCTATTCTGAACTTCAATTACCATAAATATACTAACTTTTCAGAGGCAGAATATGCTTTTACCTATCGATCTGGACATAATCAAAAATAATTGAAAGAGTAAACCATAATTATTTACGACTATTATCGAAGTGGAGCACTGCTATGCCTTAAGCAGAAAGCTTACGTGTCGTAATGAATGAAGCCTCATTTTTGAATGCAGGACTCTACACAAGCACACCTGTGTACATTTATTTCTATAGAGTGCTTGTCATAAGTAAGAACAAAAGCACAACTGCTTCAGATGTGCTTACAAGTACTTTTGATAACGAAGAACACTATAAATGCAAGCACACACAATGCACTTACTTTCACACAAATTACATTCTATTTATTTATTCATGTTACCTTTTCCCCACAAGGTGATGTGATTTAACGAAATAAATTTGTTGGTATAATGGAACAAGATATGCGGGTAAACTCATTAAATTAACACGAACGTAGTTTTACTCCAATTTCAATTAAGGAATTACACGTTACCCTGTTGTGTGTATACTAAACACGAGAAAAAAGTGCGTTAATTTGTAGTTTATGTTCATAATTTGTAGATAGACAGCGGAATACCAATTACTGAGTTTATTAGGATTGTAAGTCACCATGATCGGACCGTACCTACCATTCAAGGCTTGGTGTAATTACAACGGGCAGGACACATTTTTCACCAAAAGATAAAAAAAAGAACCGTTTATTAATGAAAACTTTTATATTTTTTGGGGAGAAACATAGTTAGGATTAAGTTAGGTTAGAGGAGTGCTTCTGGAAACATCTTCAGCCTGAATCACTTAGGCCACTAGAAAGGCCCATTGTGCCCCATAGATTCATGGGAATTTACTCTTACTTAAGCTCCTGCTCTATAACCATACTGCTTCCCTAAGGGATCTCAGTAAGGTTTTTGGTTCTATGCTCTGTCAGCTTGACTCTTTCTGCGACTAGAACAGGGTACATGTCGAACTGTTTCAATTGATAGGATTCGAATCAGGTGATTCATGTTCTTAAAACAACAGTCTCCTTTTAAGAAGCCTCAATCCACAAGTTTTTGACTACAACTTTGCGGGTGTAATGACCTCCGTCGCGTGCCGTCCATAACTTACCTTGGGGTAAAACTTGATAGGAAACTTGATTTTGCTCTGCATATTAATTATATTGTGTCTAGAGGCAGTGTAACCCTAGGCTTTGTAAAGCGTTGGTCTAGAGAGAGTTCTCGGATTTACCACCTTTGATTCACTTGTACTGCTCCTTAGTTAGACTTATTCTAGAATATGCATCTCAAGTCTGGTCGCCCTAATAATTCAATTCAATTCACTCACACACTCTTGTTAGCAAGGCAATCCCAGCATAGTCTCCGAAGACGTCCTCTGTTGCATATTAATCCCTCCAGATCAAATTATGGCAGGCATGAACCAATTAACCGTTTATGTAGGGCTGTTAATGCATGTCCGAATTCCGATTTAACTTTTAGCAATGAGTCACTTAAGAACTATCTATTCTATGTACTCCCGTGACTCTCCCTTATGCATGTTTTGGGCTGGGTTTCCTTCTATGTATTTTTTCTTTTCCTTTATTTTGATAGTTTTTTTTCTATGCATGTTGGTGCGGTGCGATTTGATGGAATAGGTTAATTTTTCTTGGCTTTATACCTTATACCAAGAAGTGCGTCCTCTGTGTTAGAAGGAAAATTCTGCAATATAATGTTTCCTTTTGTGCGAGATAATCCCGGCATAGGTGGGAAAAATGTTTTAGATTATTATTCTGTATGAAGATAAATTTAGGTTTAATTAGATAACCCCGAGGGAACAGTATTTTGCTCTAAGATCCGTTTGTAGTTTTCCTTTCTCATAATGCCATCGATGCAGATAAGGTCTCGAACTCCTGCTGATGAGGAACGGTCCCACACCACGAGAGAACCGTCATCGATCATAATATATTGGAGATCATTTTTACCTGGACCGACAAAAACTTTTCAAAGATCTCAAACTTGGATTCATCCGTCAACTCCCTCAATCATCTGATGGTTCTCTCCTTACTGTACTAAGTTCAGATTTGTCTGATAATGAAAGATGTGTGTCGTTTAATGCATCGATGATTAGCCTCCTTTGCCAATTAATCCGTTCTCTTTAATTATTATGTACATGCACGCAGAATAGGTTCACCTTGTGACATCTGTAAATCTTACATAGGCTGTTCTTTCACAATTGCACTTCGATTGTATAACCGCAGCTTCTAGCGTTTTAATGGGCGCTTGGTTGTCGTATTAATACAGGGTGTTTCGCATAAGGTGTATCAAAATAAGTGGGGTGATAGATCTCACCTAGCTAAACAAAACATTTTATGGTTTTATGGCAATCTTAACCGTTTGGGAGTTACAGAGTGATTCATGGTATGTACATCATTCTTTTATTAACGGTTGAGATTGTCCCCCTGCCTTACAATTTTGTGTTTTTTAGGTGAGATTTATTACCACCTTATGTGAAACACACTGTATACGGATGTACATTATGCTGTCAATATTCATACATGTCAAAGTGGCAATGTAGTCAAAATCATAAAGGTACACTCTCAAAATATCTTTCAAGAAAAAACCTAGGCGACATATCTTATATTTAAGTAAGGATTCATCTCGATTACAATCCCTTACTGGTTCCTCTCTTTGTGAGGTATAAGGCACGGATGTTATATATATGCACTGGACACCGGTTGACAAAAACTTGTACCTTAGACTACTATTGGTAATTTTCGTGGATCTTAAGGTCTGCTCTGCTTCCTTCTGTGTGTGTCTAGCTATTCGATAGAAGACATATGACGGGCTGAGAGTAAAAGTGACCTATTTATAAGGTTCGGACAAAAGTGGTTTAGAAAATGTTCCGCGCAAAAACGAATCGCGTGAGATTCCGGGCAAGAACGAATCGTAGAAAATTTCCGGGCAAAAACGACTTAACTACTTAACTGCATTAACTTTGCATTACTTTTTGTAGTTATTTCATTTGATCGTATTCTGAAGTTGTTTAATAGCTGAAGGTTGCCGGTGTAAGACTACTTTAACGTATCTGAGGTGTCGCCCAAAAACGCAATGAAAAATGTAGAGGATCTACACGAGGAGGAAGAAAATTGCCCGACTAGTGAACAATTCAAGATAAATTTTGTTGCTTTGCAACCTAAGAACTTGTCCAAATGTTTTCGATTAAACAAACAGAAATCGAAATGAAACCACTTGAAAAAATAAATCGAAGTTTACATAAATTTATTTTTGTTGCTCAGGTGTGTACGTTAAGTTTGTAGTTACTTAACCTTGACAACAACAGAGAGACAATTACTGCAGTGAATTCGTGTGTCTACCTCTATCACCAAAAACAATTTTATGGTTGAGTAAAGCTTGAATTGTGTAGCAAAGAATCTTCCTCTTTGAACTTTCCATTTTGGAATTAACAAGTTTGATATCAACAGGTAAACCACACTTGTACAGTCTTTTGCTCTTTGTCTATTTAAAGTTTCCAACAACGTGTGAAATTACGTAATCCCTTTCAATAAACCTCGCCCTAACTTTGTAATTATATCAGCAAGTAGTGAAATAAACTCTTCTCTTCTATCACGTTTTCGCAAAGTTATGAAATAAAAGAGAAGAAAAGAAAAACAATTTAAAGGCAAAAGTCATCACCTCAGTAACTTGAGCGCAATTTCAGTCAGCAAAGCAAGCAAAACTCAAACTCGCTCTTGTTGAAAAATAAAACGAAAAATGAATGGAAGCTTGGTAATCTTTTAAAGTTTGTTTTTTTCCCTGATATAAAAGCTACTTGCTGCTTATCGACACAGAGACCTTGGCGTTGGCGCTGGTAAGAAATGAAAAAAAAAATATATAAACACACCGCATATAAGTGGACAGAGAAAAGGAGCAGATGGCGTTGTGTTGTGTAAGTTACTTTGTTCGTTTGAAAACTGCACTTTAATTATCGCTTCCATAATTATTTTTTAATTCAAGTGCAACACACACAAGCAATTAAAAAAAAAAACTTTCCCAGAACTTTCCAATCCACACGAAACCACTAAATTTTTACCTTTTCAATTACCACAAAACATGCGTGGAATTCTTAAGAGCCCCCCCCCCCCCCTCCAACACCTAAGCTCGCCTTGTGCATATATGATTTCTGCTATTTCACTTTTCACTTCCGCTTTTCAATGAGTAACACCTGTGAGAACGACTCATAATGATATAGGTGAGTTCTGTGGCTTGGAAATAGACTTTGCTGTCATATTTTTTTTTAATATGCACCGCATGAAGGCCAACACTGCAATTGTTCAGAAGACATTAGTGAAACGCTTCGGCAATATCTCCCGCAAGTACAAGCAGAAAACTTAGAAATTCCGACAAAACAAGGTAGCCAATGTAAGAAAGGCGAATGATTTATTGAATTGAACGGTTTTTTTCTTCGATCTTTTATTGGCAACTGGCGCCGTTCTGTCTTCCACGTCTGAACTAAACTTCAAGTGGTTATACGTTGGGTTTTGCACGTCGCATTGATTCCTCGATTCTTTCTGCTTGGCTAGAAATCGTTTATAAACAGAAGGTTGAAATCTTTTCAGATTTCTTTAACAAATATAGTATATTGCGTTAGCGAAGCGGTATTTGTTATTACAATGGCTGACCAGATTGTTATTTTAATCTGATAAACCGGTCGAACGCATGCAAATTATGAGAATTTGCCATATCGAAAACGCGTGATTAACTGCTGAGCAAGAAAATTGAAATATTATACAAAACTTATTACGCAATAAAATGTTTTCACCTACTGAAAAGAATCTTAGGGAGTAATATCGTTCAATTATAGGACGATGGTGTTGGATGGGTTGGGCTGGCTACGTGTGTACCTATTTGAGAAATTCCACTGTACAATAAACAAGTTTGTAAAGATAATTTCGTTTTTTTCGAGTGGAACTATAACTAGATATTAAATTAATGCGAGGAGATAGTTTGCGTTGGCTGTCGACCTAGCAAGACCAACAAAAACATAGTGCCAAATCGAATCAATTTAGTTCTACTAATTCGCTTGATTAGGTACGATAAACTCTTTGCTTGATATGATACTGGTTTGGTTTAAATGACGAGAGCCGGTCAGCGAGACCAGCCCTCCAAATCTTTTATACACGGCAAATCACACATACGCGGTAAAGATCAGAAACGCCGACAGGGCGTAAGGAATGTGCTAAAACCAACCTGCGGAGTTGAGGAATTAAACTAATAACCCAATCTTTACTACTGAGATTGCTGTAGCCAAGGCTGGGCACCTACAGAGAAAATGGAGTACGGTTCCTCTTTCACTGTGGATGCCACAGTTGTGTCATTGAGTGTTGTGGGGAAGTCCCAGCTTGGCTGCATGCCAGCTTACCAGGCAGTGACCCGTGCAGACGGCGACAATTTTTGAGATGAGTTCATTAGACCTGCTGAGCAGCTCCGATCTTCTATTCTTGTTGAATCTCGACCAAGTCGCTCTCGAAATGACACAGGTAGACGAAGCGCTCCATTTGAGATTACCCTTCGCTAATAAATGTTGGAGAAACTTCCTTTTTAGTTTAATGTGAACTGCTTCTGCTCCAGAGGAGTGGATGGCAGAGCCACTCCTCGCGAGTTCATCCACTCTCTCATTCCCTGGAATGTTCCTGTGATCTGAAACCCAAAAAAGGTTTGAGGAGGAGATAACCGAATCAAGCGCCTTTATGGCAGCCTGAATTTTTTATTTGGGCACAAGATTAGCCCATAATGAGCACATTATTTTGCCGTGTCGCTTTTTTAATTTTTAGCATGTGACAGTGCCAGCTTGACCCACCCCTTTTCGACTCGTTCTTCAATGTTTTGCTTCCAGTTCAATTTAGGGTCGAGAACCATCCCCAAGTACTTAACCTTGGAGGATAACGAGAGTTGATGCCCGTTTAATTTGCGCATGACAAAGTTGTGAACTTTGGTTTTTGTAATGTAGAGCATCAGCTCGATCTTTCCCGAGCTCACAGACAGTTCATAATCTTTTCAACATCTTCTAACTTTGTCTAGCGCGCTCTCACTATGTCGCCGATTACTGGAAGAAACTTTTCCGATGCCATGATTGCCAAATCGTCAACGTATACAACAGCCTTAATTCTGCCCTGATCGAGTTGCAGCAGTATACTATTCATTACTACCCAACAAAGCAGGGGGGACAGAACTCCTCCCTGAGGCGTACCCCTACATACGTGTCTAACAACACGGCGGACTGTACTATCCTTGATCTTAGCATCGTAAAAATTCAACGGCCAAGACCTTGCTCTACACCTACCTCGGTTAGAGCATCAAAGATAGATTCGGAGCGAACGTTATTAAATGCCCCTTATGAACGCAGCTAGAGTCAATTCCTTGTATTTTAATGAATGTTTAATTGTACGTACAACCTCGTGAAGAGCCGTCTCTGTGGATCTTCCCTTGGAGTAGGTATGTTGGGATTGTGAAATACGGTTTCTATCAAGAGTTTGCCTAAGTTGAACATACAGCACGCGCCAGAGTCTTAAGCAAAAAAGGATGTCAAACTGATTGGTCTGAATTCCTTTGCCAGTTAATGATCCTTTCAGCCAACCTTAGGGATGAACACAACATTCTTTCAGGTCTCAGGAACGTGACTGAGATTAATACACCCCCCTGAAAATGCCACCAGCCAATTCGCTACTAAGTCTGGCAGCTTCTGCAGCATGATTGGGATGATTCCATCCAGCCCAGGGGATTTATATGAGGCAAAGCTATTTATAGCCAAGATCGTGCTTTCTCTGATGATGGTGGCTTCCACCTCGCTGCTTGGAATGTAGTTCGTAACTGAGTTGCAGGTTGCCGATGTGCTTTGGCTTTTTTCCCTGCAACCTGGAAAGTGAACATCCATTAAAAGTTCCAAAATTTCACCAGAGCATTGCGTCCACGGCCCATACGATCTTCTCAGAAAGGAAGGGTTGGTGTGCCCTTTGGACAAAATCCGACTTAGTCTAGCTGCTTCTCTGGGGCATATGTATAATACTCGAACGTTTCAACGCCGGCTCGAGCGATGTTACAATACCAATCACTAAAAAAGCTCGGACAATGATGGGCTTGGGCTTAAATAAAATTCGGATGTCTCTTGGAGAACAAAACTCAGTCTTAGTCTTTATTTCTTGACCAACTTTATAAAGAGTGTCCTACGGAAAAGAATGGAACTGCTAAACGAATTGTCATCTATATGGACATTTTTGCCAAATATTCGCATGGTATATCGAATTGCAATCGACGGCATGGTGACGATGGCACGAACAATTTTAAATGATCTACACTAATTACCGCGCCTGAATTCAAAAATGCGTGAAACGTTAAAATTTAATATTTTTAGTACAGAAATGTATTGGAAAAAGTAGTGATTTTGAGAACATTGACTTTACATGCATGCCACTTCCAAATATTTCAAAATAAATAATTAATCCTGATATAAGCGATAACGATATACCCGCAGCTTAGATTGCTCTATTTTAATCCTTAATTAATATACCAAAAAAAAACGTTGAAAAAGAGCCTTTTTTTAAATTTAAAAAAAGCAAATACTTTCAGCTCTTTTTCAACGCTTTTTTTGGGTATATTAATTAAGGATTCAAATAGAGCAATCTTTTTTTTAATCACTGCTTTCCTACAAAAAAGAGCAATAAAAAAAATTTCGTATATTAGACGAGACAGATAGACTTCTTAAGTTGAAAGAGAGTAAGTAGATTCGGCGCGTGATTTTTAATCAAAGGACAGCCAATCTCAGCAGAGCTAAATCACAATATTTTCTATAATAAGGCAAAACATGTGGTCAAAACAATTTTCTCGAATAAAAGTTACAAAAAAAAGTAAATGCATAAAAATGTATAAATCTTAAATGAAAAGCAAAATTTCACTTACCTAGACAGAGCTGCATTCATGTCGAATTTGAGCATTCGGCCCGTATCCACGTGAAATACGTACAACATGTTTACGTTTTATTGTCGTCGTCTTCACGGGCAAATGGGAAAACACGAATTCTATCCACCCTACCTGTTGTAATTACCGAAATTGTATATAAATAAAAAAAATTATTTTTAGCCTACATTTGCATAGGGTGAATAATAAAATAACTTTGCAAGGAGAGTCGTTTCCTTGCAAGTCAATTTATCTTTTCTGAACTTGTTTTTCACGTGATTCCTCTTTTAGCTATTTTCACGTTTACATTTCTTACACGTGTCACCCTCCTCCGTTTCTATTTTCGATTATATCAATAATTCAGCGAAAATTTATTTTATTCTAAGAACTGGTAAAAAAAATCGATGCTATGCCTTTTGCGAAAATCATTTCCGCTGTTTGATAAAAAAAATAATAATTCACGTTTAAAAGCAGCTTGAAAATCACAAAATTAAACTTCGTTCATCGGCATTGGTGCATCTCCTGGAACAAAAAAGAGAAAAGGTAAATTTAATACTAAATACAAATTTTTTTATAACTAATCTTAGAATCAATAAAATCTTGAAATTCTGAGAATCTATTCTTTGTAAGTAATAATTCTATTCAATTGAATACCCGCGTAGGCTGGGTAGAGAAATCTCCGGAGAACCTCTTCCTTTGTTATATAAAATTCAAAAAGTATCGTAATCCTAGGCATATTTAATTTAAACAACTGTAAACAACAGGAATAAATTTGGAGGGGAGAAATAGGTGTAATAGGTATAAGGAAAGCACAGGTTATATTTCGCAAAAAAAGTTTTGATATGGTGCCGTTCAAGTATTTGTAACGCAATTAGTGGGGGGGAAGGGGGGTTGGGGGTCTTGTGAAACGTTATGTAATATTAAGTTTTTGTTAAAATTAAAAGTCCTAACTCTTAACTCGTGTCTGACTGTTATATCTACGCGAAACGTTACGGCGCGTTACAAAACTATGTTACGTAATATTTATCATGGCCTGTATGAGAGAATTATGACAACAATTTTCTCAATTCTTTTGTGTAGGAAATACAATAAAAAGGACAACAAATTTTAATAAAAAAAAAATTGTTTAATTGATTAAAAAAAATTACATACATTAATTTTGAGGACTAATTCAGTTAAATCGACTTTATTATGGTAAAGTATGAGAAGCTGTTCCTAATTGAGTGTAACTTATTCAAGGAAATTACCTCGACGACAATAATACTAAAGGAACTTCTTACAAGCAATTAAGTTATCACTCACTCAACTTATGAAATCTTATTTGCAAGGAATAACTTTTGTCATGCGACAAATGGTCCCGTAAGATACCTCATTTCAACAGGCAATTTCTCTCAAGGAACAACTTTTCGCTTTTTCGGGTGAACTCAATCTAACAGCAGCTTTAATGGGACACAAGTGGTGTAATTTCTAGCAGTGCTGCTTTAAAACAATCGAATAAACTTTTGACAGTAGGAAATCTTTGAATCGCACTGTAGTTGTAGAAAAGGCTTGATTTTATTGTTATGTAAAGTATTAAATTCAATTGCGACGATCAACTAATGACACAGTAGCTGTCAGAAATTCGAAAGTACACAGCACTATTTTTTTCATGGGAATGCACAATATTGGAACTGCCAATAATTGGACGTTTAAACACTTTCTGTACTTAGTTTTTTGTAACTCAAATATAATTTGGGCCCTCCAAGATTACTAATTGGCACTAGTAAATAGAATTGTCACAATATCAAATTGGTCGGTTAGCTGGTTTAAGTGGCGAATGCTATCCACTGAGGAAAACACTCCAATTAGAACGTTAGGGTAGTAGAATATTGACACTCCAACAGGGCGTGAGAGCACTGTGTTAGAGACAACCCGAGGACCTAAGAAATTGAACTAACTCCCTAATCTTTACTCATGGAATTGCCTGAAGATTCTCCAGAAAGTAATCTCCCAGTGTCCTCTTTCTGGCAGCTGCCAGAGATGGGCATTTGTATAGAAGGTGAAGCACGGATTCTTTTTCGCTAACATCTGCGACAGTGTGTATTATAAGAAGCGACAAGTCTGGCCGCATGTTCGCCTATTAGACAGGGACAAGTTTTATTTTTATGAAACCTTGGTCATGTAGATCTAAACATGGCACAGGTTGAGGACGCACTCCATCTAAGGTTACCTTTAGCTAAGGAGTGTTGAAATAGTTTCCTTTTAAGGCAGTTAAGCGGAATATGAACGTCCTCTGCTCTGGATGAATGAAAAGCAGAGCCATTCCTCGCCAGTTCATCTGCCTTCTCGTTACCTGGAATGTTTCTATGGGCCAGAATCCAGAGAATGGTGATGTTGAGTCTACCTCCTAGAGAGGCAAGTTTCTCTTTACAATCTCTGATAAGCTTTGAGGAGGTGGAGGATGATTCAAGCGACTTTATGGCAGCCTGACTGTCCGTAAATATACCAATGTTCGATATTGGAGATTTACTTAGCCGATACCGTAAAAAAGGTTGATCCTTTGGGAAGGCACTAACTTAAGGACATTAGAAGAATGATGACTTTTACCAAAATCAATATAATTGAGAGAGTGGAAGAGCAGACAGTCAAGAAAGAAGGAAATCGATCTACGGTCTTGTAACGGCCTTCGTTAAGATCCAGTCGATTAATTGGGATAAACTGGAGAAACATCCGTCAAGGTCAGTAATGAGGAAGGCACCAAGGTTTGGCCGCAAATTGTTATGGCCTTCTGCTTTTTATAGTCGCTCTTTTGAGCTTTATTTATTGACAGTTGAAAAGTGAGGTTACGTTTCCCGTTGAAATTTACAATCTCTATCAGCTGGTGTGCCAATAAAACTTATCTTTTATGACGTTAATATTAAATTGAAATTGAAAATTGTTGACAAAATTTAATTAAATATAATCAGAGTTTAACTTTTAATTGATTTTAAATTCTAGTCTGGTGAAGTTTCACAATAGTTATCTCGTTTTCGCAATTTCAAGTTGATACTGTCAATGCAATCCTGTGCAATTCAAAACAACCCCCACAGCCAGCGATTAAAACTTGTTCAGGATTAATACCGTGACATGAATAAATATATACACAGCAAATCCACCTACCTTTTACCTCAGTGGAAATATGTATTTCAAAATCAATCCATGAATTGAATTGAATTTACAATTTAAAGGCTTTCGGCTATTGACAAAAGTTAAATTCACATGCAATGGTAAATAGGACTTTCATGGTAGGTCAACTCATTGACTATTCACGTTTTGCTGATAATTTGCAACTTCAAAGTTTGGCTCCAACAACCAACAACAAATTGCTAATTATTAATTCCATAAATTACATTAGAGCGGCTTGATACATAAAGCGGGACATGAATAGCACAACTCAGCGGCTGTCTCTCTAGTATCGTGCAACGAAGTGCGGTGCGAATTGATGTCGATAGACTCTAGTTTAAGGCATTTAATCGACCCCATTAAATATTGACGATAAATGCTATAGTACACCACACAATTGTTCTGCACTATTCCAAGCCCAAATGTCATGCTGTGAGGAATTAGAAATAAACGCAAACATAAGTCTAATGAAGCATTGTTAATTGCGCTTTTAAACTTGGAGTTGATTTCACTTAAGCCCCCGGTGGAGTTTGAAAAAGATTGACGAAGCGGCAAAATACTAATTGCTTCCTACCTTGAGCCGCTCACAATATTATTGCCTGCCCAAATATTTGGTTTATGGCGTTTTTCATTTTAGTTTTTGTTAGTGCGTAAGATTTTCGACTTGTTGCTGTTGATTATCAATTCGGAACGCACGTTTTTCAATGAAATTAGTATCGTCGTTTGTTGTGCTCCGCCTTTTCTTGAGGGCAAAAAAAATTCAAGGTTGTTCTCTTAATTACGGCATGTGTCGCGCACTCTAGTCGCTTATTTCAATCCAATAAAAAAAATAAAAATAAATCGAGATCACATAAATGTTGAATGCAAATCAGTTGGACAGAAAAGGAAGAATTATTCCGGCTCCTTATCGAGAATTCGATTAATAACAATACCAAATTGCCGAGTATCAGGCAACGACAGCATTAAAAGCTTCCATATTTGTTCAGAGTTTCCCCATTTGACGGGTGTTTTATCGTTTGATTTTGCAGCAATGGGAGTTAGTTGACGTTCAAAACACGATTTCATCGGGGACTCAGTGATTGGAAAATTATTTGATGCGAATTATGGTACAAATCTCATGATGCACCTACGAGGTAAGTGTCTAGTTGCAATATATGCTAATCGATGTGAAGGGGGTATGGTATGTCTTCTTCTCGTATATATTCAGAACACACAGAATTGTTGTTGGATAAATTAAGCTTATTCGAGTGGTTTCAATTTACAGCGGATAATTTTGTATTTAGTGTCGAGAATTAATGAGGAGGAAACACCTACACACACTAAATTCGTGTTGTGTAAAGTGTTAAGCTTTCAATAATTTTTACTTATGTCACAACATTAAACACGAAAAGTGAATTTGAACGTTGCAAGTTGTTTTTTTAAGCAGGCCATACACGATCAAGTCTACCGTCAAGTCTGCAGCGGACTCGACGCGGCGTCCAGTAAACTTGGCGGTGTATGGCTATCATTGTGCATGACAAGTCTACTTGAAGCAAAAATCGAATTTCGATTCTGCCGACTTGATCAAGCCTGCAACTTCATGCAAACTTGAACGTGTGCATGAGCGGTCAAGTCTGCATAACGTTAGTCGGCATCTGCAAGCGAACAATTTTTTCTTTTTGGTTCTTAATTGCGAGCAATAAGCCTAGTCTGGCTAACGCGTCGTCGTGCGCCACTGGGGACGCCATGGTTTTAACTGGTGCGGCATCATGCAAACTGGACGGTAAACTTGATCGTTAGTAGTCTATATGGATGCGCTGCAAACTGGACGCCGCGTCAAGTCCGCTGCAGACTTGACGGTAGAATTGATCGTGTATGGTCTGCTTTAGATGAGTGGAAAACATTGTAATACCAAAATCTCCGGCTAAGATGTAGTTAGCAGAGTAATAGCTGCGATCCATTGGGCCATGCAGAGTACTCCGGCGTACTTCCCCAATGGAACGCTTTTCCTGTACCTGACTAGTTCGAGAAGCTGTCAAGTTTGGCATTTCATAGATTGTACTGGCGGTTTTTTGATGTGCTGTGAAAAATATGGTATGTTACGCGATAAGTAGAGTAATTTTGGAAAATTTTATCGTCTTTGATATTTACCGGAAGCAGATGCTTATTTTTAAATACTTTTAATATTTGTCATAACATAAAATAGCAAAAAGCCACCTATTTAGAACTTTGAAGCGCAAATACCCTAGCGGAAAAACTCGGCGTAAGTCCCCTTGTAAACTACACCTACCTATCAACTAGTCTAGCTGAGCGTACGCCGGAGTACTCTGTGTAGCCCAATGGAACGCAACTAATGAAACACATTAAGTTTCATTTGTCTAGCTTTTATATTTTAGATTTTATTAATACCTAAAATACGTCAAGTTCGTCACTGATTCACTCATGATCATCAAAACCTCTACGGTACTTCCTGAAGTACTATAAAGCTGAAATTTGGTATGCAGGCTATGATGTGCGCACAAACAACGAAAAAATTAAGAAATTTGAAACTTTCACCCTCCACCGCCTCATAAAGGGGGTCCGATTCTGTATTACATAACAATTTCTCAAAGGTCACTTCCAAACTTCCAAAATTCCTAGAAAGCTGAAATTTGCTATGCAGGCAAGGATATGCACACAACGACAAAATTAAGAAATCTGTAAATTTCGCCAACCATCCCCCATAGGGGGGGGGGGGGGGGGGTTGTATAACATTTCTTACTAGGTAGCTAGGTACTTCCAAAAGTTATAGAAAGTTGAAATTTGGTATGCAGGCTATATGTTGTTAGTACATAAATAATGAAAAAGTGAGTGGACTATGAAGAAAGGAACTGCTTGCGTACAAGAAATACTTTCTTTACCCGAGTACGCCAGAGGAAGGGTTATGATTTTACCATGTAGGTATGTAAGATCAGCACAAAAAAATCAGCTATGAAAAAAGGAATAGCTGACGCGCAAGAAATATAGCACGAAAAAATTAAAAGAACTAGGGCATCTTACAAAAAGAAATGAAATCCCACCAAAAACATATAAAATATGTAAAGTAGGTTGTCAAGACTCACAAGCTCATAACGATTTCACTGTTAAAAGGTTATCAGATCTCATGTAGAGCCAAGCCCCTAACTCGACAAAACCCTACACCTTGGTCAAAAAATATGGCTTGGCCGTTTCACGGCAGTCGCACAGATACTCCCATGGACTTATGGTAAGAAATTAAGTCAAAAGGCCTTTAATGCCGTGTAACGCACCGGCGAAGCCATACTTTTTGCCCAAGATGTAGGGTTTGTAGAGTTAGGGGGGCGTGACTCTAAATGAGATCGGAAAACTTTTTAACAGTGAAAGCGTTATGCGCTTGGGAGGCTTGGCAACCTACTTTACATGAGATGTTGTTGGTGTTGGTTTCGGTTAGAGAACGAACCTATTCTTGCACGGTTTATTGAACCGTAATTGAAGGCATCTCTTTCTTGTTTTTAATGAATTTGCATGAAATTCGTTCTTTCGTTTGGTCTTGAATAAATGTTTCCTCTCCACTCAAGTAAGTTTTTCACGAAAATCAGAGAAACAGATATCATAACTCCTACACAACAGCTGTGCTATCGTATCATTAGATGTCACCTAGCCTTTATTATAATCATAAAACAAAAAATGACATTGACAAGCGCACCGACATGACATTCTTCTCATCTCCAATACTTCTCCAACAATTTCATCAAAAAAGAAGAAGAAGAAGTGGCATATCCTTTTCATGTAAATCACTTCTCCAAACAAAGTATAAACGTAACGTCATTGAAAACAAAAACATTTTTAAAGCCCTAAATTTTCCACTGATGCCAATAAAATCAACAAATTCCCAATTTAGATCAAATTGGCAACAATTGGGCGTCTCAAGATGAAAAGCTGAGAAATGTCAGACGTGGGTATACATCCCCCAAAACTTGCAACTTTTCAATTCACCTCGACGTCAGAATCTATTTCAAGGTTGACGGTAAAGTTGTACCAAATGTTAACCTTGAACCGAATCGAATTTAATGAACTCAAGCATTTTAAATTTTCACTGGAAATCGAAATATTCAAAATCATGCAGCGTTTGATTTCCCTTGTTATTCATATTGAGGGGGTCGACCTTTCGTTAAAATGATGCTGTTCCCCGCGCTGACAGCTCTTTTTTCTTAGTTTGTTTTTTGTTTTTTGACAAATGGCTTTGTAAAAAGTTTCGCATCAGTAATTATGCCATCAGATCTAAAAACAAGTTACATCTTGTTCGCTCGATGTACCTGTACACACTTGTGATATTTGAAATTCAATTCGACAAATAACTAATTAGTACCTCGGTGTCTCTCATTAAAGATAGAAAAGGATAATCTGAAGGACAAGGAAACGTTGACCACTGAACGAGGTTATTAAAACCAAATCCCCAGACAGCCCCAATGGAGAGACAAGGTGAAGGTCGATGGAAAAGTCTCTCGAGTTAATTTTCATTGATTTCCCAACAAAGGCAAAGTTGTTGTTGTCCCTTTTTTACAGTATGAGTGAAAAACAATTTTTGGACACAAAACTGCTCGGTATGCTACGATGGTATATATACAAACTGCCATTCAGTCGAAGAGCTTTTTCCTTAAATGAAATGGCAACTTCCAATTATCGCAGAGGCTGTTTGTTGTTTTGTGTGGTTCGTTACGAGTCGTTACATAGGATTTTGCCCAGCGTTGGATTAAACGAATCCCCGGCCAAAAGCATTTCCGAGGAAATCAGCTAAGTTTTGTTTTTCTGATCTATAGATTAAGTAGGAGGGAGAATGATTGATGTCACTGACATGATTTATCACCTGACTTAACATAGTGTTGGCCAATGAACTTTGTTGCTAATTCGCGTTTGATTAATTGACAGCTACCGGACTTTTTTGGGAATATTTTCGATTCTGAGGTGACTTACTAAGTCAAACGAATTGATGATTTGATAGACATAAAATAGATTTGATTTGCATATAGGACAATAATGGAAAAATTAATTTAGGACAATTGAAGACTTCGGTGAAAAAATTGTGCCAATTCATATATTGAATTTATTCAAGAACATTTTAACATTAGGTCTGTTTCTTTACCTGCAGGAATTATAATTCCTGCGCAGGAAACTGCAGAAAGGTGTTTTTGTACTCAGTTTGACAGCAGATATTTGCTGATGGCACCGCTTCTCCTCCTACAGGAAAGTTCAGAAATTTGCAGTAGCTTTAAACTGCCTTAATTTTCCTTACTGTCACCAGCTGATGTCAAATAGCTGAGTTGTGTATTTTTGAGGTTATATTGGCACTCTTCTACTTTTTCAGGAAATTTCAGAACACTGTTTTCGTACTTTTTGATAACTGCACCCACACCACATAAAGAAGGAAAATACAGGAATTTTCATCTGCAGAAGTAAAGAAACAGACCTATTATTTGAAATTAATCAATTATGTTGTGTGTGTGGGGGGGGGGGGGGTATATATATATATATACACACACGTAACGTCATCAAAAAATCTATTTTTTTGTTTTTACGTAAAATAATAGACGTCAATTTGTTCTGAAACGAAAATGTTGTGTAAAATTTAAATTTTTTCCTGAAGTGTTCAACTTTTTTCATTTTGAATTTATTAAATGTTTCTTAATTATACATACTCGTGCCGTAAGTTTTGTTCCTAAAATTTTGTGAAATAATTAAAAAAACAAAAGATTTATTTTGAACCAATTTATTTATTTAAAGACTTAAGATATTCGAAATATCCCCCTTTCACATTTACACACTTTTTCGATCTATCAGGCCACTCTTCTATTGCAGTACGCACAACTTTTAGCGACTCGATATTACGTTGAGGGGTGTAGAGCAGGCATTCTCCTCTAAAACGTTTCAAAGCCGGTAGTCCAGCGGATTCAGGTTCGGCCTTCCGGAAGCTCAGTTCTCCCGTCGTAGGCCACTCCCCACCAAACCATGACTGATGCTGGAAGATGTCTTCCCTCACCTTGGTAATCTTCTCAGCAGCTTCTTTAGAGCTGTGTGCGTACACTCGAGACATTTCTGCGATTGAATTTCTCTTCTATGGAAAAAATTTTCTCTCACTTTACGTCTGCTGTCGTTCTTGAAGTTCGTGGTCGGCAGCTCAACCAAACAGTGCACCTTTCTATGGTACGCTAAACAAATTTCTGCGTAATTTGCAGTGGCAGCAGATGATCAAATATATCTTTCGGTATTCGAGGCCTTAATCAGCAACGTTCTCCGTTTTCATTGCAGACCCTTTATTGGATTTTTTCAGCATGGTTTCACCTAGGATAAGTCTGCCACTACCAACTTGCTCGAATGTATGCATTAATGCTTGCCTCTGATTGAGTCAGGTTCTCAGGTCGACTGCATATTTACTGATTTTAGTAAGACCTTCGACAGGATTGACCACGCGATTCTTAATCACAAACTTTATCTGCTCGGTGTTTCACCACTTTTTGTTGATTGATTGTCCTCATACCTGTCCAGTCGCACTTCTGCGCGTTCTGTTCCGCGCAGCCCTCTCCAACGAAATCTCTGGTTCTTCCAGAGTGCCTCAGGGCAGCATTCTCGGCCCTCTCCTTTTCATCATTTTAATTAACGATGTCTCGTTGCTTCTAACTGGCTCCAGAATATTGTGTTATGCCGATGATGCCAAAATATTCCGCCTCGTCTCTGTTAAACTCAGACATCCACATTTTCTACTCCAATAATCGTCTGTCCCTTAATACTATGTAATAAATGCACCATAATAATCTTTACCCGCAGAAGATGTCGCATTCTTTTTGACTACCCTTTAGACGGTGATGCCTTGAGCAGGCTTGATAGGGTGAAGGACTAGGGAGTGGTCCTTAATTTTCGTCTATCCTTCGAGAACCACGTGAACTTCGCGGTAGGCAGAGCCAATTCTGTGCTCGGTTTTGTGAAGCGCTGGTCTAAGGATCTCGACGATCCCGACTTAACTAGACTCATCCTCTGTACTTTTGTAAGACCCATTCTGGAATACTCTTGTCCACATTAACCGGATTGAGGCCGTAGAGCACACATTCCCCCGTTTCGCTCATCGCGGCCTTCATTGTCGTGATACTTTTTCGCTTCCATCATATTCTGCTAAACTCCGTCTAATCGCTCTCGACTCACTTGAGAAGAGACGTAAAATTTATAAAATCTTTTTTATATACGATTTATTGCAGGGGACTATCAACTCCTCCGAACTGCTTCGCGACGTGGGTATTTCCATCCCGACACGGTCCTAAAGGAATTCGGAGTTTTGCCATGATCCCTACCACCAAACACTCGACGGAATGAACGAGCTTATCGCGTCGATGTCACGCCTTTTTAATGAGTGCTCGGCCCACATCGAGCTAAGTTTTTTCAGGCAGCAGTTAAAGAGCCAATTGAGGCTTTTTTAATCATAGTTTTATTACTTTTTAATGTTTTTTTTTTGTAGTAGCCAATATGGGCGAATCTGTTATTAAATTAATAAATAAATATACACGTTTTTCTCGATTTCTGACTTTACATTTGGGATCGACATTATTAGTTTTGGGCATTTGCTCCTCAAATGCGTTAAAACAATCCTTAGATTTGGCGTAAAGGAACGTGCTACTTTATCATGGCATTCCAAATTTGGAAAAACTGGGCTTCGAATTGATTTCATATCGCTTTACTTACAATGCGCGTCTTTCAGGCCATGAAACCAGAATCTACCTTTGGGACTTTCAATAGATGACTTTTTTTTAACATTTTACAAAAACCCACCAATATTGTTGCTATTTTCCTGCCTTGATTTGCGCTTTTAATCGTTCAATACGTCTCTCCGGCAGGCAACTATTAACACGCAAAACCCTTCCGTTGCTGTAGGATATCTCTTACGTTCCCAGAAATAAATTATCAAAATACTTTCACTTTTGCCTTTAATTTGGTAACCCTTTACACTTTTCGCTGAAGGGAGCACAATACCAGATAAAGAAATCCGGAGAAGGTTGAAAAGGCTTCAACCCCTATCAATCCAAACAAATTGTTAGGAAGCTTTTCGCCTGTTATATTACGTTTTGGTCATTTCTAGGGCAATGAACCCCCACGAAGAATGTATAAATGTTAGACCGAGCCCATCCGACGTAGTTAGCCATCAATTCCTTTTCCTTCTTTGGTTGTAACTTAAACCATATTCTGCAAGCAAGCAGAGCCCACAGGGCTATGGCATGCGCAATTCTTCACAAATCAAACGCATTTACACTTTCTACCCGTCATATAACCTAAAAGGCATCGAACCAAGTCAAACGAAGGAAAATAATTTGCATTTCTAGCACGAAACTAAAAGTTGGGCATTTGCAAAGGAATAGTTTCTGTCGACAAGAAATGTCCACCCCTCGTACCGAGAAAGTTTTGTCATTCTTCGAGGATTCCACTGAAAGTCCTTAGGAGAGAACATTTTCTCTATTTGGTCGCCTTTGGAGGACACTTGAACACGCTCCACATACATCTTTGAGTTCGTGAAAAGAAAAAAAATCAACGTTATTTGGACTTGCTGCGCTTGGTGTAAACATAAACAACACAAGACGCGCGATAGGCGACGCATACGAGACGAGAGTTTAACGTTGAATTACGTTGAGAAGGGTAAACACTTTTGCATTGTGCAGGGGTCGATATTTTCACCCATGGATTGTTTTTGTTTTTCCCTCATTCACTTTTGCCTTAGGCACATTTTCTTCCATAAAATCAATAATACAAAATGTGCACCACGCCACTGTCAAATTGCTAGCTGCAATTACAGCAAAACATTACCATTGCCCACCAAATATTTCTCAATGAATAAAGACAACATTTAAAAGGTTTCACGAAATTTATCAGAAAATCAAAACAACAAACGCTCCAGATGAAGAAAATGTAAAAATATTTCGGTTGGAATTGCATTTACACATAAAATTAAGGAAAATGCAAGGCAACGCAACGAAACAACAAAAACCAAAGTAAGATTATTACCAATTTTGGGGCTTTCCGGAACACAATCAACCAACTGCAACCACTTCACTTTAATTATATATGATAACACGGTACCGTGAAGAAAATTTTCAGTATAATTTTCACATATTTACTTGGAAAAGTTATGGAAATTCTACCCGAATCGAAGAGCAGCTACGTTTCGATTAAAATGTCACTCCGTCACAAAACAACAGCAACTGCACACACACCTCAACACACGTTTCGATAAAAAGAAAATGCCAGAGAGAGAGGCAATTTCAATTCAAACATACTTACATACATTCATTTACTCAAAAATTCATTCGCACGCAACAGCAACTGAGCGAAAAAAATTTTCTAGAGAGAATTTATGGTTTGCTTGCACGGAGTAAAATTGAATGAAAGTACTTTAGTGTGGTAGTGGTTGTAGTTTTTAAAGATGGGGAATGTTAGCAATCAACCTGTTTATTTTAAAAAGAGTGTTGCCAGATTTCATAATATGAGCATACATTTACAATCTCCACAGCAATTTCAACGAAAGAACATAAAAAAAAAAGTTATAACGAAATAAATGGGAATAACATATCCGGTTTTAGTGGAAATTTTATGTTTAACATCTTGCTTAAATCATGTGATTCCAATTAAAGTTTTGAAATCCAATATTCTGCAAGTAGGTAAACATTAAAAACATTATTTTTTCATAAACTAAAAATTATTTATAAACACACCAACACTGGCGAGATATTGGTAGGCTTTTCTCCAGCACCCATTCTCTTTCAAAATTCAGCGAAAATTGAAGCAGTGCAACAGCAATCTGTTCTTAAAGATCGAGTGGGAGAAAGCATCAACCTGTCACTCGTTCTTTGTATAACAAAAATTGCCAGATTCGCTTTAACACAAAATGGTTGTTTACTTTTATTGCTTATCGAACAGTATTTCATAATTTATAAATTTTCTCATAAGAAAAACTGAGAAGTTTGCTTTAAAAAAGAACATAACTCAAAACAAATCACCAATTTTCTCGTCCAAGTTGTTTTTAAACTAAACAAAAGCACTCACACTTATGCAATATCACCATCTCCCCAACAGTGTAACTACACAAACTTTGTTTGTGTGCTACGAAAAATGAACAATAATTTTCGCCCAGTGGAAAAATTACCAAAAACTCAAGTCGCAATTATTCTACTCACCTAAATCGCCCACTATGCTGTCCTAAATAATTATTAATTTCACACTTTTGTCCTAAACAAAACTACAGATGCACTTGAGACGTTTCGAACCAGGAAACTTTTACATTTTTCGATCAGATGATTCACTTTTTCGCGTATAAAACTTTTATCACTTTATCACAGAACTTGCTAATCAGATTTGCTTCTCTTTTAATTTAAATTGGAAAACGATAAAAATCCATTCAGAAAGCCCCAGCAAATATTTTCAACTTCCCCGAGACCGAAAACTGAACTTTCTGTCCTAACCAGTCGAAGGAGCCAAAGCGATAAAACTGGTCGCGCACAGGTCTATTCAGGAAGCAGCAAAAATTCAGCGAAAACCGACCGCCAGCCACACAAAATCAAAATGGCATCGTCAAGTCAAGCGACCTACACACAATGATGAATGCGTTTATTTCTCTTTCAATGCGTGAGAGAAATCAGCTGGTAATGTTTTCATTTTGACCGAACAGAGGGGAAGATATCATATGATTTTTAGTGATGTGTAGGTGTTGAGCGGAGAATTTATTATGGCAGAGTAAAAATGTAAATAGAAGAGATAATTTCCACTATTCGATTGCAACGCTTTAGGATTTTTAAGCGATTGTTTCATAGACTAAAACTATCGTCTGATTGCAATTAGGAATTTTGAAGGAGAGTGTAATTGGCGCCAGGAACATGCGTTGCTAATGCGGGAGTACTCAATATTACTTGAAATTACATCACTAAGTTAATAAAACACTATTATTACGTTTGGGGAGAAAGAACTTAACAAATTTAGTTTTTTCCTAGTTTTGCACGCTTAAAAGTTTGTTGAAAAATTGTTAAACTACTTGACGATAGAGGGGAAGTCTTGCCGCCGCCATCTACGAATAAATAACTAAACTAAAGCACTTTTATGTCATCACATACTTTTTAGGATATGACGTTTTATGCGTTAAAACTAAAAGAATGTTAAAAATAAAGATTAAACGAGATTTTCGGAAACAGCAAGAGAATATTCCACAAAAGGTTAATTAGCATACAAAACTAGATAAGTCCATTAATGCATTTGCGAATAAATCGTTAAGTATTAGTTTTTTAGATACGTTTAAAATACGATTTAATACACGTTGCTTGAAAGTAAAATTTAAAACATATGGTAATGTATTTTGCGTGCTTTCTGCTCAACTTATTAAGAGCTGATCCTATCTGAAAAAAAAACATTATTGCTAACACCAAATGTGGTCTCAAACGAACATTGAGACAATTCGGACAATTCTGCTACTTTCGTAGAAAGTAATAAAAGACATCGACGAGATAAAAGGAATTTTTGAAGCCACCCAATGCTGTTTAATTTCTGCGTCATTCATTGTATCTGTAAATTAATGTCTTAAAACGGTTTACGATACTATACTAACCTAAAAGAAAAAGAGTCAACTCAGGGTCGTTCCTCGCATTTGTCAGCGATCCTACAGCTTGCTAATACCCGGATAAATTTACACTCAATAATGTTTTCGGTTCTAAAATCAATAAATTGTCGCTGTACCATATTAACAACGTAGTTCTACAGCAGACTCTAGATTGGAACCCGCACAGGACCCAAGATCACCAATGGAAAAAGATTCGTAGAGAAGGAAGGTACTCAGATCAACAAATCGAGTCAACAAAATAAATGCTGGTGTACCTCAGGGCTGAGTTCTTTCACCAACCTTATTTTTTTTTTAATTATGACTTTAATGTCTTACTCACAATCCTATTCTTGGTTTCGCCGACGACAGCACAGTTGATTTCGTGTACATTTGCGGGAACGCTACAGAAATTAACCGAGAACTACGACATTTCTATGATCCGGCACTTAACCCTTCGACCGAATTTAGTCGACGGAGTGAATATACCCAAATTCGCCCTCTCTAAGTCGTCGGTGGAGTGAGTTGGCCGACCAATACGGAGGTCACAGATTCGAATCCCACCGACAGTAAGCCATGGTTGTTTTCTGCTGACAACAGATTGCGATAAAAAGGCCATGGGGTTGCACAGAAATGCCAGTGGTTCGGAATCCACTTAAAATTGTAGGTCCACTTGCAATTGTTGTCTCGGATCGGATGAAATTGTTCTCCTGCCCCATGTCCCACAATGGGTTACAGGAACTGGAGAGAGAGAGAGAAACATCTTGAGTATTGAGATATCCAGTAACCATAGCTGAACTTTTCATATATTTGCAATCGCTAAAAATGCGATGAAATGCTTGAATTTTCTATAGAGATATAAGAAACATTACCCTCCATCTGACTTAGCGCTGATCTACAAGTCCCGCATCACGCAGTGCAAACGAAGCGTACATTGACATCTGCTTCACTCAACTCCTTAATCCATTTCCCTTACCCTTAATTCCTTTCCTGCCAAGGCTGTACTTTAGCGGTATAGGACATTCCCTGAGCATTGGCAACATCATATAAACAAAAAACAGTTAAAGGCGGTTTCGCAGAATCGGACCACGTGGAGAGGCGGTGGAGTAGACTCCCTATGCCCAACAAGGAGTCATAGGAACTGCAAGGATACTATATTAAGAACAACGTGCCAAATGAAATACTTTAACCAGAGGTTGATAACATTTCCCTAAAATAAAAAGCTTTCACAATCTTCTTTGTGGAACCAGTCATGTTTTTCAACTTCATCCTGGTCTGAATCTTTTTGTGTCCGCTCTACATCACTCTAGAGAGTAACGAGATTTGCTAAGATATTGGTTAGTTGGTTTGCAAGGCGGGAAAGATATGCGTCTTCCTTGCACTGAGGTCTTTAGAGGCCTGTTGTACGGCCCCTGCTCGGCAGTGTTCCCTTAAGCCCACTGTCGAGCCAACTAATGTCCATAACGAATTGGATAATTTGATTATATCCCGATATCTTTTTTTTGCTAAATCTTCGCAGAAGTATGTTCCTAAGATTCTAAATCTTCTTTGCGTTAAGGCTGCGCATTGACTCCTTCGTCTTGCATGCCCTGAAACGAGGACAACAAAAAATGTCAATTTTTGATAATCTTTTCAGATTCATGTGCATTGAGAGTTTCACAAGCTAAGATATTCAATGGTTCAGACTATTTTGTCGACAGCCAAATTAATTTCAACTTTATAAAAGTATGTTTGGTCTGACCTAATCTTTAGCTTCATAGGTCTAACGATGAACTACCAATTTAAAGCGCAGCAAGTGGTAGTAAAAATTCATCCATTATATAACAAATTCATAAAAATACAAAAATGCGGAAACTTTAAATACAAAATACTCAGCAGTTTTCAAATTACCAGAAAATTCTTCATCGAGACTTCGCATAAACTAAAAATATTTACGTATCTTGCCATATCGCATCTGAAACTTTATCAACTACAGCGGAAAACAAGTTTGCGTTGTTGAACTCTTGAACAAAGTAGCACCCACCTCAAGACCGAAGGTGCACATAAACAAAAACAGACATCGAATGGTGAGTAATAACAATTATAAGGTGAAAAATAAGTGCAAGACGTACAACACATTGCGCAGCTTAGGCTTATCTCTGCAATAATCGCGTAAATAGTAAACAACTTTGTTTCCAAATTTACCCTATTTCCAGCCTTCAGTTCTTCGTGGAATTTTGCAAAACACTTAACACTTCATTTGCACCGAATTTGTTTACTTTTTCGACGTTCTCTTTTCCACAGTCCCAACGGAGTCAACCACCTCGATCCAGCTAGTTGATTATGCGCAATCCTCCAAATTATAATAACAAAATCAGATTTGAGTTACTAAAAGGAACAATCAGAGGATTACATATAGAACCAAATCAGCAATGAGGTAAAGTAGTGACGAAAGTATTGAGGCCGTTGCGTCATGCATGATCGCTACGATCTTCGAGTATAGTGCGGGGTCTTAGATAATCAAAATTGAAAGTAATCTTTGATCTTAAGTAAAACTTACTTTATTCAGTCTTTTTAAGTTGCCCTGGATCTGGTATTTATCACAGCAATTGCTTTAATTAACTCTCCTTTGAAATTCACAAGAATTCACTTTTAATCACAGAACGATCACTGATTAAGCGACGCAATACACAGGACTGCGCGTGTGGCTCTTAATGCGAAAATATTTTCACGAAAAACTATGCTAAGCGCGAATTAGTTGTTGGTTGTCCAACGATTTATTGAATACTGAAGAAGTTAATGCTAGAACGCTTCCACTTGCGTTGCTAACTTCATTTCCTTTGAAGAATTTTGCGCATATGTCTGGCGTAGTGTCTTGCGCATTTCTGTCGTTATCAACAACGGTTCGCAAGAAGAAATACTTAATGATCGCTCGCTTGTTGATCGGTTCGATGGGCGAAGAAGGTCGTTCGTTGTCTTTATGGAGGGCTGTTATGAATGTATGGCCCAAAAGTGTGGAGCTAGTAGACAGTTTGGCACGTGGCTACTTGATGATAGTGTGAAAGCATGATGGAAGCATTTGGGAAGTTCGCGTGTAAATAACGAGCAACTGGTTCAATTCAGACCTCATAAATTATTTATGATTGACTAATGCCGATATTGCACGTACAAATAATTGACAAATTGCACTCATCACGTAGTAGAGTATTGTTTATTGTTTGCATAGATGCATTTGCTTTTTGGGAACGTTCTTCCCTATTCACTCATCATAAAAAGGTTTCGAAACTGAATAAAAATGAAAATTTAATCCTCCTCCCTTTGCAACTTAAGCTTTGGTTTTAGGGCTAAAAACCAAAATATTCTTCTTCCACAATTTATATTAGTGTCAGTCGCCGTAATAGTACAGGTTTCAGTATTTTTAGGAAATTTCCAAATTAAAAAAAATTCGTTTTCAGTAGTTTTTTAAGTTAAAGAGAAGCTTAGTTGGGCGAGTTTTTAAAGAAACAAAAAAACAGTGATAGGATTTATTCGGAAGCAAAATTGTGTGCGTTGGATTAGAGTCGGCCAAGGTCAAGTTTCAGTCGGCCAACAGAAGTCAGGCGGAAAAGCGCGATAGTCGGGCGACTGGAAGTCAACCTAAATAATTATGGGGGGACGCCTGGGAGTTTAGGCTGAGTACGCCAGACTTTGCGGTGGTTCATATGGGGTCCGGGGCAGGGGCATGGGTCTTAGCCTCGGGCTACCTAACATATGATTAACCGGCCTCTCACCCAGGTAGGGAGGTGGAGGCTCTGTTGAAATATTGCAAGGATATAAATGAGGGACTACTATTAAATTGTGACGCGAATGCTCACAATACCGTGTGGGGCGGCACATACGAAGATTTGCTAGATTTCGCGATAGGAAACAACTTAGCAATTCTAAACGATAACCATGGACATAGGAAAATACTGGAACTTATCAAAAATAAGATACCGGAATTAGAAATGCCTGTTGACGCAATAAGCAAAGTAAGGATAATTGATAGATACCACGAAACGCTTATAAGGAATGGGTCACTCCCTTAAAATCATCTAACTGACGCTAAAAGACAGAGGTGTCTTATAAGTAAATACTTGCGTTGACCCGAGGAATCGCGGTGAGGGAAGAAAACTGGATCATTCCGGGTCTCTCTCGCAGAGATAGCAAGGGTTAGGGATGAAAAGGGGATCAGCTAAAGTGGTCTGTTTTGACAAATCTCTAGAGGGATGTTTTTAGTGAATAGAAATCTCACAGTACCAGATAAAAATCAAAGAGTGATATGCATACCATGAAAATTGCAAGTTTATGATTCACCCTGTAACCAAAATGGTTGAGATTGCCCCCCATTTCCGCACGATAGATCTGAAACAGCCTGTGAGGTACACGAATCCTGAGTATTTCTTTCGAATCACAAAAAGGCTACGTAAATATGTTTGGGTAGAAAGTATTAAAAAACACTTATAAGTTTATAAAAGATTTTTATTTAGTATTTTCATTCATTGAGTTTTATCAATATAATCAAACCATTGGTTTTGGTTTCAGTTTTCATTTAAAAAATTGTTTAAATATTCAACTAAATAACAGTCAAACGGTGATAGATTGGTTAAGAATTAACAGTTAGTAAATACTCTCATATAGCAACTGAACAATTCTTTTTAAAAAAAACCTATTTTTTCTGTAAAATATTCCTTTTATAGTTTAGTTTGTTTTGGACTTACAAAGCAGAGTTACATTTTATATTCGTAGATTTACTAAATTCTTTTAATTCTTAATTTTAGTCTCGTATTAGACAAGAGAGCGTAAAAAATTTTTGTTTATTTTAAAACTTATGTAGTTTTTTTTTGTCTTTTGATTTTATGTAGAATTTGTTTATTTTACATTTTACTTAGATTGAAGCATTCACAATATTATCAGTTGCTCTTTATTTTCCCTTTTTTAAAGGGCCTATGAAAATTTAAGGTGCTGTTATTAAAAAAAAAAAAAATAAGAAAAAATAAAAATCTTTTAAAGAAAGAAGGAAATTTTCTTTGGAAAAAAAGACTTTCACCACGTCACTGACGGCCGCATTAAAGCCTTACATAGCATGAGAAGGTTTAAGTTCAAAGCAACTATAAAACAGCACATAGACTTGGTGACAGGGTGAAAGTGTGTTCAAAAATGAACGGGAATAATGGCAGATGTGTATGACTATTTCTACAAAAAATCATTACAAAGGACGAATCATATTTGTAATTTGTATTCAATCTGAACTGAGGGTAAAGCAACAACAACAGCGGAACGCTGACCTTAGCATTCAAAATCGATACGGCGCTATATTAAAAGAAATAATTGTGATTTGAAAAAATGCATTAAATCAAATAGAATTAATCCTTCTAACTCAGAAGGCGCACTTCTCAGGCAGAAGCCTAGACACAATAGTTATTCGCCAGTATATAACAAAATATTAAGGCGAACGAGGCTCCCACACCAACATGCAAAAAAACATTAGTGAACAAAAAACCAAAGCACGCCCAACACTAAAATCACGCCCAATCAGCAAATCCTTAGTAAGAGTCAGGCCACAAACAGGACACATATTTACGGCTCTACATATGCGATTTATAGGCTCATGCATACCATAGTTAGACCGAGAGTGAACAACATGCAGTAAAGACAGTCTTCTTAAGCTATTCGGGGTATGCAAAAGTACAAAAATCTATGTTCGAGTTTAAAAGCTGATGAATAAAGACTAGGTCAGAAACTCTACATCGTTCTTTCAACGAGTGCATATTAAACAACCGGAGGCAATCCACATAAGGAGGAAGCCTAAGTGGATCATTCCACGGAAGATCTCTTAGTGCGAACCTAACAAAGTTTCGCTGCACCGACTCAATGCGTCTAGAATGAACAGCATAGAAGGGAGACCAAACCTGAGATGCATATTCGAGAATTGGTCTGACCAAAGAAAATAATAATTGAATTAAGGTCTGCCGATCAGAAAACTTCCTTGAACACCGCTTTACATAACCCAGAACTGAATTTCTCTTAGAAACAATGTAGTTAATGTGCAGAGTGAAATCGAGTTTACGGTCAAGCTTCACACCAAGGTCAGTGACGGACTGCACACGACAGATATTAGCTTCCGCAAAGGTATAATCAAAGACTACCTGATTTTGGTTCCTAAAGAATGACACAACTTTATTTAAATCATCCTGAACGCAGGAAGAATCATAACTGTTTCTAACGCATGAGAAAATCTTCATATCGTCTGCGTAGATTAAAACTTTAGAGTGCTTAATCAGAGGAACAATGTCTTCAATGGCAAGGATAAACAACTACGGCCCAAGATGGCTACCCTGCGGTACGCCAGATGAAGCCTTAACGAACCTGGATAAAGTAATACGAAAACATACTTGATATAATCTATTTTTTAAGTAAGAGTAGATCCAGTCGAGCACTAAAGGCGGAAAACCCAACTTTTCAAGTTTAAGCATAATCAAGAGGGAGTTTATCAAATGCCTTGCTAAAGTCGGTGTAGACGCAGCCAGTCTGGATACCTTGTTGAAAGGCAGATATTATGTGGGATGCAAATTCAAGCAGGTTAGTTGAATATATAACAGATTCGAACAACTTGGATGTGCAGGAAAGCTTCGCGATTGGCGTATAATTTGTTATTAATTTTATAAACAGGAATTATAAAGGAGCTCTTAAATAGCGCAGAAAATTTACCGGTCTGAAGAGGTTTGTTGAAGATGAGTTCCAGTGGAGTCAGTATCAAGCCTCAAGAATCATCAGGACCAAAAGAAAAGTCCATTCTAAGTTCCTTGATACTACCCATGATAATATCACGAGATATAATGGGCAAAGCAATGGAGGCAGCAAGACGATCCTGGATATGACCAAATTATTCCAGGGAAGGCTGTGTGGTTTTCATTATGTAGATGATGTTTTTTACTGTCTTCTAATAGAGTTTTTTATATCACTCATTTTGTGCAAACCAGAGGAAGGGATGGCGTCAAGAAATTAAGAAGTCCTTCTGTGTGACAAAATGAGGGAAAGAAGTCGTCGTCATCGTTATTGGGTACCTATAGAACATGGGTAAGTGAAAGGCACCAAGAAGAAGAATTTCATTATCAGGGTTCGTCATGTTATAGATGAAGGTTAAGCTAAGCGATAGAATATCATACAGACTACGACCTTCTGTATTAACACAATTTGTCAGATTGTCAGGGGGAATATAACAAGAGAACAAAAATATATTTAGCTTAGCTAGCGATAGCTTAAGAGAACCAAGAGTTAAATAGTGAGTGAACTAGAGAAGGCAGGGATTCCCTACTAAGCTGTAGTTTAAGTGCGATCTGCAAGCATATAGTATAGTATGTGCATGTTAATACTGGTATAGTATACAAATAAAACCTGTATTCCCTTTAATTTTCGCATTTGTCATAAAATTTAAAATGCTCAAAATTTTTCAGCGAATAATGTGCGTTTAAATATACAACCGCCGTTTATGTACGCATATATGAAACTTCTACAAAATTAAATATGATCATAACTATTTAAAAATTATGTCAATATTATGAAAATACCAGCAAATTTGCTACTATGGTAAAACTGGTCCGAAATAAAGAAATAAAGTGAATAGGGCTTATTAAAATCCATGCACAGATAGTCCCTATAAGCTTAATTTTTTAGTTTTTAAATGTACTAAGCTTTTGGAAAAGGTGAGCTCTGTGCTAATGCAGGATTGGTTTAAGTTTGTTGCTCGCTGTATGCTCACCCTCGGAATTTTTTTTATTTTTCGCACAAAACTAGATCAACGAATTCGTTTTTTTTTAGTCGTACTTGTGGATATGTGCGAATAATTTCGTATCGATTTTGCAGCTTGTTCAATACATATAATATAAATTATAAAGAACCAAATCAATTTCAATAATAATTAACAAAATATTAATATTATAATAAGTAAATCTCGATTGAGGCAAAAATAATAACAAATTTTGGCATCAATAAACCGAAATGTATAATTCCACTATAAAATATTGTTAAAAGGTGCCATGAATTATTATTTTTTTTTGTATAAAGTTTAAATTCTTTTTCGTATAAAGTTTAATTTTTTTTTTAAAGTTTGCTTTTTATAATATATATTTCTTAGACTTTAAAAAATGTCCCATTTCAAAGTGTCCCAAAAGTCAATTATTTGAAAAAGTTTAGTATTATGAAATTCATAAAATTTAACCCCCAAAAGCATATACATGGACATAAATAACTTTATCCCTAAGTGGTGTCTTATACAATAGAACAATGGTCACGAGACCGCACCTAGGTAATTAAGAACTAATAATATAATAAAGAAATAGTTAATTTTTATATTTTTATGTTTACCAAAAACAGACAAATTTTATAAAACGCATCAATTTTAGAACTTCAGCAAATATAATCATGTCATAGTATAAATACAAATAGTAGACCAGCTTCGAACAAAACTGAATATTTCCCGGCACTTAATTCAATTTTTCATTCAAATGGTAATGCCGCTGAGAGGAAATTACCCAAATGGGAAATCTCTTAGTCATCTTGTATGTAGTTGTAAATGCCATTTCGTCCGAGTAAAAAGTTTGGTTATGCCTTAGAATATATAACAACAGGAAATGCCCTTATCTGTGAAACCGTGTACGTCTGATCGACATCTTTTTTTAAGGCGAGATGAGGGCGGAGAGCTCTTCTCCTTAATTTGCGAACTGTCAAAGTGATAACCGTGAATTGTCCGACCGTTTAACAATTTTGTTTTGTTTTTTACTATCCTGTTTAGTGTAATATATTAGAAAACTTTAAAGCTAATAGCTTTTATCTTTTTAAAGTGTAGACAGTGAAATGAAGTGTGCGGTTTTGTGTTGTGCAAATTATCGGCGTTGTACACGTGGGATATCGTTTTTCAGGGAAGTTTTTGATTAAAATAATAGGTCTATTCCCGTACCTGCAGAGATTATAAGTGCTTTGCAGAAATCTGCAGAAAACTACAGAAAACTGTTCCCGTATTCACTTCTCCAAGAAGATTTTGCCTACGTCACAACTTCCCCTTGCTGCAGAAAATTTAAGAATTCTGCTGCAATATGCTTAAAAGATCTTCTTTCTGTCAAAGTGACAACTGCCCAAACGTCAATGGAGTGAATTTGAAATTTGTGAATCCTTTTATAGAGTTTTATATCCTAATTAGTTAAGAGTCGGATTAAGGAAGTGAAGTAGCCTATAAGGGAGAACAGTGATTGTTTAGTTTCCATTTATAGGAAAAGATTTTTTTCTCCAAATCAAATCTTCTTCTGCTTTTTCTAAAAATTGCAGCTGGTTGTTCCCGTACTGAAGTAATTTACCCTCCACCACATAAATAAGTAAACTGCAGCCAGCTGCAGCTGCAGAAGTACGGGAACAGACCTAATGTTTTGTTAGTTCTTAAGCTTGATATGATTGCATTGTAATGCTAGGAACAGGAACGGAAAGTAAAGAAAAGTGAAGTTTTCTTGGCGTTCTTAGTTTGTTTGCATTTTCTAAGATCGCATTTTTTGCTTCTCCTTAGCTCTAACCCAGTGGCTCGTGATTTAACTTTTATAAAGGGACACTAAAAACTTAAATTCGTGATTAAAATGTTTAAAATTTTTTATTTAATTTTGTGATATAGATTCGATAAAAAGAAAGAATATCATTCGCAATACCTTGAGGCAATTGTAAAATGCGATAACGCTCTAACTTCCAATTTGTTTTGGCCCTTCTCTAGAAATGTCACTGTTTTACTACTGCCATGACGAAAACAAACACAACTCAACTACATCAAGAAAAGTGCCGAGGTTTTTTGGCTTTAGGGCCTCTCCTTATAGTTCTATACTCTAAGGATTATGCAGCCAATTTGCAGGTGTATGTGTTATTCAATTATTACGCCCAAGTGACAAGGATCACCGTGAGCCTGTCCCATTCAGATATAAACTAAGAGATTTCTTTGTCTCGCGAAAGAAAAAAAACATTAATGAAAGAATTGAAAAATTTCTCTTCTGAGAGTTACAAAACTTATTTTTGACAGATAGTATTTACTGTTTGACAGTTAGCATTTACATTTCCATACAAAATTGCTAGAACATTGCCAGATTATTTCGGTTACGTTTGACCAGGGAAATTTAAAGAGCTGTTCTTCTATTTAGTATCTATTCTATGACCATGTCTTTCAAAACACTAAGGCTTAAAGGAATGGAAAAGGTACAACAAATAACAAACCTATTCCTTATGACTTTAAATAAACAAGCTTTAAGAAGTTGTGTACGCGGGTTTTACTTTTCTTTTACAATTTGGAAAACAATATAAAATCGCTGTGTATTTAAGAGGTCTGTTAATATTATTCGATAAAAACATCTCGGCGATCAAATTTGCGGCGGAATTAATGTTAAAAATTCAATTGAAATTCGAAATTTATTCAGCTGGGAAATTATGTCAATTTGCAGTGAATTCCGCCACAATCTCGATCATAGAAACATTTTAATTGAACTAATCCTTGGTTTAATTAAAACTAAGTTAAATATGTACCAAATTTTAACCCTTAAAAAATTTTCCATCTGGTCTAATGACTTATGACTTCTTGGTACATATGAGCATGGATGAGAAATTAAATAATTTTCATTCAACAAGTGCACAATTATAATGCTTTTAAATTTAACATTCCCTAGGAATTACGTAAAATTTTTAACTTTTGGGAACACTTTTTAAACATATATAAATATTCTAGTCTTCTACCTACATACTGCCTGCCTTATAGCTAAGCTATAGGAAATATTAATTGTAGTGTTTACAAGTATCACTCCACTTTTACAACATTTAAATAGATCAAAGAAATTTCGAATGTTAAATTAAACAGTTTAGATAAAATTAAACCAAAAATTGCTTTGCGATAAAATGTAGACTGCACTGTGGTAATTTTAGTTTTAAAATTATTATCTGCTTTTACTTGAAAATTGTTTGAATAAATTTTAATAAAAAGGGTGTTCCACAAGTACTGAGTCACAGAATCAAAAGGGGGCAAACATGTTGCTATGTTCATGATTGCACAGCAGGTGCACAATTCAGCTGAACAAAGCTGGATTATGCCCAATGAACAAAAATTTCAAGCACGACTGAGGCAGTTTTCCCCAAATAATTTCGCTAACTTCGCAACATTTCATAGCAAAAAAACACTTCTTGGGTGCGTGCATTCAGTAAGAGGTAAAAAGTATAGGGCCTTTTCACGCTTGAGTACGGACGTTCGTACGCCTAACTTTCATTATACTGGCCCTATGTACTTTAATTTGCAAATATATTTCTGCAGAATTGTGTACATAAGAGTCACAAAATTCCGAAACCATAATATTTGTTTAGTTCGAGGGAATAATATTAGTTTTGGTCAAGTACAGTGAAAGTTAGCGTACAAAGGTTGTGTAAAGAAACAGATCTAATGTGCGATTCTAGTTGGCTATATAAATTATAATAAAAATGTTTCTCGATCTGATACAATGTGGTGATACCAAATTTTACACATAATCAATATATATTATAAAAGTAAGTGTACAATGTGCGTGCCGCAAACACTCAGAAACGAGTCCTGGTACGATCAAGTGAGTTATATGGTGTGATAGCCCTCTATCCCTCATCCATGAACAAGGTTCCCGTTTTTACCTGAAGGGCGTGCTTTTGAAGATATAAGGGCTCTCTAGAAATTTCTAGAACAGTCCAGAACATTCGAGAGTATTCGACAGTCGAAGAGCGCGAAGCACGTTTACATTCCCAACGAACGAGAATGAGCACCGCGAGAAGCAGAGAAACGGAAGAACAATGAAATGAAC
Organism: Leptarthrus brevirostris; assembly: GCA_964036015.1. Taxonomy (NCBI): domain Eukaryota; kingdom Metazoa; phylum Arthropoda; class Insecta; order Diptera; family Asilidae; genus Leptarthrus; species Leptarthrus brevirostris. The sequence goes on from OZ038375.1 coordinate 109,691,104, forward strand.
GAATTGAAGAATCAAGAATTGGGACATAATCTTATAATAAAAGACTGCGAACGCAAGCCACCCATGAAAATTAGGAAATTCGAAAAATTTGTACACATATACCCCGGATAACAAAATGAAAAGTATTAGAATATGTTTTCAATGAAAAGTGTTTATCTCTTCTATTTTTAAGTTTATCCTTTTATTCCAAATACTACACAAAACCGAAGCCGGGTACCCCAGATAGTCTTTACTAAACAATACTTTTCAACAATCACAGGAGCATTGAAGTTCAGAGAACTTTTAGTACCGTTCCATACGAGGCGCGCCTCAATCAAAAATAAAGGTGAGATGCCTGCTGAAGAGAGGAATAGGAAGTTGAACTAAAAATCTTCCTATTTCCAAGCGTAGCGGGGCACACACATTAAAAAGCGAGGTGTCATTATGACTGCGTGTTTTTGTCATACCAGCTATAAATTACAAACGCAATATAAGTGTGTGTCGAAATACGCGTAACACCACGCTTCCTGTAAAACTTTTAGTTGATTTCAACCGGTTGAGGCGCGCCTAGTGTAGAACAATCCACATATTAAATGAATATTTTGTTCTCAACAATTAACATAAATAAAATTAACTTATAAATAAACACTCCAAGTTCAGTCACATTATCTGCATAGCAACAAAAGCTAAATTATTAACGTAAAAATTAAATACCAGATTGCAAAGTTAAATGTTCTTACGCAATTTCTTTAGAGTTACAATAAAAAATTTTATTTAGTTTTAATAATTTTGGCTTTACACATATGTATAAATATAAAAGGCTTCATTGAAATAACATCATATTTCTTTTTACATTGGTCACTGAAAATCTTGTTAGCAGGCAATGTTAAATAGCACACAAAATACGTAAGCAAATGTTAAAATTAGCATTCAGAGGTTTTTGAAAAATATTGAATGCACCCTTCTGGTCTAATGTTTGGAGCACCTTAGCGTTTGTTTTCAATTAAATTCATTACAAAAAAATTATTTATTTGAGCTATTTTCCTTTGCGATAGCAGCTTAATATTAAACTACCCACAACTAATAGAAATACTCGATAAAATTTAATTATATCTGAAATTTGGGAAATATATAAGGTATTCTAAACTTTTGACCAGGAATGTATACTCATCAATCATGAAAACAAATAGTCTCGACTTAAATCTTTAAACATTCTTTATAGATGTTAGGATTAAATTTATGTAAGCGTTAGTGACAAACAATTCTAATTTCAAGTACGTACCCAGCCTGCTAAAATTATAAACAACACGTCCTCAGGGAGAAGGCACACTTAAACAATAATAGCTCATACACGTTCTCACTAATCGCGATCAAACGCTATGAAGATAAACACTTCTTTTTATCAGCCGGGATAGCCATCAAATGAACAATCAATTATTCATATATTTGACAAGTTTTCTCACGAATTTTACATAGTTGTCAATAGCTGTCTTTGTTAAAAATATGGTCCATCTAACTGGGATTACTGAACACCAGCACTACTACGATTTTCAAATTAGACGAGTTGGAAAAGCTCTTCCACTGAAAAATAAGAGTGCAGGAGAATTTGGAGCACGTTTGAGAGAGTTTATATAGCTTTAACTAACTCGATACCATACGCTCTTTTGACTAATGTTTTCTGTCTTCTAGCCTTCTGACAACTGTTTTCTGTGGTACACCTTACATTAAAGTGTTGTTTCTAACCTCTCAAATGGAGAGTGAAAAAATGCATATCTGTCATGCGATGCTTTGAGAATGTAAACAAGGCAATAGTGCTAAGGAGACAGCTGAAAAAATATGTAGTGTATACGGTGAAGGATTAATAACCGATCGGGAAGTTAGAAATTGGTATGCCAAACTCCGTTCTGGAGCCTTGAAAGACGACGCAAGAGAGGGACGTCCTTCCGACCTGCCTTGGGCAGAGAAGGTGGCGAAGGTTATGATTAACGCATGGACCACGAAGGAACACTGGAGACGGTGAAACATGGATTCCTGTAGATAAGCTAGGATTCTAGCATTGACCCAATCGTTTAGGATTGCAAACGCCAGATGGCAGGAGGAGCACACCTGCCTGATCACCCGACATATATGACCAAAGCTTGACCCAAAACAGTCAAGAGAGCTCATCTCACTCGGATGTTATTTCGCCAATGGACTCGGTGCGCCCTCAAACGACTTTTGTAATAGCTTCCAAGACGAAGAGGAAGAGGAAACCATACTACACCTCCTCTGCAACTGCCCGGCCCTATCCAACCGTACAAATCGGGTTTTGGGCGTCCCCTTTTTTGAAGATTTCCTAGGGGTTAAATGGGGTCTGAAAATGCAGCCTCAACTGTGGTATCACAATGGGCCACTTCGGCTTAAGTGTGCCTTTTTAGGCTTCGCATCTACCATCTTATAAATAGATAAATTTGAAGACGAAGTTATCGGAGTTATCGTATATTTTTAATTTCAGTGACTACTAATTGTGATATTCAGTTTTTGTATGAATTATCCCTGATTACAAAGTTTCCACCCGTCATTTTGGTTCGTTCCTTTTTAAATTTGCAATTTTCGATCTTGAATTCATATTTACCAACCTCGAAAACATTAATCATGATCCTTTTTTGCCCACAGGACTAAGATTATTGCAAATATTATTTCATGAATTTATCAATAAACTTCTAAACAAACAAAGATTGATGAATTCTAATTAATAAATATTTCAGAGTATATTTTTAAAATAATTTTTCTTTCAGGCCCATTTTTACTTATCGACGTATATAAAATGGGAATGGTGACAAAAAGGATGAAAGTTACGGATATTTCAAAGGAAGCTACACTTCCAGGAGTGGAAAAAACGATGAACGTGAACTGGACCTGACTAAAACAAGGAAATCCGCGGAAAAAAAATATTGCCTCACTCGAGGGTCAATAGAAAGAAATCTGTTGGACCAGAACCGCAGAGTTTGGCCATTTTACTGCAGTCATTATGCAAGAGAATGGGCAGTTAACCGAAATTGACTTACAATTTCAGAGAAACTACTCGCAGAAACAACGTTTATACCAAATTCACTTGTATATTCGTAATTCTGTGATTTTCAGATTTAATTTGGAAAAATAAATCATGCTCAATCTTGTAAAAGAATTTTTCCCTATTTTTGCTTTCTAAAACTTGATACAATTCTATACTTAAATGGAAAAATATGCAATGGCAACATGCAAATTATGAACAATGCGTGATTCCGCGCGTTGTTTATAATTTTGATTAGTAATGTAGCTAAAATCCACTCTTGTTATGAACAAATAATTACATGCTCGCAACTAGACAGCACAGTAATTATGTGCTCATTATGTGCTTTTCGATGTGTCCAAGTAATTATGTGCTCGTAAATGAAATGTACAGGAATTATGTGCTCTCGACTGAGACCAGAGACGATTTTCGTGCTACAATCGTACACGTCTTGTGGGCGGTGAAGAGGGGTAATTGGAAAATATTAAGCACTTGGATTCTGGCCTAATTTTGAAGCACATTCACCAACGTGCGGAAAAATTTTCTAAATTACTTTTTGCTTAAGGGAGGTGTGGCTCGTGATCGAGCTCCACCCAGCATTTTGAAATTTTTTTTAAAAAAAGCACTTTATTTTGCAGCACAACATTTTTTTTGTTGGCACATAATTAGCACCTTAGTAGCACATAAATCTCATATAAGTTTTGTTCGGATTCGCAAAAAAGGGGGCTCCATGGTGTGCAGAATTCCAGCCCTTCCGCTGATCTGCAATCAAAAAATTTGTCATATTCCTAAACTAAAGACTTGTGGTTATCGTTGGGCCTGTTCATAAACGCAGTTTTGCGCTGCAGCTGCATTATTCAGCAACTCATTGGGTTCACAGCTGAAAAGTGCAGTTGCTGCGCATATCTGCGTTTATGATAGGCCCTGTCTCACCAGATTCAAGTCAAAATTTCAAGTCACTGTAGAAATGGCTCAAAATTAAAAATGGATTTACAAATTTTCATGTTTTTTTCTTCATTGAAATCGCGAGAATCACATGTCGAACATTTTAAGCCCCCATTTGCAGGAATCGAAAAATTTCTAGATACCGAAGTACTGCAAACCGTCTCAAAAAAAAACATGATTTATAGAAAAACGCGATTAAAGTGCTTTGGGGTGACCTGACCGGTCGTCATGAAATTGCGTAAAACTCATTTTCTAGAGCAAATATGATAAAAAGGTTTACATAGGGTTATTCTAGAGGCTTTAGAATATAAAATGCAAAGCCAACTCGCTAGAAATCCCCTTTAATGCTACAGTTCGAGTATAGAATAACGAAGTATACAAACAACATGGACATTTTAAGATGTTATGTAATTTTACGTTCTTACATTCAAACCAAAATCCGGTACATTTAAAAAATGTTGAATAAAGAGCAGATTTCCTACTGAAACTACGCCAGAGTTAACAAATTTGATCTGAGATTAGATTACGAAATTCGAAGTTGTTTTGTTACTTAAATATATTTTAAAAATAATAGTATTTCATGTACCACTTAAATATGCCAGCTATTTCCTAAAAATAATAAACTTCTTGTCATAGAAAAAACTCTTCAAAGAAGATTTGCAGCCGTTTCAACAACAATTGCTTTTCCTTATAACACAGAATAATAATAATAATAATATCATTTCTAATATTTTATACTATGTATTTGAATACTTTATTTTGAATATTTCAAAAATTCTTAAATTTACCAGCAAATATAATTAAATTGATTTTAGTCTTTAGGTTTTTAGGTTACCAAGTGAAAAAATATTTTATACAATATCTCCATTACATGCATTATAACTTTTGATTGAAAATTTTGTTATGTATAATTAATATTTAATTTAATATTTAGAATATCCTCCGTTCAGTTTGTTTCATGTTCGTTTATTAAATTTTAGAAAGTTCTCCAAGTAAATATATTTTCACCGTCATCTTATACACAATATTTGACAATAGAAATTTTTGTATTTTTTGTTTTAAATTAATTTCTATTTCTAAAAATGTCTTAGGCTTGAAGTTAAGCGTTTCAAAACATTTTGTTTTTTGATCTGATCATATAATATATAAAAATTCAACGGATAACAAAACTTTAGAAAACGAGTAAATAAAATAATAAATTGAAAATTAAAAAACAAATTTCGTTATGCATCTAAAAATTTGATCGTTCACAGAATACAACTATATTTTACTTCAACGAATTTTTTGTTGAAATTCATTCGAATTTAAAGCTATCAAAAAAGCTCTGCGTTCAAAAAACCGAAGTTTGTAAAAATCATTTTTGTCTCGTTAATGATAATAACAGACTTTTTCACATTAAATTTATTTAATTTTTTTTTATTAAATTCAGCGATTTATAAGAAATTTTTTACTCTTTTTTTTATATTTTTTATATATGAAAACTTGACAAAGTAGAGTCTTCCAAATTCGCTTTTCAAATTTACTAAAGTTTGGCTCCCATTGTTAGTACTAAAGGTACTTTTCACAGTTTTACAAAAAAAAAACCAAAAAATATACATGTCCAACCCTTGACTCAAGCACAATATCTTCAAAAAATTGAAGGAACAAGTCTCGCTTATATAATATATTTTTTCCTTATGCTTTTTATCAGCACGTCCAAAAAACTATTATTTCCGTTTTTATAAATTTCTTTAACGTCTATACAAAAAATTCAGTTTTCATTCTTTTGCATTTTTTATTTCAATAAAATATGCTGCCCTAGACTTACAAATTATATTCATCATCCTGTTGTCATGGCTATTGAGTAACAGGACTTTAGTAACATACTAAAGTTCAGTCGACGCTATGTCAGCATTTTGAAGAACATTATCGCCAATGCTACGTTCACAATGAGCACCAGCAGGACCAATTGCTGGCGCGAGAACCAGTCCTATATTTGTAGAAAATATAATTAATAAAAAATTAATGTTTTTGTATCGTGAAAAATTTTTATATTCATAATTATATTCAATAAATTTAGTGGTTTTATTTCATATTTTAAGTAAACAGACATATTAGTTGCTAATATATTTACGATTCATGCACAAAGTTACTACAGCTGCCATGCATTTCTACTACACAAAACAAATAACTAATCGTCAGCATGCTTATTTTGTTAACTAATTCAAGTTTTTATTTGTAAATTTTTTAGTATAAAACGTTTTGAAAATGTTGAGCAGATTTCGAAAGATTTGCCGGGGACATTCAAAAAAAATTTACGAGGCGTGGGGGTTTTCAAAATAACAAAAAAATAATACTATACACTGCTGGAAACTTGATTACCCTCACTTGAATTTTTGACCGGGGCGTCATAATGTAATGGTACTATTTTTTGGAAACCATTTCCTTATAGTGTCTAGAATAAGCCTCTAAAACGATTTGACGAAGTTCGGAAAAATGTAAAAGTTACAGCCAATTTAATGAGAAAGTGTACCGGCCGAAAAGAATGCCTACGTTCGGGCTAAATGCAGATGCACGGGGGCGGCCGTATTGATTGCTCAGCAGGTATAAAAATTGTTTTTAATGTTCTGTTTGAACAAAATAATGTTCCTTGAATATAATAGTCAAAATCAGTTTCACAAGGAAGAGGAAGAATTGATCTATGGTCCAGAAACAGCTGACTAGCTGTAAGAAACAAAAATTATATTTTGCCCCACTTTTTCAAAACTTTAAACCATGTTTTTAGGCACTCCGTTCAGAGTTGCAGTCGAACCGTTCAACCGATTGAGTTCTTTCTTCTACTAAATAAAGGGGGCCATGGACCATTTTCAACAAAAAATATTAATATTTACTATTTTTTTAACCACTATGAACAACAAAAAAAGGGTAAAATTCTTCAAACGGTCGGAATTTTATATAAAATCATTGAATTTGTCTAAAAATTGTCCATGACCCCGAAAATTTATTCTACTTTGCAAATAACTCTGATTTTTGCGTTTCAGATAAAAAAGGAAGGCGGAATCCTGCACGGCTTCAGAAGCACGTGGATATCTCGCAAAATTTACAATTTAAAGAATTAAAAAACATTTTTTTGTGAACTTGAGTAAATGTACTAATAGCTGAAAAATGCATCGAATTATGCATTATTTACCTTTTTCAGTGAGAAAAAAAATTCATAAACTTCAGCCATTTTTCAGGCCGCTCAACTAGAACCTCCTACCCTTAAAGTTGCAACTTCAGCCAGTATCCGGACAATTCGCAGAGTGATACAACAGTGTCCACATCTGCGACGGCGAAAACTTCAGAAAACGTCACGTTTAATTCAGCGTCATAAAGTTGCCAGATTAAAATACAGCCAGACTCATTTAAATTGGAAAGAATAATGGCAACAGGTTAGGAGGAACAAAAATTTTAATTTAGATGGGCCTGATGGTTTTCAGTATTACTTCCATGACTTGATGAAATCGGAGCTGTTTCTATCTCGTCGTCACACCGCTGTTGGTTCCGTCATAATATGGGCTGCAATTTCGTTTTATGGCGCAATAGATTAGGTTGCCTTAGAAGGAGGGTAGAACTCAGCATATTACATTGAACTTTTAGAAGTACAAAAAATTTATTTGCACGAAATCTTCGACGGCCGACGATGAATTTTTCAATAAGATAACGCAACAATCCATACATCAGGACGTGTTAAACAATGGTTTGTTTGTACACAACAACGTGGAAGTTCTCGATTTGCCAGCTCTATCTCCCGACCTTAAGGGGGGAGTAAGGTTAATTCGATACAAAAGAAGCATATTTTTGATATTTTTTTTCTATAACTACTACATAATAAAGTAATATTTGAAGAATATTCTGTGAAATTGTCATAAATATTTATGAAGAAATGAGCCAGCGAATCTCCGCGGACGTCTAAAAAAATAGTTCTATTGCGCGTGCCCCTCATAACTCATCACTGGATAATCTCAAACAAAAAAAAACAAAATGATTTTATTAGTTGATAAGTTTCTGCAGGTAACAACGTCGAGTTTTTTTTTTGTATTGATTTTTCATTTTTTACAGCACTTAGAAGTCAAAATGCCGATTATTAATCAAAAAAAATCGAAAATTTTGTTATATTAAAACGTTAAAATTAAAAAATCAATCAAAAAAACTCTACGTCATTGCCTCGTCATTTATGTAAAGAAGGAGTGTGCAAAATTTCAAAAGGATAGGTGCTGTCGATTTTGAGCTACAGTGGGCACCGACTCTGAAAAAGCTAAGTGTGAGAAAAACGCGTTTAAAAGTTTTTTACACCATAAAATGGAAAATTTTAAACTAAACTTTCTTTTAAATACAAAATTTAGCTTTTGGGATTTGGGGATTTGACAAAAAGAATGGAGCAGCTGCTGGAAATTCCCAAGGAAATCTCATTTTGTTAGCTCTGTGAGGTAGCTGTCCGCTACAGCGCGAAACCGGACTGGCGACGCGCAGCCTTACAATTACATCTCCGTTAGTTTTACTTCAATCGACTTCAAATTTTGACACAATAATCTTAATATGTTGTACATTAATATAAAAAAAATATTAAAAAAAGAAAATTGCTTACCTCCCTCCCCCCTAACATAATCGAAAATGTTTGGGGATGGCTATCGCGGAAACATTTATGCAGAAGGAGGGCAGTTTGAAAACAGCGAAGGTCTTTTTGCAGAAATTGAAAATGCTTTTCAGCAAATTCCATTAAATTATTTACAAAATCTGTATCATTCCTTATCAAATAGACTTTTTGAACTTGTACGTAAAAACGAAAGACCTACAAAATATTAGCAATAAAAAAAATACTGAAAAAACTCGTAAGCATTCGTTTTATTATCTTTGTTTTCAGATAAGGGTAATCAAGTGCCCCTGCTTAAATAGGCGCAAAATGGAAAAGGGGAATTTATACTTTTTCTTTATTTCATTTTCTCATCTTCGTCATCAGGCACAGCATGTAAGAAGAGGAAAGAAATACTGTCGAAATGGTTTCCAAAAAATAGTACCGTTACATTATGACTTCGGTAAAAAATTCAAGTAAGGGTTAGCAAGTGACCCTGAGTGTATCTTATATTTAATTTTGCGTTGCTAAATTATGTTACTAATTTAATACTTAAAATGGATTTTATGTATAAATGTGATTCGTTTGCAATCGTTTGTAAATATTTAAAACAATGAATTGAATGTGATTAATAGCAGGTGTCCGTAATTCTACAATATTTGCCATTAATTCCGTTCAATTTTTGAAATTTCCTGAATTTACAATTTAGTGTAAGCGAATCGTATTTAGTGGTGACTTCTTAAATTTAAATATATAAAATTAATAATTACTGAACAGTGTGCGGATGACTGGTAACATAAATTTATGCCTGCACAAATATTAACATTATAATTATGCCTAAATATTTCCATCAGTAATTAATGCGTTTGGTTTGTAATAACGTCGTTTTATTACTCTACTGAGTACTGCGTTGTTAACAGAATATTATTATTAATTAAGTGGTGGGGATACAACTCATTGCCTAATTTTACTGTAAGAACACGGAAAATCCAAAGATTACGTGCTATGTTTTGCGTCATTTACGTAACTGTATTTATTTGAACTCAAATCTTGTTATGTAAATAATGATTTGCATTTCAAAAAGCTAGCAGAGACGCAATCCGGTTTCCATTTTTGAATAGGGAAGTTTTCACTAAGCAACCTGACATTCAGGTCAATAATATTTTTAAAAGTTTTTATTAACCCATTTATAAGAGAACTTAACTCATAAAGACATACGAACTATATGATTTGAAACAATTGGAAAGTACATAATGTCCCCTAGTGTATGTCGCTGCACTGGACTAGCCAATATACAAACCAATCCAACATTTGGTTTGAAAAAAGTGACTCTTTACTGGTAATAAATAACAGGGACCTTTATACGACTCGAAAATACAACACAAAATCTACAATTTTTTCCTAATACTACACAACTGTAACAATACATTACTCTAAAATACTGTATTAATGAAGCCTATACTCACCGGTGTTTTTGAAATTTATTTTCCCGCACGATAATGGACATCAAACATTAATACACGAAGCGAACCTGATAGAAACTTTTATAATACTTTGAAAAGAAAAACAACAAGCACCTGAACACAGGTAACCAACAGACGTTTTTTATTTATCGCACTTAAGCTTGAAGGCTTCTCTAAAACCATCAAGCATTATTTTGTAAGAATTCGCGACCCCTTTTACCAAGGCTGATTGGGTTAGGAGTCAACAGTTGCTGTACTGGAAAAATGTTCCCCGGGCTCATCCGAGTCAGGTCACTTATTGATCCCTACAATGATACCACCGCGGACCTCCAGCTGCTAATAGGCTACCTAACTGGCCACTGTTTGTTAAGGTATAACCTTTATCGGTTAGGTCTGTCTAGTGAGTCGGAGTGTCGGCTCTGTCTAGAAGACGATAAAAGCGCATGCACATTGTCTTTTTTGTCCTGCCTTAGAAGGGGAATCTTAACTCGGAAGCTTCTGAGCTCGGCTGGTACAACACACCAGTGGCCAACATATGGGTAACTTCAGCTTAATAATAACAATAATACTAAATCTCAGAGAATGCTATTCTTTTATTCGCTTTAGTATTATTATTATTAAGGGGAACCCAAGGAAGCTGAGACAATGAGATTAGTAAAAAATAATTCGACTGCGCGGAAATATGCGGAAATATAAAGCAGAAAACAGAAGATGGTTATTTGATCCAAACTTCTTTATTTCAGGAAGTTTAAAGTACGACCGTATTTAAATTTAGATAAAGGTAATGAAACTATTAAAACCTCGTACTATGTGCGAAGAGTAAAAGCAAAGAATACATACTAAATAGAAAAACAACTCCCTTAACTTCACTGTTCAATCGTAAACGAACTAGAATTGCCAAATACTGTGGCATATTTGTATTAAAAAATACTCTCTCGTTTTTTTTTGTGTTGTGAACACATTTTCTCCCACCATATGAGTAAGTATTTAGACGGAAAGTTTGTGCACGAAAATCGTTGGAACAGACCTATTATTACATTTTTCTTGTACGACAGATCAACCAATTCTTGCACACGAATAAAACTGCACACTTTCCTAACCAAAACCAAAGGGAAATGCTGATGGGTCATTGATGCATTTTAAGATCAATACTTCAACAAAACGAACACAAGATAAAGTATTCCCTCTAATACACATACAAATTAAAATTGAGAAACTTTGGGATAAAACCAAGTAAAAATGTTCTTCTGGTAGGGGGGATGAAAATGCCAAAGTTAACAGACGCTTTTTTGTCAAAAGTAAATTTCAGTGCAAAGATCAGTGCGTTTACTAGAAATCGTAAAAATACTTAAAAATGAATAACAATTCTATAAATAGTTGATAGTTCCCCGTGGTTATTTCAATTTTTATTTATAAGCTGAAACTTGCCAAACATTAATCAGCTTTGAGCTGTCAACCATAAAAGAAGAACAAGAATTCTACCGAAGTTTTGTCCACACTCATCAGCGTTGGTAAAATTCAGGTAAAAGGGGAAATTACTCGGCTGTCAAATCTCTTCAAGTCCAAAAGTAAACAGACGCGCTGTGGACAAAAACATTTGGTTTTGTGTAGAAACTTGCGAGTAAATGGACAGACCTAATATGTTCAAAACATTTGTAGGTTCACGTCAAGTAAACATCAAGTTGAGAATTTAAAAATATTGTCAGAAATACTACGAGAAAATAGCATTTCTCAACCTTTTCCAATTGTGTACAGTGGCAAGTTTCGGTTTGTTTACACCACCAATGCTTAGCTGTTCGTGTCAGCTTCCGGGGTTGTATCTAGAGTAGGCTGTGAGTGAGCGACAATCCAGTTCTTAGAACGGGAATTCCTCTTTTGGTCAAGTAATTCGTATGTGTTGGTTAACGAATAGACAGTTCCAAAATCACCGTAAACTACAAGCCATAAATTGGAGATAGGGTGGGGGGGGGGGGGGGGATGAATGGTGAATTTTCATCTATTTTCTTAAATAACTATTTATTTTAAAATTATAAATTTATTTGAGACCCTCACAAGACCTTTTATTTGATATGTCTGTCACACGGTACAGTTTGCAACATTTTTTTTTAATTTGACCCCCACCCCCCAAAGTGACCAACATATTCAAAATTCATTTATTTACGTTACCCGTGCGTGTTTGTCATTTGGACATACGGAACTTTAAAAAATATTAATATTAATCTTAAGCAGACTAAATTATCTTTCCAACAAAGTAAAAACCTGTACACTTTATTAACCGAAATAATAACAAGAAATCTCTGATTAAACCTCCGCGCTTTTAAAAATGCTTGTTAGTTTCATAAATACGGTATGACTATTTTTACTTCTTTCGAAAGATTGTTTTGTTAACTTCAAGTAAAACAAAACAATGTTTTCTTAGAAGCAATAGATTAGGCACTAGGACGAGTTTAAAGAAAAATCACCCCCGGCGGCCTTTCGTTCCGGCGTAGTCGAGTGAAGAAGGTATTTCTTGCACGCCAGCAGTTTCTTTCATAACACACTCACTTTTTAGTTGTTTATGTACTAATAACATCTAGCTTTGAAGGGTGAAAGTTATAGATTTTTTAATTTCTTCGTTGTTTGTGTGCTAATCCTAGCCTGCATATCAAATTTCGATTTTCTAGAGCTTTTGGAAGTACCTACCAATAAGAAATTTTATATACCGAATTGCACCCCTCTTTATGGGGGGTGGAGGGTAAAATTTACAGATTTCTTAATATTTTCGTTGCTTGTGTGCTAATCCTAGCCGACATACCAAATTTCAGCTTTCTAAGACTTCAGGAAGTACCCTAGAGGTTTTGGTGACGGAGCTTTTGATGACGGAGGTTTTGATGACGGGGGTTTTGATGGCGGAGGTTTTAACGACGGAGGATTTGATGATCATGAGTATCGAAATCGACATATTTCAGGTATTAATAAAATCTAAAGTATAAAAAGCTGGACAAATGAAACTAAGTGTGTTTCATTAGTCCGGTAACTACATGTTATTCTAAGAATTTGAGCTCTGTGGTATTATCCAGACCGAAGCTTTGAGGGTTCGAAAATACGACGAAACGCTTCGAGAAAACGTAGGTAGTGCACAGTCCAGATACGTGAATAAGTCATATAATATGATAAAAAATCAACATGTTAAAAAAGTAGAATAAAATATATAAAATACAATAAAATAAAAATATATATATAAAATATAATAAGTATAAAAAAATTTTAAATAAATCTTATAGCCAGCAAAAGAGTTGACTAAGGAAGGGGGAAAATTGTCATTACTCAAGCAAAGTAAATTGCATACTGCACATTATGTATAATAAGGTAAATATTAAAGACAGCATTATTTGCTTAACTTAAAATATGTATGTGAAATAAAATTTTATAACAGTTTAAGGTAAAATCTGTCTTATATACACTTGCCAAGATTCGGAAGTTTCAATTTCAACGCGACTTGACTTGACTAGTAATAGCTCACTTTATCAATTAAAATATGTAAGTGCGGTTTGCGCCGTGACTTATCTAGTCGAATGAAAAATAGCACTCGTCATAATTTGTTACTAACTTAATGCTTTATATTACTTAATTGACGAAACTGACTATTAGGGAATAACGCTAAGGATAGGTCTCTCGAGTCCTTTGCAAAAAAAATAACACTACTACGACCATTTTACGACAGATATATAATTTTCTTTTTTTATAAAACTTAACAATACAATTAGGCATACAAAGCTGTTCTTGAAATCTATTAAGGCGACATTGTCTCAGCATCTTCCATCTATCGCACATTTTCTAAAAGATAACCCTTGAATACAAATAAAACTGTCATACAGCTATTATATGAAGCACAGTTTTTTTGGTATATTACAATAACAATTGCACGACATAAAAAGCGGTAAAAAAAAACACCCAAAGCAGTAGTGTCTTGTTAAAAACTTTTTCGATCATTGCCAAAAAACACATATTTCTTCTTTAGATCAAGACTAACATTGACTCCATCAAACATACCTAGATATCTCTCTGTTTTGTGTGGTGGTAGGTAGCGGATTGAAGGGAGTTAAAAATTTAAGTTTTAAAATTTAAAATGAAAAACAAATTGATAAAACATTAGAAAAATAAAAACGCTGTTGTTACTGTAATTATTATTTTAAAAATTATTTCAATAGCTGCAGAAATAAGTAAGGAAAAATAGTTGTGCGCGGAACACAGGGCAGAGGGCGTGAATATCAAATTCGTTATTAATGTCATAACGTGCAATTAGTCAAATCGAATTTTCGAAGATTTAATTTTTGTTTATTTAATTTGAAGTTAATCAGTAAAACTTTTTTTGCTCGTTATAGTGATGGATGTTGATGTGTTAAGGAGATTTAACTTACCTTGACTTGTGGACTGACTAAGTAGAGTAAGGGATTCGCTTTTAGTCTTTCACTGTTTTCAATTTGCCTTCGAACTTCTTCTCGTCTTGCTGAACCTAAGGCTGAAACTTCTTCACGACTCATAGCTTCTGTGGCACGTGGCAATTCTTGAAAATCGGGCAAAGATTTTTTCCGCTGGAGGGACACATTTATCGGGATGCTCTAAAATGGGTAGAAATAAATAAAAGAAGAGTGAAGATGGGAAAGTTAATGGGTTTACTAATTATTCTACGGCTACAATTTAAAAGATTTTGAAATTAGAAATTAAAACGATAAATATGGGAAATGATTTTTAATAAAAACACAATTGATTGCTGAGGAATTAAGCATAAACCAATGAAATTTCTTATTAGGATTAAGTCAATTGACCGCTTAATGTACAACTCTGTAACATATACGGGCACCGTAAATTGACATGTTTCTTGTTTATTCAAATTTCACTGCATCGCTTATTTGTTTACTTTGCTTTCGGTTCGAGCTTTCTATTTAAAAAAAAGTCTTAGCTATAACTTTTATTTAAAACACATATTGATTTTTCATTCTAAATAAATTGTGCATTAAGGGGCTAAAGTCTAGAGTCTAATTATTTTTTGTTTTCCGTTTTATCCGTTTTAAATCAAAGTCTACATATTTCGCAATTTTTAAATACTTCCATGTTCGCACAACGAAACAGCCAATAATTAGTAAACAGATCCATGTTTGAACAATCTCAGGAATTTGTCTCCCCCCCCCCCCCCCCCCCCCCCCCCCAACAATGATTTTCCTGATTCTTTTCTCAATTTACACCACTCTGATCAGTTCAGCAGAAAATTCCAAATTCCGTTGTTGGTAAAATATGTAGGATTTCCTATAAACTTTCGCATAGAGACTTCCCTGGTTGCTATTATACACCAACATATGTCTGACTGAAGCTTAAAATTTAATCGATAAAATGGAAATTGAGATTTTAACGTGCCGATGGAATAATTCTGCGTAAAGTAAACCAAAACGTAAAATAAGCCAACATGAAGTCTTATGGATTATTTTCATAGGTATTTACATATTTTAAGTAGGGTTGGTACTACAAATTGCTTGCACACACATTTATAATTTGATTTTGTAGGAGAAGATACATTTTACATCACAGCGCTTTATATTGATTTTATGGTCAAAGTAATGTTTATCATTAAGTTACATTTGCTTCGTAATTCAATACATTATCGATGGAGTAATGGTATGCGATTTTACAGCGGTGGGGCATATAACAGAGATGTAAGTGAACAGCGAATGCAGCAAACCAGCTAATATCAATAAGAGTCACTGTAGCTAAAAATTTAGTCTGAATACTTAATTAGATCTCTTTACTATACCCGAAGTTAATTTCTTTAAAATATGTATCCCTACGGTCGAACATTGAAAATAAAAACAAAGCTTATATCGAATAAAGAAGCAATTAAAACAAAAAAAAGAGTTATAAACTAATTTTTTCAGCGCAGATGAGTTCATTCGACATTCGAATGACCGACGCTTTAAAAAATAAACTTGTAGTTTACGTGAACCCAAGAACAAGTAAATAGGACATCATTAAGTCTAGTCAACAAAGTTCTGTGAAATATAAAAATTTAAAAGAAGAGGTGACACACTAACTCTGCTATGATTCACATTTTTTGTTTTTGAGCAAATAATTATTTTGTTCAGTCATTTAAGAAAATCTTAAAATATCACAAATAACTTTTATTTTGATTCGAAATAATTGTCTTTGTTACTTAAAGTCACATCCATAATATAAAGGGAGACCCGTAAAGCCTTAAAATATTAAGTTAACTATAATCACCTCAACAGGTGGAGCAATAATCCAACTTTCAGATGCCCTTCTAGCAAGTAGAGCAGGTGAAAACATTAAATCTTCCTCCTCTTCATCCTCGGGATACCACTCCATCTTTTAAAGATATTCACAACTTCAAAGTTTTTTAAGCGAAACGCTAAGACACGTATGTTACACCTTTTTACCCACAGGTACTTCTAAAGATGACACTTAACTGCAACGGTTCTCGAAAATATACAAAAATAGAATTTTACACTTCTCAAGTTGAGTTATATTCTTTTTTGTTGATTAACTTGTTATTTCTGGTAAAAAATTGTTGAAAAAAAAATATATTTTTGATGCGAACGAAATTATTTTAAAATGTTCGACGACCCGACGACATATTTTTATTACTCCCCACCAGTTTTTTGCATTGTTTTTCTGTAACTGTGCGATTTTTCTTTGGAAAATCTATGACAAGGAATTTACTTTGTTTACACTTATAACTAAGTCCGACATTAATTTTAATATTTTATATAACGAGTCCATAACTATATTTCGTCACTGAGTTCATGCCATTCATAACTAGCACAAGTACTTCACTTCAATAAAAGAAAGTTTCTTTTTTTGAAATTATATTTTATGGATTGCATACAATTGCTGCCATTCATTAATTTTAATTATTTTTATTTCGAATACACTTTAATTAACTTCAATATCATTGCAAACAATATTTTTAAAAAGACTTAAGTAAATGAAAATTGTAATTTGCGACTCCGCTCACGACATTATTAATACTTTCACATGACACACTTAATTGTTGAAACACAATGGAAAGTATGGGCTTGAAAAATTTGAATAGAACAACTCGTATATATTCGTTTCGTTCGAAACGATTTTGAATTCTTGGCGCCGCTTTATAATTTTTCTTATTTCTTCGGAAGACTTGGGCGGACAGAAACGATCCTACTCAAGATGATGACAAAAAGACCATCAACTCGGCATGAAGTAACAACATTTTTCGTTCAAGCTATTTTCAGTTGAGAAGAATCGGGCTCTCAAGTTTATTTATATTTTTCGAATGGGGCTGCTGCGACTTGGATAGTGTAGTACCCGGTGCTTATGTTCTTAGTAATAATAGGTTAAATGTTTTACAGCTTAGTGTTGCCAAATGTTATGGAAAATTGATTGATTTATTTACTTAATTGAACGGAATATTTATGAGCTTAATCGGTGGCATTAAGTTAAATAAATTACGAGTAATGTCTATCAGTTTTTACTTTGATCTTAAGTTATTTTGAAGGTCTGTTATAGTTAGTGTGAATGTGCTTATATTTAGTTAATCGTATTCACTGCAATCCATTAGATCGCTTGATACCATCTTTCGGTCTAATGCTAGTTTTTGGGTTTTTTCATTGAACAAAATTTGGATATTATTTTATTTTAAATGTCAGTTATTTTGAGAGATTTAAAACTCAACAAACTCTAAACATTGGCACTAAGCCGAAATATAGTATACTGGAATTTAATAAATCTTAAATATGGTAAATTTCTGGCTAATGCAATATAGCGCTTTTAAACAACAAAAGCGAAACAGAAAAGGAAATAAATAGATTCAAAAATAAAATAATCTTAACTAAAGTTCCTTTCAAGACTCTTCAACAAATGAAACTCGATGTGATCAAAAGAGTAGTGAAGTATAAGTGAAGTGCGGGGCTAAGTAAGCCTTTTGATTTGTTTTTATCCAGGTTAAACCATTTTTGTGCTTTAAGATAATATAATATTATTTTACAAATAAAGTTGAAAGATGCACACGAGGGCGACTGACTACTATAAAGTCTAGTTTACAATATAGTATAGTATCGTAACATTATATCATCAAACAAGTAATTAATAAAGGGAATAGAAAATTACAAAAGTACGCAAAAGAAGCTGAACTCGCAAGAGGCTCTTGAACAGGTGAAAATTAATGGAGGCAAAGCAGGCGCTAAAGAGAACCGTGCCATCGTTGAGATCGGTTCAAATTGATCGTACTTAGTGCGTCATGATTCTTTAAAGAGCGATCAGAAATGGATATTTTAAAAGAAGCCAATAATTCAGGAGAGTCGATTGAACCCCACAAACAATTAAAGATAAATATAACACTGGAATTGTAGGGTATTTAAATGAAGTTACCCAAGCAGGTTTAGGTAAGGTGTCAGTATAAGGGAATTATTCCAGGGCCGCGTAGAGCGAATTGAATTTCTGCTGAACCGCCTTTGTGTGTCGTGTAGAATGAGGACCAAACAGGAGAGGCATATTTCAAAATAGATCTGACGAAAGTTCAATAGAGAAGCTCAGTGATGTGGAGGTCATTAAACTCTTTTGAGCAACGCTTGACGAAGCCCAAGGTCGCGCTGGTTTTATTAGTTATGGCATTAAGGCGATCATCACATGACACAGAAATTCACACCAGATTTACGTTAGGGGGCAGCCATTGATGGTGAAATTGAACTTCGCAGGGTTTCTTTTTCGAGAAAAGGACATAGTTGCGTACTTACCGATGTTCAGAGGAAGGTGGTTGATAGAACACCAGCTATGGAAGGCATGAAAGTCAGAATTTAAAAGTAGACAGTGCGATACGGAAAATCTTGGCGTCGTTAGTATGACACAGAACTTCAGAATGAGACAGAACGTCAGATATGTGATTAATGTAGACGATAGAGCAATGGTCCGAAATGGCTGTCCTGTGGCACCCCAGAAGTGTTAAAAATTGGCCCAGACAGAGCTTCGCAAAACGAGAGCCACTGAGTACGATCAGACAGATACGAACATAACCGGTCAACAAAAACAGATCGAAATCTGAGGATAGAGAGTTGGAGTACAACAATCCTTTGATTTAACCTATCGAACGCCTTGCTGAAATTATTGAAAATGCAGTCGACCAGCCTACCACGCTCAATAGCATAAATAACATAAAATTGGAGCAAGAGAAAAACCATACCCCTTTACAAAAGAGGCAGGAATTCCGTCACGGTTAACTGAGAAACTCTCAGCCAAGGAAGAAAATTGCTTTTAAATAGTGGTTTCGTCAAATAAATTGTGTTTGGATTCGAGGGAAGTAGGCGGAAGCCTAATCAAATGGGTAAAATCGTTAATCCTAATATCATAGTTGTCATTAAAAAACGCAGTTTTAAAAAAATTCAAAAAGATTGACTGTCGTCATAAAATATTGCTTTCGCAGTCCTCAAAAAACAGAGTTACGCTTAGAAATCGAAAATGGCCGGCATTGGTTAGGATCAATACGCAGGCTAGCCTAATTCTATAAATATGTACGTTATAGGACAACACTGATGCCGAAATAAAGTTATAGCGTAAATTCGTATAGATCAAGTAGTCAGAGTCGCTCTTAAAGGAGAACAAAACCTATTTCACCTTTTCTTAATATTTTTTAGATGTCTCAAAGAGCTCTCAACCAAGGTTGATTAGTGCCGGAGTCATTAATTTAAGTGATTGGAACACAATGAGCGAAACAGAAGAACAGAGATCCGCGGCTGAGTTAACATATAAATACAAGGGCAGTGCGGCAGTTTTCCTCTTATATATGGCTCAATGACGGTACTGATAGGGATGGTCTTCTAGGCCCAACGTGATATCATAATGAGACATTGTGTGCCTTTCCTTGGAGAGGCTGCCACTCAAACCTAACCCTGTTAATATCGAAATCTTAGCTTTAAAAATCTAGATGATCAGGGAGTTGATGGCAATGGAGCAGATGCTTATTCAAAATTAAATTACCCTCATCATCAACTTGATTCTCAACTGCGTGGATGATAATAGGGTAAATCACATCCTCCAGCAATTATAAATAAAGCTGCTTGTTCAGATTATGCTCGAAGAAGAGGTGATTACCGAGCACAGACATTTAATGTTTTTGGCCATTGAGTTTTATTTGACCTAAGGTCATGGGGTTATGCTTGTTAACTTCTCCGTTAAAAAAACCACATTTATCACTGAAGCAGGTATTTAAAACTAAATCAGAGTGTACTGCGGTAAACCCAGTAAAAGTTTCGCAAAATTGAACTCGCTGATCTGTATCATCTTCGGTTAAAATTTGATGGATTTTCATTTTATATGAGTAGAATTCGTGCACTTTCAAAACTTTGCGCACTGATAACACTGAAAGTCACATTGCAGCTGAGGCTGTACGCAGGAAAAGGAAGGTGTCTGAGCAAAACTTCCTAATACTCCGATACAAGTTGGTTCATCTAACACTCTTGGCGCATTCCTTTTTTTTATTCTCGACGGATCAAGTTTCCTGGAACTTGATTACCAGCTGACCCACGTATTTCACTTACGGTTGCATAGTCCCAAATAACACGAAAGGGTTTTTACCACATGACTCACGACAGTTATCTTCAGTGCAAAAGGAGAAAACCCTCGGAGTGTTGCTACGAGAGGGGCTTTGATTGACGTTAAAAAACCGATTCATTAAGTGTTTTGCAGGGTTCAATCACATTTGTATTAGGAAATTACGAAAATGGACAAAAGCAAATCAGGAAACACCCAAGCAAAAATCCTACGATTCCTGATTGACATTCACAGATGACCCTTTTCCTACCTCACTTCTCTCACCAAGAAAGAAACAGGTTTTCATCACTGGGTAAAAACTCTCTTGTGTAAAAAAAAGAAACAAAAGTTCTCCTCCTGTAGGTTTATGACCTTGTGTACGAGTGTCACTTCATTATTTCTGTTTATTCTAATTTATTTATAAGTGAGTCACCTTGTGAGAAGAGGGGGGGGGGGGGAGTCCGGCGCTGAGATTGTCGCGAACAAAAGTGCAGGTTTATAAAAATGTTAATCGTCGATTTATTAAAAAAAATAAGGGTCAAATGGAAAAATGTTTGGTAGAAAAGTTGTTTTTTTCCCCAAGGATCAAGTTCGACCATAAAAAACGGGGGTTGCCATTTAAAAAAAATTTTTGAACATTTTTCGTTGAACAGAACTCGGCATACTGGGTACGATCGATAAACACGAACGTGCAGTGTATTTAAAAAAAACTGGCGAAACCCCAAAACAGAGTGAGTTTTTAAATAAGAATTTTCTGAATTATTCTATCGAATGCTTGGCAGAAATCAGTAAAAATGTAGTAAACTTGCGGACTTATTCTTGAATTGATAACATTGTGTCCTCAGAACTATACCTACATACGATACAGTAAGATCAACATAGAAAAACAAATTCGTTTTCATTCAATTCAACTAACCTTGGTAGGCAAGATAGAGGTGACATCGTTTATAAAAATTTTAAATATGAAAAGCAGAGAATTCTTGTACTACTTACATAAAATTCTAATAAACAGAATAATTACTTTAAGAAGTGAAAGGGTACACAGTTAGTAATAGCCTAAATTAGTGCAAATGATATTCGTGGCAAAGAAAAGATGTTTTAGCATAAACTAGTAATGCAAAGATTTGGGAATTTTAAGTTTTAGGTACTGCAGCTATCTGAAACAGAACTGTGCTACTTAACTTTCGCACTTTGTATAAACTTAATTAAAAGGTAAACAGAGGAAAACTTGAAAAAATTCACACAATTGGAAATGTGTCAATTAAACTTGCTTCGGTTAAATCTAAAAATATTTTTATAAGTCATGTAATGATTGCTTTCTGAACTAAATAAGTTTCACCTACAAAGCCATAATTGCTGTGCGGGAGCCTAATTTTTTGGTTGGGTATTTAAGTGCCTACGAATATATTTAGGAAATTTGTCGAAGCAAAGTGTATTCTGTTATGGTTAAAAAGTGTTTTATATATCAAGAAAATATTTTAAATTCTTATTATTTTGTAATTTAATTTAACACAAACATTATGAAAATGTGTTAAGTAAAATAAGATTTTAACTGCCACAGGTGCTAAATAGCATTTCGCGACCAGACGTAAGTAGTTATTAATTTCGATAGTGGGTCGTGTACAGTCTACACTCAAGCAATTCTTGAACCGGCCATCAATTGGATCGGTTAGTAGAAGAGAAAATTAGAATATTTTGAAGTACCGGAAATGAAACATGTTTTATTATAGTTCTGTGTGACACGAAAGTAATGATGTCAATAGGTAAATGAATGCAAATGTTCGGCGCCACATTTCTATTGATTCCATTGGTAAAATAAAAAGCAAAACATTTTATTTAGTAATAAGAAAGCTGGAGCTGTAAGAAGGATTAGAAGTTATATGAATGTATGAACAACTTTTACTTTTAGTGGTTTTTTTAGAAAATTTATCTTTAAGAGAGTTGTCTCAATTTTATTCTCGAATAGAAGATGAAGAACACTCTAACGCCTCTCTTTGTTTGCTCCATTACAATAATTATGTTAATAAAATTAAATGTTAATACGAATCGGCTTTTGTTTTCGGGCATATTTGATCTAAAGAAGCAATATGTGTAAATTTGTTTTATAAAAATATAAAGGAACAGTAAAAATCTATCTATGGCACCAGTTGTGTCAAGGATCTTAGCAAATTCGCATCAAAACGGACCAAGTACAATGTTTTGATGTACTTTAAATACAGAATGGTCTTGGCGGGCTTTGATACCCGCATTTTATCTAACACTGCAAATTCTTTAAAACTACTCGTATTTAACTATCATAAATTGCTACAAAATTTATTTTACTTAAAAACAAAGCAGTTGTGTCAATATTCGTTTCTAGTGGAAAGCAAATTTAATAACTATTGAAAAATGCATGTTATTTAAAATATTAATATTTTGCAAACTTATACAGACTTACGATTAGAATTAATTAAATTAATATTATAAAAAAAAACAAAAACTCACCTTTAATTTAGGTTTTCCTCCTCCGCCACCGCCACCTGACGGCGTTACAGGCTTTGGCGGAACATAAAGACTTTCTGTGCGTTTAGGTTGCGAGGGTGAGGGAATGATATCCTGTCCTAGATTTCGTTGCCTGAGAAGAACATCTTCAAATGGTTGGCCAGTATTTGTAAAAGATGGATTTGCAGCTTTAATCTGATAGCTTGGTGTACCCGATCGAGATGCACCTGTGCCTGTTGGCACAGTTCCATTACCAGTCGTACTATTTTGGGGTTGAAGTGTTCCGCGAAATACAGATCCTGATCGTGTTCTTTCTGGTGTCTCTTGCGAAAGTGGAAGAGTAGTTGCGGGAGGTGGTGCTGCTGCTGCTGGTCCCGATACTCGATCAACAGATGGCTGGCGAGAGCCAATACCGCTCATTCGACTAGCTGCTCTTGTATATCTATCAACAGATGAATCTCTACTACTAGGCGGTTTTTTATAATGATCGAAATGATCTATCGACGATTGATTTATGGAACCTAACATGGGCTTTTCTGTATTAAGACGCGAATTTCTTCGCAATGTTGGTGCTGGTCCACTTTGAAGATCCATGGACTGTTGTTGCTGTGACATTTGATTTCCAACACCGTAGTCACCGTACATTTGATTTTGCATAGGATTATTGTGTATTTGAGGATTATTTTGCATATGTTGTTGTTGCATTAAATGTTGTTGTTGTTGCTGCATCTGTGATTGGGAAGGTAGACCAGGATTACTACTATAGTTTCCGCCATATACTTGACTTGATCTTTTCGGTATCTGTTGCGAATCCAAGTAGTTACCCATTTGGCCTGGTGGCTGTTGCTGCTGGAACTGATATGAAGGATTTTGTTGGGGATGTGTAGGTTGTGAGTATAATTGATTCGGTACCTCCTGCTGGCCAATTTGACGTGACAAATCTTGCTGAGGAGCTTGCGAGTATATACTACTTGGCATCTGATTTTGAACTGTACTGTAATCTATAGACTGTTGTTTTGTTAGCAAAGACGTTCGTCGGTTCATTCCCGACTGTTGTTGCTGAAATGCGGATTGACTTTGCTGCTGATATACTGGATTAATTTGATTTTGCTGTAATTGCTGATTTTGAATATCCGATTTTTGACTTCGATTAGGTTCAATTTTATTTCCTGTCATTTGGTTACTAGGGCTATTCGTTGCAGACATTTTATTAGGCTGCTCTAATTCGGGAGGTGGTCGAAACCTCTCTCTGTATCTTAGCCTTTCAAACCGTTCCAATACGGAAGGTTTGAAGTCAGGTGCAAATTCTCTTGCTGTTGCCACAGCTGTTTCGCAGTCTATTCTGGCATGTTCAGCTGCCGAATCAGCGTACTCTGCCTTTCCTCGAGCTGTAGATGTTCTCGATATTGCAATATCAGCCTTTTGTAGAGCTATTTTTGAGGCACGTTGTGCTGAACTAACTGCAGCTTCTATTCGTTCGCGGAATTTTCGAGATCGTATTAAAAACAAATGCTTTTTCTTTTGACTGGTTATTAGGATATTGTTCTTATATTTTCCCTCTTCAACTGTTCCATCTCGGAACGTTGTCACACCATATCCGTGTTTTTTGTTGTTGTGCCATTCTCCTTCATATCTAAAAAAAAAATCAAGTACAGTGAAAATTCCAAAATTCAAAATTTTTAGAAATTTTACTTACTTCAGTCCATCGCTTCGTTCGGATATTCCATAACCATCCCGTTTGTCCCGTTTCCATTCACCCATATATGTTTCGACTACACTAGGATCCAATTGCTCTTCTTCTACGGTGAAACTTGCATTAGAATCGGTATGTACCGATCTGCAACAATTAAATAGATATAGAGATCCAAAGACGTTTAAAGATCTATCCTACTTTGTTGTTATTCCGGACTGTGACGAACCTGTGCTTATCCAAGAGGCTGTCGATACAGTAGATCGCAAACTTCCTGAGCCAGCACCAGTGCCCCGTTTCTCTAAATCACCAGTACTGCGTTGTTTTCGTATTTTAAGGCCCTTTGAATGCAGCAATTATTTTTAAGGAAATATTTAAATAAAATAATAATATTAACAAGAAAACAAATTCACTTCAACTTACTGAGAGAAATCCCTTTTTTGATTTTTCTGTTAAACTATTTCGTCTCGCTGGCGGTTCGTCTGAACGTGCTTTTAGGACAAAACCTCCGCGAACATCGTCCATTTTATGATTTCGTTTGTCTGATGGATCAGCATTTTCGTTACTTCGTAACGAACTCATCGATGAATTAATGTTTTTCGGTCGATAGTGCGACGCCAGGCCAAACGGTGCTGATGTTCGTACACCATATCCGTGACGTTTTCCTTCTTGCCATTGTCCTTGATAGGATCCTGAAACAGCAATATAATTGGATTATTATCAAACATTTTTTATGGCTAGTGGAATATTAAAATTAAATGTGATTTCAAATGGATAACGAATGGGACAAGAAAAAATGTTTGTAAACAGTATAGTTCAAAATTCCTAAAAAAAAAAAACTAAGATGAATAAAATCGTCCGTGGCGTCAATAATCTTTGCCTGAAAGGTTGAATGCAAGCACTTACTAATTGACAACGGAATATATGTTTCTGCTGTAAATGCACAACTCTAGAGAAACAACTCCGTTCAAAGAAGTCCTTCCAAATTGTCTGAGCGAATTAAGGTTTTACTTGCAAAGCTGTGCCAGTGCTTTCTGAATGTAAAATTTTAAACCTTCTCAAAGGATGCAAATATCAGTCAACATTTACTAAGCTCCACAACGAAAGCAATGGTCACGATATGACATCAAAAAGCTTCATGTTTCCTTTACAATAGCAACAATCTCCTCAAGCTGAGAAGGGAGCTCCGATTAAAATTTGCATAGGGTAAAAGTTGGTGGTCGTCCTAATTTTGTTTTTATAAAAAATTAAACTAGATCCGGCTTTAGCAGCAGGATACAGCATAGCTAAGAACATAATGGTTTTATTTTTAGTCGAAAGATAAGCAAGCTGTTCAACAGTGAAATATGTCGAGCTTATCATTACTTCTAAAGCCATTTGACATAAAAATAAACTAAAAACCTCTTCAGCATGTGTAAGGTTTGGCTTACGAGAGTGTGGATTTTTTTTAGCTGGATTCCTTTAATGATAAAGCTTTGGAGAGTTGACATTTTAAATCCTTTATCAGCACAACAATTATTAATTTAGTAAAATTTTCCTTTCACCAGCGCTACTTAGACTACTGTCTGGGTCCTTTAAGCCCGTTTTCCGTGCGAAACCATCTATCAATTAGCTTTAATGCCCTTAAGATTTAATCGAATTCCTTAAGGAATCTTAGGATGCATTTAGATGCTTTATTCAATTCGCCGAGTTACAGAAAGAAATAACTACCAAGTAGCAGGACATTCGCATGGTTCGAGCTACTCGTAACCCTAGCAAATTTCGACAGAAGCCGTTGGCAGCATACCGCATTGCGTGGGTGTCTATAGGCCAATAACTCGTTAAGACGCCCACTAGACTTCTGATATCGTTCTTATTTCTACTGAGGAGTGGCCTCGTTTTCCTCTTATTATATTTAGGACACATTTGTCTCGCAATGCAACATGTGTCTTTGTTTTTCCACCAATATCCATTTCAGAACCTTTTCTAGCTTATCCGCTCTTACATCTCCATCTAGTATGTGTCCTGATGGTGATGGTCTCTTTTTCTAAGGCGATCTAAGATGCCTCTTTCACAATATGCATATAGCAAGGGTAAGTCCGTTAAAATAGCCTTGCATGAACTGTGTGCTTTTATTAAGAAATTAAAATAATCCACTCCGTCTCTGGGCTGTTGTCTAGCTCGCAGCAATGCAAAAACAAGATTCAAGTTTCCTCACTTCCCTTACCCTAATTCCCTTCCAGCCAAAACCATGCTAACGCATCAAAGGGTTGTCCCCTAGTAAACTTCAGTTTGGGGGGAATTTACTACACAAAGATTCGCAACAGGAGGTACACCCGACGAGGGATCCTCTCACCGCTTTTGTAGATTCTGGCCCTCAATGATCTTTTTGTGGATCTAAAACATTTTGACCATAAGGTTGTCAACTACGTAGTCGGCGTTGTTCTGATAACGTCAGGAAAATAATAAATATCCTAGCTGAGCTGATGTCAGATTGACACTAGGTGACCAATTTAAATAACTAGGCCTTGTTCTGGATAGGAAGCTTAGCTGGAAACCAAACATCCCAAAAAAGATTACGTAAAGCGACAACAAAAGATGGAGCAGCGTATTGTGCACTAGCTCCATCGGAACAACACCCTATAAAGCCCTAAATGTCATCCTAATGCTGATGTAACTCTACGGAAAACAAATCGCTTCCGCAACTGCCATTAGGCTAAATTTAGTCTACACTTAGGCATGTAAAGACTATGAACATTTAAAAATTCTGGACCGTAGTATAGCAAACAAAATATGGACTATGTTCTGTTCTATTCCCATCAGGTAGGAATACAAGAGCCCCCCCCCCCCCCTCCCCTTCTAAGGGGGAAAACCAGTGCATCTTTACACTGACGGCTCTAAGGTGGAAAGTAAAGAGGGTAGAAGTGTTTACTCAGAACACCTGAATCTTGGCATTTCTGTTCGTTTTTTAGAATGTCTGAAGGTCAAATGACAACTGTATCTTCACAGGCTGCTATTAAATCATTCACGAGAGCGTACACAACCTCTAATACTGCCAAAAAATATGTTGCTCAACTTTTATGGGTTCCGGAGCATAGTGACATAGGTAGCTTAAGGCCTTAAGCTATAGAGAATCGGCACTAATTTATTAGACTCGAACATCACAGCCCACCAGAAATTAAACAAGCAATTCTCAACATTGCTAGTGATAACAGGTAAAGAGAACATACCTGCCTAATCACCCGGCAGATCTGGACGACCTGGCTGACCTAAAGCCGTTAAAAGAACTTATCTCGCTCAGATGAAATATCATAAGTCTCGTCATTGCCTTATGGGCAAACACGTTAACAGACTCGGTACACCCTCGAATGAGCTTTGTAGGATTTGCAAAGATGATAAAGAGAAAATCATCCCTCATTTCCTCTGCAACGGCCTGGATCCAGCCAACTGCAGGAGTCGACTTTTAGGCTCCCCGATTTTAAGGAGTCAAGTGAACTAGGATCTGCTGATATCGGTTCGTCAGGAGCTTCAAATTATTTTGGATATATTTTATAGCGATTGTAATCTAGCCTTAACGTGCTGTTACAATGGGCGTAAGTGTGCCTTACGAAATTTTCCAAGTGAGGCATACATGGTCACCTCCTCCTTCACTCAACGTCTTAACCCATTTCCCTTAGCCTTAATTCTTTTCTTGTCAAGGCTGTGCTTTAGCATTTTGGGGCACCCGCAGAGCTTTGGCATTAGTAAAAAAAAAGAAGAGGTTTTTTGCAATTATTACAGCAACAACCTCAAAGATCTTTCAATGCAAAGCTAGAGCTGACTTTCAATCACATCCCCAAGTCCAAATCCCAGATTCCCTCGAAACCTAATTACCTCATTTCTTTGTGTTTCGAGAGCTCTTGTCCTTGCCTATTCTGATTTTATTACTTCAAGTACATACGGATAAAAAAAGTTTGAACAGTTTTACCACTTAATGTATTCAGGACATTCAGGTGCATTCGCTGGTATACGTACAGAAACAAGATTACAGCAATAATTGTGAAAGCATGTCAACCAGGAGAGCGAAGATGACGCTTCTCAGACTACGTTTCAATTGGCACCCGTAAACAAGGCAAGGAAATTGTGCCACATCACTTCATTTCGAGTATTCACCTCCCCGGAGTGAAAATGATGGTGTAATGTTAGGATCACGCCAGTTTGTGGCGCATTGACGCTATAGAATAAAGCAGTTGAGCGAATTATTTATGCGACGTATCCTTTATTTATGTTCAAGTGATACAGATCTCATTTCCATAGGCACAATTGTGTTTTATTGTAATGAAACTGGATTCGTTGACAGCTGTCAGGGGTAAACAGGTGGCCATTACTTTTAATTGCTACGGATAAACGACAAACAATAAATGAAGGTAGCAGCATAGAGCTTTCTGCTTAACATCTGTTTTATTGTGGCTCTACAGCTTCGTTCATGTAAGGGTTTGAGGACTATTTAAAGAACAGGTTAATTGTACCATTTACATGAGCGGATTGCGTGCTTCAGAAAAGCAAAGGAAATTGAAATGAAACATTTTTAACTTTTCCATTAGCGCAATTTTCCTTAATTAATGTGTGGGACCGGGAGGGAGGGGGTTCGAATAAATGCCAACCAAATCTATTCCGGTAATGTTCTGCACAGTCAGGGGTTGTAATGGAATTGTGCTAACTTAGAATTAAAATAAATTCATAAGGCTTACGTTTTTAGCGTCATTTGAATAATTGTTCAATTCGGGTCAGCAAGAGAATTGCAGATTTATACAAGCTTTATGTTTCACGATAAATCATAACGCTACACAATTAACCTTACACTTTTACATATAAATATATGTGCAGGAAATAAAAAAGAAATAATAATTGCAAAACTATTTACAAAGGATTGAAAAGTATTCACCGTTTGAGTCAATATAAGCGGACACACGATCAAAGCGGTCTAATATTCGTGCCCGATTTTCATAGATGGCGCAAACTTCACGGCGGACTTCTAAGATTTTTTTTTGTTATGTTGGCGTCAGACATCTTTTAGAAAAGTCGGCTGGCGTGTTTATAATAAATTCTTCAAAATGGAGAACGAAAAAGTTTATTAAGATCGTGCTCCTAATCTCCGGACAATTAAGAAGTAGAATGGCGATTTCAACTTGGAAGATCAGCCCCTCTCTGGACGGCCTCTCGGAGGATTACAAGTGAGAGATTATTGCTGAGAGGATGAATACCGACATCTTGACCACTTTTTGTCATTTAAAGAAGCTTGGATGCCAATTTAAGTTCGATACACGGGTGTTGAATCGCTTCCCAGAAGGAAATAAGTTGAACCGCATGAATCTAATCGTTTGTCTCTTTGAACGTAATAAAAAAGGACCCTTTTTTGGATCGACTTGTAACAGGTGATAAAAAATGAATTCTGTACGACAATGTACAGCGAAAAAGCACTTGGCAAAAAGCAGGTGAAAGTGCAGAGCCCATCGCAAAATCTGGTTTGCCCCAATGAAGGTGTTGCTGAGTGTTTGGTGCGATTCCAAGGGAATTATTATTTACGAGCTATGGTGTAAAAAGTTCAGGTAACCAGAGTTGCCGAAGAGCTCCTTATATTCGTAACACAATGTCCTTCACGAAATGAGACCAGGAAAGCGTTTTATAAAGATTATACTTAGTTCCTTACCGTATCTTTGTATGGTATGTTAATGCAATTTAATAAAATATCAGGAAAAAATTTTTATTATAAAGAACAATTTATTAATACTTGGCAGCATTTATAAGTAATTATGGAGAAATATCTTTATTTAGCCTATCGATAGCATCCTTTACCCAGCCGTGAGGTCTGGAAGTATATAGTTAAACGTCAAAAGCATACATGTGAAAGTTGCAATTCTTTATGTATGTGGAGAGGAGATTACTGATGTAAATGGAGAATAGAATTGGACCCAAGATAGATCCCTGAGGTACACCAGCATGTATGTCAAAAAAGAAAACTGGCCAGATAATTTGTGCACTAAAGTAATATGATCAACTCTGTCAAGTCACAAGTCACGGTCAATTGCGCAGCGAACATTATCGATCACTTTAGTTTAGTTAATACTGTCACATAGCTATGTTGCAGTCGAACTTCTGAACCGACCCAAGATAGATCCCTGAGGTACTACTTCTTTAAGACCGTTGATTGACCAGTGAACATTCGATTAAGGTGGAACGGAAAATGGCCCAGTACAAAATAAATATTTTAGGGTTAAGCGAAACTAGACGGAGAGTTTACATCATCCACATCTGAAACCGTGCTGTTAAGCGCGATGCTGACATCGGCAGTGATCACCATCTTGTAACAGTTAAGTTTCGCTTTGCACGGCACTTGACTTTAAATGAAAATAAGTTCTTATAAGAGTTTAAGTACGTTTCTTGAATTTTATACATGTACCTAACAGGAAACAGGAATAAGCAAAAATCTGTAGGAATAGGTGAACAACAAAACTCATTCCACATGTAGAGAGTCGTTCAAGTAAATTGTTGGTCAGGGCAAGAATGTCATCGTCGATGTGACTAAGTCTATGAGTATTGCGAATGCGGAATAATATTGTTTTGACTTTAAGGAGACGGAGTTGCATATTCAAACCTCGGTTTGCCTATGAGTATTTTTTTTCATTTGCAATAAATTAAAAGTCCACTCCGTCTCTGAGTTGTTATGCAGTAATGCAAGACCAGACACTCAATTTCTCTCATTCCCCTTACCCTAATCCGTTTCCGACCACAGCCATGCTAAAAAAGGCAGTATAGGGTTGTTCTTGGGCTTTGGCTGCATCATAAAAAAACCTAGCAATTAGCCACGATCCGGTAATGGATTCCTTCGAACACAAAATATATCCCAAACTCGTGGCAATTTGGTTGTCTTTTTGTATCCTTCCATTGAATAAAATCAATTAAAACGAAAAACTTCTCATACACCCTGTTACCTTTCACTCCCCATACATAGAAAGTTTGGCATTAAATTTATTCGGTAACGTTTCGCATACCAAAATCGACACGAAAATATGTAGAGATAAATAAGTAGATTCTGGCAACAAAAGATAATGCAAACATGTGCCATGGCATCCAATTCACCCGGAAAATTCTTCAAGAAGCTGTTGCCCTACATGCAACTATAGCCGTGAGTCAAGAAGTGCATTTGCATGCGC
The DNA here is from genome assembly GCA_964036015.1 of Leptarthrus brevirostris. Lineage (NCBI taxonomy): Eukaryota > Metazoa > Arthropoda > Insecta > Diptera > Asilidae > Leptarthrus > Leptarthrus brevirostris. The sequence continues at coordinate 109,723,007 of OZ038375.1, forward strand.
CAACATCAATTTTTCATCTTAGCAATTGGAGGTAATTCAATAAAGTCGTCGCCGCGAAAAATACATAGAAGCTTCTACTTATCACTCATGTGACGTGTGTATTTTCAATTTCATGTTAGCGGAAAACACACCACATTACTTTTCAGCTGCGAGTCCTATTTTTAGTTGAAAACTTTTGCTCGAAAGATTATAGGCGGCTCGAAAATTCTGCGAGTCTTCTTTAGATAGTTTCGGTCAGTTTTTGTCGATTTAACAGGACTTCAGCGCTGACAATCAAATCCCATTCGGACGAGTACGCTCCCGACTGGTGTCGGACTCATCAGAGAGCAATTTTTCACAGCCAGCAAAGAACACTTGTTGGATATGAACCGAACACCCCCGATTCATTTATGATTCGCTTTCGGTTATTAATACATAGTGACGTCAGGTGGTTTCCTGAGAAAATTCGATGACAGAATTTGAAATGGCGCCAAAAATGAAGGCAGTGTTTTTTTTTTGCATTGACACCATCAGCTAAGGAGTTTTAACACTTCCGGCACTTGAGATGTTCCGGCTTACGAGTACAGTATTGATTGAATGAGTCGGAAATTAATTTTTTATTTGACGATTAAACGTTCGAAAATGTTAAAGCTAAAAACAACTATCATTAAAGACTTACCACCATCAGCATATGTTTCGGAGCCATAACCGTCCTGAAGTCCATTAGCCCAAGTGCCCTCGTACTTAGCAGTTGATGTTGTACTTTGTCTGACACCATATCGTCCCTTGTATCCGCTAGTCCATTCGCCTCGGTAAATCAGACGACCTCGCTGTTCTACTCCAAGACCATGGCGCCTTCCGTTCTGCCATTGTCCTTCGAAAGATGACCCACTGAAAACAAAACAGAAACTTTATTAGGACAATTTCGCCCATGGACAGCAACGCAATAAGGATCTTTCATTTTTTGTTATTAATGTTTTCTCCCCTTAGGACTCGTTTCTATTGGCAACTCTACAATGGGGAGCTTAATTGATGGAATTTTTCATTTTTCTTAGAATGGAAAAATTTTACGGTAAGAGAAAAACATTGCCAGCTGACAAGGAATTATTTTACTGAAAAGGCAACAAGTGGTGATAATTTCATTGGATAGCTTGGCGGGGTAGTTTTTATATTTCATCATTAGCTTTGAGAAATATCTTCCTCGGGAGTTAACATTTGGTTTAATCACATATTTATGAATTTAATATTTGCTTCAAGTCGCTGTTGTCACTAAACGTGCAATCTGTAGAGTAACTCAAGCTATTAAATGTGCGATTCAGAAATGTCTTAACAAAAGCCATAGCAAGAATATTTTAAAAGCAGTAAACGCTATTTTGTCTAGTGTAGATTGCTTCAAAATATGTATTAATTTAGTTATTAAAAATGAGCCTCGAAAATCCTTAATAGCGAAATTTCTAAAAATGCCGACTAGCTTAGGGTTCAATTTTAGGGCCTAATCCTTTTTAAATCTGTTATTAGCTACAAAAGTGAAATAAAACGTGTATTAAGTTTATTGGATAAATTCAACTGCCATATGAAATTATCGTAAAGAAATCTCAGTAACAGCAAGATAAAACAAGATAAAAAGTCGCCGGTACAGTAAGTGATAACGTTGGCAGCCTTCCATTCTGGGATGCACAGGTTCGAACCAAAGTAATTTTTTGCTAAAAACAGATTATGAAAAGGCCATTGAGGTTGAAGAGTAATGTCGGCGTTTCGGAATCCAAACTAGTTGCTAACCCGTATTATAGCTTCTTTAAAAAAAAAAACAGGATTCAACTGTATTCTTCTATTGTTTAGTTAGAGTGTACGACGCTCTTTTTTCTCTAGTTTCCGTAACCCGTTGCCACTGTTTTTCAGACTGAAGTTTATGCCATACTGGTATGCACATACCACCGAGAACCTGAAGGCAACCTACTTAAACAGGACGTATGTATCTTCTCCGACAGTCAGGCGGCGATCAAAGCAAGCGGCTCATCCTCTAGGAATATGAAGATGTTCTAAAAAAGCGGGAAGAACAAATCAAGTTAACTTGGTTTGGTATCGAAAAGACTGGTGAACCGGCTAAGCAGCACTCTGCCGTCGTGCGGGAGTTATTATGGCATTACTAAAAGGGCCATACACAACTGGACATCCGAGAAGTACAAATGCGGCTGGGGATCTTGCGTGGGCCAAGATCATTCTAAATGCTTGATGTCATGATTTAAGGAGCCCCGTTTGGCAGACCGGATGCCAGGCTGAGCACTGTAAGCTATGAAAGCAATTAGCAAAAATCAGCAGAACAACTTACCCCACCTATAGACTGTGTTTGGAGGAAAAGACATGTAGAGGAAAAAATCAAAGAGCCAGCAGGACCTTAAGGAAGGATGTCGAAGGTGGGTTATTTTTCCAAAGGCCGCATACTAAATCTACACCATGATGACCCATTATTTCTTATACCTCGGTGGTCTGGTGGACAAGGGTATCAAAGATCACTGCTATTGAGCAACGTTCAGAGGCTGGCTTGTGTGGTTAGAGATTCACCTTTCCTTCCAATAGACTTATATGTCAAGAGAACGACAGCGTCAGCAGCTTTTGCATGGACCGCGGGACAAATTGGCACGGGTCAATTGCTGACATACTACCATATGAAAATCCTGGATTTTGTTAAAGATACTGGAATTGGAAATTACTGCTGAGGGTGTAAGCAAAATAATCAATGGATACCATGAAACGCTTATCAGTTATAGGTCACTCCCATCCCACCCATCTAAGCCTGGGGTTGCATACCTCAGTCTACTGGACGGAGATGTTGGCTCTGGTCTTTGCATTAGATCATCTGCTGGAGAGTCGTGTGAGCTGTAAAAGGATAGTGGCAGCACTCGACAATCAGGTGTATGAACAGTATAGGGTGCAATGAAGCTCTGGCCTTGAAGTGCGTCCACAATCATTGAACGAAATGACACTGGCGGCGGGCCTGTTGGAGACGTGGGCATGGGAAGAGTGGACCATCGCGGACAGAGGAGGGTATTAGATATGAATCGGAGAGCTCTGGGATGACTGATTGCACTAGTGACGGGACATGGAAACTGCATATTACATCCAAGGAACATTCTTGTGGATGATACCTGAAGGCTGTGCCTAGAGAAGCAGGAGGCCGCGGTGCACAGAGTATTCTGCTTTAGCAAGCAGAAGGAAGAGGTCCTGGGATACCACCGGATGGGTGCTGAAAGGCGTCTCAGAAGAAAACTGGATACCCTACGCTCTGACGACAAAGGGTAGGGAAGAAAAGGGATCCCAATAAATTGACCTGTTTTGGTTAATCTCTAGACAACCAGATCTCCCGATGGCTTTGGAAGATTTTCACCTCTAACGCGCAGAAAAGAAAAAATCTCTGGGGGACGGCTTCAAAATGAATTTACGACCAAGACTTAATTTTGTTTTTAGCCTGCTTTCTATCCTGATTTTCACGTTGTTTATTGTAGGCTTCCAAAAACATTTGTAATCACGCTCAGACCACTCAAACCATGTTATTTTCTTGCTATCAATATTTTCTTGAAATGAATCAATAAGGGTAGGTTGCTTTTCGTATTTTAAGTTTCGTCCCAAGTTTCGACACTGTTCCAGTTCTATTCCACTTACATGAGAAACATTACGGCCCAGTAATTTTTAATGCGTTCACAGACAATTGTTACGTAACAACACCGTGAAATTTACAACACTTATAAAATTTACTGTGATTTAGGAAAAATTTACCACCTAATATAAAATTTTTCGCAAAATAACTGGCAAATTTTACGGTTCTCCACCGTAATTTTCCCAGTACTCTTCTCTGATACTCTGGTCTCATCGTTTAGGAAATTTTACAGTATTGACAGCTGCAACACGATTACCGTAATTTGCCAGAAACTTTCTCTTCGTGTAGCTCGAATTGAAATCAAGGCTTCTGCTGATCCCTGCTTTGACGTGCTTTATTTTCACTGAAGAGTTCTGTTCGTATTCCTGATAGAAACTAATTTCTACATGCGAATACATATCCACGTCTTTCGTCTCACGTTCGAGTCTTTGAATTTAACTACATAAAGTTCCCTTTCTCTTTCTAATCGACCTATCTAATGTATCCTAGTGCTGAATTAATTCTCTGGAGTACCATACTCCTTTTCCTTTACCAAAATTACAACGGAAAGTGAGAAATACGAAGTGTGCCCGTAAACTTAAACTATTTACCACAATCTTCACCAAATCCGGAACAAAATGTTCTTAAGCACTTCTGGGGCAGTGGATGTACGTAATGAGTTTCACATGTGAAGACGGCGAACTTGGATTCTCTCAAAAGTATGTCAAACACGAACTTACGTAGAGACGCGACATAAATCTGGAAAATCTACCTCAGGTGCTCTGCCTATGATCACCCTCAACCCACATACTCCTAATTTACATGTTTCTGGTTTTGTCAAGATTTGTTTCGCGATAATTTTAATTTAAAAAGGAATCATGAAGAGCTTCCGAGATGTCCTCAAAGATAATCATGAAACGAACTTTCTCTTGGCCACGTACGCAAATTAAAAATGATTTTTTTCCTTTTTTAATGCCAAAAGAAAATTAACCTTGAAGTGTGTTTGCAACTTCAACATTTTTAATGAGTTCCTTAGTTGAGTCTCTCTTTTTTCCTTCCCCCCCCCCCCCCCCCCCCCCCCCTCCCTTCAATAAGCCAAATTTATCACGCAAATGGAGCTTACCGCAACCAAATTAAATATTCGTGACAACAACGTTTAGTCAGGAAAAGCAAACAATTAAAGAATTTTCTGGATAATATCTCTTTACTTAGAATTAAATTACTTCATAGGTCGATTGAGCAATTTCAGAAATAATTAAATTGAAACAGATCCTTTTCTCGAGCACACCACCTGTTTTTTTAGAGGAATCTATCCCATTAGCCATAGACGAACTTCATTCTTCCCACTTTTTCAGTCTCACATTACAATTGATGGCAGTATCCATGTATGCAGTACATGTGTGCCCTTTTAATGCGCATTCCTAAGAGCAATTACAATATTGCTTTAATTGTTTGTCTGCCGTCAATTCCAATTCAGAAAGAGAGGAGAAGGAGCTCGGGCCAATCCTGCACATTATCTCATCCATCACACTTCTTGGCACGCAGTACTTTCTTTTCCTGGTGGTTTTATTCTGTCGTCGATTAAATCGGGCAGGCTAAAATATCCGGGACATTACCCGGGTACTGCGTGTTTATCTGGTATGTTGTGTTGATCTATCTTACCAATCGAGAAAAGGAAAAGATTTGTTTTTGCGTTTCTTCAAGTGAAAGTAATTAGGATTTGTAGACGGAGTGATTATTATTATTATTAGTAAGTATTAAACGTTTGCCGGAAAATACTGGAAAGCTCGTAATAACTGAACAGGAAGAAAACACACAAAAAACTACGGATAAATTTAATTATATGGGAGGACTTGAATCCGAGATAAACAAAGCTATAATCTAGCTCCATTGTCAGATCCTGCAAGAAAAATGTCCTTATGCCATCAACTAATTTTTTTTATACAACTAACAATCAGTAGAGCAACTACGAATCATTTCGTCGGTGAACAATTTTTTCATTATTTCACATTTATGTGCCAAAATTTTTTCCGAAAAAAATTGAATTTTCTGTCAAAAATTCAGCAGAGAATAATGATGTCACTGACTTGTTCCTTTACATGCACTAGAAAGCACAAATTCGCCTACCTTACAGTGTTCATTCCTGGAGCCTTTTTTTGCTCTGAAAATTTCTCAGCCTGATTTTATGTTACTTCTTATGTCAATGTATCATTTATCAAAAGAATTTGTAAAAAATTTACCATAAGAAGCACTACGACGTTCCCTTACTTTAGCAAACGGATACCCCCACCATATAACGATTTTTACCACATCACGTATTCACATGGTGAAGATTAAATGTAATAATTGATTGATGAAGATAAAGGTAAGAGCACTACTCCTGTCATAAGAATGTTATAAGCAGCAAAAAGAAAAATGTCAATTTTTATGGACTTTAATGGGCTGGAAGTATTCTACCATCTCGGTTTCCACTGTTCACATCTCATAATCCTTGTTGTCTTACAGTCTGTTCGATAAGAAAAGATAAAAATTCTTTTGCTTAAGTTGGTTTAATCAAATCAAGCTCATTTTACGTGTCGAACACCATGACGCAATAACCGTCTCGTTCTAGTTAGTTAGTGAGTCGTTATGCCGATCGCACATCATTCGCGATGAGATCTGTATACGCCAAATGTTTCGAAGCCGTGCGTCCGTGCCACACGGTAAACGGATCTCTAGCTATCTATGCGGATCACAGAACGCCACGGAATGGCACGAAGCACGCGAATAACAAACAACATATAATTTGCCTTTTACAGAATATTTGAGGAATAGTTTTTGTACAATGAGATTATGCCAGAACGCAGAAAAACACCATAGCTTTGCTGCCATAGCAAAATAACACAGTGAAATAGGCGCGCACACCGTCAAAACGAATGCGACACGGTACGCCTGAGTAAAAATTATACTTTTCCAAATGCCAGCCCGCTGCAAGCACGTATCAATAAAAGACGCACGAAATAGTCCAAACTAAGCACGGTACGCTCAAACTTTCCTAACTAAAATTTAAAATGAAAACAATAAAATTATTTTCGTGGATTAAATTATTCGAGACAGACGTCTGAAATAATAAAATTACCTCCGTTGAGTCTTATTTTACTCGGGTTAAAACCGATTAAAAATAACACAATTCAGATAATTGTTATCATTATTATTGTTAAGACTCACCTTGTGAATTATCGTATATTCGGAACAATTTTAATATGAAGTGGCCGTTGACCCACGTTGTGAACACCGGTCTATACTTGTGAGATTTTACATAACCCTCGCGGTGAGTCACCAGTCTCGAATGTGTTAAAGCCAGAACGCAGTAACAGAAACGTAAGTTATGGCGGGCAATTGTTTAGATTTTTGTGCCGGTAACGGGAGTGTGTATACCCGTGTGGCGGGCGTATTTTTCAATTTCTGGCCTGTAGCAGGAGCGTACATAATACTACCGGACGCATTTGTTCGCTATGCGTGCTCACAACGGGCGCGAATATACTTTTAAAAATATTAACGCCTGTACTTGCTTTGGTCATCAGAACAAAGTAACAGAAACGTAATTTATGGCGGGCAAATGTTTAGATTTTTGTGCCGGCGGGCGTATTTTTCAATTTCTGGGCCTGTAGCAGGAGCGTATATAATACTACCGGACGCATTTGTTCGCTATGCGTGCTCACAACGGGCGAATATACTTTTAAAAATATTAATGCCTGTACTTGCTTTGGTCATCAACTCCATTATTTTTACTCCGGGTGTTTCGTAAGAAAAAATCACTGCGTCTGCGTTATGTACTAATTTTCTAAATTAACTTTTGTATAAAAATGTACATGTAATAAATAAATGTTTTTTTGTTTTCATATAAACATTTTTTAATCACCTTCTAATTTTCGTTGTCACATAGACTTATAAGTTGATTTAAAAAACATTTCCTCTTATCTTAAATATTCACAAAAGCAATTTCTTAAGTTGAGAAATATGTTTAACATATCTATGTGCCACATTTCCTCTATTTTTCGACCCTGACATTGTATGCTTGCATAATTTATGATATACCCTGTGCTGCAAAATTCTTTATAAAACATATCTGCATCGCTAGTTTCGCTTTCACTATGGTACTTATGCAGCACCAATTCTTGTATACCTATACACACTCTGTACCTTAAGATAAATGATTTAAATCGCAATTTGTCAAATGCAGCATTTGCTTTCTCGACTACTAAATCAATTAATTTTCCATTAACAATATACGCGATGCCGCGGGGTAGTGTTTTGCAATTAATTTCGCTAGGTAAGATATTTTTAGATTTAATATTGCGGCCATTATACAATTGTTCTATTTTACTTTTATCAATAAATTTGCGTTGATCAGGAACATTTTTCAATCTTTAGTTGTATAGAGTGGAGTGTAGTATTTGTTTTGAGGAAATTTTCTAATCTTTTTCCTCGTAACGATTTCAAACTTAATTTCGGAGCAGAAATTTTGTTTTTGTTAAAAATGTTTGATCAAACTTTTGACATTAGGTCTGTTCCCTAACGAACACTATGATAACTCGTGCTTACTAAATGACACTGAAAGCATTCCCCAACTTTGCTTACTATTTATATTTGTCACTGAAGTGCTGTGTCAATTGTCAGTTGACATTTCTCATATTTGGACCTGAAAAGCACTCTGCGTTCCTCAACTCAATGTAGTGTTACCCCCACCCCTAGCACTTTTTTTCACTGAAAGTCAGGAAAAAGCCTATTAAAACTGCTACTGATTTTACTGTTTGGATTTATGTATCAGTTTGACTAATCTTGCACTTTTGGCTTGAACTTTCTCATCAGGTAACACATAATGTCTGAGAGAAAACCGACATAATTTGACTATATTTTAGCAGGTAAAGTAGAAAAATTACAAGTTTGGCAAAACTGACACACGGCCTTAATGTTACTACTACATAAGAAAGTACTTCCAGAACGGTCATGTTATATAATTACACAGCCTACTTTAGATACAAGCCCGGAAAACATGACAGTTCGGTCATTTTACCACTAAGCGCGCGTCATTATTTCATTCATTTTTGTATCACAGATTAAGCAATGCTTGCACAACCAAAACTAAAGAGAAACTCTGATGTCATTGACGCATACTAACCTCAACACTTCAACAAAACGAACACAAGAGAGAGTCTTCCCATTAAAACACATGAAAATTGTAAATGCTAAATATTTTATCATGACCACAATGTTCAGAACATTTGTAGATTCACGTTAAGTAAATTCCAAGTTGAGACCTTAAAAATACTGCGTGAAATACTACGAAAAAGTAGAATTCCCCAGACTTTTCCCATTCCTTACTGTACCAAATTTTTATTTGTTTACACCACCAATGCTCAGCTGTTCGTGCCGGCTTCCGGGCTTGGATCTAGGGTAGGTTGTGATAATTATAATAATGACAAGGATATTGAAATATCATTTAATTATTGTGGCCAAGTGGATCAATGCGAGAAAAAGTTCTTGGTGAATTAATGTAATTGAGATTTTGCTTGACAGACATTTACCACGGTTACATGTCGGATTGAAAACTTGACTTGAGATTAAACTGACAGTTCAATCTGTGGCGATAGTTTACCTACTTGAGAGCTTGACTTCACTTACGTTGCTTTAGTTCAAGTCGATCCGACAAATTTTTCGGATCGTAATTGAGTAGGACTGATAAGGTAGTGCCATGCGGAATTTTACGTATTTTTCTTACAACTTTTTCAGAGGACGATAAAAAGCTTTGAAGTTTACTGCAAGTAAGTGTACGACATACCTGGCCGTTTCTTAATAGGCAGATAATAATCTAATGCCATAATTTTTAATTTGGAGACGGGACAACACAAGAAATATGAATGCCTAAAGTTGCATTTATGCCAAATCCTCCCAAATCTATAAATTACAATATTTTAAACTACATTTTTCGAAATAATATTAAAATTACAATCTAAACTTTAATTTACATGTAAATTTTCTATACAACACCTTTACACAAATACTAAACGAAAAAGTAGCCGTCCATGTTATCAATATATCGTTCTTGACATGTCCTTTCTGAAACGCTCATTGAGTCAATTTCAGGAAAATACACATTGAAACAGAAAGTGGATTTTGATAATATAGTCCGAAGGATTGATGAACCTCGTGGGAGCTTTCGTAATGGCATTTCGCAATAAAATCGATATGACTAGGCCAAAAGAATAGTACACGCACGGCCGGTTGTTCAGAATTTATGATTTTATATGTGAAACAGATGCTACATTTTACGGTTTCAAAAGTTTTGAAATATTACAGACAAAATTGTTTGTGTTGGCATAAATTTTTTAGATTTATATCGTATTGTGACAGTTTTATCCTATACGGAAAGGGTTTGATTAATATCAAGGATAAAATTGAGTCTTTTAGTTTTAATAAAAATATTTTTCGATGGTAATGGCGAACTCATGTTTCGACAGTGGAAGAGCAATTTATATATGTACATATGCAGACCTAACAATTATTATTTCACTTAAACATGATGCTGCTATTTTTGATGGATTTTTAAGCACCAGATGTTGTTGTAAAATTTGTAACGAACTTTTAGTGACTACTACTTTAGGTCCATTCGTTTTTTTTAAGCATTCAGTGCTGTTACACGAACTTTTACACCAGCACCAATCAATCAGCTGTTCTCAAGTGTTAGGTTAAAAAAGGAATGAATGGGTTGTGAAGAGTAAAAAGTATTTAATCATAAATAATGTTCATTGGATACTACAACCGACATCCGAAAATCAAGAGTAAGGGAAATGGTTGCAGAGTGAAGGAAATTACGCTGTACGGTTTATCTGAATGCTGGCGAATCATCGGACGAAGAAAAAACAAAAAATGACATAGGACTTTCAGATCAGCATTAAGTCAGATAGAATAAAATATTTTTTACATCTTTTTTTATGATATTACCAAATCTCAGGGCATGCACTATGATGTTAAAACACAGCCTTAGCAGGAAGTAAATTAAGGTTGAGACGGTGGCTCTTCAATAGGGTTAAGTTTACAAAAACAACTGAGCATTGAGCAACCTTTAAAAAAGGCCTCAAAGAGTATAAAAACTCCATAAGAAAAGCCAGACGAACGCACATTATGGCACAAATATTGCGAGCCCACTGAATGTACAAGTAAGAAGGCTAGACTAAGGAGTATTCTTGCAAGTAAGCTAGTAGGTGATTTACGCAGACGACCTGGCCTTATTGGTTTCAGAAAAGTTTCTAAGCACCATCAGCTAACTAATGGAAAGATCTCTGAGTAAAATTCACAAACAAGCACTTACAGTAGAACGCCGATTATCCGAACGCCGATTAACCGAATCGCCATTTATCCGAATCGGTCCTAAGCGAAATATAAAAAATTAAAACCAAGTAATTTTTCAATAAAAACAAGTGATCGAGATGTTCAAGTGAGCGTTATTGTAGAACTGTGTTTATTGAACTTAATAAATTTTATTCTATGTGTTACAGTTCGTTTTTCTTCATTACCAGTCTATGTCCGATTATCCGAATTTTCGATTATCCGAATCGACCCTGGTCCCAATTAATTCGGATAATTGGCGTTCTACTGTAATTGTGGTTTATCGGTCAATCGTTGAGAGAGGGAAGCAGTTCACTTCACAGAAGGAGGGTTATTGCCTCCCTCCGACCACCTAAATAGGGCGGGAACACTTTGGCACTAACCAACCAGGCTAGATACTTAGGCGTTTGTAGCGTACTATGTCTGCAAGAAAAGATTGAAATGATTCTAAAGCCTTCGCATTGTACAATTCAATTGTGAGACCAAGTCTTACTTATGAAATAGTAGTCTGGTGGACTGCGCTAGAGAAGCTGAGCAACCTTAAGAAGTTAGTCAAATTTCAAAAAGATGCATGTCTTAGCATCTCCGGAGGAATTAGTAACTACGGCGTTGCAGACCATGCGCCACCTTCTACCACTTGAAGTGATTGAAAAAGTCTAAATGTCATAATGGCTATAGTAGTATAGTAAACATCTACCCTTGAGGCTGTTTACAGAGAACACCACCTACGCCACTTCTACGCTAGAATCCCAGCGAGAGCGCAGTGGGAGGGGGGAGGGGGGGGGGGGGAGAGGAAGATCGGGTTGTCACCAAGGTGAATATAGCTGTCTTTACCGATAAACGGTAGGATAGGAGTGGGGTTTTCTGCGACTAAGGCAGTATGTTTTCGTTTATCTTGGCCATAGAAAGCACCGCAGGGCTATTACTAGTAAGCCCGAATTTACTCATTGATAACGATATATGTATTTCAATCGACAGTCAAGCGTCAATTAAGCTGCTGGACTGAAACATTATAACATCACAGCTGGTGCGCAAACGTCAGAATAGTCTCCAAAACTTGGGGGCAATACTTAATGTAACTTTCTGCTGGGTTGAATGAGTTGAGCAAAGGAAAGGAAGCTTCTCAACTGAATGCTTCCTGTATAAACTGGTCGACCGGCCGGGCCTATAGAATCAGTTATAATAGAGCTTGACCTTAAGGCTAGGATGGAGCAATCTGACAACATATAGTATGTCAGGACAGATGGGGACATTAATAAAACGGGTTTTCTGTTTATGAGAACTCACACGGATATCTAAAATGTTATGGCAGTCATTACTGGCCACTGTCTTTTTGGCAGAAACGCAGAACGTTTACGCATCCCCACCAACAACTTTTGAAGAAGTTCTCTGGATGAGGAAGAATCTTCAGCATTTACTCTGCGATTGTCCGGGCCTGATCAGGAGAAGATTTAATGTTTTAGGATCGTACTTTTTCGGGAGACTAGACGATGTTGCTAACATAGGGTTGAAGCGGCTTTCTCCGATTTATTAAAAGTTGTGGTTGGTTTTAAATAAACCCTATATTAATATTTAGATGCGGTCCCACGGATGTGGCAGCACAACGGACCATTCTTAGGTCTATGTGAGGTTGATCGGCTGTAAATCGCGATACCTCTTGTTGAACTTACCAAAATTTTAGGAACGTATTGGAACAAAATACGTCCTTAAATCAAATTACAAAAAAAAATAGGTTACTGACAATGAAAAATGATAAACGCAGAAAAATTAATTTTCTGAAGATTTTCCCCCCTTAAGCTGAAGCCACATCAAATCACACACATCTTTCCATTATTTAAACGTTTCCAGTGGAGCTGAATAAGGAGTAACAGGCACTCAGAGACTATCTCGCAAAATAAATTATAAGGATAATAACCTTAGCGAAAATGTGCGTTCTCAGTGTGTACACATTTATTTAATTTGCTGCTAGCTTTATATTTACAATTTCATTTGCCTTGTCTTTGCCCGTCGTCGTCCTTTCGATTTCGTATGTACCGAAGTTATCCTGAGTGGAAGCTTTTATGGTAATGGAATGTTCCCTTTCGACTAGAAGAGAAGGTTACAAGGACGAAAGTTACATAAATTTGGGTATACGCCGAGGGAATATGATCATTTTTTTTTAGGAACAGCATAACTTGTGTACATTTGTGCGAGGGTATTGAACTGTTTTTCTACCTCACGAAAAGTCTGTTTACTTTGTTGACAGGACAAATGAATGAGATTTTACTGAGTTAGTAGTCTTTTGGTTTCCTGAATTAGGTTAAAAGAAATACCAAAAGATATTAAATCTATTCAAAATCGCAGCTTTTTGTCCATACTATGCCTGTCTACTTTTTAGGATGGAGAAATTTGATAGCCGAATAATTTCCCAATTATCCAAATTTTTTAGAATGTGGACAAAAGTTGATATGATTTTTTTATGTTTGACAACTCATAGCTGATTGATGTTTGCTACCTTTTATATTATTTAAAGCTTACTATGGTACCTGCAAAAACAGGAATTATTAACCTTTTTAGAAAGTATTTTTTGTTATTTTGAAACGGTTTCCAGTAAATGCTTTTACCCAAAAGGTGTCTGGTAGCAGTCACTTTCTCATCCTTCTTGAGTTTAACTCTGACCTATTAATTCATTCTTTTCAGTCCTTTACTTAATTCTCTTTTCAATTAATTACAGCTTCAGTCATTGTAGTGCACCTGAGATCTGCGCCAAAAATGCGAAAAAATCCTTGTACAAGATGCAGATAGCACAGCACTTTTCATTGCAATCCATTAATTGAATTACGCCATAAGTGCACTATGAAAATTTATTTTGGCGAGAGTTTCATCTTAGTTACTATCAAACTTATCTCCGTTGCTAATTTTAGTCGTTCAAAATTTTCCGAAATTCTTTCTTCCAGGTCCTTTTGGTTCCACTCCAAACCAACAGAACCGGTTCAGCTAAAATTTTTATACGAACCCTGTGGGTGGTCGGTAAATTGCATCCGTCTGGAGCCACGCCACCCTGTGAAGTTACAAGCTTTAGTTCAAATTTTAAATAAAATATCATGACTCATGTGAAGTAATACATATGTATATCCAATTCTTCCTTATGCTTTGTGGAGAGCTGCAGGTTTCGTGTGCATATCCAATGTATACGGTGTTTTCAAAACGTTTCTACTATGCTGTTGTTGTAACTTGCTTTACCAGCCCGGGAATACATAAAATTTTATTATCTATGAAATTTAATAGGTTTTGCGTGTGCTGTTAGCTAGCATAGGATGCTTTTACTATATGCTCATTTTACAAATGTACATGCATCCAGTTCAGTTTAGATGGACGTTTTTCTGTAAATGCTATTAGAAGATCTCGTTCTGACTCTATCTTTGCAAATTTGGTCTTTAGTAGAACAAATTTTTGAAATTAGCAATAGTTTTGCGGACTGGATATTCTCTTGTCTTGTTTCTTTCATTTCTAAGGAATCTTGTATTGTAATTATGTAATTTCCCTCTACTTCAATGCACTTCTTACATATATCATAAAGCGCTTTTAACCTAGTGCCTTGGAAATGCTCGTCTACTGCCGCCTAAATTTCTTCGTCACTCGAAAATCTTCGTCCTTGGAGATCTTTCTTTAAATAAGGAAACAAGAAATAATCGCTGGGGACTAGGTCTGGACTGTATGATAGGTGGTTGATTTCTTCAAACCCTGTCTCGATAAGGGCATGTCTTGCAACTCGCGAAGTGTGCACAGGCACATTGTCCAAGACTCGTTTCGCCAGTTTGCCTCTCCTTTTCTCAACAACCACTTGACGCACTTTTGTCAATAATGCGGCGTAATAGTCCCCGTTCGTTGTAGTTTTTTTTTTTAGGAAAGTAGTCGACGAACAGAATCCTTTCTCAACCCCAAAAAATAGTGGCCATGACCTTGAATGCCGATCTTTCCTCTTTTATCAACAGTGAAAATGCGAGAAAAGACGTCGTCAGGATTATCGCCACAGATCACGCTGCTTGTTCAGCGGTGTGAGCATTTTTGGCACCCATGGCGCACACACCTTTGCCATGTGCAAATGATTAAGCAAAAATGTCAACGATTCGTTCCTTGCTAATGCCTATGGCTTAACATAAGCTATCTGCCACAACTTGATTCGCCGATTTTCTAGAACAAGTTTTTTTACTTTTTCAACATGTTCTTTGGTAACGGGAGTGTTTAGACGCCCTGACCTGGGATCATCTTCCAGCGACTCCCTGCCATACTTGAATTCTCGGCTCTAATGTTTATGGTGGCCAATCAACGCCCAGACTCTCCATAAACTGTCACGTTTTGTTCTTCTTTGTGAGAAATTTTATGACAGCTCTGTATTACAATTTCATGTAATGCGCGAATGACTCAGGCACGGTCATGTTTACGGTTCAATTACGAAAAGCGTACTGTTGCTAATGACGTGAAACTCGATACTTATGCTAATAAAGTTATTCGCAATTACTCATATGCATCGCGAGACGTAAGTGACACTTAAAGTTACTTAGGCTCAAAAGTTTTCAACCGCCGTATGTATAGCGGAGATCTATAGACTAAGTAAACGTAATTCAACTCTCCGCTGGAACTCCGTGAATCCTCAATGATAGGAATTGGCATTTTTACGAGTAGCCAGGCTACCACAAAAGCGCTTGACTTAGTAACGGATTGATGGCATGATCACCACACCATAGATGCAGGTTCGAGCCTCGGTCTGCCTGCGAGTTTTTAATTTGTAATAAATTTAAAAATCGACTACTGTCTTTGGGCTGTTGTGAAGCTGGTAGCAATGTTAAAACAAGGCATTCATTCCCATTTACTTACTGGGTTTCGGGTAATAGGAATATACCACGGAATGAGCATGATGACGAATTCGCGAAGAACCACTCTGTCCTCCACTTCCACTGCTGAATTCCTTTAAAAGGGAACTTCCAACGACGACAGAGGTTGAAGTTTATACAAAATCTTAATTACCCGTATAGGTAGTGGGTAGCGTTTGTCGTTTTCACATTATCACAGTTTGTTGTCTTTTAGAAACGTCTACATGTGTGCATTACTACTGACAGAAAAGGCAGAAAATATTCAACCGATATTATGTCGATGAAATCGGAAACACTGACGAGCAAAGAATTTAATATGGATCCCTAAAGAACGTCTCGTAAAAGCCTCGTATGCTCTTAGGCTGTCTGAAAAATGTTCAATATTTTTTTTGCCTTTTTATATTTAATATTTGAATATAATCTTAAGAATTATGCCATAAATTCGGAAATTTCACAATTCAAATCAATCTAACTCTCTCTAACTCTCAATCTAACGACTACTTTCTACAGAATAGAATTCGACGTATTCAATTTGGAAGCGTTTTATATTTCGGGGAAGCTTTTCGTCAGGTGCTACACTTTGTCTGCAATAATCTTCAACACAGTTGAAAAGATATTTCCAAAAGTAATTTAAATTCATAAAAGTCACTACATAAGTCGAAATCAATTTGTGCCAACCCAGATCAAATCTTCTGCAACTTTTTGTTGGATAACATCTCTAGTGCGAAATGAAAAAGGGTTGTTTGCCCTTAACAATTCTTCATTTCTCAAATATTTTCAAAATTTGGAAATGATTGAAAACCCCGATTGGATCCAATTAGCCTTCGAGATGAATATCCTTTTAACGGATGAACTTATAAACTTAGCTTTCTTCCGTAGTTCGTTGTTAGTCAGTGAATTTTAAAAAGCTCGGAAGCAACGTTAACGAGTTACAGATTGGTCAATAGAAAGGGTAAGACGAAGGCAATGTAGGTTAAATTTAGCATTTTTATAAAATGTAATGGATGAAATTTGTACAGTGATGAATATTTAAGTGCTCTGTTAAAAGCAAAATTTCAATTAAGCTACTAAAGTGGCGAGAATTGCAATATCAGCAATGGGAGCGAGTGTTGAATTGAAAAGTTCGCAAATGGGAAGCGAGTGTTTTAACAACCACAAAGTTTTTACTTTTATGGGATGTAATTGTGTTTAAATCTACTCAGTAATAAAATGTTATAAAGAGGAAACTAAAATATTTTTGAAATTGTTAATGCCAACTTTTCTGGAAAATGGAGCAAGCTGGATAAATTTCGAATCTCTAATTTAAGGGGAAATTGTTTTAATTACTTTAATTATGGAGACTTTGAAACATTGTCGAAGAGGAAATTGCTTTTTACTTAGTTAACTATTCTTTTCATTATCTTAACTTTGTGTTGAAATGAAAATTGCTATTTTATATTGGGAAAAGAAACGTTTAAGAACAAATTGCTCCTTCATTAAGATTTTTGTTGGTAATTTCAGTACAAAAATTGAAATAGAAATCTTCCAAACTGTTAAAATCAACTTGACCTTGAATTGACCTTGTAAGGTTCATGGTCAAGGTCAATGTAATAACTCTCAACACCTATCTACGACTTTTTTTTATTGAAAGATTTCTTTCAGATTACTGATTCTACTACTACAATACATTAAATATATTCAGCAATACAGACAAACTGTCAACCTTCATCCCTCTGTATCTTGGACCCTAATCATAGGAATACCTCGGAACCATGAGAACTTTTGTTCAGAAAGTCGAAAACTGTAACATACTGAATTTTCAGACAAATCGACTGAGAAACACTTTCTATTTGTTTTGTGCTTTGTAAAAGTGATTTTAAAAAAATGATTAAAAGGCGTGACATTGTAGTCAATGGTTCATCATACCGTAGTTAGTGCGCCAATGTGGGGAAGAAAGAAGACGAAGAACAGTCCTGTCG
This sequence comes from Leptarthrus brevirostris, assembly GCA_964036015.1. Classification (NCBI taxonomy): domain Eukaryota; kingdom Metazoa; phylum Arthropoda; class Insecta; order Diptera; family Asilidae; genus Leptarthrus; species Leptarthrus brevirostris. The sequence goes on from OZ038375.1 coordinate 109,740,799, forward strand.
AGTCAATAAAACCATGCAAGGCTTCGAAGATAAAGGAAGTCCTAAATCTACTGGGTCTATCGTCTAGCGAGTCCAAAGAGAGTAGCGCAAGTCTGTCATTATACGAGGGCAGAATCAAAGGATTATATCATTGATGGCCAAGAAATGCAAATACATACAACAAGAATATAACCTTCGCTGAACAGCCATAATACGAGCACTATGTACGACCGAACGGAACAGTCATACTCTAAAACAGGCGAAGATACAAAAAAGAAGCTTGATAATAAAGGCATTGTTAAACTCCTTAGACCATCTCTTTACGAAGCCCAAGGAAGCATTAGTTAATTATGTAACTGATGCGATCAACGAAAGACAAATGTGGATCAAAAATAACACCAAGATCCTCTACTCTATCCAGTCTGCTTAGCAAGTTGCCATTGACAGAATAAACATCGTCAGCATAGCATAGCATACATTTTGGAGTTCACTACGATGAAACCCGTGTCATTGATAAGAAGCTGACCCAAATGTTTGACCTGGGACACAGCAGAAGTAAAAGATATTTTACAAAAGATAGAACCCCCGGAACAGAAAACGCTGTCAGAGAGATATTAAGAAATTCATTGGACGAAAAGAAATGGAAACCACAACATAGTAAGTTTGAAACCAAGCAACTTGTGATCAATGCTATCAAAAGTCTTCCTAAAATAGGTATGAACACAATCAACCTGTTCACTAGCCTCGATGGCGGAAATACAATAGACAAGGCAATAGTACCTACTAAAGCGACACCTGAATAAATATGCAGTTATACGGTGAAGGACTGCTAACCGATCGGTCAGTTAGAAATTGGTTTGCCAAATTTTGTTCTAGAGATACGACCTTGAAAGACGAACCAAGCGCGAGACGTCTTTCTGACCTTGACGACAACCTTTTAAAGCCAATATTAAAGCAAAATCTACGTCAATCAACAAGAGATATAGAACAAAGGGTGAATCCATCCCAATCTTCTGTTTGTCGACACCTGTAGAAAATAGTGTAAGTCAGTTATTCAGGAGTGTGAGTCGGCTTTCACGTGTAAAAATCGTGCCGTTTTTAGACAGGATTATAACGGGCTATGAAAAATGGGTTACCTATGAAAATATCGTCCGCAACAGACAGTGGCTGGATAAGGATCAATCACCCCTACCAGATACAAAATGTCGAAGTATAATTCATAACGAGTTATTGAAGTCAAATATAACGATTAATGCGGATACATAAGGTGCGTGAAGTTGGCCCGGAAAAAATCCGGGCTGTAAAATGGATAGTCTATCATTAGACCAGATTTTACCCCCAATCGGTTTCGTTTTACCCCTAAAAATTTTTTTTTATTCGAAAAAGAAAATTTTCGGGTAAAACGTCGCAATCGAAAGGCTTTCGTTAGTCCATGTTTCTCCCACAATTCATTTTGTTTTACCCCCTCCCAAAATAAAGTTATTTAATAACAAAGTTTTTTTTTTCCAAAAATACCATAAATCCCTGTAATATGACGAAGAAAAGCTTTTAAGGGTTGATAGTGTTGAAGTACGATAGACTTAACCGAAAAAAACATTTTACAACCCCTTCGGTAAATTTGGCAATCCTCAATGACAACGCAAAAAACTGACAAACTTTCAAATCCCGGGCTAACTTCAAAAAGTAAGTAAAATCGAAGGTGTTGATCCTTAAATTTTATATCTGAAGTTTTTATTAGGTTTAAACTAATTGGGAGGTAATATGTGGTCTAACGATGGACTAGCGGTTGAAACGTTTTACACCCCAGCCTGGATTTTTTCCGGGCCAACTTCATGCAGCTGGATACATACGTTCAGCAGCTGCAAAGAGTGAACGAGAAATTCCATGAAAAGCGTCCTGCATCCGTCAATCGCACAACAGTCATTCTTTTACACGACAATGCGCTACCACTTACTGCAAGGGTGACTCAAGAAAAAATTCTTGAGCTTGGATTTTCTGTTTTACTACACCCTGCTTATTTCCCGAACATTTTTCCAACAGATTACCACCTTTTCTGTACCTTACAGAACTTTTTGAATGGAAAAACTTTCATTCATGCTCTTAATGAGTCAGGCTGTCGAAAATGTCTTCCAATCCAAACCAACCAAATTTTACAAAGAAGGAATTGATAAACTGCCAGGAAGATGGGAGGTCATACATAATAATAATTAATATAAATTTTTATTTAATAAGATATTAATAATAACTAGCACTTCCTCAGTTGTACCGGTGGCAGAGACACGGTACACGCGCCAGTAGAAGATGTAAACCTGCCTTCCAAAGGGTTAGCTGCGATTAATTCCGAGGAGGTTACTTGTCCTGGTTCTGGACTAAAGCTTCATGGCCCGGAATCCTTCACTGCCGTGGGCAGAGGAGTGAAGGTTGTGATTAATGCATGGACCACGAAGGAACACTGGATACGATGGAACAAGATGAATTCCTGCAGATAGGCTCGGATTTTAGCATTGACACAGGGAACCGAGGGTAGCGGCGACAGTGGTATAACTAAATTGCCACCGCTAAGGGAGACTGGGAGGTTGCGGAAAGGGACCCTCTCTTATATGGTCTGATTCGGCTAATCCCCGGAGAGGTGTTTTTAGTGAGTAAGAATCTCAGACTAACGAAGAACACGGGCTGGTGTGTTTTAGAAGATTTGCACCTCTCCCTCCTCCGACTCACCTATAAATTCCGACTAATCAGACTGCAACTGAGTTTTCAGTCGAAGCCAACGCCGAATCCCAATTTAAAATTAAATCAGATTTGTTTCATATGTTGTCATTTTCAGAGATAACACTGATTAATATTGATGAGCAACCGAGCTTATGAAGAACGGGAGTCTCCTCCCTTAGACAACGGTGACTGTGTTGAAGCGCCCGTAAAATACTTAACGGCTGAACAACTTTCAAAAATTATTGGAATGGTTGGCTTCAACCAACCGTCTTTTCTCTGATTTTGTGGTTGACGTTTGCGACACTATACGGTCATTTCAGTTATGAGCGTAACTCCAAATACTATTTTGGTAAAAAAAACTGTTGAAAATATGGTTAAACATGGATAAACTATGACGCTGTCTCCCTACGATTTTACTATATGTATAGATAAAGAAAAACAATGTAAGAAGTTGGAATTCCCTTGTCTCTGTTTAGAAAAAGTAAATCTTATCGCCACCATGTGTCTCTTGATAAAAAATTGGTAAAAGAAGCCCTGAATGAACTGTATTTTATAGAAGTACTGAAGGGGCATGGGAAATTGTTTTCGGCTGCAATAAAAGCTTTTCTTATATGTATCTCTAGCCCAGCCATATACCACAAGCACCATTGAAAGGTCTTTCCCTACGTTGCGGTTCGTCAAAACCTGGCTGAGATCTACATACAATGATTGAAAATATATTGAACGGAAAAATAGGTCCTTGAAAACAATCAGAAATCTCCGAATGAATGATATTTTGGGAATATTTGCGGGTGATCCAAGACGCGTTTTTAATTGAACTTTTGTTATTTTATTATTTTGTAATTTCAATTAACTTTATAAAATATAAAAAAATAAATAAAAAGCAAATCTAAATAAGCAAAAAGATTAAACCTTCCCCCCCCCTCCCACACCACCCTCCTAACCCACTAAAGAATATTCTGGCTGCGCCCATGTCTAGATTTATTTATTGGAAAAAATAAAAGCAATTCTTTGGAACCAATTATCGTTTTTTGCATGCAGTTAGTCCTCGATAAGTCCGGCTAATCAGTGAAATCGACTATGCGAGGTATTGCTGTATTTACACGATACATCGAAATAAAAAATATCGATTTTTTTTCAGTATTATTACGATGTATCGATGATATTCCCACTTCAGATTAAAAAGGAATGATGATTTTTTTATGATGATATCAGAGCTTTCGGGATTGGCTATGATGCTAAATAACACAGCCTTGGCAGGAAAGGAATTAACCTCCTGACCTACCCTGTCGAAAGCCTAAATTGTAATTTCTAAAAACATATCAAAAATTACTCAGATATGTATGAAATGCACAAACATTAATTATACACCACTGAGCACTGTGCATAAATTTTTCTTTCCAAATATAAATTTGTCAGAGAATGAGAGACAGAAAAACTGCTATAGACTATAGAGCACTGTGTTCTGATTGCGAGTCTATTTCGAGACAGCTGAATTACAACTTTTCGCCGAAAAGAATGGAGCAGGTGACGCCATCGGAAAATGTTATTTGTAAAATTTCAATTTTCGATTCGGAAGTTCGATAAGTTCATACGAAAGCTATTTTATTGGCATTGTGGAATTTATCCGGCACTAATCATTACAACCACTTGAAATTAAACGATGATGGATTTATTTGCATTCCTTAAATTTAGGAGTTTTGTGAGTAGCCATAAAATCTGTTTATTTTTATTACGTTTAATAAATGCTTGTTCTCTACGCGTTCGTTTGAGATTTGCAATCATTTCATAATGTCGAGAATTTCAGAGATATTATCATTTATGTGGTTTTGTTTTTATTAGAGGTATGTACAAGTAATATCGTATTTTTAATCAATAAAAAACTTATGTATGGTTAATTCAAAAATGCGCTTTAACCGTATCGATGCATTGTTTATATTCATCGGTTCCGGAGGACTTTCTGAATTTCCCTGACTTCTTCAGAGAAATAAAATTTATGAATCATAAAATCACCTTCGTTGGTAGGTAACGCGAAACTTTACGGCGCGTTACAAAGGTGAGGGTGGTCAGAAATCTACAAAAAAAAAGCGTTACGTAATACTTGAACAGCCCCCAACGTACAGAGGCCCAACCAGTGGAAATCTTGATGTTAGGTTCTTCACTGAGACGGATACCTGTAACCTAGGGTACTCGATAGAGCCTCACTCTCTCAGTTACATTAGGTTCAACATAAAGATAAGGGTGACGGTAAAAGGTACCAGAGAATTTAGGGACATGATAAGGTAGGATAGTGGGGGTAATTTGAGGCAGGGGTGGCCAGCTACAATCTGCAGTACCCAATACTAAAAATCTGAATCTCGAAATAAAGCCTTTGAACAAGTCTGTCCCATAAGTAAGCCCCGAAACTAATCTTAACCACACCGGTGGAACAGCGGTCTAACGGAAACCCACCGAAGAGTTCGCACTTTGGTGAGGCTGGCGAGGACGAAAAATGAGCAAAATGAGTGGAAGAACTACAGGGCGATTCTAAAAGTTTTTAAGAAGAAGATCAGAACAGCTAAGAAGGAAGAGCTTGATCTCCACGTTACTGTTAGCGATCTAACGGAAACCCACTGGAGAGTTTGCACTTTGTTGAGGCTGGCGAGGGCGACAAATGAGCAAGTAGAGTGGGAGAACTACAGGGCGGCCCAAAAAGTTGTTACGAAGAAGGTCAGAAAATTTAAGAGGAAGAGCTGGATCTCCGCCTGTTAACAAATCCAAAAAAAAAACCTCGTAGATGAAGAAGTTGAGGAACGCAATTTCTAAAGATCCTACCAAACCTACATTGCTGTGCAACCCAAATCGAATCTGGACCAGGGACTGTAGTTGTCACTCATTTAACTGGTTGTATAGATCCAGTACCTTCCTCAAGTAATCCCAGTACAATACGGAGATTCAACAGTGCAGTGATCATTTCCGAGGACAGAGTCATTAAACTCGCCGGCGTCAGACGAAAAGACAAAAAGCAATGTCAAGCTGCTATCAAGGGAAATTAAGGCGACAATGGAGTAAATGATAACGTATCAGCCTTCCAACCCGGAGGTCTCAGATTCGAATCCCACTGGCGGCGACCCAATGTTGTTTTCTGCTGACAACAGATTACGATAAAAAGGCATTATCAGTGGTTCGGAATCCACTTTAAATTGTAGGTCCACTTGTATTCGGTGTTTCGAATTCTTCTCCCGCCCCATGCCCCCCAAGGGGTTACTTGAACTAGAGAAAGAGAGAAATGAATGTTTAGAGTACCAGAGAGTTTTTCAAAAAAAATATAAACTCTCGAGCGAGTTCGAAGGAATTTTTTCAGGGTAGAGGCAAATATCCTTCACCTCTAATCGTAGTAGTGATCTTTAAAAACTACATTAGTTTGCATTACATTGGTAACATACATGTACTACAAAATAGTAATAAAGCTGAACAATTTTGTATAAAGGAGGGGGCTATTAAAAAATAACAAAAGTTGCAATAATCTATTAAATTTTAACGAACACGATGCCTGTGATAAAGAAATCTTGTGCTGGCTTTTGCAAATAAATTCAATATTACGCACACTAGCAATAGATGTATATTTCGTTGCTATTTGTTTTAGAATCCAAAAACGTGTATGAACTGTCTCCAGAAATAAAAGTTTTCCAAACATTTCTACTTACGACAAAAATCAAGACCAAATAGAAAGAAATTTCGAAGATACTACGTCTTTCACGAAATAAATGATAATGCAAACAGGAATTCAAGAATTTACGGAGTCCTTAACCTCTGGGAATCCCCATTTTTTCTCTACGTCTATAGACTTTTGTTTACCATTCAACACGATTTCATCAATGGAAATTCGATTTTTGTTTCTATTCATTGAAAACGCTACCAACGAATAAGATTGCATGACAAGGTCGAGGGTGTTCCCGTAGTTATATGGCGACGACCACCAACATAAGTTATCCTTAATCGTTAATTTGATTGTGACGACATCATCTATTTTCCGTGATAGTGAAAGAAATTCATTAATTTTTATCAATAGATATTTCTACATCACGAACCGTGACTCCATTGAAGTCATTTAGTAAAGACACTGCTAAGACGAGCGATAATATAATCAGCGGACGACGGCCATAAATCTTCTAAGAACAATAAATTTTCTGATTTGAATTTTCTGATTTTTCTGCAGCGAAAAGAGTTATATTATGTGTTGATACAGTAGTGCTTTTAAGCATTTTACTGAAAGGATATGGAATAGATCTGAAATTCTGAGTGATTGTCTCCGTACGTTGTCTAGAGCTTTATGTCGGAAAGATGAACTCTTGGAGCATAAATGAGATATCATTTGTCAGGGAAAACTGACTCTTAAGTAATCCTTTGCAGCATTTACAGGTCATTTCAGTTTGCCCTTTGTCAACGGCAAAGTCAAGTTTTACGAATTTCTAATACTTTTCTATGACCTTGTCAAATTATAAGGTGGAATAAATCATATTCGTGGAACAGAAGAGAAACTATTCAAGATAGTGAAGAAAGTTTTTATTTGGGTCAATTTCGTAAAGAATTTATATCACTTTCAGATTGTTTTTGAAATTGCGATACAAGAGTATAAACTGCTGCGGTAATTTGCTCAAATATTGCCAGTTTATCTCCAGAATTCTCAATTCATAGTTAACTAGATAGAAATCTTAATTTACTCGTACAATACTGGACCCTAAATATGTAGATATTTTTGATAGAAAGCTTCGAGAATAACCTAAAGGTTTCTGAAAGAAAATTTGAACACAATCTAATTTTAAGAAACTAAACCAGGCTTAAAAGTGACAGATACCGATGTCGCCTTGAACACAGGAAACTTTTAAGGGGTACGCTACTAAGAAACTTTTTTTGTAAAGAGCTCTAGGAAAAAGAGAGTTGTGCAGCCTAGGGAACATACTAACGTTCCATACAAGACCAAAACAATTACCAGAATTCAGGCAATAACAACGTCAAAATCTTGCTCAGTTCTGTCAACCTCAACTCAAGTCGTGTTTTACACTTACGATGTTCATCTATCCGGATACTTAGGTGGCCATCAAAGCTAAAATCAACACCTTAGAAGATATATCTAAGGGGCCCCCCAAAGTGCGAATACACTGCACGTGTGGTAAGTCATTCGTCGACGGCTTATTTGACGTTTGCGCACCTTATTTGACGTTTCTAAACGTAAACATTCAGAGGTTAGAAAAGTTCTGAAGATTTTTTGTAGGGATTAAAATTTGGGATATAAAATTTGAAGCGGAAAATATTTATAAATTACAGTGTATTGTGAAATAGGACAATTTTAATACCCGAATTACCTAATCACAGAAATTCTAATAGAAAATCGTTTTTCAGGCAACTAAATATGTTTATTATCTTACTCCAATATAACACATAAAAGAAAATTATTTATTAATTCGTTTATTAAAAATTAAAGGTATAAGAGTTTTTTTTTCACAAGATTACATTGTAAAAATACCCCCCCCCCCTCTAATCAACCAACCCAACCTAAACATTTTTACTACTGGTTATGCAAAAAAACGTACACTAACAAAAACGTGAACTAATACATTTTGTAAGCGGCTTACAATTTCAATCATTATGGCCTCTCCTATTAGTTATGTAAGATAAAAACCTTGGCGACAACTACAAAGAGAAAAAATTCCAGGAAAAATTACGGTTCCTTCAGCGATAATCATTCTCCAAGTAAAAAAATCTGCAAATATTTAAGCAGCCACACTATAGAATTTACCATCCATTGAATAATTTTTACTGTGTTCATAATTTTTATGGAATAGCTCTGTAAAATTGTTGTGACTCACATAATTGACTGTGTGGTTTAGGAAAAATTTCCTGCTCGCCTAATACACAATTTTTCCTGGAATAACCAATAAATTCTACGGTTCTCCACTGTAATTTTCAAAATACTCTTCGCTCATATTTCTGAAAATTTTACAGTGCTGTTCCGTAAAACTTAAGAAAGACGCAGTTGGTTGGATCAATTGGTTGAGTGCACGATCACCACGACATGGATGCAGGATCGAACTTCGATCTCTCTGTGGGTTTTTTATCTGTAATTGCCAAACATTAAAAATCCAAATGCCTTGTTGTTGTTGTCTAGCTCACAACACATTAAATTCCCCTTAATTTCGCTTCCCCAATTCCCTTCAGACCGTAGCCATACTAATTCTACATAGGATTGTCCCCTAGGTTTTAGCTACATCATAAAAAAACAGCTGGCAGTTGCAACACGATTACAGGTGAGAACAGTAATTTGTACCGGAATTTTAATTCCAGAACTTTTCTCTCAGTAAATAGAGTTGTGAGAGGTAGCGGACAGCCTAGTAGCACGGTCACTCTGTGATAATCAGGACTCAAATTCAACTAAAATCCTCTATTAACTGAAGTATTTTCTTAGCAAGTAAGACATTGCAGCATTATGAGTCAGTTTCTTCTCAGGAAAAGAGATGATGTGGAAAAATAACTCACTTTCCTTGCCCTGTCTTAGCATAAAAGCGACGGCGTTATTTGACAGCTCTTATTTTATAACATAAACAAAATGTTTGCTAAGTTAAAAATTAGGTAATCCTAAAGGAGCTCATACTGCCGCGGTTTCCCCTACTCTTTGTAACAAATAAAATAGGTAAGTGCCAAATAATCGAATTTCCCCTATTTATTTTATTCTCTGAGCCCAGATTAAAAAGTTTGCTCCGGACGTGTTCCGCATATTAAAAAAACCATAAAACGTTCAGAATAAGATAAACTCAACATCAACGTTCAAAATGATGTGCTTATGTACACAAAAACGAATAGGAGCCAAAGTATTTCCGCAATCGACAACAAATCATGATTGATTCGAAAATACTTTTATATCATGAACAAATTGCAAAAGGCAATAAAAGAGGCTGTAGGCAAGAGAGAATCACTTGCAAACTACCTTAGATGGCACTCAATCAAGATGCTTGAATTTGTACGGTAGGAAAAATGTACCAACGCCGGGAAGAGTCTAATCACGTTGTCGTAGCGGAAAAGACTGATTGGCCCTAGCTGGAAGGCGAAGCTGAAATAAATGAAGGACGATGTAGCAGAAATTGAATGAGGAAGTACAGGGCAGAGAAGCTTTCCAAGGATGAAAGACACCCACCCCTCAAGCCAAAAAGTAATTTAAAACATGATTTTCCTCACTAATGGATTTTATTCACTTGACTTTCGGGCATACAACTTCTGTTTTATCTTTTCATTTACTTTCCGATACTGAGGGCGAATTTATATCTATTTCAGATTGGCCAAAAGGCGGAGAGAACACACCTTAATTCGTCGAAAGAAAATATTAAATAAAATTAAAATAAAATACTTACCTGGGCCATATATAGACTCCAGACACTTCAAAACCATAGTTCCAAGCACCGGCATAGGCGCCTTGATGTTTTGGTCCCGTACAAACGCCATAACCGTGAGCTTTACCCTCCTCCCAGCCACCACAATAGGTTCCGCCATCCTCAAAATCGAATCGGCCACCATTTATTTGCGCACGTTTTCCGGTTGTGCCATAAGATCCGGGTGGAGAATTTGGGGCTGTTCCGCCTCCAACAACTCCCCCCGGTGGTCCTGTTGCTACCGACCCATTTTGTTGTTGTTGTTGCTGCTGCTGCTGACCCAAACTCGAGTGCTGCAAATCAGACGATTGTTGCTGTTGCATGATTCACTCGGTATCACCCGCTCCAATGCAGGAGATGATATCGATGCTGTTTTTATGTGGACAAATTTCGTTGAGCTTTTTGAGCTTTTCAAGTTTTCGTAACACTTCTACTTTAAAATATTCTCTCATTTAAAACTATTTCAATTTATTCTTTCTTTTTCCTACTTTCCCAGGAATTTTTAAATATTTCATTTCTTAATTTTTTTATTTTTATTTATTTTATTTTTTCTTTCTATTCTCGTTTAACTTAGAGCACTTACAAATTTAAGGCTTAAAGACTACATCGATTCACACACTCTCCGCGATGAATGCATGCTAATTAAGAAATTTAAAGTTGAAGAAAACAATAATCAAAGAAATTGTAAATTTAATTCATGTCGACGAAATTAAGTAATTCAATTTATCTTAGAGGCAGCATGTGGCGACAAATAAATCTGCTTCAAGGCACTTCTTTAGATTTTAAAATCTCAATAAATTTTGCATTGTTTGCAGAAATGGGGAGAACTGCTTTAGCGCGGGATGACCCACCATTAGTGTTCAGTTTAAAAATACACGGAGGAAGATATTACTTTTCATTCTAGTTTTATTCTGTTTTTTTTTCAAATACATAATGTAATCAATCACGTGAACTGATATCCGAGTATCTTAAAAGAGTTTGGATTCAAAGATTAGAGCAAGGAAATACAAGTGTAGGATGCAACCCTTTGTAAATCAAATACAATTTTGTTATTGCCCTTTTTTAATAAATACATAAATAAAAATTAGTTCGGTGTCGACGACATTGTTAAAGGAATACACCGAAACAAAGTCTAAAACTATGAATCATCTATAAAAGCACTGGTTCGCTAGCTGATTTGAGTTCTTGGCTCTGACGTGCTAGTGTGAAAGTACAAACATTTCACTAAAATTAAACAGATGATGACCAGCTCGTAAATAGAACAAACAGTTCTCGTTGCCCAAAATGCAATTCTGTCAATTGAAATTCGATTCATTTAATAGGTATTATTACCAATCTTATAACTTTTGTCGCTAAGTACGCTTTAGTTTGGAAACAACCGGACGCAAAGTTTCAAATTACACTAAAAAAAAAACTTTACAATACTTCATTCAAAAGTACAGGGTGGACGAACTTCTACCACTTATATCATTCTATTCACAAAAGGTTTTATATTATTTCTTAATCAGTATCGATATGTGATTGAAAAGGCACTCGGAGTACCAAAACAAACTATGTCATATATGCACTATTAAATGGTATACTGATTTAGGTCTACAAGAAAACTTGTTCGAGAGACCGGTATTCGCTGAAGAAGAGTCCAACGCATAATGAAAGAGGATTTCAAACTAAAGCCTTACAAGTTACTTAAAAGACAGTTTGTTACTCATACCACCCATCCCTCCATCCTTTTCTCTTAAGCCAAGTAAAATGAAAAACGACAGAACACTTTTATGGGGATGTTTCTATCCATGAAAGCTTTAAGATCAACGCTGCTAAAACCAAACTTACAAGCTTGTATTCTAGAGGGATATGTGAATGAGCAAAAGATAGAACAACAAAATAGCATCTAAGCTAAAGCCTTTGTCAATCGGTTTCTTCGGTACATCGTTCACATCTATTATCCGGATGTGATTACCAACAACGACCTACACAGACTCACACGTCAAGACGGAACTGACATCGGTGTTCGAAGATTAAAGTGGCAATGGATTCGCCATGCACTGCGAATCAGACAAACAACAAGGCTCACTAGAGTCTAGAGTGAAACATGCATGGAACTCAAGACGCAACACGTCGAATTGGGAAGTTACGCGAAGAAGAAAGGTACACGGAAAGAAAATTTCTGTAATTTTTATACGCAAATGCCGGTAAAAATTGTGGGTTTCAATTTTAATTGTGTTACAACTGTCGGAAACCTTAATTTTTACGGAAAAGCACAGTAAAATTTCTTGAACGATGAGCCCCGAGTATTTGTTCGGTTTCAAAGGATATTCGTAGCATAGAATTCAAAAGTAATCAAATTAATTTCGGGTGGAAAGCAATGAAGAAACCAGAAGATTACGGACCAAAGCTAACGTATGTGTTGTTTAGACATAACAGGAGCTACCAGATCAACTTCGACAAGGGCCCTCGAGGTCATTTTAAACATTACTCCACTGGGATTCCATGCGAAATGGGTGGGACTTAACTTGGCCGACCATTTATGCATGAATAAACTGTAGAAAGTATGCGAAATACAAACACAACATTAAAAGATCGCTTAAATTTGCAACGGATATGAAATCAAAACTTTTCAAGGAAGAAAATTGCTGGGATTTCCAAACCGGAAACCCTAACATGTAGGCATACCTTAAAAATTACTTCCCAACAAAAATTGAGTGGTCTGCTATATGCAGACGACTCAAAAAGCGAGCGTGGCTGTGGTTTCGAGGTATCATGCGAGAAACAAAATCTGGAAATTTGGGGCGGGGTAAACAACTTCTCCTATGTTCTTTAATGTGAAATCGCAGCGATAAAGACAGGAGCTAAGAAACTAACAGCACGAGTAATAAAATCCTCTACGTACAGATAACCAGGCGCCCATCAAATTATTGACAAACGCTGTGGTAGAATCTAAAGCGGTAGAGGGATGTAAACAAGCCCTAATGAAGTTAGCCCGAAAAAACGATGTCTCTCTAACGGCGGAATCCCAACAAATGAAAAGTCGAATAAGCTGGCGCACAAAGGCGCTAATGAGGAAACTCTAATATAACTCAATCTGAGCGTCTCCATTCAGGAAGTCCAAACGGAAATCCTGGCTACACAGGAGGCACAAAGAAAATTGGGAGGTATACAACATACAACAGTGGAGACACAGAAAGGAGTTCAAGGGACTTCTCAATGGATAAAAATCAGAAAAGATAATCGAGTAAAGCCCAATTGAAACTTTTTGTTGGCCTCGTGACAGGGATTGCGCGACTAAAGCCTCATACAAAAAAAAATAATAATAATAATAAAAAGGATGCGGAGAAAAAGATATAACCGTTTTACACGTTCTCGGGCAATGACCGGCCTTAACGCAAAGAAGATTTAGAGTCTTAGGAACGTACTTCTGCAAAAGACTTAGCAGAAGTGAATAGATTGTGATTTAAATCAATTATCCAATTTATTATGGGTATCAGTTGACTGGTACAACGAGCCACTAAAGGCCTCAGTAGAAGGGAGATGCACATCTTCCTAGTAAACTAACCAAACAATTAAATTAATTCACTTTAAACAAAAAATTAAATAAAACATATACGCAGTCGGATACTCGAACCCTAGTAATCAACAGCGCACACTAATGTCTTCACCACTATCTTCACTTTCCACAATTTATTTCCAACGAGATTAAATGAGCTGCGAAAATTGCGGAGGAAACCGGTAAAATTTGCCGGTTATTTCGTGAAATATTGTATATTAGGTGGTAAATTTTTTCTAAATCACAAATTTACAATCACGTAAATTTTACGGTACTGTCCCACAAAAATTACGGGCAAGATCGTAAATTTTATTGTACGGCTGCTTAAATTTTGCAAGAATGTATTATTTGCAACACGATTACGGTGAGTGGAACCGACATTTTTCCTGAAATTTGCTCCCCGTGTACCCAGAACAAAAAAAATAATTAGAGTTGAGAGTCGGTGCAGTAAGCGCCCCGTGCCCCACAAATGGTTAAAGGAACGCGAGAGATGTTTAGCGTAGATAATTTCTAATGAAGACCTACACAGAATGATTACCATAGACAGTATAAGACAACTGTATAAGATGACGGAAGTGGTAATGGACAGGACATACGCACGTTTAGAAAAGAATCTAATAATTTTTTCAACAGTCAATAAAAAAAAGTTGAAAATCATACAATTAAGTATATGGAGATAAGCTATAGAAAAGGTAAAAAAAAACACTAAATAGCCGAAGCAGATGGCTCGGAACCGGTTCCCACGAAGTTTAGAAAAAAAGAGGATACAATCATATATATTTGATAGTAAAAAGGAATCAAAACTCTATATCGAACTAAGGTTCTATCTAATTAAAGACAAAAACATGTACACCATCTTGCAGCAACCCACTCCACAGAAACATTTGAACAGAATTTGACAGTAATCTATGAAATAAAACCTGTCCAGCAGTCTTGACCAACGTATCGATTAAAATTCGATAAATTGATTCAAACCCACACGAAACCACCTGACTATAAACCAAAAGGAAGAAGCTATTTACCTAATCGCAAGGCAAGATGACTCGTAGACAAAAAAATTTCAATATAAAATAGAATTTAACAATGTAAAAGATTTAGAGAAGAAAAAAAAACAAGAATCGAACAAAAAAAACGGTCTTTCCTTGCTCTCTCAGTGTAAATTTTTAACGTTTAGGCTTTGTTATAAATAGAAGCATATCGAGGTGGAAAAAACTTTCAATACAGGCTCACAAAAGAAAAGCTGACTATCACAGCCATGCCGATCTATACAGACAAGCATTTTCTATTAAATTATTTAATGCACCAAAAGAAGACAGTTTTTATCTAATTTTTTTTCGAAATAAAATAAATATTTTATTTTTTGTATAATTACCAAAAAAAATTAAGAAGTGCATTGAAGCAGATTTTTTTTCGAAAATCTAAAGTTGGTTATTTTTATTGGTTTTTTTTCGTTAAGTTTAAGGTATTGATTTTGCTTTTTTATTTTTTATCACTTGATTTATCTGAGCATTTAATAACTTATTTATTTTTATTAGAATTTATCAATTTTTTTCCACAATTTTCTTTCGAATGGCACCTTTTCAAAAACTTTTTTTTTTTCATTTTTGTTATATTTTTATATTAAAAAAATTCGAAGGATTTTCACTGGGTACTAGAAAATGATTTTCGAACACAATTATTTCACTAAATTATTGTTTTATTTCGTAAGCAGCACTGAATAGTATTTTTAATTCATTACATGAGCAGGTTTTTCACTTTTCACTTCTTTTTTTTTCTTACAAATATAACCCGAATATGTAAGCGGCCTCCATCACTTACTGCACTCAAAAAATAATTTTAGTAAATCCCAAGTTGAGGTAGAAACAGAAACAAATTAGCGATAAAAAAAGGGAAATCCTCCATTGATTCAAGATA
Organism: Leptarthrus brevirostris; assembly: GCA_964036015.1. Lineage (NCBI taxonomy): Eukaryota > Metazoa > Arthropoda > Insecta > Diptera > Asilidae > Leptarthrus > Leptarthrus brevirostris. The sequence goes on from OZ038375.1 coordinate 109,756,345, forward strand.
TTTTCATTCACTTGAAATTTTATAAAATTACCTAAGGGGTCGCCGTTTCTATTAGATTTCCCCAAATACCCCGACATAATTTAGCCCGAGATTTTTACATTTCCACAATATTTTAGTGGTACTGTTCTCAAAAAAACGAAATAAGTGGAAATGCTAGTTTTTCATTCTTTTCCCCGTTTAGATAAAACAAAAAAAAATAAAATAATCACTTTCGCGTATGTACACGTATAATACGCCTGTATCCGATAGGCCAAGTGAAAACTTTCGGTTGAGTTTTACGCGATTTTAGAATATCCGACTCAGACCTCGCCACCGACTGGGTATATTCAATTTTTTGGGGCAACAGCGGAAAATGTTGGGGATATTCGAGGTTAGAATTAGCAAAAGTTTTATCAAAGTATTAACATTTGCTGTTGCCAAAATTGTGTTTGTAATTGAAATTTTTCTGTCATTGTAGTGCAAATATCTGCACTGTGATATATTCACGATTCTCGAACAAGTTTCGAATCAAAAACGCGTGGCGACTACTTTAGATCAAGAACTGTGACCATTTATCCCACATATCATCTCACTCGATAGCTTCCCTATAGCTTCGTTGCCAGAGGATCGTATGCAATTCAAACATAAACGAATGTGGTAGTTATCCCGAATCTATAAAGGCGCATGCTCCGAGCTATGCAGATATAGAGTAGAAATATATTCACATCACATTCTCGTGGTGGTATTATAAATAAAATGCCCAGCAAACCTGTAGTTAAGTTTTGAAGAAAATTTTATTTTGAGACAGATATGTGGACATAAGATTTCGGTTGGATTGGATGATGGTAATCTGGCTCATTTCAAAACAGATCTGAGCAATCTTGGTCTACATTTCATGAATTGTTTTCCTAATGATAAGTTTCGCTTTCATCATTTGTATTTTTTTCGATTTTGGCTTCAATAAAATATGTACTTCCACTTCGTTCGAGCTATTTTTAGATCACGTTGTAAATGGTTGAGCACCAACAATGTAAGATTTCATTTGTTTAAAACTTCTTTTCAAAAAAAAACTTTTTAAGCCGAAAAACTTTCTAAACCCCTCCGCCGATCCTCTTTCCTCTAAACTACAGAATTTTATGTTCCATATTTTGAGTAAAAAAAGTCATTAAAAATTGCATAATGGCAATGACTTCCAATATAACAGACGTATATTATCTTCTTACAAGAATGTTCATAAAGCAAAGCAGTGAACTACCTGAAAGATATCAACATTTGGCTCCTTAAATGATTGCACCGGTGCGAACATATGTAAATGCACAAAATAAACTTTAATTGAGTTTCCTTCTAAGGCAGAAGACAAACTTCCGGGCTGAGAGCTGGGAATAAATTTATCTATTCCCAAACTAAAACAGTTATTGGAATAACGCTGCCAATCCAACATCCAAAGATCTTTAGTAAAACATAAACTACAAAAAACAACAGAACAGCCGAAAAAGTAAAAAGTATCCCCACTCCTAGATAAGGACCCCGTGGGACATATTCCAGAAAGTGTAAAAAAAAGTAAGAGTATCCCCACTCCTAGAGCAGGTCATAACCACACACTTGTCGAAATTGTGCTGATACACTAGCCTCAAAAAACCTGAGGTCATCCTGAACCCAGACACAATCGCCAGCATACCTAATGCTTACGAAAATTCCCACGTCATCTACATATATTAAGACATTACAGCATTTTGGGAGATAACCAATGTCATCAACAGATTAAAACAAAAAGCGGCCAAGGTGACTGCCCTGTGGAACACCAAATGTCGCCCTGATTAATCTTAAAGTTAAATCGCGAAAATAAACTTGAAATATTCTATCGGTCAAATACGACTGAAAGAAACGGATCAGAGCAGAGTGAGACTCAAGCTTGAGCAACTTGAAAACAACGATGGTATGAGGAAGCCTATCAAAAAACAGCTTCATGCAAAACCCGATATTACGCCAGATGTATACTCGAGGAAGTTATTTATTGTAGATCTTCCCACAAAACTATGTTGATTATTAAAAATCAGAGCCTTACAATACATCGAGAGGTGTTATAACGAAAATAGCTTGGTATAGAAAAAAAGCTTATCAATCGGCCTATAGTTAGTTATATCCTTTCTAGGACCCTTTTTGTGAACAGGTATAATAACAGTTCCGGAACACGCCCGCTGGAGATTGATTTATTCAGCAAAATACCTAAAGGCTAAACCAAGGCGTCCGAAGATTCAGCAACGTGATCGAAATACCATCAGGACCCGAAGAGAAGCTCACCCGGAGACCATTAATGTGGTGAAGAATCCTCGCTGATCAAGGCTACTAGAACGATCAATAATAGGTCAGGCACAAAATCGGGGAGAGAGGAACAAATCAAAAAAATAACGCAAATTTGTTACAGATGTAAACCATCCAGAGTTTATTTTTTCTATGCTTCAATTCCACGCAGCTCCGCATTGTATCATGAAGATGTGATTTAATACGCTGAAAAGGTACGCAGGCAACAATACCCTCATATTTGTACCTTCTCATAAAATAAAGCAACATCAACGCCAAAAATATTAAAAGGAAAATTCATTGAAGATAACTTACTTCTGTGTTCGCAGTAGTCAGCCTTTCTAAAGAATTTCGTGTAATCCTCTGGACAATCTACATAAACGATCAAAAGGCGATGAATACGGAGGATAGTGAGAATTGGGAGGTATTAGGTTCAGAAAAGGATGCTCGAAAAGGTTGTTTTTAGAAATCAAGTTTTCTACCTAAACCGTTTATTACTTCACTCATTTGGTGTAAACCAAAGGAGCAAAGAGAGTTAAGAATGTAAGTCGAGTCGAGACGTAAAGTCGTCCGAAGGATTATTTACAAGCATCCAACACCCAACCTAAATTATGCACATTAAAGTCGTCTACTCAAACCATCTCGCCCTCCGGATTCAACGGAACAACAACATAATCAAGACATTATCATAGACAGAGAGATCATTCACATCCCGACTGGAAATCAGATTAGGCGGAATGTAGCAACAACGCAAAGATATATTTTGAGATGGCAAATAAATCTTCACAGCTACAAGCTCAACGCTAAGAGTCGTTAAGCAGCAAGGGACATGAAAAATTCAAATCGGGCCTGCAGACGAACAGGACGCAACCCCGGACCTTAGAATCGGTATTCTGAAACTTTCTTACAAAAACATGGCGTTTCCACGCCAGGTTTTTATAAGGAAGATTTAGAAACATTCCGCACCCCACACATCCTGCACTGGCTATCGATGCTAACTTAGCTGGTCACTAATATCCGATTACCAAATTCCAGACTAGAATGTAACATCTTAGAAAGCAAAGAAGTCTTTCGGCCAAGTCTTTGGAGACATCTTGGTATAAAAATAAGAGGCATGTTCAGAAAGTAAGAGTTCTGTGCCTCTAACGCTCAGAGGCATTTTTTCTTGACAAAGTAGTTCAATCTGTCGCACCTCATTAGAGTGACAATTCTTGATGAAGTGCCGGTTTGAAATGAGCGCTCATGTTCACAATACCGCCACCTGCAAGGTGCCCGAAAAAACACGACCGCTGTGTTTTGGACCAAACAGGAATCCTCCTTTCCATGCCACAGGGGAACCAATTAGATTTTGATTATATTTACATCAATTCCTTCATTCCTTTCTGCAAAGTGTAATTAATACCGCGGTAACAGTGAAGATTTGTACAAGACTGCCAAATAATTGACAGGAAAGACTCTTGTAACTGAAAACCTTGTAAGAGACCCGAACGATAATATTTTGTTGAGGTTCCAAGTAACCTTTGGCCCGTCGAATCATCAGAATTGGCGGGTCAAAGCCCTCTGCAGTATCATCGAACAGTTCGCCTGCCTCCATTCCATCTTACGTGCAGTATGTTCAGCAAGAAAGTGAGCGGGATCATTTGGTAAGGATGCGATTGGTTTTAATTTCTTTGAATCTTTAGTTCCTTATCTTTTGCGCAGTATAAACATAGTTGATCGACTTATTGTGTTCGTTATCTTTCTGAAGCGATACGAAGCAATGTTTTTAGGGCAGTTATGTGAAAGGACCGGAACTGACATTAACGCGGCTGCAAAATATAAGTCAAAAAAGTATAAATATAAGGGAAAAGTCGGTGCAAAATAGACCCTTATTTCCCCTTTTCGGCAATTTCAAATTGGAAGCAATTACTTTGTGATTGAAAAAAGTTATAATTAGTTAAAAAAAAATTTTTTTTTAAATGATATCAAAAAGATATTTTCGGAGACTATCGGGCAGAAATTCAGTCACGTGGAAAATCGGTGGAAAGTTCCATTTGGAGTTGATGTGACAATTCTCCGTAAAATAATATGAATAACGCTTAGGACATCGATATACAATATTAGAGTTATGAAGGAACTTCGTAAAACATTAGACCTCGTTCTTGAAGCGCTATTGATTAAAACCTGACATTGAGAAAGATTGCCGACGGCAACAAACGATTGTTTTCTACTGAAAATAGATTACGCTAAAAAATACCATCGTAGAGTAAGTTCTGGCAGTTGGGAATACATCTTAAGCTTAAGTTCTATTTGCAATGTTTGTTAGCAGACCGGTTCATGTTCTTCTTTCGCCCCATGCACTAAAGAAGTTAAGAGAGATAATTTGAACCACCGGAAGATCTATTTAGAATATGAGTAGAGGTCATGATAATCAAAATCTCTTGGATTCAATAGTGTCAAACAAAAAACAAATAGAAATCGTCAAAATCAAAAATATTTCGGTGTCGCAAAGTTAAAGGCATTGCTCATTGGATATTATTTTCAATGGATCAAACAGTTACTGGCAGATTATGTTTGATTATTTTTGGAGCAATTCTGAGAAAGGCAATGACCCTTATGGGGGTCTCTTACAGGACATTCAGCTGTTATTTAAGCTGTTAACGTAGGTAATCAACAATACCTAATCCTTTCTCTTATATTTGGTACCATGCAATAATTTCCTCTCTCTTTAGTACCTATAACCCCTTGTGGGGTATGCGGCGGGAGAAGGAGAGTTTAAGATGGATTCCCAATGGTATTTTTACCGTAATCTGTTGTCACGAGCCGCCGCCGGTGGGGTTCAAACTTGGGACCTTCGGAGTGGAAGGCCAATAAATTAGCACTTATTTCACCGACGACTCACTTTTCTTACTGAAGCTAGAAATGCTGATTATTCTTAGTTCCAGATATAATTCGCTCTAAAGGTTTAGGCGTCACAAAGAGAAAACATTTTAAATAATAAAAGTTGCACTATTTCATCTTTACAGCATAAATCCGATTTTTTATCAGAGCGTGTAAGATGCAAAAAAAAATACATAATCACATTATATTATTTCCATAAAATAAATGTAAAGATATTTTTTTAAATAACAAAATTAAATCAAATAAGTAAGGTTTTAGTCAAAAAAAAAAAAAAAAAAAAAAGCCTATCAAGGACTCTGGCTGTCCGGGTAAATAAAAAAAAAACACTCCAAAGTATTGAAAGAGCAAAATCTTTTCCTCTTTTGGGAGCAATAAAACAAATTTTCAAACTTGTTGATTTGGTCTAATAAAATCAAAGTGCCCTTATCAAGAGGCAGAAGATTATTGCGAGATAGCTTTTGTGTTCCTAAACGTACCCGAAGCTTCATCATATGAAAAATACAATCGTAAAGGAAAGACTTTTACAACGCAGGTCCCATGTTTATGCTCAAATAAAATTTCGTTCGAGTCTATTTGAAAGTACTTTAAAACCACAAAACACCAGACACAGTACAAGACACTTTTCAAGAAACGGTTTCACTTGGAAGAAAATTGCAGATCCCTTGCCTTGTGACACTAAAAAAAAATCCACCACCCAAAAGTCAAGTGAAATTTTTTGAGTGCAGCAACGTGAATATAAGCGGAGACTCTTAATGCTCGAGAGTACGTTTATTTAATATTACGAAAATAATTTCGACTTCAAAGGAGAAGAAAATTAACAAAACGTTCGCAATTTAGAAATTGTTTTTTTTCTCACATATTTTGGGTCGAATTGTTGAGGTTAAGCAAGCAAATTATAGGCGGCGATAAATTTATACACGGATCCACTCGATTCAAAATAGGAGAGCGCGTCGCGTTCCAAGTTCGTTTCGTAAAAATCGTCTCACAACTGAACCAAAATATGTAAAACCAGCAATTTTAAGAGCTTTTCCCACTCAGGTACTGTGATTTTCCATATACACACGTACGAACAATACGAAATTTTTCCTTATTTTCATCCCAACACGTTTGAAAATCAGAAGTCACCGAGATTTATTTCGTTTACATTCTTTTTATGTATCTTATGACTTTGTCACATTATACTTATCTACGCCACTGTATTGCACACTTAACTTTCTGTAATTGTGTTTTTTTTTCGTACAAACTGCATATATGAAATGTGTGTCAGGAAAAAACAAAAGAGTTACCACCAGACACTGTTGTTTGTTCAAATAGGTGGAAGAGCACACAGGACGTGATAGAAAAGGATTTCCATATTAACACTTTTCTTGACACAATATCCGTATAATCCTTGAGCAGAGTTTGTTCATTACATCCATGTTCCAACTTTTCATAGCAGGAACCTTGAACACACCGTGCCATAATAGAATTTTTTATGAACCAACAATTTTTCCAACAATATGTTTACATCAGAGATACGTAGTTCAATTCGATATTATTTAATTGTATCAATTTTTTGCACTAGTCTTTGTGAAAATTTCGTTGTCCCTACGTTAGATGTAGTTGGCGAGATACGTTTTAGGGAATTTCATTAAGAAAATCATAGATTTTTTCACTCAGATATCGCACATCCTTTCCCGATTGAATGCAAGTTTATTATTTAATATTTGATTAAAAGCTGCTTTAGCACCCGAATTTTAGGTAAAAAGATAATCTTTAAAACAAATGCAAAATACCCTTGAAATATATTTTAGTAAAAATAAGAAGGAAACTGTCAAAAAATACGAAACGACAGGCACCGCGACACTGAACAGTTTTCTCTCGTTTGGGAAAATGAATTTCCCAATTGAGTACATAGCCGTATCCGTTGCTGTCAGGTATTTAAAAGCTGCGGTCATACGAAACATCGCACATGTTCACATTGACTATTGTGCTCAACATGAGAACATTTCAGATAATCCTCTCAGATTCTCAGCAATTTTTCAAATTCCTGCTGGCCCATCTCCGAAAGACTCTCATTTATAGCTTATCCACGTCCCGGCACGCCAATGGAAATAAAAGCCCTGCGAATTTTCTTACTTAATAAAGCTTTTATGCAACAGGAGAAAGCTTTCAATGTTTACACAGGAATTTGTTTTTTTTTTCTTCTTTTTTTTGTATTGCCTGGGATAAAAAAAATTTGTTGGATAAGAGAGAGAAAGAGAGTGGGAGAAAAGTTGGAAGTCCTTGTGGGTGTACGTCCGTTTCATACAAGATTACGTTAACATTTTTGTTTCTTGGTAAAAAAAATCAGCAAAAATAAATGACTCATGAAATTAACATGTCAGTGATTCAATTCTTCTGTGAGCTAGAAAAACACAAGGGAAAAGACCGAATAATTAATTAATGCAAACCAAAATTAGTTTTATTGAGTATAGATCTGATTTGTCTTGCGAGAGGATGACTACACAACTTAAAATGCAATGACCTTCTACGTTAGACTACAATTTTTTCAATGGTATTTATTTGGAAGCGTAATTACAACAAATGGAATACCTGAAGTTAACAAAAAAGCTCCTGCGCTAGAATTAGAGTTGATGCCCTATTCAGGTAACAAACTTCGTATAATATTCGAAACGAGTAACCAATGGTGTACCAGTATCTATGGAGTTGCTCTGAGATCATTGCACAAATTGGCCAAAAGGCAGTTATGTTGCCCCTCACATTGGGTCAATTGTGCCCTATAGATTCATTGGATTCTATCCTTTTATAACGCTGCTCTTTAGATTCATCCTGCTTCTCTTAAACCTCGTTTGTTCGCCAACTTGTTGGATTTGGAAATTTACATTAATTGGAATTTCAGCAAAGGTCACGGGGGGTTCAAATCTGAAAGGGTTTCATTTGCACAATATAAAATATATTATTATCTATGAGTAGACTCGCACTTGGCCGGCATTTTTTATGAATAAATTTGTCGAAAATGTTCCGCGAAAAAAAGAACCTAATGCAAGTAGGCACGTTGCGATACCACTGATATAAACTTGGCATCGATAGTTTCGCTTCAATACCGGGTATATCGATTTCGATACAGAATATCGCCGAATTCCTTTTCTTTTATCAAGAGGCAAGGAAGTATTTAGCTATCGTGGCAATTACTGTCCCAGCAAAAAGGTTCTTCTCCAAGGCTTGAATGATTGTGAACATATTTTCTCAATGTTGAGTGGATCTGAACTCCCGATGTCCTCAAGTCTTAGCGACGAAGGGTATCCGGTTCATTTAGAGTTCATAAACCTCTAGAAATGCTTAGGCTCGTTAAGTCCTTTTCATTCTATGAAAATACTCCTTATACGAGTCTTGCAAACCAAAGAAATACTGGGAGCATAAGTTAGAATAAATCAAATAGTTAGCGTTGTCGCTTGAGGTGCAAGAGGTATTGCTTTATTTCATAAATTGTACAAATGTTTCAATGAATTATTAATCCACGGTAGACATGATTGAAAAGCAAGAGGCACATGATGTGCGAAGGTAAGAAAGACAATGTCGCAGAAAGAGTTAAACACCTTATCAATGTCCCGCTCGCCAAGAACACTGGACCAGATACAAGCAGAAAGCTAGTCAATAATTTTCGAAAAATCAGCAATTTTAAAGTCATTACAGTATTTATTAGAAGCTTAACATAAAGTAAAGATCGGATAAAAAAACGAAGTACATGAAGTACTGGACGATGAGAAGTCTCAGGGACCAAGGGAGTCAAACAACGCCTAACAAAAGTGCCCTTGTCGTCAGCCGAAGGCCATTAAAAATCTCCGTTAAGTAACAAGTCATCAGAAGGGAGTATCACATCAGTGATCCAATCGTCGCATAGAGCCAATTTCTCAGAGGTACTTGGTGAAGAGCCATGAGATATGTAAACTTTGCCCACATAAACGCTTTTATGAGGTAGCTTTAGTGTATCCAAAATCAATAAAATTAGTCAGTATGCACGGAATGTCGCGACGAACGGCACATAGCACTTCGCCACCAACAAGAGCGTCAGCGAAGAGTGGCGATTCCGACAAAAAACCTGGAAATCAGAACCAAAAAGCTGTACGTCTGCAATTCTTCCACACAAGCAGGGTTCGGTTAAACAGACCACGCCTTCATCAGTAGTTTCAGAATGAATTCTGGATATAAAGATACACTTGGGTAGACCGCACGCAATTGACAATATTGGGAACTTCGGCGACACCTCCAGGTGCCGCATCACTTTGAGAGGAAATATTGTGTAAATATCCTGAATAACCCATGGAGCCAAAAAAAATATCGGATGGCGAAGACATCGGAGTCCTAGGAGACACCCCGTTGGAAGGTGTGGAGATATCGAACTTACGCTTTCGGTGAAATCGCCCCTTGCGTTTCTGTAGAAAACCCAAGTATTTCATTGCCAAGATAATATCAGTCCAGCTATATTCACTCGGTCGATTGAAATAGGTTGAGGGTGGACTGGCCGTTTTTTAAGCGACATTAAACAGCATTGAGTTTTGGATGAATTAAACGTAATACGATTTGCTCTGCCTCAAGCTCGGATCATAGAAATGTCAAAAGTTTTCAAAACTCTTCCAGAAACCTAAAGAAAGCCCAACACTGTAGTGCACTCCAATGTGTCTTACATTATGCTGTAAGGTTTTTTTTTGGCTTATCTCACAGCCTACTTTAGATACCAGCCCGGAAAACATGACAGTTCAGCCATTTTACCTCCAAGCGTTTCGTCATTATTACATTTTTCTTGTACGACAGATTAACCAATCATCTCTAAAATACATCACAATTAAAATTGAGAAACTTTTTATCGTGACAATATGTTCAGAACATTTGTAGGTTCACGTCAAGTAAATAACAAGTTGAGGCTTTAAAAATATTGTCAGAAATACTACGGGAAAGTAGAATTTCCCAACCTTTTCCAATTGTGTACTGTGGCAAGTTTCGGTTTGCTTACACCACCAACGATCAGCTGTTCGTGTCAACTTCCGGGATTGTATCTAGAGTAGGCTGTGCTTATCTTCTCCGTGACAAGTAGAAATCTGGCGTTGCCTCTTTTATAGTGCTCCGGTGGATGTTTTTTCTGGCAATTTTGTGTGAATGTCCACTGTTACCTCATAGACTACTTCTTCTGCCTTCTCTGCGCTACCATTAATATAATTACTCTGGCCACCCCGAGCGCCTTTTTGCTGAGAACTATATGCAGCCCCGAGATGTTATAGTCACGCTATTAAATTTTATTGTACCTGTAATTATAAACAGATCCATTTACCTTTTCACCCTTTTTGATTTTGCTCGCTTATTTCTAGTGATTCGAAGGCGGTCGCACAAAGTGGAACTGTTGAAAGGCCATTGCACATTCTTTTATTTTCGATGAACAATTGATACTGGTAAGCAAAAAAAAGTATTAGATGTTCGTGGAAATAATTTTGGTGCAAAGCTTTAATTTTTTTTTAATAAAAAGGTTCGCTAATTTATCACCGAAGAGTCGTATCTGAAATCATAAGCGAACGAAAAGGAATTTCAATAAATCTAAACACCTAAGAGAAACATTGAAAACGCTGAAAGCTTTAAGGCTTCTATTCAAGTTGTCTACAAGCATAAAATCGTCTGTTGTTGAGATATCATGACTTTAACGTTTTCTTGTTAAATAAGACTTGGCTTCGCTTTAAACTTAATTCTGTAAGCGCTAATGTTTACTACAACTTCAAATAGCATACATTGTGCATTATTATCTCCCCAGCGACAGAAAATAAACAATTGCTATTCGCACCCCTCGCCTAAGATTTTTCATCATTGCTCAAAATAACAAAGCAAAAAGACCAGTGATAACCTGAGAAGTAAACGAAAACAATAGTCACGATTCACTGGCATCTGGCACTGCTAGTGCTAGTGCTAGAGCCGCAAGCGGAGCGACACATTGATGAGAAGTTTTCATTTTTTTTTACGTTGCTCGGCTGTTATTTTCGTCGTTTAGGTGTTGGTTGAACGTTGCACCTCTCACCTTGATATATGCCCCTACCCGTAGTTTAACGTAAAACCACACCGGCCACCTGGTCAACCAGATCCAATCCCAATCCAATTCTGAGTCTGCTCAGTTCGTTGCAGTTTCGTATGATGAGAGTTTGTTTGTTCGGTTGGTTTCATTCTCACCATCGTGGCGGCGTTGCGCGCCTAATGTTAGTTTTGGAGTCCGTCATCCCACTGGAGCCCCCTTGGTACTTCATGCCCTTGAAGCACCATTTCGTTTATACCATCCAATGCTATTTATGAGCTGGTAAACAACACGAACAACAATCCAACAGCAGAGTGGTGGCCGGCCTCATACTACTAATGGCAGGCAACGAAACTTTATGGAGTCTCAGAGTGTTGCTTGTGTGCGCATCTCTGACGTTCGTGACTCGAACTCTTGTCTCGCGCTACAAATCCCAGTCCCAATTCCGTCATTGTGTCAGTTGTTTGTCATTTGTGAGTTCTGTAAGTTGCAAGCACTGCGGGCTTCCATTACATTTCATGGCAGCTTTGCCCCCATTAAAAAAAAAACCAAAAAACCTAAGTGGCGTCTAAAGAAGTTTTGAGATTTCGGCGGAATTTTTGTAAGTAATTCTGCACTAAAGTGTAACGAAAAAGAATAATGCAAACTGATGAAGATTTCAACATTAAATTTGTGAATATCGTGAAGAAATACAGGTGTCTGTATGACAAGAAGGTCCCGGAGTATCGTAACAAGGATTTTCAGGAAAAGTCATGGCTAGATATTGCCCAAGAGATGAGAGAAAGTGGTAAGTTGCTGAGATGTTATTGTCTTATCGTGTTTTCCAGGCCCATATGCATATCTCTGTGGCCAGTTTTTTTGGTAAAGTTGTTGACTACAAATCTGGCAATCGATATGTGACGTAGTGCTGCCAGAACGTTTCGTTGTTTATGTTGTCATTCCGATTATAATCATAACGCGGAACAAACGTGTGAGTTAAATTGAAAGCTTTCGCGTGAGAGGTTAGTTTTGTTGTATGTACCCTGACGAGTACACTTTATGGCAAAAGTGATTATTGAAAAATTATGTTTACAATAATAACAAGCAGTAGAAGTTCGTGAAAATAGAACTTATTTTAAAATGAGTTCGAAATAATTCGTTTAATTTTGTTCATTTTAGTTTCAATCTTGTTGTGAGGCCAGAAACATTTGTTGATTAGGTACGTAGTTCTAGGTCCAAATTGGCGCAAAAATTTTGAACATGGTGGAGTGGGACCGCGAAAGAGTGTGTAAATTTATTGAAGAATACAAAAGGCATCCAGTTCTTTGGGATGGTAGTTTAAAAGACTATTATGGTAAAACTGATACAAAATTGAGTGCCTACGCGGAAATAGCTAAGTCAATGGACATTTCGGAAGATGAAGTTGAGAGAAAGATTCAAGGACTGAAAGTACAATTTAATCGAGAATGTGCTAAGATAAAAACTGGAAAATTAGAGAGAAAGCGCTGCTCTTCCCCGTGGTATGGATATAATTTGCTATTGTTCTTAAAACAGTCCAAACCTACTAAGAAAGTAGAGAAGGTAAGATATGTCTTGTTTTATATAGAAGTAGACATAGTTCTAGAATATTTTATATTTTAATAAATTCAAAAGTGCATACACAATATCCCATAATGCTTAGCAGAGTCGCCATACATTTTTTAAATTTATAAGTGTCTCGTTTTCCAATATTTTCTGAATGTGTTCCCATGATAAGACATGGAAAAAAAAAGATAAGCCACAAAAGTTAGATTCTTATCTAATGTGCTGTCCCGTGAATTTCGTTTCCAACTCGTTATTAAGCGATTGAAAAATTTCTTGGAATTAAAATTTCAATTTTCGTAAAAGTAGACTTAATAGTAATGAGTAATTAAGTATAATTTGTTGCTCAGGATAATTTCAATTTATTTTACCTAAAAAAAAAGCTTCTTTTCAAATTCCTATTTACTATTTACAATTTTTCCGGCATAGAACACTTATGAAAAGAAACTCCTTACTTCGGGAATTGATCTTAATCAGGGACCTACAGGATCTTGTTTTCGTACTCGATTTGACAGCCAATTTGGCGTCTTATCAACAACTTCTTTGAAACAAAATTTACAGAGAAGTTCTGGATCAACTTAAACCTTCATTAAATCCTTGAGTTTTGATTTCGAGTAAAGGAGAATTTTATGAGGGTTTCAAAAAGGGCAATCCTCTTTCTTCATCGTGTATGTATGCGAGCATTTTTCTGAGAAACTATTATGCAGGTTTGGTTCGATTTTTCCATCTTCATAAGGCAATAAACGGGTGCGAAAATGGTCCCTTATTTCGCTTATAAATCTGAATGTATGTGAAGGTAAAACGGGTTTGATTAATATGTTCGAAGTATTAATGAGGCGTGTCAAGTAAGGTATACGTTCATCGCAAACTATTCGATATCTTTTGCAATAGATGTTGGCCGATTATTTCAAGAAAAGAACATAAAGGATAAAAGAATGGATAAATTTGTGATTAGAAAAAAATAAATTACAAAATATAGGATTTACTCCATAAGTTATGATTCCCAGTAACATTTTTTAATAAGGAATTACATAAAGGCAGCGAAATCCAAAACCGTACAACAGCAACACTGAAAATTAAAGAATCTGTCTGACAGACGAATATAACTACAAATTAACGACTTACGGACTTTTTCCTTTACTTTTGCTGTGATACCTTGCTTCTTGCCAAATTTCATGATCCTAGGTCAACGTGAAGTATCCTATAGGCTTTGATTTATTTGCGAGTGTCAAAATATGCGTCAAAATGGGCGTATTTCGCGGCATAAATGACCGTATTTTTTGATTGTGTTGACTTAGAAGCTTTGATTTTTTTACAGCTCTAAGGGACCGTGAACCTTAGTATTTCATATTAATTTCAACTCGATACCTTCACGCGTTCCTGAGAAAAAACGTCTTGACAGCCAGCCAGCAGGCAGACGGACAACGAAGTAAACCTATACGAGTTCCTTTTATTATCGTTTTGAGGTACGGAACCCTAAAAACACGATTTGTCGGCTGATACCAAAATGACCGACAAATGTTTACTGCTTAGATTACATGTGTGAAAAAATCAGCTTGTTAATTTTGATCGAAGAGAAAAATTTAAACAACTTGAAACATTATTGTTTCTGTTACGCACAAAACAATCAAATCGGGAAATCTTTCATAATCTCTCCTTAAAGACGGAGTTGGATCAATTCGTTGAGCCGCACGACCACCATGCCATGGGTGCCGGGTTCAAGACCAGATTTCTCCGTGAGCTTTTATTAAGAAATTAAAATAATCTACTCCGTCTCTGGGCTGTTGTCTAGCTCGCAGCAATGCAAAAACAAGACTTTCAAGTTTCCTTCCGGCCAAAACTATGCTAACGCATCAAAGGGTTGTTCCCTAGGATTTGGCCACATCGTATAAAAAAACAAATAAAAAACAAGATTTGGAGAGAGCTGGAGAAAGAAAACGAACGACCAAGGAATGATGTAACTTCTCTTTGTTGTCGAAAACGAACGCTAAGGAGAGATATGGAGTGATGATAAGAAAGTAGAAAACAAATTCGGCTCATTTCAAATCTGTTCCTCTTTCGCTGTTCTTTGCTAATAAGTTCTATTTTGAAAATCAAGATCAAGAGAATTTATAATTTACTATGGTCTAGTTTTATTTAGAATTAAAGCTCCAAATAACAGTCGCCGATGGAGTAATAACGTTTCGGCTTATCAATCCGGTGTCTGCGGTTCAAATCCCACCGACGGTTACCCATGGATGTTTTCTGCTGCCAACAGATTACGATAAAAATGGCATGGCGGTTGCAGAGAAAATCTCAGCGGTTCGGAATCTCAGTTGCAATCGTAGTCTCGAAGTTGTTCTTCCGCCCTACAAGGGGTTACAGAAACGATGGAGAGAAAGAGCCAAAATACAATGAACGAAAAAAATTTATTTAAAGTACAGCGCTATCATACTTCTTGATACAATGAAACCAAGCCAGCTAATAATATATTTCAAATATTTCCTTTAATTATTACTTTGCTTTTAAATTTCACTCGTCTTTACTAAATCATGCTCGATAATTTTATAGAGTCCGACTAAAAGTTGTGAATATTTTTCTAGACTTTCATGTATCCATCTGTAGACATGCGTTGCAACTTAAATGCATTGTTATTAACTGGAATTGGGTCAATTGGTTGAATCAGGTTCAACTCTCGAACTGTCATAATTGGTCAGTGCAGTTGCCTTTAGCCTTTCAATGAAAATTATAATGAATACTGTAGCAAAAATTGTTTATGACAAATTCACAAATAACTCTACGTATTTCTGCCCAACAAGATCAATTTTTTTTTACAATAGGATCCCAGTAAATAAAAGTCACGTAGAATACACGTAGATTCGACGTAGAACTGCTTTGTAACTCTACATCGAAAGTAAGTTGAATTTTGTATACCGATGTTCTAAGTGTTATCCATATTAGTTTACGGGGAATTGTTACATCAACTCCAAATGGAGCATTGGTACATTTTCCAACGACTTTCCACATGACTGAATTTTCGTTGGATAGTCACCGAAAATATCTTTTTGATATCAACTTACCAAAATGTATAAAACAACAAAATACTAACAAGATAGATTTCAAACTATTCAAAATGCTTAGTAATTCTAACTTTTTTTCAATCCCAAAATAATTGGCACTTGGAGTAAAACAAAATTTCGTCCATTATGAAATTGAAAGGGGAAATAAGGGCACATTTTCCATCGGTTTTCCATGGTTACTGAATTTCTGTTGGATTAAGTAAAACAAAATTCCGTGCATTTTGAAATTGCCGAAAAAGTGAGTAATAAGGGTCCATTTTTCACCGACTTTCCACACTTACTGAATTTCTGCTGGAATGCTATAGCAACAGCAAAGTAAAACTCTGGCAGCATATTCGAGATCAGTTTTTGCTGAGAAATCTATGTTGGTTTTATTTCGCGTTTAGATTTGTTAATTTAATTTAGGGCAACCTGTACGAAATTGATCAGCAAAAGTGATACATTTTAGTTTCAAATAGTACCAACAAGTACAGGAATCGAAAACGAAATTTTGGGAAATAGCACAGCAAATATTTTCCTGTTTCTTTCAATCTCAAGCATTTGCCAAATCAAACGTTTCTCAGTTATCACTTTGTGGTTTTACATCTTCGATTTGACCCTTTAAATTAAATTTATTTGATAGTCGGCACTCACATAAATATGAATAATTATTTTTAAGTTTTTCGTTTAGTTTAATTAAATATTAAAAATATATTTTTAATTTATCAATTTATTTTTAGAAATCGCATGTTAATGATGAAATTATTGAAGAAATTGACATTTCCACCAGAAGACCGATTACTAGAAGAAAAAGGAACAGTACTGATACGCGAATTGATGAGACTTATGGAATGATAAAAAATATAACAAGTGAAATAAATAACGATGAATATACATCATTTGGAAATTATGTAGCGCAAAAATTGAAATCAATTAACGATCCATATTTACAAGCATTAACTAAACAAAAAATCAACGAAGTAATATTTGATATTGAAGTAAAACAGTGTCAAAACAATATGGTTGACGGCGCAGTTTCACCAATACGACCAAATAGCCGGTCATCTTCATTGGAAATTATCGAGTAGAAATAATTCAGAAAATATTTTAATTGTTAAGACTATTATTACAAAAAGAAATTTATTATAAAAAATCTGTTTTACTTATCCATTAAAACCATAAATCATAATCACTAGTTTAGTTGTTTTCGTGGTCAAAAATTGGCTTATCCAGGTGCACCTAGTATGATCGGTCATCTATTAAACAATTGTAACTAAATTAGAAAACAGGAAAGGAAAATACCTGGCGGGCCAATCCATATCAAATCGACCAATGATGGTCGCTGACAAAATTTTTTATTTTTCATTTGTTTACCTAAATTTGTACTATACTCTGAGAGTTGAAAAAAGGTATTCATTGATTTTTTAGATGTTTAGGAATTTTTTTTGAGCCGCCACTTTGTATTGGTGCCTCAGCCTATTTTGAATTTTACAGAGGTTTGTGTTAAACGCTGTAACTTCTTGGTTTTTAAAGATATTCAATTCAAACAAAAACCATGTTAAAGAGCATAAAATGTACAATATTTTTTGTTTGGCATATATTTAGGCTAACTTAACGGTAAATACGAAAAAAAATCGATTAATATTAACGTTTTCAAACTAAAAACCTGCTCTTTAAAATTAAAAATGTTAAAGATAGAACTAAGAATCACCTTCAATTTTTTTTTATAGTATACTGCTTCCCTAGTTTCAAGCTTTAGAGTTATATAGCCTTTTTTTAATGGGTCTTCAAAAATTGCGATTTTTCGAAACTCACGCATTTTTAATCAGAAATATCTCAGAAAGGACACAATTAAAAAATCCAAAATTTTCGGAAAACATTCCTTTATTGTATTGTAATAAGTGTTGAAACTTTCGTCACTGAGACTATATTATTTTTTTAGTTATAAGAAAATAAAAAAATAAAAATTCGCACACCGCTGTAAAATGCAAAATAGGCTGAAGCACCAATACAAAGTGGCGGCTCCAAAAAAAAAACTAAACATCTAAAAAATTTATGAATACCTTTTTTCAACTCTCTAAGTATATAGTACAAATTTAGGTAAAAAAAATAAAAAATAAATAAATTTTGTCAGCGACCTTTACTAATTAAATTGGTCGATTTGATATGGATTGACCCAGGCCAATATATCTTTCGTTTCCAAGATTAATCTCGATACTAACAACGAAGTGATCATTGTTTACAACTTTTTCTTATTGGTAATTTTTAGGGTTCAGTTGTCTGTAGAAAGTCAAAACTAGAGAGTTACTCAAAAGTTTTTGTTCATAGCAGCATGTTTCAGTTCATAATTAACGTACATATGTACATTGAGAAGCTATACAAAGAAACTTTGGATTGTCCAGAGAAATTATTTAATCGTTTTTGTTAAATTCACTGTACGCTAGTCCGATGAGATGCTTTTTATTTAATTCAGATTTAAGTAGTCCAGTAAAACTTTGATCTTTGCAGGTATTTTTCATCCCCTTATCTCAACAGAGGGCCTATTCATAAACGTATATTTGCGTAGCAACTGCACACACAATTCCGCTGAATTGAATGAGTTGCTGCAAACCTGCGTTTAGGAACAGGACCAGATTATAGCCGATTCCATTTTTGAGACTTTTAAAGCGAGATCTCGGGTTCTGTTACGAATTTCAACGTTTTTAACAAAGTAATTCCAACATATCCGTACCGCAGATATAGTAACAGTAAGAAATCTTCGAAAAAATTCCGTACTTTGCCTTGTCAATTAAACTAAAAACTCTTTTGAGAATTTGTCATCCTGTCCCAAAATATCGAATATATTTCTATAATTGATTAATGTGATATTAAATGGCACTAATATCAATTTTTAAAGTCCTAGTCCTTCTGGTTTTTATAATTACACGTTTTCAAATTTTTATCAACAGGAAGTCTTACCTTTCGAATATGTTGGAGAGTTTAAAAAACTTGTATAGTGCTTCATGTAAAATTTAGACAACTTAAAATCTTCGGTTCACGTAGACTGCTCCAAGAAAAAACTTGCATATTAAATGACTTACCTTTAGACCTGTAAATAAAATAAAAAAAACAAATCAAAAAATGCATTTAAACATCAAATAATAATAAAAATACTTTTAAATATTTTTTTTTATTTCAGTACCACATTGCAAAGAACGTTGGAGAAATTTACGTGCATGCTTGTCGCGATACATTAAACAACAAACAAGTTCAGATCCGCAACATAAACCATACTACCTGTCCGAGCATATGCAATTTTTGCTACCATTCCTTAAATCGAGTCGTCAATCATCTGGCAGTAGTACTTACAATTACGATTTTAGACCAGATATTTCAATGGATATCAAACACGGTGATTTGGACGATACCGCTGACGGTTATAACGATACACAAAAATATCTAGTCACACCAAAACATAGACTCAGTGAAACTGATACGGCATCAGTTAATTGCGTACCAGATGTCCATGTAGAAATAGATCATCCCGAGACCGAGCCTGAAGTTGTATTTATGACATCAACCGAAAGACATGCAGCAGAAAGGAAACGAATGAAAATTGAACATCATTACACTGAAAATACTGACATGGATTTTTTTCGCAGCATTCTACCAGATATACAAGGGATGAGCGCTATACAGAAAAGAAAATTTAAAATTGGCATCTTGGAACTAATTGATGATGTCTTAATAAAATATCCGGAAAAGAAATCAAGCAATTCATTCAGTGAAGCACCGAATGGTTATTTGAAAAAATCGTAGGATATAGAAGTGGATTCAAAATCCTTTCAGATGAATTTAAACGTTAGTGACAAAGAGGAACAAATATTGTCGAATATTGCATTTCCTCAGCTACCACTTGTCGATTTTAAACATCTACTTGACCAGCACTTAAGCGATTTAATGTACAAACACTAAACATGAACGTTTTGAATTTATCTGGAAAATGTCATTTTTACGTAGAGGACTTGTGTTAAGTTTAATGTTTACTCTTTGTTGAAATACATGTATAAGTCAAATGGGATTTGTGAATGTATAATTAATTTTTAGAAACTATTTTGGAATATTACCGCCACCGTGCTGTTTAAATACTTGTATTATTTTTTTATTATTGTCAATACATATTAAATATTGATGCATTTGGGTTTTTGGCAACATGATCAAGCTTCAAAATTCCTTAAAAACAAAAATATTCTGAAAGCCTTAACCTTGTACTCCTGATTGATTTTGACTAAATAAAATCTGTTGAGAGTGATTTTAATGCAAAAACAAAAGTTATTTAACAATCGAAAGAATACAACCAAAAGAACCAAAAATTAGGTGGAATGAAACAGAAATTTCATACGTATTCCGTTGTCGGTCAAACCTTCCCTTTGTAAATTTTTAGATGCAACAAATTTTCAAACATATTAAACAACGGACACGGTAGCTGCACAGCAGGGCAAACAGACTTTGGGGTTATCCGCAGTCTTTATTACCAAATACGATTCGATTGCAATCAATCGTAAATATAGGAAATTTAGAATTAAATGAGATTAAAAAGAGAGCTTTAGGTCCATATAATTCTAAATTTCCTATAATAATAATAATAGTTTATTGTTTTATCTTATAAAACAAATTAAAAGAAAATGTGAGACTATAAACAACAACATTGGCTTCAAAGCCGTCTTTCGAGGTTGACTTATATAATGTTTCCAATCATAAATTCAAAATAAAATAAAATAAAAATTCAAAAAATTTCAATTAATATATTAATTTGGCTATAGAAAATCATTTTAAATACTTGAATAGTTTCAAAAGTAATTCCCAGAAACAAAATTAAGAATAAAAAAGAAAATTTGTGTATTTCCAAGACCATTGAACAAATTCGAACAAGTCATAGTTATTCTTTCCATTCAGCATGTCTATTACTTCACCTTTCGAAAGTATCCTTCTACCAGAAACCAACAGTCAAACTCAGACAAGATAGGGTAAGTGTCAAAAAAGTGCAAAAAATTTCTCGCATTCTGAAAGATTACAAAGTGAACATAAGCTGCTTCCCTCTCTTGTCCACGAAGTAGCATTCAAACTCCCCAGCTTTTGATCCAAGCATCTTCAGGCTGAATTAATGTAAAAAATTTGTGTTTACTACTTCCCGAATCCTCATCCTTAAAGTTTAACGATACGTAAAATTTTTCACGTAATTCAATCCACGTATTATACCAATATACCATCATCCAAGCTAGTTTATGGGGCAGTCTTACAACATAAGGTCTGTTCACGTACTCAGTTTTGGTTAATGCATTATGATATTTTTACCCAAACGCGTTCACGTACTCATGAAATGGGGAAAAATTTGCTGACGTAACATTTCGCCTACTTAAAAATGTTAGTCCAAATTTACCCGAAAAAATAAGTTGAGTACTTTTGTTAAGCTTTGTTATAAAGCCACAAATTGTCACTTTGACAGTTATTGCTTTAGTTTTTATCCAAGACTACTCAAACTTGTTCACGTACTCTTGGTATTTGGTAACTTCTCCTATTTAACATTTTTACTCAGAATATTTCTGATCAAAAAGTACGTAAACAGACCTATAGTAACTATAAACTATTTTCTGCATTATAGGTGACGTGGCGGTTAAGAATTTAAATATACATATCAGATAGACCTGTCTCCAAAGAAAGATCATAATTAGGTGTCTTATCCGGCAGGTAAAAAAGATTTTTAAGAAAGAAGCGTTGTAATCTTTCAACGCATTTATGCTGATTAAAATCCCAAACCTGTGCTCCGTAGCAGAGAGCAGACCTATTCACCGCATTAATTATTTTGAATTTCCCCGCATGCTTGCTTTTGGCAAAATGCTGCGAAGTAGAATTAATACCAGCTTTCGCGATTTGTAACCTGTGCGTTAAATGCTTGTTAATTGAAAGTTTAGACGTTAAAATAATACCCCAGTATGTATATTTACTGATCACTTCAATAGGCTCAGTAGAGAATTACCACTATTCTGCTTGCCGCCAGATTCTTCCACCTCTTTGAAAAATCATTCTTTGATTTATTCAAATTGACTTTAAGACTCTACATCTTGGTGTAATCTTTGAGTTGATCGATCATTCGCTGAAGTTTAGCCGGACTATCAGATAACTGGAGAATGTCATCCGCGTAAAGGAGGATGTAAATTTCTAAATCACGTATCATGTCTCCAGGTGTCGAGGTCATTAAGACAAAAAGACAAAAACAAAATGGCTCAAAATACATCCCTGTTTAACCCCACTACTGGTTGCAAAGCTATCGGATAAATTCTTGTCATCCCACAGCTGCGCCTTAGTGTTTTTATAAAGCTCTTGCAGAAGTTTTACCATTTTGCTTGACACGCCACAATTGTACAATTTATAAAATAATGAACCACGATGAACGGTGTCAAATCCAGACTTAAAATCGACAAAAAAAAATGCGTAATCTTCTTTTTGTTAACGGAATGACACAGTTTGACTGAGTACCCTCACGAAAGCCCGCTTGACTCTCATAAAGCAGCTTAAACTCATTTTCCCATAACGCTAGTATATAAGATAGCCAACAAAATTGCAGCAATTGTATCTATAAAGAACACACCACGGTAAATTTCCACTTGCTCAATATTACCCTTTTTGAAGATTGGACCTTTGTAAGTTCATGCATCTAGATTGGTTTATCTAATAAGGGTCATTTAAGATCAGGAGCGGCATATACTATTTCCGCATCATTCATGTTAGGACATAATAATAAGTTAAACTGTTTTTCAAGGGTTTCTATATCGATTGTTCTGCCAATTACATTTTTTTTCAACATTCAACCAGGTCCTGATATCGCCAACAGAATTTTTAGGCTCAACGCTCCAAATAAGACCTCTTTTTACTTTTACAAAGATTTATATACGCTTTGTTGTAGTTAAAGTACGTAGTTCCCGCAAGTGTATACTTAGTTCTTCGAAAAATTCGTAACCATTTAAAGGAAACCCTACGAGCCCGGAGACATTCGCCGAAAAACCGCTTTTGTCAAATTGTTTTATAATGTTGTTTTTGTTATAATGCAAATTTCCTATATTTACGATGGATTGCAATCGAATTGTATTCAATAATAAGTACCCGAACAACACAACGATAAGAAGCCATGCTTCGGATATACGTCAGACATCATACATCATAGTAAATTCCCTCGTACGGTCTACGGCGAACATACTGTCTTAGGGTAGAGATTCATTTGCAAAACTGATTGGTATGAAGCCCATCGAGTAGTTCAAACATTCGTTTTCTAGTTTAGACAGAATGATTTACAAAATTTCAGCTAATTGGGTAAAAATCACTTTAAAATTCAAATCAAATCTAAGAAAATTTATTTATTTATCGAAAATAGTTTAGACGGGGGAATTTCCCCTGATTTCAAGTACTTCAGTTCACATAGAAAGACACATCAATGATCGATATTCCTAAATTAACAATATCAACTACAAAATTTAACAACAATACAAAGTAAGTTTTAGTTGGTACCCATTATGAAGGGATGGGTGAGGTAATGTGTCATGCAGGAACTGATTAAAAAAAAAAAGATGAGATATTCATTTAAACATAGATACTATATTTTTAAAATAAAATTAGAAAAAAATTAAACAATTTAGTAAGGACAAATAATGCCATTTTTTCAGTCAATGTGGGAGTTGGTTTTGTGAAGGCACTTTAAGCTTCCAACTGGAGAGAGACAATTTAGTGAGGGATGATGAAGGGAGAAACAACTTTAAAATAAATATGTATAAAATTTTTTTTCTCCTAAACAAAAGAAACAGAAAAATGCTCATGTGACAGCACTAACAGTACAAATAATCGTTTTACAATTTCGATGAAATTTTATGGAATTTCTTAGATGAATCTTTAGCCATATCGAGCAAAGTTTGTGCAGGTCTAAATGGTGCTCCGTATAAGTCAGCATATAATTGCATTTTATCAACTAATTTTGATGCCGAATATTGATCCACCCAACGGAATGGGCCTCCAGTAAACGGTGGGAAACCAAGTCCAAATACTGCACCAACATCACCTTCTAGAGGATTGTCAAGGATATTCTCTTCCAGACATAGTACAGCTTCGTTAACGAATCTGGACACCATTCTTAATTGCATATCTTCTGTACTACTTGCACCTTTAGCAACTAAAGGATATTTCTGGCGTACAATTTCCAATGCTCCTTGATTAACTTCTCGACTTCCTTTCTTAGCGCTTTTTTCATAAATAAATACGCCTTTGCCCGTTTTTCGGCCCATATAACCTGCTTTAACTAAATCTTGCATGACACCTAAATCACCTCCACTAAAACGTTCACCGAATGCCTGCAATATATATATTTTCAATGAAAATCAAAATGAATCCAAATCAAAAAAGAGATTCACTTTAGCTAGATCAACAGCAATATGAGCGCCTACATCAATACCGACTTCATCGGCGAGTGTAGCAGCTCCAACTGGGAATCCAAAAGATTTTGTCATTTTATCTAAATCCTTTGGATCCACTCCTTCTTGCAGCAATCTAAAAAATTATTAATTAATTATTATTATCAGGACATATAATTGCTTCGTTTGAATTTACCTGATAGCTTCAGATAGCATAGTGGCAAGAATTCTAGTCGTATAAAATCCAGGACCATCACCAACGGTTATTACAACCTTTCCCTGTTTTAAACCTACAGCTACGGCGGTGGCAATAGTATCTTTTGAGGTTCCCGGATGAGTAATAACTTCGAGAAGTTGCATTTTGTCAACTGGCGAAAAGTAGTGCATTCCAATAACATTTTCAGGTCTTGAACTTCCTGCGGCGATTTTTTTAATTGGAATGGCGCTAGTGTTGGACGCAATAACACAGTTAGGCGGAACGACAGCTTCGATTTCTTTAATAACTTTATGCTTAATATTGATATCTTCAAAAACAGCTTCGATAACAACATCTGCATCCTTAAAACTGTCATAGCTGAGGGTAGGATTTAAGTTTGCAAGAATCTTATCACGATCTAATGCAGATATACGTTTTCGTTTCACAGACGTATCAAGACCTTTCTGGATTTGTCCAATGCCTCTTCCAAGACCAGCTTCAGTGGCATCTTTCATTGCGACCTTATAGCCTTTATCAACACTAACTTGGACAATACCAGCACCCATAAGACCAGCGCCTAATACTCCAATTTTTTTCACTACTCTTTCTGGTTTACCAAATCGATTCTTTTTACATTCAGTCTGTCCGCGGAAGAGACCAATCAAACCTTTCGATTCTGGGGTCATGGCTAACTCACCAAATCCCTTTCGTTCTGCCTCGTATCCAGCATCGGATCCTTTGTCAACGCCAGTGCGAATTACGTCGATAATCTGAGAAAAAACATTTCGATACATCATAATGATGTATGTTTTCAATTATTATTCTCTTACTCTATGTGCCCTTAAACACTAAGACCTTTTGTTAGTTTTGGTTGTAAATTATTGATGATGATGATGATGGTTCGTTAGTTTGTTAGTGATCTTCACAGAAGTCTGTATACCTCTGACTTATAATTTAACGGGTTCTTTGTGCCTGTAATGCTATCAGTGTGTCTTCACATGACCGTTTCATGGTTTAGCAATGATTTTAAGCACTTTTTCTCAAATAAATTCAGGTTTTCATTTGAAGCCGGTTATAAAGAACTCTTGCAGTTCTTAGTATGTGTCAAATGATCACCTAATATTTGACTTGTACCTTTGTTAACTCGTGCCCGGTGATAGTTAAGCAGACATCGCGTTTTTCTAACCAACAATAACAATACAGGATTCTTCAAGAAAAAACTTTGGAGCGAGAAATCAGAAACTGGCTCGTGACCCGCACATTGATTGTGATGGTAATGATACGGGTTCGGTTTTTGGACCGGCCAGTTATTTTTTTTTTCATTTCAAAGGGCATTGTAATTTTTGTTTAAAATCAGACATAAACGCCCAATTCGAGTATTGATTTAGTTTCGACTCAACTATACAAGACGCAATTAAAGAATTTTGTGTCTGCGATTTCTGTCGAACATAATTCGACACACGGGATAAGGGCCGTATTTCTTACTTTTCAATCCTTTTAACAAAAGCTTCTTATTTCACATATAACATTTTTGAATTGCAAGAAATTTAGCAACAGTTTTAAAACATAATTTATTGATGCAAATTTTTTTAAAGAAAAATATTAAAGAAATGAGGCCAAATTTCTTGGTGTGTTGATGGACGGGAAACTAAATTAGGCGAGTAATGTACACTAAAAACAAAGTTGGTCAAGAGCGAGTCGAGCTCGCGTAATCAGGTCCTTCAACAGCCCATTATTGTCAAATTTCAATAATATTTCCGTCTGTTTAAATATGTTTTTATATGTTAACACAAAAACATTTACTTTTTCAGCAACTATAAAATTGACGCAAAAACTACAGTTTTTCTGTTATCTGTGACTCAATACCTATTAACCCTGACAATATCTAAATTTTAGTTTTAGAAACTTTATATGGACCTCAGTGCATGCGCGACTAATAGCTCATGACAGGAGAATAGGAGTATTGAAATCCAGCTTGTACAGAAGATGCGGCGAGCAAGAGGAGACCGCTTTGTATTGGTAATAGAGTTCTAATTTGAGTGCTAGTTGATGGGTTGTCATTGCAATAAAATTCAGGAACGCAGAAGTGCAGTGCCAATTATGACTAACGTCAACTGACAATTCAAAACACATGGCACTGAATACCACTGAGAAAATTTCCAGTGCTTAAGGGGAAGTTGATTTGACAGTACGGGTTTCCCGCAATATACAAAATACAAGAGGTCTGTCTGTTTACTTCTGTGTAAAAAAGCGTGGTAAAAACCAAGTCAAAATGTTCTTCTGGTGGAGGGGATGAAAATCAGAAAGTTAACAGACGCTTTTTGGGTAAATTGATGGCAACTGAACTGCCTCGTGTATATTTAAACTTTTATTTATCAGCAGTAACTTGCGAAGCATCAATCAGTTGTGAGTTGTCAGCCAAAAAAGAAAAATTCTGCCGAAATTTTGTTCACACTCGCAGCGTGTAAAATTTTGGTAAAATGGGAAATTACTTCCAGTTTTGTGTAAAAACAGACAGACCTACGGTATGACATATTTCAGCTGACCAATATGCATAGGAAAAAACTAATATTCATTCAAATAGCAAAAAAAAGTCGAACAAGTTGGTGTGATTACAACATAAATGGCGGAACATATCGAGCATACTTTGTATTTTGTATACCGTGGTCTTTTCCATTACTTTCAGTGACATAAAGTGCAGTGGTAAAAAGTGCTAGTTGGTGGTGGGGTAGCACTGCACTGAGTTGAGGAACGCAGAGAGAAGGTCTGTTCACGTACTTTTTGATCAGAAATATTCTGAGTAAAAATGTTAAATAGGAGAAGTTACCAAATACCAATAGTACGTGAACGAGCTTGAGTAGTCTTGGACAAAAACTAAAGCAATAACTGTCAAAGTGACAATTAGTGGCTTTAAAACAAAGCTTAACAAAAGTACTCAACTTATTTCTTCGGGTAAATTTGGACTCACATTTTTAAGTAGGGGAAATCTTACGTCAGCAAATTTTCCCCCATTTCATGAGTACGTGAACGCGTTTGAGTAAAAATATCATAATGCATTTACCCAAAACTGAGTACGTGAACAGACCTAGAGAATATGAGAAATGTCAACTAACAATTCAATGCAATTAGGTCTGTTCCCTGATCAGAAGTTGGGATTGCGCGGGATCCCGCATGTGCACGAATATACCCATTTTGCGTTCCAGTACGCTTTTTATCAGCAAAACGACGGAGAAAAAATCGACGTCACATGTTTCCCTGCTGCACGAACTTACCCAATCTTTTTAGCTGGTGCATGATCGGCAACCTTTTTAAAGTACAAACAGCTGTTTAGAAAGTGAGGTAAGGTTGTGTGACTGTTTCATAGTGAATTGATTGAATAAAGTTAATAATAAAAAACAATTTGGTGATTAAAATTGATTAGATTAACAATTTATAATAAGAAGGCCAATTTAAATAAATTCCGTCAGTTCCGTGAATTTTCTTCTTGATTTTTACGAGATTGCATGAAACATTTTCCCTCGATTCTTTGGTTTGTGGACACTTTTTTCCCATCATACGAGTAGTATTTACACGGAAAATTTGTAGGCAAAAATTGGTAAAACAGACCTATTGAAAATTTATAACACAAAGCACTCAATAGCACTGAAACAATTTTCACTGATAAAAACTGCCTGAGGAGAAATTGATTTGACAATACTAAAAGCGAGCACTAAAAGTTGTGGAATGCTTTCAGAAACATTTAGTGGGGACAAGTTTTCACTAGTGCTCGTAACGGAACAGACCTTTTGGAACGTGGAGAGTTTTTCAAATTACAATTTACCCAGAAGGCGTCTGTTAACTTTTGTATTCTGATCCCCTCTCCCAAAAGAACGATTTTTACTTGATTTTTACCCACGGTTCACACACAAAAGTAAACAGACAGACCTATACCGTTACCCCGGTTTTAGTGTCATTAGCGAGCACTAACTATCACTAGTGCTTGTAAGGGAACATACCTATTTTTTTCTGTGGAAAAAATTGTGTTAAAACAAAAGTATAAATATTCTTCCGGTGGAAGGGATGTAAATGCGAAAATTACTAGTGGCTTTTGGATATTGATGAGAACTGAGAAATTGTTTGGAAAAGATGAATTACTTCACAAAAAAGTGCGCGTAACCTTACCAAGGCTATTAAGTCGTTCCATGTGATGAAATGTTCATAATTGGCAAAATGGCAAAATAAAGTTGCCTGTCCAATTTCTTCAACTACAAAAGTAAACAGACGCAGTGTGGGCAAAAACTTTTGGTTTGACATAAAAAGTTTCGAGTTACAAACACCTATTATGTGATCATAACTCACAAATTGTTCAGAGAATAACTTTTGAATGATAAATCAAAAGTGGATTGTCGCCTATTTATTAATAAAGCTCCTTTCAGGGCAGTAACTCTCTATTTTCTCCAACCCCTTGTGGGGTATGGGGCGGGAGAAAAATTTTACTCGATTCGAGACGATTTGCAAGTGGACCTAAAATTTAATGTGGATTCCGAACCACTGGTATTTTCACTGCAAACCCCCATGGCTTTTTTTATAATATGTTGGGATTTGAACGTAGGACAAACACTGTCCTTCGAAATCGAAGGACCGCGCGTCTTCTAAGAAGGCTTTAGACCTAAAATACGATAGAAATGTGTGGAGAAAGTTCATAGTGGCTAATATTAATAATATGAGCATATGAATATTTTTTAACTCCACATTATTATGTTAAATATATATGGAGACATAATGTAATTGAATAGACGATTAATCTTCTTCTGAATTCAGCATATTACTGTTATTTGTAATTTAATAGCTAAAATTGAGACAATAATAGTGGAATCGACTGCCACTTTGTTTAGTATGAGTATGAGTAAAAACGTAATTATTACATAAGCGTAGTTACAAAAGTAATATGTTCTAAAGTTGTTAAAAGAATATAAGAAAATGAAATTTCTACTTCATAAAATAATAATTTGCGGCTATCAAAGTTTAAACCTTAATCTCCATAACAGAAGGTGCATACAAAATTGATTAATAAATTAACAAATCTTACTAAACAGGCAATTAATTTAACATACCTTTAAGGGTGCTGGATACAGTCCACCGGACATCTTCATAACTTGCTCTCGTGCTTTTCCAAAAACTTTGTTCTTGACCCAATCAATACCGAGAGCCATATTCATTATTTTGTCCATTAAACCTTTATTTCTGCTTATCTAAAAATACAACAAAAAATTGTCACCTATCTAATAAAAGTTATTACAAAATATTTTTACTTACTTTCATTTTTCCATCAGCCAAATCCTTAGCTACTTTTATAGCGACTTGTTCTAAATATTCAATTGTATTCTGTTCGGCGGGTTTAAGTCCAGGTCCTAAAGGAGTTACTAACAAATCAACAATTCCCAATCTTTTAGCACGATCAGCTTTAACAGTTCTTCCAGTAAGTTCCATATCCAAAGCTGTGGGAACAGATGTTAAACTTGGAAGACGTTGAGTACCACCGCCACCAGGTAATAATCCTAACATAACTTCTGGTAAGCCAAGACCTGTTTTTCTGTCTTTTGTTGCAATTCTATAATGACATGCAAGTGCTAATTCTAAGCCGCCGCCAAGGCAAACTCCATTAATAGCAGCAACAATAGGTTTTGAGCTATCTTCCATTCGTTTAAACATGATTTGAGCTCCATGTGAAATATTTGTGGCTTCTTCAGCTGTTTTGCATGCTTCTAACATTCCTATATCGGCTCCGGCAATAAAACATCCTGGTTTTCCAGAAATAAGTACTGCCGATCTAATAGCTGGATTCGTTTCGATGTCTTTTATAATGTTTTCAAATTCAGCACTGATTTCTGTGCCTAAAGAATTTACTTTCACATTTGGAGAATCAATTGTAACTACAAGAACGCCATCAACTATTTTTGTTGATGTATGTTTTGAGGATGCAACTGCGGCCATGTAACGACATAGGGTTGGACCTAAAAAGAGAGTTAAATGAAAATAAGTTATATTTAAAAAATATACTGGGTTAACTATGTGTTGTTAGACACGTATGTAGGCAGAAGTTCTGCCCCCCTTGCTTTGGGGGGTAGTAATGAATAGTACGTATACTGCTGAAACTCGATCAGGGCAAAATAAAGGAAAGTTTCTTCCCGTAATCAGCGACATAGTGGATAGCGCGCTAGGCAAAGTTAGCAGATGGTAACAAAACCCAAAGTTGAACTGGAGCGAAACATTGAAGAACGAGTCAAAAAGGCAAGTTTGGCTGTTTATGCCTGTATCCGCACCTTCTGGCCTAGAATGACCTTATGAATGAATACAGCTGTGATACATCCTATGCTAACTTACGGCTCCCTAGTTTGGTGGCCGGCATGGATAAGTGGTATAACAACACCAAATTAAACAAGCTGCAAACAACCACTTGCATTGGAACAACCCCAACGGAGGCTGGATATCCACTACGAAATTAGTCACGGTCACCCTTTCAAACCCTTTCCTTAGATACAACATCTTTGTCATCGCGCTAGTGCGCCACCATACTCTATACAGCAAGGTACAATTATTTTATCATGCCAAGAATGAGAAAGGTCATCTGACAATTCATAATACGGAGCACTCAATAGGACTGAGAAAATAGGTCTGTTCACGTACTTTGTTTTGGGTAAATGCATTATGATATTTTTACCCAAACGCGTTCACGTACTCATGAAATGGGGGAAAATTTGCTGACGTAACATTTCCCCTACTTAAAAATGTTAGTCCAAATTTACCCGAAGAAATAAATTGAGTACTTTTGTTAAGCTTTATTATAAAGCCACTAATTGTGACTTTGACATTTATAGGTTTAGTTTTTGTCCAAGCCTACTCAAACTTGTTCACGTACTCTTGGTATTTGGTAACTTCACCTATTTAACATTTTTACTCAGAATATTTCTGATCAAAAAGTACGTGAACAGACCTAATGTTCAGTGATAAAAAGTGCTTAAGGGGAAGTTGATTTGACAATTCAAATAGAGCTTTTAGTGTCATTTAGTGCGTACGAGTTATCATTAGTGCTCGTTAGGGAACAGACCTTTATACAGCGCTTCCTTCCAGAAAGTTTAATAAAAAATGTTAAACTGCAGAGTAAAGAAAAGCGTGAAGAACGGAGAAGACAAATGGCCGGGCGACATGTTGTGATAGAAAAAATATGTCTCCCCTGCCTTAAATTTACTATTGGAACACTTAAAAATGACTCTAAATGCCTAAACAAATTTTTGAAGCGATTTTGGTCTGGAGCCGTGATTCAGAACAATTACCCCAATTATTACTTCTTTTATTATTTTAAATTTAGATTATAGAGTAAGCAGGATAGGTCATTACGTATGAACCGTGTACGTGAGACCAGTCATTTTGCTTGTCAGAAAGGTGAAGACAGGGAAGGAGGTGAAGTTCACTAAGTTGAGCTGTCTAAAGCGTTTGTGAGAAAAGTTTTTTGAGTTTATATACAAATTAGAAGATTATTATTAGATTTCTTTGAATGAATAGACAAAGAAGATAATAAAAAGTGTTTTAAAAAACTATTAAGTAATTTAAAGTGTTGGGAATAAGTAAATTTCACATTAATTGAGGGAATTTGCATTATTTTCTCAACCCCTTTACCAAAATTCTAAATTTGTGTTACTTCAATGGTGCACTCACACAATAAATGGTCATTCCACCCCTTAAAGAACTATGCCGAGGATTTCTGAACTTCTAGATTTCAAATTATATGACCAGAGTCCAAGGCTAAATGGATGCACCCATTGCAGACTTCGTCATTTGGCTGCAGAGGGCGAACTACGCTAATGTTCGAGTGCAAGTTTTAATGACCAGAGTTTTAGCTATTACAGGTAGCCTCGAGAAGAGTTTTAAATATGGCATAATATTAACCCAATGCAAGACTGTTCCTTAGTTGACAAGGATTGGCCGGAGAGCGTATCAGCATAGTAACTAAGTCAAATTCACGAATGGCAAATAGAAGGCTAGCAATGGATGGAATGATAAAAATCTAAATAAATTAGGAAGAAGCGCAGAAAACATAATTTTCTCATGTGAAATGTGAAGATTATACCAAGATATTTTCTAAGAAATTTAACAAAGTTCGAAGATCATCCACAATCATAATTTCCTTTAATCACCGGCAGTGTATTTACCTATTTATAACATAGAAAAAATATTTACTTATCTCTCAGTTGCAAAATTTAATTTATTTGTTACTTGACCTGCGAAAAATAACGGTTCAAATTTTAAGTGCCTTCGAAACGGAAAACTGAATTTCAAACGTTTTAAGATTCTTGTCGAAAAAATTCCTTTTAAAGACCGACTTGCCCCTAACCTAACAAATCTTGGACATTTATAGTGTATCACAGCATAACTAATTACATCAATGTTTTCACTTCGAACTCATCGCGTACAGTATTATGAAATATGTGATTATTAAATCAACGAGAGAATACTTTAGATATTTTGTTACTCAACACCTAAAGATTCACATGAAAAGTGCAAAGTCCAAACCAAAGTTGGACTGTTGGATGGATAGAGGCCATTCGAAGAATCCAAAGTTCTTTCACTGATTACACAATACTTTCTAATATATTTATGAATCCAAAAATGTTTTTATATTTACCTTTTTGAAATTGATTAGAAAATATTTGGCTCTTTGGAATCCGATTTAAAGCCCCCAAAAGCCTAGTCGCCGACATATTTTTGCTATAATTGGAATAAACTTTTATCAGCGTACTTTTCTTCAGAAATAATTGAAGCTTTATTTCTTACACTTTTTAAAAATTAAACACTTCTAATATTTAGTATTAACTTAAGGGGAAAAATTTTAATTTATTTAAGGATGCCGCGACCACTAATCAAACTGAACCGATTCCCGCCTTCTCTTAACTAACGGTACTCTGTCTAACAAGAAATTTCTCCCAATTCCCAATTCACTTTCTAGGCGAATTCACAAGGAGTGGGATGAAATGCATTGAATGTCATATCGAATAACGAAATATCGCTTTAAACGATAATCAGATAGAATTGGACAGATCAAAATATTTATTTTTATCAAAATTTACTATTTTTAATATTTGCAATATATTTTGTATTTTGAAAGTATAGTATTAGTAACAAACTTTTTCACTGTATAAATAAATTTTAAAATTTTAGTAAAATATTAATCTGTTTCACAAGGTGCTCCATCTACTAAACAATAGAAAAGAAGTGAAATGTCAATGTTTATTTTAAGACGTAAACAAGGCAAGGGCCGGTGAAAGAAAATATTTATCTCCAAAAACTAAACGGATTTGTGTTTTCGTATGTTGAAGTTATTATTATATTTCTCGATGACCTAACTAAATATTGTATTAGTTTATAAATTGTTTCAGAACTTTCACAAGCCTGCAGATACAAAGTAGGCGTCTATTAAGTTATAGTATGGACAAGAGATACTTGGACAATCCCTTCCCGGATTATGAAGGACAACCCATTTATCTAGATACAGAACATGTTAAAAATCTTCTATGCGTTTATGTGGATGCTATTCTAGAAAATACGCGACCAGGAACACCAAATGACGACACAAGGGGAGATTTGTACCTTGGAAATGCTGGTGAGTTATCCGTAATTGATTACGAATTAAAACAGATTTATCTGTTTAATAGGCATTGCATTCATGTTTTGGAAAATGGCAAGATCCCCACACGTACGAGATGTATATCCTGCCCTAGAGCACGCTCAGACATACATCAAAAATGCAAAGGCCAACGCCCTGCGCTACAAAAAGAGAACAGACGAACGTTGTGCATTTCTTTGCGGCAATGCTGGAATATATGCAATATCTGCCGCTATTTCCTATGATCTAGGACAACAGCAGATTATGTTAGATGATTTGGCAAATTTTTCCGCCGGATTTGAAGCATGCAAACCGATTGCTTTCACAAAATATGGTTGCGATGAGGTACTTGTGGGACGGGCTGGGTTTTTGAGTGGTTGCTACTGGCTGAACGATGTTATTAAACCTAGCCCAATAGAAGGTAGACAAATAATTGAAATATGTGATTCAGTGGTACAAAGTGGACGACAGTATTCGCAACAAAACAAATCCCCACTTCCATTAATGTATCAGTACCACGGAACAGAATACTTAGGAGCAGCTCATGGCTTGTGTGCTATACTTCATATGCTTCTTGAAAGCCCATGGTTTAGATCAAGTGGTCAAGTATCACAAACAAAATCCAACGATATTAAAGCATCAATTGATTTTTTTCTAAGCCTACAGGATTCCGAAGGAAATTTCCCGGTTGCCCTTGAAGACCTTCGTTCTGGGCGTGCCAAAAGATTAGTACACTGGTGTCACGGAGCACCTGGGGCTATTTACTTACTCGCTAAGTCATATTTAATATTTAATGAAGTAAAATATTTGAACGCTGCTAAGCGAGCTAGTGACGTGGTGTGGGAAAAAGGACTTCTTCGAAAGGGTCCAGGAATTTGTCATGGAGTTGGTGGCAATGGATATGTTTTTTTGCTTATGTACAGATTAACCAATGAGGAGAAGTACTTATACAGAGCAACAAAATTTATGGAATTCTTGACCAATTCGGAATTCAAGGCACGTGCAAGAATTCCAGACAGCCCATACAGTTTGTATGAAGGTGTGGCTGGAACAGTTTGTTTCTTGATTGATTTACTTGAACCAAAACAAGCATGTTTTCCGTTTATGGAAGTTTTTCATTAAAGTTTTCTTTAAAAGAGCAAATAAATAATATCGCTATTTGCTTGAATTTATGTTTCATTTAATTTTGTCCTGAGCAAATTGGCAGACTTGAGTTCACTTTCATGAACCACTATTAGTCTAAGAGATCGTGACACAGAGGTCTTAGTCATTTATTAGAAGCGTAATATTTGAATTTTAGGAAAATTGAGTCTTTGGTCAACCCAGAAATGTGTTTTCGGGCCAGGCGTTGCAGGGCCTGAAAAAGAAGGCGATTTTGGCCCCTCCCAAACGTTTTTTTCGGTCATGTGCTAGCCGCTAGACTGAATTTTCCCCATGCCATTAACGATAGGTTAACTGGTTTTTCTCCGTCCTTCACCCTGTCATCCGCGCTCGAAATAGCGCGGGACAACGCATTGGCATACTTTACGGAATTAGTAATAGTGTTAGAATTTCCCAATATCACTAACCGCATTCTGTGTTTGACTCACTCCGACTGTCATACGACCTATAGTTACGTATGCGGTGATTGTCTGGTGGCCTGCACTAAATACATCAACCCATCACAAAGTAATGGATAAAGTTCAGAGGATGGCAACACTGCTGATAATAGGTGCCCTTAGAACCAGGAGGACCCCAAAATCTCCTTTGTCAGGCCCTGCAACACTTGGTCCGTCAAACCATACGTTTCTGGGTTGACCAAAGATTTACTTTATCTGAGATTCAAAAAATACGCTTCTAACAAATGACTAAGGCTTTTGCGTCACGGTCTCTGCTACTATATGTACATTTTTGCAAATTCGATCACGTAAATTAACACCGAAAAGGTGCGTAGTATGACATTTAAAATATTAAAAAGATTCCATTTTGAAATGCTGACGAAACCTATTTTTAGTTTTTTTTTTTTTTAACCTAGTGAGCTTGTGACACACATAATGTTTAATTGGACATCAAGAAGAGTTCTTTTTTACGACAAATAGGTTCAAAAATGATAGAAGGTACATTCCAGTATAGAAGTCACCCAGCTGTAGAAATCTATTTTTACTTATTAACAAAAGTATAAAGAAAATTTTAGATACAAATAACGCATCAATTTAAATTGCAATAAAAATCTAAAAGTAACAGTTGACTGAGATTTTTTTTTGTAAATTCCAAGACAACCTTCTTATCAAATCGTACTTTGTAGAAAACATTGCATTGAGATGTGCAATCTACCTATTACCATTGAAAATTTGAAGAATTATCTACCTTAAAAAAGAGCTTAATCATTTAATCATTATGAGAATTTTCAGACTTTTCAGTCGCATGAGAACCCGATTCTGTAGCTGAAGACTCTTCAGAAGTAGTTCGTATTGGTTTTTTGGTAATCCAGAATTTCATAGCAAACATAGCTTCACTTTTAAGTGCTTCAAGAGGTGTAACCTAAAATATATCAATTGAAAATTATAAAAAAAATTAATTAACAAATTAAATAAACCTTCTCTTCTACAGCAACTCTCTGAACGTTCCAGATAAATTCAAACAGTCCTATCATGAAGGCAACAAATATACCACAACCGAGAACCAAAAAAACGCCTCCCAATTGCTCTATACTGAGTTCATTGCTATCATTTTGTGAAAATACAGGACAATCCTCTTTTGTTAGCCACCATTTTTCCTTTAGTTTAAACAATTCTCCTCTTTCACTCATTCTGAGAATTTGGACACTTAACTCAAATCTATAGGGCGAACCTATTACGATGAGGTTAGAAAGTTTTTGTTATTTATTGTATTATTACCTAGAGGAAGAGCAATTCCGTAGTGTTTTTGACCAATTTGACCTCCTACTTGTTTTACATCACAATTTCTTTCTTTCAAATATTGCAAACTTGTCGTTTCCATCAAGAATGCATACTTTCCTTTACCTTTCTTGACTCTATCCAAACCCTCTTTATTGCTGCTCGTATACACAGAAGGAGTCGCAGTTTCCATTTTGGTATAAACTTGACGAAAAGTAGAATCATTTGAATCCTTAAAAATTGTAAACAAATTAAAGTTTTATTTTAAATTAAAAAAATTATTGTTAGACATACCTTAAAAAATGTTCTTGTACTTCCACTTCGAACTGTGCCGAATTTTATTTTAGTTTGTCCAGCTAAATCTTCTATACTTTCAATAGAATCTGGCATTCTTGAAGATGTAAGAAAGGCAGCCAAATTTGCTGTGTAAGAGTTTAACATCATAAGACCAAAGAACCACCACATTCCACTAACCAATCGCATTGTACCAGACCTGTAAGAATAATAAATTTCTACATAAGAGCTCCGAAATTGTCTCATTTAACAATTACCTGGGCAAAAGATCACATCCTTGACCCATAATCGAACCCATAGTTAGCCATGTTGTATTCGATAAATTCCATTTGTTTTCCAATTCTTCGGGATTTTGATTGCATGGATGCGGATTTTCCCATTCATTTTTTGATATTCTAAATTACAAAAACTAAATATTTATTAAAACTTATAATAATTATTTGATTTACCTTGCCATAAAAAAGAGTAGTAGAGAAAGAATTAAATATGCTGTCGCCATGTACACCCAAACCTCTAAAGCAAAAGGTTGCAAAAAAGAAAATAGATCTGGCGGTTCGGGTGGTTCATTGTAGTATAAAATGCTGATACCAAGTGACATAAATGGAACAGTAAAATCCACAACTTCTCTTCGTTCTGGAGTTATTGTTAAATCACAAATTCCTAAATGTGCTTTCTAAAAATTTATAAGAAACATTAAGTAATTATCGTCTGTTTAGGAATAATAACTTACTCCACCAATAAGTTGTCCAATAATTCCATTCCACTGTTTAGTATTTGCATCAAAAGAACCATATTGATCATCTTCTACCACTTCTATAACATATCGGAAATGCAAATCTTTTGCTAGTTGTGCGATTAAGTCGATTGCGTAGCCTTCATATCGTTGGTTTCCTTCGAAATTTGAGCCATTGCGGTTTTTACTAAAAATAATAGAACATTATAAAAGTTGAATGATTCATTATATAGTAAGGAGATAACGTTAGACTTTAGGAATACAAAATGCTACTTAGAAGTTAGAAGTGCTACGCTGTGATGTGTGCAACGTGAAGTTGCCGCAGGATGTCCAGGTGTATAGAAGTTTTTCCAAAACTTTAGAAAGAAATGGAAGTATAGAGATTGGACGATATTCAATGGAGTTGAAGGATGGCTTAGGAATTGGGATTACTTTGGAAAATTTCAAATTATTAGCGAAGGATGTCGTGGCAATAATAGTATTGAAAAAATAAGTAAGAATGGGAAGAATTATCGGTAGAAGAACGAAAACAAATTTGTGATGGATTTCATCAAGCCCGAATGCACCAGATTTAACAGACCTGTGACTCAATCGCCCGTATAGATTTTAAATTGGACCACAATTTTTTTGTAGGAAGCTTAATGTTAAACTGGGACCTATAGTAGACAAATTTTGATCGTAAGATTACAGAATTGAATTAAACGAATATCATTCGAGCTTTCAGATGTACGAAACCGCTTCCATCTACGGTATGCAGAATTACGCCTTGATATTAACCTTTTGATATGGGGAGAAAACCAAGGCCATGCAGGGGTTAAAATTCGTCTGAATCTGATAGGGAAGTGCTTATCAAACAAGCAGCTAATAAACTCCATGAGGTAACTGAGCTGTTCATCTACTGAGGCAGTGTACTAGATTAGGTTCCAATTCAGGAGTAACGCATCACCAAGCAAAATCTATCTATACTGTTAAAATCTCGATAAGAAAACACTTTCACAGTATGATTGCCATGAGCAATATTAAGCGTGCAAAAAATTAAATCATTCTTGGAGAAGGCAAGTAGTGAAATCTGATTGAAAAGCAGAACCAACTCGATTATCCCAATGAGGACTAAGAAATGCGCTCAGAAGCAAGGACTAGACTACGACGTCGATGATTTACTTCTCCTAGAAAATGATAAAAAAACTTATGAAGCTGTCTAAAAATGAGTTCATGAATGAATTTCATATGAAGGACCTCTCAGAAGTCTCACATTGTTTGGGAATGAGAATCACCCGAGATCGAAGGCTAGGGAAGCTTTGGCTGGACCAACAGGAATACTTAAAAAATATCATTGATTGGTTAAACATGACAGAATCGAAACCTGTCGTCAGACCGCTGGATCCGAATCAACAGCCTACTGAGCAGATGTCGCCGAAAACCGAGGATGAACGAGCCGAGGTGGAGACAATTCCTTATAGAGAAGTCGTTGGAAGTCTTTTTTATGCAGAGCAAACATCGAGACACCAGACCAGACACTCTACGACACTTGTTTAGCATAATTTCTTTCAAATTACTTACTCTATAACATACGGCTCTCCAACTCTTGTTGCTACAATAAGTTTAGCATCGCGCAAGGCTTCCGAGCCTCCCTTTTTCATACTCGAATGAGCGGCCTCTTCAAAATCTTTCAAAGTACTAAATTCGGTTATGGTTCTATTGTCTTCGGTTCTTGTCTCCATTTCCAGTACAAAGTGTTCTCGGTCATTATACTGTCCAAATTGTACACTTCTTGTAAGAAAC
Organism: Leptarthrus brevirostris; assembly: GCA_964036015.1. NCBI lineage: Eukaryota > Metazoa > Arthropoda > Insecta > Diptera > Asilidae > Leptarthrus > Leptarthrus brevirostris. The sequence goes on from OZ038375.1 coordinate 109,796,090, forward strand.
ATACCATCTTCGTCCGTCTACAATATACAAAACTGCTTTAATAGCTTATTGTAATGGAAATATAATAAATAATTGCAAGCGATGCAAATAAATGAGTAAATTGGAAAGAAAGGAAAATATTACGACCCTCAGGCACCAAGCAGTCATAAAGTAAGATTGTTACAAAATTAGTTTGGAAATTCAGCACTAAGGTTTGCCATAAGGATGAAGAAATCATTTTCTTTAATTGTTAATGTAATATGCTGCATTCAAACCTAAATGTTATATATAAAAAAAAAGTTGTAAAGTCGAAATGTTATGTTACAAGTTTCTAATTTTGTACTAAGTAAATTTAAACCTTAGTTAAAGTAGGTGTTACATGAATGCCGCAAATTCAAACACTTACAAATGCTCTCATTTTATTTCTCACAGCTTTACCGTGACGCCACTTATCACTTCTCGTGCAACTTAATCTTGGCGGATGCAGAGATTGCGGATATGATTTAAGGTAATCTCGAAAAACCTCAGCCAATAATCTAACAGCATCATGAAGAACAAGTACTCGAGTTGGAGTTGGTGCGTCCTTAAAAACAAAGAATTTGTTTGAAATTCGTAAAATTTAAGGCACATGTATGCTGACCATATAACTATCGGTATCTGCACCCAACTTTACAATATGGAAAGTGGCTTCAAAATCTTTCAAAACATCAATAGCTGCAGTATATGTATCCAAATGAGTTAAAAGAAAGCTCTTAAATTAATCAATTGTATAGTGAAAATCCAATAATGTATTAATTGAAGTGTTTCTTACATTTCCAAGAGTTGTCATATTAAGTTCTGCGGCCGCATGTATTACATCCATTACAATATCTGGCGAACAATCTAATATAATTTGTCGTTCACCAGAGAGTTTAATATCTTTCCAAAGTGTTCTGTAATCCATGCCCTTGTCTATGCTTCGAACTTTCGTGAAAGTATGCCCAATTGTCTTTAATTGAAGAATATCTTGAAGTCTAGTCAAGCCTTAAACGAAACAACAAAAAATTATTTTAACTTACTCAGTTCTTCTTTTAGGAGCAGGTTCTTTAAATGAAAGTATCAAGTCATTTTTAGTCCTAATTTAGTTTAGAAATATTATGACTTTCGGCCAGGGAGAGGAACGTTCTCTCTACTACTGGACTTAGAGAATCAGTTGAAAAGATCCCGTGCCCAAATGTGTGATTCTTATGTCCTTTTCTTAGACCTGGAGAAGGCGTACGACCATGTGCGCAAGTACCAAATTTCCAGAGAGCTTGCCATGATTTCAAATCCATTAAACTCATCGTACACTTCCTATTTCATAGAACCTTCCAGATTAGAGTCAACGGAACATGCAACAGTTAGACATGCCCAACAAAAGGGCGTTCCTCCAGGATCTCCCTTATCAACAAACAACACTAGCTATATCCACTCCAATATCTATTCCACTTCCTCAGAACTGTGCAGACAAAAGACTACCTATACAACTTAATAATTACAACAGACAACCCTACGGACGTACTAAGATCATTACGGAGAATTGGTACATTAAAACTGGTGTGAGGTTTCCTAGGAACAAAGTGAAACATGCCAGTGGTTGCACTTAATGTAGACTCGGTCAACCCTTTTTTGGAAAGATCGTTCAAATCGGCTTAGTAGCAAGAGACATGGTATACCCCCTAACTGGATATCTCACCGCGGATATCTAGCCGCGAAAAAAGAATATATCTCTAGAATTATCAGACTGACGATAACCCTAGCATCCACAGATATAAGACTAACCTAGATACCAGGTCATGTTGGTATACCGGGAAATGAACTGGTTGGTAGAGCGGCCGGAAGCATTCCCAATCCAAGACTGGAAGAAAACATCCCACTATGCGAATATTTATAGAGTTTCCCTTCAAATAGCTGATTACTGATGCCAAGAACTTATTTACTTCAGACGGAGGTTCAACAAAACAAAACAAGTGCGAACAACAGAATGAATTACAAGTTGTACATGCTCCTTTTAAGTGTTACTTTGTCCACATTAGTATTAAAAACGTCTCAAATATCATTAGCAGACCTACACATGCGGTTAATAAGCTCGAACATGCCGTAATTAGTTCGCGAAAAAGCAATCTGTAATGGGGATCGATTGCGTAGGGAATTGGACAATTCTCTTATATGAGGGCTCCTTGGACCATCGAAGAATAAATCCCGGCATAGAGTTGGCACTAGTAACGACGTTATTAATATAGGAGATGAAGTTCAATTGATCAGTAATATACACTCCCATGTCCCTCAACCCTTCCACCCGTTTTATGGGTGTACTGAAAAGAACGGAAGTTGCGAGACCTCGAGAAGGACATAACCTGACATTTCCCGATGTTCAGCTTAAGATTATTGTTCCAGCACCACCCATAGAAAATGTCCAGCTCAGATTGCCAAATCTCATAATCTGATTGGGAGACAAATTTTTATATCGTCAGCATGTTTAAGAATTTTACATCTTTGAAGCAAATACGAAATATCAACAATAGATATGTTGAATAACAATGGACCCAGATGACTGCCCTGTAGAAAGACAGAATGAGCCACAAAATCATCAGAGAATGTGCCACGAAAACGGACTCTATAAGTTCTATTAGATAAATATGACTTAATCCAAACAATGAGCAAGGGCAGGAAACCTAACTTAGCCAATTTAAAAACAATGATAGAGTGAAACAGCTTATCAAAGACCTTACTAAAATCAGTGTAAATCAGTTTGGCAAACCATACAAGAAACCGCTCACAGTGCAAAAAAGAAATTCAACCAAGCTTGAAACCATGGACCTACCCTGAAGAAAACCATGCTGCCGGGTAGAGATTAAGCCTTTTCACACTTCGGATAATTGGGATTGAATCAATTGTTCGAAAAGTTTAGGAATGCAAGACAATTTAGCAATTGGCCTGTAATTGGAAATCTCTTTTCCATTGCCACTCTTGAAAATAGGCATTAAAAAGGAGTTCTTCCAGAGTGCTGAGAAGTGGCCCTGCGAAGGAGACTTCCGGAAGAGTAATAGTACTGGCCATAATAACGCCGAAGAATATTTCTTTATGACTGCAGGAGGAATCCCGTCAGGACCACTGGAAAAGTTTGTTGGGAGATCCGCAATATGCTTAAATAAGATCTCCTCCGTGATAGATGGAACAGGTACCATGGGTGAAATTCGGTTAAGTGCCAAAAGTTCCTACTCTACGGATAGAAATCAGATGATTAAAAGAATCAGCAAATAGGTTACAAATAATATATAAACCTTTGCTGGAAAACTCTCCGAATTCCATAGTTCCATATATGCTAAAAACCAAATCAGAAGGAAAGAAAATCGCACGTTGGATAACCAAAGGCATTAAAGCAGTACATAAGCTCCGCAGAGCAATTTTAGCCTTCCAAGATGGGTTGGAGGAAAAGGCTGAGAGTCACACGAGGCTGACCCACGCTTACCGGTACGTTAGATCATCTACACATGTTTATTAACGTTAAAAATTAATTATAAAAGCACACATAACTAGACTAAAGTTTAGATGTAAAAAAACGAATTAAATAGGATTTAATTGGGCAGTTAGGAAATGAGATAAAAAATATGAGTAAAAACAAAAATACCTTCCTGCGAATCATAAACAACAGTCCAAGCACTCCACACCTTTCTGACCATTAAATATTGTACAATTTTGGCATACATCTTGGACAAGACGATTGTGTCTGGATATACATTAACAGTCATCATTCGTTCCTGTTTCTCAAGGACAGATTCCTCGGCCCTCCAATCGAAAAGTAAATGTGGTATTTCGATGCTATTACACAGTGAAGCAATAATCTCTGAAACAGAAAAGTAACTTGCAAAACATTTCCGTGACTTTTTCTAAATATTTTGTCTACCGCTTGATGTCTTTGAACTTGGTCCAAAAATAGCGATCACGCCGTCGTCAATCAACTCGCATGCTAGGAAATGTGGTTTTTTTAGAATTTTTTTAATAGTTTTTCAATACATTTTTTTTGTCTCACCCAATTTATGAATATCGGAACCTTCGTCAGTTGTTGCATATCTAATTATCGGCATCAGTTCCAGATCATCATTGTAGGGATGTTGGTTTACACTCGTTATATATTTAGTAAAAGCCTGCTTTAAGTCTATTTCATCGGCAAAAAATATTGCTCCTGCAAAATGAAATTTATTTAAAACAAAGTAAAGAAACAAACAAACGAAAATTTTTTACCAACTTTTACCTTTACTGCAAGAGCAAGGCTGCATTGCAGCAAAAGTATTGAAAGAAGGATTTTCAGCATTTCACCGTTTCGAATATTTTTCCATGATTTTAAAAATAAATCTTAAACACATTTACTCCCGCTCGATGCTATCATCAGACTGAGCCAATCTGTTCTATAAATGTAAAACACCAAGATGACACAAGATTTCCCACACGCCGGATGTTGCTGAACTCCTAAGCGTAAAAAGTTTCTCCAATGTGCTAAGCCGTTTTTTTGAGCACAATATTCGATTCGAGTACAAATTTGTTATGTTTATGAATGGCTAAATATCGTTTTATTACATACATACAAAACGGAAATGTTTTATAATTTTTCGTATATTACAAAATTGGTTTTCCCCCAAAGAGTTTCGATTTTTTTTTCGACTGAAATTATGGTCACACTACTCATTCCCGTGTTGTGTTGTTTTTCTTTTTTTAAATTTTAAGTAACTGACAAACAGAAATTTTAGCCAAAATATCTCGCACAGAATGAAATGAATGAATAAGTGTGAAAGTGAAATGAAAAAGTTTTTTTTAACTTAAATATTTTGGTCCAACACGCGTTTTTAGATGAAAATTATGATTAAGGGGAGTTTTGGGGCCTTGATGAATTTTTGAGTGAACACTTGTTGGATATTTACTAAGCTAAAATTATGCTAAATTTGTGGAGAAATAAGAAAGGCATAATTGCTGGAATCTTAAAATAGCTGAAAGGAGGCACGTTTGTTTACTTTTTTTGATCGTCTTGTGTTGACATCATTAAATTTTTGCTTGTTTTATGACAAAAAAAAAATAAATTTATGAAATTAGGTCGCACTGAACATTTCCAAAAATATAAAAATTTTGCAGTTGAAAGTAAACTTTTGTATTTTTAGGCAATTCTATATTATTTAGTACTACAATTCTTGAGACCTTTAGTGGGTAATTGTACTTAAGACGACTACTGGAGTTTAAGTAGCCAGTGTATTTATAGAATTTGTCGTAGACATCTGTTCAGAAATTTAAAATCTTGTCTGATCTTGTGCGGACAGGCATTTGAAAAGGTCGTGGCACTTAATTAATTTTGTTTTCATTCCACTAAATTTTTGTTTTTGCTGTTTTTACTTTTGCAATATAAAAATGGTGGAAATGAAACAGCCAAACTTATTTTTAATGCATGCACGGTCTTAATTTATAAAACTGTTAGAATGTTTTAGAACATGTAACGTATTTTTAATAAAGCAAGAATTATCGTTGGTTCACTTTTGTCAATCTCACAAATGTCAGCAGAACAATCCCTTATGACTATCGTAAATGATCGAGCTTCGTTCGGATTTGGCGAATTTTATTTATTATTAAATATTAATTTTTAAATTAATATATAATTCTTCATATTTTGAGTGCCATCCTCCCACCCACACCCCTAAGACCAACATTTTTGACATGATACACCACCACCCTCCCACATTGATGTAGAGCCCTGTTCGCTCTTTGGATTCTCTCCTTAACATGTCTTTGTCAGGTAAGTCTTGAATCTAGGAATACCCCCAGATACTCGACCGAGCCCGTTAGTTCTTCTGGTCTAAAGTCTAGATTCTTCCTTTTCATAGTGAAAACGATTAGATCAGATTTCTTTGCATTTATGAGGAGCCCCTGTTCCACACACCATTGCTCCACCACCCTCATACCTTTTCTTATGGTGTCTGCTACGGCGCGTATGAACTTGCTCCTTGCCATAATTGCTATGTCGTCGGCATACCCCACGTTATGTATGCCTTCTTCTTCAAGTCTACGAAGTAATGAGTCAACAGTAATGTCCACAGAATGGGGGATAGCATTCCTCCCTGTGGACAACCTCTGTCTACCCTCCTTAGCAGTCTCGATTCCCCTCTCTGGATGTTTACTGCTCTTGTCTTTAACATATTGCCAATCCATATCCTAAGATAATTTAGTCTGCTTCATGTTAATATAAATAAAGCACAACAGTCATCTATAGTTGAATATAATCGGTTAACAGCTAAGTACCACCCTGATTTATCGCTTCTTACAAATAATAAGAAAACAAAGAAAAGAGGCAATAGATAGAGAGTGGGCTATGAAAAAAAGAATAGCTGATGCACAAGAAATACAGCCCGAAAAAATAAAAAGAACAAGAGCATCTTGCAAAAAGGAATGAAATCCCAGTTACCAAGACTCACAAGTTCATACCGCTTTCGCTGTTAAAAAGTTATCAGATCTCATGTGGAGCCAAGCCCCTAACTCGTACAACTTCTAACTCTAGAAACCCTACATCTTGGTAAAAAAATTATGGCTTGGGCGTTTCATGGATATAATGCATAACAAAACATTAAAGACCAGTGACTTAATTTCTTACCATAAGTCCATAGGAGTGACTGTGAGACGGCCGCGAAAATGCGAAGCCATGCCAGAGTTTCCACAATTTTTAACAAAGAAACTTCTCAAAGACGTCAACTAACAGTTTGTTACTTTACTAATTTGGCCGCCTAAAAAGAGGACATCTCACTGATAAGCAGCTGCAAATATCCGCAATGAAGTTCCCTGGCATCATCTGCAATGAAGTTCTCAGGATAAAACGACGCTGCAAAATGATAAGACACCCCTTGATTTTTTATAGTTCTGGAAAATGGTAAGAACTGATTTTTTTTAATTGTTTAATAATGAGTGGATTACCCTTTTTTCTTAATAACTTCTAGCATTCTGTTAGGTAATGACTTGTACAACTTTTTAATATATTTTGCAGGAATTGTGCTACAGCGCGTTTAGTATTGCCTCTTTAAGTTCATTTATGGTTTTATATTGTTTACCACCTATATATATATATATATTGTGCGAGACAATTGCCCCCAGACATTTTCTATAATATTTAGATCGTGTGATCTCGCTGGCCATTTTAGCAAGGGAATATTATTTAATTCAAAATAATCCCTGACAAGATATGCTGTATGAATACTGGCATTATCCTGTTGGAATATATAGGTTTCTGCTGCAATCCTCACGGCGTTTTCGATGAGTTCTTTGTAGTTCCTGCTGTTCATTTTTCCAGAAATAAATCTTATTTCCGTTTTACCTCCCAGCCCATACTATTCTACCACCACCTCACATTTGCCGGCGAACATTAATAAGTGTATCCTTCCGCAAATCATGAAAATAATATGACCAACCATCCGGCCCATCCAATGTAAAGCGCTTTTCATCAGTAAAGATCACTCGACGCCATCGTTTACTCCATTTTATATGTTCCCGTGCGAATTCCATTCTCTCCTTTATATGGCTAACTGTCGAAATCGGTTTCCTCCTGAGTTTTTTCCGCTGGTTTAATATGAATATTCCAAATATTTTATTCCACACCTGCTTCCGCTGCGATTTGTATTGCAGTTAGCGTGTTGCCACTCTTCAAATTGCACGCTCTTCACGTTTACTAAGAGCACGTGGCCTCCCCGGGCTTTCCTTTTTCCCATATTTTTCAGTGTCTTTTAAAAACTTACTTACTTATTTTCACTATTTTTGCAATTCTAGCCACACTAACGTTATCCTTCTTCATACCATACCATACCATACCATTTACCATACCATTTTGTCTTATCATTTTGCAGCTGAGTGTATATCGAGTTAATAATAATATTACGCCGAATTATTACGAAATTGCACCTATCTAGGTCGTTTTCGTGTTCCCCTCCTATTTAACCAATTTTATCAAAATCGTAAGAGCAGTTTTGGAGAAAAAGTTATATATTAAGTAAAGTATATACATATATACCTATAAACATAGCTTGTTTAATAGTATAAGATAATTTCCAAATGTTCACAGTAGGATCTTCAAATATCGTTACTTTTGAGAGCCTGATAATGCTCATCGCAGACGTGTTAAATAAATTCGATTACTGGCGAACTATTAAATTTTAATGTCAAAATAATATTGATATCTACGAAAAATAGTACTATCTTTCCTAAATCAACTACATAAGATCCTAAACTTTGTTTAAACCGTTTAGTTGACTCTTTTTGTCTGATTTCGATGTCTTTATAGAAAAGGCAGAACTTATTTGATTGCCGTTGGTATTAGAACTTTTAGTACTTTTGGTACTTCGAGTTTCGGATTGAAGATTTGATTTAGACGATCTTTTAGATGCTGATCCACTTGCACTTGTAGTGTTAACCGGTTTAGTAGTAAGCCAAAACCTAAGGGCAAACATAGCTTCTGCTTTAAACGCTTCTTGAGGTGTTACCTGTAAAATAAATCTACTCAAAAATAGAAATTTTAAAATAAAATAAAAATTTCTTCACCTTTTCTTCAATTGCAATTTTTTTAACATTCCACAAAAACTCAAATATTCCAATTAATATTGCAATACACAACCCAACACCAAGAACAAGAAACACACCACCGACATTTTCTATGTCAAGTTCTGGAGTTTCCGATGATTGTTGCGATATTTTTGAACATTTACCACCACCGAGTCTTTCCTTCCACCACCTACGTTTAAGCTCGGCTAGTGTGCCAGACTCTCCCAGCTTAAGAACAGCCTTGCTTATTTGTTTGCGATACGGTGAGTCTAAATAAATTTTTATTTAATTGCAAATACAATTCAAAATGAAATTGACAATCTACTAAATGGCATTGCAATTCCGTATGTTTTATAATCAAGCCAGCCACCAACTTGTCTCAGATCACAATTTCTTTCAATAATAAATTCAAGTGAAGTTGATTCCATAAAAAATGCATACAATCGCTTTCCCTTCCATACTCTTTCCACACCCTCGTCATTACTTTTTGTAAATACTGATGGACGAGTTGATTCCATAGCAGCCCACATTTTTTGGTATGTAGAAAAGTTGGATCCCTAATCAATATAGTATCCATTTAGCAGCAGTTAAGCGCATTATAAGTAATTTGTAACAAATCAGTATTAAGTGATCAATTGTTAGTGTTTATCGTACCTACCTTAAAAAATTCCAAAGTACTACCACCAAGAACTGCGCCATATTTAATCTTAGTTTGTTTTGCTAAATCTTCAGCGCTTTCAATAGAAGAATCCATTCTGGACATTGTTAAGAATGCAGCCAAATTAGCTGTGTAGGAGTTAAGCATCATAAGAGCGAAGAACCACCACATTGCTGTAACTAATCTAGTAGATACTGCTCTATAGCAGAAAATAATTTTAAAACAACAACAAAATGAAGCTTTTTACGATGGTCTTACTTAGGCAAAATATCACATCCCATTCCCATGATAGAGCCTACTGCTAGCCATGTTGTATTCAACATTGTCCAAACATTTTCAACTTCTGCAGGTTCAGAAACACAGGGATGCGCACTCTCCCATTCGTCTGGAGCCATTCTAATAATGAGATAAAAAAAAGTAATGTTATACTTGATCTATTTTACTTCACTGCTTTAGAGAGAAAGAAAAATATTCTGTCTTGACCTACACAAAGCCATAAAGTAATTTAGACGGTATAGTTTTTGCTATACAAAGAAAAATGTCCAGGCTGAAGTTTCTACCAAGTTAAAGTAGCAAAACAATCTACGACAGGCTATCGTCAGCAACAAACATTTTGTACAGGACAAGGTTATTTTTTTGAATAAATAATCGCGACAAATCTTCTTTCTTATATTATCGTAAGGAACATGCATAGTCTTTTACTAGGATCTAAAATAGTTAAACATACAGAAGCGTTCTGGGGAACTTCCAATCGATCTAAATCGCATAATTAAAATGAACAAGGCCCAATTGAAACTTTATATAAAAGTACGATTCGAAGACTCGAGTTTGTGCAGAGGATGCAGGGAGGAAGATGAAACAATTTTAAAAGTTCTTGGCCAATGGCCGGCAACACAAAGGAGATCTTAAATTTTGAGAATAGATTTCTGCGGTAATCAAATTCGTTTTGGGAATTAGTTAGCTCGGTAGTGGTCTTCGAAGAACGCTGCCGAGAAGGAGCGTAGAGCAGACCAAAGGCCTCAGTATTCAGGAAGCAAATACCGCCCCCTCCTCCGTCTCCCCTAGCAAACCTACCAATCAAACATTTATTCAAGTTGTTGGATAACAGTCCTAACAACTATAAGAATTCGGTGTTTGCCTTCATAGACCAAAACACTTTCTTTACCTTGCTAAGGCATAGAGAAGCAAAGAAACTCCCAAATATGCAGTTGCCATATAAATCCAAACATCTAAAGAAAATGGTGACAGAAATGAAAACAGATTTGGTGGTTTGGTTTCTGGATTTGAATATAAAATGCTTATTCCGAGAGTCATAAATGGTGGCGTAAAATCGACGACTTGTCTTCTTGCTGATGTCATTGTCAAATCACAAATTCCCAAATCAGCTTTCTAAAATTATTAAAAATTGTATTAAATGTTAAATAGTGGTCAAAACGAAAATACTCCTTCAAGAATTTGTCCGATGATGCCATTCCATTTTTTCTGAGCTGGATCGTATGAACCATACTTTTCGTCAGGAGTTAATTCAAATTTATACTTAAATCCCAACGTTTTTGCAATATTGTCAATGAGATCCATAGAGTATCCTTCATATCTTGCATTGCCTTCATAAATTTCTCCATCTTTAACATCCCTTAATAAATAAAAAATGTCATAAAAAGACAATTAAATAATAAGAAATTTTACCTTAATCTAAGAAAAGGCTTTCCTATTCTTGACGAAACAATAAATGTTTTATTTTGCAATTTTTCAACCGCTTTTCTACTTAAATGAACATCTGGGCCGACTAGGGTAATTCCACTCATTGAATCCCACACGGCAATGTCACCAAAACCGCCTGATGAGAGCTCCATAACTCTTACCACAAAGTGTATTCGTTGGCCGTGCTCATTAAATTGAATTTCACCTGTAGCGGCTTCGTGTGTTTTCTGAAAAATTTAACAAAAATTATAATAGTATTGAATTATCGCTATATTAACACCGAAACCCATTACGGACATGATTATTAGTAATGACAAAGCTTCCCATTACTACCCATCTCTTCACATAGAGGTTGAAGGCCTGGCTCTTTGTGCAGCATACAAACTTGAGGGAGCGGGTCTTCTTGGGAGAAAGCTACTTGTTTATATACTAATTAAAAATGCGGGACATAGCTGTAACTGACTCATTACGTCCATAGTTAGTATGGCGCGAAATATGGAGGAAGTCTCTACCACTCAAGGTGCGTGACGGAACAGATATGTTAAAACATGTGAGCAATTCGGAAGAGGTAATAGCCCCCTGCAGACACTCGAGCGCAAAAGCTGCCCTGGCATTATTTCGTCTGATTTCCAGGAAGTCCAAAGATATCAATTTAAGTCTTTCAGCGTAAGGAGGTAGAAGACATTATTCCATGGAAGATTACGGAGAGCAAACCTTAAAAACCTTCGTTGGACGGATTCAATACGCTTAACAGGGACCTCATAAAAAAGAGACCACACTGGGCTATCATGCTCAAGAATAGGCCTAACAAATGTACAATAAACGATTAGAGTGATATAAGGATTATTAAACTCCGTAGACCACCTCTTTTTGAGCCCCAAATAGCATTAGTCTTACCGATAATAGTATCAATATGGTTGTCGAAAGAAAATCGAGAATCAAGCAAGACTCCCAAGCCTTTGGATTTTTCAAGTCTATTCAAAGCGCTCCAGCCATGGAGTAACTAAACAGCAGAGGATTTCTTTGACGGGAAAAGGACATGACAGTGCATTTGGACACGTTAATAGGGAGGCAGTTAATGGAACATCAATTGCGGAAGGCGTCCAAGTCAGTATTCAAGAGGCGGCAGTCAAGCTTTGCATCATTGGCATAACACAAAATTCTCGAGTGTGATGGAATTAGGGATACATCATTGATGTAAATAATGAAAAGTAAAAGACCAAGGTGACCACCCTGTGGCACCCCAGAAGTGATGCGGATCGGAACAGAAAGAATTCCACGAAACAAAATACGTTGGGAGCGCTCGAACAAATACGAGCGGAGCCAATAAACAAAACCAGCAGGAAAACCAAGAATTGCGAACGAAGAATGTTATGATTGATTTGATCAAAAGCTTTACTGAAGTCGGTGAAAATACAATCAACTTGGTTAGCATTTTCAATAGTTGTAGATTTTCCCTTAATAAACCCATGTTGGAAATAAGATAAGAAAGTTTAACAATGAAAGTATAGACCTCACATGCAGGGGTCTCAAAGAGCTTAGCTAGGCAAGAAAGATTTACGATGGGCCTATAATTAGAAATATCAGACTTATTGCCCTTTTTATGCGTTGGAATAATAACAGAGAATTTCCAAGACTGAGGGAAAAGGCCACTACGGATGGATAAGTTAAATAACGATGAGAGGACAAAGACAAATTTGCAAAGCCGATATATGTACCATCAAAAAGTGGTGAACACAATTTGTAAAATATTGAACATGTTAGTGAGCTATGATTTGTTCTAAATGTTTTGTTTATTGATTCAATTTTCGGACACAATAAAAAAAATTACACAAGAACGAGATATGGGGGTGGGTGAATCCAAACTTATTGGCAGTAGTGTATATATTAGTAATAATTTAATTAAAATTTGATTTGGATTCTATTTATTGTCGAAAATAGGCTTAAATCACATTGCGCGCATATCGTGTCAAGCATTGTGTTGCTCGAAAAGCTCAAAACGCTACCCAATAAAGTAAAGAACTATTGAGAACAATGAAAATTACCAGTCAATCAACAGAAGCTAAAGTAAAAAGACGTACAACATCTCTTAGGAGTCGTTAAGTTTTAAAAATTAATTGTTGCAAGTTTCGAAATAAGGCTTTTCTTTAGGAATCGGAAACTTTAAGTTGTAAAAAGAAATAATACTTATTATTCTCTCTCTCTCTAGTTCCCGTAACCCCTTGTTAGGCATGAGGCGGGAGAAGAACCTATTCGAGATAATGATTTCAAGTGGACCTATAATTTAAGGGGGATTCCGAATAATCGACGTTACTCTGAAGCCCCTGACTTTTGTATCGTAATCTGTTGTCGACGGAAAGCAACTAAGTATCATCAGTGGTGCGATTCGAATATGGAACCACCGGGGTGGAAGGCTGGCACATTATCACATACTGCGCCGACGGCTATACTTATTACTGCTAATTAAGTAAATTATATGTTGTAGTATTAAATGCGACTTCATCTGGACTTTAAATTCGAGATATGATCCAATTAATATCCATACAGAGCTGCCACACAAATGCATAACGTTAATATTGATAGCCTAGTCTACATAAAATTAATTACCATAACTTGAAAAAAATCGTACATTCTTATTATTTAAATTATATAAGAAAACACAAAATAAATAATAACAACATACTCCTTTTATAAATTCATAAAGTGGTTTTCCAAACGGCCAAGGCTTGTTACGTCTGCACTCGACCTTAGGTGGAACTATCTGCTCCAAATCTTCAAATTCACTCAAAGCTTTTGCAAATATCCAAACAGCATCATTTATTAAGAGCATATTTGTCTGTAATTTAAATACATTTTAATATTGTATCACCCGACAAAACGAAAATAGATACCTTCACTTTATCTGGTAAATATCGAAACAAATTTCCACGGCGTTTCTCTTGTTGTTCCCAATCATAAACAACATTTTTAACATCAAAATTTGTCGGATCCATTATTCTTGCCGTGGTTACATTTGCTTCAGTGAATTGTAATTCATCCAAGTCTAAAGTATGAGTGTCTAAAGGAGCTAAAAAATAACTCTAGAAAAATAATTTTATAGTAATTGTTTTTATATTTTATTTTCATTAATCACTTGATATTCCCCAAGCATTTTCAATTCATTTGCTTGACGTAGAAGTGAAATTATTTTTGGTGTAGAACAGAAAAGCACTATACACGGTTCACCCAAAGTTTTGATCTCTTTCAGAAAAGGTCTGTAATCCTCTTCATCGCCTATTTGACGCACCACCAAAGGTGAACTACCGGGATTATGAATCTGTAATATATCTTGTGCTTCCATAAGATCTAAAATAATTAATATTTTTACTTTATTTTGTTAATAAACAACTGTAATTTACCTCGATCTGTTTCATATATGATCGCGTAACTTTTCCATGAAAAACTTTTAACTATATCCGCATAAGCTTTAGAGAGTTGCGTGTTTTCCGGAAACAAATTCAACGTCATTGAATTGAAATCTCGCTCATTAAGTGGTATCTCGGGCACCCAGTCATAAACTATGTGTGGTATTTGAAGTACACTGCATAAAGCACTTACCGTTCCTTTCACAAATTTAAAGAAGTTAAAAAAATCTAAATTTATCAACAAATTTTGTATTTATAAACCTGATGTAGATGTGCTTGGTCCAAAAATTGCAATAACACCTTCTGAAATCAAGTTGCATGCTTCACACAAAACGATAAAAGGATTATTAATAAAATTTTCATATTTAAATTCAATTTACCTGCTTTTTCCACTAAAAAGCTGTCCTCTAGGTCAGCATATACAATAATGGGAGTCAACTTTAATTTCCTTTCGTGTACATTAACACGATCAACTACAGCACGAAACGCAATTTCATTTTCATCATTTTCGTCAGTAAAAATAGCTCCTGCAGAAAAATATTAACGACTCCAAACATCACACGATTTTTTCATCTTCGATAGTTTTACCAATTAAGAACTGGTGCTGCGCAAGGACAACACTGTTGAGGGCTAGAAACCACAGTACCGTTTGGAACATATCCCTTTAGTTACTTGAGCACATTTTTTTTTCAAATAAAATTTAGAACAAATACTAATTTTGGCATCTGTGCAATTGCACTGACAACGTTGAACTAAACTAAATTTAGATTTAGTTGGTAAAGAGATGCATAATAGGAATTTTTGCATATGTTTTGATTGCAGTTGGGGACAAAATACTTAAAAATAAGCATAACATAGAGAGGATGTTTATTCAAAACATTATTAAAGTTTTTATGCTTGTTGTAATTGTGAGCGCAGAGTTAAAGGAATAGACTCAAGCCACAAGAAAGCAAAGAGAGTGAATAGAAATTGAAAACATTTTCTCATCTTAAATGATAAGAGGAGATTTTGCGTCTTTTGAGTAGTTTTTCATGTTTCTATTCAATTTTTAAGATTAAAGTGTTCGAGTATTTTGAAAGAAAGTATTCCTTGCGATCAAATACGAATAAATGTGGAAAAAAAGGATTACAACTTATTCAATTACAACTGTTGTAAGTGAGCCTAGAGCTTTTATTTAGGTGGATCACAAGCGATCATATATAATTTGTCAAGCCTCAATGGGCAAAGATTCAGTCAAGTGCGAGTCAACGAGTATAACTGCCTGGAACTTTGTTTTATTTTTCCTACAATTTACGAGTATATATCATCAATTTTATCAATTTTAGAATGTCGGCTTTCCCAATGGTGTTCATTATCTCACACAAATAAATAAATACCAAGTAGCCTTTTTCTTTTTACTGCCAGAACAGAGCATTCAAAAAGCACATGGCGAACTGACTCGATCTCCTCTGGATCCTTGGAGTCGCGACAAAAGTCATAAACAACAAGTGACAGTCTTTTTGCGTAATTAACCATGGTCCAGTGGCCCATTAGTACCCTCATTTAACTTCTGGTATTATTTCTGTTTCCACTGAGGAGCGTCCGCGAATTCTTCTTATTATATACAGATCACGTGTCCCTAAATTTCCACCGGAGATAAGCTTTCCTGTATGCATCTGTATAGATATACTTCTTTAGGGCCCTGATTAAATTCCTGACGTAGTTCACTGCTACGAAGATATCCATTTTAGAACCCTTTCTAGCTAACTCATTCGCTCTTTCATTCTCCGGAATACTACTGTGCCCTGGTACAAGCATAGAGTCATCTCGTTACAGTTAGATATTACCTGTAAACTATCTTTGCATAATTGTACGAACTTTGACTGCACCACCATAGCTTCCAGTGCCTTAATTGGAGCCTGGCTGTCAGTGTATATGCGGATGTTCCTACCGGATTCTCCTCTTCTTAACACCAGCGGTGCTGTCTGGTGAATTGATCCAATTTCTCTCTGAAATACACTAAATTTTTTCGGCAGTCTGTATGTATGTACTGCCATTCGCTAGAGTATACTGCCGCTCCTGTACGTGCATTCATTTTTGATCCATCCGTATATATGGATGTCTCCATTATTTTACCCATTTCATTCTCGTCCCATTCATTTGTTGTAGGTCGCTTCTTAGTTTTCGCAGTATAGATCCAGCAGCAACATATTAAGTATAGCCTCTAGTGCCGCATTGTACAAAGAGATCCCGTTATACCGATGCCTGCCACCCTATGTATCTTAGACAGCAGGTCCAGATTACATTTCTTCTCCAATCTGTCCATCAGACCAATGATCCATAACAAAGGATAGGTCTGATTAAAGCAGTTTAGTTTCAGTGCACTAATTTGGGTTATAGTCTTGTGTCACTCCTCCAGTCGAGTTTCGAGTTTAGTATCAAGCCTAGATGCTTGTCTTCACTAAAAATTTTCAGGTTTTTCCCTCTAGCATTGGAATGGGTTAGGTTAGGTTAAAGTGGCTGCCTAAGAAGGCACATTCAGGCCAAAGATGCCCATTGTGATACCACAGATTGAGGCTACAAAACTTTTAAAAACCCCATAAAATACCTGAGAAAGAGGGTGTACCTGTTACCGCCTCTGCACCGAGCTAGTTCCTGTCTCAGTGGAGCCAGATCACGGGGAGCCAAGGTAAATTTGGCTGGAATGGGAAGTGTTAAGCCTTAACCTGTCGTTGGGAACCATTTGAATCTCCTGATAAATCGAGCTAGGTCTCTGACGTCTGTGGAGCCAGACGAACGTAGTACGAGATATTTCAGATTTTTTTGGCCCACAAACTTTTAAGATAAGGGGAAGGGGGTGGCATTTTTTGCACATTTTCGGACATAAGTCAAAAACCCATGCGGGTTAAAATTAACAATATTTTTTGAATCCTTAAAGCAAGTCCTTTCAAATGATAGCCCACACGGCACTAGAAATAGAAGCGGGCAAATGACTTCTATGACTGCTAAATTTCAAGTCGATGAATATAGTTACTGAGAAAAACGGCCTTAATATGGACAGGCAGACACCAAAGTCTCATTATAAGGGGTCCTCACCATTTACATACGGAACCCTAAAAATTATTAATATTATTTCAATTAGCTGGTGTTACTGGCTTTTCATTTCAGTTTATTGTAATTTTATGTTAAAGCAAGGAAACCAATTAAGTTTAAAAGTTAGCAAATAAAAGTCTGTTAATGTTGTCTATTTTATTACTTAATAGAAACAGTACTATTAGTTACAGACAGAAGTTCATTATATGTACAAAGTTATCGAAAATTGCAAGAGGTTCAAAAAGTTGAACTAGCCAAGCGTATTTTCGCCTTATGCAACTTTTTTACGAATAACATTTTTGCATATACCAATTAACATTAAATTTGCTGTATCAGAATTGCATAGCACGCAACAGAAATCTAGTTCTTGAATGCGCATTAAGATTTTACTCCAATACCGGAAAAATTCAATAATCCGCGACGTATCGTAAATCTATATTGTGCAATAGTACCTCCTTATACATTATTGCACATTCTTCGTACATACATTAATCGACAACTTTTCGTGTCTCAGCGAACTAAACTTAAATCTTCCGACGAATTAAATGGTCGTAAAATATAACATAATTATATATTGGAGAAAAGACTGCTGTTCTTTTAGCATCAGAAAATTTTCCTCTCACTGGATTTACACTGAGAAATTTTCTGTCTCCTCGGTACATAAACATCAACCCAATACGAGATTCGTTAAAAATCTAAAAAAAAACATTATTTCACAAACATTCTTTTACAAAGGGACAAAAAACAAAACTTGATAATTGTCAGATGGGGTATATTTTGTAATTCCACTCCTCCAATGATGATAACTTAGATCGCTAGAAAGTGGAACAAGTCTTTTCTTTCCAGCAAAAATACTGCGCCAATCCCTTTCTTTCGGACTTGATTTCCGAAGGCTTTCATCAAAATCAATGTAACCGGAAATATCAAAGCCTCCCCTAGTCGGACAGCTAATAAAAATTATCGTCTATCAACAAAAATATTTTCGTAAAATCTATAAAAATTAATAGCATACAGCTAAGTACCGAAAAAACTTTTTGATGGTTAGGAAGTTCGCGAGATGCCATTGCTTGCAAAACGGGATCCTTAATAGTTAACTTTTCACTAAAAAGTTTTGTTTTCCTATTGGTAGGATGTAAGAATTCTCTCACTGCATCACGCTTCGCTTGAAATTGGTCTCTGTCCAAAATTTCGTTTGCAGTGCGGTATCCGAGTTCAACAAGCATCTGTGCATAGCGAAAATCTTGAAGATATTTTAAATCTTCAGCAGTTAAGAATAAATTCAAATAGTCCTCGTAGGTGCCACATTCCAGTAAATAAGAATCTTTAACAAACTCCATTTTTTTTCTCGCAATAAAATGTTTTCTAAAAACTAAAAATATAAAACCAAAAATTTCTGACTAAAATAATTAAGTTTCGTATTGGCAGGCAGAAAACATTCCGGTTCCTACGATTGCAGTTCAATACCCATGTCTACAGTGAGATAGGTTTTAGAAGGAAAACCCATATGAAAGAAACTGGAGTGCAATAAAAGAAAAGCTAAATTCCTTTGGCTTTTCCTCAACAGCAGAAACAAAGGGTTAGCTATACTTTAGATGCTGAACGCGTTCACAACATCATATGCCAGTCATGAACGGAGTGAGACAAGGGTGCAATATTGTCACATTTGCTTTTATTGATCGTCATTAATGACGTAATGTGCAGCGCCCTAGATGGCCACCCATCGCGAGGGATGAGATGGAAACATTTAAACCACATTACGTCTCCTATCCAGCAAATGGAGTCATGTAGCCCTAATGTCTGAAAGCCTGAGTGGAGAAGTTCGCAGAGCAGAGTTTAAGATCGATGCTGCTAAAACTAAACCTATAAGCTTGGAGTCCAGAAGCCAAATTGAAATTTATCTTGAAAAACAGCAAATAGAACAAGTGAATCAAGTTTGTTATCTCGGAAATATAGTTACAGCAGCTGGCGAAACTGAAACTGATGTACAGGCTCGCATTAATAAAGCTCGAGTTGCATTTAATACTCTTGCTGAGATATGGCGCAATAACATCCCCAGCACACAAAAATTCCGGATTTTCGAATTAAACGTAAAATCTGTTGTGTTGTATGGCTGTTCAACATACAAATCAACCTGTAGAATAACATCTCAGCTACAGGCCTTTTTTAACCGGTTTTTCGGCGCATCCTTAACGCGCACTGGCCGGAGGTCATTACCAATAGAGACCTTCACAGTTTTATATGCATGAAAGCAGTTGTTTCAAAATGCAGGTCACATGTTCAGAAATGCAGTAATTCGTGGTTTCTTCGCATAAGTCAAAGCATAAGCGCAGCTTTCAGCAAACATCGGTTTTGGTTATCATCTTCTGCTTTGGATTGTTGGTTTAGGTTGTTTTTTTGCTTTCATGCGATCAAGATTTGAAGTTTCTTAACAGGCGCCCGGCATTGACATCAGTGTTCAAAGGCGAAAGTGGCATTGAATAATCCACACACTGAGAAAAGATCCAAATAACATCGATCAACATTAAAATTCGCAGGGGACCACCCAAGTAAGAATTGACGACCGCGCAACATACCCAGCTCAACAAATTGTGGCAACAATTGAAGGCATTAGAGCAGAAGTGGACCAAGTGGAGAGTTGGTGTTGGTGAAGAAGCGATATGCCCTACAAAGTGTTAAGGGAACCAGAGAGAAAGAAAAAGAGAGAGATATGAGAATGAAGAACTGGAGGAAGCGCTGTACCCTGTAAAATTCCTATCCGTGAGTGAAGCTGCACGAGGAATTTAAAATCACCTGGGGTCGTTGAATAACAGAGACGAAAGCATACTAAAACGACGGACAAACATATTTCGTATTGTCAAATGTTTACTTTTGTTAAATTTGTTAAAGTAGCTTCTTTTAAAATGTTATGTAATCGCTCCAATAAAGTTATTAGACTATTTTGTGATTTTTTGTGAACCGACTTTGCCTTAATACCCAGAATTTGTATAAATTAATCAGCATCAAGTGGTCGGTTTTTTCGTGCGCAAATATATAGAAATAAGATGATGGAAAGTCGTTTTTCCTGCAAATGCATAACTCGAATTACTTCTAAATTCATTCTATAAACATGTGAAGTTCAATTAAAACCTCAATTTATGGAAAAAAGCTAAAGTTTGGTAAGAATATTTGTGAGGTTAACGTAAAAACTGATTTTAATGTTTTGGGTCGTGGTACCAGGAAGGCGTGAAACAAAATTTTTAGGGGGCATCAATAGGAAATCTTAAATAAGATTTAATCAATAAAAACCAAAATTGATGATTCGCTTGACTTATAATATAACGTCAATATTAATATGCAGCTAAAATATTTTATTCAGAGAAGTTAAAATCAAATTATTCTTTAACGAATTACACAGCTCTACAAAAAATGGGATCATTAATCGGATTCGGATTTTTCCCAGCAAGTTACTTCGGAAATGACCCCCAGCTGCCCAGAAACAAAATCTTGTAGACCTGTGTTATCAATATTTTAAATTTACCCCACTTTAAATCTGACTTAATTTACGCCTGTATTGTTCCTACCACTACATCGCTCGAAATTCTACTACAAAAGAAATTTGCTTCACTGAAATCGAGTTACAGCTCTTCCTCCAGTTCTTTATTCTAAGGTCTGAAAGGGTTTCATATTATGGGTTCAATTCCCTTCAGTGACCAAGCGAGTGTTAAGGAAAGTGTAATATCCACTTATGAACTATCCACTTATGATTTGTAGTAGTGCATTAAATAGAAATCGGCAATTAATGTTGTGATTATTGTCGTAAGCAGAATATAATACTCACTAGTTATATGTTTAACATTTACGACACATTACGACAGCAACTACAGATAATTGAAAAAATTTAATTTCAAACCAACAAAGTAATCTTAGTCGTTCGTTGACATCTTGTCTGTATATGAATAATGTTTTTTGTATTATTTGTAATTTTGTAAACCTATTCAAAATGGTATCAATGAAAGACGCGTACTTATTAGATTGCGAAACTTATGAAGACTATTTGAATAGTTACATTACGGCAAGAGATTTGAAATATTTGAATAGTGTCTACTTTTCACGAATGCTAGTAGAACTTGGCTATAGTTCACATACAGATTTGTTGAAAAAAGATCAATTTGAACTAAAAAAGAAAGCTCTTAAAGTGTATCTATATTCTTCAGAACAAAATTCGATTCTATTTAGTGAGGGTCTGAAGCTTACAGATCCTGTTTTTATTGCATTAGCTGCAAGAGAGAAACCAAACAATCAAAAAATCTTCTTGGTAAAAATAATAAAACATTTAATAATATTCTTATGAACTTTATTTCTTGTAGACGATTATATTTCTGAAATATATAACAAAAACAGGATTTGATATAACTGGTTACATTGATTATGAGGATAGCTTAAGGAAAGCAAAACTTAAAGGAGAGGATACTGTAGATTGGCGTGGTGTGTTTACTGGCAGGAAAACGCTTCGGCCACAATCTACAGATTTGAGTTATCATGATTGGAGGAGTGGTATTACACAATATAATGACTCAGGAAATTTTAAGGTTTTTATTTTCGGTTTATAGTTTCAGTAATAGCTATACAAATACAATTCTTAATAGGTAATCTATTATTCCAAAGGTTGCCTTAGTTTTATGTGCAACATCGACAGAAAATATGTAAGATTATTTGGAATAGATGATCCAATTATAAAAGTTACTCCAAGGACTACGGTATACTCAGAAAAGTATGGTTATGTTATGTTTCACGATCATTTGGTAAGAAAAAAAAATTAAAAGTAAAACGTGTAGACATTGTGTTTTAATAATTTTAATAAGACAGATTTCCTAAAGGAATAGTAAGTCACCTTTATCTCTGATTAATATTGAGCACTTTTTAAATCGCGCGTATATTGTAATTTTTAATGGCGCATCTAGCACTACGTCAAAGAATAGATACTAAACAGAAGAAGAGTTCCCTAAATTTCCCTGGTCAAACGTAAGTCAAGCAATAAATACTATTACTACGTATACATGCAGGGTTGAAGCCAGGTTGAACCCAAGTTCAACTCTCATGTATACCGAAGTTGAGTTCAAAGTGGGTCGAGTTGAACTTTTGCATGTATACGCGGGTTGAAGAGTTGAAGTGACACATTGTAATTTGACCAGTTATTTTTGTTTTTGGATTTGTCACAGCAGTTAGTAATTATTCTTGTAAAGGTTGTTTTGTGTTTGTGAAGCTTTTAAGATAGAAAGGAGAAATATTTGGGAATAAGAGGAAACAGAAGCTATATTGAGCATTATGTCAAATCAACCCAATTTCAACTCAATCTCAACTCAACTCTTCAACCTGATGAACGCATATACGCGGATTGAAATCTCAACCCCAACTCGACTCAATTTTTCAACTCTGCATGTATACGTAGTATATGTGTCAAAAATCAGTGAGCGAGAATCAATTTTGTAACTCTCAGAAGAGAAATTTCCCTTTTTGTTGATTATTTCATATAAGCGAACATATGTGTTGGTTAAGTATTTGACAGTTCCAAAAATACGTTACTTTCGTATGAAATTAGTCCGTAAATCTTTTTCAATTCTTTCCCTAAGTATTTTTTCTTTCGCGAGACTACGAAATCTCTTAGCAGGCACAGATTAACTGTGATCCTTGTCACTTGATCGTAATAATTGGATACGTAACCAAAATGTTTACTTGGACGAAATGACATTTACAGCTATTTACAAGATGACTGAGAGATTTCTCATTTGGGTAATTTCCTCTCAGCGACATCACCATTTAAATGGAATTACGCGCCGGGAAATTTTTGCAGTTTTGTTCGAAGCTGATCTACTATTTGTATTTATGCTATGCCGACATTTTAATTTTGACCAACATTTCCATAAAATTGACCACTACCAAATCTAGTCGGGACAATGCTGCTACTACGTCTGATTACCAGGTCAGTTGGTCAGTTACATTGGCCTCGAGTTTGGTCGATGCAAAACAATCATTGTACTATTAACACAACTAAAGCATTGAACCAGGTCGGATTCTAGATAAGGTTTAGTTTGACGTGCCTAGAGGCACTTTGCTATTAGGAACTGGCTGCAAGAATTCGCTTTAACGAAGACGTCGCATTGGAGACTGTGAATGCTGCATAAGTTGTGTCTTGTTTACAATTTAATATAAAAGCACTAACTAACATTCAAAGAATAGGTATCAGTCAAAGTAGTATATTATAATCAAAAATAAATGAATAAAAATAAATTAAGAAAAACGTTCTAAAAATAAATCGAAAGATTCCCTAATCTCTTTAGGAAATGTGTTATTCGCTAACGTCTGACGAAGGGCATATCTGCATGCCGTCATATTATACTTTGGTTTGAATGCCTTGTCTTCGCATTTTAATAGCCCTAACTGAATCAGAAAGAAATTCTTTACTCGTGTCACCTAAAAAATAAATTTTTGTGAATACACTCCCTTTGCATGTCTTTTAATTTATTCTACCTGTCTAGTCTGTTGAGCATATTCAAATGCATCTTTGTAAAGTGCTTCAGCAACATTTAAGGCATCCGTTGAATTTTCTGATAGTGCCGAACATTTTAATATTGTAAAAACTAATTGTTTCAAGTAATCGTCCTTGGTGGTCTAACAATAAAAAAATATTTTGTGCTAAAACGAAAGCACTAATCAAATGCAAACTCACCTGTAGATAATGCTTAAATGCTGCAATTTTGTCACTTTCTTCAAGAGCTGTAAACATTTTTAAGGACGGAATTTCTGTCCGGCAGAATGTTTCAATATCGTTTTCTGGTTGCTCTTCGCTCGTAAATACAACACTACTATTTGAAATAAATGATTGACTCACTGTACTATCTAAGTCCTAAAAATATATGAACATGTTGAAATTTATAGCAAATACATGAACATTGTAAATTTACCTTTCCGCTTAGTGCTGTCACATAATTTAATCCTTCAAGGTCTTCTTCCTCGGTGTCATCATATAAGTTATCATTATTTCCTGTTGTATTATTTAGATCAGCTTCTTCTTCTTCTTCCTCCAATTCTTCATCATCGACATATTCATCTTCTTCCTCTTCACTACCGGACTCATCATCAGATAAACTTCCAAGAGCAGATGGATTCAGACTTTCCTCCATCAGTTCTTTAATTCTTTCTCGTCCTTCGAAACCGAACTAAATGTTTCAAAAACAAAAAAATCCATCAAATATTAGAAATTATACTATTAACGAATATCTACCAACTTTTTGGATGCAATTTATACTTTTCTATTAGTCCAAGCGACAGGTAAATTTTAGTAGCACGATGCCCAACCTTGCTGAATTTTTGTGTGCAGTTTAAGCCCCCCTGAGTGTCACGAATGCACACTTTTCTATATTTTTTATGTCCCGCGAATTAAGATTCATCAAACACACAAAAAGTCTGAAGTTGTAGCTCCTACTTTCAAGGGACTCCATAGAAATAAGCTTTAATCGGTCAGCGTAGGGAGGCAACCAGAGGATCGATCCAAGGAAGGCCGCGAAGGGCAAATTTTACGCAAATCTACGCTGTACAGCCTCAATTCGATTAATATGAGTCGCATAAAAACGAGACCACACAGGACGACCAGCATACTCCAAAACAGGCCTTACGAACGTAAAATAAAGAAGTTTAGTTACATATGGGTCATCAAACTCCTTAGACAACCGTTTGACAAAGCCCAGAACAGAATTCGCTTTGTTTACAATAGCATTGATATGGTCGTCAAATGAAAAGGTTGTATTTAGCACGATCCCTAAATCTTTGGTCTTATCAAGTCTGTTCAGAGGGCCACCGTCTAAGATGTACCTAAAGTGGACTGGTTTCCTTGATCGAGAGAACGACATGGTAGTACACTCGCTAATATTTAGAGGAAGGAAATTTGTAGAGCACAAATTATGAAAGGCGTCTAAGTCAGAGTTTAATAGTTCAAAGTCCAGGGATCAAGAATTCCAAAGAAAGGGTAACTGTTCTGGTCTGTGCAAATGCTTCAGGGGAGCATAAACTGATTCCACTGGTAATAGGAAAAGCCAAGCAACCTAGATCTTTTTAAGGCTTTAAAAGCCTGGATGACGAACGAAATATTTAAAGACTGGTTCATGAATAATTTCATTCCAGAAGTACGTCTACAAATTTTACGAAATACACTAATAAATAAAATTTTCAGAAATACACTAATAAAAATTTAGCAGGTAAAACAATTTTTAGGAAGGCGCGGATTACCTATATCTGACGGGTTCAATTAGAGTTATGTTTTTACCAGCCAACGGCACACCACTCATTCAGTTGTAGGTTGTAGCGTTCGTAATGCCCTACGTTTACCGGAAGTCGAGATACCAGGAAAACAGTTTTTGTCCTCTGGCATAAAAAATATAATAGAAAAGTCTGGATTCGTGACACTCAGAAGGAGGCTTAAACTGCACACAAAATATCAGCGAGGTAGGGCATGCTGTCACAATCAGTGTTGCCAAGTCGTCGATGAAGAATGTCACTAGATAGCGACTAGAAAGGGCACCTTTTTTTAAAAAAAGTCACCAGATATAAAATAATAAATTTTTTTCAAAATTTTTTCCAATATAATATAAGAAATTTCTAAATAACGAAAATGTAAATACTACTACTCAATAAAAGAGTGTATGTACCTAAATCACAAGCGTATTTACCTTTAATTGGTGCTCATTAACTTAAGCGTCGTGTAATATCTTCCTTTCAAATTGGAAAGGGAGGAGAAATAGGGAACTATTAGAATGTGATAAAGTTCTAATTTTGTGGGCGATCGTCTTATCGCAAGCGACAGAAAATTAATATCGTTAAAAGTTTCAGGGTCCCGCTGGAAAGTCATGAAGTCTCACAGGAAATTGTTCTAGTTGTCTTACACATGCGTTTAGCTTAGCAACAAAAGCATTAAATGGGCCCACTAGAATGTGTGGTGCAACACAGGTTGTAACTAAATTAAGTGGTAACCCAGCAAATATGTAAGTACAAAAATTATCAAAAACAATGGAATGTTTACGTTAAAAGATTAAAGAGTCGGAGAACATTTGGTGTCATCAGAAGAGGTTCAAAATCACAGTGTCGCTAAAAAATATCAGTCACTAGAAAGGTATTCGAAAACAACAGATTTGGTGACAAAGTCCCTGATCGCGGTGGAACTTAAAAATCACCAACTATTAGACGTGTCTGAGAAAAAAAATTCTGTCACTAGGGAGGTGTTCGAAAACACCAGATTTGGTGACAAAATCACTGAATTGGCATCACTGGTCACAATACCATAGAGCAAATCTCCTTGCCGCCTGGACTATATGAAACCTTTATAAAAGATATACTTTTGAAAATGTAGAAACTGAGAACATTGCAAGAACGATCCACTTCTACATAGTCTTCAGATTTATATTATTCTTTGCACTACTTACAATTAGTATAATAACAGATATAAATGACTTCGCTTTTATGTATACTTACATTATTTTCACCAATTATAATGCTCCGAATGTTACCTTTGCCAATAACTGCTTGTACTAATGCAGTACCTCCAGTCGGACCAATTTCATTGGTAGAGAAATTTAGGACCTAAAATTAGAATGCAATATAATAGATACATGTTCGACAAAGGTTAAAGAAGGATTAGAAAATTTGATTTAAACATGGAATTGGTATTAGATGTTCTACTCAACGGGACTTATAAATTAAGTTTTCAATTTAAAAATGTCTGGTCTTACCTCTAATTCGTTATGGGACTCCTCCAAAGCCTTTGCAAGGATTTCTGCGCCTGGGGTCTTAAGCAAACAATCACCAAAGTCAATTTCTCGTAATCTGGAATATATATTTTATCACAACTACTTGATATAGTATTAAATCATACTTTTGCATATAAGGGAGTGCAACTGCTAGTGCAGAAGCTCCTTCTTCACCGATTGTGTTATCATTAAGATTCAGAATTCTCATTCCCTCATTTACTTTAAAGGCTTCAGATAAAGCAGTTATTCCTGGGTAATATATTCCATTTTGTGGCATTGCTACTTCTTCCAATGTTTTTACTGCGGAAAAAACTTCGGCTAGTGCTTTTGCTCCAGAATTTTCAAGACGATTTCGTCCAGCAATGAAAATTTTCAATGCAAGTGGACTTCCCGCTTTAACACTCTTTCTATGACATTCAAGAAGAGCATCTGCAAGCATTTTACCACCTTGTATGCCAAGACCACAATTGTTTAGTTTGAGTTCTTGCAATGAAAAGCAAGTCGGGCTCCGCAATAAATCAACCAAACCCTTCATACCATTTGGCCCTAAAGCATTATCGCTGCAATCAAGGACAGTTAGACATGCTCCAGCTGTCATTAAACCATTTCCTAAGTATTTTAAAGCTTCGGGAATTTCGTCTTTTAAACGACCCGTAAATAAATCTTTCCAAAGAGCTTTTTTAAATTCTGGATGTCGTTCTAGTGCTTTGCCAATATATTTGGCAGCCTCAACTCCCAGAGTGTTTCCCTCCAAATTTAAGTATATAAGTTTGGTGCATTTGTTTATTTCTTCCAACAACGACTTGACTAATATACAAAGCATTTACTAAATACAATTTATACAAATGATATTATTTACCTTGTTCTTCTGTTTCCCATTTTTGAGACTTTTGTTCAAAACTAACACCGGTTTCCTGCACCTCATCAAGCTCTTTCGATAATTCCACAAAATTGAACTCTGCCATTTTTTTTTCAGATGTATTATATGTAAATTGAGTGTCACGTAATAACTTTTGAATATTATTCGTATTTTGTGGTAAGAAAAGTATTAGCTTTTCAAATTTCGTCTTTGGTTCAGTTTTGTTAGGTTATAATTTAAAATATGACGCATGTGAAGTTGGTCCCAATTAGGTGTTATTAGCTGGTATGGCTACGTTTATTCTACGATTGCTGTTTCATGTAAAATAATCAATTTTTAAATAATAATTTTTACCGACTTTCACTCCAAACATTTTACACTTCATTACTGATTCAAATGCGATCAAAACACTTAGGTTCTCGAAACAAATAAAAAAAGATTATTTTCAAAAACATTATTTTATTATCAACTCATAATTTATCTAACAAAAATCATTTCCGACATCTGATCGATCTTGTCCCAGCTCGATTTCAAATCTAGATCGAGATTGAAGATATTGTACCGGTAAAGACGGTATAGGCATAGAATAAATCCGGGTAATCCGAATCTGTGTGGATCCGGACTAAGCGAAGAAACTTGAAACTATCCTTTAGATTGCATTATTTTATTAGGAAAATGAAAATATTATCGAACAAGCTCCATGAAATGTCCACTTATAGTGCAACGTAGAGCAAATTTACAACCTTTTTTGCTTAGTCTAGATCCGGATATTTCGGATCTCGATCCGGATTTGAGGAATCGTATCCCAATTATCTCGGATAATCTGGATAGCAAACTATCCGGATATTTTCAGCCCTAGTAAGTTGTGTTACTCGCATATAAATCTATTGGACCGGACCAAGCGTATTTTTAAGATAAAGATATAAGAATGTCTTTTGAGAAATCAGACTTTGTAAAACCAGTAATAAATAAATTGAAAAGAAGACCATGAAAACCAGAACAGAACAATTAGGGCGTTTGCACGATTCGAGATGACCATTGCAAGTGGACCTAGAATTTAAGATGGATTCCGAACCACCGACTTTTCTGCAACTCTCAATGGCCCTTTTATCGTAATTAGTTGTAAACAGAAAGTAACCACGAGTCGCCGTCGATTGGGATCGAATGTGAGACCTTAAATGTGAGAGTTAAATTATTATAACGACAGAGAATATAATATATTAGCGGTCCAAGATCCCATTTATTTAAATCCATTGAAAATGTAATAGCCGAGTAAAAAACCAGGACGTCGCAGTATAACAAAAGAAAGAAGAAGTATTCCTTACAAGCAGAAAGCGCTTGAAATTCCCCACAGCCCATAAAAACTGGACCGTGAGACAATGGCAGAACGCAACCGTAATGGTAATTCGAACATCGAAGGAAGTTGTTCATAAAGATTGCTTAAAAAGAACGATACAGATTACTTCCTTTGTAATGTTGTGCATCCCCACAATGTCATCTTATTCGATAGCTTTACTTCATTGATGGTACAATGTTGTGATGTATCAAAATATCTTCGAAAAGGAATTGCTCACTTCAATTCCCTTGGTGGAACCTCCTAAAGACGAATAGATTTACCAGCAGGACGGATCATTCTGTCATACGAAAACATGGCTGGCTATAAAAAACTTACCCAGATCTGTCGCCAATGAAATCCTTGGGGGAAAAAATTAAAAATACGCAAGTTGCGCAAGCAATCTGCAAAGAGTATAGAGGAATTTTGCGCCTACAACTTACGAAAGTGTGGAGTCAATAGAGCCGGCGGAGTGCACAAAACTTGTTTAAGCAATGTCTGATTGAATTAAAGGCTTAATTAATAAGGGTGATAGCTACTTCACTTATTTTTATGAGCGAACAATTGTGTTTCATTTACGTGATTTTTGTTCTTCCTTAATATTGTTATAAATTATTATTAACATTTAATAAGTCAACTAAAAACTAATAGGTACTAAAGTTATTCAGCAAAGTGTAATTTAAAAGTGTCTTTGCAGTTATTCATCCTCAGGAGTGGTCGCAGAACCACCGTAAACTACAAGCAGATTAGGAGCTGTTCTCGAACCCGGGACCCATGGCATGGTGGTCGTGCGGCTCAACGAACTGATCCAACTCCATCTCCGTTTGTTGCGCAAAATACCGGAATTAGAAGCAATGGAAAATAAACGACGTTTCAGCCCACTTTGGCCCTGTGGGTGCGTGAAATTTGTGAGTTCATGGCTTGTAGTTTAGGTAGTTTTGCTTGATCGTATTGTTGCTACGACTACATCGCTCGAGATTCTACTACAAAAGAAATTTGCTTCACTGAAATCGAGTTACAGCTCTTCCTCTAGTTCTTTATTCTAAGTTCACTGTACAGCTTTACACATAATTCGACCTGACAGTTGTGGGAGCTCATGCAGATTTTTAATTTGAAGTCATTCTTTTGAGTTTTTGTTTCTATTCTAAGGAAAATAAATACAAGTAAAAGGAAACAATTGGGATTAGAGGTGTGTGTGTAGTAAGATAATTATTACATTTAAATATTTATCTTATTTTATTACAAAATGAAAGGTACATATGAAATGGTTGCCCTAATTATAAAAAAATGATATATACAAAAATTTAAATTAAAAGAATTCTGTGTAATTAAACTAAATTGGAAAATGAATGTGAAGGACCAGATCAGCCAAATATGCATTAAGAAAAAAAAAACAACTACTTATACATAGCGTTCTACATGAATCTTTTCCATTTTACACTCTAAAGATACATAGAACAATAAAAAAAAATCAGAGGCTATACAAATTTAATTTTTGAAAACTATTGTGATGTTCAATTTTTTCAGAAGATATTGCCAAATCCTATTTAAAAAAAAATGGAATTATACTGAGAAGTCGCTCGGTGGGTAAATTAAATTTCCAATATTTTAATTGATGGGTATTTTCAATCAGTTCTTAAAAAAAACTATCCCAAGGTTGGTTTATTGGCAGTCGCATTAATGCAGGCCTAAAAGCATTTAAATGTGCTGTGCCACAAATAGTTTGTTTTAAAATATTTAGTTTATTTTTAATAAATTTAACTTTGTTAACTAAGAAATCATAAAATAAATAACACTGAGAATAAAAGAGTATTGTTCTTAAGGGCCTGTATAGAAAAGATAAAATTTAATCTATGATGTACAAAACACGTAAGTTGTAAACCGATTCACAGTTTATAACTCAAATAAGGGCATCGTAATTCTTTCGAATTCAGAAACAAAAAGAAAAATCACAAAACCTTAAATCATGATTGCATATGCACTGACGAGCAAAGAGGATGTCTGCAATATATAAGTTGCTAAAGGTATTTCATTTTGAGTGCAAAATTGCTTTGGGAGGGGGTGGTGTCCCTGAAATTATGTTTTTTATATATAATTTATTATTCATAGATGAGGGATTGGATTTATCAAAAATATCTATCTGGCTGCAATTTATATTTCTTTAAGAAACTAATATTAGTCGCTATTGATAGCTAGATAGTCGATAGTGATAGCTCCCCCAAGAGCAATTTTGTACTGAAAATGAGATACCTTTAGCAACATATATATTGCAGATATCCTTTTTGCACGTTAGTTATCGGATAAATGATATTCTAACACTCGATTAATAATAAAATACAGTAAACCTATGCATATTTTAAACTCAGGGTTCTAGTTTTGTAAAATTCCGAACAAATTTAATCTCTTTAAAGAGTCATTACACCTTTAAAAGAATTATAAAGACGGGATAGCCTCAATTTAAAATAGAAACTAAAGTTTTTGCCAGAGTTCTTAAACTTATTTCTCTTAGAAATTCTTCTTAAATTGTATTGATTTCTGTTAAAAATTTTTCAACTAATTTCTATTTATGTAATACTTTCCAACTTAACATTTCTTTGCAGCAAAAGTTGGAAAAATTGCTGTAAAACAAATCGTGGAATTCATTTTACACGAAATCTGAATCGTCGTCATCATCACTGTCGACTATCTTCTTCTTTTTCTTGCTCTAAAAGTATAAATTTATATGTTTGTATATTAATTGCGATTTTGCTTTTCAATATGTTTACCTTTTTGGGAGAATCATCACTATCCGACCTTTTCCTGGGTCTTTTTGCAACGGCTTTTGTAGGTCCATCAGTTTTTGGTTTTCGGCCACCAGCTCCGTTTTTCTTTTTAATTGGTGACGAATCTATTTCCGAATCGCTGATATCAATTGCGTCTTGTCCATCGTCAAAATCATCATCATCTGTTAGTTTTCCAAACTCATGATCTTTTCTCAACACTGAAGTGTTATCATGTAGTTCTAGTTCTGGTTCTGAATCTGATTTCCTGACTTCATCGCCTTCTTCTTCATCATCGCTTAAAAGGGCTGAATAATTGATTTTCTGGAAAAATAAAAGGTCAAAGTTAAGTAGTGTTAGTTGTATTTCAACTGTAGCAGCAAATAATCCAAAACATGAGCCGATATGGCCAAAAATGCTAGTGCTTAACCTTAATATTTGGTATCCGTATATAAAAACTTTTAGCTGGTATGTATCACCCCGCTGAGTGAATGCACATTTCCAAACATTTTGTATAATACCTATATTATTAAGCTGCAGCACACTAGAGGCAATATTTACTAAAGATTGCAGTAAACTAGTTTTTACAGTTAAAATAATATGAGAAATTGACGTTAAAATTCAGTCCATTTCCTCATGCAAGCCTCTGATCAATTTTGCCACACTTCTTCAAAAGCTTGTTTATTAATTGTGTTATTTTTCCGTTCTTTGAAAACATGTTATTACAACTAAACTTCTTTGCTCAATAATTGAGTAAAGGTCTAAACCAAATGATGGCGTTGGCATTGGCAATGGATGCGGCAATGGCATTGAGTCCAGAGTTGACGCCGGACTAAAAACCTGTCAAAACCCAATGAAGGCGTCGGATTTATGCAAACATTTCTCGTGTTAAAATTTATATTTAAAAAAAAGACCAACTGGAATTACAAAATGTTTTATGTGGGTACTTCCGGTTTTATATTGCTGGAGCACTTAAAGAAAGCGTTTCCCGAAGAGTTTCGATTAACTTCTCTTCGAAATTAATTTTGAAATATGATGCCACGCTCAATATTAAATATCAATTGATCATGACATCGGCGTTTGCTGGCTTCCATCATTGGGTTCAGTTGTAATGCCATACAATAGTTTTGATTTTGATAGATGCCTATGTCCATTGCCAACGTCATCATTGGGTTTAGCCCGTAATGAGTTTAATTTAAAATCATCGTATAATGGTTCTTTAAGTAGCCGAGCCGAGGCACAATTTTCTGAACCATCTTAAATTATACCATTTCTTGTATGTCTAGAAATGTACTTTTCTCATCTTTTCAATTCTTCAACTCATTTATTAGAAAAAAAAACCGTTTTTACAACACAATTCATGCATTCATACCATTACATCTAACTCTTTCTCAATCACAAACGAATTCTTACTCTTTATAAATTCTATACAATAATCTCTTGAACCTACCTAGATCCATATCACTGCTATCAAATCTAAACCTGTTGTACATTTTAATGCTCTTATAAATTTAAAAAAACAAATCCTTACGTGGCAAAATTTACTAACCTAAACTCATTCACTCTTCTCAAGCCATACGGCTGCACTTCACTTGTGTACATAAGATATTCACTTAGGTACCCAAGCATTTCCTTATCCTGAAGTTTCTAAATTTATCCAACATTTCACTGCCAAGAAAAAAATAGCACAGACGAACAGTACTCAAAAAGAGGTTTTATTATTACATTATAAATTCTTATTGCCGTATATGTTGAGAGAAACTTTCATATTCTTTTTAAAAAGCCATTTTTTTACCTATTTTCACACATATGTACATATTCTACGTGCTCTTTGAACTTCAACTTGTCATTCTTAACCACTCACTCAGTTTTCGCAAATTACACAGGCCTACATGGTTTTTTTCCTTTTTTAGAAATACTAGAGCACCTTTGGGAAACACAACTATAGTCGTACCCATAGTCAGCTCTGACTTTTGCAATAGTTGTGTCAAAGTCAGCTATATACGTTCTCGTTTCCGAACGATATATAGTTGCGAAATTTTAAATTATGAAGTTTATATTTCACATAAATAGATATATATCATGTTTATAAAAAATATAAACTTCATAACTTAAAATATCACAGGACCAATTTTTCTTGAACAATCCAGCATTACATGAACATCTATCTAATTTGTATCTCTTTTATTTTTCATACCCAAACATATCCTTCTTGTTTCATTTATATTTATCTCTCTGTAGTGTAAAACTACTCGCGATAATAGGGTTGATTAAAAAGCGGATTAAGATTTAAACTTCTTACCTTTGAAGCTGCTCGACGGCCTGGTCTTTCTACTGGCTGCACCTTTATTTCCACTTCAAACGCATCGTCCGACTAAAAGGCAAACAAATAATTTTTAAGCAATTATAAATCATTTAAACCTTACATCACCGTCTTTGCCTTTCTTCTTTCTTGGTTTATCAAAATCTAAAGTGGTTTGCTTTAAGCCATCAGTTGCCTTTTTCCGTGGCTTCTTCTCTCCAGGCTCCTTCTTCACTCGTTCCTTCTTCACGCGCTCCTTCTTAACTTTAGCAGCAGGAGCTGCTTTCGAAATGGAATCTCCTTCAACTAAAGCATCAAATTCATCAATTTCATTATCTGCTGCTTTACTCTCGCCCTTCTCTTTCTTCATAGCGGCATTTGCAGCGGTTTTGTTTTTTCTAGCCAGCTGAGTAACTTTTTCAAATTTATTTATAATTTCTTCCGTAACCTTGAATTCGACTCGAATTCCATCTGCGGATGGGAAAATTTCACCACCTTGATTTCCACCAGCAGCTTTACGTTTTCCTGCTTTTGCCTTGGCTTGTGAGGCTTTAGCTTGCAAAGCTTTAGCTTGCTTTTTATTAATCCCTAATTCCTCTAGACGTTCCTTCTCTTCAACTTCATTTAATTTCTTCTCCAGATCATCTAAATCATCAAGCCATAACATCTCAGGGGTTTTAGCTTTAAGTGTCGTTAATTCAGCGAGTTTAGTATCTCGCTGTTTCAACAATTCATTCTTTTTCTCGTCCGTTAACATCCACATAGACATTCCCAGCAAGTAGTCGTACTTCTTGACATCAGTTAGCTTTTGGAAAGCTTTTTCTGGGTCCACGGGTTTTTTCTCTTTTTTTACAGAAGTTGAAGCAGTTTCTGCTTCCTCTTCTTCTTCTTCGTTATCATCAGCTGCCTGTTCTTCTTCCATATTAATACGCCGTTGCCACTCTTTTACAGGATCGGGACGATATCCACGTTTAATGAGCTCGTCAATCATAACCTTACGCTTTTTGTTTTCAACAACAATTGTCCTCTCACACTTCTCAAGAATAAAGCGAGCCTGATCAGTTAAACGGTCTGCTTGTGCCTGCAATTGTCCTTCCAGATAATTTTTTCTTTTTCCATAAAATTCAAGTCGAAGTGGAAAATATTCCTTTAATACATCGACTGCCGTATCGAATCGTCTTAGACATCCGGCATGATCAAATGTATGCATTTGAGCTGTAGAAATGCTGGAAGTAAGTTTAAATGCTCTATGAAAACCTCCTTCTTCTTCTTGGAGATTATCAAACTCTCCCGGAGAAAAAGTAACTACAAATCTAACCGTTGTGTCAGTGTGATATTCTTTGTAATCACTTATGATGGACTTTATTTTTTCTGATCCATGAAGTAGTGATTCGAGAACATTTTCCTTGTACGTTTGTGTCCAAGTACCGATTGGAAGTTCGGTAATTTCGATTTTATTATCACCAATAATAGAGATAATTCCATTAGAAAGATACCGACCATCAGCAACATAATCAATTGTGCCTCTGAAATTTTTATACCAAGGATACATTGGTTGTGGATCTTCTTTAGAAATCATGCGTCGAATGTTTTTGATGATGTCTCGGGGATTATGATTAGGAATCTTTGTAGACCAACCGGTTCCAATGCCTTCAGCTCCATTGACTAAAACCATAGGTATAATTGGTATATACCAAGTTGGTTCGATTTTTGTATTGTCATCAACTTCGTAATTAAGTAAGGGATCGTCAGCTGGATGAAAAATTAAACGTGTCAATGGAGACATCATGGTGAAAATATAACGAGGACTTGCAGAATCTTTACCACCAGTGAGCCTTGTACCAAACTGTCCTAATGGTTCTAGCAAATTAATATTATTGGAACCAACATAATTTTGTGCCAAGTTTACAATTGTCATATTAAGAGACATTTCACCATGATGATAAGCAGACATCTCAGCAACAGATCCAGATAATTGGGCGACTTTAACCTCACGTTTGTCGTTACGTTTGAAGCAAGTAAACATAACTTTACGTTGACCGGGTTTAAAACCATCAACAATGCATGGAATTGAACGAATATTGTCAGCATTTGAGAAGAGAACTAATTCTAGATTAACGAATTCCGAATAAGTAATCTCCTTTGTGCCTTTCGTGTATAGGTACCTGAAAAATTGTAATTTTATATAAAAACAAGTTTAACATTAGCAATAAATAAATCCTGTTTTCGGTATGAGATTTTGCTTTAGTCAATAGTGTTTTACTTTTAGAAAATTTTGTAATAAGATTTCTATACTTTGTAGAACTTTCAAACACAAAAATAACTTCATCGAAAAGTGATTTTTCTAAACGACTACTTTGCGCTGAATCATTAACCAAATTCCAAATAACAGATTTTGCAGAAAAAAAACTAAAAAAATTAAAGTATACACTCACCTCTCTGGTAATCCCAAAAGTTTGCGACGTTTTGACTCTTCCATAAAATTTGTAAGCCACTCTTTACGTTGATCACAAGCTTTTTTGGAAAATGCCATTACAATATTATCGTCATCCTGGCTTCCATCATATTTAAATAATATTCGATGACGCTCCATGTTCTGAAAGTACTCTTTTGCCTCCTTAGAGGTCGAAGTACCCAAACCTTTGTAGTACTTTATATTGTATGTGTGATGGTTTGGAGTAACGCTCTTCCATTCTTCAAATTCGGGCAAAGAGTAAAAAGGTAGTTCTTCATTCTTTTTTGTAGCTTTAACAATTGGCGTAATGAATTCTTCAAGGAAAGGTAACCTTAATAATTCTGGCCAATTGGTATGTATGAAATTAATCAGAAGTCCTTTGATGTGGGAACCGTCTTGATCCTGATCTGTCATGATCATAATTTTTCCGTAACGTAAAGTTTTTAAATCGTCAATAGTTAAGTATTTCTTCTTATACTGAAAGCCCACGATTTTAATTAAATTGTTTATTTCGGCGTTTTCTAGAATTTGCTTGTGATTGGCTTCACGTACATTGAGCAGTTTACCACGGAGCGGAAATACTCCATAGTGATCGCGTCCAACTACACCCAATCCAGAAACAGCTAAAGATTTAGCTGAATCTCCCTCAGTCAATATTAGTGTACATAAGTGTGAATTTTTAGTAGCGGCTTCGTTAGCGTCCTCTAGTTT
The DNA here is from genome assembly GCA_964036015.1 of Leptarthrus brevirostris. NCBI lineage: Eukaryota > Metazoa > Arthropoda > Insecta > Diptera > Asilidae > Leptarthrus > Leptarthrus brevirostris. The sequence continues at coordinate 109,833,679 of OZ038375.1, forward strand.
CGGTATGCCTTTAATTTTGTAACTTTTCTTTCCGCTCGTCTTTGCTAAATCGGTCTGAGCCTTGTACTTCGCCCACGAGAGAACTGATTCAACAATACCTGACTTTGTAACGCCTTGGATGAATTTTTCTGAAAGCGCACATTTGGATCCAAAATTTTTTGCTTGCAAAGTCATATTTTCTTTTGTTTGGGAATCAAAGGTTGGATTCACAATCAAACAATTAACAAACACCCATAAATGGTTGCGTACCTGAAAGGGCTTTATGTTAACACCGCCCTTATTCTTTTTCTTAAGCACTTCGATCATTTGCTTTACAATATTATCCACTACATGATCCACATGCCTACCACCTTTTGTTGTTGCAATCGAATTCACGAAAGAAACCTGTTGAAAGCCGCGATCTGAAGGTGATACGGCTACTTCCCACCTTTCATTAGCAATTTCGTAAACCACTTTAGTAGGATTGCCGACTTCGTCTACCGTGCCCTTCAAATACAGATCGATATAATCCTTGAAATTTTTAATAGGAAGTTTTTTCCCATTTAAATATACAGCAACTCCACGAGTTGATGCTGCAACATCATAAGCACGCCGTGACATTAGAGCAACAATGTCTTCGTCCAGGCGATCCATCTTAAATTTCGACAAGTCAGGAGAGAAGGTAATTTTAGTATAATCTTTTCCTAGAAAGTCTTTAATTTTGGGCTCAGAAGCTTTAGTCATATTACTCCCCCAGGTTTGACGGAAACTCTTCTTATACTCAATCGAAGCGGTCTCAACAGTGAATGATGTACTGAAAATGTTACATAATTTTGCCCCATAGCCATTACGACCTCCCGTGACTTTTTCCTCTTCATCGTTGTAATTAGAAGAAGTTAACAAATGTCCAAATATCATTGTTGGTACATACATTTTTTCATCTTTATGCATTACCACAGGAATACCCTGACCATTGTTCCAAATTGAAATAAAATTTTTCTCCGGATCGATGTCGATTTTAATAGTTGACATATTTTTGTCACGTTGCTTATTGTCGGCAGCATTTACTAAAATTTCATCGAAAATTTTATATAATCCCGGCACGAAACAAAGTTCTTTTTGGACCATTTTGTTTTCTTCTTCGTTGTATACCCACATCAGTTCCTTAGTATGTTCCACGGTACCAATATAAGTGTCCGGCCGAAGCAAAATATGCTCCAATTGCGACTTTTTCTGATAGATTTTCTCAATTTTGTTACCGCCACCAGATTTGCCTGGGACCCCATTTCCGTTTTGCATTTTGAATGCCTGAAAGTACAGGAAAAATAGTTAAAGAATTTATTTATTTTTAGTAGTTAATTTTGATAGTAAAAGGAAAGTTTTGCGAGAATTCCTACCATAATTTTTTTAAATGACAGCGCTTATTCGCATCACCCGTGTCCGTGTAAAAGTGCTTTACACGGAGTACACGGATCCGAGAGATACACTTTTTATGAATAGGGGCAAATAAACCAACTTTTATTAATAAAAACAGAAAAAAAATTATAGACATTACACTCGCGAACGGGAGGACTGTTGATGAGATTGAGAATTGGTACGTATCTGACGAGGTATCATTCTCGGACCATCGATGAATACTCTTTGAGCTGAGTGGCAATACCAGAAATAATCCCCTGATTTTTACAAGCCCCAGAATAACAAACTGGGATAAATATAGGGAGGTATTGAACACAATATTGTTTACAAGAAATATTCCTTTGGAATCAACATAGGGAATCGATGATGAGACTGCTAACATTGAAGGTGTTATCATGCTCGCATTCGAGGAAGCCTGTCCAAAGAAACGACTGAAAATAGAATGGAAACAGAGATGGATGAATTCTTCTCTCATAGAAATGAGGAAAAGAACCAGAAAGCTATTCAATAAAGCTAATAAACACCAAAGAGAGGAACTTTGGGAAGTTATGGGGAGGGGAAACGACTCCTCCTCGGTTCTTCAATGTGAAATAGCTGCGATAGAGATAGGAGCTAAACAGCTAATAAAACGGGGAGTAAGATCCTCTAGGAATGCAATATGCACGGATAGCTAGGCGTCCATCAAATCTCTAACTAACGAAGAGGTAAAATTCAAAACGATAGAGGGATGTAAACAGACCTTAACGGAGCTAGGGAGACAAAACAATGTCACCCTAATATACGTGCCGGGGCACTGTGGCATCCCAGGAAATGAAAAAGCAAATGAGCTGACGCGGAGAGGCACAAATGAGAACACTCCAATAATGCTCAACTTGAGCATACCCATGAAATTAAAAAAGAAACCATGGAAAGCAAAATTCGTTATGGGACTATACTTCAAATTCACAGAATTAAATTTGTTTACAGGCATTTTTAGATAGTTTCCAAATCGATTAAGGGGTAACACCACTCAGGATTTTGAAATTTTCGTAATTTTTTTTTCGTTTAAAGTATACTTTAGGGTCATAAAAATGATATGCAATTGTATGTATAGTCGAAAAAAAGTTTTAAGTGGTTCAATTTTAAATTTTCCGGAAGCGCCTCATGCAAAGGCAGCCGTTAAAATCATGCATATGCATCCAAAGTTATAAAACTTTAAACGGGTTTTTCTCGAAATCACTTTTTCACCGCTCGATGGATTGCTTTGAAAATTTGACTGTAACTTTACAATCGGATTATATAGTGAAGTACATATCCGTTTTTTTACAGACAATTTAGTGTCGATTTTTTTTGACGAAAAATCGAACTTTTTTTCAAACTCGTGCCATTTTTGCAAAAATCATTTTAAAAAAAATCTTATGTACTTCACTAGTTTTTTAAAAGGACTTTAAGAAAAAATTTACTTTTTTGTTCTAGGTGCTACGGTTCCTGAGGTACGTGTCCGCCCGTTTTGGTATGTCAAAAAAAGGCGTTCTGCAAGAATGGCTCTACAGCCGCCATTTTGTATCCAAAATTGAATAAAAAATTTTTTTACTTTTATGTACCCTTAATAGTCTCTGAAAAAACCGATTTCTTTTCCCATCTTCTCAAAATAAATTAACAAAGTTATGCCTTTTTTTATGCCTCTAGAGTGGTGTTATCTCTTAAGCAAATAAAAAATCGATTTTTTCTCGGTCTGAAATTTTACAATTCTTAGTTACACCATTTTTTCATAGCAGTTATGGTTTGAAAAGGGGGATATACAATTCAATAGAAAATTTTCTTTTTCCTTTATATAAATATTAATTCCAGACCAGCCATTTTGTTCATGAGAAAGGTGAAGACAGGGAAGGAGGTGATGTTTACAAAGTTGAGCTGTCAATTTTTGCTTCCGGTAATTTGTGTCGAAAGCCCAAAATACAATGAGGCCGACACGAGGTATTGCCTAACAAAACTGCCTTTGGCACTACCATACTTCTAGATACAATGGCACCAACACCGCAAAGTTGGTCGACAAAAGCCCAAAATGAGGCCGACACGTTATGATGACCATTTTTTGTCAGCGAAAATGTTGGTGTCATAATACAATGACGCCGATATATCGCTGTCATTTTTTGTTTGACAGCGAATTAATTGCGGAAAATAATAGGTCTGCTGTTTACTCGAAAGTTTTTACACAAAACCGAAAGTTTTCGTCCACACTGCGTCTGTTTACTTTTGGACTTGACGAAATTTGATAGTCGAGTAAAAGGGGAAGCCCAAATTTTACACACCTAAAATAAAAATTAAAATAAAGACGGGGAACTATTAACTTTTCAGTAAATTTTTATTTATTTTCATGATTTCTTGCAAACGCACTGATCTTTGCACTGAAATTTACTTTTGCCAGTTCTTCAATTGCCATCAATTTACCCAAAAAGCGTCTGTTAACTTTCTCATTTTCATTCCTTCCTCCAGAAGAACGATTTTTACTCATATTTTACACACAAAAGTAAACAGACAGACCTAATGATGACTTTTATTTCTGAATTTAAGAAATTAGAAGAATAAAAAGGAAAAAGAGCATGCACAAGACAATTAACATTTTTTAAAGCTTTTTTTCTACCCATTTCTTAATTTCAGAAATAAAAGTCACTATTATTTTTTGCAATTCGTTGTCAAACAAGAAATGACAGCGATATGTTGGCGTCATTGTATTATGACACCAACATTTTCGAGGAAAATTGGTCGTCATAACGTGTCAGCCTCATTTTATTTTGGGCTTAAAGCGTTTGTTTTTAAAAATACTCTTTAAGAACTTAAACTGTTGTGGATAAGTTAATTTCACAGTTTTGTGCTGTGGCAATAAATCGCTCGAATTCGCCAAAAATATCATTTTGTAGAAAGATTTTGGTTTACGTCTAACTTCTTATGGTTGTTTATTGTCTTAATATACCGAAAAAATTGTAAATTCTGGAAAAGAAGTGATAATAAATAAAACAAATTCCAATTCTTAATCCTTCAAAGGTAGTTCTTGGTTAGAATTTGAAAAGGGGCACGCATGATTCAATAGATAATTTGTTTCCCTTTATATTGATAGTAATTCCCAAAAGATTAAAATCTGCGCGCTAAATAGTTGGAAGCAACTGGGTTAATTATTAAATAGTTAATTGAGGGTATTTGTATATTTTTCCCGATCCATTTATCAAAATTCTAAATTTGTGTTACTTCAATGGTGCACTAACGCAAGAAATGGTCATTCCACTACTTAAAGAAGCTTTCTGAGCTTATGCCAATTCCTTATTATTTCTATATTCTAACTAAAGAACCACGTAACTGGCGGTTAATTTTTTTATAGCGATAAAATATCGATTAACTCGACTATCGATATCATATCGATTCTACTGTCGATATCAATTTATCTACATTGGTCGATTTGACATTGAATTTTAGCAATTTTGCGCAATATATTTAAAATTGGTGACAACAAGAGCCTTCACTGATTTATAAAACATCAAGCACGCTATATGATGGCTTATAAAATCCTTCGTCTGTACAATTATCTCCACATTTATCTACAAATGCTTCCAATTTTTTATATATACAGTCAGTACGTTTACATGCATACTTGAGTACTTGACTTGAAATTTACTCGAAACTCAAGAAGGGTTTTTGATTGATTTACTTCAGTTACTTCACTTCTGTTGCTAAAAGCGGTCACTTTTGCCAGTCCCAGGCAACAGTTTGCCTTAAACTTCCACCTGTTAATAGCGAAAATTTTTTTAGGAACGAAGAGTTGGGGAGGTTTCACTAGATTCATATTGATGTGGTTGAAAAATTAAAATGAGTTAGTTAATACCTTAAATAAATCTCCCATTCTCGCAAGTTGCGATATGTCAACAAAAAAAATTTTATCACAGAGATTAAAGCATTATAATATTGTCCACACCAAACGTTTTTTCATTCTTTTGAAGCAATAACAAACTTTTGATTAAAAAAAAAAAATAAACATCAAATTCAAACAAATTTCCGTTACATTTGATCGAAAGTTTACAAGCCAATTTTCCTCAACCGTGAACTAGCGAAGCAACAACAGGGGCCGGGAAATAATCACTTCTAACCAAATGTCATTGCTCCTGCAGAATTGGACATTCGGGAGAGTTTAATCTTAAAATTGATGCAATTTTTAATTGAATTAACTAATTCACATTAATAATTATTATTTATCCACCTTATAATAGAGATTATAAATAATTCACCGCGCGCCAAGGTATTTTCTATAGTAAATCCCAAGCGCCATTTTCTTATCAAGGAAAATGTGAAAATCTTTAAAAACTCACCGTTTTATTAATAACAATTGATTTAAAACTTGACTTTAATACACAAAGCGTCCTTTTTCTCACAAAACTTAAAAAACAGAAAACAATGGTCTCAATAAAATGATGCAGCCGTCAATTGTAATCGAATTGAGTCGGATCTGCTGAAAATACAAAGCTTACTGCACTCTTGTTCGTATAATCTCTATGAACAAATGTTTTTTTCACTTTATACTTTAGTTAAAACAATTTAATTTACTTAAAATGTTAGCGTCACTAACAGCACCCGACACCCAACACTTTTCTTGCACACCGCCATCAACAATGGAATGGAATGAAGTGGGTGGTAGTTTTTAAAAATATCATGTTTTTCAACTGGAGCCAACTTCATCAGTCCACTGTCCACTGTTCCACTCCGAAAAGCACAGAGAAAGAAAAATTTTGAAGAGCTTTGAAAGAGCTCGAAGAGCTTACAACAACAATGCCATAAGTAGATTAAGTTGGCAACAGTTCAATTTAAACGTTGAATTAATTATGATGTTTTTGCTGCACTACATATTTAAAATGAAATTGGTAGGCAACCACACGATATATGAAGAGGAGGACTACATGCACCCAAATGTCTTTCCTTAAATAAATGCGAATTGTATTTTAAAAATAACTTATAAATAAAATGACGGTTATTTTAATTGAAATGCAACCAACTTAATCCACCTACTATGGCATTGTTGTTGTAAAGCTCTCTAAATTAATTTAAAGTGTTAGTGCAGAAATTGTAAATGGGTTGGTAAAGCTGTCTACGTGTTAGTGTAGAAATTGTATATGGTTTGTGCAGAGAGGATCGAATAAAAATGAAACGCATTTGATGATAGAGCCATCTACATTTTCTCAGTGGTAATTGGTTTTATTTTAATTTCGCAATATTTTTAATGATAAAATTAAGATTTTATACATTTTTGGTAAATGTGAGTGATGCAATACCAATTATTTTTATTTTGCGATATTTGTTATGATAAAATTAATAATAATAAATAAAATATTTAACAAAATTTTTATTAGGGGAGGGAGTTCATTGCCTGGAAACGGCTACTGGCTAATGGCTAAGCGAATTGTTTTTGTCGTTTAAATCAAGACTGAGAGGTGGCGGGGCGTAAAGTTTAGCAGTTTGCAGATTGCTTACCTGTCATTTTTCCTTCGGCGTCAAGATTTATGTCGCCACTGTGAAGAATTATTAATTAATTTTGTTAGTTTTGGTGTACTTTGTTCTAAGTGTTTAGTGATTTCGTTTTTATTTCATTGTTGAAATATAAATCTGTGGAAATTTTATGTAAAAACTGTATAAGCCGCTAGGAATAATGGAACGTAACAATGGGTAAGTGAAGTACCAAAAATGAGAAATTTCTTACAAACTGGATAAACTAATTAATTTTAATAATAATGAAAACAAAAGCTACACACATCTGCGACGCCAAGGACAAATGTCATCACTAGAAGTTAGTAGAAGGCCTCCAATGCGCCCGAGGGAAACCCTAACGCAGCACGACGAATTAATTAAATATATAAACGAGGCCTGGATTAAGGTAATTGTGAAAAAAAAATTATTAATATTTGCTTTTATTTAATTAACAAAATTTAGGTCACCGAATCTGGGCCGCAAGTTTATTATCGATGCGAAAATGAGCAGCCTCGACTTCCAGGATTCACGCCCTTCGACTTGGAGAGTTACTGGGGTCAGAAGATTGTGCAAAATATTCACATCTCTCAAGGACACCAATAAAATTATATTCCATAGTACTTTCGGATAAAATATATTCAATTCAATAGTTTTTTCTCAATATTAAATATTTAGGGCTACTAAAGCTGCCAGTTATCTCTCAAAAGTTAATTCCAAACGAAAATATTCCACGTTTTATTTGACTTGTGTGTACTCTTATCGGTTCTGTTTTTTTTTATTATTGTACGTTGGAAAATATTTAATTTTAATATTAATATGGATATTCAAATGGTTTAAATATTTAGTCAGCTTTTAGCTGCGAATTATAACAATTTATTCTTCATATTTCAAGAAAAGCGTAATGCAAGTAGTATGTAATGTAAAGTACTGTTTATTGACGAAAATAAAACGTTCTGATGATAAAAAAGATTTACTTTTTCGAAATAATTCTGCTAGTGTCCTTATTGTTCAAATAACCAGATTTCTCCGTATTCAAACAGTATCCCGAGCCTTACAAGCAATTCCAAAAGGTGAATAAGGACATCAAAGTCAATTCTGACTATAAATAATTACATTTATGCCTGATATATCTTGCAAATGAATTTACAGACCTGTTGAAATTCTACAATTTAGAGTCGAACATTGCTTCTTTAAACTTTAGACTATCAACAGCAATTTACGTAACTGAAATTTTTAACACAAGCCAACTTTGCTTTACTCGAACTCTCTTCCCCTTTGCCTCTATATCATAAGTCTATTCAAAGTAGAGCAGTACTCCCAAAACTGAGTTGCTTGGATAATGTGTACTTATCAATCTGCAAAATCTTGAAAATTGTGTCACTTTTCTTCATTCGGATGGATAAAGACATTCTGGAGTGTCTACAATCATTTGCAAGCAGCTAACCACGGAATAACAGAAGATTTCGGCTGATGAAATCTTCTGTTAAAGTTCTGTTAAAGTCAGCAATAAAAGAACAGAAGAGTTCAAATCAATCATGGAAGGTTCCGTTAATGAGTTAAAAGCATCAATAGAAAAACAGAAATCGTCGATGGATCATCAATAGTAGCTGCGCGTAAGGTTTCTCTTGAAGAAGTAAAAACTGAAATAGAAAACAAAACCTGAGAGTTAAAGTCAGGTATAGAAAAGAAGTAGACATTTTTGGACGAACGAATATTGAACAAGTTACAGGCGATATAGATGCAATAAGGAATGAGCTGGAGAGCGTCAAGAAGAAGCATTCAGGAGCTTTATCTACAGACGTAACCGTAAATAAGAGACTTCATCCGCCAAATTTTGATGGTCACACGCCCTGGCAGTCATACAAACTTCAGTTCGAGACAGCAGTAGCAATGAACTTTTGTACTAACGAAAAATAGCTTAATTTTAGCACTTAGAGGCGGAGTAGCAGAATCGTTAGTGACAATCCCGGCGTATGGGAACCAGCACATGCAAGAGGTTTACCGTCTTCAGCTACGGAGTCGAACACAAAAACCTGCAGAGACGTTGCAGCAGTTATGTGCGGACATAGAATGGTTGACTCATTTGGCTTATCCCATGTTTAGCCTAGATTATGTCAACGAAATCGCAAGAGAAGCATTTATTAACTCACTTGCATATCGTGATCTTTAGCAAGTGGTACGACTAGCTTGAGGTTTTGGCTTACGCTCTGGCTTATAAGGCAGCTAAACTAGCCTCAAAAAGAAGCTGAGAGAGGAAACGAAAATAGAAGTTGCTTGTTGCCGAATCAATATCCGGGTCAACCGTTCATCTTAAATGCTCAACATGCAGCCAGGAGGGTCATCTCTAACGAGATTGCTGGAAGCAAAGGAATCAACCATTCCGGGATATGGCAACTGGACTGGTTGTGATGTCCAGCAAAATAGAACTGGAAGGCTTTGGATTGAAGAGGTACAGACCGAAACAACGACGCTACAGTGCCCCGACACAAGTATAGATGCTGGTTCTGCGGTGAGGGTCATCTGCAAAGTGATTGCAAAAGGAAGACCTTTGACCAATTGTCAGAGGAGTACGTCATAATTGAATATGCCCGAGGCGATGTAAGTGTTCTGAGAGGACGTCGATGGCGAAGGACTAATGAGTAGCAACGAATGAAGAAAGAAAGCGAAAACGAGTCAAGAACGTGAGGAAAGTGCAAACTATATACTGTGGATCAAGAACTGCAAGATTTCAAGAAGGTAACGGAAACTTCACCAAAAGAAAGAAATGAATTGAACAAGAAGTACAAGAACGTGACATTAGCAATCCGATTAACACTCCCAACAGTTCATAATGAAGACGAAGAGATTGTTGAATTATGACAGAAACTGAAGAACGCAGAGGAATGCATTCAAAGTCTACCTTCCCAACATGATTGGCTTTCGTGGTGTTACAGGGATTTTCAGCAAAGTAAAGCCAGCTAGAGGAAAAATGTGTAAATATAAAAGCAAGAAGAGGGGGCAAGGCCAACACGAAGGAATTTGGGATAGGCGACTTTGTTTGTTCGAAGAAGAGAAATCCGATGGACGATTAAAAAATCAGTTGAGATCTGAGGAGCAGTTGCCAGAACGTACAAATAGCAGATTACTAAAACAGCAGAACTGCAGAGGCCAGGCCGTACAAGATGAAAACTGGGACCCTATTTGAGAACTCGACTCGAACGATCAAATCGAGAATGATGTTTACTCGGTTCAATCGAGATTTCATATTTGGTAAATTGCTCTAGTTGCCACAATTTGGCAATTTTTTATGGTTTTAGTGATATAAAAATTGATTTATTTTTCCTTGCACTCGGTCAAAAGGAAGGCATTGAAAAATCACTCGAAAGCCCCCCCCCCCCCGAGATATAGTTGCCAAAAGCAAATTTCTCGATTTCGAGTTGACAAATACGTCCCTTGGGGCAAACAGTTCTAAGAGGGGTGCAGTGTAACGTGCACGAAATCAAGGCGAATTCAGGAAATTGCAGCTGGTTGTTCCCGTATTGAAGTAATTTTACCCCCACCACATAAATAAGTAAACGGGAACAGACCTCTTGTTACAATAGGTCTGTTCACGTACTTCTGCAGCTGAAAATTCCTGCATTTTCCTCTTTATGTGGTGGGGGTGCAGTTGTCAAAAGTACGAAAACAAAAAACTTGTATAAACGCGACATTTTGTTGACTGTTTTTGTTATTCTAATTGTTTGCGTAAAGACGTATTTAAAACTGGTAAACAAAATTTACTTATTTTCAGGGATAGAAAAACAGGATTTGTTTAAATGTTGCAATGTCTATCGCACGTTCAATTTTCGCATTCCGCAAACGGGGGTGCTGAATAAAATTGATGATTTAAAAAAAAAAATACATGTATTTTTCTAAATTTTAGTTTTATTAATAAAATTTAAAATTCCTTTTAAACCATTCGTCGAAGAAGTTTATTAATTTTATCTTCACGATTTCCAAAGTCACCACCTTCGACATAATGGTTGTTCTTCTTGCGCCATCCACCAGTTGGAGTGTTTAACTTGAATGGCCAGAGAAAGTTTGATGCATATTTGAAGTTTGGTCCGACCGTAAAAACTTCATGAACTAAATCTTCAACACATTGAAGACTGTACTTCTTGAGCATTTTACGTTCGATAACGAAATTGTCTGTTATTGGGATGCGCTGTTTATGATGCTTAACAAATCCACGCTTGTAAATTAGTTCACGTACAGATTTAAGGTTTGGATAACCCCAGGTAATGTACGGTTCAGCAATTCGGAGCATGTTCATTGTTGCCTTGTTAATTTTAACAAAAACTCCATTGTTGATTTGACGTAAACGGAACAATTGCAGAACTTTGCGAACTTTCGGTGCAACTTTGTTAATACTGAAAAGAAATAAAATTTATTTAGTAAAGAAATAGTTCCAATAATTACTAACTTATAACATGACTACCCTAAACTTTAAAATTGTTGGTAAATATTTAAATGAAGGGACCTTCGGGGGCAACACAACCTTTTACGACGTCTGGCTAATGTATTACGCTGGTACTGTCAGCCCTTTTTAGTAGTAAAATTAGATTAAGATTTTATATAGCCACAAGAGCAAAATAGATCAAAAATACTAAAAAAAAATAATTACTAACTGCCGTGCCAAATAAAAAGTTAACAAGAAATGTTACAATGTGTCACTTTGACTCTTCAACCCGCGTACATGTAAATTTCAACTCGACTCAGCCAGACTAATTGAGTTGACTCGACCCTGGCTTCAACCCTTCATGAACAGCCATGAGTAAAATTTTTTGGCATTCCCCTTTAACCGTGTGGACACGTACATGCCAGACATATCCTCTACGCATTTATAAATTTTCATGTACTTACAACGTAACCTGGTTTTCTGTAAACAATAACAAATTTTGTTGCCTCCAGACAACCAAACCGTTTCTTTAAATTGAGCGTATGCCCAAAAAATGTTGAGGCAACAGAGAAGATTTTGCGCATAATCTGTAATACTCCCATGCCGTTCCTCAAAACGCCTGGGTCGAGAGCTTTCAGTTAACTGAAAACAACCAGTTTTGCGAGAATTCCTAGCCAGGGTTCGTCAAACTCACAAAAGTAATGTTGCTTTCATTAAAAAATTATTACCTCCGTCTGTATTCATTTCACTTTTTACAACAGAAATAGGCAAATTTATTAAAATCAATTTGTCAAAAGAATGCTAGCAACAGGGACATTAGGTAGCAAACTAAAACAGGAGTTTAATGGCTTCGGAATCATGACTCTGTAAACTCGAATTTCCGAAAAGTGCGGGCGGAGTGGAGGTGATAATGGCATTCGCCCCCCTCTCTACTCCCTTGAAAAGTTAAGTTTGCTGAGTTAGGGATGGGGAGGAGCGGACAAGCATTTTACCCCCACCATATAAACGCCAATTCTTATTTTGGAAAAGACGAATGCAATCAAAAGCGAAAACAGTTCTGGGATTATTTTTTTGCTCAGATTCAAGATAGTTAAGCTTGATGAGTTTACGCCTGTCTAAGGGGCCGTTTAAGTATTACGTAACGCAGCTAGGGGTGGGGAGTCTTGTGAATTGTTACGGTGAGTTACTACATAAAGTAATCTTAGCTACCTACTCTAAATCAGATTTGCCTTTCAAAACAACTAATTCGACATTGCTTTCTTATGTTAAAGATTTAATTAATAGTTTGAAGGAATTGGAAACAATTATTCAATTTCGATTGCATGGGTTTCCGTACTCCTTGTTATTCATCAAAATTTGTGGAGTTCCTTCAATATCTAATAAACCTAATCTGTCGTCAATGAAGGCGTACCAACACAGACCGACCCTCTGTTCGAATGTGATTCAATTAAAGTATTCAAAAATTATTTCAGAACTTGCTTCTCATAGCTCTTAATTTCTAAACAATTTGGCGACAGTAAACACTGTAAGTGATCAGGCAAATTAAGAGTTTTTATGAATTACACCTACGATTATTTGACGCTGAATAATTTAAAACACCAAGTTGGTTAGGGTGTGTTCTAATCTTTCAATTACATATCTTTACTTAGGTCGGAGAGACTTGTAACATTACATTGAAAAGCAAATTAATAAAGAGAACTTTGATTGAATCAAGGCTCCCTTTTAAAAAATTCACTCTTGCCTAAATTCTATAAAACCTAGTACGTCCCCGAACCACGGAATCTACCTCGAGCAAACCAATTTAGGAAAGGCTAACCTTCACCTATTTTCCGTTAAACATCAAATGTCATATAATTTATATAATAAGAAATTAATTGTTTTTAACTAAACAAAAAATATGAAATAATTTACAAAACAAAAATTGAACTTACCCACGAATACGTATGACAAAAGCTAGGTTACGTTCTGCTGGAACGTAAAAGTGACCCTTTTTCTTTGCATATCGCTTCAATTTAATTTCCCTACGTTCGGCTCTAGCATATTGATGAGCGTATTTTTCAGCACGAAGGAAATTTTCACGTTTTCGCAATGCAATTGTTGTTCGACGTTTCAATTTTCTCTTGATTAGCGAAGCGTGTTTACTGAACGTTTTCTTTTGGACTTTCAGTTTCGATTCCGGCACAGCTGGAAGCTTTTTTGTTTCAGTTTTCTTTTTTTCAGCAACCGTCATCCTAAAAACATATATATTTTCATTAATTGTCTCATTTTGCTAGCGAAATAAGCGAAAAACACAAGAAATTATTAACCTTAATCCGTCACTTTGCACGTTGTCTACGAAAAGGAATATCGGAGGAAGTCGTGTTAAGTTGGCAGAAATAGAATTAATTTTTTTCATTTTGGTACACAAAGTACTGCCATAGTAAAATTTATAAAATATTATAAAAATAATCGTTTTGTTTTTATTTGAGTGCAACTAAGGTTATTATTTATAATGTAATTGCGTGTATCGATTAATAAATTACTGTTTGTGCTTAAATAAAATATTTAAAATAGTGTTTACTTCCGACACTTCCGTTCCAAATTGTGTACTCTCAAATTAAGACAGCTGATTTTTGACATTAAAACGTCAAAACAAGATCTGGCGCGAATTTGCTCATAGTTTTTGTGTGGTTTTTGTGTTATCATAATAGCTCTTAAATTCTATTTGAAAATGGCTTTAAATTGTCCAATAAATGTTGTTTACAATACCAGTCCCCAGCAGCGAATACGAACTAAGGAAGCAATTCGGAGATATAAATTTGGTTCTCCTAAAATAAGGGACATCCTAAGAGAGGTTACACTTTGCTTGCAATAATGAATACAAAAAATTATTAACTACGTTTTTATGCAGAAATGTAGAGCACGAGTAAAAGAAGCACGTAGGGCAAGTTTTGACAATTCCAGAGGTAAAAATGGTACCGATATTGACAGCAATAAGGAGGTAATTGGCAAGATTTCTTACCTTAAACAATTTCATTTTGCTTAACGTATTTCTTTAATCGTTTTCGATTTTAGTCATTAATTAAAAAAATACTGCGCGAAGAAGTTGCTAAATTGGAACAAGACCTTAAACTGCAAGAGTTAATTTACCGAGAAATGATGGAGGAAATCAATGAATGGTTTATTGAAGAGTACGAAAAGCAAGAAAATTATCTACTGGAACTTGAGAATGATAAAAATGTATTTTGTCCTGTGTGCCAGACGCATTGTCTCAAACAAATTGAAAACCAATTCACCTGTGACTGTGGAACTAAGTAAGGAATATTACTATTTTATTATTTTAATACATCATTATTTTTTTTATAGTTTTTCCTATCAGAATACCCTGGATACCTTTCAAAAAAATATTAAATCAGCCTTGACCGATCACGAACAAAAATGTAGCAACGAATTGACCTTTTTCACGGAACCAGGGGCAAATTGTCTGAAAAATTTGAGCGCAATTTGTAAACTTTGTGATTATTTTTATAATTTTTAAATAAGGAATAGCTTGAAGTAGTTTATTTGATTGTTCAATAAATTGGGATGTATTTGATAAATGATTATTTTGTACAGATGTATTAATTAAACAATTGTTGTTTTTGTAGTTTATACTAATCTGATATGTTTCATTGTTGCTGCAAAACATCTTTATTTTTTCATAAAATATTTTCGTGACCAATTTATTCTTATTTTTATGTATGCATTTCGTATTTTCAAGAGAAGTTGTATACAAAGCGCAGCCCATGGGTTAAGTGGGCAATCTTCTGCGAGCATTGCTCGCTCCTCCAGCATATCTGTTGCCACCACGGTGGCTCCCCCCAAAGAGTCCTGTGAACCCGCTTCCTCGAGGAAAGTACACGCTACTGCCAAGTACTCCAAACCCGGTAGTAGCAGTTCAGTTCCTCTTCCTCTGGTAGTACGTCCCTGTCCAAGGCTAAAACACCCGGACATACATCCACCAGCGCGCCTCTCAGGACATCTCAGTCCAACCCAGCGACCACAAAGCAGAAGGGAAACGCCTTAACGGTGGCCTTCAAAAAGAGACGGACTGCGCTCAGAATCCTCCGCAAACTGAGCCCCGTCTCTCAGGGGAAACGCAGAGAAGGACAAAGCCTCTCTGCAATGGGTAAATAAGATTATTGCTCAAGGTAACACTTCGGCCTCTAAAGGCCCACTACAAGCTACCCCGAAGAGGTTGCGCTCGCCTAACGAGCTGCAGCCATCTTCCAAAAGGGTTAAGGCGGCTTGCCCCCTTTCCTCTACCGCTAAGTCCTTCAGTGAAATAGCGAAGGATAGCTTAGTAAGGGCGATTATAGATCGCAGCAACGCGGACGGTTCCATCACGCCAGATAAATGGAAGATGGTGGAGGTCGCGTTGCTGCAGGTCTGTATGGAGGTTCTCTCACTGAACCCTGGCCCTCCTCCATGTTGTCTTGATGCTGGCTGGCATCAAGGCCACATTAAACTACTTGCCTACTCTGACCAAAGGTCGGCGGAGCTTCTTAACTAGGCAGTTTCCCGTCTCGGTGAAATCTGGACTGGCGCAAGAATTGAAGCCGTTCCCAGCGATAAAATTCCTTGTAGACCTAGGCCAAGGGCCTGGATACCGATCAAACTTTCGGATCCTTTACAGATCCTAAAGTTCATCCAAGTAGCCAACCCTGGGTTACCTACCCATTACTGGAAAGTAGCCCAGGTAAGCGAAGTCAAGGGAAACTCAAGGCAGGTCATTGTGATCCTAAATGAGCAGTCCCTTGCCCCACTGAACGCAATGGCATTATTTGCTATGGATTCAGCTCAGTTAGCCTGAAGGTCTATGAAAAGGACGTAAAGGCGCACAACCCTGCTAGTAATCAAAAGGAGGATTCAGCAACCTCCACAAGCAATGTCGGGGAGAAGGAAGGAGAACAGAGTGTAACGACAGTTTCTGCCGTTGTCACTCCCTCACCAGAAGATGGTGATGCGGTTATCGACTCCATCATGGAAGTTGACATCCATCCTGATCCCGGACCAGAGCTGGAGAATCTACTTCTTGGTTCCTCCACTTACGAAGATGCCAGCAATGAAGGGGAGACTGCTGACATCACTGTGAAAGAGGTATCCTCACCTGGACACAATGATGTTAAGAGTGGTTCAAGTTAACGTTCATCACTGGAGACGGAGTTGGATCAATGCGTTGAGCGGCAAGACCAACATGCCGTGGGTCCCGGGTTCGAGCCCAGATGACCGTGAGCTTTTATTAAGAAATTAAAATAATCCACTCCGTCTCTGGGCTGTTGTCTAGCTCGCAGCAATGCAAACAAGACTCAAGTTTCCTCACTTCCCTTACCCTAATTCCCTTCCGGCCAAAACCATGCTAACGCATCAAAGGGTTGTCCCCTAGGATTTGGCCACATCGTATAAAAAAAAAAAAAAAAAAAAAAAAAAAAAAACTCGAAGGCAGCGTCCGCAGCCCTTCTCCTTCGTCTTGCACAAAAAGGAGAAGAGCTCATCCTTGTCCAAGAACCTTGGGTCATCAGAGACAAGGTTGCGGACTCAACATGAAGGGGTATAAGCTCCTCTACTTACAAGGTACAGCTAAACCAAGGTCATGTATCCTCACTAAGAATAATATTAATGCCCTTATTATTCCTCAGGTCAGTGATAAGAACACTGCAACAGCCATACTGGAGCTTAAAAACAACAATATCTGGATAACCTCCAATTATATGGCGGATGTGGTTCAATACTCAGGAATGCGGTCAAGGAAGCCACTGAGGAAAAGAAGACGCTGGTGATCGGAGCAAATGCCAACGCACATCATATAGTCTGGGGCAGCTCGGACGGCAACGAAAGAGGTGAGTTACTATTTGATTTTATTCTCGCAACTAACCTCCAGATTTGTAACGTGGGTGCAGAACCCACTTTTACTAACTCAATTAGGCGGGAAGTTTTAGACAATTACGTTAGTGTCGGAACAATACGCCCACTTAATAACAGAGTGGAATAAAGAGTTGTAACATTTGGACCTCGATGACTCGCTTGCCGGACTACTGCAGCGTGTTTCAGGCGGAAATCATGGCTATAAAGGTAGCTGCGGACCGCCTGAATCATCTAACGCTACCTACAGACAATATATGTATTGACACAGATAGTCATGCCGTTATTTAATCCCTCTCGGGAGTATACACCACCTCCAAAACGGTTATAATATGCCGCTCGGTACTAAATGACATAGCTGAGGATCTGAAAGTACGGCTCACCTGGGTGCTTGAACATAGTGATATTCCGGGCAATTGCAGAGCCGACGAACTAGCGAGAAGCGGTACCACTCGTACTGATTCGGATATTTACCACCAGCTGGGTAAACCGCTGGCCACATGCAAACTGGAACTCTCACAGGATTGCAAACACTAATTGGCAGAAGGAACACACCTGCCTGATTACCCGACAGATATGGCCAAAGCTTGACCCTAAACGGTCAAGGGAGCTCATCCTACTCGGACGAAAAACAATTAGCAGTACCGTAGCCGTTATCACTAGTCACTGCCTCATAGGTAGACACGCCGATAGACTGGGCGCGCCTTCGAACGACTTCTGTAGGAGTTGCCATGACGATGAAGAAATAACCGAACTAGGCTCCACTGATGTCAGGGACCTGGCTCGATTTATCAGGAGTTCAAAATGGTTCCCGACGACGAGTTAAGGCTGTATTTTGACTTCCCCAGAGCTGGTTCCACTGGAGACTATCGCCGTGTACCTGTACATCTAGTGTAGAATATGCGGCTTTATGTCCCATTTCTACCCAAAGGTTCTCCTGCATGCGTAGAATGCATTGAGTCCTTTCTTCAGCCTACTCTGTTTCCAATTCAGTTTGGAGTCGAATATGACGCCCAGAAATTTGGCTTCCAAATATAGTTTGAGTGTACTACCTTTATGTTTTGGTGGTTTCCAAACTGGTAGTTTATATTTCCTTGTGAACAGAACCATTTCTTTCTTACGTTGGCAAGACCGTTATCTTCTGCCCATCTTGATATGTCTATCAGAGCAGAGCTCATGATATCACTGATCGTTTGTAGGAACTTTCGTTTTGTCAGCAAGACTATGTCATCTGCGTACGCTATCGTTTTAAGAAGGGGTTACGGGAACTAATGAGACAGACTTCAACGTGATATATTTAATTTTATTCACTAAAACTACGTTTAACATACTTTCACGTGATTTTGCATTAATTTATCGCTCAGGTGAAGTAAATGCTATTAGTTCTCCATGTTATACAACAATTTAATGCCCCTTAACTACAAGGACATCAAAAAACTACATTTTAATTAGTTTGCAGAAATATGAAAATTCGCGAAAAGTGGCAGAATGTTTTTACACGTTTTCAGGTGATTTTGCATAAATTCATCGATGAAGTGAATTGCAGATGACCTAATTGCTCCGTGATACACAGGATGTTATGCCGGAAAACTCCAAGGCTATCGATAAATACACATTTTAAATTGTTTTAAACTGATTGGAAAATTCATTTTACACGTTTTCAGGTGACTTGGCATAATTTCATCGATTTGGTAAATTACAGGTGACATATTTTATGCTGCGAAAATATAATAACACCGAATAATTACTTTTTATAAGGTTTGCGGAATGGTTAAAAAATTCGCCAAAAGTAGTGAGTAATTTTATTGGATTTTAGGTAATTTTACAATGAACTGCAGGTGACTGAAATAGCAACTATTCTGTAGACAGCAATGTACAAGAATTTATACCATAAACTATAAGATTATCGAAAAATTTGGTTCGGTTGGTTTGCAAGAGGGGGAAGATGTGTTCCTTGCCTTTAGGCCTTTAGTGGCCTGTTGTACGGTCGTGCTCGGGAGCGCACCCTAAAGTCCACGGTCCACAGTCCCCGTAACGATTTGGATAATTCGATTATAACCGGATTTCTTAACATCTGCTAAATCTTTACAGTAGTATGTTCGTAAGATTCTAAACCTTCTTTTTGCGTTAGGATTTGGCATTGACCGAGAACGTATAATACGGTCTCGTCTTCTTCCCCGCATACGCATATACTGGAGTTCACCCCTCCCATTTTTATGGCTGAGGTCTTAGTCTTGCATGTCCTGTCAGAAGGCCAACAAGAAGTGTCAGTTTGGCCTTTTTAAGGAGAGGTTACCGTTCATAGGCATGAAAAATGCGTCAACTTTGGGGTTTTTTTCGGGTATATAATGAATATCTATTGAAACGGCAGTTAATATAATTTATTTCCCCATAAATAAAGAATACTTTCAAATTTTTTCATTAAAAAAAAAATCCAAAATGGCGGCTGTAGGTCCTATTAACTGAAGCCATGCACCGCGTGCATTAGTCTGCGCCTGGTGTTCCACCCCCTTGTCAGTTAATCCGAAACAAAAACGGGTAAAAAAATATTAATCTACATGAAATTTGGGGGGCCTTATCGTTTTGAAATTTTCTGAAAACTCCCGGATATAAAAAAAGGATATTTTCAGCGTTTTTTTAGCTTCAATGGACGCAAAAGAAAAGTTTAAATCGAAAAAAAATCGCCTCGATAAGGCCCCCGAAATTAAGTTTTCTTTACGATTGAACAAATTGCGGTCCATCCGTTGAAGCTGTAGAGCGCCCCGTTTGTTTTTGACAACTTACATCTAGTCAGCTATTCTAGCACCATGGAGACAGCCTTCGGCTTCCCCAAGGTATGCGTTTGGATAAGGTAGTGGAAAAAGGTGGCCTCGCAATTCGCAAGAGCGCGTCAGCTACCTGTTTTCCAGCCGGCGCGCGGTTCCGTTAAATGCACTGTAACTTCTAAACTATATCAGATTTTACAAAATCCTTTTAACTACATATACTAGACACTATAAGGAAGTTATGAACGGTAACCTTTCCTTAAGCTTAATAATATTTTAAGATTCATTCTGGCATGAGCAATGTCCTGACACAAGGCCAACAAGAAGTTTCAGTTTGGCGTTTTTAAGCTTAGTATTCTTTTCAGATTCATGCGCATTGAGAGTTTCCCAAAACGCCTTTGTAATTCTGGTGATGTCGTATCCCTACCATTTTTCTTTGTGCCTCCTCGTTACCCATTCCATAATTTCTTTTTTGATTTCCTCGATGGTTGAGTATTATTGGAGTGTCCTCATTTACGCCCTCTCTGCGCCAGCTCATTCGCTTTTTCATTTCCTGGGATACCGCAGTGCCCCGACACGTATATTAGGGTGGCATCGTTTTGTCTCCCTAACTCCGTGAGGGCCTGTTTATATTCCTATATTAGTTTTAGATTTTACCGCGGCGTTTCTTAAAAGGGAGTTGTTCACTTCTCACCTTAAATCCAGGTTTTGTTCCTCGCACGATATTCCAAAGCCACAGTCACAGCCACGCTCGCATTTTGAGCCGTCTGTGTAAATCGCTAATGTGTTTTCTTGAATCACCCTGTTGCTGTTGTTCAGTTTTGAGGTTTGCCTTCATATTGGGATTACCAGTTTTGAGTTCCTCAAACAGTCTCTTGATCGTATTTCCGTTACATATTTGGATGATCGTCTCATGTTGGGTTTGCATTCCCCTTTCCTTCCACAGTTTATTCATACGTAAACGTACAGCCGAGTTTAGTGCCACCTGTTTAACATATAATTCTAGTGGAGTAATATTTAGAATTACCTCCAGGGCCCTTGTCGGTGTTGACCTGGTAGCCCCTGTTATATCTAAACAGAACATATGTTGGGCCTGGTCCATAATCTTCTGGTTTCTGCCCACCTTCACTGCTTTCAACCAGACTATCGCTCCATGCGTTATTATGGGTCTGATTACGCATGTGTATTTCCATTTCATAATATAGGGTGATAGTCCCCATATTTTACCTATAGCATTTCTACACGTCCAAAAAGCTCTTACCGATTTGCTTTTGTTTTCGTGTAGGTGTCACTCAGCTGCACTAGAGGTGAACTAGCTGCTAGCTATGCAATATGAATATGTTAAATGCTCTAATCCAACAGGACGTCATTTTCATTATTATTTGTTCTGTAAAAATGTACAAAATTTACAAAATAATTTATTTCTCGCATGCAAATACTTTCTTACACCCAAATTCGTCTTATTTTTGCATTCAACTTTTTTTCTAGCATGCTACATTTCTTTTGCTTGCAACTTTTTCTTTTGCTTGCAACTTTTTCCTTGCATGCGAATTTGAGTTTTGTGAAATTTGAAATATGTGAAGTGATGGTTCGGAATCGAGCTTGGTGAAGGATCGGTATAGTAAACTCTCTATGCTACACGAAATTATCTTAATGGACCTTGATTATATGTCATAATTACGTTTATCGTTATCGTATACCCAATAATTTGCCGTATTGTAGAATTGAAACGAATTTTCTATTTAGGGCATAAATGAGCGCACGTTTCTACATTTTCTATTCTTTGTTCTACGCTCTATGGAAAATAAATGATGAGATTGAGACAAATAACGCTCGGATGGATGTGTTAAGTTCACTAAATTACTGTGCGTAAATGTTTTGGCATTTGAAAGCTGCTAAATCGGTTTTTACAAATGAAAACGATACTTTAATTTGTCATCGCCGAGAGAATTATATTGCGGGAGTAACACCCTCGGTCAACAGATTGGCGCAATTTTCTGATCAGCCGGAGCCGGATCCGTTAGTGTAATCGCGATGTAGTGCAAATGATGGTGGTGGCATTTTGTGGACAGTGCCTTGATTCGGTGATTGATTAATATTTGTTGGGGGGCCAAAAAAATGAACTAATTTTCGAGGTGATCCAAATGGAAATTATTTGACGTGGATGTGTAAATACAAGGACAAATCATTGAGAGTCAATCATCTCATGTCGAAATAAGATTGATTCTGTTCGTTGTTTGGTAAATTAATTTTATTCCGGAAGTGATTCAGTTTTTCTTTGACGGGATTTTTGAGTGCAATTGTGGTTTCAATTCATTGTGGTTTTTTTTCGCAAGTCACTTTATTTGGTGCCGTCAATAATTGGTTTGATGTTACCGAAGCCTTGCCTGTCCAGGTCCAATCACAAGTGGTCCAAAGAGGAATTCAAAAGTGTTCTGGGCGAATTATGGATCTTAATGTTTGTGCAAGCAGAAAATTTAAGCTGTGTTTGGTTTTCAAGAAATTTCTGTTTACTCTGTGGTTTAAGAGCAAATGAATCGTGAAATGTTTTTACAAGTGGGATTTACTGACGGTACACGTATCAAGGGTAGAAGTGATCAATTTTAAATTCTTATTTGATTTTCCGACTACGAAATACAAACAGGGAATTCTTATTACTTCCAAGAAACAATTACTTTTGTTGATGTATTTTTGATGGTTTCACATCTTTGAGTTTTTTTTTTTAATTTTGTTTGATATCACTTGGTATTTGTAACACCGTCATCATGTTTGGCGGGCTTGCCAAAAATTACAAATTACTCATAAAACTATTGTTGGAGAGGAGCATTTTGTGATTAAGGAATTTCTTAAAGAAATAGTTTGTCGAAAACATCAAAATTAGATTTATTAGCTTAAGAATAGCGAAATATTGTAGATGTAGCAACGAAGTAGGAACTAATTAGTAATTTGCTTTGAATTATAATATTTAATTATGTGCACTAAACTTATTAATTAATTAATTAATCTCCATCTCTGTAATTATCTACTTAATTAATCTCTGTCCCTGTAACAGTTACGCTGAAGTTTATTTTAGTGACAATGCGCTAAACTTATTTAAGTTAGTACTTGCTTTTTTTATGATGTAGCCAAAGCTCAGGGGAAAACCCTATGATGTGTTAGCATGGTTTTGGCCAAAAGGAAATTAGGGTAAGGGGAATGTATTTTTTTTGCATTGCTCAGAGGCGAAGTGGTTTTTTTTTTAAATTTTTTATTCACAATTCACTGGGAGATTAAGGCTCGAACACTGAAACCATAGCGTGATGATCGTGCCACTCAATTAATCCAACCTCGTCCTTCCGTCTCCGTCGCTCTGCAGCACTGACGCTGAAGTTTAATGCCCTAAGCTCAGTTAAGTTAGTATCGGAAACATTCGTCGAAATTTAAATTTAGCAGTACCATCACCACCAAGTTCGAACCCGAATTAAAAGATTATTTTGGTTGCTCGGTCAGCACGGCCCAGTTATTGATATTAAAAAAAATAATGATAATTAACAGAGAATTGTATGAACTTTAAATGAAATCAAGACTTTCAAACCTTATCACTTGAGCGACTAATTTGTGATATATCATATAACACGACGAAGGCAGCGCTCAGTATCATATAGTTGCTGCATCCTTTGCTATCATATTCTAATCCACGTTTAGTCGGCAAGTTGGCGAGAAGTTGGTGTACATTCCGCTTGGGAACGTTAAGAGGGATATCTTTTCGAACTTTCTATCAACGACAGACTCCAGGTGGAGAGGCCTAACCTTCTGCGCCATATCTGAGAGATATGGTTAAGTTTTGACAAGAAAATATCAAAACTTCTGACTAGGACCCGAAGGGACTTCGCCAGGGTGATAGTGGTGTTCACGGGTCAATCAGAGACCATACGGCAAGGCGTAAAGTTGCAAGATGGTGGGTACGAAAGAAAGTCTTTTTCACTTCCTGTGCGAATTTCGGCATTGGCCAGGGAAAGATATAGCTCATTCGGCAGACTCTGTTACAGTTAAGAGAGGTCTCTTGTCTCGAGTAGTAAAATTTGAGAAGTCATCCACTTTTTGAATGGTACAGGGTGGGTCTGATAGGCTCCTCTCGATCGCTCACTTCACGACTTATAACCTGTCTTTAAATAATCCAGATACGAACTTCTGTGGTATCTAAACTCCACATTGTGTACTAATTAAGCCTTCGTCGTTGGGGTCCATCAGTATATCTAACTAACTACCTGGGCCTCGATGACTATGTTGTCGTTGACTCGACAAATGGCCAATCTAGTTCCATTTGTTTTGTTGTCGATCTTTTCTCAACCGGTTCGACGCTATAATTCCGCGCTAGTTACTCTATCCTACCAGCGAATTTCTGGGATATAGTGTAAGGCGCCTGGTGATAGTATGGGTGATCTTCCACGCTTCGCACTGGACTGGTTGGTTAGTTTTTTTCGCCGTCATGGAGACAGTCCAATTAGTACTGTTATAGCGCATTTTTGATGCCACAGCTAATAAAATCCGGGTGTAGGCCTTAGTTCAACTCGAAACTCTAAGTTCCTTACTAGAATCATGTTTGAAGTCTGCTGTGCTTTAATCGTGGATAAGGCTAAAGTATGCAAAGGACTTTAGATCGACCTTACATTAAAAACACTAGAGCGAGTCCTTGACATATATCTGAGACGAACTATACGATACGGTGTACGGATGTCAAAATCCCAATAACTATTTGTATTGCAAGGGAAGATCTGTGGAGGTCTTCAGTATCATGCGCAATTGAATATTTAATCCAGTACAAACAATACACCCTGTCTGCATTCTTGGACATATAAGTGGCATTTTATAATGTACTCATTGAAGAATATAAGAACTATGCTAAAGGTTATGATAATCCAGTTTGAAATCAGAATCAGCCGTGTCGTTAGGGATGTTTCCCGCAGAATGCTCGCCTGAGGGGTCCTTTCTCACCCGCAAAGTACCATACTTTCCTCCATACCCGTAGAGACAAAATTCGGGCCTGGGGTACCACATACGGGTCCCCGCGAAAGGAATTTCTGGCCCGGCACTAAGCGTTTACGGGCCCATATACAATCGAATGATTGACTTTCAATTTAAAATCTGTCTAGTATATTACACTTTTTCGATCGTGAAACATTTTTTTTTATATAAATAATTAAAATGGAAACAATTTTCTGTTGATGACTTAGATAACGGGGCCCCTTTTGAAAGCCCGGGCCCGGGGGGTTAGCCCCTTCGCCCCCCCCCCCACTGTTGGCGGCCCTGCTTTGCTCTACGTAAACTAAAAGTACAATAGCTATCACTATTCTCAAGTCTAGAGGTATTTGGGTTTAACCTTGGATTCCAAACTCTGGAAGCTAAACATAAAGAAGTAGTTAATAAAGGCATGTGCAGCTTTCTATGCCTTCAGAAGTTCCTTTAGAAAAATATGGGGACTGAAAGTTAAGATGACACTGTGGTTATATACAGTGGTAGTGCATCACATTCTCACTTCCAGCATATATCCAAACCAAGCTGAGTAGAGTGCAGAGAACTGCATGCATCAGCACTATTGGTGCCCTGCGTTTCACTGCAAGGGAGATCCTAAACGTGCTCCTGCATTTGTGCAGTCAGACTTAGGGACTCTGGGTGCTGACATGCTAAGCCCAACCCCTCTGGTCATAGCACTATCCTTTTCTTGACACCTAAAATAATAAATTTTAAAATAGTATTAAGTACTAAGATTGCATCTAGCCGAGAGTGTAGAATGACTGAACCGACCAACAGCTTTGAATCATACTGTTTATTAACGGTTCTAAGATGGAACAAGGTGTTGGTGTAGGAGTGTTCTTTTGAGCACTGAACCTATCGAAATCTTATCGGCTACCGGGCACATCGACCGTTTTTCAAGCGAAAGAGCTCGATGATTATGAAGGCGTCTTCGCTACTTGAACGCATCCGCTTCATACGCAGTATTGATTTTTCACAGCATTAAACAGCGTATTTTGGAAATTTGATATGCCAATAACAAACCAAATCGAAGTTAAACCAATTAAGATTTGCTGCCATAAACCAGTCCCAGTGCTCCACTTGACTAGCCAACAATCCACAAAATTAAATTCCATAGCAAGTTCTGTTCTGCAATTGAACACTCGCAATAGAGGTCAATATTTCGAAGGCAAAGAACTTTTCATATCATTGTAGTTTTCAAGTGCTAATTAAGCGCAAATCTGCCATTAGAAATATGTCTATGTCTAGTATAACCCCATCTAGATTTACCGACATATGAAATAAAAAATCCAAAAATCCGCTAAATTTAAACTTTTTTTTTCCAAAATATTTGTTTTGATTGGAAAGCTTTCGACATTGTATATAATGCCGCATCAAAGTTCCCATTTGGAATTGCGCAATGCCAGAATGAGAATAACCACACTTTGATGGATTGTTTATGTTATCTCGGCTCAATGGTGAAACAAATTATTTTTAAAAATAGCCAAAACTCATTTTCTCGGACGGGGCCTTTGGATCTCTACGTGGAGCCATTTCCATTGGTATTCATCGTGAACGGGTTATTTCTGGAGAAGTTTTCTTAATTTCAAGTGGATTCGTTCAAAATATTAAGATTTTGAAGAGCTTCAGATTGGGGTAAAGGTGAATTGGTTTATTTTTACTTGTTCTTACAAGTTGTAATTGAATTGTTAAGAGATTATTAATTTCGGGTATGATGCAGATTTTTGAGGATGAAAACAATAAATTACAGTAATTGTGTGCATAAGTTTTAAGTAAAAAAATTTCTTAAATTTCAAGCGAACACATTTGGTTTAAATTGGGCATATTGCCAGGACAGAGTAACATCGTGGCTGGTGGTAATTTTCAAAAGTTGCATCCTACTTAATTACGTCCCTCAGTCCTGGAGACGAGTTCGAGTGGTGTTCATTCGGAAGATCGGTAAGTGAAGACATGAATTCGCGAAAGACTTCAGGCCGATTAGCTTAACCTCAGTCGTACTAAAAACTCCGTAGAAAATACTCGATATATGTATTAGGCAGATCCAGCAGAGATCACCGCTATCTAAATCTTACTGCTCATACCTTAAAGTGGGATCCACAGACACAACTTTCCACAAGGTAGTGCGGACTATTGAGTTAACTATACAGTACCTATAAGGAATACACCCTAGCTGCCTTTCTGGAGATATAAAGGGTGCTTTTACCAATATCCGTAGTGAAACTATTCTAAAGTCTCTCGTCAAATTGGAGGTAGAAGAGGGCCTTAGTCATTAGTGCTAGAAACCGGGCTTTAATCTTCCTAAGACAAACGGACAAGTACTCTTGCTCTTGCTTGATCATTTCGACCCCAAAATCAGCTAGAAACTTAACATAGAAGAGTGTGTTAGAAAAGCCTGCATTGATTTGTATGCATGTGGGAGGTGGGATGGGGACTCCAGCCATTATGACATTATAGATTTATATTGCTATTGTACGTCCGATCCTCACCTACAGAGGACTTGTGTGGCGGTCCCCGCCGTTAAAAGTTTTATAACCTATTGAACCTGAGTAGGAGCTGCTCTAGATGTGCTTATGCACTTAATATCCGTAGATTTACACATTAAAAATATTGTGTAGTGTGGAGAAGTCAGGCTTAGAAAATCAGAGTGCTAAAGGGCAAGATTTTATGGCCGCAGTCACATCCTGGCTCTACTACTAAGAGAACTGGCCACACCGAGCTTCAGGAAATACTTCAAGGTAAAGCTCCTCAGCGGAGAGGAGTGGAAAAACAGTAGAGTGACGGTAGTTTTCAATGCTACGATTTCTACTGACGGCTCTAAGATTGCGGTGTCGGTGTGAGTATTTTTTCGGGAACACTCTGCATATCAAAGTCTTACCTCCTTCCGGATCATTCGACAGTTTTTCAGTCTAAAGCTATCAAGACTCGTGACTCGGCTACTAAACAAAAATATTGACATCATCTGTCAAAATATAAATAATCATGGCTACCACGCTTATTAGATACATAAAGGATAATCTTGTATTTTTGACTATTACGCTTTACAAAACTTTGTACTCAGTAAGAGTAGCGTTTTGGAATTGATTGAGCAGGGCGTTCAAGTCGACTTTATTTATATAGATTCCGTTAAGGCTTTTGATTTGGTAATATATTCCATGTCTCTTCTTCGAAAAGATCACTACGCCAACCTAGATTGAACTTCTACAGGCTGCGATTGGAGAGCCTACTTAAACTTTGCCTCTGCTGATTGTTCATTACTTCATTACAGCTCGAATAATTTGGTGCTTTTCTTTCTAGTAGCCTTCACCCCTTGATGGGGCGAAAGAAGAACTTCACCCGTTTCGAAACACCGCTTGCAAGTGAACCTACAATTTAAAGTGGTCTCCGAATCCCTGACATTTTCTCTGCAACCCTCATGACATTTTTGTCGTAAGCAGAATACAACCATGGTTCGCCGCTGGTAGTGTTTCGAACTTCGGATTTCCTGGATGGAAGGCCAAACATTATCATTTACTCCACCGACGGATTGACGACGGAAACCCATTTTATGCAAAAAAATTAAATGTTTGGCGTGCATATTCGTCTGAAGGTATAATTTGGCCTTATTTGTTTGAGATGTAATCAAGGTGTTGAATTGATATAAATGTTAGGATGCTCGTGTAATCTCTTAAAATGCTAATGTGATTTGGTCAGCAAGATCATGTGACATAACATCTCCAGATTTTTTTCTCTAGGGTTATGTTAAATCGTTGAAGTTTTCCAGCAAGATCACAACACCAAATGATTTAAAAACCAATATTATCGTGTTTTTGCTGACATCCATATCGCTGCTTCTCCAGAGTAGAGACAGATTAAAAAAAGACAGTTTTTAGTTAGAAGTGAAACTGAAACTGACCGAAATTTGAAGAAACTGGTCCCAAATCACAAAAAGTAAAATATCTGTAAGAATTGACCGTTGATTTTTTGTAGAAGATACGTGTTAAATCTGGAGTCATTTTGGTTATTTATAGAGTTATTCACTGTTAAAATGATCCTTAAATTAAGAAAACTCCATATTAAACTTTAACAACCAAATTGATATGTTTAACAAAGCCATATGCTTCGGGTGCATGAGTTGTACTTAAATCAAAGATGGACCCTGTCGAGTCCAACCACTCCGTGGAATAAAAATTTAAACTAAGACCTTATACATTATAAGCATCAACTGCTTCCAGCTTCTTTCCGCCTCGCAGCGCGGCTTTAAAAACAGTTGATATTAGCTTAGGATTGGGGTTATATGGCTCAATGATAGGCAACATGCATATTAGCCGCTGATGGGTTCCCAGACCAGGCTCAGGGGTAGAAATAGTAGCCTTGAGTGTTTTTCATGCAATCCGTTTCATATAATACACATAGGCATGCAAATATAGCAAGAATATAAGTTTCAATTTCTTAAAGGCATTTCTGACATTACCATATTGGATCTGTCATGTTGAATTTTTAAATACGATAACGGATTTGCAATCAGCAGCCCTGAAAACCTTCAAAAAACAGTGTCTGTTACTTAAGGAAATGTTTTAAAAATTTTGTCCGCCATATTGGATCCGCCATCTTTGAATTTTTAAAATCCCATCACGGATATGGAATTACCACCCTCGAAAACCCTCCGAAAGTGACTTTTTGTTCGCTTTCCTCAATACCATAAATTGTAGGTGCACTTGCAATCGTTTTTTTAAACCACCCCATGACTAAGGTTGCCATCTGGTTTTGATAAAAATAAAGTAACATATGTTTGAAAGAGAAAAAGTATTTTTTTTGTTGCATTAGATATTTTTTGCTTAAAAAATAATGCCACACTTTTAAACTCAAATCTCATTCAAACAACAACGAACCAACTCTGTATGTCATCGACATTTGACGGGCCTGATATCTTTCGTTTCGTTCAATAATATTCAATTTAAACATGTGCGTTCCGTTTTATTTTTTCTATAGCATTAATAAATCGTTCAAGCGGTTGCTTCTGTACGTTATAGAGGCCCGAAATAAATTGTTTTCGCATATTTTATAGTTATGCAAAAGTATATCGACCAAAAATACTTTATTATAACGTATGGTTGGCAGCCGTATCGATGCCCCACAAGGAGTTGCGGGGCCTATGGAGAGGTATTTTTAATTGGATGATATATTTAATAGAATTGAACTGTGTGATTTTTCTTTGCGTTGAAATGCTTCAGAATGTTTTCCCACAAGCTGTCATCGAGCATTTCGGAAAGGAAAATTTGCTAGGTGTTTTTCGCTCATCGAAATCCCGATTCAATTGACGCACTCCGTTAACAGCTCTGAAAAAAAACTTTCGCAACCTATCTGTTCTGCATCCAAAAGTTTGAATTCCTGAGAAGTATTTTATCATCCCCGGATAAACCTGTGCTATAGGAAACAACGCTATGAGAGGATCTTCGGATTTTTCACTTTTGACGAAACTCGAGCTCAGATTCGTTCGGCAAATCCATTATTTTCGATAGTGGCTTCAATCTCTCCATAGTAATTTCAAAAATATTGGCATGCTAGAACCAAATTCAGGCGGGTGCGGATCTGAGTTTTCGATTCGCGGGAGAGGGGAGGAGGGGAGCGCAGGTTTTTGTTTAGAGAGAGAGTTGGGGGGGGGGGATTGGAATCTGATATAATCAAATAGTAACCGTTGTTAATTTGAGAATTGATTTAATGTTTTTCATTACTCTTTTTCATCTGCTTAATTTAAATTTCTTAATTAACAAAGCCAAATTTGTTTCACTTCATCCGTGCGTTTATGTAGGTGAGGTTTACGTTTTACGGTTACGGACCAACTAGAAATCATGATAGTCTTGGTTTTTCCGTATGTCACGGCCTTTCCATCCTCTCATTTATGAAATTATTACGATGAAATTTGGTATACGGACGTTACCAAAAACAGAATTGGTGAGATTTTTGGAAATATAATTTTTTCGGAACTCCTTCTCATAGATTAAAAAGTGTGCTGAACAAATTTTCTTTACTTAGATAGGTTTCCTAAAATACAAAAATGTTTTAAGACCTTTTGATTTTAGCCCTTCAATCACGAGATATTTATTTGTAAAGTCATCACCAAAACGCCCCCTCCCTACTCTAATTTTTAAACAATAGTAGAAATAGTTTACGAAAAATTTAGGAATAACTCTACGGAACTTTATGATTTCCTGTTTCAAAATTTTTTTTAAATTATATTATTAGTAAAAGTATTTAATAATAAAATTTTTTTTTAATTATAATTACAAAGAATTAAGGATAAGGGAGGAGGAGGTGACGATGTACACTTCCTTTGAAAATTTCAGGTTCATAAGACGGGAGAAAAATATAATATAATAAACTATTCTGCATGCGTATTGTTCTGTTTAGGAAAGATTCTCGAAATTTGATAGTGCGACCAAATTTGACCTTTAGAGTATAGGATGAGAGCGACTTGAAGCTCTTCTATCGCGCGTTGTAATGTGCCTACAAGGAACCAGGCTAGCAATTTCGTTAGAACAATCACCGTGGAAGAGAATAGAAAAGTGAAACATGCGATAGAAGTCTGAAAGGTAACCGACATTCAGAGAGTCACTGTTCTCAGAGATAGTGAAAACGTCAATAAGTTTTATAGCTGAACTTTATCCAACGCGGACAGCGCGGCATGTCCGGCCTCTGCCCAAATATGAGAATTATATTCCAGTCTAGCCCTGTTGTGGAACTTATAGATTAGCGCCAAGTCAGAATGAGTACTTCTTACATCTCTGTACACCCAAGCCACGTTTCTATTTCAGCATAATTTTATCTGCGCTAGTAAATTTATTTCCGATTTCTAAATATACTTCCTTCGAACTAATCGAGCCTAGAAACTCTGCAGCTACTGGTTGATAATTACTTTCCGGGCTGTTGAACAGCAAGAATATTTGAATCTAAAATAGTTTCTCATAGTCAAGTCCAATTGTCGTGTAAGATCCTTAGTAAAAAGAAACAGAAATCGGCTATATAAATACTTGTACGGTATTATCTCTGCTTAACTTCAACTTAACCCTCGTCTTGGAAGGACCCCAAACAGCAAACCTAAGAACTCTCAAGATGTAAAACATTCTGACCATGAAGTTATCGCCTACGCTGACGACGTTAACCCTGTTAACCCCGGGTAAATACCAAAATATTCGAGCAACATGCTGTCTCGAAATCATCCTCCTGGAATAGGTACTTAATATGGTCTGGGTATAATTTCGGATAAAACAAAGCTGATACTTTTCTCACGGAAGCATAGAGTTACTCCCATAAATTATGTGACCAAATAAAATATCTGGGCCTTCTTCTGGATAAGAAGATCAGCTGGAAACCCTACATACGTTCAAGAAGGAGTACGCAAAGTGACGGCTTCCTTGTGCTCGTTAAAAAAGGCAATTGGCAAAGCATGGGTCATGGAGCCGCGAATTTTGTACTGGCTATATGTCAAAGTTAATAGGCTTAAACTTCCTTACAGGGTGTTCGCTAGTTTACCTGCACTGGAAAATGTGATCCAATGGAAAGCACTAGAAAAAATTCAGAATTGCAGCACTATGCAACACGTGGTACTACTATACCCTCCAAAGCCCTTAACATCATTCCCCACCTAGTGACGGTGGAGATTTTCGGCTAGCAAACTGCATCTTTAATTGCCATTAGGTTGAATTTAGTCCACACTTGGGCACGTACGAACTACGGACATTTCAAAATTCTGGATGGAAATATAACAAAACATATGGTATACAGCATACCAAGCCTTACGCCGAGTGTTCGTCGTGAATGTGAGAAAGCTGTAGGCTGAGACTGAGGTTCTATTCGGAATACCTGGACCTAAATATTTCTTTTGATTTGACAGACTACTACAGTGTTGGTTACGCAGAAATCATGACTCTAAAGGTAGCATTAGAATATCTGGAGAAGACAGCAATGTCGTTAAGCGATATATGTATCTTCACACGATTTCAGGCTGCTATTAAATATCTCAAAGGAGTATATACGACTTCTAAAGCTGCGAAAATTACATGGCTGAGGTATAACAATGGGTTAATATGGCATAAGTGTAACTTCCCCTTAAGAAGCTGTCACTCTAACCTAACCTATCTTACTATGGACCAACTATTGCATTTGAAATTCTTAAAACGGCCTCACTGGCGCAATCATGGTCAAGAATAAAAAATAGGTAGGAAAACTTCTAAGTTAAACGTACTAAAAGCTAGATAATAATTATGGGTCACAAATGTAAATCTTACCGAGATATAGGTAAGAAGCGGACTAAGTAAATAAGTGGAAAGAGCGAATTAAGTAAGTAATCAGGAGCGTTGTCAGACTAAAATAAAACGTGGTCAAGGGGGGGGGGGTACAAATTTTCTCACGACGTATTTTTCATTGCCAAAGCAAGTGATAATCAAATTCTGATTCTTTTGATTTTAACATGAAAAGAGACTTCTATAAAATTTCACTTTTCAAAAACCATCTCTAAAAAAACTCAATTGTAACCGCACCAAAATCTAAATTCGTTAATGATCTTCATCTATCGGAAATTATTTTCCGGAAAATCTTGACTGAGAATTTAGTCAGTCTAGCAAAGCTTCAGTTGAATTGGGTTCCAGTCGGGAATACCTCAAAGACGCGAACGTTTTTCTTATTAAAACTTGCTCATTCTGAGGATAAACAAAAGAGAGTATCGCGAATCGCTTAAAATTCACTTTGTGTTTAAACAGATTTAATGTAAACTTAAAAAAAAAAAACAGCTGGACACGTTGAAAGTGAATATTCGATTTTGACACATTTTGTAAAGGGGACTGGGAGTGAGTAGTGACATTTTTACAAATTTAGCCGGTAATGTGACGGGATGGTGACCCATCAATGTCGGGACGGACTATAAATTAACATATTTGTGGTCGCGTGCTGGTGATATGGTGCAAGTGTAATGTAAAGTGAGCGATAATCGTGATATACATTTAGTGAATTTTTTTTCTCACTAAAATGGTACGTTCACGCATCTGTGACTATTCGTCACAGGTGACAATGGATATGTGTGTCGAGAATCTGTGTCAAGTGATAGCAACAAGTGTGTCCTGTATTCTGCTTCTTATTGCTGGGATTTATGTGGTTTATAGTCGAAGGAAGAGGTGAGTTGAAGTTGTTGAAGATATGGATCATTTTCATTATTTATCTATTTTTTATTGAATATATCGAAATTAAAGGACAGAAAGCTAATGAACACTAATGTAA
Source organism: Leptarthrus brevirostris (assembly GCA_964036015.1). Classification (NCBI taxonomy): domain Eukaryota; kingdom Metazoa; phylum Arthropoda; class Insecta; order Diptera; family Asilidae; genus Leptarthrus; species Leptarthrus brevirostris. Next base: position 109,867,885 of record OZ038375.1, read on the forward strand.
TTTTTAAATGAAAGCTTACCAAATCATAGGTTGAAGGCTCGAATCCATAATTAAAATTTAAAAATCATTGGGATTTGTGCCTAGTCACTTGATTGATTGATGCCATAGGCTAAATTGCAATCCTCCTTAGCATATTGGATTTTGGAATCTTGATAAATTGTTGGAAAACAAAGATTGTATTAGCCCCTATTTTACTAATACTCTTAAATTTAGATAATATGCACGTTTAAAGCAGTTGTACATTTATGGATTCATTTATAATGGATTGCATATGCTCTACGTTATGTTCGAGTTTAGGGAATTTTTACATAGAAATGTGGTTGGTTCGTTGGTTTAAGAGCTGAGCGTCGCCACTTCACACACTCCAATTAGCGTTTTTATAACGCCATTTTGATGCCACAGCTAATAAGACCCAGTTTTTGTTAGATTCAGTTTCACTCGCAACATCTAATTCTTATCTGAAGTCATAGTTGAGGTTGGTAAAAGAACTAAAATCAACCAGAGGAATTTAAGAAACTAACTATTGCCTTAATCTTTACCCCCGAGATTGCTTTCAGGTTTTCAAAGAAGTACTCCCCCATGGCACTCTTTCTGACTCTGGCAATAGTCGGTTATTTACAAAGAAGGTGAATAATGGGTTTTTTCGGTCAGGTTGTCGGAACTGCGAAAGTGTGTATTGTAAGGGGCGCCCAGCCTACTTGCATGTTCGTCTATAAGACAGTGGCCCATATAGACCGCAGGGACTTTTGCAATAACAGCTCTCGGCCTGTTTAGCAGATCAGGTTTCCTTCTTTTATTATAACTTTTGCCAGGTTTCCCTGGTTGTGCTACAAGTTCTCGGGGCGCTCCATCTGGAGTTTACAAGCGCCAAGGAATGCATAAAGAGTTCTCCCCTAACGAAGTCCAATCGAATACGAACATGTTCAACATCTGTAAAGATGGCGATGTTCTGCTTCGGTGAGTGGATACGCCGAAGCAGCGAACGTATTAATAATCACAAGCAACTCCGCATCGAAGACGCTAAATGTGTTCAATAGCCGATAAGACTTTCATATGTTTAGTAAGTCAAAGAACATCCCTGCACCAACACCTTGTTTCATCTTAGAACCATCCATAAATAGTACGTTATCATAGTTGTTGGCCGGTTCCGTCAGTCTTTATTCCCTTCTAGTTGGAATATTGACACTGAATCCTTTTTCAAAATTTATAACAGGCGTTATGTAGTTAGTTGCAGTATCGGCCAGTCCTCTATGTATTAATAAGCTGTGGTCATAGGGTTTAGCAACCGAGCACAGATTTTCTGTGTCTGACTGTTCGGCACGATGCGTGGAATTTGCGTCCTCATGTTTCACCAAAGGTATATCTGGAGACGTCGAGGGCTATACATGCCTCTTTTACCCGCTGCTCTATGTTTAGCTTCCAGTTTAGATTGGGATCCAGGATTAAGCCCAAATACTGGGCACTGGAGGATAGTGAGAGTTGTTGGCCGATTAATTTAGGAATGGTACTTTGCTCAGTTTTCTTTGGATTCACGGCCAGTCTAGAGTTCTTGGAACAACTGCTCACCTTCTTCAGGGCATCTTCATATCTCATCTCTATAATTTAGCTGATAAATACCACTCAGGTCTCAACAAGACCTTGTTTATGACTATTAGCGATAGCTTCGTGGGTTTTGTGGGAGACGTGCCTAACAGCGCGACTGACTCCGAATTCATTGCGTTTAACATAGTAGTAGTCCTTTGACCAAGTCATTGCTCTACAGTCTACACCAAGCTCGGCAAGAGATTCTTGGATGGCTTCTATGCGTACATTCTTAACGGCTCCTTCTATTGGCTATTGTTTATACGTGTTTGTGTATTTATTTGTGCGTACTACCTCGTAGAGAGCTGTCTCCACTGATCTTCTTTTTTAGTACGCGTGTTCGGATTCTGACATCGTTCCAGAACAAAGAGTTTGCTTTAGATGTATATCAAGAACCCGCTCTAGTCGGCGTAATTTCTTTGTGGCTTAGCTTTCCAGCCTTCGGCATAAAAGGCACCTTACTTCGTCTCCCAGTTAGAAGAACATGATTATGTATGAAACAAGCTCTGAATAACGCTGCCAACCATGGGACTACTATGTCTGTCGCCTTCTGTAGCATTATCGGTGAGATACCGTCCAGACCTGGAAACAAAGCTATTATCACCCAAGCGATTTTTTCCGTAGAGAAAATAGTTTCGACCTCGCTCCACGATGTACTTTGAATTGTCGAATTACACGGCGGCATCTGATGGCCTTCATTATTGCAGCTCGGGAAATGAGTGTTCATTAGGAGTCCAAGGTTTCAGCGGAAGAAAGTGTCCAAAAACCGTCTTTCTTTTTAGAAAAGACGGTTTACTTTGCTCTTTGTATAGTATTCTGCCGAATCTGGCTGATTCCCTAGTATTTTCTATCGAGTGACAATACTCCATTCAAGCCTCTCTATTAGCTTCTTTGATGGATTCTTTTATAGATTTTTAAGGCAAGCCTACTTTCTCAAAGTGAAGAAGGTTTTTGTTTTGTTAAATTTGATTGGACATGATACCTTGTATGCCGTGTTGATGGCTTTCTCAATTTTTGTTTCCAAATGTTGAATAGTCACAATGTTAAGATTAGGTATAACTATTAGATTTGGATTCTATTGAATTTAATTCAGTCGGCCTTTGTAGGATTTCTGAAGTGCCTAGTAGACCCAATCTTCAACTTTAAATTGAAAAGTATCCAGTTATGACCAGAGAAGGATTTTAACTCATACACTCTCCAATTTTCAACCCTAAAGTTACTATTTGCTGATGATAGTGTGATGTCTGCTACCTCCTCCCAACCATTAAAGTCATCCGTTCTTGGGAACATGAAGCGTGTTTGGTTTCCCTTATTACAAACTAATAGGTTAATATACGTATTGGAATCAAACAGAGAGAGAGAGCAGACTGGTTCCTTCTGTGCTTGCGTGTAATAATATGCTCCACCTCTGTTGTTGGTGCAGCCAGGGCCGCCGAGAGGGGGGGGGGGGGTGGTGCGAAGGGGGTAAACCCCCGGCCTCGGGCTTTCAAATTGGGCCCGTCATCTAAGTCATCAACAGAAAAATGTTTCACGATCGAAATAGTGTAATATACTAGACAGATTTTAAATTCAAAGTCACTCATTCGATTGTATATGGGCCAGTAAACGCTTAGTCCCGGGCCCGAAATTCCTTTCGCGGAGGCCCGTATGTGGTACCCCCGGGCCTGCATTTTGTCTCTACAGGCCTGGCTGCAGCTCTATCATAAGCCATATATACCGATGCAATGCATATAGGTACCCCCTCTGTCGGGGCTCTCCAGCTTAACTAAAAATGTGGCAGAGTGATAGGATTTGAACCTGCTGTGTGGCTTCTCATTATGAGGATAACAGGTTCAAATCCGGCTGTCGACAATTCATAGTTGATTTCAATTGATAAATTATCAAGGCCAAATGCTATTATTAACTTACTTTGCAGACGACCTTAAATTGCAGGTTCACTTGCAGTCTTTATCACAGAATCGGATGTAGTTGTTCTACCGCTCCATGCCTCCCAAGCGGTTATGGGAACTAGAAAGCTTCAATGCATAAGAGAAATTTAGCTCTGATTAGATGGTGATCGCTACCAATATCAGCACCGCATTTAGATATCAATAGTATGCTTTATGCTTTAGAAAGACCAATTCTTATATAAAAAGAAATCCAAAATATTAAGCGGACATTTTTTGTTTGAACAGAGATTAACCGATAACAAGCTGCCATTAATTACGAAATCTTACAAACAACGTCGTCTTCTTTTCTGTTTACTTTCAGTACAAAGAGTTTCCAATTTAATAAAAATGTTTATTTAAGTAAAATTGATGGGATTACTTGAAACACTGACCAGGTGCTTTCGTCTCCTTACTTTCTCACGTAAATTATGAAAGCTCCACTTATTGCAGGTACCATTTATAAAAGAATAAGGAATGAATTAATGATCTCAATTGATGTAGAAATCAGAGCATTTAAAAATTTTTCTCCATGATATTATTTTACACCATTTTATGTGTTTTTCATTTGTATTTTTTAAAAGAGAGAAAAAGAAAATGAATCCAATTTAGCCAGTGCACAAATTACAGCCAATTAAAACACGCGATTTATTGTCGACAGAACAAAAAATCTCAGGTAATTATTTTTTCTTTTCCCTACAGGTGTTTCAGGACATTACTTTGCTTCCACAATTTGCGCTCGGCAGGTGAATTAATGTTGCTGGTCATCAACACCCTGGAATTTGCCAGAGCATGTCTTCCATTCAAGACTGAATTGGGCAGCAATGTTTCTGTCAGTGCTCCATTTATTGTTGCTAATTCAATTCTAGCAACGGCTGCGACAATTACTCTCATTGCATATCATCGTACAGTTGAGTTCAAGCAATTTTCAGGTGAGAATTCGTTTGGTTTGGTCCTTTTTTCAAATGAATTTTAATTTTGTTGAATTTTTTCTTTCAGAATTTTTATATTTAAGTACCTTGGTGGAGTTGATACTTGGAACATTGCGCACGTATAAATTCAGCGAAATTACTCAAGACCGAAATGTAACAGAGTTGGAGCCATTTTTGCAAGGCACTAGCGGTCTTTTGCTTTTGGGTCTAGGAGTCTTGGATTCTTTTACGATATACAAAGAGGTAAATATGAACTTTTTGTTATATGCGGCTAATTCACAGTGATATGCGAAATTTTTTAATATTGAAATGCTCTTGCTAGCAATTTAATTTTCATAAAACAATTTAAATAAAAAGATTTCCAGGAAATAATAGTTTCTAAGATATTCTAACTGCCTTCATAACTTTGTATGCCAGTGAATACGTTTATGGCTTTAAAAAGAAACTTAAGTTGAATAGAAGTACCTACCAGCGAAACATTGAATGAAGAAGGAATGACTTCTAATATTTACGACCTTTTGCAAAGCACTAAATCAATGACAAAATAAAAGGACACCAATAAATGGCTGAAGTAACGCAAAATTTATGGTTTTTCTATATGAGGTGATGTCGGGAGTAATGATGACATAAATGAGCATGAGAAATAGAAAAGTGATAAATACAAGGGAGAGTAATAGATTTCACGAAAAATTGTTTTACCATAGAGAAATAATTAAATAGAAAATCATTAAGGAAGGTTACAAAGATGAGTCATTTCAATGAAACTGAGGGTTTGAATTCTTAGGGCCTTTTCACCTTTAAACCCAGTCCCTTTTTTCGAAGAAATCAAAAGGAATTTGCAAATGTCCAGTGATTACAAATTATGCCTCCTTATAAATATCGAAATAAGTTAAAAAACTAAGACCCACTAGTTTGGTTAATCAACTATCTCACATACATACGTAGCCTGTGAGATACGTAACCCTTTCGTTTTTACGGTCTGAATGCCAGGCCGTTTTTCTTGGTAATTACTATTTGGCACAGGTATAGAAACCATATATTTCCGGTAAAAGAATTTCAGAAATTTATTGGAAGGGGTGGGGGTGGGGTGGGGGGTTGGATCGAGAGAGAACTATATTGTATCTTTTTTATATAGAGGTATCATTTAAAATGGTTGCTTAAAGGATAAATAAAATTAATAACTATTTTTTATAACTATTTTTTTTAAATTGTAACTTGCATTAGTTTCTGACATATTATATCAAATGTGCTACAAAAATACTATCCCCTCCTCTATCTCCGAATTTTGCAAACCAAACAATGTGATATAATTCATACTAATAGAAGGTGTAATATGTCTTACAGAAAAAATAAAACCAAGTTCCAGCCATTTATAGTTTTCGAGCGTTTTAATAAAAAAAATGAAAATAAAAAATTCTTCTGTTTCGAACGACGGAGCTACTAGTATGGAGATCGCTGTGTCAAAATTTGAGCATAATAGATTCAATGGTTTTCTTTTTTTCAACAGCATCAGCCGAAAAAAGTTAAAAAAAATGCGTTTAAAGTTTATGCAGTGATGCACCGGGCAAGTATACAGAGGGGTTGTAAATTACGAACTATACTAAATTTCAGCGCATTCTTGAAAGAGGGTGTACTTTGAACAAGGAATTTCAACAGTTTCAGAGGTATTGTACTCTATAAAAATAAAAAACAATCAATCCGCATGTTACGAAGTTAATCCCAGTCACCCATTCTTACTACGGCGCTAGTTTTCAACGTACTCTATGCAGCAAGGGAGAATCTTTAAAATCGGGGCATGCATTACGAAGTAAAGGGGCCGCTTCAGAGGTTGTCCTCAGGGGGGAGTTCTTTCCCCACTGTTGTAGTCACTTGTTATCGATGATCTCCTGGTCAAACTGACCAACGCTGGCTACGATTGCCAGGGCTACGCAGACGACCTGCTCATTACTATCGAGAGCAAGCAGGATAGAATCATTTCAAGAAGACTGCAAAATGCTCTGAAAATGGTACAATCCTGGTGTACTAGGGAGTGGCTCAGAGTCAACCCCAGTAAAACAACCATTATACCGTTCACAAGAAAAAGGAAGCTAAGGCTAGAGGCTCCTACACTTGAAGGAACACGGATAGAATTCTCAAGTGAGGTCAAATATCTAGGAATAATTCTAGATCAAAGACTCACTTGGAATCCTCAACTTAATAGGGTTACAGGGAATGCTATGAGTTCCCTATGGTCCTGCCGAAGACTCTTTGGAAAGACCTGGGGACTAAAGCCCAAAATGGCCCACTGGGCATATGAAACAATCATAAGACCCGTAGTCACCTACGCAGCTCTCGTCTGGTGTCCAAAAGTAGAACAAAAGACAGCGCGATCCACACTGCAAAAACTGCAGAGGTCAGCATGTCTAGGAGTTACAGGAGCCATGCGCACATGCCCCACGGCAGCTATGGAGGCCCTACTATACCTCCCCCCTTTATATCTACATCTAAAGAAGGATGCTGCCTCAAGCGCAATAAGGCTGACTGGCGCCAATCTCCTCACAGCAGGGAACTGGTCTGGTCATAGGAAAATCCTTGAAGAATTCAAGGGTGATCTGGTGATCAACTCAACAACAGATATTATGCCGAAGAGGCATAACTTTGACATACCATTCAAGCTGATCCTTGAGAGCAGAGATTAGTGGCTTAGTAATAGACATATCTTTGAACGGGGATCTCTGGTTTGGTACACGGATGGATCCAAGATGGAAGACAGAACGGGCATCGGGGTCTTCGGACCAAGATCAAGGATATACAAATCACTTGGTTCTACACCAACCATCTTCCAAGCAGAGATACATGCCATCGAAATCTGCGCACGCGAAATTGCCAATAGAGGAATACGCGGTGCTAAAATATACATTATGTCTGACAGTCAGGCGGCACTTAAGGCTTTAGGATCCTACACCTTTGAGTCTAAAATCGTCTGGGACTGTCTCACTGCTCTCAAAGAACTGGCCCGGAGCAACAGCATCACGCTGGCATGGGTACCAGGGCACGAGGGCATCGAAGGCAACGAGAAGGCGGATTACCTAGCAAAAAAAGGTGCGGATTCTCAGTTTATTGGACCGGAGCCATTCTGCGGCTACTCAAAAAGCCGAATAGCAATGCGTATCCGGTCATGGGAGGACGACTGTAAGCACTCACACTGGATAAATATCCCAGGGTCAAGACAAGCAAAGAGGTTTATAACCTACTCAAAACAGAAAACGAAGGAGCTGCTCTCACTTAGCAGACCAGATTTAAGGCTGATAACAGGACTTTTAACTGGTCACTGTCACCTGGGCTGCCACCTAAAAAAGTTAGGACTGGCTGATGATGACACCTGTCGTTTCTGTCTAGAAGAGGAAGAGACTGCGGAACATATCCTCTGTCACTGTGAGGCCCTCGGCGGCATGAGGCTTAGACACCTTGGTGGGACTTTCCCATCACCGTCAGACATAGCCAAGATAGACCTCGGAAAAATTTTGGGTCTGATAAAGGAACTAAAAATTGACGGGGCGGCCTAATATTGAACCTGGATCAGGTCACAAAAGATCAAATTGGTCGCAGTGACTAAAGGATGCGGAAAGTCCTTGATCCAATCCTTAATAATAAATAATAAAGGGGCCGCTTCCTCCTCTTCCCGTAGTCACTCCGGGTCCAAAATTTTTTATCATTTACCAATAAGAAAACGTATTTTGTACAACATAATGAAAATCATCAAAATCGGTCTACAAAGCCAGGAGTCGCCAAAAAAAATCAGGATTCGCCAGATCCAAATCGATCCACGCGTTACAAATTTACATTACCGCTACCCCTCCCCAACCCTAGATAAAAAAACAACAATGAATTATAACTATGGACCGATAGAGCTGTCAAAATTACATGCAGCAAAGTGAAACACTTTTGTATGTTCGTCCTTTTCCCTATAAGCACATTGCATTGAACTCTAAAAGGTAAATTCGTACACAGTTCATTGAGCTATTTCGGACCTACCAACATGAAGACTCTGGGAATATTCTGTTTCAAAATGCGAATTTTCCTTTATTTAATTATAATCGATATGTTATACTTCGTGTAAGGCACTACAATATTTATTATATTCATTATTTGAGATATAGGAGTGCCCGCCGATCTAAAATATTTTCCATTAAATTCTCGATCTCGATTTTAAATTGCCGCCAGCAAATACAATTGCGTTCTTATGTTGGTGTCTCATACAAAACAAGAAAGCTCATGTAATAGAAATAGACGAATATATAGGAAAATATCTCCGCTCTCATTCTGGTTAAGCACATTCCAGAGGAAAATAACCATTTATTTCTAAATTTTATTTTAGGAAATACGAGGAGTACAGAGAATTAGTGTATCATCAAAAATAATTTCATGGAAGGCAATTTAATCTGTATGTAATAATGTCTTTTACTCTCGCCAGTATTAGCAAAATACTCGAAATAAAATAGCAAGCAAAAAAGGTTTTCCCCTCTAGTAAAAAAAGTTGTCGCAAAATGAAATAGCATACGATCGGTCCATAGCTATATGCTTAGAATAAAGAACTAGAGGAAAGGACATCATTCAGAAAAATGTAAGCATTTTGCTTAATGTGGTAGAACCCAAGCGATGTATGCGTTTCGAACATGAAAGTAGTAAAATTATGCTTGTATACAGGAGGGGCCAACTCATTTTGATAATATTTCAAATTAGGTGTTTTTAGAATATACTCTTATAACACTTTTAATATAATATAACTTTACCCGACCATATTTTATTAATTTACTTAATTTTACTATTTAAAAACACTCTGCTTATGCCCCCAAATATTTCAGTTCTACGGAGATGACTTTGATTTCAAGGCGACATTCGGTCCAATTTGACATTTCAGGCGACATTCCCCCTTAACCCACTCGCCACTTGGCCAAGAAGCAAAAATGCTTATCACACGTACAGGGTTTTTACTTAAGATAGCCTTTGCTCTTGTTCTTTATTCTAAGGCTATATGTCAGTGAATAGCAACCAACCTATTCTACCGTGAAACCCCTAAACTGCACAAAACGTCATCGCAAACATTCATTATCAAGGCAAAAATGAAGATAAGATTAAAATTAATTTCCGTGCAAAAGAAATTTATTTACAGCGCCCAACGACCAGCGACCAACGCTAATGTGCTTACCACTCAGTCCTCGGTTCTTCGCATTCGATAGAAAAATCACGGGTTCGAGTGTAGTTTTGGTAATTGAACAATGCCCAAACGGCGAGTTTATTTCCCTAAAACATTTCAACGTAAAGGCAACCCGCTTCATGTTTCAACTTAGCTAATCATTCAACAACGCGTCGCGCTGATGTTCAGTTTATTCGGCCACAGGGTTCGATACGAGAATTGCTTTCTGTCGTCAAGAAGAAATTGATATTGCAGCGGCCCACGCAAGCGCACCGTCCTCGTCCAATTCCTATAGTCCAGCCAAGCAGTTAGTACAGGAAACGAAGCACGAAAAAATAGGGTTCCTTCGAAAAATTACCTACAGGAATTTGACTTGATAAATCGTTAGGGGGGCATAAAGAAAGCTTAACTCTAGATTTCCGAATTTCCCCCCCCCCCCCCTGTTTTTGAGAAAATCCAAAAAAATTTTGAAATGCGTTTTTCATAATAATGTAAATGGGAAAGTTGTTCGTCACAAAAATACCTACATTTTTTATTTAAACAATTTTTTTGTAAAACTTACCGTTCTCGAGCTGGAGCTTGCCAAAGTGTGAAAATTGTACTTTATTCCATATGGAATACGCGACTCAGCGCGGCCATAGTACAATTTTCACACTTTGGCAAGCTCCAGCTCGAGAACGGTAAGTTTTACAAAAAAATTGTTTAAATAAAAAATGTAGGTATTTTTGTGACGAACAACTTTCCCATTTACATTATTATGAAAAACGCATTTCAAAATTTTTTTGGATTTTCTCAAAAACAGGGGGGGGGGGGGAAATTCGGAAATCTAGAGTTAAGCTTTCTTTATGCCCCCCTAACGATTTATCAAGTCAAATTCCTGTAGGTAATTTTTCGAAGTGTATTTCTTTTATTTCCTGTACTAAGTCCACTGAAATTCAGCCAGCATGTCCGTTGACTGGCGGTTTCGCTTGATTCAATGACAACTCCTGTGCTTTACTTCGAACGCTCTGGTTGAAAATAAATCGCTTTGTCCTCGTCAAGCATTGCATGAGCTCGTTGCAGTGAGGCGCTGGTCAAGCTGCTGGCTGTGGGGTGGTTGGGTGGTGCGCTTTCGTATGAATTTTTCTCGGGCGACTTTCCTCAAATTGTAGTCGCCTGAAATTGAATCCTTTGCAATTGTGACGATTCAACGCTTACGTTGGCCAGCCATATTGAGTGAGCGAGGCAATGGACTTCAATTCTGAAAACTCCACTGGCTTGACGGTTGGTTGGTATGCGCTTGGTGTGAAATGTGTAGTGGCCGGCGTGGAGGGCTCTCAAGGAATTCGGTAACATTTCCGTTCAATCAATTTGGGATCGGAGTAAACGATAATGACTGAGTGCAGCCGTTGTTAACAATTTCTAAAGAATGCCAGTCGCTTTAGGTGTTCAATCTCAATGCATTGCAGTAGTACAGAAATAAGCCGAATTCAATTGGGTGATGACAGGAAGTTAACTTGGGCGTGAAAGTTCATAACTGAGTGCAGGAGAAATTTCTGAAAATCGTAACTATAAAAATGTGTGTAATCTAACTCCAATGAAAAGTGAAATTAGAAAATTTTGAATAATCTCCTTTTGACCATTGTTGACCAATGTCTGCTGAAAGTGGGAGCTCAATACTTCTTGCGATCAATTTTGGTTTGTCTTAAAGATTAATTTCTGCACTACCTACATTATACCTTAGAGTTATTTTCAAAGCCTTAACAACAAAATTATGGACAAGACGGTTTTGTATGCTGTATGAGCTCACACTCGTCCATCCAAATTTCCAAATGAAAATAAAAAGAGTATAAATATGTATCTAAACATGAAAACATAAACACTTTTTTTTAACGATAGCAAATTCTATTCTTCAAACAGGAAACTGGAAAAAACACTTTTAAGTTAATCTTCTAAAAACATTTCGCCAAAAACTGCTTCGGCTAACTTTCATTCCATTATCAAATAAATCGGTTCACGCATTACGAAGTTAGGTTTTTTTTTGTTTATACGATGTGGCCAAATCCTAGGGGACAACCCTTTGATGCGTTAGCATGGTTTTGGCCGGAAGGCAATTAGTGTAAGGGGAGTGAGGAAGCTTGAGTCTTGTTTTTGCATTGCTGCGAGCTAGACAACAGCCCAGAGACAGAGTGGATTATTTTAATTTCTTAATAAAAGCTCACGGGAAGATCGGCTCAACGCATTGATCCAACTCCCGTCTTCCACCAACAAATTTTTTAACATGCCTCGAACTTGGAATATTGATGTTTTTGGAAGTCGGTTAAAAAAGGTAAAGACCAATGTTTCTTTCCAGTGTTTCGGAATTTGCGAAGTGGTTAGACAGAAATTAACATAGTTGGTTAAGGGAGAATACCACTTTGAATTTTTTAAAAAGAAGTGGTTTTTAGGACTTTTTTTTAAAGAAAATGACGAACATTCTTAGAAGCGGTCCTATCTAAAAGAAAGCTTTGGATTTAATTTCGATAAGGCATAACCTAAAGAAATACATAGGGGTTTTGCAAACTATATAAATTTCGCATGTTAATGAGATGTTCAATTATAAAATAGTTTTTAAAAATAAAGTTGAACCGTCTTCACAAATATATATATTACGACATTTTGAAGTCGGTGCAAATTAAATATAAAATTAAAAATTATTTTATGCTTTTTAGCGGTCTTTGTGAAGTCGGTTCAACTTTCTTTTTAAACTATTTTATTTTTCACTTTTTAGTGTCTTTTACTGTGTACAAAAAAAACCATCCAAATCGGTCCACGCGTTAAAAAGTTAGGTGCAACCCATTACCTCCACCCCCGTCCCACCAAAAATTTTATTCTCGTGGTATCAATCAGGGAACATTCTCTACCCAACAGAAAAAGAATCATGGAAATCGGTCCACGAGTTACGAAGTTAGACTACCCCTTCCCCCCCCCCCCCCCCCCCACCCTAAGCCAACATTTTTTCTCCTATTAGCAATGGGGGATCATACTCATACATAAATACATACAAAAAAGAACTATCCAAATCGGTCCACGCGTTACAAAGTTAGCATCATAACTAACCTAATTTTTTATGAAACTCCTACATATTTAGATAATTTTTTTCTAGTTCTTTTCCGGCAACGATTCGAGAAAACGACTTCAAGTGGAACTACAATTTAAAGTGGATTCCGAACCACTGGTATTTTTTCTGCAACTCCCATGACCTTTTTATTGTAATCTGCTGTCAGTAGAAAACAACCACAGTCGCCGCCGGTGGGATTCGAACCTGAGATTTCGGATTGCCATCGACACGTTATCAGTTACTCCACCGACGATTTATTTGGATAAAGAGATGATTGAAAAAGGCACGCCAGTTGAAAAATATCAGTTTCGAGAGAAACGCGTATGAAGTTTTAACTGGTGATGGAGTACATCTGACGTGCGCTCCCTATTATACAGACTCGAATTCTTCAATTCCAGCCACTGAAGCTTTAAAAGTCTTAACAATCATTTTATCGAAAAATTCGATTTTTCGAAAATTTCAATGTGGGGATCCCCCTTAATTGTACCGAAATAAAGAGTGCTAAGAGCTTAATTAATTGGCAGTGTCTATTTACCACCCTCAAATTGCCGTGAAACTTCCTTGTACACGGAAAGTACTCGGAAATACACGGAAAGTACACGGAAAGTACACGGAATTACATGGAAAGTACACGGAAAATACACGGAAAGTACACGGAATTACACGGAAAGTATACGGAAGGAACACTGAAAGTACACGGAAGTACACGAAAAGTACAAGTTCAAATTTCACGGACTACACGGAACTATACGTTAGTACACGATAAGTGCAAATAGTCACTTCCATATTCATATTACTGGTAATCGTTTATCACTCGGATCTGTATTCGCGGGCAAACCCAATAACATTCCTCGATGAACTTTAAAGTGGAACTCGCAAAGGTTCTAAAAAATCAATGCGCAATAGAATATGGTGTCCTGTTAGTGCGAAAGCAACTCTACCTTAAGAACTGGCATGACAAAGGATATAAAAATTAATAGCTTTTATGGACATTATAACGGTTCATCATGTTGAGTAAGCCAGTATGTCGTGAAATCCAAACTTAGTTTTAGTTAAAAACTTTAGATTAAAATTTCATAGTTGGTTTTAGTTTCCACTAACGTTATACTTCAGATCAGGTAAAAATACTGCACGAATTCCTTTCAGTTTTAAATAAGCTTATCAAGGCGTCCTCATTTCGGTGACGTAACGTTGGCTTAATCCTCGGAATGCTATTGTTGCAGAAGATTAGTGAAATCTTTATACCTCCAGTATCGGCAATACATCTCAATCTAAATTGGATATTGCCACATGCGGCAAAATCTCTGTCCTGGCCGATGGGATAATACCATGACGGACAGAGGGTGGAAGTATATCACTTCCTCTTGTAGGAGCTCGTTTGGCGAGGCGGCGTGAAATATATTTTTGGTGCATAATCCATAGTTTACTATCTACAGATAGCAAATGTAACGGAAAGTCGCTATGAAGAGGAATGCTCGATTTTATTTAAAATTCCTGCCCGAAGTAGGGACCGTCGGAAGATTTTAAGTTGCATACGAGTATAAAACTGTAAGAAAACCGACGCACTTGCCTGCCACAGAGGAGAATCTTCCCGGTGAAGTATACTCTGCCGACCATAATAAATGCCGCAATAAAAATTTTATGGACATGTTGAAATATTATTTATGCGCCAGAAACATATCGTTGAGTCCACATATACATTATCGTGGCACAAAAATGGCCAGCCTGTGAAGAGGATTTTATTTAATTTTCTGAATTTGCCCTTTTTTTTATTCGCAAAGCAATAGACTCCTTCAGATCCCTCCATTTTGGAGTGTCTATTTTTTTCAGATTTTATGGCACGGAAATAATTGACTGCGCCTCCAGATTCTTTCGTATTTTATTTTTCACTTAAATTATTGTTAAGCATTTGCTAGCTACTTTGTCGTTTTGCAGTAGCAGACCCGATCCGTGGGAAGTCATGAGCTTTTTGCTTCCTTTCCATTATCATCGCCATGTTTGAGCCAAAGAATTCTAATTCAAAAATCTTCCATCTTCATCAAAGAATTTTTGCTCAAATTTGCTTGCTTCATTTAAGTTTATTGCGTTTTAATATCCAATAATCAAATAAATTGAAATTCACTGGATTCGGGATTAAGGGTTCGACTAGCCCGGCTCCTTTGTATAAACTTATTAATGCTAAAATTGGAGCCAATCTATTACATTTTAATGTTTACACGAAGACTTCAATAATTTTATGCAAACGTTTTACCAACCTCTATTTCACATTTCATTAATGATTGACTGCTACAAATTAAGTTAACGTTGCCAATAAGAGCAAGCAAAGATTCAAATAGGCAATTTACAAAAGTATACAAGGCATACTTAAAGAAGCTGATTCCTCAAGAGGTTTTTAGGCAGGTGATTTTCAAGGAGTCAAAAGAGAAATTAAAGAGTTCTGCCTCTAAAATAATTAGTGCTGTGCTGAAAGGTCTTCTCAGCACCGTACTTTCCTTTGCGGAGGTCCCAGGTTTGAAACTCACCGGGACCCATGGTTGTTTCTTCTGACAGCAGAGGTTGGTTGTCGATGGTTTGGAGTACACCTTAAATTGTAGGTCGTTGTCTCTAATTGGATGAAGTTCCTTTCACGCTCCATTCTCCACAAGGGGTTACGGGTACAAGAGAGAGAGAGAGAAAAAGTGCGGTGTTGAGGTACATGGCAGAAGTTGTGATTCCTCAAAGACCAAACAGTAATTAACATATTAAAATAAACTAGCAATTCAGGAGAGTAAAGTAAACCCTGCAGGCAATTGAAGGGAAAGAAAACCCTGGAGTTGCATCGTCTTCTCTTAAGCACCCTCAGATAATCTGCGTAAAATACGGGAATTGCAGG
The DNA here is from genome assembly GCA_964036015.1 of Leptarthrus brevirostris. Lineage (NCBI taxonomy): Eukaryota > Metazoa > Arthropoda > Insecta > Diptera > Asilidae > Leptarthrus > Leptarthrus brevirostris. Next base: position 109,883,450 of record OZ038375.1, read on the forward strand.
TAGGCCTGGTAGAGCAAATCGAATAAACCTGCGCTAAACTGCGTCAGTTCGATTGATTTGTGTCGCATATAACGACAACCAATCAAGCTTGGAAATGTCATCAAACTCTATTGATCATCGCTTAGCGAAATACCAGGTGACCTTCTTAGGTTAGGTTAAGGTGGTGGCTATCGGAAAGCCGATCAGCCTCACATAGATCTAAGAAAGTTCCATTCTGTTACCACATCCGCGGAACTTGCACTTCTTAGGTTATGTTAAGGTGGTGGCTATCGGAAAGCCGATCAGCCTCACATAGACCTAAGAAAGTTCCATTCTGTTACCACATCCGCGGAACTGCACTTGAAAGTTAGTTCATAGGGTTTAAACCAAACTGCCTTATGTTAGCAACATCGTTCAGTCTTCTGAAAAAGTACACTCCTCAAGGTTTGCACCAATTTGCCAATAATTCATCAAATAAGGAATAATTGTATTTGATTAACCCATGATGGAATAGTAAATAATTTTTTCAAACTCAAATAATGAGCGCCTGAAACAAATAATTATTTACAAATAATTAATCAGATAACGCAGTATCGAATAACAAATAATTATTTCAAATTCAAATAAGAAATACTAAATAACAAATAATTATCTGCGAATAACTTAAAATAAATTTTAAATCAAATAAAACTTTATTCTATATGATAAAAATAATTCGCATTTGTTACACTAAAGAGAACTCCTCCGACGGTTAAAAGCAAATTTTCGCTTAAAGAGTTGGCAACCTATTCTTATCTTGAAGAAATGCCTACTTTTGTTTCGTGAAATTAATATCAGTGTGCTGGTCGGCCTATTTTATTCATACTTTTAAAGTCGTCAATATTACATCGTGCACTGTACGGAGCATATCTCCCTGGTTCCTTTAACCCCTTGTGGGGCATAGGTCATCTATTACACCTCCTCTCCACCTGGTCCGGTTGTGTGACAATGCCTTCTACTGTGGCCACGATTTGTTGATCTGGGTACATTCCCTGTTGACGGATCTTCTCTATGTGTTGTGTGCTCCGCCAATTCGGTGTTTTCCTTGGATTTCGTGAGGACTCAAATCTAGAGCCTGCTGTGCGATGTTGTTTGGCTCTTTTCTTATTGTGTGGCCTATCCGTTGCCACGTTCGCCTGCGAATACTGATGTCCATCCCGTCTTGGCCTGTAATTCTGTGTAGGTCTTCGTTGGGAATGACCTCCGGCCAATGGATGTTAAGGATGCACTGGAGACACCGGTTGACAAAGGCTTGTAGCTTAGATGTTATTTGACAGGTCACTTTCCATGTTGAGCAGCCGTACAACCGAACAGATTTTACGTTTGATTGATCGAAGATCCGGAGTTTTGTTGCGCCAGATCTCAGCATGAGTGTTAAATGCAACTCGAACCTAATTGATATATTGATATATATCAACTTCGCCGTCTGCTGTAAGTAGGTCTGTTTCCGAGATAGCAACATTTATCCGCTTGCTATATTGGCTGCTATTCCAGATAAATTTCATGTTGTCTCCTGGAGTACAAGCTCATAAGTTTGGTTTTAGCAGCATTGATCTTAGGCCCTGCTCTGCGACCTTCTCTGCTCAGGGCTTCAGACATTTACATGATTTTGTTTATTGGATCGTCGGCATAGTCTAGGTGCATAAGGTGGTTAAAAAGTGTCTATCTAATCCCTCGCGGTGGGTGGTCGCTCCATTTAGCACTTGAAAGGGCTCTGACTGTCTTCCCTTGTGTAAGACGTGACATTGGGCTCCTGAATAGAACTCCCTAATGATGGCGATAATGTTTTTTGGAGGACCTCCATTCGGCAGGTTGCTCGATGATAATTCGAATGGTGTTAATGTGATAGTACGGGGTATGCAAGATTGCGTGATAAAAACGAAATTAAGGTGTTCAATGCTCCTGTCCCAGATTTCGGTAATCGAAATGTGTCAAATGCCGTATGAAATCAAAGATGACTCGAACCTTTGGTGACTTGGCGTGATAAAAATGAATAACGGAAATATCTAGAACTAAGTAGTCGAAGTTTCTAGAATTAATTTTATTAGTAAAAATAGCAGCCTAGTTAGTTCGGTTCAATTTAACCAGTGAAGTGATAAGTCCTCATAACTAAAGTTAAACGTGGTAGTGCTCAGAGAAATTGTAAAGGAAATTGTAGAACTAATTGAACAGTGAAGGGAATGCAAACTGTGAACATTTGTGATTGAAAATAAGTGTCTTAATAAATCCGTCGAGCCCGAGCTACGTTACAATACTTTTTCGGGTGATCTGCACAACGTTTCTGAAATGCCCATCTTCTTCGTAATATGAAATTTGCATATAAAGGGGGCATTACCGGTAAAATAATGGGAAAAATAGGATTTTTTTAAATGACCTTTACGCGATGACCATAGAAGATAATTCAATGAGGTTTTCTTCTTCTTATTGGGATTCTTATATATTTTGCAATTTCCAATGGTTGCTTTAATTTTTCCCTCTCGGCAGTCACGTAGACGTTGTCGTTTACAGACACCTCTAAAGAATCCTCCAAAGCGATGATCATGACTGCGCAAATATAACGCATCTGAAAAAAATTGCATTTTTTCTTAATTTAAATACATACACAAATCGAATAACGTGGCCGTTTTTCGATATTTTTTTTTTTGGAAATTGGCGGCCGATTAACGTTAAGCTTGGAGGCTATATAACGAACAAAATGAAACAAAAAATTCAATAGTCCTCGCTTAATCATGCCCACCATTTCAAAAAAACTGCGTTTCGAGAAAAACTCTCCTAACATTTTTAAATAAGTGAAATTTTTGGAAAAAACACTTCCAGTTTGCAAATTCAAATAATCGTCGAGAGATGTATTCTCAAAGGAGGAAGTTGGGCTATTATCAAGGATATTAAGAAATCGCTCCTTTTAAGCGTCTGACTTGCATTCCTCCGACTTAGTCAACTAAGAGGATACATTGTAAATTCAAATAACAAAATTGAAATGCATAGTGCTGCGTCGTACCTCTTAACTGCCGAAAGTGGCATGCCTATCCGAGATTGAGCTCACACTTAAGGGGTCATTCTCGGCAAACAATTAAAAAAAATTTAACTTTTCTTTGCTTCATCGTCTTCTTAAGAATACTTCTAAGCAATACTTACTGACCCAAACAAAGCGACGGCACCTATAGAAAACGGTATCAGGACAATATCACCAGGTCCAATTCTTATTTACAATATCCTTCAGTTTTGTTGTCTTACAAAAGGAGCAAACCGATTGTAATTTTGTACGTGCAGCAGAAATTCAAGTCAACTCTAGTCTGAAGTCATTGGAAAAAACAAAAACTTTCTTTTCCGAGTTGCACCATTGTAAGGATAAAGGAACAAACGACAAAAGTTTCTTTACGACGACAGCGCTCTCGCGCTTCCAGGATGCGAAAATGTCGTGTCCCCCTAAAAAGTCACTGGAATAATTCCGGTGCTCCCTATTATTATAATATTCAGTTGTACGACAAAATGCCATTCTTCATACAAAAGGAGACGTTTTGTATGAAAATTGCTTTTACTGGCGTGGCGGGATCCGCGGAATACTTAATATAAGTCAGCAATTTTTGGTCATTCGCAGCTCGACTTGAACTAAATGCCATTTAAATTTAGACTAAGATAAAAGCATTTCTAGCGATACAATCATTTCTTAAAAACTTTGTTCTCTTCTGTACTATGGTGATCAGAATTACGGAAACTTTGTTCACTTCTGTTTCCTCCAAACAATTGTGTTCTCTGGTCTACTTAATAGAAACCGTATAACTGTTATTGCTCCAACTTCTATTGTCTTCTGTGATCAACTTTAAGTATTTTGTGAGAAAATTAAAGTCCTTAAATGCGAAAATGTCGGGAATGGTCACAATACTTATATATTGTTGAAGATTTCTTCAAGACAAGTTTTTGAACATTCAATGAACGATTCCAACACTTGGTGGGGTTTTAAACTTAACTTAATTTGTATTGATAAGTTAAGTTTTGTAGCAATGCTAGAGAATTGACGTAAGAAATAATATTAGTATTAGCATAATAATCGTGCTTCATTCCATAGTATCCATTTCTTCTTCCAGGATATGGTGATAGTATCATAATTCGAATAGATTTTGTAGAATAAATTTAATTCGACGATAAATATTGATGGTCCCCAATAGCATCAATGTTGCATTAATAAAATTTGCAGCAAGAACTGGCTGAGACAGTGAATATTTCTTAAATAGCTGAAACATATTCGGAGCACGTCTGTAACATAAAGGAATAGGAAATAGTCAATAGTTCAGTTTTTTGTTTAAAAACAACGGCACAAGAGGCGACGGTAGTAGTGCTGCAATTGGATGATTTTCCAATATTCACTTCAATAATTTCTTTCCTTATACTTGTGTACGCAAATTGGCACTGTTTTATTCAATTGTTCTTTGGAGAATTATACAGGGTGTTTCAGATCTGGTGTGTCAAAATAAGTGGGGTAATAGATTTCCACTTAGGCAAACAAAAAACTGTAGTCAGGGGGCGGGGCAACCTCAACCGTTTAAGAGTTACAATATAATTAATAAATTTTCAATTTTCCCGGTATGCACATCATTATTTTATTCTTAATTTTTGATCTACTCAACGCAGTGACAACAAACAAATGCCAAAAAGCTACAATCCCAATAACTATTCCAAAATTATCAACAATGAAGATCTAGCTCCCACCATTGCAGGTACAGTCACTTACAAAAGTGAAAAACATGTTTTGCAATTGCCTAAAATTCAGAATTTTTCCAAATTTACTCCAAAATTCATGTAATTTATAAATCAGTTTTTTATTTTTATTAAATTCCCATCTTATTACCTTTCCAAAAAGGTACAACATCGCAAGACAGAGAAAGGATTAGGAAAACCGCATCCTAAGAAATCCCTGACTATACTTAATTAGTTGATTGCACTTTAGGTAGGAAAATTTTTAAATAAAAAAATTTTTAAGGCAAAGGGTCGAAAATATTTGCTTAGGATACACAGGAATACACAGGTAAAATGTTAGTGTATTTTGGTTTATTGCCGCTATTAGCTTGTGGTAGCCAGAGTTCACCCCCTTGATTTGTCATCTTCCAGAAAAATGACACTTTGCCATGATGAAATTGTGTGAATGACAGCATACGAATGCGTTTTGAAGCAATAAGATTTGCGAGTATTTTCCAGTATAATATAAAATACTTCACTTCACAAATGCTTTTTAGTGAAGTCGGTTAAATTTTTTTTTAACTATTTAATTTTTCACTGTTTAATGTCTTCATATATATATATATATGACTCGAAGAATGCTGCCCGTACGAACAAAGCAATTTCAAAAGTTGCAGAGGTAGTGCACTCTAAAAAGTGGAAACAGGATTATCCAAATCCGGCAACATATTACGAAATTAGTCACGGTCACCCTTTCTTAACATGTTTCTAGTGTGCCAACTAATTCTATGCAGCAAGAGAGAATTATATTATTCCGAGCATCACCCTAGTCGTCACTCTTGGTACAAAATTGTTATGATTTATCAATCAGGAAACGTATCAGAATCAAAATCATCAAAATCGGTCTATGTCTTATAAAGCTCCTCCTCCCTCGATTGTCACCATCCTCACCTGTTCATCGTTTTCTCCAATGAACACCCTCATGCCCTTTCAATCTCCGAGTCTTATCTTTCCTTCAATTTTCGTAAAGGCGACTTTGAGAAATTAAATCACTTTCTCCTCAACTCTAACATTGGTACCATCCCTCAACATCTTCCAATTGACGTTGCATAAGAGGCGTTCTATTCGGAAATACACGATTGTCTTACACAATCTATCCCTCTTCTTCCTCGTAAAATCTGCTCCTCATCCACCGTATGGTAGGACAAAGAATTATGCTCTCTCCGCAACCAGAGAAATAAACGTTGGCAAGCTTTTCTTCTTACCCAGACTGAATCTGGCTATTCTTCCTACATATCTGCTTATACCTCTTTTTCTGAACATTGTGATACCCTCTACTATGAATACCTCCAACGCATAGCCTCATATCCGACCCCAAGAGTTTTTATAATTTTATTAATTCCAAGAAGAAATCCAATGGTTACCCCTCCACACTAAAGCTCAAGAATACTTCTTCATCTGATCCTCAGGTTATCGCCAACTTCTTTGCACACTTCTTCAGTAAATCTTTCAGCGACAATTCCCTACAACCTGACCTTAACTACTTTTCATTCATGGACAAATGCACACAAACGTTTACATCTTTCGACCCTGATCCTGAACTAGTCGCCGCGAGTATTAACGGGCTTGAGGACGACTTTCATCCAGGTCCCGATAGCATTCCGGCCATCGTTCTGAAAAAGTGTGCCATGCATCTAGTTGAATCTCTTACTTTGCTTTTCCGATATATTTTCTGCAACCCCCAATAGACTTTTTATCGTAATCTGTTGTTAGCAGATAATAACCACGGGTAGCCGCCGGTGGAATTCGAACCTCCGGATTGGAAGGGCGACATTTTATTACTTACTTCTCCGGGATTAACCCACAGAGAATAATCACAGAAAGGTTCTAGAGTATTGGAAATACCTTAGATAGCTCTGGAGCTATCACCTTTGTGGAAAATTCCGATCTACACCCTAAACGTAGACATTGCTAGCGATGTCTATAGTAAGCCTAATTATCGGTAGACTTGCCGGGACACATGGTGCATTGGCAGACAATTGCGACCGGAATACAGTGAGAGAATTAAAAAGGTACTCCTTTTTTTTTGGTGCGAGATGTGAAAATCTTCAAAAAACACCAGGATACCCGACTGTCTCTGATAGTGTGAATCTTTTACTCACTCATAACATCATGTAATTTTAGTGAGAAAGATCCGGACTAATCTAGTTTACTCACCTCGATTCTCCTGGTCAGCGCAAGCATTTGCTTATAAGACACCTCCCCATTCCCTTTAGTCTCCATCAAGCCGACTTCTGTGCCTCTGCCTAAGGCAGTGAATGGCTTTGGACCTTGAAAACTCGAAGTAATTTCCAGCTTAGCCGTACATTTGCTCTCTCGTTTTCTTTGATTTATATATGTCCCGTCACCCACGCCAGTGTCATCTCATTTAATAAGGCCCATGCGTTGAGTTTAAGAACACACTCCAAGGACAGAACTGCATTGAATTCTGTGCTGTCCATACATCAGACCACCGTCTGATTGTCGAGTGCCACAGCTGTCTTATTGCCCCTCACCCGACTATCTAGCAGGTAATCCAGCCCATAGACCAGAGCAGGCATCGACCAAAGACTTAGTTGGGTGCTTAGATTCAGGTCCTCACTGAAGATTCCTACTGCTCTTCTTCAGTTAGACATCAGTTAGACTGTTTTCATGGAGAGACCCATCCCTTATAAGCGTTTCATGGTATCTCTCAATTGCCCTTACTTTGCTTATACTGTTGACAGGTATTTTCAATTCCGGTATCTTATTTTTGACAAGATCCAGGATTTTCATATATTCATGGCTATTACGAGACCTGTGCCAGTTTGCACATTAATCCTTATGCTTTAGTTCTCTTCACATATATGTCTAATGGCCGCGAGCCTAGCATCATCTCTAACACCGATGTGGGCGTGGTTCGAAACGGACCTGTTATCCCCACACAAGTCAGTAGTTGAACCTTATTCAGTTGCCCTTTTATGGTGTCGTTTGAAGTATTTGCCCACCAGACCACAAAACATATTAAATAATGGGTCTCACTATCACAGTGTAGATTCAGTATGCGGCCCTTGGCGAGATGTCCAACCTTCGACCACACACCCTTCCACATTGTTCACTCTTTAAAGTTTTTTCTCTATATGTCTTTTCCAGGTAAGACTTAAGTCTAGGAATAGCTCCAGATACTTGACTGAACGCGACACAGTAAGTTCTACTCCAAAGAAGGTACTATGGTACCAAGGTAAAGCCAGAAGAAGAAGAAGGTCGAACTGCAAATGATTTTTGTTGGCGCTGTGGGGATCCGTAGGAAATCGAATCAGCTCGTCATGTGCGCTGCGAGTGTTCCGTCCTGCCGACAAGAAGCGACAGGCTACTGGGTAGTTACTTCTAATCGGGGATTAAAGAACTGTACTGAATTTCTTTAAGGAAAAAGGGAGGATCTTCGGTAACATTAAATCTCCATTACCGTTGGCTGCTTCCGATCAAATATCTGAGCAGGCATGCTGGGAAGGAGAGATATTAGGAATAGCTAGCAGAACTCTTAGGGAGTTCAATCATAGCGACTCTTTTCGTGGTTCAGTGAGGTGCAACAATCGAACGTGGTTACCTTCACAGTGGCATTTTTTCGATCCTTTACGTAATTTTTTCAGCGAGCTTTTGCTTCATTAAAAATTAAAATGAAAATCTTTTCGGAATACTTTAAATTACTCGTAATTAATGTTCTTTTGTAAAAGTTATTACAAAAATTATAAATTTTTGCGGTCCACTTACTAAAATTTGCCAATTTGGCTGAGGTTTTTGTGCAATCCTGAAGTATTACTACGAGTCAATTACAGCACAATAATATCATATTTTAATTAAATTTATTATTATGTAGCATCCCTCTTAATTCTGTCCTTTCATTTGTTTCGATCGGTCTGCGATTAAAAGTTTGTGTCCCGAACATATTGGGGATTGGGAAGTGTCGAAGTTAATCAAAGCTGGCCCACAATTTAAACGGACAAGGATTAAAATTTGTCATCTAAATTAATTTTTCATAATTCATGCATTGGTACAATTAAAGGACAATTAATTATTGAAATTGGACTCTGATGCAAACATGCCACTGAGTATTGTGACGATATCGATTTCGGCAAATTAATTACAAAAAATTCATTGTTTTTTACGTGGCTTAGCTGAGCAGTTAGTTCATCGTTCATTTATGGATGAAGGTTAAAAATATTGTTTTTCATCACCTAAAACAGGTCACCATTCAATATCAGGAGCAGCTAACAATTTTCTAAAATGTCTCCATTCGCAAAGGGAATCTAAACAGTAATGGAAAAATACAAGAAAAAAATAAAAGCAAAACATTTATTGAATGTAGGAGCATTTTATAATTTTTCTGTATTTAGATTGATCTGCCAAATCCATTCGTCCTCGGAATCTGGCATTGATTTATTAAAAAATCTCTCCATTGGCAACGTATCAGGCAAGGGTTGTGTGAATATTATCTTGTGTAGACATGCAATGCTCCAAGCTGGAAGGTTTCGTTAACGTAGGGCCTTCAAGGGCATGCATTTTCATTCTATTGACGTGCGTTTTAATGGATTTTACTTAAAAGTGATAACTTAATTGCTTGCAATAAATAATTTTTACGTTGACTGCTTTGAGGAACCCGAGGAGACTGTAATAGAATGAACAAACCTGACGATTGGAGTTGGGGTAGAAAATTAAAAATTTACTGCTAAAAGGTATATGGTAAAGGGATCCATTTAAAGAGACCCATTTGGCAAATTAATTGGATAGTTGTAGAACACAGTCAGAGCTCTTTATTCGCAGGTGTGTTGTTTCGTCAATGTGCCGCGAATACAAAAACCGTGATTATGAAATGGTTCGCAAAAAAATTAACGTTGTCCCGGGGCACAGGGATATTCCAGGAAACTGCGCGGCGGACGAGCTTGCTAGACGTGGTACCACCCTGGAGATCCAATCGGAAAGGACTACTCTTGGTTGGCCCCTGGCAACCTGTAAGATGTTGCTTAGCAAGAGAGCAATTAACTTAGCGAACCACAGATGGGCAAACGGCACTACGTGCCATACATCCAGACAGATCTGGCGTAAACTGGATCTTAAGCGCTCCAATTTTCTGCTTTCGAGGGGCAGATCTGACCTTAGAATAGCTACTGGGGTAATCACAGGCCACTGCCCTATTGGTTTACACGCGAAGAGACTGGGTATCCTCTCAAACGGCTTCTGCAGAAGCTGCATGGACGAGGAAGAGGAGGAAACTATTTTACACTACCTCTACCGGTGCCCTGCAGGCGAAAGTCCTTCTCGGGAAACTATTTCTTTGATAGTCTCTGCGATCTGGCGGCGATTGACGTTGCAGATCTTTGGCGCTTCATCGGCAGCTCCGGACGGTTCCAATGAGGAGGTGGAGAGAAACCTTGTTTAACAAAAACAATTAAATGTATAATATTTTCTCTGTATGGCGTGATCGTTTGGTGGCCATGCCTAAACAAGCCCACGAAGCTTATTCTTTTAAGGCTCACAGCGACCTCTCAATAGTCCAATGTACGTGGCTGACACTGCATAATTTTTATCTCTACGATCTACAAGTCGCTCCCACCCCTATACTCTCCAGGTCAAATTTGGACGTACCGTGAAATTTCGGGAATCTTTTCTTAGCAGAACAACACGAATGTGGAACAGCTTACTATCTTCTGTTTTTCCCTCGTCTTATGAGCCTGAAACTTTCAAACGGGGCGTACATCGACACCTCCTTCACTCAACCTCATAACCCATTTCCCTCATCCTTAATTCTTTTCCTGCCAAGGCTGTGCTTTAGCATCATAGGGCATCCCCTGAGCTTTGGCAACATCATATATATAAAAAAAATATTAGGAAGACTTGGTTTTGTCTGAAAGGATACAACGTTCCTGAAAAGGATATTGGTATCCTGACGGACAGTCAAGCCGCAGTCCAATCCCTAGAATCTGTCTTATCGACATTAAAAACTTTAAGCAGCTGTCATACCTAAATTAGTTGGTAGAGCAATATCATGTCCACGTGTGCCGAGTTCCAGGTTACAACGATATTCTAGGAAACTGCGGGGCAGATAAGCTCGCTTAATATGACATTACACTAGAGATAGACTGTAAGTTGCTGCTTCATATGGCAACATGAAACCAAGCGAACCACATATGGGCAGCACTTCGCGCCGTACGACCAGTCAGATCTGGCCTAAACTGAATCTTAAGCTTTCAAAGCGTCTAGTTTTGATGTACAGAACCAACCTATTCGTAGTTATAGTGGTCTTTGTCTTATTGGTACACACGCAAAAAGATTGCAGCTGTTCGGAAATGATGAAGTTGCATTTGCGAGGAGGAGGAGGAGGAGACTATATATCACCTACTCTGCTCATGCCGGGTCACATACGCGAAAGTCTTTTTGGGTGACTATTTCTTGGATAGTCTATGTAATCATGAGACGACTGACGTAAGAGAACTCCAGATAGTTTCAGTACTTACTTCTTACTTCACTGGCACCACAACGGATTTATATGAGGACTTAGGGTGTCCTTTCATTGAGCATTCATTCATTCTCTTTAACTATTGTTGCCATACAATAAACAGAAATGCAATAGTTCTTGGGAACTTATATTTTTTATGAAGATGCTTAAACTAAAAAAACCAAAACAGGACACCGTATGATGCTTAAGCATAGCCTTAACATAGACATATTAAGTAAGGGAAATAAATTAAGCATTTGAGTGAAGGAGACGAGACGACTGTGTTCGCTTCAAAGATAGTAAACCGTTCTATATTCATGCTGCTCTGGTTAAGAGAAATTTTCGACATTCAAATTTGTTATCAAGGTCATAGGGTTGAGAGCGACTTGAAGTTGTTGTATTGCGCGAAATGGTATATCTACAAGGAATCAGACATTCAATTCCAAAAATGACCACAGAAATTATGGTAGGAGAGCGAGAGACAACCCACATTACGTCGACATGATGTGGTAGACAACTGTAATGTCATGGCTACAAGGAAACAGAGTAGCAACTTCATTACAATAATGACCGTGGGAGGTAACTAATACGGTCGATGGTAAGCTCTGTAGCTTTACTTTGAAGTTCGTCTAACGCGGACAGTGCGGTAAGTCCGCTTGTAGGCCCTTGCACAAATTTGGGCATTGTATTTAAGCCTAGACCTGATGAGGAAAATTTAGATCAACGCCAAGTTAGGTAGAGTGAATTATTTTTTACGTATTGGTAAGGAAGACCAAGCATTTCATCTCATTTTGAGCGATGTTCGATTTCTGCGGTACGTATATTCACTTGAACTGCAGAAATCGAATCTTCGTAGCGTTAAACTTGACACAATTCAATGTCTATATCTCATGACAAAACATTAAAGCAAGTTCATGACCGGGTTCCCTATCAATCGCTGATGATTTGTTCGTACACAACGAGTTTTATTTCGGGGTGCTCTCTCTGATACCATCTGTAACATCTCAGATGTTCCACAGGGCAGCTATTTGGGACCAGTGCTCTTCATCATTTATATTAATGAAATATCAATTTCTTGGTTATGCTGATTACGCCAAAATTTTCAGTTTAGTTTTTGGGGAGACTGATTGTGCCCTCCTGAATTCCGACCAGGAGACTTGAGAAGACTAAAGATTTGGACATTGAAGCTTACATCGACGCAATAGTTAGTATGGCTAATGGGAGTTTTATTAAAATGTGGTCTAAAGAAGTCGACAATCCTTTAATCACGAGGCTACTTTATTGTACTTTCGTCAGGCCGATTTTGGAGTATGATTCTATTGCTTGGCTCTCCGTTAGTATGTTGCATTTTAACTGCACTGAGGTGGACTAACGAAGATTCGTTAGGTTTGCACTTAGTGGTCTTCCCCGCAGCAACTCTCTCTTCTTGCCTTGGTACGCTCATCGCTCTAGATGCTCTTGATGATAGACGCAAAATTTTCCAAATAGCATTAGACTGCTTAGAGGGCTCATTAAATAGTCCTAAACTTGTGGGTCCTTTTGGTGTCTCAGTTGCTGCGTGGTCCCTGCGGTGGCGTGACTTTCTCTGTATTTCTCACAATTCGAGAGACGAAGTTGGATGAATTCGTTGAGCGGCACGACCACCATACCATGGGCCCCGGGTACGAGACTAGGTCTCCTCGTGAGCTTTTATTAAGAAATTAAAAATAATCCACTCTGTCTCTGGGCTGTTGTCTAGCTCGCAGCAATGCAAAGACCCAAGTTTCCGCGCTTCCCTTACCCTAATTCCCTCCCGGCCAAAACCATGCTAACGAATCAAAGGGTTGTCCCCTAGGCTTTGGTTACATCGTATAAAAAAAATTGCCCTAGCTATGGTAGTCATGACCCAATACCTCAATATCCCGTCTTTTTAACTATCACTCCATCAATATTGACTTCCACATATCTAGGAGCTTTGTAAGGTGTCAGCTTAGTTAGAGCTTTGATAATTTTTTCACTTTCTTTTATATTATCTCTAGTGTTATATTTCCGTAGTTATTGCAGTTTGTATTATTTTCATACTGTTAACTTTTTCGTATTTTTGTAGTATTAGGAATTTTTACATATACGTGTAAATAAATAAATAAATTCTAGTCCTTGGCCCATCTGGATGCTTATAATCATTTATAGGTGTTATATGAATTGATGTTATAACATCTAAATTGTATCACATATTTAATAAACACCTAGATATTACACAATTTAAGTTGCTATTGATATAATATGATGCTAAAATTCAAGGTCACACTTTTACTAAAATATATATTTTTTATTTTCAGCGATTAAAGCCTAAATGTGAGCTAAAGGAATCAGGTGGAAAAATCGAGAACATTGGATATCAACATTCAATTGCCACATTATTGTCAAAAATTTTCTTTTGTTGGCTAACCCCGCTTTTATGGCGGGGATATCATGAACCATTGGAACAGGAGGATTTGGGATACCTACGCGAAGAAGATAGTGCTAAGACGTACTATGATCAGTTTTTATTTATCTACAAAACTACTGGGGTAATTAAATTTCTTAACGTTTACCTATTTAAATAATAGATAGTAAGATAACTATTTATACCTTCAGTAGTAAAATTCAAAAAACATTTGAAAAGAATAAAATCAAATTAAACCCTAAACATACATCGTCGTTATGTCTTCCCAATTTCTATTCTGTGAGTGGTACCATTAATTATTTTTTAAGCAGTGCTAGAAAATCTTTTTCAATTTAATTACAAACTTGATGTCCTTAAAGCTTAAAAAATATTTAATCGTTTTAATTAAGTTTGCAATGAAATGTTCTTCCTGTAGAACGATGAATTTAATTTTTCCATTACCACGTAGAAAAATCGATTTCGGTGCAAGGAACAAATTAAAATGTTACTAGAAATGGCAATATTGACTCATTAGTGGTACTCATAAGGACTTTTTTCTGGTAATTACTCAACGACACATTTTCTACACGTGTAACAGGTAAATTTAAATTAATTTAATTTTTGTTTAAAACAGTAAGTGATTTTTGTATAATTGCTTCAATTTGAAGTACAAATTGGGAAAGAGAGTTTGGGTATGCACATGATAGGATTCCATAGAGCTATTTTTAAAATTTTCATAAACTATAATATTTTTTTTCATTGAAAGGCTACATTCAGAAATTTCATATATTTTCAACCGATAGTTTAGAAGTTAGAGGGGAGAATGCTTTAATATCGACTTTGAAAGCAAATATTCCGTGACTGCAGTTTTAAAATTGAAAGGTCCTAAAATGGGAGGGGGGATGTAACAAAATGATTTTTCTAATATCTCATCATTTTGGTTCTTGGGACATCAGTTTAGACTGTGAGGGCTGTGACATACGGACATATGGACGAACGAATAGACCGAAACTATAAGGTTTCCTATGTTTCTATGGAGCCCTAAAAAAGGTAGCGCATATGACCACAAACTGTTTATGTTGATTAAGCAAAAGGAATAATTTTGAATATTTGTATATTGTGTACAAAATTCGAGGGGAGGTCGAGAAATCAAGCATTATTTTTATCTAGTATGTGATCTTTGCAATCACGTCTTCTTTCAATTATATGGACCCCCCCCCCTCCCTTTCTCATACATTTTCATCTTCTTAAACAATTTAGGGGTATTAAATTGTTTAAGAATAGGATAATGTAAGCCGACGCGAATTAGCCGCAATTTCCCTACCACTGCGAACTTAGGTCTATAGATTTTGTATATTAAATTACGTTCACCTCCCTCCTTGATTTTTTATTGAATACGTGATTTCAATTGTGAACACAGTGAGTATCTGATCTAGGCAAGAAGCCCACGATAATGTTCTATTTATCTTTGTAGATGATGTTCCTCTGTGTCCAGTAGTAAGTCCTAGAAATCACCTACGGGATATTGGGTTGAAGGAGTCATTTGCCTTCAAGATTTAGAGTCGTTTTTACGAAACATCTTTAGAGTAACCTACCGTGTCATTTCTTATGTTCTTTTTGATCGTTAACTATTGTGTCTTTTTGTTTTGAATATTGTGTATTTTTTAAGATAGCTAGAGTATTTTTACTTTATAACGATTTTGCCAAATAAAGTGCCATTATACATAAAAAAAAATTTATTCGGAAACTTAACTGAAAGCCTTCTTTAGACAATAGTATGTGGTTTGAATGGTATACTCTTCAGCTGTTTGTAAATAGTCCCACTTATTCTCTATCACAATTAGTGAAGCATTTTACCACTCTGTTCAAGTTGTTGTTAATAGAGTAGATTTTTTTTGGCAAAACTGTTCGAAGCATATTCTATGGCGAAGGCATATACGTCACCAAGGCAAATACTGGTAAAATCACTTTGATTTGAAATTGACTTTGACTGACCCCTTAAGTGGACGATTTCAAATCAAAGTGATATTACCAGTATTTGCCTTAGTGACGTATATGCATTCGCCATAGTATATGCTAAAGAATTAAGTTTTTTTTTAATTTTTTAAAGTATACACTTTCAAGAATATGGTTCAATTATTTAAGAGCAATGGGCCCATTCATAAACGCAGGTTTGCGCATCTTCTGCACAATTCAGCTGAACAGAGTGAATTGCTGAATTATGCACCTGCAGTGCAAACCTGCGTTTATGAATAGGCCCAATTTCGTATAGGTCGTATTTTATAGCCCCTCTGAATGAATGCGCATTAATGTATCAACTTAGAACGCGTTTTTTTCAAAGCTGCATTTTTTCGGCAGACATTAGGTCTGTTCGTTGACGCCACTTCGAGTGAAAAAGTGTCATTTAGATTTTAGAGCCATTTTGTACTCTACTTGTGTTATTTGAGAAAAGAGTAGCAATCTTCTTGCGCTTTTTGTGTTCTCTGAGAAAAGAGTGAATAATTTGCACAATTCAGCTGAACAGAGTGTATTGCTGAATTATGCAGCTGCAGAGCAAACCTGCGTTTATGAATGAGCCCAAGCTCTTTTCGACTGCTTTTATGTTTTTTGAGAAAAAAGTAGCAAACTCAAATTGCCTTAGAGCCAACTTTTCTGCTCCTGCTTTAAACAAGGTGCAGCTTTTTGATGTTTAAGATCGAGTTACGGAAGTGTTTGACATTTTCTTAATCAAGTGCAGAAAGTAACAATTCTAAATTCTTATTTGGTGTGACATGTTCGAAAAATACTGTTGAATGATAAAGCAAAGTGACAATCAGCTTTTAAGAGTGGAGTGCTGCAACCAATCTGGTTTTGCTACTCGGAATAGAGTAGAGCTGAGCGCTGCTATTTAATATCTTGCTCTTTTTGGATCCGAGTAGTGTCGAGCCGAGATCTGCGCTACTCGGAGTGCAATTGTGACACAATGTTCTCCATTTGATAAATTCTGTCCCGAACCAAAGCTATTTTTAGGATTTCGTACCTAAAAAGAGAAAAAATGGACCTTTAGAAGATCATTCTTGCATTTCTGACATTTTTCTCAAAACGACGTCACGTAGGAATCCCCCCCCCCCCCTCATCCACCCGAACTTTCTAAAGCTAAAGTTTTGATATATCAGGGCTAGTACGTGTATATTGATCATAGATATCAGGAAAACTGCTGCATTGTCGGCAATCTCATATCTCCAAAAAACAAATGCTTATTTAAGTAAATACTTTAAGAGCTACATGTATCAGAGAGAAAATTATCATACATAAGAAAAAGAACCATTCAAATCGATTCCCATCAACGACCACATTTTTTTCATTATTAGCAGTGTACAACAAAAAAAGAACCGTCCACGAATAAAGAAGTTAGGTTCTCCTCCACCGCCCCTCCAAAAAAAATTGTTCCTTGGGTGTGGGGGGAAGTCTAATTTCGTAACGCGTGGACCCATGTGGATGATTCTTTTTCTGATGTTTAGAGTATGTTCCCCCATTGGTATAAAAATATATAAAGGGGGAGGGGTGTGTGAGACATCACGAAAGTTCTTAACCCGTAAACCTATTACGATGGTTCTTTCTTTTTGTTGTATACAGTGTGATCTCCCATTGCTACCATAAGGAACAAATTTGCTCTATGGTGGGTTTGGGGGAGGGGTAGTTTAACTTTGAAACGTGTAGACCGATTTAGATAATTCTGATGATGATTTTTTGTTATTGTATAGAGTACGATTTGCCATTGCTATTATTAGAAAACAATTTGGTCCTTAGGTCGGGCTGGGGGGGAGGTAGCCTAACTTCTTAGCGTGTGAACCAACTTGTATGAAAAAGTGTGGCTTAGGGTGAGAGTGGGAGGAGGGGCGGCACCTAGCTTCGTAAGGCATAGACCGATTTTGATTTTGTCGTATTAAAAACATTCCGCATTGGTAAATAATAAAAAATGTTGCATCTCCAGGGAAGAAGAGGGGGGGGGCACATTAACAACGTTTACAGCTGACTTGACCTTTTTTTATTGTAACATAAAAACTTATTTTTTTGTTGTTAATAACCCGCTCGAGAAAGACTCCAACATCAATGCTTGACAACAATTCAACGCCGTTTTGTTTTTGTCAACGGATACATAGTTGGATCAATTGGCTGAGTGGCAAGATCTATACACCATGGTTTCAGGGTTCGATACCCAGAGTTTTTATTGAGAAATTAAAGAATCCTTTCTGTCCTGAGCTGTTCTCTAACTCGCAGTAATGCAAAAACAAGACATTCAATTTCCCTAATTCCCTTCCGGGGAAGCCATACTGAACGCATCATAGGGGTCCCTTGGGCTTTGGATACATCTTTAAAAAAAGTAGTTCAATATATAACAATACTTTATAATTTTTTTTGATTTAAATTATTTAAACCAAAAATTGCTGAAACGTCGAGCAGAAATTTCGGTCACAGTTGAAGATGAGACAAAAAAACTAATTTTCGACTCTTTTTCATGCAAAAAAAAAATTCTTTTCTTTTTTTGTTACTTTTCTCGTATTTTGTAACCAGACTGTCTCCTTAAAGACGCATAAACTTCATATTCAGAAATTATGTGCAATATATTCTACTGAAGAGAATAAATTGTCCACAGGACCCATATCCCTTTCACCAGTGGCATTATTTATGGAAGGTTAAACTTTTCGACAATACATTATCAGTGTGGCAAAGGATTAAATATTTTTAAATATTAAAACTTTTTATTTACTTTATTTCGATATGATTTTCTGCTACTAAGGGATGTTACAAAAATTGGGCTCCTGAACTGAATAGCACCTGAAATAAGCAAACCATCGGCTTAATTTATGTTTCGATAATCTGAATGTTAAACAAGAGCGTAAATATTTAAAAAAATATACTGACGAGAATTTTGAGGAACACCCTGTAGGTTATGTAATTTCCTCCATTTCGTATTTATTTGCTTTATTATTGCCTTCATGTTTAAATTTATCGAGAGTATTTGTATTCATGATCGAACATATGCTCGGAAGCAATTTGTAATTATCCTTTCCGAAACGTATTTGTAAATATTACGGTATTGAAATTATTTTTGCAAATATTAATTAAAAAACTTTTCCTGTAAAAATCTTTATTTCACAGAAAAAGGAGCCATCGCTGTGGTTGTGCTATTTAAAAAGCAGCTGGAGAATGTTTACCTTGGGAGGAGCATTGAAACTACTTGGCGATTTATCAGCATTAGTGGGACCATTGTCCATCCACCAAATCGTTGAATTTATCGAACAACAGTACGAGAACAAACAGCTTCATCAAAAGCAACAAATGGCCAATAACGATACATCAATTGCCCAGGAGGGTTACAATAGTGGTGATTCAACGTATTTAGCTGCCAGCCAAGATGCCAAAATTTACTACCCTGACTGGAATGAATTGCTGTCAAACGGTTGGGTTATTGCCTGGTTGGTGCTGGTTGCCTCAATTGTGCAGGGTGGTTTATCGCAGGCCTCAACACATCTCCTGAACATGACTGGGATCCGAATTAAAACATCTCTGCAAGGATTGATTTACCGCAAGACGTTGTTGCTAAGTTCAAGTTGTTTAGTGGAGCCTGGGGATTCGATTAAAGGGCAAACCAGCCTCCATTCTCACAAGTCAACGGGGTGTGTTAAGGATGCTGGTGCCATTACAAATCTCATGTCGGAGGATGCACTTAATATCATGTCATTTTTCTGGATAGCTCACTATGTGTGGGCCATACCCCTTAAGGTGAGCAAATACAAATAGAATCGCATTTATCTTCCTATCGCCCTTTACTGGGCTTACTAATCATATCGCAAATTAGATCCAAGTCTTCCAACCAAACAGCCAAGATAAATCCAGGCTCTTGTGTTACTAATTGATGGACATAAATAATTTCCCTGGCGTTCTATCGATTTCCAAAACAGAGAAAACTTTTCATAGGAATCTACCTCTCCACTTAGATTACCTTTTAGCAATTGTCTGTTGTTGTTGCCTGTTACAACATACCAAAAACACTCCTTCCAAAATTCAATTAGAGCTTACTTTGGGGGCGGCCCAACTAAGAACTATAATTAATTTAAATACTCCCCTAAAGGCCAGAACTTAAGGGCATCAGCTAAAACTTTCCCCACTAACGACGCTAAAATTGCAGATTGGACTTGTTATGTATTTGCTCTATTTGAAATTGGGAATAAGTGCCATTATTGGATCGTTCGTATGTATCCTGACAATGACTCCATTGCAGTTTCTAATTGGCAAGGCGATGTCCGGCAATTCGGAAATTGCAGCGGTAAGACATGCAAAGTAGCGATGGGTGTTGTTTTGTTCTTTTGTATTATAACTATTTGCAGGAGTGTACGGATGACCGACTGAAACGGACCAACGATATATTTCTGGGGATTAAACTTATCAAGCTTAACGCCTGGGAGAAGGTTTTCCAGGACAAACTTCTGACCTCGAGAAATAAGGAGCTTAGATATTTAAACAAGGACTCGATTTATTGGACTATGATGAGTAAGTACGTATTTGTGGACTATTTTCGATTTATTTTTTATTTAGAGGAATTTGATATAGTTTCATATTGAAGTGAGGCACACGATTGAGAAACTTAAATTAAGTTTGGTGGTAACATATCTTTTTAAATATAAAATCAAATCGTGGAGAAGGATGGGCCGTATTAAGAAATAAAACACTTAAGAAGAAGTTTGCCTCAAGAGGTGATATAATAAGAAGCAGTTGTATGTAAACAGAAAATTAAAACTTAAAACAATTCTAAGACCATAGTATAGTTTTAGACTTGTTTATACTTATTAACGTGCACGTGTAGTACCACGGTGCACTTGCCTAACTATATGTGTTAAAGCATTTGTCTATCGGTTCACTCACACATATGTATATTTTCCCGATGGTATCGGGTCGGATTATGTACCGCCTACTAGGTTTACTATTACTGTAGTTTCGGCCGATTTGCGGTCGTTGCATAGACACTCCCATGGACTAAATGGTAAGAAATTAGGTCACTGGTGTTTACTGTTGTGTCATGCAATAGTTCCAGAAAACGACGAAGCCATACTTTGTAACCAAGATGTATTGTTCGTAGAGTTAGGGCTTGTAGAGTGAGGCCTTGTAGAGTTAGGGGCTTGTCTCTTCATAAGAACTGATAAATTTTTAACAGTGAAAGTGTTATGAGTTTGTGAGACTTGGCAACCTACTTTACATTGAAATATTTTTGATGGGATCTAATTTTTTCGTACCATAAGATAGATGTTGAAACTACAGCTTAAGGTGGTTTACAACCTGCCAAATTTAGCACTGCATTAACTAATTATTTGAATGCAGAATAACCCGCTGGCTGCAATCGAATCTATTCCTTTTATGGGTATAGAGCCAGTTTATTATTCTTTATACCGACGACATAACTCTCTGAAAATGCTGGCCTGCTGAAGCAACGGGAGGATTGTTAAGAGGAGTTGTCTCAAGATTGCTTATCATGTTTTCGGGGTCTGTAACGTTTCGTAAACTACTCCAATTTTAAAAACTAGTCGACTATCGGTTAGACCTTCCGCTCATTAAGCAAGAAATTATAATTGGTGCGGAACAGTAGGAAATCGGTACACTTAGGGCCTTAACTCTTTTACACCGTTTGACTTAAGCTCTGCATAAGCCTTCAACATCGACCGCTTACAAAAAAAAATTGACAGAATATTAATTCACTATAGTATGTCACTTCACAATTCTACAGTGTTGCCATATTAAAAAGAACATTTTGAGCTCCAGCGTTGTGAAACTCAATTTGTCTTAAACACAGTCTACGCCACAAACTAAGTTTAACTAATCCTGTGTACCTATAAGGTCTGTGTGTGAAACCGGCCCTTAGACTTGTAGCTTCTTGGCCCTTCTTTAAATAATTTTATCTTAATTACTTCGGTCTGACTGGAGGGGGATGTGATAATCTGGTGTTAACATTTCAAAAAGTGGACTGTTTTTAGCAAAAGTAGACACTATGTGGTTCACTTTCGTCTTCGTCGATTCCTCGTAGTTAGACATATATGTTTTTTTTATTAATTTTTTGTTGACACTTCCGGTAGGTTGATGATCTTTAGGGTACTGCAGTGTACTATATACTCACGCTTTCGATTTGTACCTGTTAGAAAATGTTTACCAAAAAAGTGCAGCCTCTCCTCCCCATTATCCATTGGATGTATGTACATCTCCATTGTGAGACAAATTTTTACTTATAGTCAAGGAAATAACGTGCAAATTCGTCGATGTCTGTCAGTAATCGAAGAGACCATATAAATATCAAACTTTTTACTCTTTGTAAATTTTTTGTATTTAGGTCCGTTTGTCCGAATAGGTAGTGTGTATGTGTACTTCACATACCTCAATAACGCTAGCAGGCGAAACTTCCGGTTGGCACGCGATAACCGAAAATTGAAAGATTACATTACTGTAATGTCAAACATTTTTATAGGACTGTTTTTTAGCAATCTGCCTTTGAAGTTCCATTTTAGCCACTTAGTGGCTCTTCGACTACCGACTGGCATAGACGAATTTGAACGTTATTTCCTAAACTTTGAATCTGTGCAACTTTAATAAGCTTACCAAAATTCAAAGATCTACAGTCTTATTATTTCCGGAGCAATTAGCCCAACGGTAACTGCGGTATTGGAAACGATCGTCCACCTTCCACCACCTACCGTCCATTGTATATCTAGTCGTTGTATAGCTAGTCGTAGCGCCATAAGACTGAAATAGTCTAAATGTTGGAAAAACTCTGACCTTGGCCATAGATGTATTCTAAGGACCTACCCTTGAGGCTACCTGCAGGTGAACACCGACTACGCTACTCTCAGCTTTCGGAAAACCTACTTTACTAGATTCCCAGACAGAGAGCACTGGGGCCAGCGTGGAGGTGTCATCATGGCGGATATAGCGTTTTCATCGATAGATCTAAAACGGCAGACGGCAGAGATGCTAGCCATAGCAAGAGCGGCGGAACTATTACTTGCATGGTAGCGACAGATGTATTTATATCGATAGTCCAGCGACAATAAAGGCGTTGAACTCAAACGTTACTTGGTGCACAGTTATCAGAATAGTCTCGCAAAACTTAGGGGCAACACATATTATGGTAACTCTCTGACGGGTCCCTAGTCTCAGAGTGATACAGGGAATAAGGTGATTGATATACTTGCAAGGGAAAGTTCTTATCTGGATGCTTCCTGTGTAGACAGGTTGGCGTATAGAATCAGTAGAAAAATAAGTTAGCGTCAGTCCTATTCAGTTTGCTAAGGTAGCTGTAGCCTGCTTGAGAAAACGGCTATTCTACTTAGGAGAAACCGCACGGATATCCAAAATATTGTGGCAGTCACTACTGGCCACATCCTTGAGAGCAGCCATGCAGAACATTTACACATCCCCACCAATGATTTCTGCAGAACTTTTGTGGACGAGGAAGAAGGGAAAAACATTCAGAATTTACCCTGCGAAGCTTCAAGGCACAAGGCTCGTACTTCCTGCTGCCAAAATTGGGCTACAGCGTCTTCTCAGGTTTATTAACAGCTGTGGCTGGTTCTAAATAAGACTGTTAACGTCTATGAGTCGCTGTATCGGCCGTCGATCCGATAGCCACCACCTTTACCTAAAGATTATGTTAAGGGTTTTGAACTTAAAATGGGGCTGCATATCCGTTAAATATAATTTTTTTCTTTAAATTTTGTGTGGAATATTTGTAAGGAAGATTCAGTCTTTAAATTTCAACTCTTTTGTGTTTAGGCCACCTGCCTTAACGCAAAAGTGCCGAAATTTTAAGAGGGATATATGCAGATATACGATACGATAGAATGTGGTAGTTAAGGAGTCAGGCTATCTTCGAATCTTATTAAAAAATAATTGACCAATTTACTTCAAACTTTAAAGTATATATGTGTATACTAGTAATTCCCATTCAGACTTGAACTGATGTAGTTTCACTAAATATACTAGAATAATTCGAAATATGTGTCTTTTTTTAGAAAGACACTGATTGTTTGAACGCCTTCATTTTCGACAATAATCGACTTTGTTATTCAGCTAGCCGAGGGTTTATAGGATTCTTTCTTTTATAACGACAAATTGTAATTTCCTTACAAAAACTTGCTGGAGTTGCAATAGTTTTCTTTATCTACTTTGTACTTTATCTTGTCTAGGTTAATACAAATCATTAAATTAGAATCAAAGGAAAGCTTGCACAAATAATTAAGAAATGTTTGGCTGTCCTTTTTGGATTATAAAAGTTGAAAACTAGAATCACCATATCTTAAAAATAAAACCATTATCGTCCGGACGTTACCTTATTTTAGCTTTACTGTTTTACTTAGCCTAGTCTAGATACAAGCGTGGAACGAAATGCGAACAGCTATTCATTGGAGATATAAAAAGCCGAAACGAGCTTGGAATGCGTCAATGACATCAACATTTCTCTTTGGTTTTGGTTAAGAAAGTGTGCAGTTTTATTTATATGGTTGACATACCTATGGTTAATCTGGGGTACAAAGATAAACGAAATAGTGACAAAATACTTGGAGGTAAAATGGCTACGACTGTCGAATATTCTGGATTGCATCTAAAGAATGTAATGCCATCCTCGTAAGGTCTCAAATAAGTATCTTTCCTTTTAGTCTACCAATTATTTGGAGTTATCTTCAACTATAGAGGCTAACAAGACAACTTCCAATATTCATATAAAATTGCCAAGTCACTTGTTTTACCTGAAAAAGCTCAATATACATAAATAGTTGAAATTTATTGCCTACCATGTTGTTGAACCTTAAAACCCCTTAAAATCCACCACTGAAACCGAGGTAAATGTAAATCCTATACCATGTAAAACTGTGCAATGACAAAATGTACTTCTAAATAAAAGAACTTAGGAACATAGAATCAGCCCAGTAGTTAGGGTGATTAAGTATCATGCGCATGGTCTTCGGTTCAAGACTCCCTAGTTGCTAATTTTTCTCCGATTTCCTACAACGATGTCAAAAGGTCATAGAGTTATATTATATGTTTTCGAAGCATAGATTTTACTTCGGGTCTTTTAATTTCTTACAAAGATTTTCGGATGGCATGCACGGAGCTAGTAGATTCAGTAAGTGAAACTAGTCTAGCAATCTCTTAGCAAGATATTACAAATACATATATAGCTTTTGCTTTGGTGGATTCTAAACTAAAAAAAACTATGGGACCTAGTAAAAGCAATTTAATTTAATCAGGACGTTACTATAGGTACTACTGGAGGAAGTTAAACTTATTAGCTTTTGAAATACATATATTCCGTTTCCCGCAAAATTGTAAATTTCAATTTCAAAGAAGCACCCCACCATTAATCTCTTAAGCTGTTTTCAAATCATTCAATTTTAACCTCAAATTCTGTAACAACTCCGCAATCTGTAATTCGAACGTCAATTTGTCTTTTGCAGCATTCCTGACTCACATCTCTTCCGTCTTAATTACGTTTGTCACTTTAGCTGTTCACATAAAACTTGAAAGTAGCAATATCAATTCAAGTAAACATCTTCCGCCATTCAGTAGCAGCAATTTGAATTTTACAAGTCACATTAGCCAGGATACGACCTCTGAGGATTGGGATTCATCGTCTGGAACGGAATTTACAGCAAGTCGCCTATTTTCGGCGTTGGCACTCTTCAACCAATTGACTGTGCCACTACTTATATTTCCCATAACCGTGCCAATAATCATTTCAGCAATTGTCAGTACGAAGCGCCTGGAGCGATTCCTGCAAGAGCCCGAAGTACAAAAGGAATTCGAAGGCATACGTAATATGGCACGTATTCTCAGTAAAAGTGATGCATCTTTGGATATGTATGAGGAAAATGGGAAAATCGGCTCCACTGATGTTAAGGAGGATATAAAATTATTCCCTGGAACAATTGAACAAGAAGTGAAAGAACCTTTGGAGTCACAGTCAACGCTGCATGAGAATAATAAAGTCCCCGTCGACGTGAAAACATCTCGAAGGGATAATAACATGACAGTCAAGAAAGGAAAGGATCTTGTACGTAATTCAAGAATCGAAAAATCTCGTGCCCGACAAAAAGCGATATCGTGTAGGGATTCTATCCAATTTCAGTCATCGGAAAATATCGCCGTGTCCGTACAAAGCGCGGTATTTTCATGGGACAATTGTAACACTCTACTGAAAGTTAATAGTGTTCAGATACCTAAAGGTAATTTCTCACAAGGACATTTTCGCTTTTATTACATCCTTCTATTCAATGAACCGTATAGGAAAACTGACGGTTGTCGTGGGCAAGAATGGGAGCGGTAAGTCTTCACTTTTGGCTTCATTGCTCAAGGAGATGCAACAAATCTCAGGAGTCGTTGTGTGGAACAAGTAAGTAAAATTGGAATTTTTCTTGTGCTTTTCAGAATGGTATATTTTATTGAAAATTTTTTTAAGGAAACAATTCTGTCCAGTTGAGTTGATAAGCTCGTATTCTGTCTTACAAAGAGAAATGAATGATAAAGAATGATCCGGTCCAAAAAGGCTAATTAATCATCGAAAATGATACTAAATTATCACTCATTAAAAATAGCATATCGTTTTAAGCCTTATTATCTGTTAAAAGATCCTAATCGTTATGCGTTATGGATACTTGGACACTTACAAATTATATTTTACATACTTGATGAAACTATGTAATCTCTCCTTTTAATTTTTCTCTGCATATTACAAAACGTAACGTCAAGTTTCAGACCAAGGTCAGTAATGGACTGCATGGGACAGATATTAGTTTCCGCAAAGGTATAAACAAAAACGAGCTGATTTTAGTTGCTAGAGAATGACACAACTTCACAATTCTCCAAATTAAGCTGCAGGCCATATAGATCCACACCAGTTCTTGAAGGTATTTAAATCATCCTGAATGCGGGAAGAATCATAAGTGTTTCCAGCGCATGACAAAATCTTCATATCGTCTGCGTAGATTAAGTCTGGAGTGCTTAATCAGAGCGACAATGCCGTCAATGGCAAGTATAACCCAGTGCTGGGCATTATTCGAATAAATTTTTAATCAAATAACGAAATTTTTAAAAAATCGAATAAAAAATTATTCGAATAAATTTTTATTTGATTTTCAATTTATTTTAAGTTAGTCGCAAACAATCATTTGTTATTTGGGGCTCCTTAATCCAATTTCAAGTAATTATTTGTTATTCGAGCGTTCGTTATTTGATAATCAAATAATTATTCGTTACTTGATGAATTATTGGCAAATAATTATTTGTTATTTGGTGCTCTTTATTCGAATTTCAAATAATTATTTGATATTCGATTATTACATAATTATTCGATAGTTCATGTCTCTTTATGAAATAATTATTTGTTGTTGGTGTCCATTAGTTCAATTTCAAATAATTATTTCTTTGTACACGCATTTCATATTACAAGGTGTGTTATTTGATGACTTATTCTCAAATCATTATCTGTTATTTGGTGCTTTTTATTCGAATTTCAAATAATTATTTGTTGTTCGATTATCAAATAATTATTCGATAGTTGATGTCTTTTTATAGAATACTGATTTGTTTTCTGGTATCATTTACTTAAATCTTTACTGTTAACATCGAAACATAACAAGGCAGTTTTAATTTCCTAAGTACGAGACACCTTGTGATATGAAATGTGTGCACCAAGATATAATTATTTGAAATTGAACTAAGGGACACCATAAAACCAAAATTATTCCATAAAGAAACATCAACTATCGAATAATTATTTTATATTCGAATAAAAAGCACCAAATAATAAATAATTATTTGCGAATAACTTAAAATAAATTGAAAATCTAAATAAAAATTTATTCGAATAATTTTTTATTCGATTTTTAGAAAAAAAAATCGTTATTTGATTGAAAATTTATTCAAATAATGCCCATCACTGCTATGTAGTCTTCAGTCCGAGCACTCGTATAATCAAGCTCTAAGTAGGTTCCCTAACATTAGGATGTAAGGAGGGGGGGACACTTCACTCTAACAAAAGTTAGCAATATTTTGAACGACCTATCCAACAACTCCCCACACCATGTGATAGACGAAAAAAAATTCATCCCTACTTTACGTGTAGGGGAGGTACCCTAAAAAACCACTTGGTCAAGGTGATTAATATGTATACCCATGCCAAATTACAGCTTTTTAGTACTAAGGGTCTCTGAGCTAAGCCGCGGACAGACAGACAGACAGACAGACGGACATGGCGAAACTATAAGATCTATCAAACCACTCATTTCTGCACATCAGATCTGAAGCACCCTGTATAGTATATAGTGGTTGCAAGTAACGCTTTAACAACTGCTCTATCAGTGGTATTAGTCAATATTGCTAAATTTAATAAATTGATTATTTTTAATTAGAAACTTTGCTTTCATTTGGATCAATACTACACACACCTTTGAAAATTTATTCTAGTCTACGGTTATTGGATAAATTTTAAAATATTGAAAGAGAACTATTTAAAATTTGCACGGCTTTTAAATTAATTTAAATAAACTTTTTTTGATTTAAAAATGCTTTTATGTCTTCTATATTTCCTTTACAGAACTTAAAACTTTATCTAAAACATTTTCTGGTACACACTATCACTTTGATAATGGAATGAAAGTTAGCCGAAGCAGTTTTTGGCGAAATGTTTTTAGAAGATTAACTTAAAAATGTTTTTTCCATTTTTCTTGTTTGAAGAATAAGAATTTGCTATCGTTAAAAAAAAGTGTTTATGTTTTCATGTTTAGATACATATTTATACTCTTTTTATTTTCATTTGGAAATTTTGATGGACGAGTGTGAGCTCATACAGCATACAAAACCGTCTTGTCCATAATTTTGTTGTTAAGGCTTTGAAAATAACTCTAAGGTATAATGTAGGTAGTGCAGAAATTAATCTTTAAGACAAACCAAAATTGATCGCAAGAAGTAATGAGCAGACATTGGTCAACAATTTTCAAATGGAATGCAAAAATATATTATCGTACAGTAGCCAACAGAGATTATTTAAAATTTTCTAATTTCACTTTTCATTGGAGTTAGATTACACACAATTTTATAGTTACGATATTTTAAATAAATTACTTCCCACCGCCGAACCAAACAATATTCAGAACTTTCTCCTGCACTCAGTTATGTATTTAGACAGGACTTTCACGCCCAAATTAATTTCCTGCCATCACCCAATTGAATTCGGCTGATTTCTGTACCACTGCAATGCATTGAGATTGAACACGTAAAGCGACTGGCATTCTTTAGAAATTTTTAACAACGGCGGCACTCAGTCATTGCAGTTTACTCCGATCTCAAATTGATTGAACGGAAATGTTACCGAATTCCTTGAGAGCCCTCCACGCCAGCCACTACACATTTCACACCAAGCGCATACCAACCGTCAAGCCAGTGGAGTTTTCAGAATTGAAGTCCATTGCCTCGCTCACTCAATATGGCTGGCTGGCCAACATAACCGTTGAATCGTCACAATTGCAAAGGATTCAATTTCAGGCGACTACAATTTGAGGAAAGTCGCCCGAGAAAAATTCATACAAAAGCGCACCACCCAACCAACCCACAGCCAGCAGCTTGACCAGCGCCTCATTGCAACGAGCTCATGCAATGCTCGACGAGAACAAAGCGATTTATTTTCAACCAGAGCGTTCGAAGTAAAACACAGGAGTTCTCATTGAATCAAGCGAAACCGCCAATCAACGTACATGTTGAATTTCAGTGGACTGCTTGGCTGGACTGTAGGAATTGGACGAGGACGGTGCGCTTGTGTGGGCCGCTGCAATATCAATTTCTTCTTGACGACAGAAAGCAATTCTCGTATCTAACCCTGTGGCCGAGTAAACTGAACATCAGCGCGATGCCCCGTTGTTGAATGATTAGCTAAGTTGAAACATGTAGCGGGTTGCCTTTATGTTGAATTGTTTTAGGGAAATAAACTCGCCGTTTGGCCATTGTTCAATTACCAAAACTACACTCGAACTCGTGCTTTTTCTATCGAATGCGAAGAACCGAGGACTGAGTGGTAAGCACATTAGCGTTGGTGGCTGGTCGTTGGGCGCTGTAAATGAATTAATTTTAATCTTATCTTCATTTCTTCCTTGATAATGAATGTTTGCGATGACGTTTTGTGCAGTTTAGGGGTTTCACGGTAGAATAGAATGGTTGCTATTAGAAAAATTAATCCCACCAAATACATTTCATGTTAAGGGGAGGTTACCGTTCATAGGCATGAAAAATGCGGCAACTTTGGGATTATTTTCGGGTATATAATAAATACAGTAGAATCCGGATATAACGACTTCGCTTATAACGGCTAACCGTTTATAGCGACGATGATGTAAGCTCAAGTTAGGTTTCATATTTAGGTACTAGGAAAACATATCCGTTTAGTACGACTCCGGTTTAAGCGACCATCTGCTTATAGCGACCTATTTTAATAATAATTCGTCCGGTTAGAACGACGCGCAGTGTTTTGTTTACAAAACCTATGCACCAACAGCGTTGTGAGAAGCGATAGTTGATAGTTTTCATCTAACTTTCTGCTTTGCGATCTAAATTACAGCATCTTTTGAAAAAAATGCCTTCTTTATGTTGGCATGATTTTTTCTTAAAATTATGCAATGACCAAAAATATTAGGCCACTGTGGACTAAAATATGCTCTTCTGGCAACGCTGCGCACCAATACCTCGCCGTCTCGCGCTCCGGTTTCTACCAGCGTGCTAATACCTATTCTTATTCACAGTCAGTGTTGATCATCTGTTGTGACAAGACATAATGAGTTTCGTGAAGCGAAAGGGTTTTTCAATTGAAGAAAAAAGTGCTATATTACACCGGTTAGAAGCCGGTGAATCAAATGTAACCCTCGCGAAAGAGTTCGACGTGTCTCATTCTATAATATCCACCATAAAGTAAATAAAAACAAAATAGAACCCCTGTTTAATGCCAATGGCTTGAAATGTAAACGTGTCAGGGCATCAGCTCAAGAACAGATAGATCAGGCATTATTACAGTGGTTTAAGCTTCAGCGTAACCGGGGAATACCCGTTAATGGACCCTTGCTTCAAGAAAAAGCTAATTTTTTTGCTGAAGAATTGAATATTCCTAACTTCAGTTGTTCAATGGGGGTTATAAGCGATTGGTTAGAAAGTGTTTGGCCTACTCTGCGCGCGCAATTTAGAGATGAAGAAATTTTTAACGCAGATGAGACTGGACTGTTTTATAAATTAACCCCAGACAAGACGTTGAAATTTAAAGGCGAAAAATTATCAAAGGAAAGAATAACTGTGATGGTGGCAGCCAACATGGGTGGCACAGTTAAAAAAAACTTCTCGTAATCGGGAAATCTCAAATTCCCAGATGTTTTAAAAATGTACGATATTTGCCAGTGGATTATGAGAGCAATCGAAAAGCCTGAATGACTTCTGATATTTTTACCAAATGGGTATGCGCATGGGATCGTGAACTTAGTAAAAAGAACAAGAAAATCCTGCTGTTAGTTGACAACTGTCCTGCACATCCCCATATTGGTAACTTGAGAAGCGTAACCTTTGTCTTTTTGCCTCCAAATACGACTTCGGTATTGCAACCAATGGATCGAGGGATTATTCGAGCCTTGAAATCACACTTTCGCAAAAACCTTGTTCTGAAAATTATCCAGAGTCTTGACGGCTGTGGAACCATTCCAAGCATTCTAAGGCTTGTAGCCCCGAACTAAAGGTGTAACACTTAGAATAAAAAACAGAAAGGAATTGCTGAAACAAGCAAATGACGTATATATGAGCGTAGCATTTTTGGTTGTGCTCAGAAAAAGGAGAGATACATTTGAGAAGAAGAGATGGAACGAGAGCAACCGTGCTGGTTCGTTGGTTGGTTGAAGTGGTGTCCCGGGCTCCTCGCCCAGGGTACAATTAGCACTATTGGGTGTCGTTTTATTACCACATCTCATAAGCAGGTAGTAAGTTTATGTTTTTGCGCGATATGTTAGGAGATCAGTGATTATCTCCTCTAGCGTCAGCTATACCCAGCCGGTAAGGTTTAAGAAATGGATGATCTCTCCAACTCTTGGCCTTGAGACCTCCTTAAGGTCATTAAAAAAGAAGCTAGCCTAGTACACAATACCTGGCTGAAGCGAGAGCCGGACATTTGCAGAGGAAGTGGACAAGGGTTTCTTTCTTGCTCTCATCCTTGCAGCTGCGGCAGTGCGTGTTAATGTGAATAAGCAGTCTAGCCGCATAAGTTCCCACTGGCCAGTGTCCAGTTATTACCGAGACCGCCCTAGAAATGAGTTTACGTCTTCTACTCTTGTTGAAGGACGGCCACATTTCCCTGGATATGGCACACGTGGGTACGCTCCATCTGGAGTAAGCCATGCATCAGTGGTACGATAGAATGGCATATCTTGCAGCTTCCAGTGCCAGTGCCCTGCATCGGCCCTCTCATTTCTATGCTCCTGTGACCTAGCTCCCAGTGACTTCAGGATACTCATAGTGAAGGAAAAGTTCGTCCCGACAACATTCCACCAGCTTAGAAGATATGATAGCCGAGTCGAGAGCATTGATGTCGTCCTGGTTGTGCGAGAAGATACCGACTCTTCTACCGGGGATTAGTGTTCGCTTCGCAATTTGACAAACCTTTAGGATGGCGAGCACTTTAGCCTGGAAGACTGTCGCATCATCCGGAAGGCCGTAAGACTCTGATATGTAGAGTGTCTCCGAGAAAATACCCACACCGACATCACAGTTTTTTTTAGAGCCGTCGGTGAATATCCTTGTGTCGAAAGCCTTCATCACTCCGCCGTTCCACTCTGCCCTGGGGGAATCTTTACCGCAAAGTTTTTCCCGAAGTTCAGCTTTGAGGTGATGTAGTCAGTGAGAGATGTGAACAGTTCTCTTGGCAGCAAATCCAGGATGCTATTTCCCTACGCTACTCACCGAGATATAGGTACTGTCTACTGGTAAGAAATCGCGTAAGACCAAGAGCAGTGATGTCCTCTAGTGTCGAAGGCCAAAATTCACTTTGGAAAGACGCATCAGCGGAATAAGGAAGTAATCAGGGGCGCTGATCAGACTTAAATCACGGCACGTGTTACTATGTAAAACCGATCTATTCAGTCACATATTATGTAACACGTGATAAAACGCGGATAAAACTTTGCACAAGTTTGTGTGTATGACAGATTTCTTGTTTTGTTACTTGCACCATTATATGTAGTAAATTTGTTTTATTTATTCGGAGTGCCTCCGGGCAGCCTTCTTGAACCACCATGTTTTTCAGTTGTTACATAAGCGCTAGCTCTTTGTTTTGGAGGGCGCAGATTTCACATACATTTAGTTTTAACTATAGACGGCAAAATCAATCTAATTAATACTTAGTTCTTTGAATTAAACTTTATTATTAACACTAAAAATTTGTGTTTCAATTCCGGTATTTAACTATGTATGCTTGCTCGTATATTCACCAAAACAAACGCTAAACAATTTCTTCCATTATGAATGGGACTTTAATCAAAATCTCTTGTTCAACCTAATTTTGTAAGGGCTTCCATTTCCGAAACAAATTACGACAGTCGTTAAAACGTAGTACCTAAACCTTGAAATTACCCGAAACTTCCCAGTTCCTGAATAACGTAATCAACCTGAAATTGTGAAACAAACGCCAGGCAAGCAAGCTTGAAAATCAATTTTAAGTCATTTCACATGAAATGAAGCCCTTAAATTTCTAAAATTTATTCAGATTACTTAATTGAAATATCTCAGCACACAGGGTTGTATTTCTGTATCTACTCGGTGGGACCGTGTGTCCTATGTAACACCACAAATGTGTTAATGTTATAAGTTAGCCCAACACTGGATGATGTCACAGCAATTTATGGTTCCAGAACTTGTTAAATGGCTAAAAGCTGCACTTTAGGGCAGTTCAACAATTTCTGTAATCGTTTGCCCTTTACACTAATACCATTGCAATTACTATCAATAATTGATGATAAACTAGTGCTTAATGGTGTCATAATAGGGTGCACAGATTTACGTAGTTCCTGAAGGAGCAAACTGGGAATGCTCTAAAAATGCGATTTGATTCGAGGCAACGATACGAAAAATTTTAGGAAACCTAACCTAGAAATCGATATTTCTAATTACACAGGAATACTTATATCGTATACTGGTCGATTTGTGTGCCTATTGCACAATAAGTAGAATACGATATGCTTTGCAGTTATTTATTCCTTGTTTATGATAATTTTATTGGCTCTTTTATTGGCTCCACCATTCCCTGGAGTTCGACAAGCGTTAACGTGCCTTGAAAGGAAACAGTGTGGATCCTGCCAGGGATTCTTCGTTAATGTGTTACTTATGGCAGATAATGTATGTACCAGATACTGCCGAGATGCCTAGAAACGGTTGGAAGGGCCTCCGACATTATATATTTATGGATCATTGCTAATTCTGTAAGCATTGTTCTCAATTAGATATATGTGCCTCAGAAGATGGACTCCTAGGGAAATATGAATCTTCGTAAAGAGGCAAAACAGCTTTAACTGCTTTACCACTTTTGCGTTGTATAGAATGGGTCGACTCCTTTTCAGATTGTTTTAATAACATTAAGTCGATTTTGCATGAAAATATTTTATTTATTGTCATTTTAGTTTCTTGCCCTTTTAAATGTCATGGGACGCACTAGAAGATTAAGACAAATTTTCGTTTTTGAATAGACAATTTTAGAGTTAGGGCAGCTAACACAGCAGTACTGAGAAAGCTGCCGTAAATTTATGGTACAGTTTGGATACAGCTTCGTAGAACATCAGTGTTACTGCAAGATTAATGTCGACCAAGCTCCGTTTTCGCGGTTATAGCGGTAATTTTGCAAATTTATCGAAAACAAAACCAAAATAATTTGTTACCCAGTCTTGTGGGGTCTTAAAAATCACATTTGACTATGACTCTAGCCAAAGTGAATCTTATGACCTAAGACTGCTCATGATTGGACCTACATATATAGGGTATTTCGTATAAAAAGTGCCGAGATAAGTGGCATAAAAGATCTCAAGAAAAACATTAAATTTGGGAGGGGGCAAGCCCAGGGGACAACCCTATGATGCGTTAGCATGGCTCCAATCAAAAGGGAATTCGGGCATGGGGAATGAGGGTACTTGAATGTCTTGTTTTTTTTTGGCAGTGTCTATTTACAACCCTCAAATTGCCGTGTGCTTTCCGTGTACACGGCAGTTTGAGGGTGGTAAATAGACACTGCCTTTTTTTGCATTTCTGCGAGCTAGACAACAGCCCAGGGACGGAGTAGATTTTTTAATTTAAATTAAAAACTTACGGGGAGAACGGGGCTCGAGCCATGGAATCTTGGCGTGGTGTGGTGATTGTGTCACTCACCTAATTCATCCAACTCTGGCTCCAGGTAAATTACCTACCATTGCAGATATAGTCATTTCCAAAAGTGGAAAAAATGTTTTGTGATTTCCTATATTACCTCTCCGAAAAGGTAAAACATGTACAGGATATACAGATTTATAAGTAGAAAACCTTTGGCGGAATACTCTAAAAATCTGCAATTTAAAAAAATTTAACTTAAATTAACTTTTAAAGTCTTTTTAATAAATTACAAACTGATTGCAATGCATCTTAATACGTTAAAAAAGCTGCTCGAAATGTCCTTCACCACTTTCGATGCATGGCAATAACCTAATTTTCTGTTTAAGGAGTACTATAGCCAGCCTTTTTTGTATTTTCGCCGCTGCAGTCCCAATTCTGCCAATATTTCCTCTCTGGTATTAACAATCCTTAAATACACTTCAGCAAAAGGACTAAAAGGGGCTATTATAGTTATCTTCTTTGATAGTTAAGCAGCCCTAAAGGCTCTATTCTCGTGGTATTTTCCTCGAGCTTTACGAAGGAGTGCGTCCAAGAACTGGCCACCTATAACAAGGTCACGCTGCAGCCTCAACTGGTCGTTGGCAAGAACTGTGATTGAGGAGTGGACTAGGGGTCAGCAGCCGTTATACTGGAGAAGTGTCCTTGGCTTTACCCAGGCTAAGGTACTTGTTAGACTCTATGGTTATGTTACAGTGGCGGATAGAAAAGCCCCGCATGGACTAATGATACCACATACACATGCCCTCGAAGCTTCTTCTAAACACCTTCAATAAAAAACTTGCCTAGTATCTCCTGTCTTACCCTTGAGAGCACAAGTAACAGCATAAGAGATGTTCTATATTCTCTTTTATATTGGGTTCCCTACAATGCCTGCACAGATCAGTGTCCGAAACACCAATTCTGTGATCATGTATCCCCGTTAGACAGTGGTCGAAGACCTTGAAGATCTCGACAATAGTTCTAAACTGAGCACGAGTTAGATTGAGTAGTCAATTAGGCTTCTTACTATCATAGGATTTCCACATGATTTTTGCGATTTAACACTTCATAGCCTCTTCTCATCTTTTCTTCACAAGATCTTACAGCCCATCGTTAAGAAATTTGATAACGCCACATATCAGAAGAAGTACTTATTCCGCTGCCTGAGCTTCCATTTCAGCTCCTCTCTTAGCTAGAATATCCGCCGCTTCGTTTCCGGTGAAGCCTCTGTGTGAGTTGAACTCTGCTGTTCGTGCTTACAGTCTGCAGAGCTCTGTAACAGTTAAAGAGGGATTTAGATTTGAATTTGTTGGATCCAAAGCTGCTTGACAGCCTTGTTCAACCTAAAAGGTGCTGCAGTGACTGGGAAGTCTGTACGACAAGTAAATGTCGAGCTCCTGGAAGAAACTGATGCTCCTACTCCGCAGCTCGTTTTAGAGTCATCTGTTTATCTGCAGGTTCTTCTTTGTCCGATAGTATGACCACGAACTTCCTGTTAAAGTCCTTTATAGGTAGCATGTAGTCAGCGGCAGTTTTGAGATTCCCCCCTAAGCTACTATGGCGGTACCCCCACCTCTTAAGGGACTTTGACTCATTGAGGCCCAACATTGCCCTCATTGTGGCATTCTTTTCGTGCAGGTCCACGAGGAGAAGGTGAAGGATCGTATCAAGAGCACGGGAAGGAGTGAATTTATAAGCACCAGCAGTTCCCAAGCCCGCTAATAATTGTTTATGCCCCAAATTTTCCAGGCAAGTTATCCTGGCCACGGCTGGCAACCAAACCATGATGCATGATGTTATGATATGCTTATAACGATGCCACCACCTTTAGTAAGGCAGATCTAAGGTTACTCTCAGGTTATCTATCTGGATATATCGGATAGGTTTGCCCAACAAGACGGAGTGTCGGTTTTGTCTGGAAGAGTTAAGCCTTGGCATAACTGAGATGGAAGATGTTCTGTCGGGAATTTCTGAGCCCGTCTGATGTTAGATAATCCACTGTTAGGAACCTCATTGCATATCTAAGGGTGGCTGAGCGTCTTTTGTAGTAGTAGGGTTTATGGCACAAAAGACCTTCTTGGTCGCAGTGCGCAGCATATGGGTAACCCATTGTTCCCAAAGAAATCCAATGGGGTAAGGTTTGAAGATCTGGAAGGAATCGGTGCACCTTGACCAATCCAGCGGACACACCATTTTTTATTTAATATTGCCTTCATGCAGTATGTGCTATCCCTAACAGAATGCCCTCTACAGAAATGTCTTATAGCAGATCTAGCAGTATATTCTCCAATTCAATTTGGCTTTAAAGCGGCAAAATGAATGGTCCTCTTAAATGATTGGCGATGATACCAGCCCAAACATTGAAATTGAAATTGTGCTGGAATTCGGCGACCCTTGTCCTATGCGTTTTAGAATCTGAACAGATATAAAGTTCATGGAAGTTTGTGATACCATTCCTTGTGAATTGCGATTCATCTGTACATAGAATTCTCAATTTCGTGTTCCAGAGGGCGAGTGCAAAACTCCAATATTTTCTCGCAATTTTTTTCCAATAGTCCTTTGAATGAGATATTGTGAAACAAACGAAATTATTCTCGGTGAATAACCCTCCGAACCTTAACTAAAGACACTTTTAATCGTTTTGCGATTCGTATCGTCCTCTTTTAAGGGTCTTGCCTAAGGTGGGTGATCTTCCGATGTTTCCAACCGCAGTTCCGTGCTGTTTGAAGTTACACAGCCGGTTTCTCGTAACCTTCGAAAAGTCCGCGAAATTACCCCTATTTTAGGTGCACGTCAATTATGGAGTCGCCGTTGATATTCCAGTGCAGCCGCTTCTTCCTTTCCGTCTAATACACAATAAATGTACGTTATATACGCGTATTCCTAAAAAGTTAATTCTGCCAACTTTTATTAATTTTATCTTAACGGACACCCGTAGTTATTGATTTGTTTTTCAATTACGATCATTACTCTTGCTGACTGACCCTCTTTTATAGCAAAGTTTCCATCAGGTATTAGTAACAGAGCGTCAGGATAATTGGGTGAGAACACTGGCTAACATAAGCTAGTCTCTTTCTCTAGTTCCCGTAACCACTTGTGGGGTATGGGGTGGGAGAAAAACGATTCGATACAACGATTGCAAGACAACGATTGCAAGTCCACCTACAATTTAAAGTGGATTCCGAACCACTGACATTTTATCTGCAACCCTCATGGCCATTTCATCGTAATCTGTTGTCAGCAGAAAACAACCATGGGTCGCCGTCGGTGGGATTCGAATCTGGGACCTGGTAGGAACGACACGTTATTACTTACTCCACCGAACTTCTCTAAGAAATTTTGTTTACTTAACGAATTTCCTAACTACAGTGCAATAAAATAGTAGGTAGTCAAGGAATCCTTTTTGGAATGGTTATAAGGTGGAGAATTTAATGAAAATAGAAAACAAGTCTATTAATTTTATAAATTTCGGAGAAAATTTGAAAAAATGGTGAATTTTAAGTAATCGTAAAACATTTTTTCACTTCAGCAAGTGACTGTGACTGTACCTGCAGCGGAGGTAAGAGTTAGTTCAGTATTGTTGACATTTTTAGGAAGTACATTGGGATGGTAGTTTTTCGAGGTTTGTTTGATATCGCTGCGTTGAGAAAATCAAAAGATATTAATAAAATATTGATGTGCGTGCCATGAAAATAGCAAATTTATGAATCACCCTGTAATTTCCAAACGGTTGAGATTACCTCCTGCCCTTGCCATACAATTTTTTGTTTTTCTAGCTGAGATCTATCACCCCACTTATGTCGACACACCTTATGTGAAACACCATGTATACTTGTCGAAAACATATACTTTACTTCTGGGTCATATTGCTCCTCGAAGCATTAGTACCTTAATTATTGATTTGTGGAGAAAATTATGGGTCCGGTAGGCAACCGAACTTGTATTAAAGTATTAACTGAACTTGCTCTGCCATGCATGCGTAACTTTTGCTCTAGTGCAAATATGTGTACTCATAACGTGATTATGAATCCGCCAGAGTCGAATGTGTTCACTCAGTCGATTTAATGTCACAAGAGCACAGCAAAAGCTCATCCTGAGTATTAAGAGTCGATTATTGGCACATCTGGACAACTTACCTGAGTTGCCTTTCCCCCCTTAAATAATAGAATCAATTTTACTCACGATTGCTATCTATTCTGAAATGAAGTGAGGATTTAGATAGTCGAGCAATAGTCATCTTGGTTAATCTTAACATTTACAGATACTGCACTACTGCCTATGTGCCACAAGTGCCGTGGCTGTTGAATTCCAGCATACGTGAGAACATCCTATTCGGTGAGTCCTTTCGTCCTAAACGATATGAGAAGGTGCTCGAGGCGTGTGCTTTGAAGCCTGATATTGAACTTATGCCAGAAGGCGATATGACAGTTATTGGAGAGCGTGGTATCAATTTGTCAGGTGGACAAAAGCAGCGCATTGTTATTGCGAGATCATTGTATTCTTCGGCGAACGTTGTCATTATGGTAAAGCATGATACAATCCGGCTTGTGTGGGATGCATCTAATAGATTTCATGTATCCTTCTTTACCAGGATGATCCACTCTCATCACTGGACAATGAGGTTGCTAAGCACGTTTTCGAGAATAGCATCAAAAAGATGCTGTTAAAGGCTAATCGAACTGTAGTCCTGGTTACACAGAAATTGCAACTCCTTTCAAGCTCAGATTACGTAAGTAATATATTTGGAATATAGTGCTCCATTTGGTGATGGAACTGGAAACACATCAATTATTGATTCCAATTTTCCGTTCATTTTCAGATTATTGTCATGAAGGATGGCTATGTGCAGTGTGCAGGTACTTACGGGGACATTGAAAGAATGCAGCCAGGAGTAGTCTCAGAGTGGAATTCAATTATAGCCAAAGGAAATGAACGAGATCAAATGAGGTAAGGAATTCCATAGAATTTTATATACGTATAATCTTAACCTAAAACAATATTTCTCAGTCCGGGCAAAACTGCACGGGAAAGATGGCGTCTTTTTAAAAATATAACGAAAATTGGGCTACAAAGAGGACAAAGTGCTGAACAGGATCATATGGCATCGGTAAGCTGATATCCATTATCATATCAAACTCTATTAGAAGGAATGTCTCCTAAAATTTTGTAAATCCCATATAAGACGATTTGAAAAATGATTTATGCATAGCATTCAAATCATCCTTTCAGAACCAATCCCTTTACATGCAAACGAGACGTCGTTCAAGTATATTCGGGTCACGACATTTGATCTACGACATCCCCCTACCCATCGATGAATGTCAAAACGATGAAATTATCATACGAAAGAGGCCTTCTCGACTGGCTAACACCTTGACGTTTAGGGGTGAAAGGAAAAATGTTTTAAGGGTTAACTCTTTGCAGCCAACGATTCGAGTAGATAGAGCACCTGTTGTGAGAAATATATCATCGCCGGTATCATTTCAGGATTCAAGGAACAGGTAAAATATTTTCTTTTGTACTTTGTGAATTGCTCATCTATTGGTTATATATCGGAAGGTTTGAAGAATGCGATACCAAGTCAATTTCAGGATTTCGACAATTCTTGCACAGGATGTCATCTCGCAGATCGAATACTGCTATGGGAAGTCGTGTACATAGGACTCTAAGTGCTTCAAATTCAATACAGTAATGCTTTGAAGGTGTGAGGATTCTTTTTGAATTGAGAATTTGTTTTATATTTTCAGAAGCATAAGTGAGGAATCTCAACCAACATTGACGCGATGTGATTCAACAAATAGTAGTGAATGCATTGATGATGATTCTAGTCAAGGTACTTTAAAGGACATTTTCGTACAATATAATAAGGGGTTTGAGGGAGGGGGGGGGGAGGCTTTTTTTAATTCGAACTCGACCTTTCCATTAAGTACAATCTTGAAATTTTAGGTAAATTTTCGCCTGGAATCAAGGATTCGACAGACTGTTTTGTAGGTATACATGTTAGAATTCGTCGTCGAAGTGATAACGTGCCGGCCTTCCATCCCGAAGGTTCCAGGCTCGAACTGATACATCAAAATACGCCAAAAGTGCAGGAGAGTAAATAAACCCCCGGACGCAGTCGAAAGCAAAAAGGAACCTGGAGTTACAGCGTATCTTTTCAAGATCATCAAAATACAACAACCTAACCATATCAATATAAGTAATATAAGGGAGTTCTTTCAAGGTAAGTCGCATAGAGCGAACGTAGTGGACTTGCGTTGGACAGCTTCAATGCTATCGATAGAAGAACGACCAGGCTGGAGAGGCATATTCCAAAATAAGCATAATAAAAGTACAATAGAGAAGCTTTTTGATGTAAGAGTCAGTCATCGACCTTCTTTAACCATCTTTTCACAAGACCCATAGTCGTACTAGCCCTGCTAACTATGACATTGGAATGATTATCGAAAATATAATGGCAATTAAGCCAGACGCCCAAATCCTTCGTCTTTTTAAGTCTCGTTAAAGAACAGGTGAACATGGTGAAATTAAAGTGAAAAGGAGTTCTTTTTCGCGAGGAAGACATAGATATACACTGGCCAATATTGAGAGGAAGGTGGTTAATGCAACACCATTTATAAAAGGCGTCCAAGTCAGAAGTTAAAAGGAATCAATCGGAGTTGTCTGGGAGTACGGAGTAACTTTGCGTCATCAGCATAACAAAGAATATTTGAGTGACACAAAATCGGGGATATATAATCAATGTAAATTATGAATAACAATGGCCCGAAGTGAGAGCCTTGCGATAACCCGGAAGTATTGAAAATGACATCAGACTCAAGGTCCACGAAAAGAATATCACTGAGCGCGATCAAATAATTACGAATGCATCCAGTTTACAAAAACCGGCGGAGTCTTAGAACAAGAATTCGATGATTTATTCTGTTTATAGCTCTGCTGAAGTCAGTAAAAAAGCAATCGATTTGCTTTACCACCTTCAATTGCAAAGATACAAAAAGTAAAAATGTTCGTCGATTTTAAGAAGGCGTCTAACAGCGTTAATCGCAAATATATATGATCAGCTTTAAATAGTAGAAGCATCCCAGAAAATATTACAACCACGTTATACACAAAGGAAAACTGTCCGAGCCCTTCCAAGTGCTGAACGGAGTGACAGAGGTATGCATACTGTCACCTTTGCTTTTCCTGATCGTCATTAATGACGTGTTGTAGTGGAGTATCGGTGTAATAGACGCCCTATGTCCCACAAGGAGTTAAAGGAACCACAAAAAGAACGAGTATAAATATATACGGGATTATTATGGGGAGCTTACCTATATTTTGAGCTTTTCGATCAATTTGTGCCAAAACGGGCTCAACAATTTTCAACTGAAGATCCTCTTCGCCAAGTTAAGGCACGGCAAAAACACCTAATGCGCGATTTAGTTTCATCGTGTTTTAGACAGAACCGACAACCCGTCTCAACAGCCAGACTAGATAGGTAGTTTGTAAGCAACCTGAGGTCCGTTTTAGTTAAGGCTAGCTATGGTACAATAACTGCCTTGTCCTGGGAGAGCCCCGGGGAAATTTCAGTATAGAAAATTCTATCATAGTTCATGTTGATGACCAGCTGAGGCTGCAGTAGGGCATGAAACTCTGGTGACTTCACGAGGATAGAGCCTTGAGGGCTGCTTAGCTATTAGGGAAGATAGTTATATTAACCCCTCTCAGTCCTTTATTAACAAAAATAAGGGCGCAGGTTTCAAGGGCATGGATTTCCGATTGAAAGACACTGGTGCAATCGAGATCCTAGAATTGGGCGCAAAAACACTAGCACCGTAATAATTTTTTGAGCCATCAGTGAACCATTTGACAATTTTTGGTTCCAGACTTGGGTCACCGCTATCTCATTCTGCTCATTCGGGAAAGAGAGTCCTAGAGTCCAAAACCCTACCGTTAAAGCGCAGTTCCTTCGTCATGTGGTCCGTTTCGACATATCTATGCCAGGAATGCACCGAAGGAGGACCTTTGTCACTAGCCTAAATATTAGTTGTGAGCTGCGCTCTAAGGGCGTTAACTGCTGGATTTCATGATAGAAAGGTTGTGCAGGGGAGTGAGTCCCTTTACCTCTTCCGTGGCAGGTGTTGGACTAGTCCTCATAGCTCCTATTATGGTGTATATACACAGTTTGACCTAGCAGTTTAATAGCGATGCAACTCTTCGGAGTTGGGGAAGTTCACAAGACTGCACGGAAAGTCGCGACGTACAGCGCACCCCAACGGGTGCATCACGGAAATCATTGTGACGATCATGGCGAAAGACAATGTGCAGCTCCGCATCCAAAATTCTCAGGCACAGCCACATTTCTGTCAAGCAGAATGAGTCACTGGAACCAGTATAGAGCCGAGTCATTTTGGAACGAAGATCGGTTACGTTTCCATAGTAGATCGACATTTTCGTAATCCCTTTTTTGAGAGTAATGTCTTCTAATTCTGCATTTGTCAACTGGTCGACAGTAGTGGGGTTATAATGGATGCATTTATTTATGCATTCCGAATCAACGGAACACACCTAAGGTATTTTTGGGGTTCCGTACTTAATGCAACTTTGTTTGTCTGTCACACCTGCTTATTTCAGCAACTACTAATGTTAACGACTTGAAATTTGGAATGGTTTTAAATAATACTTGGTCAACTATATTGCAAGTGAAAAAATTTAAATTTTTGTTATTTGTTATTGTGTCGTAGGGGGGGGGGGGGTGTAACGTTTTCAATTTATTTGTTCAACGTGTCATTTGAACTTTCCCTCGCCCTTACCTCCGAAGTTGTCAAAGCAAAAATCTGAAATAATTAGAGATTATAGAGGTTTATGTAAATATGCAGTTTTCTAGAGATCAGCAACCTTCCATGGTACGGAACCCTCAGTGTGCGAGTCTGGCACGCACTTGGCCGGGTTTTTTTTTTATTCGTGCAGAAAATTCTATTCCCCATGTTCGGCGTTTTGTAATTAGCACCGGTGTATTTAGAACGTACTCCCTTTTTTCTGGTGCGTATTCTATTCCTTCCAGGGAATGATTAAAGAAATACACCCACAAAAAATCACTTTCCTTGATATAATTTATGTACAGTTTACAGCTATAAAAATACAGTCATCGTCACAAATGGATGACAATCTTTTTATTGTCATTAAAATAACGACTAAACCATTATTGGTGTCACAAAAGAATAGAAAGCTATAAAGTGCTCGTAGAAATTGATTTTATTGATATCCCAGACAGAGGAGTATGCAGGCATAAAAAATTCGAACTCTGCAGCCTCCACTTGAGTGGAACATATGTATGTCGTTTTATTGAACATCAGATAAATCTGTCAATAATTCAGCTAAATCGAACATCAGATGCATTATATGAGAAGTATCTCTTTTGCTTCTGGCAGTGCACATTTCACAAATTGTTTCACTGAATATTGGCGCTCGGTGCACATATAAAAGTTTTCCTTTACACGACGAATAAATTTTTCTTCATTTTTATTTCAG
This sequence comes from Leptarthrus brevirostris, assembly GCA_964036015.1. Lineage (NCBI taxonomy): Eukaryota > Metazoa > Arthropoda > Insecta > Diptera > Asilidae > Leptarthrus > Leptarthrus brevirostris. Next base: position 109,927,999 of record OZ038375.1, read on the forward strand.
AATACACGGGCACAGAAGGCAACCATACAAATTTTATTTATGACGAAGAACGAAAATACGGAGAAATTCCCGTACGAATTTACTTGCTCTACTTGAAATCCTGCGGGCTGGGAATTGTCTTGATGTTCTTTGTGACAGCACTTATATGGCAATGCTTGCGTGTTTACACTGATGTTTGGCTGCAAGTGTGGACTGAAGCACCAGAAACACAAAATGTCATGTACTACTTTAATATGTATGCAATAATATCTTCATTCTGCATACTAATGTCTATTATATCAACGCCAGCTGGCCAGGTCGCTGGATGCAAAGCAAGAAAAGCTATCTTTGAGCATCTGCTTGAAACCATACTGAAAAAACCACTACACTTTTTTCAGACAACGCCTCTAGGGAGAATCATTAATAGATTCAGCAACGATATGTCTATCATAGATAAGGTAAGTCCTCTTTGGACATGGAAATCTCTTCCTTAATTTATTCATTCGTTCTATTTAACAGAAAATAGCAGCCACAAGTCAGCGACTGTTGCAGTTTACCCTTCTGTGCTTATGCGCGATATTAATTAATGTAAGCATAACACCTTGGTTCTTCCTGCTCACGATTCCCATCTGTGCTGCGTACTATGCAATTCAAAAATTCTATCGGTCCTCGTCCAGGTACAAGTGACAGAATAACTTCTGAAACCTTATTAAATTGTCGTAATTAATTTTCTTGGAATATTATCGACGAATATCTTATGTCCACGAAGTGAATCCACCTCTGATTTGCACTTGTTTGCAGGGAGCTGCAGCGTATTGAGAACATCACCAATTCACCTGTCATATCACATTTCACTGAAACAATACAAGGTCTGACAACAATACGAGCATATAGTCAAGAATCTCGATTTACAGAGACTCTGTTCAGACGTCTGGAGACAAACACTATTGCTTTTGTTATTCTCAACACGAGCAATAGGTGGCTGGGGGTGGCTTTGGTAAATCCTCACCGATACTTAGTCTATGTAATAGTGTAATTTATATCACTCTATAACTTTATTCTAGGACTGCTTGGGAGGTGTTATAGTGTTTGTTGCTATCGTAACTGCTTTGATTGCAGTTTCTATTAGCACCAGACCGAGCTTGAGTACATCAAAAGACGAACCGGAAACGTCATCACCGTCAGCATCCCTCGTTGGACTGGCCATAAACTACACCTTGCTTATTCCAATTTATCTCAATTGGGTCGTGAAACTCCTGGCTGATATGGAAATGTACGTGGGATCTGTGGAGCGTGTTGCATACTATGGCGACTGTGATGAAGTGCCGAACACAAATGAACCAATTTGTAAGTTTCATTTATTTTTGAGTTTGTTTACTTCTGGCGGAAGTTATGATGAATTTATGTTTGTTCAGAAACATTGTATTATTGTACAGTTGTTTGGGAGTTCTTGCTTGCAGGAGACTCTCATTCGAAAGAGGACGCCAAAAGCAATTAGTTTGGAAGGTTTCACTGGAAAGTATCTCAATTTGACGGAACTGGAACGATTTTTGTATTCCCTGGAAGCGTTTCGTTGATGAGTCATTTTTAATTCAATGCGCAATTTCCAGCCTGGAATATTATCCCAATCCACAGTTTAGAATACCTACTTTCAAATGGGCCTGGAAATTTTACTGGAATTCATCGAATTAATTATTTTTGAGAAGTCTGAAAATTGACTGGAAATGAGGCCATTGCAACGGTTTTTCGTCATTTTTTTCATGTTTCCAGGCTCCAGGGAACGGGAAAACCAACTAGACCACCATTTTTTGACATACTCTTTCGAATGGCATCAAAATTTTTGCAAAAAAAATTTCACTCAAAATCGACAAAAATCACTGGCCTATAGCCCATGATTTTTTTGGTGAAAAAAATTTTTTGTTACGAAATCAAATAAAAGGGGTCTCATTCGAAAGAGGACGCCAAAAGCAATTAGTTTGGAAGCTTTCACTGGAAAGTATCTCAATTTGACGGAACTGGAACGATTTTTGAATCTCCTGGAAGCGTTTCGTTGATGAGTCATTTTTAATTCAATGCGCAATTTCCAGCCTGGAATATTATCCCAATCCACAGTTTAGAATACCTACTTTCAAATGGTCCTGGAAATTTTACTGGAATTCATCGATTTAATTATTTTTGAGAAGTCTGAAAATTGACTGGAAATGAGGCCATTGCAACGGTTTTTCGTCATTTTTTTCATGTTTCCAGGCTCCAGGGAACGGGAAAACCAACTAGACCACCATTTTTTGACATACTCTTTCGAATGGCATCAAAATTTTTGCAAAAAAAATTTCACTCAAAATCGACAAAAATCACTGGCCTATAGCCCATGATTTTTTTGGTGAAAAAAATTTTTTGTTACGAAATCAAATAAAAGGGGTCTCATTCGAAAGAGGACGCCAAAAGCAATTAGTTTGGAAGCTTTCACTGGAAAGTATCTCAATTTGACGGAACTGGAACGATTTTTGAATCTCCTGGAAGCGTTTCGTTGATGAGTCATTTTTAATTCAATGCGCAATTTCCAGCCTGGAATATTATCCCAATCCACAGTTTAGAATACCTACTTTCAAATGGGCCTGGAAATTTTACTGGAATTCATCGAATTAATTATTTTTGAGAAGTCTGAAAATTGACTGGAAATGAGGCCATTGCAACGGTTTTTCGTCATTTTTTTCATGTTTCCAGGCTCCAGGGAACGGGAAAACCAACTAGACCACCATTTTTTGACATACTCTTTCGAATGGCATCAAAATTTTTGCAAAAAAAATTTCACTCAAAATCGACAAAAATCACTGGCCTATAGCCCATGATTTTTTTGGTGAAAAAAATTTTTTGTTACGAAATCAAATAAAAGGGGTCTCATTCGAAAGAGGACGCCAAAAGCAATTAGTTTGGAAGGTTTCACTGGAAAGTATCTCAATTTGACGGAACTGGAACGATTTTTGTATCTCCTGGAAGCGTTTCGTTGATGAGTCATTTTTAATTCAATGCGCAATTTCCAGCCTGGAAAATTATCCCAATCCACAGTTTAGAATACCTACTTTCAAATGGGCCTGGAAATTTTACTGGAATTCATCGAATTAATTATTTTTGAGCAGTCTGAAAATTGACTGGAAATGAGGCCATTGCAACGGTTTTTCGTCATTTTTTCCATGTTTCCAGGCTCCAGGGAACGGGAAAACCAACTAGACCACCATTTTTTGACATACTCTTACGAATGGCATCAAAATTTTTGCAAAAAAAATTTCACTCAAAATCGACAAAAATCACTGGCCTATAGCCCATGATTTTTTTGGTGAAAAAAATTTTTTGTTACGAAATCAAATAAAAGGGGTCTCATTCGAAAGAGGACGCCAAAAGCAATTAGTTTGGAAGGTTTCACTGGAAAGTATCTCAATTTGACGGAACTGGAACGATTTTTGTATCTCCTGGAAGCGTTTCGTTGATGAGTCATTTTTAATTCAATGCGCAATTTCCAGCCTGGAATATTATCCCAATCCACAGTTTAGAATACCTACTTTCAAATGGGCCTGGAAATTTTACTGGAATTCATCGAATTAATTATTTTTGAGCAGTCTGAAAATTGACTGGAAATGAGGCCATTGCAACGGTTTTTCGTCATTTTTTTCATGTTTCCAGGCTCCAGGTAACGGGAAAACCAACTAGACCACCATTTTTTGACATACTCTTTCGAATGGCATCAAAATTTTTGCAAAAAAAATTTCACTCAAAATCGACAAAAATCACTGGCCTATAGCCCATGATTTTTTTGGTGAAAAAAATTTTTTGTTACGAAATCAAATAAAAGGGGTCTCATTCGAAAGAGTACGCCAAAAGCAATTAGTTTGGAAGCCTTCACTGGAAAGTATCTCAATTTGACGGAACTGGAACGATTTTTGAATCTCCTGGAAGCGTTTCGTTGATGAGTCATTTTTAATTCAATGCGCAATTTCCAGCCTGGAATATTATCCCAATCCACAGTTTAGAATACCTACTTTCAAATGGGCCTGGAAATTTTACTGGAATTCATCGAATTAATTATTTTTGAGCAGTCTGAAAATTGACTGGAAATGAGGCCATTGCAACGGTTTTTCGTCATTTTTTTCATGTTTCCAGGCTCCAGGTAACGGGAAAACCAACTAGACCACCATTTTTTGACATACTCTTTCGAATGGCATCAAAATTTTTGCAAAAAAAATTTCACTCAAAATCGACAAAAATCACTGGCCTATAGCCCATGATTTTTTTGGTGAAAAAAATTTTTTGTTACGAAATCAAATAAAAGGGGTCTCATTCGAAAGAGTACGCCAAAAGCAATTAGTTTGGAAGCCTTCACTGGAAAGTATCTCAATTTGACGGAACTGGAACGATTTTTGAATCTCCTGGAAGCGTTTCGTTGATGAGTCATTTTTAATTCAATGCGCAATTTCCAGCCTGGAATATTATCCCAATCCACAGTTTAGAATACCTACTTTCAAATGGGCCTGGAAATTTTACTGGAATTCATCGAATTAATTATTTTTGAGAAGTCTGAAAATTGACTGGAAATGAGGCCATTGCAACGGTTTTTCGTCATTTTTTCCATGTTTCCAGGCTCCAGGGAACGGGAAAACCAACTAGACCACCATTTTTTGACATACTCTTTCGAATGGCATCAAAATTTTTGCAAAAAAAATTTCACTCAAAATCGACAAAAATCACTGGCCTATAGCCCATGATTTTTTTGGTGAAAAAAATTTTTTGTTACGAAATCAAATAAAAGGGGTCTCATTCGAAAGAGTACGCCAAAAGCAATTAGTTTGGAAGCCTTCACTGGAAAGTATCTCAATTTGACGGAACTGGAACGATTTTTGAATCTCCTGGAAGCGTTTCGTTGATGAGTCATTTTTAATTCAATGCGCAATTTCCAGCCTGGAATATTATCCCAATCCACAGTTTAGAATACCTACTTTCAAATGGGCCTGGAAATTTTACTGGAATTCATCGAATTAATTATTTTTGAGAAGTCTGAAAATTGACTGGAAATGAGGCCATTGCAACGGTTTTTCGTCATTTTTTCCATGTTTCCAGGCTCCAGGGAACGGGAAAACCAACTAGACCACCATTTTTTGACATACTCTTTCGAATGGCATCAAAATTTTTGCAAAAAAAATTTCACTCAAAATCGACAAAAATCACTGGCCTATAGCCCATGATTTTTTTGGTGAAAAAAATTTTTTGTTACGAAATCAAATAAAAGGGGTCTCATTCGAAAGAGTACGCCAAAAGCAATTAGTTTGGAAGCTTTCACTGGAAAGTATCTCAATTTGACGGAACTGGAACGATTTTTGTATCTCCTGGAAGCGTTTCGTTGATGAGTCATTTTTAATTCAATGCGCAATTTCCAGCCTGGAAAATTATCCCAATCCACAGTTTAGAATACCTACTTTCAAATGGGCCTGGAAATTTTACTGGAATTCATCGAATTAATTATTTTTGAGAAGTCTGAAAATTGACTGGAAATGAGGCCATTGCAACGGTTTTTCGTCATTTTTTTCATGTTTCCAGGCTCCAGGGAACGGGAAAACCAACTAGACCACCATTTTTTGACATACTCTTTCGAATGGCATCAACATTTTTGCAAAAAAAATTTCACTCAAAATCGACAAAAATCACTGGCCTATAACCCATGATTTTTTTGGTGAAAAAAATTTTTTGTTACGAAATCAAATAAAAGGGGTCTCATTCGAAAGAGTACGCCAAAAGCAATTAGTTTGAAAGCTTTCACTGGAAAGTATCTCAATTTGACGGAACTGGAACGATTTTTGTATCTCCTGGAAGCGTTTCGTTGATGAGTCATTTTTAATTCAATGCGCAATTTCCAGCCTGGAAAATTATCCCAATCCACAGTTTAGAATACCTACTTTCAAATGGGCCTGGAAATTTTACTGGAATTCATCGAATTAATTATTTTTGAGAAGTCTGAAAATTGACTGGAAATGAGGCCATTGCAACGGTTTTTCGTCATTTTTTTCATGTTTCCAGGCTCCAGGGAACGGGAAAACCAACTAGACCACCATTTTTTGACATACTCTTTCGAATGGCATCAACATTTTTGCAAAAAAAATTTCACTCAAAATCGACAAAAATCACTGGCCTATAACCCATGATTTTTTTGGTGAAAAAAATTTTTTGTTACGAAATCAAATAAAAGGGGTCTCATTCGAAAGAGTACGCCAAAAGCAATTAGTTTGGAAGCTTTCACTGGAAAGTATCTCAATTTGACGGAACTGGAACGATTTTTGTATCTCCTGGAAGCGTTTCGTTGATGAGTCATTTTTAATTCAATGCGCAATTTCCAGCCTGGAAAATTATCCCAATCCACAGTTTAGAATACCTACTTTCAAATGGGCCTGGAAATTTTACTGGAATTCATCGAATTAATTATTTTTGAGAAGTCTGAAAATTGACTGGAAATGAGGCCATTGCAACGGTTTTTCGTCATTTTTTTCATGTTTCCAGGCTCCAGGGAACGGGAAAACCAACTAGACCACCATTTTTTGACATACTCTTTCGAATGGCATCAACATTTTTGCAAAAAAAATTTCACTCAAAATCGACAAAAATCACTGGCCTATAGCCCATGATTTTTTTGGTGAAAAAAATTTTTTGTTACGAAATCAAATAAAAGGGGTCTCATTCGAAAGAGGACGCCAAAAGCAATTAGTTTGGAAGGTTTCACTGGAAAGTATCTCAATTTGACGGAACTGGAACGATTTTTGTATCTCCTGGAAGCGTTTCGTTGATGAGTCATTTTTAATTCAATGCGCAATTTCCAGCCTGGAAAATTATCCCAATCCACAGTTTAGAATACCTACTTTCAAATGGGCCTGGAAATTTTACTGGAATTCATCGAATTAATTATTTTTGAGAAGTCTGAAAATTGACTGGAAATGAGGCCATTGCAACGGTTTTTCGTCATTTTTTCCATGTTTCCAGCCTCCAGGGAACGGGAAAACCAACTAGACCACCATTTTTTGACATACTCTTTCGAATGGCATCAAAATTTTTGCAAAAAAAATTTCACTCAAAATCGACAAAAATCACTGGCCTATAGCCCATGATTTTTTTGGTGAAAAAACTTTTTTGTTACGAAATCAAATAAAAGGGGTCTCATTCGAAAGAGGACGCCAAAAGCAATTAGTTTGGAAGGTTTCACTGGAAAGTATCTCAATTTGACGGAACTGGAACGATTTTTGTATCTCCTGAAAGCGTTTTGTTGATGAGTCATTTTTAATTCAATGCGCAATTTCCAGCCTGGAAAATTATCCCAATCCACAGTTTAGAATACCTACTTTCAAATGGGCCTGGAAATTTTACTGGAATTCATCGAATTAATTATTTTTGAGAAGTCTGAAAATTGACTGGAAATGAGGCCATTGCAACGGTTTTTCGTCATTTTTTTCATGTTTCCAGGCTCCAGGGAACGGGAAAACCAACTAGACCACCATTTTTTGACATACTCTTTCGAATGGCATCAAAATTTTTGCAAAAAAAATTTCACTCAAAATCGACAAAAATCACTGGCCTATAGCCCATGATTTTTTTGGTGAAAAAAATTTTTTGTTACGAAATCAAATAAAAGGGGTCTCATTCGAAAGAGGACGCCAAAAGCAATTAGTTTGGAAGGTTTCACTGGAAAGTATCTCAATTTGACGGAACTGGAACGATTTTTGTATCTCCTGGAAGCGTTTCGTTGATGAGTCATTTTTAATTCAATGCGCAATTTCCAGCCTGGAAAATTATCCCAATCCACAGTTTAGAATACCTACTTTCAAATGGGCCTGGAAATTTTACTGGAATTCATCGAATTAATTATTTTTGAGCAGTCTGAAAATTGACTGGAAATGAGGCCATTGCAACGGTTTTTCTTCATTTTTTCCATGTTTCCAGGCTCCAGGGAACGGGAAAACCAACTAGACCACCATTTTTTGACATACTTTTTCGAATGGCATCAAAATTTTTGCAAAAAAAATTTCACTCAAAATCGACAAAAATCACTGGCCTATAGCCCATGATTTTTTTGGTGAAAAAAATTTTTTGTTACGAAATCAAATAAAAGGGGTCTCATTCGAAAGAGGACGCCAAAAGCAATTAGTTTGGAAGGTTTCACTGGAAAGTATCTCAATTTGACGGAACTGGAACGATTTTTGTATCTCCCGGAAGCGTTTCGTTGATGAGTCATTTTTAATTCAATGCGCAATTTCCAGCCTGGAAAATTATCCCAATCCACAGTTTAGAATACCTACTTTCAAATGGGCCTGGAAATTTTACTGGAATTCATCGAATTAATTATTTTTGAGAAGTCTGAAAATTGACTGGAAATGAATCCATTGCAACGGTTTTTCGTCATTTTTTTCATGTTTCCAGGCTCCAGGGAACGGGAAAACCAACTAGACCACCATTTTTTGACATACTCTTTCGAATGGCATCAAAATTTTTGCAAAAAAAATTTCACTCAAAATCGACAAAAATCACTGGCCTATAATAGCCCATGATTTTTTTGGTGAAAAAAATTTTTTGTTACGAAATCAAATAAAAGGGGTCTCATTCGAAAGAGGACGCCAAAAGCAATTAGTTTGGAAGGTTTCACTGGAAAGTATCTCAATTTGACGGAACTGGAACGATTTTTGTATCTCCCGGAAGCGTTTCGTTGATGAGTCATTTTTAATTCAATGCGCAATTTCCAGCCTGGAAAATTATCCCAATCCACAGTTTAGAATACCTACTTTCAAATGGGCCTGGAAATTTTACTGGAATTCATCGAATTAATTATTTTTGAGAAGTCTGAAAATTGACTGGAAATGAATCCATTGCAACGGTTTTTCGTCATTTTTTTCATGTTTCCAGGCTCCAGGGAACGGGAAAACCAACTAGACCACCATTTTTTGACATACTCTTTCGAATGGCATCAAAATTTTTGCAAAAAAAATTTCACTCAAAATCGACAAAAATCACTGGCCTATAATAGCCCATGATTTTTTTGGTGAAAAAAATTTTTTGTTACGAAATCAAATAAAAGGGGTCTCATTCGAAAGAGGACGCCAAAAGCAATTAGTTTGGAAGGTTTCACTGGAAAGTATCTCAATTTGACGGAACTGGAACGATTTTTGTATCTCCCGGAAGCGTTTCGTTGATGAGTCATTTTTAATTCAATGCGCAATTTCCAGCCTGGAAAATTATCCCAATCCACAGTTTAGAATACCTACTTTCAAATGGGCCTGGAAATTTTACTGGAATTCATCGAATTAATTATTTTTGAGAAGTCTGAAAATTGACTGGAAATGAGGCCATTGCAACGGTTTTTCGTCATTTTTTCCATGTTTCCAGGCTCCAGGGAACGGGAAAACCAACTAGACCACCATTTTTTGACATACTCTTTCGAATGGCATCAAAATTTTTGCAAAAAAAATTTCACTCAAAATCGACAAAAATCACTGGCCTATAGCCCATGATTTTTTTGGTGAAAAAAATTTTTTGTTACGAAATCAAATAAAAGGGGTCTCATTCGAAAGAGGACGCCAAAAGCAATTAGTTTGGAAGGTTTCACTGGAAAGTATCTCAATTTGACGGAACTGGAACGATTTTTGTATCTCCTGGAAGCGTTTCGTTGATGAGTCATTTTTAATTCAATGCGCAATTTCCAGCCTGGAAAATTATCCCAATCCACAGTTTAGAATACCTACTTTCAAATGGGCCTGGAAATTTTACTGGAATTCATCGAATTAATTATTTTTGAGAAGTCTGAAAATTGACTGGAAATGAGGCCATTGCAACGGTTTTTCGTCATTTTTTCCATGTTTCCAGCCTCCAGGGAACGGGAAAACCAACTAGACCACCATTTTTTGACATACTCTTTCGAATGGCATCAAAATTTTTGCAAAAAAAATTTCACTCAAAATCGACAAAAATCACTGGCCTATAGCCCATGATTTTTTTGGTGAAAAAAATTTTTTGTTACGAAATCAAATAAAAGGGGTCTCATTCGAAAGAGGACGCCAAAAGCAATTAGTTTGGAAGGTTTCACTGGAAAGTATCTCAATTTGACGGAACTGGAACGATTTTTGTATCTCCTGGAAGCGTTTCGTTGAGGAGTCATTTTTAATTCAATGCGCAATTTCCAGCCTGGAAAATTATCCCAATCCACAGTTTAGAATACCTACTTTCAAATGGGCCTGGAAATTTTACTGGAATTCATCGAATTAATTATTTTTGAGAAGTCTGAAAATTGACTGGAAATGAGGCCATTGCAACGGTTTTTCGTCATTTTTTTCATGTTTCCAGGCTCCAGGGAACGGGAAAACCAACTAGACCACCATTTTTTGACATACTCTTTCGAATGGCATCAAAATTTTTGCAAAAAAATTTCACTCAAAATCGACAAAAATCACTGGCCTATAGCCCATGATTTTTTTGGTGAAAAAACTTTTTTGTTACGAAATCAAATAAAAGGGGTCTCATTCGAAAGAGGACGCCAAAAGCAATTAGTTTGGAAGCTTTCACTGGAAAGTATCTCAATTTGACGGAACTGGAACGATTTTTGTATCTCCTGGAAGCGTTTTGTTGATGAGTCATTTTTAATTCAATGCGCAATTTCCAGCCTGGAAAATTATCCCAATCCACAGTTTAGAATACCTACTTTCAAATGGGCCTGGAAATTTTACTGGAATTCATCGAATTAATTATTTTTGAGAAGTCTGAAAATTGACTGGAAATGAGGCCATTGCAACGGTTTTTCGTCATTTTTTTCATGTTTCCAGGCTCCAGGGAACGGGAAAACCAACTAGACCACCATTTTTTGACATACTCTTTCGAATGGCATCAAAATTTTTGCAAAAAAAATTTCACTCAAAATCGACAAAAATCACTGGCCTATAGCCCATGATTTTTTTGGTGAACAAAATTTTTTGTTACGAAATCAAATAAAAGGGGTCTCATTCGAAAGAGGACGCCAAAAGCAATTAGTTTGGAAGGTTTCACTGGAAAGTATCTCAATTTGACGGAACTGGAACGATTTTTGTATCTCCTGGAAGCGTTTCGTTGATGAGTCATTTTTAATTCAATGCGCAATTTCCAGCCTGGAAAATTATCCCAATCCACAGTTTAGAATACCTACTTTCAAATGGGCCTGGAAATTTTACTGGAATTCATCGAATTAATTATTTTTGAGAAGTCTGAAAATTGACTGGAAATGAGGCCATTGCAACGGTTTTTCTTCATTTTTTCCATGTTTCCAGGCTCCAGGGAACGGGAAAACCAACTAGACCACCATTTTTTGACATACTTTTTCGAATGGCATCAACATTTTTGCAAAAAAAATTTCACTCAAAATCGACAAAAATCACTGGCCTATAGCCCATGATTTTTTTGGTGAAAAAAATTTTTTGTTACGAAATCAAATAAAAGGGGTCTCATTCGAAAGAGGACGCCAAAAGCAATTAGTTTGGAAGGTTTCACTGGAAAGTATCTCAATTTGACGGAACTGGAACGATTTTTGTATCTCCCGGAAGCGTTTCGTTGATGAGTCATTTTTAATTCAATGCGCAATTTCCAGCCTGGAAAATTATCCCAATCCACAGTTTAGAATACCTACTTTCAAATGGGCCTGGAAATTTTACTGGAATTCATCGAATTAATTATTTTTGAGCAGTCTGAAAATTGACTGGAAATGAATCCATTGCAACGGTTTTTCGTCATTTTTTTCATGTTTCCAGGCTCCAGGGAACGGGAAAACCAACTAGACCACCATTTTTTGACATACTCTTTCGAATGGCATCAAAATTTTTGCAAAAAAAATTTCACTCAAAATCGACAAAAATCACTGGCCTATAGCCCATGATTTTTTTGGTGAAAAAAATTTTTTGTTACGAAATCAAATAAAAGGGGTCTCATTCGAAAGAGGACGCCAAAAGCAATTAGTTTGGAAGGTTTCACTGGAAAGTATCTCAATTTGACGGAACTGGAACGATTTTTGTATCTCCCGGAAGCGTTTCGTTGATGAGTCATTTTTAATTCAATGCGCAATTTCCAGCCTGGAAAATTATCCCAATCCACAGTTTAGAATACCTACTTTCAAATGGGCCTGGAAATTTTACTGGAATTCATCGAATTAATTATTTTTGAGAAGTCTGAAAATTGACTGGAAATGAATCCATTGCAACGGTTTTTCGTCATTTTTTTCATGTTTCCAGGCTCCAGGGAACGGGAAAACCAACTAGACCACCATTTTTTGACATACTCTTTCGAATGGCATCAAAATTTTTGCAAAAAAAATTTCAATCAAAATCGACAAAAATCACTGGCCTATAGCCCATGATTTTTTTGGTGAAAAAAATTTTTTGTTACGAAATCAAATAAAAGGGGTCTCATTCGAAAGAGGACGCCAAAAGCAATTAGTTTGGAAGGTTTCACTGGAAAGTATCTCAATTTGACGGAACTGGAACGATTTTTGTATCTCCTGGAAGCGTTTCGTTGATGAGTCATTTTTAATTCAATGCGCAATTTCCAGCCTGGAATATTATCCCAATCCACAGTTTAGAATACCTACTTTCAAATGGGCCTGGAAATTTTACTGGAATTCATCGAATTAATTATTTTTGAGAAGTCTGAAAATTGACTGGAAATGAGGCCATTGCAACGGTTTTTCGTCATTTTTTTCATGTTTCCAGGCTCCAGGGAACGGGAAAACCAACTAGACCACCATTTTTTGACATACTCTTTCGAATGGCATCAAAATTTTTGCAAAAAAAATTTCACTCAAAATCGACAAAAATCACTGGCCTATAGCCCATGATTTTTTTGGTGAAAAAAATTTTTTGTTACGAAATCAAATAAAAGGGGTCTCATTCGAAAGAGGACGCCAAAAGCAATTAGTTTGGAAGGTTTCACTGGAAAGTATCTCAATTTGACGGAACTGGAACGATTTTTGTATCTCCTGGAAGCGTTTCGTTGATGAGTCATTTTTAATTCAATGCGCAATTTCCAGCCTGGAAAATTATCCCAATCCACAGTTTAGAATACCTACTTTCAAATGGGCCTGGAAATTTTACTGGAATTCATCGAATTAATTATTTTTGAGAAGTCTGAAAATTGACTGGAAATGAGGCCATTGCAACGGTTTTTCGTCATTTTTTCCATGTTTCCAGCCTCCAGGGAACGGGAAAACCAACTAGACCACCATTTTTTGACATACTCTTTCGAATGGCATCAAAATTTTTGCAAAAAAAATTTCACTCAAAATCGACAAAAATCACTGGCCTATAGCCCATGATTTTTTTGGTGAAAAAAATTTTTTGTTACGAAATCAAATAAAAGGGGTCTCATTCGAAAGAGTACGCCAAAAGCAATTAGTTTGGAAGCTTTCACTGGAAAGTATCTCAATTTGACGGAACTGGAACGATTTTTGTATCTCCTGGAAGCGTTTCGTTGATGAGTCATTTTTAATTCAATGCGCAATTTCCAGCCTGGAAAATTATCCCAATCCACAGTTTAGAATACCTACTTTCAAATGGGCCTGGAAATTTTACTGGAATTCATCGAATTAATTATTTTTGAGAAGTCTGAAAATTGACTGGAAATGAGGCCATTGCAACGGTTTTTCGTCATTTTTTCCATGTTTCCAGGCTCCAGGGAACGGGAAAACCAACTAGACCACCATTTTTTGACATACTCTTTCGAATGGCATCAAAATTTTTGCAAAAAAAATTTCACTCAAAATCGACAAAAATCACTGGCCTATAGCCCATGATTTTTTTGGTGAAAAAAATTTTTTGTTACGAAATCAAATAAAAGGGGTCTCATTCGAAAGAGTACGCCAAAAGCAATTAGTTTGGAAGCTTTCACTGGAAAGTATCTCAATTTGACGGAACTGGAACGATTTTTGTATCTCCTGGAAGCGTTTCGTTGATGAGTCATTTTTAATTCAATGCGCAATTTCCAGCCTGGAAAATTATCCCAATCCACAGTTTAGAATACCTACTTTCAAATGGGCCTGGAAATTTTACTGGAATTCATCGAATTAATTATTTTTGAGAAGTCTGAAAATTGACTGGAAATGAGGCCATTGCAACGGTTTTTCGTCATTTTTTCCATGTTTCCAGCCTCCAGGGAACGGGAAAACCAACTAGACCACCATTTTTTGACATACTCTTTCGAATGGCATCAAAATTTTTGCAAAAAAAATTTCACTCAAAATCGACAAAAATCACTGGCCTATATATAGCCCATGATTTTTTTGGTGAAAAAAATTTTTTGTTACGAAATCAAATAAAAGGGGTCTCATTCGAAAGAGTACGCCAAAAGCAATTAGTTTGGAAGCTTTCACTGGAAAGTATCTCAATTTGACGGAACTGGAACGATTTTTGTATCTCCTGGAAGCGTTTCGTTGATGAGTCATTTTTAATTCAATGCGCAATTTCCAGCCTGGAAAATTATCCCAATCCACAGTTTAGAATACCTACTTTCAAATGGGCCTGGAAATTTTACTGGAATTCATCGAATTAATTATTTTTGAGAAGTCTGAAAATTGACTGGAAATGAGGCCATTGCAACGGTTTTTCGTCATTTTTTCCATGTTTCCAGCCTCCAGGGAACGGGAAAACCAACTAGACCACCATTTTTTGACATACTCTTTCGAATGGCATCAAAATTTTTGCAAAAAAAATTTCACTCAAAATCGACAAAAATCACTGGCCTATAGCCCATGATCTTTTTGGTGAAAAAAATTTTTTGTTACGAAATCAAATAAAAGGGGTCTCATTCGAAAGAGGACGCCAAAAGCAATTAGTTTGGAAGGTTTCACTGGAAAGTATCTCAATTTGACGGAACTGGAACGATTTTTGTATCTCCTGGAAGCGTTTCGTTGAGGAGTCATTTTTAATTCAATGCGCAATTTCCAGCCTGGAAAATTATCCCAATCCACAGTTTAGAATACCTACTTTCAAATGGGCCTGGAAATTTTACTGGAATTCATCGAATTAATTATTTTTGAGAAGTCTGAAAATTGACTGGAAATGAGGCCATTGCAACGGTTTTTCGTCATTTTTTTCATGTTTCCAGGCTCCAGGGAACGGGAAAACCAACTAGACCACCATTTTTTGACATACTCTTTCGAATGGCATCAAAATTTTTGCAAAAAAAATTTCACTCAAAATCGACAAAAATCACTGGCCTATAGCCCATGATTTTTTTGGTGAAAAAAATTTTTTGTTACGAAATCAAATAAAAGGGGTCTCATTCGAAAGAGGACGCCAAAAGCAATTAGTTTGGAAGGTTTCACTGGAAAGTATCTCAATTTGACGGAACTGGAACGATTTTTGTATCTCCTGGAAGCGTTTCGTTGAGGAGTCATTTTTAATTCAATGCGCAATTTCCAGCCTGGAAAATTATCCCAATCCACAGTTTAGAATACCTACTTTCAAATGGGCCTGGAAATTTTACTGGAATTCATCGAATTAATTATTTTTGAAAAGTCTGAAAATTGACTGGAAATGAGGCCATTGCAACGGTTTTTCGTCATTTTTTCCATGTTTCCAGCCTCCAGGGAACGGGAAAACCAACTAGACCACCATTTTTTGACATACTCTTTCGAATGGCATCAAAATTTTTGCAAAAAAAATTTCACTCAAAATCGACAAAAATCACTGGCCTATAGCCCATGATTTTTTTGGTGAAAAAATTTTTTTGTTACGAAATCAAATAAAAGGGGTCTCATTCGAAAGAGGACGCCAAAAGCAATTAGTTTGGAAGGTTTCACTGGAAAGTATCTCAATTTGACGGAACTGGAACGATTTTTGTATCTCCCGGAAGCGTTTCGTTGATGAGTCATTTTTAATTCAATGCGCAATTTCCAGCCTGGAAAATTATCCCAATCCACAGTTTAGAATATCTACTTTCAAATGGGCCTGGAAATTTTACTGGAATTCATCGAATTAATTATTTTTGAGAAGTCTGAAAATTGACTGGAAATGAATCCATTGCAACGGTTTTTCGTCATTTTTTTCATGTTTCCAGGCTCCAGGGAACGGGAAAACCAACTAGACCACCATTTTTTGACATACTCTTTCGAATGGCATCAAAATTTTTGCAAAAAAAATTTCACTCAAAATCGACAAAAATCACTGGCCTATAATAGCCCATGATTTTTTTGGTGAAAAAAATTTTTTTTTACGAAATCAAATAAAAGGGGTCTCATTCGAAAGAGGACGCCAAAAGCAATTAGTTTGGAAGGTTTCACTGGAAAGTATCTCAATTTGACGGAACTGGAACGATTTTTGTATCTCCCGGAAGCGTTTCGTTGATGAGTCATTTTTAATTCAATGCGCAATTTCCAGCCTGGAAAATTATCCCAATCCACAGTTTAGAATACCTACTTTCAAATGGGCCTGGAAATTTTACTGGAATTCATCGAATTAATTATTTTTGAGCAGTCTGAAAATTGACTGGAAATGAGGCCATTGCAACGGTTTTTCGTCATTTTTTCCATGTTTCCAGGCTCCAGGGAACGGGAAAACCAACTAGACCACCATTTTTTGACATACTCTTTCGAATGGCATCAAAATTTTTGCAAAAAAAATTTCACTCAAAATCGACAAAAATCACTGGCCTATAGCCCATGATTTTTTTGGTGAAAAAAATTTTTTGTTACGAAATCAAATAAAAGGGGTCTCATTCGAAAGAGGACGCCAAAAGCAATTAGTTTGGAAGCTTTCACTGGAAAGTATCTCAATTTGACGGAACTGGAACGATTTTTGTATCTCCTGGAAGCGTTTCGTTGATGAGTCATTTTTAATTCAATGCGCAATTTCCAGCCTGGAAAATTATCCCAATCCACAGTTTAGAATACCTACTTTCAAATGGGCCTGGAAATTTTACTGGAATTCATCGAATTAATTATTTTTGAGAAGTCTGAAAATTGACTGGAAATGAGGCCATTGCAACGGTTTTTCGTCATTTTTTTCATGTTTCCAGGCTCCAGGAAACGGGAAAACCAACTAGACCACCATTTTTTGACATACTCTTTCGAATGGCATCAAAATTTTTGCAAAAAAAATTTCACTCAAAATCGACAAAAATCACTGGCCTATAGCCCATGATTTTTTTGGTGAAAAAAATTTTTTGTTACGAAATCAAATAAAAGGGGTCTCATTCGAAAGAGGACGCCAAAAGCAATTAGTTTGGAAGGTTTCACTGGAAAGTATCTCAATTTGACGGAACTGGAACGATTTTTGTATCTCCTGGAAGCGTTTCGTTGATGAGTCATTTTTAATTCAATGCGCAATTTCCAGCCTGGAAAATTATCCCAATCCACAGTTTAGAATACCTACTTTCAAATGGGCCTAGAAATTTTACTGGAATTCATCGAATTAATTATTTTTGAGCAGTCTGAAAATTGACTGGAAATGAGGCCATTGCAACGGTTTTTCATCATTTTTTCCATGTTTCCAGGCTCCAGGGAACGGGAAAACCAACTAGACCACCATTTTTTGACATACTCTTTCGAATGGCATCAAAATTTTTGCAAAAAAAATTTCACTCAAAATCGACAAAAATCACTGGCCTATAGCCCATGATTTTTTTGGTGAAAAAAATTTTTTGTTACGAAATCAAATAAAAGGGGTCTCATTCGAAAGAGGACGCCAAAAGCAATTAGTTTGGAAGGTTTCACTGGAAAGTATCTCAATTTGACGGAACTGGAACGATTTTTGTATCTCCTGGAAGCGTTTCGTTGATGAGTCATTTTTAATTCAATGCGCAATTTCCAGCCTGGAAAATTATCCCAATCCACAGTTTAGAATACCTACTTTCAAATGGGCCTGGAAATTTTACTGGAATTCATCGAATTAATTATTTTTGAGAAGTCTAAAAATTGACTGGAAATGAGGCCATTGCAACGGTTTTTCGTCATTTTTTTCATGTTTCCAGGCTCCAGGGAACGGGAAAACCAACTAGACCACCATTTTTTGACATACCAAAAGCAAATAGTTCGGAAGGTTTCACTGGAAAGTATCTCAATTTGACGGAACTGGAACGATTTTTGTATCTCCTGGAAGCGTTTCGTTGATGAGTCATTTTTAATTCAATGCGCAATTTCCAGCCTGGAAAATTATCCCAATCCACAGTTTAGAATATCTACTTTCAAATGGGCCTGGAAATTTTACTGGAATTCATCGAATTAATTATTTTTGAGCAGTCTGAAAATTGACTGGAAATGAGGCCATTGCAATGGTTTTTCATCATTTTTTCCATGTTTCCAGGCTCCAGGGAACGGGAAAACCAACTAGACCACCATTTTTTGACATACTCTTTCGAATGGCATCAAAATTTTTGCAAAAAAAATTTCACTCAAAATCGACAAAAATCACTGGCCTATAGCCCATGATTTTTTTGGTGAAAAAAATTTTTTGTTACGAAATCAAAAAAAAAGGGGTCTCATTCGAAAGAGGACGCCAAAAGCAATTAGTTTGGAAGGTTTCACTGGAAAGTATCTCAATTTGACGGAACTGGAACGATTTTTGTATCTCCTGGAAGCGTTTCGTTGATGAGTCATTTTTAATTCAATGCGCAATTTCCAGCCTGGAAAATTATCCCAATCCACAGTTTAGAATACCTACTTTCAAATGGGCCTGGAAATTTTACTGGAATTCATCGAATTAATTATTTTTGAGCAGTCTGAAAATTGACTGGAAATGAGGCCATTGCAACGGTTTTTCATCATTTTTTCCATGTTTCCAGGCTCCAGGGAACGGGAAAACCAACTAGACCACCATTTTTTGACATACTCTTTCGAATGGCATCAAAATTTTTGCAAAAAAAATTTCACTCAAAATCGACAAAAATCACTGGCCAATAGCCCATGATTTTTTTGGTAAAAAAAATTTTTTGTTACGAAATCAAATAAAAGGGGTCTCATTCGAAAGAGGACGCCAAAAGCAATTAGTTCGGAAGGTTTCACTGGAAAGTATCTCAATTTGACGGAACTGGAACGATTTTTGTATCTCCTGGAAGCGTTTCGTTGATGAGTCATTTTTAATTCAATGCGCAATTTCCAGCCTGGAAAATTATCCCAATCCACAGTTTAGAATACCTACTTTCAAATGGGCCTGGAAATTTTACTGGAATTCATCGAATTAATTATTTTTGAGCAGTCTGAAAATTGACTGGAAATGAGGCCATTGCAACGGTTTTTCGTCATTTTTTCCATGTTTCCAGGCTCCAGGGAACGGGAAAACCAACTAGACCACCATTTTTTGACATACTCTTTCGAATGGCATCAAAATTTTTGCAAAAAAATTTCACTCAAAATCGACAAAAATCACTGGCCTATAGCCCATGATTTTTTTGGTGAAAAAAATTTTTTGTTACGAAATCAAATAAAAGGGGTCTCATTCGAAAGAGGACGCCAAAAGCAATTAGTTTGGAAGGTTTCACTGGAAAGTATCTCAATTTGACGGAACTGGAACGATTTTTGTATCTCCTGGAAGCGTTTCGTTGATGAGTCATTTTTAATTCAATGCGCAATTTCCAGCCTGGAAAATTATCCCAATCCACAGTTTAGAATATCTACTTTCAAATGGGCCTGGCAATTTTACTGGAATTCATCGAATTAATTATTTTTAGCAGTCTGAAAATTGACTGGAAATGAGGCCATTGCAACGGTTTTTCGTCATTTTTTCCATGTTTCCAGCCTCCAGGGAACGGGAAAACCAACTAGACCACAATTTTTTGACATACTCTTTCGAATGGCATCAAAATTTTTGCAAAAAAAATTTCACTCAAAATCGACAAAAATCACTGGCCTATAGCCCATGATTTTTTTGGTGAAAAAAATTTTTTGTTACGAAATCAAATAAAAGGGGTCTCATTCGAAAGAGGACGCCAAAAGCAATTAGTTCGGAAGGTTTCACTGGAAAGTATCTCAATTTGACGGAACTGGAACGATTTTTGTATCTCCTGGAAGCGTTTCGTTGATGAGTCATTTTTAATTCAATGCGCAATTTCCAGCCTGGAAAATTATCCCAATCCACAGTTTAGAATATCTACTTTCAAATGGGCCTGGAAATTTTACTGGAATTCATCGAATTAATTATTTTTGAGCAGTCTGAAAATTGACTGGAAATGAGGCCATTGCAATGGTTTTTCATCATTTTTTCCATGTTTCCAGGCTCCAGGGAACGGGAAAACCAACTAGACCACCATTTTTTGACATACTCTTTCGAATGGCATCAAAATTTTTGCAAAAAAAATTTCACTCAAAATCGACAAAAATCACTGGCCTATAGCCCATGATTTTTTTGGTGAAAAAAATTTTTTGTTACGAAATCAAATAAAAGGGGTCTCATTCGAAAGAGGACGCCAAAAGCAATTAGTTTGGAAGGTTTCACTGGAAAGTATCTCAATTTGACGGAACTGGAACGATTTTTGTATCTCCTGGAAGCGTTTCGTTGATGAGTCATTTTTAATTCAATGCGCAATTTCCAGCCTGGAAAATTATCCCAATCCACAGTTTAGAATACCTACTTTCAAATGGGCCTGGAAATTTTACTGGAATTCATCGAATTAATTATTTTTGAGAAGTCTAAAAATTGACAGGAAATGAGGCCATTGCAACGGTTTTTCGTCATTTTTTTCATGTTTCCAGGCTCCAGGGAACGGGAAAACCAACTAGACCACCATTTTTTGACATACTCTTTCGAATGGCATCAAAATTTTTGCAAAAAAAATTTCACTCAAAATCGACAAAAATCACTGGCCTATAGCCCATGATTTTTTTGGTGAAAAAAATTTTTTGTTACGAAATCAAATAAAAGGGGTCTCATTCGAAAGAGGACGCCAAAAGCAATTAGTTTGGAAGGTTTCACTGGAAAGTATCTCAATTTGACGGAACTGGAACGATTTTTGTATCTCCTGGAAGCGTTTCGTTGATGAGTCATTTTTAATTCAATGCGCAATTTCCAGCCTGGAAAATTATCCCAATCCACAGTTTAGAATACCTACTTTCAAATGGGCCTGGAAATTTTACTGGAATTCATCGAATTAATTATTTTTGAGCAGTCTGAAAATTGACTGGAAATGAGGCCATTGCAACGGTTTTTCATCATTTTTTCCATGTTTCCAGGCTCCAGGGAACGGGAAAACCAACTAGACCACAATTTTTTGACATACTCTTTCGAATGGCATCAAAATTTTTGCAAAAAAAATTTCACTCAAAATCGACAAACATCACTGGCCTATAGCCCATGATTTTTTTGGTGAAAAAAATTTTTTGTTACGAAATCAAATAAAAGGGGTCTCATTCGAAAGAGGACGCCAAAAGCAATTAGTTCGGAAGGTTTCACTGGAAAGTATCTCAATTTGACGGAACTGGAACGATTTTTGTATCTCCTGGAAGCGTTTCGTTGATGAGTCATTTTTAATTCAATGCGCAATTTCCAGCCTGGAAAATTATCCCAATCCACAGTTTAGAATATCTACTTTCAAATGGGCCTGGAAATTTTACTGGAATTCATCGAATTAATTATTTTTGAGAAGTCTAAAAATTGACTGGAAATGAGGCCATTGCAACGGTTTTTCGTCATTTTTTTCATGTTTCCAGGCTCCAGGGAACGGGAAAACCAACTAGACCACCATTTTTTGACATACTCTTTCGAATGGCATCAAAATTTTTGCAAAAAAAATTTCACTCAAAATCGACAAACATCACTGGCCTATAGCCCATGATTTTTTTGGTGAAAAAAATTTTTTGTTACGAAATCAAATAAAAGGGGTCTCATTCGAAAGAGGACGCCAAAAGCAATTAGTTCGGAAGGTTTCACTGGAAAGTATCTCAATTTGACGGAACTGGAACGATTTTTGTATCTCCTGGAAGCGTTTCGTTGATGAGTCATTTTTAATTCAATGCGCAATTTCCAGCCTGGAAAATTATCCCAATCCACAGTTTAGAATATCTACTTTCAAATGGGCCTGGAAATTTTACTGGAATTCATCGAATTAATTATTTTTGAGCAGTCTGAAAATTGACTGGAAATGAGGCCATTGCAACGGTTTTTCGTCATTTTTTCCATGTTTCCAGCCTCCAGGGAACGGGAAAACCAACTAGACCACAATTTTTTGACATACTCTTTCGAATGGCATCAAAATTTTTGCAAAAAAAATTTCACTCAAAATCGACAAACATCACTGGCCTATAGCCCATGATTTTTTTGGTGAAAAAAATTTTTTGTTACGAAATCAAATAAAAGGGGTCTCATTCGAAAGAGGACGCCAAAAGCAATTAGTTTGGAAGGTTTCACTGGAAAGTATCTCAATTTGACGGAACTGGAACGATTTTTGTATCTCCTGGAAGCGTTTCGTTGATGAGTCATTTTTAATTCAATGCGCAATTTCCAGCCTGGAAAATTATCCCAATCCACAGTTTAGAATATCTACTTTCAAATGGGCCTGGAAATTTTACTGGAATTCATCGAATTAATTATTTTTGAGCAGTCTGAAAATTGACTGGAAATGAGGCCATTGCAATGGTTTTTCATCATTTTTTCCATGTTTCCAGGCTCCAGGGAACGGGAAAACCAACTAGACCACCATTTTTTGACATACTCTTTCGAATGGCATCAAAATTTTTGCAAAAAAAATTTCACTCAAAATCGACAAAAATCACTGGCCTATAGCCCATGATTTTTTTGGTGAAAAAAATTTTTTGTTACGAAATCAAAAAAAAAGGGGTCTCATTCGAAAGAGGACGCCAAAAGCAATTAGTTTGGAAGGTTTCACTGGAAAGTATCTCAATTTGACGGAACTGGAACGATTTTTGTATCTCCTGGAAGCGTTTCGTTGATGAGTCATTTTTAATTCAATGCGCAATTTCCAGCCTGGAATATTATCCCAATCCACAGTTTAGAATACCTACTTTCAAATGGGCCTGGAAATTTTACTGGAATTCATCGAATTAATTATTTTTAAGCAGTCTGAAAATTGACTGGAAATGAGGCCATTGCAACGGTTTTTCATCATTTTTTCCATGTTTCCAGGCTCCAGGGAACGGGAAAACCAACTAGACCACCATTTTTTGACATACTCTTTCGA
Source organism: Leptarthrus brevirostris (assembly GCA_964036015.1). Lineage (NCBI taxonomy): Eukaryota > Metazoa > Arthropoda > Insecta > Diptera > Asilidae > Leptarthrus > Leptarthrus brevirostris. The sequence continues at coordinate 109,951,135 of OZ038375.1, forward strand.
ATGGCATCAAAATTTTTGCAAAAAAAAATTTCACCCAAAATCGACAAAAATCACTGGCCTATAGCCCATGATTTTTTTGGTGAAAAAAATTTTTTGTTACGAAATCAAATAAAAGGGGTCTCATTCGAAAGAGGACGCCAAAAGCAATTAGTTTGGAAGGTTTCACTGGAAAGTATCTCAATTTGACGGAACTGGAACGATTTTTGTATCTCCTGGAAGCGTTTCGTTGATGAGTCATTTTTAATTCAATGCGCAATTTCCAGCCTGGAAAATTATCCCAATCCACAGTTTAGAATACCTACTTTCAAATGGGCCTGGAAATTTTACTGGAATTCATCGAATTAATTATTTTTGAGCAGTCTGAAAATTGACTGGAAATGAGGCCATTGCAACGGTTTTTCGTCATTTTTTCCATGTTTCCAGGCTCCAGGGAACGGGAAAACCAACTAGACCACCATTTTTGACATACTCTTTCGAATGGCATCAAAATTTTTGCAAAAAAAATTTCACCCAAAATCGACAAATATCACTGGCCCATGATTTTTTTGGTGAAAAACATTTTTTGTTACGAAATCAAATAAAAGGGGTCTCATTCGAAAGAGGACGCCAAAAGCAATTAGTTTGGAAGGTTTCACTGGAAAGTATCTCAATTTGACGGAACTGGAACGATTTTTGTATCTCCTGGAAGCGTTTCGTTGATGAGTCATTTTTAATTCAATGCGCAGTTTCCAGCCTGGAAAATTATCCCAATCCACAGTATAGAATATCTACTTTCAAATGGGCCTGGAAATTTTACTGGAATTCATCGAATTAATTATTTTTGAGCAGTCTGAAAATTGACTGGAAATGAGGCCATTGCAACGGTTTTTCGTCATTTTTTCCATGTTTCCAGGCTCCAGGGAACGGGAAAACCAACTAGACCACCATTTTTTGACATACTCTTTCGAATGGCATCAAAATTTTTGCAAAAAAAATTTCACCCAAAATCGACAAATATCACTGGCCCATGATTTTTTTGGTGAAAAACATTTTTTGTTACGAAATCAAATAAAAGGGGTCTCATTCGAAAGAGGACGCCAAAAGCAATTAGTTTGGAAGGTTTCACTGGAAAGTATCTCAATTTGACGGAACTGGAACGATTTTTGTATCTCCTGGAAGCGTTTCGTTGATGAGTCATTTTTAATTCAATGCGCAGTTTCCAGCCTGGAAAATTATCCCAATCCACAGTTTAGAATATCTACTTTCAGGCAAAACACGATTACCTTCTGCATAAGTAAAATTTGAGAAAAGCCTTGATTACATCATTTGCATACCGAAATACACCGCTATGACTATCGGCTAGTGGTCTACCTACAAAATGTTTGTCTAGTTGGACCTCAAAAGTCCTTTTCAGGTATTTTTTCCTGCTCAGCCAAATCAGGGCCTCCTAAATTGCCATTACTTCCGTTTGGAACATGCTACAAATCCCGCTCCTACCCTGCCCTGCAGTTTAGAGCGGTCCGTGCAGATCTTCACGGATCCAACATAAGGCAGTGCATCGCTTCCCCAGTCCTGCCGGGTTATAATCGTCGATCTAAACCATATCTATCGCTGCCATATCAAATCTAAGGGAAATAGATGAGATGTAACAATGAGTGCCACGCATTATTTCACTAATACAGATGCACGCTTATTAAGGTACGTGGCGTTGTTAAGTAATGCTAACCAGAAATAATAAAATTAATAAAACAGGATTAACCTGATGAAGGCCACATAGAGCCAATACGTTATCTCAGGGCAGAAACTCTATTTCCCACTAATGAACCTCTTATAAGAGTAGAGAGCTTTCTTCCTCCCTGGATTGTGCCCAGATACTTTGTTTCAGATACTTTTGTTTTGTTTACCCGTAGTAAAAAATCAGTGAAGACCCCTGAGATACATTAGGGGCTCCTTTAATATTTTTGTCTCTTCTCCATTGTTTTGATTCTTTTCTTCATATGCATGCTCGTGTGGGAGCCTCATTCAATATTTGGCGAATGAGAGCATTTTATTTGAGGTCCTTGATTTCCCGTACAGTGGTAGGTGCTAGGGATTAGCGCATCCTCTAGAAAAAATATTTTTTAGTGAAAAAACAGCAGAAAGCGACCATAGGTCGCCGCCGGTGGAATTCGAACCTGAGACCTGAAGTGCAAACATTTGAGAAAAAAGAAGAGGCTGTGAGTGCTACCCTTTAGAAAATCTACCCAAAATATAATAGGTTCGAAAATGCAGGTGTCTCTCTTAATATTCTCTTCTTAAAGTGCCTTCGAACCCTTTATGGTTCCTTCAAAATCACTCCAATCCAATCAATCCAAAAACAAAATAAATTCTCGTGATGTGTACAAAGTGGAATATAAGCATTAATAAATAAGTTTTGTTGAAATTCGCATATAACATTAATAAAACTATTGTGGCAGCAGTAAAGTTCTAAAAAGTTGAATAAACTTTCAGACAGTCCAGTACCGATTTCGTGGCCACAAAGGGGTGACATAACATTTGAGAACGTTTGCTGTCGCTACCAAGGGCAGAACCAGACCATCATCACAGACTTATCGTTGAAAATTCCAGCAGGACAAAGGGTAAAAATATTTAGTTCAAATGCAATCTACTTCACAGTTTCCTTTTTCTGTCCCCATCACCCTATCCATACCCACCAATATATCCATGATAAAAGCTTCCATCCGGGAAACAAGTATTACTTCAGTAGAACGGTCCAAACAAAGCCGACCGCTACCGCAACGCATGCTGAACAACTTTTCAAATTTAAATTTAGATTGGAGTATGTGGACGTACCGGGAGCGGAAAATCATCCCTCGCTTTGTCCCTTTTTGGGGTTCTAGAAGTCACTCAGGGTAGAATCTTAATCGACGATGTCAACATAACTCGTGTACATCCAGATGAGGTTAGGTCGAGGCTGTCCATCATTCCGCAGGATGTCCACCTTTTTAATGCAACTATCCGGGAAAATTTGGATCCACGGGGACACTACTCTGATCTAGAATTATGGAACTGCCTCGAATTGGCTCAACTTAAGGATGTTGTCAACGGGATGCTATTGGGGTTAGGTTAGTTTTCATGTGTATATATATTCAATTTTGGGTAAAATGTGTCATAAACGTATTCAACTTTGGTCTCATAGATACAGAAATTGTTGATGGTGGAAACAATTTGAGCGCTGGCCATCGGCAACTCTTTTGTTTAGCCCGAGCCGTCCTGAGGGGATCCGTGTGCCTGGTACTAGACGAAGCAACAAGCTCGTTAGATTCTGTCACAGAGGAGGCTCTCATGAATGCTGCACATAGTGCGTTTCAAAGGCGAACTATTTTAACAATTGCGGTAAGTGCTACAGAGTGTGCCTACGTGACATTGTGTAGTTTCTAACGAAAAGTGATTTCTTTTGCAGCATCGATTGTCGACCTTATTAAATTACGACCGAGTTATTGTTCTAGAAAATGGCGAAATTGTAGAGGATGGAACTCCTGGAGAATTGAAAGAAATTCCAAATGGTAGATTTGCAAGTATGTTAAATTCTGGAAATACTTAACTTTTTCCTGGTTAGATTTAAGGTGAAAGCTTGACTAGATTTAAGATTTATAATACTTCTATTGTGAATATAGTAAGATTTGTAAAGAAAAAAATTTGTACTTTGTATATGAGTATTTTTGACCGCGAAAAAAAATAAAGGAATTTGTCGTAACCACAGCGAGGACATAAGCTTCAATTATCTTCTGCGGTTCTGTTGATAGAGCGCTTCTTTTGTAAAATAACAGCATGCTTCCTGCTGTGCTCTTTACAGTACCGCATAGAGTTTAAGTATGATTGGTTTTGAAGTCAAATTAACATTGGATGGTTTAATTTAATGTTCTTACCACATTACAAGAGGTTTTATGCCGACAGTGCATAAATTGAAGGTAATTTGTTATTAAAACAAAATGTTAGAGTAACTAGGTGTTTCCAAGAAATTTATGCCTTCTTTGCCTATTATTTTCTACATTCTTCCAAGACGTTGAAACTGGCATTCTTCAGTTTAAAGAAAATTACATCAAAGTAGCGTATCGAGTGATAAATTAATGCTGTAAGTAAAAGGATGTGAAATCAGTAACCGCACAAATTTTTAACGAAATTCTATTAAACAAATTAAATTAAATTGTAAGATAATAGGTCTGTTTTTTTACTTTTCATGCAACCAAGTTTAGCGTAAAAACTTAATTGTGCGGGGAGAGAAATTTTAGCAAAAAATTAAAAAGTAAAGACATTCGTGGTATTTTATTAGAAAAAAGTAAAAGTAAATTTGGTTAACTGGAGCGGCACGACCACGATGCCATGACCTCCGGGTTTGAGACCAAGGGACCCTAAAGAGCTAAGGCAGAAAGCTCATTCGGCAGTCAGCACGGGAGGTCCCATGATCTTCTTAAGGATGCTTTAGGCAAACCTGCACCATTGCAAAGGGGCATCGGTCACAATATGCAGGATTTTGCGACCAACAGTTAACCCGAGATCTAGTTCAAGAGCTCTGAGCTTTCCGTGGCCAAGTGCTAGGACTCAACATGAACTCGTGAAGTTAGTTTATTACAGGGGAGAAGAGAGACCACATACGGATATCCTAATTGACAATAGTGTTAAGCATATCCCCATTAATAACTTTATTTCTAGGTATTTTGTGGCGATCCTGGCACAGATCCTCACAGTAGGTGGTACACAGGAAATTGTCTTTACTTCTTTCTAGTTTCCTGGAGACACCCCATGTGCTACATCTGATGAAATGAGGACTTATCGGCTTCTGTCAACGGACGAACTGAAAGTTAATCACAGGATGCGACGCGACTCCTGACCATACGATTTGGGGCAGAAGCAACGTCAATGAAAGAGGTGAGTATCTGCTTAATAAAAACAAATTTTGACATAATTTAAAGAGAGAGCAGGTGCTACATCTCACTTTAGCTAGCAGGGTCCTGTCTGAGTTCACATAGAAACTGGCAAGTGTAAAAAAAACTTCACTGTCGAATAATAAGCACATCTGATTCGGCGTTTCAGGGTGTCCTGAGATCATTTCAAGTACTGCAATCCCCAGAAAAATAAACTGGGATACCTTCAGGACTATTGTGTGCTCGAAGGCTGACAAGCTGATCTCCAAAATTAGCTCGATTGGCGAACTGATTAATGACGTGCTCTTTCATCCTACTATGAGAGCACCATTTCAGTCCCAACTAAAGTGGTACGAACAGTAACTTTGTGGATCGAACGACTGTCTGAAATGCGTGGGCAGGTGAGACGTCTTTTCAGAAGAGCTAAATGCTCCAAACAGTGGGATCAATACAGGTTCGCACTCACTGAATATAACAAAGAAATAAGATGCTCCAAGCGTGAGTCCTGAAGGAAACGATGCAAAAGCATTGAAACGTTGCCAGAGGCAGCTCGTCTACAAAAGTTACTATTCAAGGCCGCCTCAATTGGGGTTAGGTTTCTCAAAAAGCAATATGGTACTTATACCGAAACTAAAAGGGATACAATTACAATTGCAGGTGCACTTTCCTGGATCATTTTCAGGACCAGGCTCAGTGGCCGATGATGAACGGTCTCCTTTGAGCCGTAGGGGCCCCAAGGTTGCTGGCGTCATTTTTGACAAGGTTAGGTTGCTGGCCTCCTTTCAACACTTTGTAATCCCTGAAGGTGATCGTATTTTCCTAGAATTCCTCCAAAACTGCTTAGATATCATTCTTGTCCTTTTTGTAAATTTGTTTAGAGCCAGCTTTCACTGCGGCACATACCACTCTAATGGAGGAAAGTAGTTGTGGTGTTTATCCCCAAACAAAGAAATACTAGACCTTCATATTAGCTGCAATCTGGTCCAATCATTTCACCTTCACTCTATTCAGCTTGAATACACTAAAGGTAGATCTATAGGGACTGTCTTACACAATCTTGTTAGCAAGATCGAGCAATCCCTTCATGGGGTTATGTGCGTATATGCCTATATCTATAGCTCTCGCACGGATGGGTCTCGATTCTCATAGTGTTAAGTGGGTGGATGCTATCCTAAAGGAGCATTAGGGCAGCTAAGGGGTGTACTGTCGCCGCCGCTTAAATCAGGTTACTGAGCTTGACCGTCAGGTAGTCGGATACGCGCACGAACTTGCAATCATTATTACGGGGAAGTTCGACTCGCCTGTCACTGATCTAATGAGATTAGATTTGTTAAATTTCTACGGTTTAAATAGGCTCACTGATAACCGCATCGTATTATTATTTTGAATTAAGTGCCCACTTTCACAGTCGACATTAGATAGAAGCCCGGAAAATATGACAGATGTCCCATTTTACCACCAAGGTTATAGTCATTATTTCACATATTTTTGTATCACAGATTAACCATTCCTGGCACACAAATAAAGTGCACACTTTCCCAATACTGCAACAAAACGAATACAAGAGAGATTACTGCTTCTGAAACACATAATAATTTAAATTGAGAAACGTTTTATCATGACAATATATTCAGAATATTTGTAGGTTCACGTCCAAGTTAGGGCTTTAAAAATATAACGATAAATACGTCGAAAAGGTAGAATTCCCCAAGCTTTTCCTATTTTTTGATGTGGCAAGTTTTGGTTTGTTTACACCACCAATGTTCAGCTGTTCGTGTCAGCCGAAGACCCCACACCATCAGCGGGGTTATGGTGGTGAGCTCTGTGGTGAGGTGAGGTACTTCAGAGTTTCTTCTCGGAGCATGAATCTAAAATGTTTTGTAAGAATTACTTCAGAAACCATTTTATCGGAATTATCTGAACTGTTCACTCTAAGTGTACCAGATACTACCAGATTAACGAGTGCCCAAAGTTTGACTGTGTAACGGACCACTGGCTTGTTAGAGCAATCCTGCATGCAAACTATCGAGCCGCATCCGTTGCAGCAGTTGGAGTGGTTCTCATGGCACCTGTGCTAACTAAATATTCATCCAGTGCTGCTTAATAGAGTCCTCATCTACATCAGAACTTTCTGTTATAGCTCTTAAATAGTATTTAAGAACTTTTTAAGAAAGCGTGAGAACACAGATGGGAAAATTCGAAATAATTCCAGAAAATCCGGGCACTTCTGAAGGTGGAGGGAATAGTAGGCCCTTACAGATTGGCTATCTCTACGGGACTCACAACGGAATTAGCTCTGGATAAATTACCTTCCGAAGGTTCTAAATGTGCTGTAGCAGTCTTGGAAGAAGGTGCCATTGGTAAAGGTATAGTTAGCACTTCCTCAGACGCGCAGGTGGTAGATATGGTAGACTCTAACGAGGTTGCTCCCTTCGCAGTGCACACACCTGCAGAAGATGCAGACTTACCCTTTGAAGGTTCAGCTAAGTTTAAATATCGCAAATTCACTTTTTTATTTAATCTTCAAATCTATTACATTTAAAAGATGCTAATTTTGTTACAGCCCTACTTTCGTTATTTTGATCTCCAACTTGATTCACTGCATAAAATGAGCTTGTGTGAAATAAGAACTCTTCAGATCAAGCAGAAAAGCAAAATCAGAAATAATAGCATACTCTTCATCTCTAACGTACATTCAATATATTTAGCTTTCTTTTTCTTTCAGACTGGGAATTCAGACAATTGATAATACCTCAAACTTGACGACATCCTACGAAATTGGAATAAGAACACATTGATTTATTTATGGATGTGTGTGTTTTTATCGAAACTGATCGAACTTCAAAGTTCAGTCTTAAATAAGATGGTCTTCACTGGTTTTCACTGCAGTTGCAAGAAAAAGGGATTTTCCGAACAAAAAGTGAATGCTGTAGTTGCGTCCAAGGTGCAAAAAACTGTTGAAAGAAAAGGATTGCTGAAAATTTGTCCGCCTTCGTCTGGTTTTTCGGGTGTGCAAGTTTTGTTTCAGTTGCAGTATTTCTTTTTGGATAACTTGAGAATATTGGGATTTGTGGTTATCGTCAATCACCTGTAGGAAAGGAGGATTCAGATTGACTTCTGTTTACTAAAATGGATGGAAAGTCTTCGATAGGGAAATACCTACCGTGAAATGTAGAGCAAAACGTATTTTAAAGTGGAGCTGTATATTTTCCAACCGGAGTTGAGTCCGTTCGCATAAACAAACATCGTTTCTGAGCAAACGTTAAATTTTGTGCTCAAATAGTGCTTATATAGTGTCAAAAACGCTTCTCCACCACATGAAAACCGAAGCATATGCTGTGAAACTTGTAATTATTTAAGAAACGTTTCCGATTAATTTTCATTTTATTGAAAATAAACACCAATTAAATAATTCTGCGTTTTATTTATTTTTTCGAAATCCTTAGAATATGAATGCCAAATTTTAATAGATCGGCCGCTAAAACTGCTCCAAGACCTCAATTGAGAAAAATATGCCTAAGATCAAGATCCAGTCTCGTCTCGCTTACAATTTTTATCGGTTTTCATTAATTTAAGGCTGCCATCCTTGTCCGAAATAGGATTTGACTTCAGATGGTAGTGGAGAAGACTTCGTCGAATAGCCTACCAACAAAATGCGGACGAAAAAGTCCTTAGAACATCAAAAATAAGCCAAAAAACGATTTCGGATCCGTCCATACATATTTTCATTTTTTTTCCTTAATTTCAGGATAGTATCCTTGCTCTAAAGGGTTCTCATTTTGTACTATAGTAGAAAAGACATTATAGAATATATAACAGGAAAAAATCGGACCAAAAAGGACCTCTTTCGTGAAAAATATGCCTAAAAACGGATCCAGTTTTGTCTCGCTAACATTTTTTTATCGTTTTTCATTAATTTAAGGATGTTATCCTTGTCCAAAATGGCATTTGACTTGAGATCCTGGTGGAGAAAACGTCCTCAAATAGACTGACAAAAAAATCTGAACAAAAAAGTCCTTAAAACACCGAAATTAAGCCAAAAAACGATTTCTCGAACAAGAAAATTTGCTTGCTCCCGATTCTGGTGGCCTGGTGTTGAGCTGATTTTTGGCCCGAAAACTAGAAAAACTGGATTTACACCAGTTTTCTTACCTTTTCGTTTCCAAACAATTTTTTGGCTACTTTTCGGTGTTTTAAGGACATTTTCGATCGGAATTTTACGGGAGGCTATTCTAGGGTGTTTCCTCTATTAGGATATGATCATATCTTTGCCCCTTTTTGCTAATTTAAAGACGTTAGTTATCCTTATACGAATAGAAATCTGACTGCTCACATTTTTAGTTTTTCGGATCCTTCTTGTGATCTCTTCCAGGATTTTTCTTTACCACATTATGAAATCTGATCCTGTTTTGGACAAATTAGGAAAGTGGAACGAATATTAACGGAGTAGATATCGTCTTAGCATCTACTGCCCCTGGGGAAACTGGTTATCCTGCCTAGTGCAGAAGTCCTTGCTGAATACGATAACTAAAAGATCTCATCGCGAAAGGACCTTAATAAAGGAAAACAGGCGTTAAAACGAATTTTTGCTCCATACACGTTCAATTTTCCGTCGTTTCGCCTCAATTTCAGGAATATATCCCTGCCCAAATCAGGATCTAATTTCATATCCTAGCAGAGAAAACACCCTAGAATAGCCTCCCGTAAAAATCAGGTCGAAAAAGTCCTTAAAACACCGAAAATAAGCCAAAAAACGGTTTTGAAACGAAAAGGTAAAAAAACTGGTGTAAACCCAGTTTTTCTAGTTTTCGGACCAAAAATGAGCTCAACACCAGGCCAACAGAATCGGGAACAAGCAAATTTTCTTGTTCGAGAAATCGTTTTTTGGCTTAATTCCGGTGTTTTAAGGACTTTTTTGTTCAGGTTTTTTGGCAGTCTATTCTAGGACGTTTTCTCCACCAGGATCTGAAGACAGATCCCATTTTGGACAAGGATAACATCCTTAAATTAATGCAAGACGATAAAAAAATTTAGCGAGACGAAACTGAATCCGTTTTTAGGCATATTTTTCACGATAGAGGTAATTTTTGCAACAATTTGTTGCCGTTTTATATTTTACAATGTGCTCTCTACCAAGGTACAAAATGAGAACCCTATAAAGCAAGGATACTATCCTGAAATTAAGAAAAAATAATGGAAATTTGTACGGTCGGATCCTAAATCGATTTACGAGTTAATTTCCAATCTCGGTCCTTTTGCTATCATTTTTTAAATTTCCTAATTGAAAAAGGATATTCTTATTACATTCAGCTTTAGAATACTTTGGACAAGGACAAACGAATGGAAAGGAATTAAACGTGCGTGAGCGGTTCAAAATGAAGAAGTCGTTCATCTTGAGGAATTATTATTTTTTTTTTATAAAATGTATTACTGCAGTACAATGCTAGTATGCTTATGCTAAATTTGTTAGTTCTTACTCTAAACTAGATAATTCTTGAGTCTTATTTGCTAGTCCTATTCTAATTACAACATAAAAAATTTCGTGTGACTGCTTTTCAGACTTTCCAATTTTTTGTTCGATGGCTGAGTCCTGTTTTCCAGGTGTCCGAAATAAAGGAGCATTTCGGGGCCGTCGACTTTGTATTCATCGGAAACCTAAACACTCTCCTCTTCGTTGCATTTCTTCAACATCCAGAAAGAACCTGAAATAAAACGAAATATCAATGGTCACATAAAACTTATTAGAGAATAAAAGATTAATTTAAAACCGATAAAACTGCAGTTAAATAATAATTCGCTACTCGATCCAATCGCAATGTTTACAAAACCTTTTCTCGAACAAAAACTGAACGAAAGGTGCCGAATACTAAGCACTAAGATTCCCTTTGTCCCGTAAGGAGGTAAAGAAGACAGAGAGAACCACCCGAGTTGGATAAACTTTTCTTTCTTCTGAATTCAAATTATTTGAATATTTTCTTATTAATTATAAATAGATAATAAATTAAACATTTTTTTGTGAGAATTACAACAATATCAAATTAAAATTTTTTAACTTTCCGCCTTTAACGTTCGATTTACGAAAACTCTCCACTATCCACAAAATAACAAATCCTTCATTAGTTTTTCTCCATAAAAATGAAGTCATACATCAGTGAGAGCACGTTACGTTGCGTTGATCAATGAGTAAAGTGCGGAACACAATGTGGTGCTGGCGCTCGTAGCTGGCGCGGTAGCCAGACCTGTCAAAAGTTCAAAATATGGAAATTAAGAGATGGAGGTCCAATGCGTAGCTGGCGCTGTAGCGCAAAGTTCAATATTTTTAACTTTTGGCGCGCGCCAAATTTGACATTTCCGAGTTAGCTACAGCGCCAGCGCCACATTGTGTTCCAGCCTTTAATATGTGTGCCAGACAGAAGTGGTCGGGCCATTGACATGTTCGGATGTTTGCGGCGGACGAAATGTTTAGTAAAAGTGCTGGTGTTTTTCGGTTAGAATTTATTTATTTTTGCTAAGTTTTAATTATGTATTTTAATATTTTATATTATTTAATGTGTTCATAGTGCTTGTCGCTTTAAAGTGAAAAGTTATAAGAAAGTAGTTTGCGCAGAATTGACATTTTTCGGTGAGTACAAAAATTTTGATTCTTTAAGGTTTGCTGATTGAATTGAGCTGTCCAGTTTCCTTAGTTTTTATTGTAGATTAGCATAAAGTATCTATAAGTATCTTTAACGTAACATTCATGGAATTACAAATTAATTATCGAAAGTTCTCCGCTGTCCACGAAATGACAGTTTCTTAACTTTTCTCCAAATAAAATGATTTCACAACAACCGGTAGTAGGTCAGTCGGGGTACGTTGGTGCGTTGATCGCACACATTGCAAGAGAGTGCACATTTTAAGAGAAGTGATGACATTGGCATGATAAGTTGTGTGCCGAGCTGGCAAAGGATTACTAACAATTTTAGTTACCTGTATATTTACGATGTCAAATAGGATAAACTAGGTAGCTATTATTATTAAAGTGCACTTAATGGAATTACAAAATCTTTGGTTTTAAATGCTGCTCACTGTGTTTTGGACGATGGAACAAACATCATAATTGTAGTTGTTTACATTTCATTTCATTTCATTGTTTACATTTATACATAGGTTAGGTTAGGTTAAAGTGGCTGCCTAAGAAGGCACACTTAGGCCTAAGAGGCCCTTTGTGCTACCACGTTTAGGCTTGAAATTTACAACCCCATAAAATTACCTAAGGAATAGGAGGGTTAACATTCTGTCTGTTTTTTATATCTAGTGGAACTAGTTCACGGGAAGTCAAAATTATTTTGACTGGGTTGTGAAGGATGTTCATCCTTAGTTCGTCGTCGGGAACCATTTTGAACTCCCGATAAATCGAGTCAGGTTTTTGACATCTGTGGAGCCTAGCTCGGTTAGCTCTTTGAAGTAGGGGGAGCCCAAAAGCCGGTTCCTACGGTACATTTATACATATATACATACATATAGATGGAGCTAAAGATTTTGTCTCTGAATGAATATGAAACATTGTGTTATATTTTCCCAGCAAATCCTACAAGATTTTCAACTTTTCACATTTGTTATTGACCTGACTTTAAACAATTTTGGCATAGTTAATGCTTGTTGATGTGCCGTAACCGATCTTGGGTGGACATTCCAATGAGTTGCTTGCAGTTTGAGTTCTCGACGATATATAATTCTTATTCACTGACATTACTCCGTAATGTTCTATCTTACTGCGCTCCTTAGCAATTTCTAAGCTCTGGAATCCAGTGATTAGATTTCTTTGGGCGCTTTCAAACCTTGCTCATATAATTTTTTTGATTCCATGCCCAGCTTCTGTGAAATTATATGTACTATAAATGGATTCCAACCTGGTATTTATATCAAAATAATTGTGGTATCATGTAACGTCTTAATACCACTTACAGATTCAACTTTGAGCACCGATTGTGCCAGTAAAATGTTTAGTTGGGTTGATACCAATAATCTTGTGTTGTTATATCGATGTTTGGGCAGCTCCCATGCAGTCTCGTAATTCGCATCCGTCACTTGCAGATCTTTAGATTCTAAAGTTTTTAAGCTTTTCACAAAACAGTGTTGTTACGTATTAGTTGTACATAAAGATCATGGGACAATTTCCATTTAAGATAGCTTCCGTTGAAGATCGGTAGCTCAATTGGCGGGAGTACAATTTATCATTGTACTTTGATATGCATCCTCAAGAGCTTCATAGAAGTGATTTTTGACATATTCCTTTTCTTCATCTAACACTGAAGCATGGGTCATTATTTCGTTGTGATTTGCAGTTATATCTCTGCCCAATAATTTATCAGTGTTTGTTGTTTTTCTGATAATATGCCTTAGTATTATTATTTTTCTTGGTTCTGGTCAATCATATTGATTATTCCCTTGGAAGGAAACATTTAAAAATAGAAATACAAACACCAGACCAAGGCCGGACCATAATTTACTGATTACGTTTTGGTTTGCGACAAAAATATCAGGATTAATCAAAGATTTCTTGGAGACGGAGTTGGATCCCGGGTTCGAGACCAGATGACCCCGTGAGCTTTTATTAAGAAATTAAAATAATCCACTCCGTCTCTGGGCTGTTGTCTAGCTCGCAGCAATGCAATAACAAGACTTTCAATGTTTCCTCACTTCCTTGCCCTAATTCCCTTCCTCTAAAAACCATGCTACCGCATCAAAGGGATGTTACCTAGGATTTGACCACGTCGTATAAAAAAAATAACGTCTCTTAAACTAAAATTTTAGAAGATATACGTTAAAATGTAAGACCGGTTTTTTTTGTAATCCTTAAAAAAATTCAAACTCCCTATGACTTGTGTGGGGGGGGGGGCGGAGAGTTCACCCCTTCCTATACAATTTTTGTTTGTTTCTGACATAGATCCACCAGATCCTTCATTTTTGCACACGCGCTGTGAAACACATATGTACAATATTAAATGCATTGCTTTCTGAAAGATTAAAGGCGACAGTACGAAAAAGGTTTAAATGTTCAAAAACAATGTAATGGAAGACCCAGAAATTCCAGAATCTTAAGTTCAGTATCAGCAATCACATCAGATAGACCACGTTACAACACGAATCACTAGAATTAATGAAGAGGACGATTGTGTAGTAGTAAAAATATTCGATTATGAGTGTTTTGAAGAAATTTTTGTTACGAGCTATGCCTATTTTTATTTATTATTATTAAAGAAGAAAGGACTATCCGCATCCTTTAGTCACTTCGACCAAGTTGATCTTTTGTGACCTGATCCAGCTTCTGTATTAAGCCACCCCGCCAATCTTTAGTTCCCTTATCAGGCCTAAAATTTCTTTGGGGGCTGCCTTAGCTATATCTGATGGTGTTGGGAAAGCCCCTACCAAGATGTTTGAGCCTGATGCGGCCGAGGGCCTCACAGTGACAGAGGATGTGTTCCGCTGTCTCTTCCTCTTCCAAACAGAAGCGACAGATGTCATCATCAGCTAGCCCCAACTTTTTTTAGGTGGTAGCCCAAGGGGCAGTGACCAGTAAGAAGTCCTGTTATCAGCCTTAAATCTGGTCTGCTGAGTGAGATCACATCTTTCGTTTTCTGTTATGAGTAGGTTATAAACCTCTTTGCTTGTCTTATTCCTAGGATATTTGTCCAGTGTGAGTGCTTGCGGTCGTCCTCCCATGACCGGATACCCATTGCTAGTTGGCTTTTTCGGTAGCCACAGAATGGCTCCAATAAACTGAGAATCCGCACCCTCGTGCCCTGATACCCATGCCAGCGTAACGCTCTTCCAGTCCCAGACAATTTTAGACTCAAAGGTGTAGGATCCCAAAGCCTTAATTGTCTGTCGGACATAATATACACTTTAGCACCGCGTATACCTCTGTTGGTAATTTCACGTGCGCAGATTTCGATGGCATCTATCTCTGCTTGAAATATGGTTGGTGCAGAATCGAGCGATTTGTGCAGCCTTAATCTTGGTCCATGCCTAAGACTGAATTTGAGGGTCAAACCTCTTGTAAGTTGAAAGTGTGAAATGAAATTTTTCGATTATTAATGGTCCTACCTATAATGGTGGGCTTAGGAATTTCCTAGTGCAAAGTGACATCTCAAACAATATCGTTTTCAGTGCTAGGGAGATGAATCTTTAACATGACTCTCAGGCGTGGGAGGCTATCATATTTTAGAACCCAGTATATCTGCTGATTAAGGTTCATTCTCATTTGGGCACAATTCCACTAAAAAAGGTTGCAGCTTCTGCGACGTTCTGATATAATGGATTATTCAGGAATAGTCTTTTGGAAAAGTTCCGATTCGATATCAACATGCTTCTACGTCCGACTCTTCTCATGGATGAAGCAATGAATTGTATTTTCTCTGAGATTTAAAATTTACTCTAGACGATTGAAATTACTTTTTTTTCAAAGGGAAAATTTTGTACAATAGATCAATTCGTAGGATTGTTTATAAATTAATATGTCATAATTTACAACAATTAATTTTAAAACTATTTAACGCGCAATTTATCATGCCTTCAAATATTTTATTGTAGCAAGAGACACTTTTTCTCTTTTGCGACATTCTTGTATAAAAAATCTCAGCTAATATAAATGTGTTTGTGAGCAACCAACGAAATTGCAGACTCTGGGTCTGGTGAACTGCTGGTTTTTGGATTAGCTATAAATCGCCTTTCACTTGCAATAGTTAAAAACTCTCCATCTGCCACCGAACTATAATATTTCTCCATAGCTTTGTCTCCATAAAAATTAGTTCAGCTCCCGGCAGAGTGATGAGAGACTTTGAAATGGCAAGACGTACGTGATGAACAAAGGTTCCGTGAAAATTCTGGTGCTAATGGTTGCCATTTTGGAATTTTCTTGATTTAATTTTTCTTTTTAATTTTAATATTGTTTAATGGTTTTTTTTTGTGTTTTTCTTATTGTTTAATGGTTTTATAATACTTGTAGTAACGTGAAAGTGAAAACTTATTTTTTGCAGAATGGAAATTTTTCGGTAAGTACTTGGCTTTTCTTTGTTTAAACTTTTCCTAGTAGAAATGAACTGAGTAGGGAGTTTGCTGATTTTTACGATCATAATTAGCATGAAATATTACAAATAAAGCAACATTTATGGAATTACAAATCTAATCCTAACGTGAGAAATATTTTACGGGATTAATTTAAAAGACGCAGTAATGTAAAAGAATAATTCTTTCGTGCTTTGTCCTGACCATTTATTAAGAAAATGTTGCGCTCTTCAAGTCGAGACAGAGTTGAATAAATACATGATCGATCTTAATTTAAGTGGAGAAAATACATTGTGTAATTAATGGTGCAGCTTTTAGTACAAATATTAAATTATTGATTGATTAGTACTTTTGTAAAAAATGGAAAATAGTCCTTTGTTCATTTTACCGTCTGCGTGTGTAAGTTGTATGAAGGTGTAAAACTATTTTCTTAATTGTGGTGGTGATTCTACGGAGGATTTTCTCACTTGTGAAATATGTTACTTCAAATTCTCCACTGTCCACCGGTTTACATTGGGTACGTTACGTTGCGTTGATCGTATGAACTGCGCATGAGAGAGTAAATATCGACGTCAAGCAGAATAATGATGAAAAGTGATTGATTTAACAAGATGCGCGTGGCGAACAAAGGATCTGTGAACATTTTTACCTTTGGACACCATTTTGGAATTTGGAAAAAAAAATTTAGATTATTATTTTTATATTGTTTAATGGTTTTTTTTATACGATGTGACCAAATCCTAGGGGACATTAGGATAAGGGAATTAGGGTAAGGGAAGTGGATTATTTTAATTTCTTAATAAAAGCTCACGGGAAGATCTGGTCTCGAACCCAGGGCCCATGGCATGGTGGTCGTGCGGCTCAACGCATTGATCCAACTCCGTCTCTGTGATTTAACTAGTGAAAGAATATTTTCTAATAAGTAAGGATACACGGTATATTGTGATGATAAATGATAAAAGATAATGTAAAGCACTTTTAAGTTGTTTGATTCCTGGAGGACTTAATTTGAAAGGTTCCCATTTTATGTCACTTGTCCATTCACTGCTTGAGTTTGTTGGATTTCTGAAACAAATTTCGGGTAGTATTGGTAGAAGCAATAATCTCTGGCGACATTTCGTCTTCTGTCAATTTTTCTGGATCGGTTAATTTAAACATTGGAGCTTTACGTAGATGAGCCAGAAGATACAAGAGGTCATCGGCGTGATAGACACCTAAAATTGGCACAACATGAATTCAGTTACTTCGGATTATTCTGTTAATCATTGCGAGTCACTAACAATTGTAATTGTTAGTCACTCGCTATGAATTTATTCGCTATGTAATTTATGTACATTTAAGGGGGTCCTCTACTCTCGAGGCCTGAAATGGAGCGGTTTTTTTGGCAATAAATTGCGAAGGATCTACTGGTTACATTAAAAAATTTTTTTTTATTTCGAAGATACATGTTTTGACTTTTAAATTTTTTTTTTAAGACGAAAAAAAAATAACTCTCGCGACCTTGAAACGTCATTGATGACATTGATGTTGAAACTGCATAGGTCCCGCTTAAGCAAAGTTGTGGCCAATTGGGTAATCTGTAGTCTGAAAATTTATATTATTTATAATCATAGTTACGTTGGCTATGTTTTCCCGTGACAGATTTTTTTTATTTTGTAATTTGTAAAAGTTATGCAACAATTTGTAAAAATGTCCAATTTTTACGTCATTTTTGACCTATTAGAGGCTGTAAAAATGGAACAAAATAAAATTTTGAAAATCGTACACGGGAAAACATAGCGGAATGTTTTCCAAACAATTGAAAAAAAAAAATTATTGAAATCGGACCAATACTCTTATGAGAAGTCTTACTCGGCAGCTAAAAAAACACTACTTTCGGGAAAACGCGTTTAATGATAAATTACGGTGTATAACTTGATTGTAGTAACTTACGAGTTAATCTGCTATACCGGGGCCGTAGAGCTCTCCTTCCTCATCACGTTGATGTTATTGGTTGTCCACATTCTTCTCAAGAACGGACCGGTAAATTCTTTAGACAATGATTTTTAACTGGACAAGCGCCCTCGTGGCGCGCCGCGCTTAGTTTCTCGGAAACGGCCGGAAGCGGGTACCTTTTTGTTCCCAGAAACATGCAAAGGAATGTGATTTTCACGAAATCCTTTCTGTGGCGTATTCTCAGATACATATAGATTGAAATTAAAAAAAAAATCGATTTTTTGAAATCGCGAGAGTAGAGGACCCCGTTAAGCGTTTTGTTGAAATATTAGAGTTATAACTCTTTATAAAATTTTGTCAAGCATCTACAAAAGACTCTCTGTATTTATTGTGAACTTCAACCAAAGAGACTTTACTTATCGGATTGTAATAAAATGGAAGAAGAAAATATGTCTAAAAAAGTTACAGTAATGACTTATCAATAGGTTTACCATCGGTACAGTATATCTATATGTTTTATAATACTTGTAGTACCGGGGGTAAGTAAGTACACGCTAGTGCTCCTTATTAAACGTTTAATCGTCTTAACGTGGGAAAGTTTTTTTTAGTAAACCCGTTTCTAAAAACGTTTCTAATTAAATAAACGTTTTTCTGGTACGAAACGTTTTGGCAAACGTTTATTTAATTAAACGTGTTTTTACAAAACGTTTAATAAATCTTTAAGGAAAGGATGTCTTAAGTTAGTATATATATATATATATATATATAAGTTGGATAATTCTTTTTTGTTGTATTTATTATTTTCGCTCGTTGATATCATGTAAAAAAATTTACGGGTGTCGGTGGTGGTGTGGTCGGGGGATGGGTGCGGAACCTAATTTTGTTACGCATGGACCGATTTGGATTTTTCTTTTTTTCTTTTACAGAGAACATTCCCCCATTGCTATTATGAGACAAAATTTGGAATTTAGGCGGAGATGGAAAAGGGTGAGGCTCGGCAAGTTTTACAAAATTGATGTAGTTTTTAACCGACTTCCCAAAAACAGAGTTTCTACATTCGACGTGTATTCAATTTTTTCTATGGCTTACCGGGCATAACTTCGTAACGCGTCGACCGATTTTGATGATTCTTTTCTTGTTGGGTAGAGTATGTTCTCCGATTGGTAGCATATAATATTGGTAGGGTGGGGGTGAAACCTAACTTTGCAACGCGTGGACCGATTTTGATGGTTCTTGTTTTGTCGTATAGAGTGTGATCCCTGATTGCTAATAGGAGAATAATTTGGCCCTGTGGGTGGTTGGGGGGGGGGGGGGGGGGGGGGTTGAGTAGTCGAACTTCGTAACGCGTGGACCGATTTGGATAATTCTTTTCCTGTTGGGTAAAGTATGCTCTCTGGTGATACCACGAGAAAAAAATGTTGGGGGGGGGGGGGAAGTGAAACTTAACTTTTTAACTTGTAGACCGATTTGGATGGTTCTTTTGCTGTTGTATAGAGTGTGATCCCTTATTGCTAATAGGAGAAAAAAAATTGTCATAAGTGGGTGGGAGGGGGGGGGGGGGTAGTCTAACTTCACAGCGCGTGGACCGATATGGATGGTTATTTTGCTGTTGTATAGAGTGTGATCCCAATTGCTAATAGGAGAAAAAATATGGTGTAGGGGGGGGGGGGGTAGTCTAACTTGACAACGCGTGGACCGATTTTGATAATTCTGTTTCTATTGGGTAGAGTATGTTCCCTGGTTGATACCACGAGGAAAAAATTTGCATTATCATGGGTCAGATTACAAATGTGTATATCCATTTTATAATATGGGGTGATAGCCCCTATACTTTACCTATAGCATTTCCACAATTCCAGAAAGCTCTTACCGCTTTGTTTTTCTTCTCGTGAAGGTGCCTCGCCCATATTCTGTAAGGTTAATCTCGTGTTTCCGATGCACAGGGGAACGAAGCAGTAAGCAGCAGAGTTCCTTACCTCTGACTACTATCGCTAGGTCGTCCGCATAACAAGTTACGTAGAGACCTTTCTCCGATAGGGCTTCCAGTAGTTCATAAATCACTATCAGCCACAGGAATGGTGAAAGAATCCCTCCTTGTGAAGTTACTCTATTAAAAAAAAAAGAACCATCCAATCGGTCCATTCTTTATTAGCCTAACTATTTATTTTTCACCCTTTAGGAGTCTAATTAGCGAATACCTACTGTGTTAAAGGAACGATATACATATATATAATGTGGTCCAAAATTGTTTAATTCGATCGTGAGTACCTAAAAAAAAATTTCATAAGTCCTACAACACTAATAACAATAATTGCCTATATTACAATTACTCAGGGAGTAAAATTTCACCTCTTCTATGCGATTACATATTTCAAAAACTTAAACAGTATTTTAAAGCATGTGATAAGATAAAGGGGATTTATAGCAAACGCCTTCTGTCTTCAAAGACTTCAACATACACCGATAAATTTGAAAAATGACACTTATATTCACTGAATGTCAATTATTACAGATATGAATAGCATCAAATTTCATCATACCATCCAGGGAGTTCATAAATCACTTCAGTATGCTGAACGATATCAAAAGTTACTTGCAAAATGCATTAGAGGCAAGATAAGTCACAATGTTGCCAGTGTGAAGCGTGTAAACACTTTCCATGCAAACCTACATACATTTCCTTTCAGTGTACTAAATATTGATCTCTAAAAGTTCCTTGATTTGTTAGCACCTCTTCCAAGGATACTTAATTCATGAATTCATTTCGATTTTCCAAAGTTTTCCTATTTTAATTGTTCAGGTGCGACCCGATTCCGCAAAAAGGCAAATGGTTCTGCAATTTTCCATTTTGTTTGCAGATCACGACTAGCAAAATAAGAAAATCCTTTTAACTCCCGCTGCCGTTTGTCTGCGCGGATGTATTTTTCTTGTAAAATGTTTATGCAATTTCTCCCAATGATTTTCCTGAACATTTACTACTCCTTGCCACTGCTTTAGTACTTTGAGAATTGGCGCCCGTTTTCGTACGTGCGAAACGTCTCAGAATGAATTGCCTTTTGGTTCACCCTGTAGGCACATTGATAGTTTATGTAAATTATTTGCCATACTTGCACGTACCAATATGAATTATTGCCCGATGGGAAATTATAACATAAATTTCCTTTTACGGATGTTAGGCTGTGCATTTATTACCAAGTAACTGCAACATTTTAGCAAAACTGGAAGTGGTTATTTGCAATATCCATAAAGGCGTTAATTTTCTTTGATTGATTGTTGTTTGATGATAAATCATAATATTTTATTGATTGAATATGCAATCGTTCAACAGTATTAATATTTATGACGTTTTCACGCTTTTGCCTTGTACAATACTACAGTATACGTTTTCATCGTTACTTTTAAAATTTGTAAACAATAACTTGAGTGTTTGGTAAATTAAAGAAGTCAAATTTGCGTAAGCGAAGATTTGAATCTGAATCTTATACATGCCGCTTACTTCAAATTTTAATAAAAACGTTTTGTTTTCAATTAATTACTTTTTTATCTCGTCCGAATTTTTCACTTTAAAATTTCTGCAAAATTTGAGGTGAAACCTTTTCTATAAGGACAGAAGTAAATGCATGTAATTTTATCATGCACAGGTAACCAACATATTAAGTATCCTTTTAGAGAATTCATTCATTTATTATATTTATTTATCAAACTTCTTTCATTTTTGCTAAGTTTAAGAGTTTAAAATATGTCATCGTGCTTTATATCTTAGGCATTGTTATATCATATTAAAAGTATTTACCTTACTGGCTAAATTATCAATATTGAGGCAAAAGCTTCATAGAAAAAAGAAAACTAAAGCTATAATATGCTACATTAAAAACTTTGAATGAACAGTTCAGTGCGAGTACAGAACCATGTGGAACTACTACAATAATATTTTGACGTATTGAAAAGTTAGGACCTACACTAACTTGGAAGTATCTTTCATGTAGAAAACTTTTAGTCCGGTCAAAGTAGACATTTCAATTTACAATAATTCGCATAGAGCTGTAAGTTGGTACAAATGTCACTTCAACAGTTATATCTTCTTGTTCTTCTGGCTGGATATGTTAAAAAGATACATCAGTTGTCTCCCGATTGATATCATAAAAATCTTCATCTGTTGAAGTTTATTCAACATTGGAGCAAGACTGGCTTTGGCAATTAGTACATACTGGTGAACAAAGTAACCCGACTTTTTTAGATGGTATTGAGAAGTCTTTCCGAAGCAGGTGGGAGTAAAGTTAGAATTGGGTATTATCTACTAATTTCCAACCAAAGTCTTTTGGGTCCAGTTGATTGAGTGATAATGGATAGGGGGCTAAGTCATATTGAAAAAATTTTTCAATTTCATCCTAAAATATTTTAGTAATACTCATACGTTGAAATAATAATACAGGATCTACAGGTACTCATGGTTAAAAGGGGAAGTACTTTATTAGCGCGTTTTAATTTGATATTATTAAATGTTTCTCCTATCATTTTAAACATAGAAGCAATCCCAATCTCACGAGCTTTATGACAGTTAATTTTATTATCACTGATGACTCCACTGCCAATTGATATGATTTCTTTAACTTTAGGAAAAGGATCATGTGATGAAAACCACCCGAGAATTTTTCAATATCTTTAGCATCTTCCTTTACTCGTGTATCTACATGCTGATCTGTTGTATCCATTCTAATATCAGCGAGATCTTCTAATCCTTCACATACAGTATTCATTGCATGCATGCCGTAAACCCATTTACTTATGACACACTTTTTTGTATTTCTTTCTCGAGCAGTACCTCCATCTGTCTTCATTGATTTCATCATTGATTGCTCGATCACCATATCCGTTGAAGTACCACAATTGAGTTTATCAGAACGTCTAACAGGGAAAAAATTCTGCGATAAACCTTTGGTTAAACACAAGGATTTATTAACTTATTCAATTGTAGCATATCCTGCAGATATAAGTGCGCAGACTTAGCATAAGGAAAATTTCCTGATGCGTGGAAATAAGGAAGCATTTCTTTAATGCTGTTCAAATGAGCTTGCCAATCTCCCATGCGTTCAGCTCTTTTAAACTCCTTTGCAATCGACACCATATTAAAATATTGTATCCATAAAATGTTAGTGGCGATTGACAAAAGTTTAATTGTACTTACATGAACATTTAATAACAACTATCGGTGGAAGAATCATTTTCTCTTGGATTGCGATTGATGAGTTATTTTTATCTGCATCATCCTCATCTTTCATGGTCTGCAATGGAGCAAAATAATTACTGCTGGAGGTTGATTCAGGGGGAGTTCTTTGTGTTCCGCTAAAATGAAATTTTTCCAATATTACAATTTTTTAAACATTGAGACCTCTTGGGGATTTCGAGTTTTGTTTGAATATTAAGCGAACTAGGTTTTTTGCGGTGATATGGTGTAGCACTATCAAAATAATTTTGTTGACTATCGGAATCCGAAAGAGTTTTTTTACTAGTTTTGCAATAAAATTGTATGCAATAAAAAAGCAAACAAAACCGAAGTATAGAAATTTCAATTTGGCTGGACTATATAACGTCTGCTCGCTAGCAAAGTTTAAGAGAACATGTATATGCTGCTGTTATTCAAACCGAGAAGGTAGATGAAGTTTAATTTGCATGGTCACATACTAATTAGGTATTCAAAAGTCTTATTTTAATTAGGATTATTCAAAAGAAAATGTTTTACTCAAAATTTCGGTAAAGTGTCCACACATATACGTCTCCCCCTCAAATTAAGCACTTAAATTTCATCATAAAAAGGCCATCTCAGACGGTCGTTAGAAAGTTTTCTCTCAATGTCATTGTTCTCTTTATGAAGGAAAGTTTTAATTTCCATGACATTCTAGAAATATACAAAAAGTCATCTGAGATTTAATCCCAAAAGCTTGAATTCAGTCAACCAACTGGCTCGAGATCTTAGGAACCACCAGGCTAGTTAACTGGCTGATAATTAAGGATAAAACTTTCTATAAACTGGCTCCCTATCGTCTAAACCAAATATTACGAATCTCAGAAACAAAAACACTTTAGACAACTCCATCCGTCATTAAAATGCAATTTTCGGGGTTTTGATGAGTTCCTTTTCGGTCAAGGGAAATATTTCGTAGAAATAAGTTTTCACAAAGTTACTAGAAGAAACTCTTATAAAACATTCCAGATCTTCTTGGTCAGATATCCTTTTTCTTTAAATTTTACATTTTGATGATATTAAAATGAAATTTCTGTCATTAGCTAGAAAAGTAAACTATGAACTTTGTAAAGGAAATTTAATTAATTTTTCCCTGTCCTTGCCTCGGAGATAGAAGGCTGACTCACTATCCTTCTGGTATTTAACCACGAAATGAATTCTTCAAGAATCTTATCATCAAAAATCATCAGTGAGCGTAAACAGCTGATTACAGTTCAACCAATTTGGTATTGTTGACGTAGCACAAAGCGATACCAAAGCCAAAAGTTAAACATGTATGAGGCGCAAAACTGGAATTTATTCATTATTCAGCAAAAGTCGAGTAAACAGAAAAGGACACTTAATTAATTCCTTAATGCCATGCCACTCCTTTGCGAAGGAACGCATGTGGCTGGAGAGAAAAATAGTCTAGAACTTTTTGAAAATGCCTATTAGTGCAAATCTGTCCAACCAAAGTTGTCTTCCCTAAAGTTTGCATCGATTCTTTTACTGATGTTCTATCGACAAGTTCTTTATAAAACTTGATACGACTTTTACTATCATTGCCTAGGTATAAAGTGCACCGGACTATTAAGTGAAAAATATGCAAATTTTCCAAACTATTACGTCTGCACACGAAAGAGGGCACAAAATGACTGCGGATTTACATTATCTTCAATGCAGCTCTCTACCGCTGACGTTGAAACTTTCCCAACTTTTAAAGTTGTTATATTCTGATAACAAAAATCTTATTTGGATTTAGTGGTTCAGCTGAGTGAAACGAATTCGTTAATAATGTAATTTAGAACTTATGGGACCTTTTAGTGGCTCCCCAAGGAGTTATTACAGTTCTTCTTTGGCTATGTAAGTAACGAAGTGCAGATAATATTATAAATTTTGCAAATCGTTTGTGGTTGCAGGGGGCCGTCTTCTGAAGCTAACTTTATTGAAATATCGATTTTATATAAATGTTATTAAGAAGAACATAACTCTGCACATTGGGGACATTTAAAGTTTATAAAGCAAACATAAATAAATATATAAATTGAGAAGCAGATTCATCAAAGTTCAGAGCATAAGAAAACATGAAGGGCAGGATGAAAGTCAGAATCAGGAAGTAATGCAGACAAACATTTCCATACTATGTGGAGAACATCAGGTCTAGTAAGCGACCCTAAATATTACGAACAACACAAATTTGCCGGAGACCAGCTGAAGAAACAGAGTCCAGAAAAGCACTTGTACTTGCGGCAGCATTATCTACGGAATATTATCAGGTAACGGATGGCATATTGAAATCACCAGCAGCATGGGAATATCATCTATCATCTTTGAGAGCCATTCCAGAAGATCATACACTGATGGAGGCAAAGGAAATGGAGGTCATAACATATATGGTCCTATGATGAAGCTGTAGGGAGACGCAGACAGGAATCTCAATCAAAGTGGACCACAAGCTACCATACACCGCACAGAAAACGCCCCCGGCAACAGGAACATCCATACAAGCAGGGATCTCGAAAACTATTCAAATGTTTCACGTCAAGAATACCACAATGCAGTGATGGGCAGTTTTCAAAGAAATTTTCAATCGAAATTACGATTTAAAAAAAATCGAATAAAAATTTATTCAAATAAAGTTTTCTTAAATTTATTTCAAGCAAATAATTATTTATTATTTTGAGCTCCTTATTTGAATTTTAAATAAATATATTTTATTACATTGGACGTTATTTGATGATCAAATAATTATTTGTTATTTGGCCCTCATCATTTGGATTTCAAATAATTATTTGTTAATCGATCGTGCGTTATTTGATAATCAAGTAGTTATTTGTTATTTGGTGAATTACTCTCTCTCTCTCTCTATATGGGGCGAGAGAAGACTTTCACTTGATTCGAGACAGCTTTTGCAAGTGGACGTGCAATTCAAAATGGATTTCGAACCACAGAAATTTGCTCTACAACCCCCAAGGTGTTTTTATCGTAATCTGTTGTCAGCAAAAAACAGCCATTGAAAATGCCGATGGGATTCGAACATTTGAACTCCGGATTGGTAGACCGACATGTTATCACTTAGGTACTCCACCGACGACTTTTAGGCAATTTATAAAAGATTTTTGATTGTGTTCGTGGTGCAATGTTTAATATTATCTGGGCTAGCCAATCGGACTTCTCGAGGGTAGTACAGTACTTATCAATTCTGATCGGAATAGAATTTATACTGTTACTTTAGCTCTTTCTATATTCTGAAAAGTGGTTCACATTGTTCCGTCAATTGTTTTGAAGGGGTTGGATTATGCAATTTTTTGACTATTTACTTCTAAATGAATCTATTAAAATTACTTAACGTAAAAAAACCAAACAAAAATCCGTTGCACACTAACAATGAGCTTAAATTTTATTAAGAGCAGTTTATTGGTAGTTCATCCCTATACCCATATTTTGTCACATTCCTAAATCCCTACGTCCTTGTTGCATTCCGAGTATTCATTAAAGATTTAAGTCTTGTTTAAGGCTCAGGACGAAAATTGTCCAATTATTGACATATTCATGGAGATCAATGGGTATCTCTCTGGGTAGATATGGTAAGCAGCTTAAACCAGATTCGACGGGGTATCAAGTCCTCTTTCACGTACATGGATCACAGATAGATGAGTAAGGGTATTTCAGGAAGGAAAACAGGATGTTCGCCTGGCACGATTGGTTGGCCAATTATTTCACTTACTTTGCTAAGGTAAAGCCAATACGGATTTAATGGTAGTACACAAAATATGCTCAGTTCACTAAAGCTCTTAATCTGGTCACATGCCACAGGTACAAGCTCCAACTCAGTTGTGTTTTTATGATTTTAATCAGATTTGTTGCTTGAATTAGCAATTAAACTGCCGCAATGCGATTTACAAAACCAAACTTGTATTGAAATAATTTGCTGTTGTTGATGAGATTTAAAATTTATTAAAATTTGCTGTCGTAAAAAACCAACAGCATACCAGATTTTACGTTTACTCACCTTGTTTCCTTTGATCTCAGCGCATTTAATTTCAATTTATTGAGAGATTTTATTACTAGATGACTACCTAAATACTTATTTAATAATTTCAGTTAAAGAGTCAGTTTAAGACTACGGCGCGGCAACAAAAGGGACTTAGATATTAATGATATAATGAATTTGAAGAGCATAAACGAATACAATTTAGTAAGGATTATTGCAAAGACCTGAAGGAAAGATTTTTAGAAGCTAAGATATACAATCTTTTGATTTATGGTGGTGTTCTGAATGGCCACTGTTAAGCGCAGTTTCAGCTGTCTTTCTAGCAGTTTACCGGCCGTATCCAGCATGCCTAAGGGTATGTCGTTTGCTGAGCCCCACGGGTATTTTTTCCTCTCGTTGATTAGTACTAGTCTTTGCACTTTTCACCACCTGGGAAAGATTCCCTCCTTCGGGCAGCAGTTGTACAATTTCAATACATGTTGGTACAACTCTATTGTTTACAACTCTGCTGAGACTCCGTCGTTTTGCTTTCCTGATCAATTTTTTAAACGTACCGAGGCATTCTTTATAACTCCAAGTTTTGGTTCTTTTTATTAGGTTAACAATGTTACGGCACTGCTTCGTAAGAGTCATGATTTCCCTCGACCACCGATTAGTTTGCTATGCTTTTAATAAAGTTCATAATTTTCGTACCTCAATCCGTCATTTATTCTTTCTGTTTGCCATTTAAAAAAAAAAACGTTGACCCATTTCTGAATTGGTTTCTCGTTATTCGACGGTTCACTTAATCCATTTTTAGTAGAACTAAAAAAATCTCTCAAATATTCTCAATTTCCAGTGCTCAAAACGAACCAAACGAAAAGCAATTCTTCAGATATTCTTCGAAGTGCTTTCAAATTGCACCTGCAAATTTGCTCCGTACCTGCAGAAAAGAAGCTTAACATTTTTGCCCCGTTGTAAGTGCAATTTGCTCCTCATTTTCATTATCGCCTACATAATATGCACATCCGGATTCGAAGCCTTTTTCATGCATATAGGTAGTGCTGGCAACAAGGACGAACGATTCGTGCTTCTGCTGTTGCTCCTGTTTTTGTTCCTATTGAAATAAGATTTTCTAATGGGGTTAAAATGGCCTGCTTGATGGAGTCTGCTAAGTGTCGAGCACCACCGAACTGCGAAATTTGCACAATTCAAGTGTTTTGTAAATATGGTGGTTGGTTATTGCAAATAAGTGTTATCCGATAATTATTATTTATTGTTCGGGGTTCGTTCATTGTTGGTGGCGCTGTTGAAGGGCAGGCTGCTAATTAAAAGGTCCCGGACGAGCTGTGTGTTTTCAATTTTCTAAATTTTTTTTGCTGTACCATCTCTGGCCATATTGGCTGCGCAATTGTTACGACTTTTGAGAAGAAAAACAGTCAATCAGTGGCAACGTGATGGGCGTTTACTCTTGCAGCGGATAATTACTATGGGTCATTGGTTTTTACGAGTTTCAGCGAACTTCAAGGCTTCAGGGATTGTTTAATTAGCAATTTACGTTCTATTGGAATTTTTGAAATTGTGGGTATACTCGAATCAAACCCCTTTTATTTTGCTGAAATTGGTACTAGCATCAGCAGTTGATGGAAGCCAATTCAACGGCACGCCGATAGGTAATTAAAAGCTTTTGTTCGATTTGTGTAGGTCGCGCGTATCCCGTGAGAATAAATTTCCGTTCCTTATTTGCTAACAGAATTGATTGCTTATCTGGTGGTTATTTTTCTTAATTGACTATTAACAAAGGAAAACTGCTGATTTTCATATCTGTGGAAAAATATCTTTATATGGTTAAGACATTTTAATAAGAAGAAAGTGATTGTTTCCGAATTAATAAATTGTTTAGAACTGAATTTATGGTCCTCAAACAAAAGTTTTTGAAGTATTCCATACTGCGAAAATCCAACCTAACTTCAAATAGTAAAAGTGTCGCTTTTTTTTGCGCGAGAGGTGAAAATCTTCCAAAGACGCAAGGAGACCCGATTGACTCTCGTAGTGTCAGAGTTTTACTGACTAAAAACACCCTTAAAGGGATTTGTCGAAACAGACCATTTTATTCGGGTCCCTTTTCCTCCCTACTCCTGGTGATCGCAGCAAGACATACTCGAACTAATCCAATTTTCTTCCTTCACTTCGATTCCTCGGGTAAACGCAAGCGTTTCCTTATAAGATACCTCTGCCACTTTCTTTCTTCCATCCAGTCGTGTCCCATCAGCTTTCTTCTTCTGCTTCCTAGTGCAGGACACTGGTACACTATATGCACTCGCGACTCTTCCTCCTCCAGGCATAGCCTACAGGTATAGTCCTCGAGAATGTTCATCTTCTTTAGATGACACCTGAAGTTACCATATACTGTTAATAGTGCTGTCATTCACTTCAGAGCCCTACGATCCATGTCCAGGACCTTCCTCTGTTCAACACTTCTGGTCGCTACAATTGTCATCTTTACATGTCTACACGAGTCCGCGACGTTCCACTGTTCTTTGATTCCGACAGACTTCATCATGCAAGCAATTGATGCTTACAAAGTAAGTGGTGTTCGTTCCGAGTTGCATGCCCAACATTAGTTCAGGCAGAAATCGTTGCAATAAATCAAACACCGACCAACCAATTGCACAAACTTCGATTCTATCTATAGTTTTTTAATCATTCATTAACAACTACAACAAAAGTATTTAATCGTCTTTCCTTATGATCCCGTGAGCTGAAACATTCAGGTAGTTTTATATAGTATCTTCGATTGTGGTTGGGTAGTTGTTTTGTTTGTTTAATTTGCACTGACTTCAAAATGTCGTAACAGATATAAAATTAAAAATTATTTTATGATTTTTAGCGGTTTTTGTGAAGTCGGTTCAACTTTTTTTAAAAACTATTTTACTTTTTAGCGTCTTCACATATACGCCTCGAAGAATGCTATTCGTACGAGCAAAGTAATTTCAAAATTTGCAGAAGTAGTGCACTCTAAATAATTGAAACAGAATTATCCATATCCGGAAACATATTGCGAAATTAGTCAGCGTCACCTTTTCATACCATCACCTTAGAAAATTCTTACAGCAAGAGAAAATTATCGTAGTCAGAGGATCATCGTAGTCGCTCTAGGCACAAAATTGTAATCATTTCAGAATTATCTAAATCACGCGTGCAAAGTTAGACTACGCCTTCCCCCACCCTATCCCTTGGTTAAAATAGTTCCATATAGTAGCAATAGGGCATTATACTGTATACAACAAAAAAGAGTCTTCCAAAAAGGTGTGTGCATTAAGAAATTGGGTGACGCCCCCTCTGCACACCACCTTTCCTCATAAATCCAAATCAGTTCACGCCTGACGAAGTTAGACTACTCCCCCCCCCCCACGCCGTTCCACCGTAGGGAAAAATTATTTTCATTATAAGCAATGGGGGATCATACTCTATACAACAATAAAAGAATTATCTAAGTGGCCTCAAATATTACGTACCGCAGTTTTTGTAGATTTCTGCCCCCCCCCCCCCCCTGTAACGCGCCGTAACGTTTCGCCTCTTTTCGTATGTAAAAAAATATGTGTAGTGTAGATATACAATATAAACTGAGCCGTGAGTAAAGTATGGACTTTTAATTTTACCAACAACTTAATGTTACGTAACGCGTTGCTTGACCCCCTCCCGTAACGCACCGTAACATTTCGCAAGCCCCCCCACACACACACACACCTAATGTAATACTTGAACGGCCCCTAAGCCGGGTATGAAATTTGGTTTCACCCCCATCCCGCCAAACATTTTTTTGACATTTTACCAAAAGGTGAACATACTCTACCCAACAAAACAAAACCATCAAAATCGGTTGACGCGTTACGAAATTATGCCCGGTCATAAATAAAATAAATTAAAAAAATACATGTCGAAATTAGAACCTTGTTGCTTTTGGGAAGTCGGTTAAAAAATTGGAGCATAGTTTTTCTTGCACAAAATTATTATTTCGTATGGCCACAGAAATGAGTAAGTAACGGAGGCTCTCCATTTCCGGTTTATCTCGTTTCTGCATAATTTTATATAGCTCTTGCTCGCATTCGGATAATTTTGTGTAGCCCACAGTCCTTACGTTCCGCACTCTAATCAGACAGGCAAGTCTGTATTTTATCCTAAAAGTGAAGATGCTTTTTTAGGCGTCCTTTACTGTCTATTGCACGCATTGGTAGACTTGAGGAAAGGACAGATATATTTGCTCGCGTTAACATAGTCAGATGATTTCCTAAAACGAAAATTGAAATATATTTGTTATATACTTGTATACTAATAGATTTATCACACTATCTATCATCTTTCCCTCCATAGTATAGTTTCTTTTTGTTTCTGCATCTTTGAATTCAAATTCCCGTACTATCATTAAAGCAAACGAAGCGCCTAGATTAAGATATTTTTGTTTTCACACCATACATTGCACAATTATCCCCACTTTTTGATAACATGACATCTACGAGATGTTAATAGACGAAGCGGCAAAGATCACAAAAAGTTTAAGAAAGAAACCGAAAAATGTTGATTTCATTTGAAACGGTTTCATTGTGAGTGACAGCTGGTGGTGGGGAAATCGAACAAGCCACACTTGAGAAATTAAATTGATGCAGGCCATCCGTTACAAAAGCAACCCCTTAGGCCTTAACGATCCAATTACTCTTTTCAAGAAATATTTATTAAAGAAATTAGTCGCATAAAGGAAGGTGGAAAAGACGAAACTTGCACTCTTCTACGAAATCTATTCTGCCTAAATTTGCTTAATTGAATAAAATCATCGTTCTCGGCTAGATTTGTTCGTTTCTATTGTAGCACTCAAATAGCGGTCATAGGGGTGAGAGCATGCGCACGTAATGTGGGAAATTTACAAACTGCAAATTGTTTTGCTAAATGATTCCCCAATTTCTGTGACGTCAAAAGAAATTACCCTTGGCCCCTGGCTTGGCTTTGTGCGTACTTGAAACTGGAGTGACTTTGAGCATGGGCGCCTTGGTATTGGCTTCATGTCTGTCACCAGCCGGGGCATCCAGCTCCAGCATAGCACACAGCATCCCAAAGAATTGGTCCATGGGTGGCGACGGATTATCTTCGTGCGATATGTTCTTAAGATTCAGTACTTTCGCGGCGGTCGTTCTGAACGGTTTATCGTGATTTTGAATCTGAAAAGCGAACAAATCGTAAGTTTTTCGAATATTTTACAATCACTGGACAAGAACTGGGTGGAGGACTCTGCTAAGTTCGTGACTATATCTGCGATTTCGGGCGATCTATCGGAATGAAATCAGACTTTTAAGGGCTAATTAAACAGAGTGGACATCTGCTTTGGGAAGTTCATCGCGGTGGCTGATTTGTCCTAAATTCGCTGTGCACTGGAATGACCCGGGGAAAACAATTCGTTCAATTGCTGCCCAACTCTTTTTGTTCCAATTAAATGACTTCCCTGAAGGATGTTTGAACTTTCGCAAAATTGAGAATGAGGTTGTAATTGATGGGAAGGATACCTACATCGCCATACCCAAATCGTTTTATTACCTATGCCGTCTTTGACTTTGATTTAAAGCTCTTAGCTAGGTCAGTTTAAAGCGATCCCGGAACCTTGGACTTGGGTGCTCATATTTGCCATTCTCTCTAGAAGAGTTGGAGTTGTTTGCTAATGCTTGAGTGGGTATTTAACCCGGTTTCAAACCTTATCTGTGACTTGTGAGCAAAGTGTATTCGAAACATGTGCCAGCCTCCAACTTTATGGCCCCCTTGTGTTTAACATGCTCGCGTCCGAATAGCATTTCTTCAGTGGACGTAGAGAGGAGGATTAAACTAAATTTAAAATTTCAAGTGTCCTGCAAAAATGCTCCTATTTGATTATATATCACGTTAACGTTCGCGAGACGGCCACATTTTGCGGCAAATTTTTAATATAGTTATGCGATAATTTATCACATTTTGTGGGATTCGTGTCAAGTGTCGTGGAACTTATGAAACAGCCTTCGGGTATAGCGCGGCAATAACGTGATTTAATTGTGTACAAGTGTGCCGACAGCTCTGAAAATTTATTTATTTTTTCGGCTATAGTTAAATGGAAAGTTACGAAATATTTAAATTTTCCTGGTGAGTGTTGTGTTGAGGATTTTGCGTTGATTGTAAACTTGTGACTTGCAAATGAAATGCGATCACTTGCAAAGTGAGCAGGTTTAGGAATTGTGCCAAATACATCGTTTCGACAGATTCTTATCTTTCAACTGGGAGCAGTGGGATTTTTTAGGGTGAGTAAACGTACTATAGACAAGATGGTGTGCTTAGTGGAGCTTGGATTTCAAGTTGTTTGACCTTGTTTTATTCTTTCGAAAGCAATACGAGGTTTTTCATCAGCTGAGTTTATGGTAATCTGGGGTATCTCGGTGCATTTTTAACCGACGTCCCAAAAACAACAAGGTTCTAAGTTCGACATGTATTTATTTTTTTACTTTTTTCACATTCTCTGTTTGGTCTATTTTTGACTTGCTAATCTATCAAACTTCTAATAATAAGTCTTTAATTAAAATATTATAAACTTTATTTAAACTTTAGTATAATTTGCATAGTGTTAGGACACATGGTAATTTTAAATGGTTTGGCGCTTGGGGATTGGTAGTAATTTTTGCTGGGGATCTGCTTAGTATGGTGAAGATAATATGCCTTTTATTAAATAGTACAGTTATAACATTAAAAGGACTCATTTCGGAATATTTCTGTTAAATGCAATGAAATAAAACCAAGAACCCGGCTTTATATTTGTTCACAGTTATGTCGTACTTAAAACAATGTTTTTTTTGCGAAGAAGAAAATCGATCGAGAGGGGTTCACGTAAAGGACTTGGATCTTGATCTGATGTTATCAAAAACTTGCTGAATAAATCGAAATTGAAAAGGAGATAAATTATGCGAGATGTAGTGACAATACTTTGGTATGCCAGACAGAAATCATGCTTATTCTGAGCTTTTTAGCAACTTAAAAGAATGATTGCAATCATAGGGTGAAATCTCTGAAACTAAGTCGGTCAACAAAAATTGAAAAGAAAGTCACTAAATAACTGAAATAATTCGAATTTTGCCTGTAATAGAATAGAGTAGTACCAAGAAGGAACCTTGAGATAGGTATATTAGCAATAACTTGTTGGTATCAGAAGCAATTTTGTTTAATGAAAGGTACGTCTGTAATTTTTAAGCTGGAAATGTACATATATTGGTGAAGCATTTTTAAATTTAACTAAAAAAGAAAGGTATCGGACTCTGTAAAAGGTCTTCGAAGTAGTTTGAAAGTTTATGAGACGTGCCCAGAAGTATCGAATAAAGTATCTAGCATCTAAGCCGTATCTGCAATTGTTTATTATTGTTCAAAAACGAATCGTAAATATTTCATGAACAGGGAAATTTGTTGGAAAAACAACAAGTTGAAAAAAGTGTTTGCAACATTTTAACCAAGGATGGCGTCGAAGGGGAAGATCAATGACTTTATCAGTCGACTGGATTAGCATATTTTGGAAAAAATTAATGATTGCTTCCAATTTCTTGCTTCTAAAATGATCAGTTGTTAAGAGTCTATAGCTGCCTTACGAGAAGGGACAGTTTTCTGTTCAAAAGAAATTGAGGAAATTCAGAAAACGTATAGTGCAAGGAATACCGCTCAGCCCTAATGGAAATGGTTTTGAAGTATCTAAAGACCTTGCTTCTGTTCGAATCGTAATCCCTCGACATATTATGATGCTTTTCAAAATCAGATCAGCTGCTAATATAAGTGCTCCAATTGTTATTCGCTTTTCTAGTTATATGGAGCAGAGGACTATTCTGTCAGAACCAGGAATTAGTTTCAAATTGCTATTTGCTTATATTTTCATTTGCTATTCTTTAAATTCTTTGTATTTTGTATTTTACTTGTTTATAGATTCTTCACATAGTTTTGATTTCTGGAATTCCCATTATGTTCTTCGACTACCACTGCTGGTGTGCTGGAGTTTTTTTCGCACTATAGTTTTTCTATTTCTTAGATATGATCTAAGTTTGAGTAGGCAAGTTTTAAGTTATACAGATCGTGATTTTAACAGTATTAATGATGAGCATTTGTTGGACGAATGTGTTGGCTTGCTTTGGTATGATTTGTTTAATTGGATCAACAAGTGGATATTTTTTCGTCCTAGATTCTTCACCTGTTTTGCAGGCAGGTTCCTCCGAAAACCAAATATGTACAAGCTGCTCAATGCCGCTGGCTAATGGATCAAATTCGTCTGCTTATAGCTGAGCGTGAATATTTACATCAACGATATAAACAGCTTAAAATGTACACAGCGGTTTTAATCTATAAAACTGCACGCAACAGAGTTACAGCCGCTCCTCGGCAGAGAAGGAGGTTATATTTTGCGTGTAAGTTAGATGCCAGACTAGGCTCCAAAAGCCTGTGAAATGTTGGGTAGTCTTCTACCCCATTATCACATCTTACTATTTTTGTTCATATAGGTTAAAAGGACATTTCAATATGAAAAATAGAGGAGTCATTGGTATGATTTTGCGGGGTAGATTGGTAATATCTTTTTTTCTGCTTAAATTATTTTACTTGCTAATTTATTGTGCACTTTTACAACCATACCTAACATGCTACGATTCAAATCTTCAGGGTATTTCCACTGACCTAACCCAAGCGGGCTAATCAGGACAGTGTAACTGTACTCAACCTACTCACTATAATATTAAAACGAAGTCCAAAGAAATTTTGGCTTAACTATTAATTCTGAATATTTTCAGATCAAGTGCGGTGCTAAATTTTGTAGTAGAGAAATTCATTTTCAATAACTAAGGACTTAATCTGTCAAGAGATTTGAGTCTCAATTCAAAATTTGTCTCAAACACGAAATATTGGGCGGATAGCACTGGAGCTATGCATCCCAAAACGGAAACCAAAAACAAACAATATTTTAAGTTGTTCATAAGATGCTTTATAACAATAGCAACAATTTGTAATGCCCCACAAATTTCATGTCTAGTCTGACTATGAGGCAACTACAATTTTCCGATATATATATCAAAATCCTTGCGAAATCTCTACACTGGCTACGGTGTCATCCTGAATGCATGCATATATCTACAGCCACTTAAACTGTACCTCATGCTGCACGAATTTTCAGAAATTTCCGCACTTCCATGTTCAACATGAATAACATTGAAATAGCTCCGAAAACATTCTCTTAGGATGCTTCCACATTTCATCCCCTTTAATGATTTTAATCAGAAAAGTCCATAGAGCTTTATTAATATTGAAAATGGGAAAAACCAGGCCATTTACTTGAAACTAGCTGAGTTTCGTGGCAGCAACCACCTAAACGTTTTTCGGGAAAAGCCCTTCAGTCTGGAGCGTTCGCATGAAACTAAATTTTTGAGGGAAACGCAAATAAAACCTTTTTCAAATTTTAAGATCTCTTAAGACCTATTTCTTGAAAGTTGGTTCATTCTTGTGATGCCTTTACCCGATGAGTTTAATTAAATTTTACGTTTACATGGTGATGTGAGGAAATTGGCGCTGAATTTTCGGGATGCCATACTGTATTTTGCCGGAATACCACAGGATTCAGCCCAATTCATGCTTTCGAATAAAGAGTTATGAGGAGCTGACTAATTATGGTAATGGAACATAATGAAACACAAAATTGAAAATTTTCAAGTAAATTGTAACGTTGACAAGGAAACGTTTATAAAACTTTGCGGGATGTTAGGGCAGGGGAGGGGGAATATTTGTAATGGAGTCTGATGTTTCTAACTCTCGCATTTTAAAGATAAACAGGAAAGTAATTTGGAAGATTTTAAGTGATTTTCGACATTTGCAAGAGTTATTAATTATGGCAAGTATGGAATTAGCGACTTTTAAGTATAAATAGCACAGCTTAGATGTGATGCCTAGAGTGTAGACATATTTCGAAAAGTATAATTAGCCGAAATAAATCGAGAATGTAAGCATAAGAAGATCGCAAAAGTTTGAGTAAACTTTATATGACAAATTACAAAAGAGGAGACATCCTGCAATGATTGTCTCGCTTGTAGAAACAGTCGTATTAAAGAGAATTGAAGGTTAAAGTACTTTCGTTGAATTTAATCTGACCGTCTAGCAAAGTAACTCCTTAATGACATAGCACATAGTTGTCTTTCTGCGTTAGTTTTTGCCCATAACATGTATGGAATTGGATTAGCTACAGACGGCTTATTAGTTAAGTGATGAAAAAACAAACACAAACCAAAAGGTTTCTAAGCAAAATATGTGTGGGCATGTGTTTAATTGCCAGACTACTCATTACAGGTTTGAGCAAATTAATGAATGAGAGAAATTTCATAGGAACATATTATACACGGAGCGTGTAAGGCATCTCATGAAAGTATGTATGGATATACACCGTTTCAAGGACATTAACGGTGGACTCGAATTTTTCGAATTGTTTTGGGGTAAGCGGTGTCATATCTGTAATGCTCGTGTATGACCCTAAGAAAATTGTTCCAAAATGTTCCATTTTTCCTTATACTTAGTTTCATGATTGTCAATATTAAGGAAAGTTGGGTTTTCTTTCGAATTGGAACCTCGGAACACTCCGAATTCATCCATTCTGAAGGAGTGGTAAGGCCGAGTGTGCCGGTAGGTGAAAATTCAACATATGGTTCTTGAAGTGAGTGCGGGAAAATATTAAAACTGGAGGCAGATATTTGCACGTCGCACTTATTGTGCAACAGGTCGTTACTAGAATTCCTCGCTCAGCACTAGTAACCTTGCTGACTTGCTTTATTTCCTTCGCAGCGATCACCTATTTTAATAATAAAATCTTGTTCTTTTTTTATTATTGAGTATACTCATAGCTTACTTTTTACGGATTTTGAACAGTTACAGTTCTCGTCTCGTCAAGATAATTATTAAAGCTTGTGTCGGATCTCAATAAAATATAATTTAAGTTGTTGAAAAATATGCTGACATTATGTCTGTTAAATGATGTAACCCGAGAAAAGCTATACCGCTCAGGTGTACGTAGTGAAAGTTCAAGATGCCTTTTTCTAAAGCAGCGGCACCAATGTTCTCCTGCCATTTTATTATCATTCAAGCTCTTAGGAATTTTTTTTCACTGTTGGCACTATCTCACTGTTGGCCCTACCTCACTTCTGGGCAGGTTCCCTACTTAACATATTCTTTTCTCACTTGCCCCACAAGGTGTTAAAGGAACCAGAGAGAGAGAGAGAGACAGAGAGAGAGAGAGATAGACCTTTTAACTCAATTTTTTTACTTTAGGTTTCAATTTTTCGACCCTCAGTGTATGTGCATTCTCTAGTTCCATCAGCCCTTTGTCCGTTTACAATGTTTACTATTGTCATTATACCTAACCCGGTATCACCAAGCCTTAAGATTGCGATAGACTGAAACTCTTGTCGAATTATGAATGCATCACGTGCCACATCATAAAATTTCCTCATCTAGCACACAATAAATGGAATTAATGAACAGCAAAATTGGGCTATCTTTATAAATTCTAACTTTGATATCGAAAATCTTCTCGAAATGTTCTTTTTGATATACAGAGTTCCGTGCGAGTTAAAGTGCAAGCACTCTAAAAGCATCGGGCTCGTATACACGCAGTGAATAACCGCAAATTTATCTCGTTCGCATATTTCAGTCAGCAATAAATTAATTCAATAACCGAAAATGTTTCACCCTGGAAAGCGATAAATAATGATCAGATCCCAGAATCCACAGTAGACAATTTTAGGAGCAGCTAAAAAGTACACATAGGAAGGCACGACAGGAGATGGGTTGAACCTGATGCCTCCTTCATTCTGTTCATTTTTTCCTCGATTTTTTTTTTTTGGTATGTGGATATCATTCGAATCCCCGTACGAGGAGTGTAGGTATTTACCCCGACAGGATAACATAGAAGTGGCATTACAATGCTACCATATAAAAGTATATGTATGCCGACGTCTATTTGTGTTCCACGCATAAGCCCATGTTATTAGGTTTTCCGAAAAATGTGCCAGCGGGCGGTTGTAGGACATTTTAATGTAACGCACTCACGAAGTGGTGGAAGCAGAACTTTTACGCCCTATAGGCGGATTAAAACGGATCTCGCAACGTTATTTCATCGATCCTAATTTAACCCTTTCGTAAGTGGTTCCCCCCCCCCGCCCTCTTGTTAATGCCTCATTTCACCGCCGCGCGTAGGTGGCGCACAGCATTAATTTTCACAACAAATTTCTTAGCTAGTAGCTGGCAGTCGGCTTTAAACGGAACTGCTGGGGGAGACAGAACAAGTGAAACAATGGAATTTTCCGTTTTTGTAGAATCGTTTAAGGTTGTATTCTGCTTGAACTCTGCATTTAGTATGATAGTACTTTTAGCGAATGGATACCATTCTTGATGCTTTACCAAACCATAATGGTAAAATGGTAGAATCTTGTTTTTATGTGTCAGATGATATCTTATAAAAGAAGGTCAATGAGATTGATTCAAACAGTACCCTGTCTGAAGAGGTTTGCCTGAAACCATGTCAATATTTTGTCAGGCTTTTCAATCACTACGTATCTCGTGTCAAATCACTTTTCAGCTAGATTGACCAAAGTCAATCAGGCTCGACATTCATGGCACTAATGAAAATCTTCCTTGTCGTTTACATCTTTGCTTTATTGTGGTTAGGCACCAATTAACATTGTAAATGGAGCACCTATACAAGCAGAAACTACTCCTTTGAGAAATCTTCTTGCTATTGTTCCGAGTGGAAAGGTACATCACTTTATGATTGCGGAACAACATTGATGGCTTTTGTCTAAACTGCACTGAAGTTTCCAGCTTTATGTTGCAAGCAGGACGAATGCCAAAGACGATTAGCTGCTGCATTTCAGTTTCTTCTGTCTCGAGCTACTACAAAAGAACAAAGGAAAGTGAAAGATTTTAACTTAATTGTTTTCGTTTTCGTGATAAGAGAACTACGCTAGTTAATACAATTGCCTTAACATCGAATTTAATTACTCCATTATTCCTTCAATTACTCGTCCGGAATCTGACAAATTATTTTTTTAACTTTTCAGTGAATGAAAGCTTACAGGATTGCTCCAAGCTCCAACGAAACGATAGATACTTTGTTTGTATTATTTCAATACCTCGAAATAGGATCTGAAGTTTTCGCTTCATATCTGAATTCGAAGTAATTTACTTCCTTCCACATACTTTGAGGTTAAGTCTAACATTAAAATTTGCTTCTTCCTTTTCCCTTTTCGTGTTATAAAGCCTTAGTAGGGATTTTAAGTTTAGGTTTCGTGGATTATGCCTGAGAAGGCATTGAGAAAATCTTGCGAGAAGATTTATTCTGGAAGGGGAAATTTTTCATTGGTTGATACCTTACTTACAGTTTAAGTCTAATTTCAGAATTCTTTAATACCTGCTTCTGGGAATAAAAGTATTGGGAGATATTCGGGTTATCTGTTTTTATATTTTTAATATTTTTTGAAACTCTTTCAAATACTTGCTTACAGGAATGAACGGTTTTAAATGATGATGAGATGATTGGAATGTAATTCTTTGAACCATATAGCGTCAAATAAATCTTTATAAATCTAAACTGTCGGTTACTTAATTTAATTGTAAAGGAAATTTAAATCTCGATCACCTGCTGCAGGAGTTTTTAAGGGGTTCAT
Source organism: Leptarthrus brevirostris (assembly GCA_964036015.1). NCBI lineage: Eukaryota > Metazoa > Arthropoda > Insecta > Diptera > Asilidae > Leptarthrus > Leptarthrus brevirostris. Next base: position 109,991,932 of record OZ038375.1, read on the forward strand.
TAAATACTCCTGCCGGTGATCGAGATTTAAATTTATCTTACAATATCTCGTGGTTCGCGTATATCAACCTTGGCTCAATAGTTCCGTGAAGCACTTAAATAATCTAAAGAATAAAGCTTGGGAGCGGTTTTGTTCCTAAAGGAGTGATGCTGACTACTTCGCTTACGCAACCAATTTTGCTCTGCACTTGATATATCTTACTGTGACTATTTCGAGAGAATTAAATCGACTTTGCGCCTAAACAGTTCTGGAGATTCGTAAATTCTAAGCGTAATTGTGATGGCTACCCTTCTGTGTTAAGTTTTAGTGACGTTGAGATTAACGATCCTTTGACGACTGCCAATCTATTTGGCGACTTTTTTAGCACCGCGTTTTTGGCTACAGACTGTGATACTAATGATAAGTATGTCACTCTGACGTATCCTTAATTCTCCCTAATTCGAAAATTCTATGTTACGCTGACGACTCCAAAAATTTTCCGTGTTATTTCAAGTGTGAATGTGCACTATTAAACTCTGACTTATACACCTTTAATAATTCGTGTTCCACAAATTGCCTTCCTCTAACCCCATATATAACTAAATTCCTTCATTTTACGTTCGTAAGACCTGTTTTGGAGTATGTTAGTCCAGTAAATTACAGCTGTTCAACTCTATCGTAAAGGCGGTACTTTTGTACGGTTGTGTAATATGGAAGGTCACTCAGTCAAGGCGTCAAAGAGGTCTATGTATGTCATATCATAAAAATTTGCTGGCAGGGCAAGCCATACACGATCAAGTCTACCGTCTAGTCTGCAGCGGAGTTGACGCGGTGTCCAGTAAACTTGACGGTGTATGGATATCATTGTGCGTGGCAAGTTGTACTTGAAGCAAAAATCGAATTTCGATTCTGCCGACTTGATCAAGCCATGGTTTCAACTGGTGCGGCATCACGCAAACTGGAAGTTAAACTTGATCGTGAGTGGTCTATATGGTTGTGCTGCAAACTGGACGCCGCGTCAAGTCCGCTGCAGACCTGACGGTAGACTTGATCGTGTCTGGCCTTCTTAGAGTAAGAAATAAAGTATTGTGAATTCGGTGAACGAAGTGGAACTGGATTGGCCTTACCCTTACACGTAATAGTGAAAACCTAGTCAAGTAGGCCGTCGATTGAAATCCACAATTAACTTTTTTCGGTCTATATGGTCTACCTGAAGAAGTTAAATTATTTAACAACAAAGTTATTCAATAAAAACAGATCTTGAAGAGCGCATATTATATTGCCGTGAGAAAAAGAAAACAGGGTGGTAAGAGTTTCCTGAAAAAAACACTATTTTCTGACGTATTTAGAAAAAATAAAATCAGTGGAGTTACAGTTAAATAGTTTTTAATCTCCCTTGTCATTTTTTCGCAAATTATCGCATTTTGGTTACACCCTCCCTTAACCTTGGAAGCGTGATGAAGTTTTATAGGCAGTCCCTAATTGAAAAAGTATACTTTAAATTTAATTTGTGCCTCAATTTCCGGTCTCTTTGACTAGAAATTTACTCAAATGTTAACATATTCATTTTGTAATCACCCTGTTATATTACTTTTGCGTTGAAGTGTGAGCATATCCTGGTATGAACTTCGTCGTTCAGTTTTATTACTAAAGAGCGCTAAAAGGGATCTAACTTAACTCGTTGGATGCTCCATTAGCAAGAAATCGTTTGATTTAGAGAACGGCTTTACATGTAGTAGCACCTCATTTGCTGATTACGAAAACTGTCAGACCAACTTACAAATAAATGGGCACAATAGGCTGAAAGCGCTAAACTAATGCAAAGCTGTTGAATATGAACAAGTTATTAGAGATTTTAGCCTAATTTAAACCATACAAGCAAAGAGACTTCGACGTATAGTTATGAGATCACATATATACAATACAACTTGGGATACGGTAAAGATTAGAACGTTAAGTTGACAATACCGGAGGGAATAATATATTTTTAAAAGGATACAAAATACCCTTCCCGACTGTATACTGTCTTCATCTTTATTAAAGCGTGCACAAGGTTAGTGGGCTCATAAAAATGTGACGTGAATGTAAATTAGAAGCTAAACGCCTTCACAAAATGTATGTAGAATTCTTGAATAGGCTCTCTTTGGTCTTACCTTCAATTATTTCACCTTTGAACATTCTGGCCGTGCTTGAAATTTTTGATTTGATTGATTCAGCTACCGAAACTGGTTTCGAATAAAACAGATTTTGAGGTTATGATGGGTAAATATTTCCACAAATAAAATATTTACCTTCAGATGAACGGAAGAGATAATATTTTACTTGGAATACAAATTTCTTTATTAAATTTTGGTATTGGTAGCTGTTTAACATTTTGTTTTTAATAATTGGAGTTTTTATTCACGTAGGAATTTTAAAAAGTACTCTATTTTATTGAATTTTGTATAAAATGGTGAATATGGTATTTAAAACTCATTTCAATCCCTTCTATTTTTCGTTGACCTTCTTACCTTCATTCTTAAAATCGCAAAACATTATGAAGTAAGGAGTTGAATAATCCCAAGTATACAATCGTATACTATACTCATACGCGTCAAGACAACGATTATCACCTTTTTTAACTAACATAACTACTTTTATGACAGATTAATTCGTACTTCCAAATGTCAACACAAATGTCTTTAGAAAAAGCCGTTTTAACCACTTTAAAATTTTAATTGCCTTGAGAAAATTTGTGAAATTTGAAAATTAAAATATTTTGACTTACCAGCCACAGATCTACAAATACTCGACAAACAATACCTGAAAAAGGCCATGTTTTGGGATATTATCATTTGTTTAAAAGCAATTTGTAATTGTTGTGTTTATTAACTTATTTATTTATTCATCTACGGTTACAAAACCTTACAGGCTTCTTACATAAGGTAAATGTTTTTAGCCAGAAAGATGGAGGTGTATAATCAAAACCAGCGCTGATTAGGGTGATGGAGTATCATGCGTATGGTGTTCGCCGCCGATCTCATCAGTTGATACTTTTTCCTACTTACGAAAAGTCATTAAAAACTCTTTTAATAGATCCTAAACGAAAATTGCTTTTCGAAATCACAGAATCCAAATGCTTTGTAATATTTAATTTATGATCTATAATGACACTTTATTACAAATACTATCGATCCTTTCCATTACGCGGTTATACATTGTAATAACATGAGCAAGAGGAAATTAGACAGTTCGAGGTACATCAGTTACAGAAGGCATTAATGTCAGTTAAAAATTTCAAATAGTTGCAAGAGCTATTAAGGCTAGCTTGCTTGGGAATAACCTGTGCGATAAAATCCACACAACAAGTTGGTCTGGAAACTATCTAAAAATGAAACTAAAATTGCAGCCTTAGCATCTCTCTGATTACGAGAAAATAATCATTGGTCGCCACAGAACTTTGGACACGCAGTTGTACTGGATTTCTTCAATAAAAGTGGCCTACACCCCACAACTAATTATATAAAACCATAGTACGACTTCGGAAAACCATTTTCTGTTATTATTCCTAGCAGAGAAGGCTGGAAGCACTCTTATAAGATTATTAGGGGAACATTCATCTTCGCAGACGGATCAAAAACAGAAAAGGGCATTGGAGCTGGAGTCTTCGTGGAAGTGCTGCAAATAGAGAAGCTTTATAGACTCAGAAATAAATGCAGCGTATTTCAAGCAGAAATATACGCTATAATAAAAGCTGCACTCGCTGTCTAAGCAAAACAGATGTCGAAATGTGTTTGGGCACTTGGAACCATTTTATATCTTACGCTTCAGCTCTGTTGGCTTCCAGGACATGTCGGCATAGAGGAAAATGAAAAAGCTGATGAACTGGCCAAAAAGCGTTCAAGCACAGATTTAGACAGAGACATGGAAAGGCTTCACCCTCACCTTAATATGGTAAAAAGTCAAATTGAAAGATCTTATTCCAATACGATTTCGAAACAGGGGGAAAATATTACTTACTGTCTCACAACACGGAGTCTATGGCCGAATGTAAACTTTAAAAGAACGTAAAATCTTCTATCCTTCGACAGAAGACACATTCGAACACTCGTCGGTGTCCTCACTGGCCATTGCCCAATTGGAGTCAGAATTTCATTTTTTCAAGCAAGTCATCACTTGAAACAAATCTCCGTCATTTCAGAAATTGCGAAAAATACTACAGAAATATGAAGATGTTAGCCGTACAATACACATACACTTGCATACATGTCAGCAGATTCTTCATCGATAGGCTAAAACTGGCATTTATTAAATTTGAAAGAAATTATATTTTAAACAACAGAAAAAGTAAATAACATTGCAAAATTATAGCAGCGTATGTGGGCAATGCGGTCGTCCTATTTAAAACAAATTCGTTAAACATTCAAAATTTCCTAAACTTCAGATATTACTTGACTGTTCATTTAATATAATTTCATCTATCATTTGGACTGAACTTCAACGTCTTTAACAGCTTTTTAATAATGATAAATATTGCCGCTGTCACTCTGCCTCGAACTGACTTCTAAACATTTCAAAACTTAGTTTATGTATAGCTCAACAAAAAAGAGAAAAATATTTTAGCATACAACAACTTTTCCCACTTCAATCTTTCTAGCTGTTGTAAGTTTCTTTTTCTCCGTTGACTTCAAGTAATGTACCACTACAAAAGAATCTGTTCCCATCAAAGGCTTAAAGAAATTCTTCCCCTTTGCAGAAAATATCATAATACGTCAAAGGAAGTGTTCAATACAAATTCAACCATGAAAGATAAAACACATGACGAACTTTATCGTTTTACGTTTTTTTTACGATATTGGCAAAGTTTAGGGTACCACCCCTTTTATGCGTTAGCATGTCCTTGACCGGAAGGGAATTAGGGTAAGGGAAGTGAGGAAACCTGAATGTCTTGTTTTTTTTTTGCATTTCTAGGAGCTATACAACAATCCACAGACGGAGTGGATTTTGTAATTAAATTTATTTAAACGCAAAGGGGGGGGGGGGGAGGTGGGGGGCTGGATTCGAACCCGAGAACTATGGCATGGTGGTCGTGCCGCTCAACCAATTGATCCAACTCCGCCTCCGTTGATTGAATCGTTGGAGAAGTTTTCTCATGCATATTGAAAACTTTAATTGAATCGAACCGGAAACACTTATCAGATACGAGAAATGTTTTTCTATGCAATCAAAATAATATAGTACCGGTGAGTAAAAGTTATATTAATGTGTCTTTAGCGCGAAAGAAAAACAAAAGGGTATGCAAAACTTTACCACAATATACACATTTGAATTGCTTGTCTGGCAGTAGGTTGTGGTTTTCGTCTCTGTTGGTGCTCCTAAATAATGAATTTGTTCAATCTTTCCCAGCAAATATTTCTTTATGATACTTTATACATTTTCAGATTTCCAGTACGGTTACCTCTCTGACGGAATAACGAATGAAACTATACGTTATTTTATCACTGCAATACGACACCTGTATTTTCTGGCAATTTGCTAACCCGTAAAATTTTAATGGGCGCCAGAACAAACATTTTTACTTCTTGATATCGACGTTAGAATCTACCCTTTTTGGCGAGGGTCGTATATGTCTCAATTTCAGGAAACATAACGCCAAAAAGTCATAAGACTTCAAGAATCGGATTAACAGTAACTGAGCTGAGAGGGAATACACTTTCTTCGCTCCATGAACCGTTGATTGATTACATGTCAAACAAGGGTTGAAGCTATCTTAATAATAAATTTGATGAATTTTTGCCATCTATCAGAGCAATCTGTGCTCCATGGTAAACTCGACTGTGTTTTGATGTGTTGTTAAAAAAATCCTATTTAAGGCCCCTTTCGTTTTCTTGTCCACAGCAATCCCTAATCTTGCCCCCACTAGCATCCACTGTCTCCTGGTGCGATTAGTGAAAAGACAAAAGATTTTTTTTCATTCTGTTCCTTTATTAAACCTCTCACTGTTTAGGCTCCTAATGGATTCTACTTTTCGAAATTATTTTTGATGACAAATTGAAATTTTGCCGATCAGTGTTGACAAGAGATTAATTATCGTACGGAAATTGTAGTAACCGGATGAGATCATTTTTCAGCGGCAATTCAAAAGACAGACGATGACAAATATCTTTTTTTAAGGAAGAAAGAGATTTTTCTTTTGAACTTTAACATGCACTGGTTAATGGGGAAATCCGATTTGTTTTTGAAGAGAAACTTTTCAATTAAAAGTAAAAGTTCGTTTGCTGACTCCCTCTCTGAGGATAAAACAAGGTTATTTGAGAAAATGTGTTGAATGTGCAATTGAGTGCTTCGTCAACATTACAAGCGAGTCGAAACTGACTACAATACGATGGCTGAAAATTAAATGGCAAAAACACTTCAATTCAACAAACGCATCTGTTCGCCGATAAAAAATCCTTTCAATCTTCTCGATGTTTTTATACTTTTTTGTTGATTAGAGTGTTTTCCGATGCTAAAACAAAAAAAAAACATTGACTGTACAATATTTGTTTTTGGAGTCGGTGCTAGCTTAGTCATTTTAAATAAACTAAATGAAAACTTATCTCTTATGTAAAAGCTACACAACACAAAAATAATTTAAAAATTGTATATAAAATCGAAATATCTGAGCATCACGCTCGATAGTTCCCATCTAAACTCCAGCCTTAACACGAGCCCTATGGTCCTTTAATACACTCTTCGGAAGGACTATACAATACGGTTGTCACCCGATTGTTTCTGCTTCTGTCATCCAGGGATACCCAGGTATCTTTGTGAATCTTCTTATGACAGAAGTGGGCTCGCCCACAATAACTTGATGAGAAGTAATAAAGGCAACGAAAAAATCACCATTGCCAGTGGTTCCTTGACTTATGCGCTGATTTGCGATGACATTTTCAAGGCCAATGTTGTAATTTGGTACGTAGACGCGCATTGATAATCCTCTCCGAGACTAGTGTCCAGCTAATGAGACTAGACCTGGTTTCCTTTGTGTGTATTATGCCAACGCAATGCCTATGAGATTCAGTTAGGTTTGTACTAGAATATAAGAATAATTCTCCACTTGCTCACCCTCATCTGGTTTCGCGTATGCCCATGAGCTTTATGTTAAATCGCTACACCTAGCTTAGAACTAGCAGTCGGGCAGGAACCAGAGTTCTTACATTCCAAATTCCAATTCGTGTCCTTGATCTTAAAGCAAAGGTTGACATCGTGTTATCTGTCGAAATCCGAGGCTCTATTTGTCGATTAGTAACAATGTTATTTTTTTTACGGGAACCCAACCAATATAACTCTGCTTAGCGGCACGGCACCCTTCGCCTGTGTCCCATTAGTTCCTTCCGAAGAAGTATACCGGGTGGCTCTATGAGGAGAAGCCGTTAGGACTGCTAGGTGTTCAATTGCAGCGACTGCAGGTTTTTACCTATTTGCAATAGTCGGGTGCCACTTCCCTCCGCGGCCAATGTTAGCCGATTGCCCCAATTCAATTAACCAACGCCAAATTTATAGATTTCGGAATTTTTAGCAAAACTGAAAATGGAAGGGAAAGATTACTTGACCAATTAATTTCTGACGACCCGAGCCGAGCCGGAGATACCTGAGCGTTGCACAGCCGAATGCTACCTTGCCATAAATTCACACTAGCTGAAAAATTTCCAGGGGTCCCCCTGAAAGAATTTGCTAACTGTGACGTAACACTTGGTGGGTGGGTGTCCGAATTGATGTGATAACGAACGTGTTTGACAAGGTTTTATGCAAAGGGGTCATCCTTCATGAATTCATTTATCCAAATTGAATGGAACCCATTATGCAATGATTCAAGAAATGATTCATTTCTAAGCCAGCTCTATGTAATTAACTATCACGACCACAATTTCTTTGTCAATCGGTGAATTGCATGAAAGTCCTTTAAATGTATAACTATGGAATTTGAATCCATGAAAGCTAGACAGTGGATTTGAAGTACCAAAGTGAAAGAAATTAAATTGCTTCCAGCTCCACCTCTTTACTTTGTGTGGTGAAAAAACTTAAACGAGTTCTTTCCAATTGCATGGCTTGCAAAATTAAAAAGTCGAATTATCGGGGAAAGTTAAATTATCTTTAAATAATTGCAGGAGAAGAGGCAAGATGAAACAAACTAACATTGCATTCAATCAGGATGTCTCTTTAATTCCTTTTAAGGCAATTAATGTTGACTTCAGTGTAATTACTTACCTTAATTCGCTTTCAGCTCTATCATGGCGAAAGCTTGAAAAATAATTATTTTCGAAGAGTTTTCGTAATTTAATTCGTTTAATCTACTTTATCGCTTTATAAGTGCTTCTGATCCTTAAATCTTCTTGAAGCTGATTTGAAAAATGTTGCTTTTATCGTTTTTTGAATAAACTGAAAAAGCATGTTGAGGTTACAAAGTAAGTAGGTATTGGCACGATGTTAAAGTTTATGAAAAACCCTCTGGCGCTATGGACGTTCTACGATTGAGGTAGTATAGGTTTGTACTCGAATAAAAGATAGAAACCGGAGAGTCAACATATCGTTGGCATCTCAACTTAGGAAGCGTTCGAAATATTCGTTTGAATTGATCTTATTAGAGTTTTACTTGGTTTAATGGAGTATGTAGGCTGCGGTGGGCTCGATAAATGGTATAGTTGTTTATTTATTGTAAATATATTCGTCAATGCTGACAAGAAAGACCCCGGAGTATAAATCTAAGGAATCTGTGCTGCTGTACCGCTTCCACGCGGTTGATGTGTGCGGCGAAATAGGCAGCTCATACAAGGCTGGCAAAAATCCAGAATTGGTCTCACGAAGGTTCACTAAAGAAGTACAGCGTCGAACTAGTCCTACCGGCAATCCAATCAACATGATCGTCGAAAGAAAGTCGAGAGTTGAGAATCACACCCAAATCGCTAGCCCTGTCGACTTTGCTCAAGACAACGCCATTCACAGAGTAGAAGATTTCTGCGAGATAGACAACATCCAAGAGACGGAGTGGATTTTGCTACTTAACCAACGGATCCAACTCCCCGAGAACACCGATCGTAAAACAAAAATCAATGTTTAAGAGACTACAGTCAGAGGCACGAGAAACATTTATAAATATGTTGGCATCATCTGCAAAACAAAAGAAAATATAATTAATGTACAGAACAAAAAGTAGCGGGCAAAGGATGCTGCCCTGGGGGATCCTTGAGTTTCTGGTTGTCCCTTAATTTTGAATGTCAGTGTATATACGTATAAATTTAAGGACAGAAAATGAGGCAACACGATTTTAAATTGTGTACAAAATTTAGCTCAGTAAAAGGTGGGAACTGTCTCTGTGTACATCTCTCTACTAAATCGGAAATTGTGCTCTTATAAAATCCATTAAATTCGTAACTGTCGTCGAAAGCTTTAATTCAAGAATTCAATAAAAATGTCGCATAATTTTCTAGGGAGCACTAGAGAGCACGAGCCTTATAAATCAAAACTATACTCACTTCGTCTTCCTGTTATACATACTCGTATATAAATAGCTCTGACTAACTACAGAGTTTATTTAAGCAGAAAAAAAACTGTACGAGTTTTCACTCTGTTTTATCAAAAATATTTTTTCTGCTGCCCTTATATCCAATGACACAAATTATCATCGATTTTTACCATATCAGAATAGTAGAAGAAAATGTCCAGTCCATCTGCGACTGGGATTTGACTTTAACCAAGTTCACGTTAAAGTAGTTAATCTTGTTTCTATCACAATCTTTATTCAATTACGTCTTATGAACCCCAAGTTTGAAAACTTCTTATTTAGGTCACAGGCTGTGAAATAGAAGTGGAAGCCCATGGCACAAACATTTGTTCTTTCGTCGAAAAACCAAGATGGTATGAGGAGGACCTTGCTGACATTGAGACAGAGTGACGTCCTCAAGGAACGTGTCAAATTCAAATTCGGCAAAATTTATAGAGTATCAGAGGTATAAGATTATAACTTATCACGCCCAGACTCATTAAGTGTTGGATCTTCAGGCATCATCAGTAGCACCCTCCACAAGAAAACATTTCCTTGATGAGATTCTCTGAAGGTTCCTAGCTTTTTATCGCAATGTTTAAGTTGATGAAAGTGTTTTTCCTCAGTGAAGCTGATGATTTACTCCAAAAAAATTTTGCTGCTCTTTCTGGTAATAGGATTTTGATAATTGCAGAGGGTGCTCGAAAAGCCGGAAACACTCTTATCAAGTCTGTGCCGTTGATAATTCTGAGAAAGTACCAAATGCTACAGCATTACTGTCACGTGTTTCAGCTTTTCATATACGAATTAAGCGTAAAAGAAATCCAACATAATTCCCCCGTTGTAGGACACCTTTGCTTTTACAGTCCATTTGTCTAAACAGTATTCATACGGGATTTATATAGAAAAAGAAGGATACTTTTTTCGCTAAATTATCTTCCCAAGAAGACTGGATCGAATCTGTGAGACGTAAATGAAACTCTTCCATTCATATTCGTATCGATAAGAGATCTTACGATTTGGAACAGCACCATCCTAAATGATAATTATGACCCCCATTGTGCCGCGATATTGATTTCTTGAGCTCGTTTACTTCCTCTACTGGCATCATTCGGGGAATAGTCATTTCGAGTAATGCGAAACGCTATTTCCTGTAATTGCGTCTAGCTCTGTTGTATTTGAAAACTCCAAACTCTATGAAAGGATAGGACGTTGATATGGATTGGTTTAGCAGCCTTAGAATGAGTCGGCATTAAGTTGTGACCGACTTCGGTTGTATTAACTAAATCGAATGGAAAATCGATTGCCTTGCGATAACTAACGTGAATGGAGGCAAGTTTGTGATATCATCTAAGTACCCTCAAAACGTTGTAGACTTCTCTTTTGTAATGGGTTGGCGCCAATCTTTTAAGGCGTAAGTTTATAACCAAGCAAAAACTGGGATAAGGAGAATTACTTCTTATGTTCCCATAACATTCTGACGATTGGTGGAAATGCTTACGAACTCTGTAAACTTGGACGGCTGAAAGAGTTTTTATTTTCATTTCACTCAGTTTGAAGTTGCTTTTTGAGGTTTGACTAGCGAGAAAAAAGGATTATAATGCTTACCACTTTAAAGGAATAACTGAGAAGGTTTAGGCCTTTTATATTGATTTTAGTAGAAGAAGTTTAGAAGAAGCAAATGTTCTACTTTGTGGAAGTTTGCTCCATTAAACAAATCAAAGAAAGTCATTATTTATGTCCATGTGTTGAATGAAAAAAAAGTGGGAAAAATTCGAAAGTTGACTTTAAATAAGTATTGAAGGATTGAGATGCATTTTGGGCAAGAACCTGATTAAGATAATTCGGTTGCATATTTCTATCTAAAGCCCTTATGAGCCGATGGTTTTTTATCTTTTGGAGCCTCAAATGTTTATGACTGTGAATAATTTCGCCTGCTTGAACAAAGTAAGAACTCTTTTGAAGATTTTAATAGCGATTTCTATGGGAATTCTGCGAATTTTAGCCCTTGCGCTGTCAAAAGATGTCCCATGGGAATTTTGACAGCAAAACTGCAAGACTCAGTAGACCACTTATTTCCCCCTCCTGCCACTGAGGTTTGATTTCAGTGGAGCTAGTGTTACAACTAACATACGAAACGTCGAATGTTTTAATGGTTCAACTTGTCAAACAATTTCTTAGTACAAAGGGTCCTAGGAAAATTTTGCCATACAACTTAACTTATTTAATTTTTTCAAAATACTTTCCACCACATTCACTATATCTCTCCATTCTTCGAAACCAATCCTTAAATCAGATCTGCCAAGTTTCACTTGAGAGTAAGGACCACTCGTTGTTCCAAGCCCTCAGAAGGTCCTGAGCATTGGAAACCCGTATCACTTTCAGCTTCATTTTCACATGCGGGAACAGTGCAAAGTCGCAGACAGCAAGGTCCGGACTATAAGGAGCGTGCTGAAGAAGTTTCAGTCATGTAGTGGTCAAATTTTCTGTGCAGTATTTCGCGCGGTGAGCTGGAGCGCTGTCATGATGGAGGAATCAAGTGTCCATTCTTGAATTTGGTCGTAGGTTCTACAGAGGTTTGATACTTGAGGCAGGTACTGTTCAGTCTACCACTTAGCTGTGACTGCCTTCTGTGTGTCTAAAATAACGCGCTCACAATTTCACTCGATTTGAAAAATACAGTTATCCTTTTCTTCTTTACTGATCGGGATTTGCAGACTAAGAAAAGAGCCGTTGTTGTGGATTTTTTCCTAGATATTATCGTCTATATATAATATGTACTAAAACAGATTTTTTTTTGAAATTTGTAAGTTTGTGACGGAAGAAATCGCGTATTGTATATTCCTCCTTCAGACAAAAAATCCAATAAATAATTTCTGCCTCAATCATTTACTCATACATTAAAAACAACTTCAAAATCTCATTTCGAATCATTTTTAGCATTCCTAATGTTTCGTGAATATAAAGCGATACAAAATCGGAAATACCTTGCGGGAGTTCTAAATACCTTATCCGAAGAAATTAAAGCTCTTGAAGAGCGTTATGAATATGTATACTTGGAAGGAGTATCTGCATTACATCTATGGAAAATTGGACAAGTTTCAACATCCTCAAACAAGATGAACTTCCATAATACTTTCCAAAGTTCCCGGAGAAAGTAAATGTATATCTATATATGTGGATTTTCCCTGGGAATTGTAATATCCTCGCCGGAATACCTCCTATTTTGTTAGAAAGTTTAATATTTTGAAATCCAATTCATTTCCGTGAATAACAAAGCCAAAGAACGAATGCTACCAGCAGAATCTCGAACTGTTTTTACTTCGTCCAATTACATGAACGCTCTCAGTAATATGTTGTTGAACTTTTCTTCTTTGCCTTTTCATAATATCCGCGCAATATAACAGAGTTCACCCTCTTCAGTGGCCTCGACCAGTTTGATAAAATTCTTAATTTACCTGTACAGATGGAGAGTTTATTTTTGGTTAGCCAAGCAATAGAATTTTAAAACTTTTCCATTCTCGATCATTTCTTCCCGCCCGTCCTTCGAGGAAAGTTGAATTGCTTATCTCTGCTCCTTCATCTCAGATTTGAATCTTCCATACTTGTCCGGAACAACTTTTTGAAGATATTTTTAATACCATGACTACTAAACATAATTTCACGCCTGCAAAAGCTAAAGAAGCAAATCAGGATCTCTGGGAACAGTATCTAAGCTTGGGTTTGGGGTATATATGAGCAAGTTAACGTCTTACAAGAGTGTTTTCTTATAATTACTTTGATTTCCCCCCAGAACAAAACTTGAAATTTTATAGTTTTTGGTCTTGGCATTCCCTAAGAGAGTCTACTACTGCTACATTGCCTCCAAGGTTATATTTGCTAATGGTGCCCTCCAGTTTTACTCCCACACCTTCTAGTTTGCCAGCATCTTTTGCAAATCAGTGCCCAGATGTGTGCAGCTCGTGTTTTCCTTAATACCGTGTTATGCTCATTTCAAAATTCTTTGATGTTTGATGAACATTAATTAAAAGTCGTCCATTCAAGAAGTACATGAAAGATAGGTAGGTAGGCGAGCGAAAAATTTTATTAGAAAGTGCGTTAAATAGAAATAACAGCTATTGGTCTTTACCAGTATTTTACCATTCACAGTTTATCTGGCCTCGACCTAATTATGTTAATGTTGTCGTTTTTGTTTTAATAACTTATTTTTGTAAAGCGATGATGCGACGCTTAATTATATTTCGGAACAGACTTTTGTCTCAAAGAACGTTCTTTATTTCATAGAATAAAAAAAAATTTATCAAAGGAATCAAAAGAATTTCCACGGAAGAAGCACCTATTTTTTTAAAGAAAAATTAAAAGCAAAATGAAAGATTTTTTGCTAAACAGCCTGTGGCAAAATGGACTTATTAACGCATTAGCTTAATTAAGGCCAATGCTTGACAATTTGTTTTAGTATGAAGAACATTTTCGTAGGAACTTGAGTGTAGTGAAAAGTTTTAGAATTTTTTCCGTACAAGTTAATTTAGAAGAGCAGATCGGTTATGCTGATGTTAAATTTTGTATTAGTACTTTGCTCTATTTGTAAGATCGTATGCAGTGTGTTTCCTTTCGGGGGTGCACTCTCACCTTCTGACAGTGTCGATCACGTTATAGATCACTTGCTTCTATCAGATGACTTGCTGTTTGTAAGGTGACTTCAATTTGCCAACTGTGAGTTGGTAATGCTCTGCGGGTGTCAGCTGACATCTTTTACATACGGAGTTGGTTCAATTGATGGAGCGGTGCGACCACCATGCCATGATTCCCGGTTTCGAGACCAGGTCCCCAGGTGTGTTTTTAAAAATTGAATTAAAAAAAAACAAAGCTGTGAAATCTTTTTATGATATTCTGTCAATATGTTTTGCTAAATTTGCTCCCATCTACAAATTCAATAATTCGCGTCTATTTCCGCACTGGCTCAGCAAGTGTACAAAGTGTACGTCTTGGCGACCGTAAAAGTAATGACCCTATGGATTCTGACTGTGATATTAGCTTTAAGGATGTTACTCATTTAACAAGGAAGCTTCGTTTAAAACCTTCGGAAGTCAAAAACTTCGAAGCTTTGAAGTGGTTAATTTTTATATTCTAGATTGCTATATTCTTTAATACAACATTCAGCATTACAACTTCGAGATATCGAGAGTATTGTGATTTTATTTATTCATTGTCATTTTCTCAAGAAGCCACACAATTTTCTCCAATTTCATTGTTTATATGGCACAACTCCCGAAGCTTTGACTCCTCCGAAGAATGGCTTTCGAAGCTTCGACTCAGAAATCTTCGAAGTTTCGAAGTTAGTTTGGAAGTTAGTAGTACCTCGTGTGGTCCTGATGGCCTTCCAATTTATTTTGCATTGGCAAAGTTTTGCCATGGTCATGGTCTGCGACGTACTTTAATTCCATTGCAAACCTCTTTTAGACCATTTACAGCATCTTTTCATGAAGGATAAATCTATCACAACCAATTTGTAAGAGTTTTCCAACTTCTATATACGTACAATCGAAGCCGGTAATCATTACATTTTCAAGGATTTCAGTAAGGCCTTTAACATAATTAACAACAATATTCTTATTTAGAAGCTATCCGTTCTGGAGTTGTCTTCAGTCTTTGTTCATTGGTTACTCGCTTATATCTAGTCGTACACGGAAGGACTCGTGGCTTAAAGGACGTTTATTTATGGAAATATAGTATTATGTCGAAACTCCAAACTTTTAGGTGCAAGTAAAACAGAATTATCTTTTTCAATTGTTTTAATTTATACCTAATCTGAAAAGGCGAAAGGCTTTACATCTTGTGAAGTGAATTATACCAGTGTTTGGCTTGGTTCTGAAAGTACGGAGCGTGTTTTTGCTTTCATATAGATTCTTCCTTAAAATCATAAGTTAATTATCATAATTTGTTCAGCAACTTGTACTGAGTAAAATCTCATTATAATTTTTCCTGTTCTCTGGAGTCTCGCCCAAGAGCGCCTTTACACAGCAATTCTTGAAGCGGAAATGCATAACACAATCCCACATCATATGGGTAGAAAATTTTTAAAATTTTTCCATTGTATCATGATACAAAACATGGCATTAACAAACTTAATTTTTTTTTTAAATCCATTCTCCGAAAAAGGCCCTCATTTGGTTGCTATAATGCGGGCGTATTCGAGTTTGTTATCCTTACATTTGTTAAAATGAACTTTCACAAGTGACCGGAAAAAGGGTCGACTATAAGAGGCCAGTTGGAGAATCTGTCAAGGTGTTAACAAGCAAAATTATTTGTTGAAGAGGGTTCCCGTTTGGGTCCATGCAGAAATTTTTTTTACCAAAATAAAAAATTAAGAAAAGGAAAAAAAAATGAAATTGCTCAACACTTTTCGTCTGTTTAGCCACTTTTACGATTTTTTGACAAAAATTCTCTGTCATCTTGACTTAAAAGTTTGCAATTGAAATTACGGCAGTCACTGAACTGAAATGATTTTTCCTTGAAGGACTTAATGCTGAAAAAATATCTTATTTTTGGGTAGCACTTGTCAAATTTAAATGTGATAAAAGGTTTTCTTTGTCACCTTGATTACTTTTCTGTGTAACATTTGGCACAGGTGAAAAGGTCGTCACGTTAATTGACCTCACCCTATGAACTCTGTGATACTCGTAAAACTTTTATGTAGTCACTTTTGAAAATTTTCCGTTGAATGACCTTTCCCTTATATTGTCATGGGAATTTAACGAAAAAGGTGATGAAAATAGCTTTTTGATTCTATGTTCTTAAAAAGGAACAAATTTAGTCGGTACTGAATTTAAAAGGATCAGCTGGACAAGACAAAATTTTTGCGTGATTTCAAAACAAGAGTGGCTTAAAAACAAATTCCATAATTTAACGCTTTAATAAACAACATAAAACGAAAGATATTAAATTGATTTATTAACAGAAAAAAAAACTTCAATAAATTTTATTTTACAAAACTTTTCATTAATTAAAACTCGAAAACAGTAATCGAAAAATGTTTGCCATAATGAAATTGTTTTGGAACAAAATCAATCTTTCAGCTTTGCTGCAGTACATCACTCATCGGAAAATCTGCAAACTTTCCATAACGTGTACCGACCGAAAAGCTCCACCGCATTGGGGTAGTGTTAATAAAAGTGCCTCAAAATTGCCGCTATATTGATGTTGATTATTCATTGTCATCGCTGTCAAATCATTTTTTTTCTGCTTTATTTTTTAAAGTTTATTATGATCCGTTGTAATCCGCAGATTTTCACAGATGGATTTATTGGTGACACATTACTTTTCCGCGAGGATTTTTCAGTTTTTGTTCATACTGACATTCGGGTGCTTACACATTGTAACAATGTTTTTCTTTTTTGCAAATTTTTTTTTGTCATCGCTTCATTTATTCTGGAATTACAAAGCTACTGTGAATTATAAAATATACATAAAATCTTCAGGGAGTCTGCAATCAAATGTTTGTGGATTAACCTTTAAAAATGCTTTCATTTTCATAAAATCATCAAAACAAAGCAAACAGCAAAAGTGAGGTGTCCTAGGACCTGCTCAATGAAATTGTGTTGTAGGAAACACATACCTCACAGAGTGAGAGTTACAGAAACTGGCAGGGATACCGCAGAACCATCAGATCCCAATCGGTTCACCTTGGATTCATCGGACCATATTACTCTGCTCCATGCTTCTTTCGAGTAATTTTTATATTTTTGTACAAACTGAAGTTGCGCTGAAGCTGACTGCCCAAGAACACCACTGCAATTAGAAGTTGAGAGGTAATCATTAAGTATAGAAAGTCAGCTTTTTTTAAAGTTGTAACAAAGATCGTTGTAAGAGCAAATCGGCAAAAACAACAGGATCCAAAAAGGCTCAATATAAGGTCATAAGGCCAAACATAAGGTCGAGGAATCTGCCGTGGTCGTTAGCGCCTCCACAGGCCTCTGACATCCTAGCGGACGTGATACTGTCGAAAATGGACGATTCACCTTGAGAGGCAGATAACAGTGGTGAAAATTGGATATAGCATCATAGGGCATCCCCTGAGCTTTGGCAACATCATATAAAAAAAAAAACAAACAAAAAAACAGAAGAGACCTTTAGCTGCTAAAAATGCTATTGCAAAAGGATCTAGGTTAATGGACCTACGGCAAATGCAATTCATCATTTTATGGTAATAAAAGTTTTTCCTTTGTAGCAATAAATTCATAGCTCAGAAATTGACATTCTTTCCGCACGAGCAACACAGCACAATTCCGAAATTAAACAAAAAACAAATCCTTTTTTGCGGCAGGTATCCCGCTCCGCTGATCTGTTTCGGAATGCTCGCTTAACTAATTAAAAGGTGAGTTTAAATCGAGTACATTTCATATCCATTTATTTTGCAAAAGCGTTTCAAATAAAGTGGAATTTCAACCGGAGGATATGAAATCATAATTAAACTACCTAAAATTAATTGCCATGAAATAAATTTACAAAAACGGAATGTGAATAAAGGAATTCCTCTCATGTTGGAATTGAGTCAACATCAATCTGTGGCATTGAAGTTTTACAGTATTTAAAGCACGTCCACATAAAGGATGCTTTTATTGAGAAATTAACGCACAGAAGAGAAACAAAATCCTTTGAAAACTTTAAGTTTTGACAAAGCGTGACGTAATTTTGTATTGCAAATGGGGTATTTTATGGTCATCCTGTAAGGAGACTTTAAATCCTTTCGCGATGTATTTTAAACAAATATGAAACCCTTCTTCAGTCAGGCATCGACAATTACTGGTGCAATTTAGAGACGATAAAAAAGCACCTTTAATCGCACCTGGAAAAGGCTAGAAGTTGGAAAAGTTCTTTCCTGTCAATATAAGCGAAGATAGTCGTTGAATCATTCGATAGAAAAAAAGTAATTGCAATTCTGTTACAGACTGCGAATATCCTTGGATTGCAACATTAGAAAGTTATCGCAAGAAAAGTTTTTTTTTGTGTGAAAAGATCATTTAAGAGAAATGTAGACTTTTTCGCCATAGAGGGAATAGGTACCGTCGATCTCCTTTGACAGTGCAACCGACCAAAAATAGAACTTGTCCAATAAATCCTTCGTCTGCAGAATAAAAGTCGAAAAAAGTTTTTCGTGGCTCAAATCAACGTTTCCTTCATTGGATAGTAAAATTTATCAATATTCTTCTAAAGTTAGACATTCTGATAAGGAGACACTTTATCGTCGTCTCTGCTTCTGAACTAAGTCTATTATTGATTAATAATACTTTAGAAGGGACTTTGAAGGCTTCTTTAATAAGTAGTATTGACAAGAAATTCCGTTCTGTTCTATTTTATTGAATTTTGTGACGGAACGATGAGCAATATGCATATAAAACAGTTTTTTGGTTCTCTTCCATTGGTCGTGGTATTCGCCATAAATTCGTTGTTTTGAAACTTTCAAGTGCTTATTTCTTGAGTGATAAAATTTAATTAAAATACTTTTCGTTGGGTTTAATAGGTTTGTAGATGATACAAAGAGGGTACTTAAGTGAACGTAGTAGTTTGAAAGGGCGACTGTCGGAATAATAAGCTATGAAACTTTTTGGTTTTAGAGTTATTTTATATTATGAAAATTTTAAATTAATGATTTATACGAGTACCTAATCGAAAAAATTTATTTTTGTCAGAATTAAAAATTGAATTCTGGTAAGTATTTATGGGAATTTTCTTCTAATCCGTGGGTTAAAAAAATATAATATAAAAACATATGTATTTGCGGCATAATTATTACCAAAGAGGTTGTTATGGAAGAAAAGTCTGAGTTTGAGCCTATCTAAGTAAGGAGAGGATTACCTCAAAGAAGCCCTCGAAATGAGCAACCAACATATCGGCGCAGGATTTCGCGACCAAATCAATTGCAACAAAGTGGCTTAATAAATGTTCCGGGCAAAAACGAATCAGAGAAATATTTCGGACAAAACGACTTAACTAAAAAAAGTAATGCAAAGTTAACGCAGTTAAGTGGTTAAATCGTTTTTGGCCGGAATTTTGCTCTGATACATTTTTGCTCGAAAGCTCACACGGTTCGTTTTTGCGCGGAGCATTTTTTAAGCCATGTTTGCTCGGATCTGGTAGATAGGTCATTTTTACTCTCAGCCTGTCATTTTCAGTCAATGTAATGACCTATAAGTCTTTTCGATATTTTAAATAGCTTTCATGGGGATGTCAGAATTAATTTATTATTGAGGGGCGCAATAATGTGAAACTCAATTCTGTTCACTATTTCTAGGCAGATTCATGTATGTATAGCCTTCAGGGCTTTTTATATAATATATTTCAAGGATATTTCCACATCTCCTCAAGCAAAAACTTGTCAACATTATTACATTCGTCTAAAGCTGCGTAAATTACAAGTCTTCATCATTAAACATTAACGCATGGCGTCAAGTAAATAGAATAATCAATAGTTCAATATCCAAGGTGATTTCCAGTCATATTCGTATATTCATAAATTCATAGGTGGGGCATGTCAGGAAATACGTGAATCATACGGGAATTGACTTGTCAAAGGCGAAAATATACTACGCAATTAAATTCACTACCAGACATCACCAATGAATCAACTGCGATCAATAAGAAAAATTCATTTAAAAGTCATTCATTCCTTGATTTATTCATGATAGTGTGAAAAATGCCCATTGCAGCATAGAAATGACTTTTTAGGACGAAAAATTATTATTTTACCCGAAAAGGGTGTGTTTCGAAAACACAAAAATGAAAAAAAAACTGAACTGAACTGAAACTCAGGTATTCAGCCAGTTGTTTTTTAGGGTAAAAATTGTTTGAAAAGATTATCTTTATGAAATAGTATTTCTCTACAGAATTATTCTATTCAATGCTACAGCGAGAGGAATGACTGCAAATATAGGGGAGTTTAAAGGATAAAAAAAATGAATTGAAATAAGTTATAGAAATGCTAGAGAGAGAGGGGCGGTGCTATATGAACAGGTACATATGCATTCGAGAAATCATGCTCCTCTAGACCTTCACTTGACTGAAATTAAAGTGTTTCAGCTTGCATCGTTTAGCCGATTAAGATGAAATGTGAGAAAAGTTTGTTTATAGTAGTTATGCACAAAACGAGGTCAAGGGAATCTCGTTGGTTAGAAATTTCGATCTAACAAAAAATTATGTTATTTTATCTCACTCAAAAGTATTACCAATCTTATTATGTAGTAAAACAAAGTCAACCGCAATTTGAACTCAAAAACCATAATTTCGCTTGGAAAATTTTGGTGGTATCACCCAAAATCCTTTGATATAGCGTTCACTTTGATTTGTCTTATCTCGTGTAGGATCCTTGTTTACATCAAGCCCCTTTAATGGCATTTAATTATAGATTCACAGCAAAATATGCCTCCGGAAAAGTACATATCCTTAGAAGATGAAATAATAACAAGGAAGCGACGGAAACACTATACTCTTCCCTTCCATCAATGTTTTGTTAAACACGTGTCTAGGGGAATCATTTTAGCTATTACAGAAAATATTGACAAATATGAGGAGGGTGAATTCAAATTCTGTGCGGAATTTCAGTATCTTATATCATATGAGAAGAAAAGCCTAAGGTAAGCCCTCGAGGGGCAAAGGTAATTCCAAATAGGACCAAATGAATAATTTCTGAACTTATTAACTTGGTGTCATCAATCAGTCTAGGAAAGTAATATGAGATGACATAAACACGAACCCAGGCCGTTTCGAATTGTAACTAAGTAAGGACGATAGTATACAGTTTAATGTGATAGACACTCATTGCTTTACATTCAAAGCAAATTTATAGATAGGAAATTTTTTTTATAATTTAGTAATAGTTCTAAGGAAGCGTTGATATTGAGTTTGTTAATTGAAATTGAATTTAGTGAAGCTGTTTACAGAAAATAGAGAAGGTATAGTGGTAGATTTTATACATGTGGGTAACATTAATTTGAAAACAGGAAATTGAAAGCATACAAATTTCGAAATAATGAGTATACTCTTAAAGTCAATTTGGAAAAGCAGTACTTCGAGATGGTGACGCATTTCTCCGGTTCGGTGACTCGGGCGCCAACTCAGTGCGATTTTCTAGCCGGTGCGGTAGTGGGAACTACACAAAATCGATTGCCTGAGTAATTGCAATATAGAAAGGTCAGAGTCTAACAACGTAGAAAGAGAGAAGAAAGGATATGGGCGTACTGATTTCAAAGGCCTTGTCTTCGTTGTACTTAATTCGATTGTGATGTATGTAAAATACATGGCTGAACCGAATTCGATAAAATTTCTTTCCGATCATATTTACGGTAATACGGTTCGGTTGGCACCTCCTCCCCCATAAACACACCGATTTATTTCCAAAAATACCTTGTTAACCTTGAAACATAAAAATATCGATTTCGGCTTTATATGAGGAGTAAGTAAAGCACTCTGCGTAACTCCAACGACTGGAAACGTAGTCCGTGAGTAAGTACAATCCTTCTCGAATTTTGCGTTTACTTGAATAATTAATCTTAAACTTTACAAATAAATTTTATTGTTTTTAAGAACTACTGCCATATAGTCTGCAATTTTGCTTAATTTTCAATTACTTGTGAACTTAGGAAAGTTCTGCGAGAGCTATTTCGACACACTACGATTTATGTCTTAAATTTCAATACTTAAGTGCCATTCTCAGTGTAGGCCGTTATATAAACATTTCTAAAATAATTAAGTGCCAAACTAAATATTCCAACGTAAACAGAAAACTTTATTTCTCTGTGTTACTTCACAATATTTTCTAAGTTTTTATTGCTTCGAAAAAGCCTGTGTTGCTCTCGATGGAGCATTGTTTAACGACAAAGGTCAAAACAAACGTTATCCGAAATTACCGCCAATTAAGAGGGTGATTGTATTGAAGAAACCAAACACTGGGGCGCCCAAAGTCTGCACGATTGCTCCCCAATCATTGTGACACCAATTGTATAAAAAGAACCACAATATCCTTGATCGGAAGAATGGGGACGGACGCCTTTCCTATTCCGGTCATGAATTTCTTATCAGCAAAAAAATGGATCTTTGTTGCTCTCGCCTTCCCTACGCTCGACTTTTTCTACCTCTTTATCCGAAAAGCAAAGCCGGAGCTTTCCTACATCTGTGGATTCCTCCGCAAAACAGCCGAAACACCAGACTGGACTTTACGTCGGCTACGAAAAACTCTACCATAACATCATGTTTCCCATACAAATTAGATCAGAGCAAGTGGTTTTCCCTTTCAATTTTCCTTTAGGAACTTTTTAGTCTTCTAAGGACCGAAATTCCCACTTTGATGATGGTCAGTAAACGGGCAGAGGTGTAAAATGTGGACGGATGAGATTTTCGCCAGGAACATGCAAATGAACATAAAACAGCTACATAAGGGTAAAACTTGTAAAGGACTAGAAGCAAACATGAGTCCGTGACAAGTTTTTGTGAAGATTGTTATTGCGAACCTCTCCTAGCTCTCTATGCTTCTGACCAACCGAGTAAAAAGTCTAAAAAAAAATCCACTGGAGCGGACTTAAAGTCGCACTTGTTTAGACTGGGGTAATTCCGGTTAATACCACTTCCTGAAACTTTTTCGCATTCCTGGTTTAAACTCGCTTCAACGGAAGCTTGTGGTAAAACTTGACTTTCGAATTTTTTCATGTTCTCTAAGTTCACCTTGTTCCTCTCCTGTGATAGGATGCTTGGAAAATGCAAAGCACTTTGACAGGGTTTGGGGACGTGTATATCAGTCCAGACCACTATGTAACCGAAAATTAAAATGCAATTTTGGCAAATGCGGAAAATTTATGAAGACTGCAGCTTTACAGCGAAAAGTGGATTTTCATTAATTCAGCGCAGTTTCCTTTTAGTGAACTTTTAGGCAAACATTATTGCTGCGGGGAAAACTTTTCCATGATCTTATGATTTATTCGCATGAGAATTCTGCAGAAGGAATCTGTCTGTCGTTGCCAAACTACGTTGTTTCCCAAACCTTTCGTTACCTTTATTGCAGCGTCATTGAGTTTATCTTTATTTCAATCACATATGGCCTCAATTCCGTTTGTGCAGCATTTCCTTTAAAAATAAAAATTGGAAGACTTCTAGGTAATTTGCTTACATTAATTCCGAAAAAACCTTGTTCCTTATGAAATATTCAAAATTTATAAAATTTATGCTCGTTAAGAGACCAAACGTAAAAAACATCGAAAATGTTTACCTGAGCTTAATTTGCAACTCAAATATATTTTGCAGTTCTGTAAAACTCAGCCAATAGGTGAATGGCGGAAGAGATGCGAAAGCTGGCAGGCTTCCGGTCCAATCCCTTTCAATGGAATCCCCATTAATAACCATATTGGCGGAAAACAATAAAAAATCAATGAGTCGTTATCTCATTTCATGGAATGAATTTTTCGTATTAAGGTAGATACATATGCGCATAATAATGGTGCATTCGAAACCTATCAGACTTTTGAATGATGCCAGCTATCGTAATGAAACTGATGTAGTACTATGAATGATGTCATTCCCAGTTTGCTTCTATAACATCGAAATGTCTTTGACTGGTCATCGTCTAATTGCATTTAGATCACGTTAAATCATCCTCGTCAAGGATATGAACTCATGGATAAAAACATCTTGTGATATAATTTGGTTACATTTACAGAGTTTCCTGTAGTTTTATAACTACATCTAATAGTTAGAGAGATTAATGCAATTATGAGTCGAGTGTTGGCCATGGGGGAATTAATGTTTTTTTTGGGTAACTAATTCCTTGCTTTAAAAATTAAAAGAGTCCATGTCAATCGTGGAGGGAGGTAGGGTACATCAGATTTGAAAATTTAAAAAATTAAAAAAAGCAACAGAAATTGATAGATTATATTTGGAGCATCTAAAAGACATAAAAAACCAGTTTTGACAGAATTTCAAAAAATCAAAAATATAATTTCGTAAAAATTAATGTTAATGCTTCCCTCGGACATCATCGTACTTTTTGGTGACTTAAATTTTCCCGACATCGGCTGGGTACATTCTTCTGACGCTGATGGTCTTATACCGTCATTCATATCTGCTCCAAGTATGCTTTGTCCTTTTTGGATTCTGTAGCCTCTTCCGGCCTGGCGCAATCTTGCGATTTCACGATGCACGTGTTGTGGAATACCTATCTTATTTGGCGGACAGCTTCTCGAGTGGTCCCGATGGTATTCCCGCTTCTTTCTTGAAGAAATGCCAACTGCCTCTTACTAGTGTTGTTTGTTAGGTAGGTGTGAGTCTTTGAGTTCCGGCCGCTTTCTTGAACGTTGGTGGAAAATTTTTGTGTTGATTCCGCTCCATAGGCAAGGCAGTTAGTCCGACGTTTCTAGTTATTGACTGATTGTCAGCCTGTAATTGCCGCAAAGGATTTTGAGTCAATCGTCAGCGACGTACATATCACGTTAAACAGGTTTTTTTTTACTTTTAAATGGCTGATCTTGGGGACACAAGATTAGTTTTCTATAAATTTTGTGAGGATTCTTTCTACGAGTAAATGACTTAGACGTACACTTATTAATATTCAGGGAAGACAGTTAATAGAACACCAATGGTAGAAGGGGTCTAAGTCAGAATTTAAAATTTCACAGTCACATAAAGACGAAACGACCCGACTAATTTTGGCATCGTCAGCATGACAAAAAATTTTGGAATGTCTCAATAACACAGATTCGTAATTGAATAATAATAAATAAAATCGGGCCGAGATGGCTTTCTTGAGGCACACCAGAAGTATTGTAATTGTAGATAGGGAACCCAGAAATGACACACGCTGGGTTCGCCATAATAAGTATGAGTTATTACCTTTTACACCTGGTAATTTTCTGATGGAATATTTGTTAACCTTAAACGCATACGTCGAACTATAAGGATTTACGTTTAAAATGGCGTAGCCGAATCCCAACTTGATCTAACTATGTGGGGAATATTATAGGAATATTTTGGAGTTTAGTATGCGAGTAAAAAAATTACAAAAGGGGAAACAATTTTAAACTTTTTTTTTCCAGAACATCAGTTAATTCAAAGTTTTCCTTTCTTGTAGTTCCATTTGTATCGTAGACTTGGGTGAAGTTCTTATTACGCCCGATGCCCATAATGGATTACAAGAAATAGAGAGTAGAGGAAGAGATATCTTTTTAAAGTACCTTCTGGACCTGGCGACAGACAGGGTCTTTTAATTAGTCAGCCTCGGTCTAAATGGCCCTTAATCTATATGCCCGGATCGAATCTGCGGCTTCTATTTAATCGTCTGCACTATTGATTAAGAAGAGTATGCTAAGATTAGTACAGCAAGTGATTTTCTAATAGTGCAATAAAATAAACACATATTTAGCCACAATTATTGGAGTTGACTAAACTTGTTTACACAACATTTTTCTTTCACATGAAACCATATAAGTAAACCACGAGCATGCATGACACGCAAAGTCCCTTTCCAATTGCAAATAAGTTAAAGTCAAACTCATTTCATTCCTTACTTCGAAAAATACCACAAAATGGTCACTAAAGTTTAATTTTCAAAATTCCTACAAGATTAACGACAACATTACCCCCTAAAACAAACCTATTTTATGTGTATATGCAGCTTTGTTCGGAAATACTCGAAATTTTCGCCATTAATTCGAATTAAAGAGCAACGAGTAAAGTAGACATAACACATAAGCTGCACGATAAAACCCCGAAAATTTATTTCGGATAAAATACCATCCCAGCCAGAGTATGTATCCCATGAAATATATTTTTCGGAACTGTGTTCCCTTATGAGAGACGGGAAGAAATGATTTAAGCCCGAAATATTTGGGTTTATGACTCCAATGAAGTTCTTCGTGTATTCTTAGTAAGCAAGGATACTTGGAAGCTGATGTCTTACGTATTCGATTGCCTCTTTCAAAGTATCTTGTTTAAAAGCATCCAAGGATTTTGCTTTCTTGTACAAAATTTTGATAGCTATGGCGGATGAGGATTTTATGTAGTTCAAATAACCGTAAAAACATTATCGACACTTTGTTTCGGGATTTTGAAGAGGTAAATATTTGTAGTTGTGATAATTCAGCGATAACGGGTTAAGCGATTTTTAATGGGATTTCGATAGATGACAAAACGTTTCAGAAGAGGGGATCTTTAAAAATATGGTACATTGTGTAAAAGTCTTATCAAATCGTATTAAGCTGTACAAGCAATTCCTATTATTGTCAACTACGAAACTAAAATTACCGACAAAAGTTTCAGCAGTTTATTTGATTGCTCCTTCCATATTAAGTGTCCATGGTCAGAGACAGGAATATATGTAAGCAATATCCAGGAATGTCTTCCAGAATTGGTATACCCTTCCTGTTTCGAATCAACTTTTCACATTTGTTTTCACCCCTATTTCCGAAAGTCACTCAAGTTGTTCATTTGCACCAACTACCGACCAAGTTTGCTACATTAACTCTTCGACGAAAATCACTACACAGGACACTATATGATGAAAATTTAATAACTGTTCACTGGAAATTTCTCTGTATTTTCACAAAATCCGGACAAGATGGGTGGATACATGTTCAACTTATGAAGGATTCATGCTTGAGAGATAACTTGTTTTCGTGTTCAATGGGAACAGGATTGTACGTCAAGAAGGCAACGTTATTGCTACCTATGGAATCTGTTGTGATAGTTCACTGGTTTGCTTAAACAGTTTGGCATGTGAAAGAGTCCATCTGAAATTGCAAATATCAAGCTTCGTTGGAATAGAACTGAAAATGCAATTATTTTTGGTTCTCTGAAAAATTTGATCAGACACTATGTAAATTCTGGCATTAAATAGAAAAGGTTATATTTTTAATTTTTGTATCTGACTGTTTTAAGCGGAAGTCAAGGAAAGAAAGGAAAGAGGTTCTACGAAATTCTTAAGTGAAATAAGTATTATTTGCTTCCACGTTGATTCTAAGGAAGCTTGAAGGAATGTGTGTGTGCATCATCTAATCAACTTTGAGGTAAAAACGTGACTCGCAGTTTTCCTTTGCAATTACAGTTGTTTTGTGAGTTATCGTAATCATTTCTGTGGTATTTCTTTCAGTGGCAAGTGGCGTGTGGAAGTGTTGATACCTGAAATTTTAATAAAACCCCCAACACGACTTCCATGATAGTTTTTGGGCATGCATTATTCTTCGCTTCCAGGTAATAAAGTAGTACATGCAATGGTAAAGTGGAAGCAAACTGTCTAATGAAGTGGAATTGATTGTCGCCTCCCATGTAAGGCTTTTCGGATGTACAGTAGGATGGTTCAATTTCCCGCTGGATGTTTCATTTATTCAAAGTATTCATCCTTGCACTGTAATTTTAGACGGATACCCGTCTGCTAATAGAAAAAGATACGGACGATCTAGGCGATCTATACTATATTATTTCGTGTTCTTCACCCTCAAGAACGAGGCAAAATTTGTAGTTGCAGCAAAAATTAGCATGTTCTTCCGACTAATTCACTCCACTATAAGGAATATTGGTGTTATGTGAGCCCAGAGCTGTCAATATTTATTTGTCGTGGAAAATAGGTTGTAGCAACTGGATTGTTCCTCCTTGAATAATTTGTCATATGTGTGCCCAAATCACGTATAGCTTAGTATACTTTCCCAGTGAGTATTTATCCTTTCAACAGTATAATCAGTCTGATGCCAAGTGATCTATAGCTCAGCTGGAATCTTCTAATCTTTGTTGCCTTATCGTGCTACTACGCACCACTTTCGAGGATTTCCCTGTCCATTGGAGATATCGGATTCCCCAAAAGACTGGCAACCAAGCTTACAGAATTGTGGCCGATATTCTGGGAGTGCTGTTGGTACCGCCAGTGACATAGTTGCTGAAAATTTTTCGACATGTGTTTCTGCTTTAAGCGCATTTTATTATGTATGCTTTGATTTATAACATTATTAAATCATTTAATAACATCTTCCATTAGATTATGAAATATTTTATCTTAATATTTTCCATACTTGATGCACAAAAAGCTGCCAATAATGGCATGATAATCTGCCTTCGGAATTGTTGCGGGATAACACAATATAGTTTTGCTGCAATACTTTCCCTTAGTACCCTGCAGAATTGCGAATTTAATTGATTTCCGGCAATTTTCGAGATAAAAACAACTCAATAAATTCCCCCGGTAAAAGGCCGGTTGAGCATAGTTTTATGCCGTTTCAGCACTGTGTTCATGTGCCCGCACAATTGTCATAATCGGAACAGTGGTGCCCCACAAACTGATATATGGCACAACTCTATTGAAGTTGTCAAAACAGGCGCTAAATATATTTTATTCGCTTCAGCCATTTCCGCCCCTTTGGCTAATAGAGATAAATGCTGCTCTCAGTTTTTATGTATGCTCATCGGCATTCTCTTAAGATCGATTCGAACTGAACTGGTAATAACTTTGAAAAGAAAAATTGCCTACAACTGGAAATATGTTCCCACGGTGCTTTAGTATCGGGAGTCTCTCGTGAAACCTTAAAACAATTGTCACGTACGAGAGATGGTTACCCTGAGAAATTTCTAAACTGGGAGGCCTGAATTCGAGCAGCATCCATCAATGCTGCTTAACCGAAGGCGCTGCTGGAGGACAAGAGAATTTTATAGCATAAAATCTATCAAGGTCACAATAAAAATGAGGAGCAATTTTTTCTCCCTTTAGGGTCTTTTTATTTTTCACCCATACGGCACCACACATGCAAACGGGTCATTTTTATTCCAGTCGGTTGTAAGCTGGGCTGTTGTTGTCGAAAGAAGGAGACCGGAACACTGGGGGGGCTCCAGACGCGTTCTAGTGGTGAAATCCTTCAGTAGGTCGTTAAAATTGTCAGACACAATTCAACGACAGACAAAATGACGGCTTTAAAAAAATAATAAACCGGAAAGAAGTGGGAGCGTTCTGAGCCCAACGAGCTGTATTCATTCTGTAAAGGAGTAACCTTTTGACGTTTTAACCTTTTATCACTGCGATGAGATTGTTTTCACTTGACGCCGATGTCAATAACAAAACCCGAGGGGTAAACTCGGGCTTGGATTTATAACCTCCCTTGGATCCGGTGTCCCGGATTCGGGGGAATTAACAAAACGGACTGCTTCTTCTGAATTTGATGTTTTATTCATGACCAACCTTCGGCAATGGTGTTTGGGAAGGATTCAAACGGCCCCCAGCGAAATTGTTTCCTTTTTCACTAGTTGATGGGGTAAAATTTTTCTTTGAATTGTTGATGCCGGGTGATGATGATTTCACGGCTCGTTTGACATCCAGCGTACCAATTACTCGCACTACCCCTTCACGTCAATTGATTACTTTCGAGACTCCATTGAATTCACCAGTTTCGGCTGGTACCGCCTTCTCAGAAAATAAATTCGAAAAGGCTGTGAAGACATCTTTTGCAAGTCGATTGAGTTGATACCACCGTCTTACTGACTTGTATAGAACTACAAACAGATAGATCATTGGGCGTGCCCATCAGGGATGAGGACCGTGTTAAATAAAGTGCCTGCCATTAAAACGACTTAAAGTGATGAAGTCCTCAGGCAGATTATCACAATCTGTCTGTAAGGAGCTGGTAAAAGAGGGCTGACCTATCCTTGATAAATGAAATTCCTTTAATGAGACATTTGAGGCCTTTGCCAAGAAGTTTAAAGTTAAGTTTACTATTTGGTTGCAGGGGATTTGAGTTACGTGTGCTTTACATAAAGCATCTTAAGGCACTTAGTATTGAAAAAATACTTTTAATTTTAAAATTGTATTGAAAATTGTCTATTAAAAATTATTGGAGCATGGGAAGGTTTAACTCTTGTGGGATTTTGGCGGATTTCATGTGTTGAGAGGGAGATAGTAAATAGAACAAAGAATTCTCGAGTTATAAAGGATCATTGACACATCATTGCTGTGAATGATAAAAAGCAATGGCCGAAAATGGGTGCCCTGTTGTACCCCTGAGGTGTGAAGTATTTCATTTTAAAGCGCCCCACAAAACAAATCACTGTGTACGGTCGGACAGATATTAAAACATATATAAAGTTATCGGCTCCACGACAAACTTTGGCAAATTAAATGTTATATCTCCAGGCAAACAAATTAGCCCACAGATAAAAACTGAATTCAACCCGAGACCGGACAAGAAAGAAAATCAGCTACGACTGCTGACAACAATGCGCTGAGCACACATTTTACAGAACCAACAGCCACAACCATCAAGTTAACATCTTACTCCACAATTACAAAGTTCAACAAGAATCAGGAGACCTCCAGACCGCTTAACCCTGTAATCTGTTCGGTTAATCACAGTACACATTCAGTTATAGAACCAATATTTGAATTGTTTAAGAAAATAGAAAGTTTGAATAGCCGTGTATAATTTTCCCATCTTTTCATGCAGAACACAACATACATGTGCTATGGAATCGAAAATGTTTTACGTAATTGAGGTTGTTACCAATACTCCAGAGAGATGTCATGAATTCTAGGTAAAATTAAGCTTCAATTCCTGCATTCTAAACTAAACCTCTATGAGTACTATCATTGATAAAAGACAATCAAAAATTATACTTAATAAAACTGAGTTCCCGTTGAAATTATATATCCATGATCCGGTACTCATTGTCCTATACTCTTAATTTATTGCCTAATAAGTAAAGTGCAAAACTTTTTGAAATTTAATTTCCCAAAAAGCTTACGGCAAACGTGCTTAATGAACCAATAGACGGTTCCGATGAATAATTCAAGAAATAAACGAAAACTTCCTGAGAGGTAGGTGATAGCTAAAACTGGGAAAATTTTAAATATTTAAAATTAATTTACGTGGGTACCAGTTAGTCAAAGTGGTATGGCCGCGTACAGTGGAAATGGCTTCATGGCAAATAGGCTTCATTTTAATTATTTTTACGTTGATGACGAGGACGAAATCGCTTTGGGCATTTAAGATTACAAATTCCAAGTATTGTGGACGTTTTGTGTGACCTTAAGCTACTGTGGGAAATTGTCATTTGTTGATAAAATCCTACAAAAAGATTTTTTTTCGTGTTTGAGTTTAATTAAAAAATAAGAGAATATACAACAATAATTTTTAACTCAATTGAAAGTATAAATAAAAATTATGGCCAAAATAAAATATAAAAATCTAGAAGTCACTGTCCCATCCAGATGTTTCGTCTGGTGGTATGTCTGTATCGTCAGCGCACGGAGGGAAGTGAGAATAGTCAATGTTGCTACTAACTGGTTGCTGAATCGGAGACACTATGGCTTTATTGTGCAACCTAACCCAATCGAAATCTTCAAACCAGCTACAAAAAATATCAAATATAGCAATTCTTCATAATTTGTTGATATCTTACCTGTGCTTCTTAATTTCCGAAATTCCCTTTCTCTGGTATCCTAATCTTTCGGGTGGCATTTGTCTGCAAAGGTGCTTAATAAGATGCTGTGCTGATCGTGGAATGCGGGATGGCATTTTAATAACATCAATTCCACCATTGACAATTTGCTGATAGATTTTTAGTTGGTTTGGACCTCTGAATGGTGGTTTCCCCACCAGTAGCTCATACACCAAAATACCAAGAGCCCAATAATCAACAGCACGATCATGTCCTCGATCTAGAATGATCTCTGGGGCAACATACTCTGGGGTGCCAGCAAAGGTATTGGTTTTGTAATTGTGATTCAAACGTTTTGCAAAACCGAAATCGACCTGCATCAGAAAATGACAAGGTTACTAGTAGACTTTACGTGTTGGAAGTGTTACCAGTTTACAATATCCATCAGCCGTCAACATCAAGTTTTCCGGTTTCAAATCTCTGTAGACAATATTCCTCGAGTGGAGATAGTCAAATGCTTCAATAACACATGCAGCTATGAATTTCGCTGTTTTTTCTTCGAAGAAACGTCTTGCATGCATCATCGTCCAAACATCGCCGCCTAAGCAAACTTCCATTAAGAAATATACGTGCTTCGAATCTTTGAAGGTTTTGTACAACCTACAAGTAATTACGCCAAATATTTGTGACAAGCTCAACTTAACAAAAACTTACTCAACAATAAATGGACTGTTATGGCACATTGACATAACTAACTTTTCATTATAAACATGATCTATCTGATCCTGCTTTATGACCTCAATTTTTTTTATAACTTTTAGAGCAAAGGATTGTTCTTTTTGGAACGTAACCAATTCTACGCGACCAAATGCACCCGATCCCAAAGTTGCCACTTTTTCCAAATCTTCTAGTTTAATGTGGTCATAGGCTCGGGTCAGTAGCGACAGCTTTTTTGTTTCATAGATTACAGGCTCATCAATTGGTTTTTCTTTCAGTTCAGGGATGGTACCTAAGTATTTTATAAAGGACCTAAAATATTGACGTCATAAATTATCATTTTTTCTCGTTTTTAACGAACTCACTCTATATCTAGTTTTAAACATTCTGTTCCAGGTGCATCTGCATAAACACTTGCTTGTCGCTTACTGTCATTGAGAAGTGCTTGTTCACCAAAATAATTTCCTCGCTTAAGACGCTTAACAACGCATTCTTCTCCAAATTCGTCAGCTTTTTTCACTGTAACGCTTCCGCCTCGAATTATGAAAAAATCATAGCCAGAATCTCCTTGCCTGACTATACAAGTTCCGGTCGGAAAAAATATCTGAAAATTGAAGATAAAGTTTTTTTTTTAAGTGGTAATAATAAGCTATGTAAATGCCTTACCCTTTTTAGTAAGTCTACGACTTTTAAAAGAACATCTTCGGAAAGATCCTTGAGATGAGGCATTGATTTTAAAAAATTTAAGTTTTCCTCCCTTTCACGGCATCCTGATATAAGCATGATCGTACGAAATTTTGATCGACTGATCTTCCATACTTTTGCGTCTGATGCGGCTGGGAATGTTAAAAGTCGTTAAAAATTGGGTTAGTATTCTTTAAGTATTCCATAAAGAGACATCATCTATCGAATAATTACTTGATAATCGAATAACAAATAATTATTTGAAATTCGAATAAAAAGCACCAAATAACAAATAATTATTTGCGAATAATTCATCAAATAAAGAATAATTATTTGATTATCAAATAACGCACGATCGAATAAAAAATTATTATTTGAAATTCAAATAAGAAGCATCAAATAACAAATAATTATTTGCGAATAATCCTCCAAATAACAAATAATTTTTGTAATCAAATAAATTTTTATTCTATTTTTAAATTTATTTGAGCTTTTAGCTTTTATCTTTATTCGAATAAAAAATGCCCATCTCTGGGTCTTAAAACCTCCTTGCTCATGTCTCAGCAGGACCTTGTTCGTGACCATTAGCCATAACAGGGGAGAGAAAACCTCACTTTTTAGTTACAGATTCTTGGATGGCTTCAATGCGTACATTGGTTTATAGTCTATTTGTGCGTACTACCTCGTAGAGGGCTGCCTCCACGGATCATCCCTTACAGTACAGTACTGCTCTCTGAATCTAGAATTGGTTCATTTGTAATATTGAATAATTTCTACGAAATTAAGAACCGATGCCATTTGAATAGCGGCATCAATGCGATAATAAAAGTTTGTTGGAAAGATGAGAAATCATAGTCAGTCTTACAATGTCAGTGTATATCTTGTTTCGAAAATACGGTACAGTTTGCACATTTCAAAACGATTATTAACGAAAGTTGCTGCACTGCTCACAATTGCAGAAATTTCAGAAACTGCCGAAAGAGAGTATTTTCTGACGATATTCTACTTACTAAATGCCCAGAAAGTATATGTTGTCGAAAAATGATGAATTCCATAATGCAATAGAATTCTATGTAAAAACCGAAGTACTTTTCTCTCTCTGAATGGTTACTCCAATCATTTGTCAACTTGGAACATCTCAAACGAGTTTAGTTCTGCTTGGCTTTGCTACAAACGAAAAGTATATATTTCGTGAAATTCTGCTTCCACACGTATATTAGATTCTCTAAAGATAATTTTTAAAACAAAATAAAAACTGAGTTCCGCTCTGATAGCAACATATATGCCATACTATGTTATATATGGTTTCTCTAATCTTATCAAAAAACTTTAGCTCTAAATAAAATATGACATCTACAACTATGTTGCCTTTCCATCTAATCTGGTCTTCTAACGGGTGAGAAACATTCTCGAATTACATATACATATGTATACCTTTGACTGAGGCAAATCTTTTTGCATTATAGATGATAGCAAGCTCTCCAAATACGATCCCAGGTCCCAAAGTGTTAATAATTTCTCCATTTGTCATGACGTCAAAGATGCCCTCCTCGGATACGTAAATTTCTGAACCTTCCTCATTCTCCTTGATTATAAAACTTCCTGTGGGATAATAGGCTGGTTCCATTGCATTGATAACCATTTCCTTGCGCTCTGTGTCCATGTAATTGTTTAAGAAGTCATTGCCTTCTATTGCGTCTCTTATAAGTTTCCGAGTTCTGTGTTGAAGAAAAATATTAAAATTTAAAATTTTTTGTAGGAACAACATTTAAAGGACTTAATTCTATTACTTTTCATCCTTTTCGAAAACAGGAATTTCCTTATCCTTTTCCTGTGAAAGTTTGGGTCTGGTGAAGATTAGACCCTCTTTTCGTCCGCCGCTATTCTTTGTTGGTGGATTAAGTTCGTCTCCCCGATTGTCCATTCCATCGTCTTCAGGTGTACTCTCCTTGAGGATAAGCAAAGATTGTATCCTTACAAATACTGCAGTTCAGTGCATGCTGAACACCTCAGTTTACTTACCTCTATATGTACCCCGGAGTCACGTTCCCTTGAGGTATCCTAGAATGTTAAAAACCTTATAAAGTGTTTACAAGATAGTGGCAAGGATTTGGCCTAAGAATATTTTCCTTTAAAATTTGTTTTAATAGCTATATAAAGAATTCTATTAATGTACTGAGCATGTGTTATACATTGTGGGAAGTGAGTGATTGCGGTCCGGTTGCATTCTCATTTGCTGTGACTTTAAGCTCTTCATAATCACTTTTACTTGGATGGGAAATATAGTCAGACTTAGAACTGCCATTGAAAAGTGGGAATTGTTGCTCTTACTTTACTTTCTTGAGATGAAACAGATTGGCACCGGTAAACAGCTTCCAGCAGTGAATGGTTCTTGATGTTTTGCTTATGGCTTACAAGGAGCTCAACTAAGATGAGCAATGGTTGGTGTTTTCCTCAACTATGTTTGGAATTTGGACATATGTGAAATTAAGATTTTGACTGTGATAAATTGTCTGTGTGCGTGTTATTTACAAATTTAGTCTTCAGAAAGGTGTTTTTGTCTTCAGAAGGAATGCTTTCGTTTAAATAATTTAAAAAAGCTTTTTTACTCTACGGAACTTACCGTACCTTCGAAATGTTTCCATTTGGAATATTGGAGTAGATCGGTGGCAGGAATTCTTCATATTTGCGATATCGACCGGTTTTCTGGAAGGAAAAAATTTAAATTGAATATTGTTATGAGTGCTTCATCGAATAAATATTGATTTGAGTTGATTGTTTACCGTCTTCATTTGTGACGTGTATATAACGAGAATTTCTGCTACAAAATTCGCATCTTTGAGTCTCAACTAAAATAATTACTGGGTTACTGACCCGCTTAATATCTACAAAATTTGATGGCACATATTGAAATAATCGATTGTATCGATCTTTTACTCTTACACTAATAAAAGCTCTCTCTTCACTACCAGAATGTGAGAGGATTGAGGACCAAAACAAATAATTTTTATTTCTAATCTGCTAACTGCGATTTTGATATAATAGCTTTATCTGAGACGTGGTTGCACGCAGAACTGTTTAATGGCTCTAATGGTTTTCTCCCAATTAAATTTACGGCTGATTGTGAGGTGTTGCACATTTTCTATGGGTGGTGATGCAACAATAATCTTCAGATGATCATCGGTAGATATCAGATTATGCTCTTCTCGAGGTCTCGCAATGGTCCAAGGAATTTCCAAGCCCTCATTTAAGACTCCATCTTTGTACGTCCCTGGTTAGACACTTGCTTAAATATCCAGTCAGGTTTGGTCTTCGATTTACGGACCTCACATTAAACGTATCGAGTCCGTCCAGCGCAGATTTGTGAGATCGACCCTACGTTCTCTGCCTTGCAACTTGCTACACTTGAGAAGCGACGTTGGCTTGTTGATTTGATATTTTTGCACCAACTTCTGCAGCGAAAGCTAGACAGTGCTGAATTATCTTCCAAAATATTGTCTTACAGATTGCTTTTTCGCGCACTAATTACGGCATGTTTGAGCCTATTAACCCCATTTGTAGGTCTGCTAATAATATTGGAGAGGTTTTTAATACTAATGTGGACAAGTGACACTTAAAAGGAGCATCTACAACTTGTAATTCATTCTGTTGTTCGCACCGGTTTTTGTTTTGTTTTGCGTTTTGGTTTGTTGAGCCTTCTTCAGAGGTAAATAAGTTCTTGGCATCAGTCAAGAAGTGTGCCTTCTGTATTAGAAGGGAAACTCTATTTCTAATCTTTTCCACAATGACTGTAAAACATAGGAAGCTGGGAAGCCACGAGATTGTGTGTATGCGGCGTTTTATTTCCGCTGCTCTGCCTGGTAGTTATTAAAATTTATCAATTATTTCGCTAGAGAGAATTTTAATAAAAGCGGTAGAATATGTGGACGACCTGCTCTCATTGGTATCACTAAAGTTCACTATCCATGGAGAGAGCTCTGGCCATAATATACAGATGGGTAAGAAAAGGCGGCTTAATAGCCAATGCCTAGTAGACTAAAATGATTCTGTTCACAAGGAGAAGACAAATCTGATCCCAAGTGTAATATTTGAGCTTCATTCTTAATTCCAAAATAAGCTGGGGTATTAACATTGAAGAGGACGTCAAGAAGACTTCGATAGTGCTCTATATCTGCAAGAAAACCCTAGAGTAATGGGGAATTAGTCCTCGTATAGTTCACTCATTTATACCTCAATAGTGAGACCACTCCTAGCTTGGAGGGCCAGTCACCCTAAAAAGGCCATCAAAGCTCATAAAGCTGCCTGCTTGAGCATCTCAGGAGCGGTAAGTACAATATCAACTGCTGTGTTAGAGACAATGCTTCACCTCCCTCCGCTGGACATCCACGGTATAGCTGCCCTGTCTAGTGGCACTGAAGAAATCCAAAAGTTGGAAAACTTTGACCTATAGCGACAGCAGTATACTAACGGCCTACCCGGGAGGATATTGCGATGATCGTCACTTTCGAAGGTTGACTTCACCAACTCTGCAGATCTATACAACAATCGCAGATCTATACAATAAAGATAAAAAAGCTAAACAAGCATTTACTTCAAGCTAATTGGCGACTTCTGTCCGAGTTGCTTAGATGAAGAAGAATTTGAAAACATTGAACATTTACTTTGCGAATGCCTGCGGTAGACTAGGAGTAGATTCCAGGCCAATCCGAATAATAAGTCTCAGATTTCTTTTTCTCTTTTTTTCTGCAAATATGACTCAGCTTATTCCTCCCTTGTACTCTTCTTCATATGTAAAATGACATGCAAGGGATCCAGAATCAATCCCTGTGGAACGTCATGTATTAAATTTACACATGACAGAAATTGTTCTCTGATTTTTAGTTTTTGGAAAATCTTGCAACGTAATATACCAATGTTGGATGTTTTCACTATTATATTTGAATAAGTCAAAGCCTGCCCTGATGATTGATTTTTTACAGAAAAGCGAGTTTGTGTATAAGGGTAGATATTTTTCATTATGGAGTCGATGAAACCAAAATTGCACATTGATTCGACTTCAGATATATAAATACTTTTTAACTTAATTTGATTATTGTATTATTTTCCAATATCTTAAATTGTACTATATTTCCTTTAAATTAAACTTTGATTGTTTTCTTTTCTTTCAGGAAGTCACCAATCGTCTCCCGTACGGAATACCAAAGGTAAATAATTTAGAATCTTACAATTCACCCTTTCCCTGTGTATACTCAATCATCCATACACCTGTTGCCTAAAGTAAATGTTTGTAATTCTTAAATTTGTCTAACCAAAGACTCATAGATGAAGAGCAAATACGTAGTTACCGAGATAATCTTAAAATGTCTGTAAATGTCTTCTTAACTACTTCTCTCTTTACCACATCTCACGAGGCTTTTGATGTCTGATGAACATTATTTAAGGAAATTTTAATGTAAACAAATGTCTTCTAATTAATTTATATAAAACTCTGTACATGTTAATATGTAACTGAATTTCCTTAATAAATCCCGACTGTCTCAACCATTCTGATATCAGAGTCTCGGTATGTACACGTCTAACCAAACTTCACTTAAATTACTCGGTTGAGGTTTTCAAAACGCACTTTAAACTTCTCACCCTTGGGATTCACAAGGGTACGATACCCAAAGATAAATCAGAATTAATGCCGTTGAGGACATTAAATTTTAGCTGCGGTTTAGTCAACAGCGGTATTTAATTTATTTCGAAAATGAAAAATGAAAATGTGTTTAAAGTTGCAGTTTTACAATTAAAAACAAAATGCAGGAGAAGTGGTTTTAATTATTGCTACATCGTGTCGAATGTTTTTTAGAGAATCTTTTAATATATTTAATTGTGGTAAAACCCTGTCAGAATAAGTTAAAAAATACCAAGTTTATAAACGTAGAACTTTTGAATCTGTTGTAAAAAACACATAAAATACCTACTTCTGTTAAGAGGATTAGACGGAAGTAGAAGGTGTACTTACCTGTTTCTAGATAAGTATTTTATTTACCTAACATATAAAACACTTAACTGACATTAGGACTGATTTAGGTTAGGTTAGAATAGTTACCTAAAAAGGGACACTTGGACCAAAGAGGCCTATTGTGATACCACAGTTGTGGCTGTATTTTGAGACCTCATATAAAGCCCTAGGAAAGAGGAGAGCCTACCAGTGGAGACTAGTACAATATTGGCTGGGGCGGAAAGGGTTTAGGCTTATCACATATCTGGGAACCATTTAGAGCTCCTGATAAACCGAGCCGAAAAAACCGGTTCCTACGGTTGGCTAGGGCCGGACAGAGGAGGTTGAGTATGGTTTCCTCTTCCTCTGGGTTGGTATATCTTATGAGACAGGAGCTCGAAATAACGGCCACTATAACGCTAATTAATTTGCGTCCGAGTAAAATGTCCTTTCTTAGCCATTTAGGGTCAAGCTTTGGCCATATCTGTCGGGTAATTAAGCAGGTGTGTTCCTCCTGCCACCTTATATTTGAAATCCTGTGAAATCTCCAGTTTGGAACTGGCCAGCGGTTTTCCCAGCCGGTGGTTAATGTCCGATTCGAGGCAAGTAGTGCCAATCCTCGCTAGTTCGTTGGCTGTGCAGTTACCCCACTGTGTCCAGGTATGCAGATGAACCGTAGTTTCAGATGCTCAGCCATGTCATTTAAATCTGAGCGATAAGCTAGAACCGTTTCGAAAGTTGTATATACTCCCGTGAGGAATTTAATAACAACCTCTGACTATCTGTAAAGATACAGATGCTATTCGTAGGCAGCAATGTCTCTGACGGTATGCGGCTACCTTTATGGCCATGGTTTCCGCCTGAAACACACTGCAGTAGTCAGGTAAACGAAATGAAATATCGAGATCCAGGTGTTCCGAGAAGATACCTCCACCTATTCTCCCTTCCAGTTTGGAGTCATCAGTGTGGAAGGAAGGTACCCAGATCAACAAATCTACAGCTGAAGGCGTTGGCGCAGAACCGGATCAGGTGGAGAGGCGGTGGAATAGACGCCCTATGCCCCAAGGGGTTAAAGGAACCAGAGAGAGAGATAATTAAATAAAGTATCAGACATGTTTCTAATTTTCACGGTCACTGTTGATTTTTAGCTCTTGCTATACTTGTGTACAATAAGATTATTTCTGTTTCTGACTCCTACCAATTGAATGCTGGTCACACGCCCATTTTGTACTATACCATTGTTATGCCGTTATTAAATTAAATAGTGTAAACAACTACTTTGTCCAGGCTATTTTTTGGTAGAAACTGATAAATCTACACATATATTACAGATAAGCATAACTTCACACGCACTTGTGTTGTCTGATGTAAAACAAACTTCAACAAATTTAACGAGTGTCTTAAGTGGTTGGGTGCGTTTTTAATCTGTCGTTTTCCTTCTTATCAACACAATAAAATCAAATTAACACTTGTACCTTAATATAACAAAGAAGTTTTTTTTTTCAAAATTTCACAAAGTAAAAGTCTTGTGTACTTGCGAAAATTGCAAACAAACGCAACATGAAAAATTGTTTAATTAAAACAATATCAGAATTTTGCAAGCGTTTGTTTTATAGAACTTCGCCTTTTTTTACCTGTACAATAAACAATATCGCTCTATACAGGTAGGCAATAAACATGGCAGTACATGAAAATAAACCCTTAATGGGTTGTTTCCGTGTCATTTACTGCAAATAAATGAAATTTCTCTTATCTTTCACCTTTTCAATCGCACTGATGCGATTTGTTTGATTGATAAATTGCGCGGTATAAAAAAAATCCATTAGATATGATGGCGGTACGGGAAGATTGCTTTGGGAGAGCTTTCGTCGCCAAAATGTAATTTGTATTTCCAACGAAATAAATTCAAGAATTGTTGCCAATTTTGTTTTATTAAGATATTTCATTACTTTTGTTTATTAAAGTGGATTTGTTGATTTAGTTGTTTTTTGGGTCCTTAGAGCAATTGACTGTCCAACCAAAAATCTTTTGTGACCGGTAAGAATTCCTTAATTGTCGTACTTTAACTTTAGTTCCATTATAAGTACTATCGTCATTCTACTACAGCAGCTTTATTTTGCGGCAAGTAAAACATCTTTTCAGTGTGTTCTATTTTCGATGTTCGATTGTCTCATACTCCTCCAAAAATAAAGTGGAACATCCCTTTCTCATCGTTTTTGTGTGGTAATGACTAGTCGTCGGTGTAAAAGTGATTCAGTGATTCTACTCCGGAGTTCCCAGAATCGAATCCTACCGGCGGGGACCCATGGTTGTTTTTTACTGACAACAAATTACGATAAGAAGCCCATTGGCGTTGCATAGTAATGTTGGTGGTCCGGAATCCACTTGCAATTTTTATCTTGGATCGGATGAAGTTCTTTTCTCACCCCAAGCCCCACAAGGGGTTACGGGAACTAGAGAGAGAATGAAAGTTCAAGCACTTAAGCTCTTCTTTACTTGATTTTATTTACGCAGTTGCTTCTTTCATAGAGAAGAGTTGTTATGTTAGTAGAGACCGTGACAGCTGAGAGTTTCCGGACGTTGAGAGGAAACTGTTTGCAATCTATTTTCGCAAGCTACCATAGCTTAAATGGTTTCACTCAGTAATATTAGAAATTGAATTAAAAGCTGTCGCATAAACCAACTATTCTTGAATAATCGCGTTAACTTTTTAAGCAATTACAATTAAATTATTTTATGTTTTGGGGTAATTAAATGACTTAAGTTTTGTACCTTCTCTTGGCCTGGCCCGGGCAATCTCATAGTGAATGCTAAAAACTTTCCAAAAGTCGTTGCATGTCTTTCGAAAAGGTATACCCCATGTTGTCAGATTGCTCCATCTTTTCTTAGCAATCTGGATAGCCCTGAGATCAACTTCTCTTTTGATCTTAGAGGTTTTTACTTTATACAGGAAGCATGCAGTTGAGAACCTTTGTTTCCATTCCTTTGAAAACGTATTAGCCGGCTCATTCCCCTGTATCCCAATATGACCATGAACCCAGTTACTCTCTCCTTAGTATTAATCCTAAGCCCTGTAGACTATTGTGACACTGCGTATCAGCTGTGACCTTAGCTCGTTTGAGTCCAGCGTCTTTATTGCCGCTTGACTGTAGATATAAAGTCCTATGTCGCTACCGTAAGATAAGTTTGGGCGTGCTAGTGATATTCTAGCCGCTCTTTTTATGGAAACGATCTCTGCTTGAAACACACTGCAGTAGTCCGCCACTATACTGACTAAGTATGTGTAAGCAACCCGAACAATTTTTTGTTGTACCACAAATTAACTAATCCTTGCACACAAATTAAACTGTACACTCGCCTTACCAAAACGGAAGAGAAATGCTGATGTCATTGACGCATTCCTGTTTTTTTGCATCTCCAATGAGTACCTGTTTTCATTTGTTTCCAGTCTTTTAACTAGAGTAGCTTGTGGCCAGATTAATGGTGACAATATATTTCCTTCCTGAGTTCCTGTAAATACCACTCTGACAGCCTTGTAATTGCACAATTTTGTGGGAATCTGATGACTTTACCAGCATTGCGTCAATGCAGTGAAAATATGTTATCGGTCCCGTGTAATTTCAGAGTGTTGTGTATTGTTACAGACTTGACGTTATTGAAGGCCCATTTAATGTCGAGAAATATACCTAAGGTAAGGTTTGTGTATCTAACCGATTTCTTAATAGTGTAGTCTGATTTTGACCGAGTTCTCTTTTGTATACGCGGACAAGTAATATGTGCTACTCAACTTTAGATAACATGATACTTCAAATCGAATCATCATTTGTGATGTAGTGTGGGACTTATCTAAAGGTTTCGTGCTCTACCACAAAAGGATATTTTTCTTGATGATAGTGTTCATGAATAAATTTGTATTTACACTAATTCTTAAGGCAAAGAAAAAAAATTATAAAATCAAACTAGATTTTATCAGAATTTACACTTTAATTTTATTTATATTTTACTGATACGAACTAATTTCGGAATATCCTGTATTAATAGTCAATCAGTTACATCTGGAGAACTGAGTATTTTATTTTACTTACAAGGCAATGTTTACAATCATGGCTCATAACACTTTAATTAACAGAAAATTGATTAAACCGGAAAATAGTACTTTAAATTGTTAAATGTTGACGTGTCGGAAAATGCCAAATTGTCATACAAAATTGACAATTTATTAAACCAATTCACTCAAAATTCACATTCACTTCAGGCAAATATACTTTTTTAACTAATAAACACCTTTTCAAACTTACTTCGTCTGACAAATTTAAATTGCTGCAGGTAAAGCTGTTTTTCTTGCTACAGAATTTCACAAAACACGGCATTTCACCAATTACGCTGTGTTATTCGACAATTAAAATTAACCTCGGAATAATGTAGGTCAACAGAACGTATTAGCACTGAAAAGCACTGTAGCAGATTGTCATCGAGCTGATAATTGATCTTTGGAATCTGACAAAAAAAAAAAAAAACCAAACAGAATACAGATAAATTCACCTATCAATACTTATTTCTCGCGTTTCGATCACTTACTAATTAGAATCTCTCGCAAAATATACCAAGAGTTACTACACTTACTTCTTACTTCTTATCTCACCTAGAAAATTTCTCACTTTGTCTTATCGCAATTTATATTGAGTCACACCTGATAAGATCATTCGACGATTAAAATCCAAGGCATTTTTTGTAATATAAATTTCCTTTGGAATTTTAATGATGAAGATCTTAGAAAAATATCTTAACTGCGCGATGTGTAAATTTAAAATTTTTATCTTAGACTACCAGAAATTTTTATTTTTGTTATAACGTAGTCCGATTAGGATTTTAATTACTTAAGAAAACAACAAAATAAACAAGAAAACGTCGTAATTAAAAGTATTAAGAAACTCTGGTCCAGAGATGTCCAAACTCAAATTCAAATCCAAATTTTCCTTTTTCTAAAGGAAATGTCCAGCCGAACGCCCAAATGCTTAATTATGGCAATAAATTTAACATTTATCAGTTCAAGTTTTTTTTAAAGCTTGCGTAGTACTTTGTTGTTCATCACATTGTCTATAAAAAATGTTTACCAGATTTTATTGCAATATTTTATGGCAATATTGTTAAGTGAAATGTCTGACATAATTTTGTTTAACTGCAACAGAATTGATGTGGTCTTTCATCTGCTTCCGTTCTTGTATTTTGCATAATGTG
Organism: Leptarthrus brevirostris; assembly: GCA_964036015.1. Classification (NCBI taxonomy): domain Eukaryota; kingdom Metazoa; phylum Arthropoda; class Insecta; order Diptera; family Asilidae; genus Leptarthrus; species Leptarthrus brevirostris. Next base: position 110,036,424 of record OZ038375.1, read on the forward strand.
GCGTCACTGATCCATTGTCGTCTTCCGCCCCCGTCTTCGGTGCCACAGCTCGAAAAACATTCTCATTTTTGGTCAATGGAGTCGTCGGTGTTAAGACGCAGTGTATTGAATTATGGAGGTGCTACGTTTCGTGGTCCGGAATCTGGCGGTGATAATTCGGTCGGATATTGGTGACCAGCCCAGTCGTGATTGGCGGGCAAGTTTGGTTAGCATCAACCCTACACCTGCCTTGCGTGATGTATCTAATTCTTCCTGGCCAGAGTATAGCAGCACGTTTTCAGATGTGGGTAATGTAAACACTTCACGACCTCTCCATCTAGTTTCACTAAATCCCAAGATGTTTATTTTTTAATGGGCCATTTCCCCGCTTCACCTCCATGATCTTTGCGTATCCACACTTGTCCCACAGAGTTCTCACGTTCCATAGCCCGATCGTAGTCCGTTGTTTATAGACAAAGGTCTTCATCAAAAATCAGTTCGAGGTATCCGAGGAGTATTAAACGTTTCGTGTGTAATTTTTTTTTTCTTGATAAGCGGGTTACACGCCTTACTATCCTATCCCAGAACGAGGGGTGCTCCTTAAGGCGTCATGGCTGGCACCACAGTTTCCCTCCTCTTTTCTCAACCGGGCTTTGGACCGGATGCGAAACCCCCTAGTGGTGCTTGATATGTCTTAACTCCATAGTATCTCACCACAATGAAATCGGTCATTTTGATTATTTGTACATGCCTCCATAGCTATATGAGCTTATAAAATGACAATTATTTTAAAATCAGAGATAGATACTTCAATTTTATTAAAAAAGAAAGTTATTTAAAAGTCAGCCGACGAATCGAAATAAATAAATGAACTTATTTATCTTAAAGGACCACGGACATCTATCCACATCTAGATTGCTGCAGGAAACATGTGACTTCCGACTTTTCAAAATAAAAACGTTAAGGTTAAAATAACTCTAATCCTGGTCGATAAGTACTGATATAGTTGCTTGATACCGACTAATGTCTCTATTTTTATCAAGTACGACGGATTCCACAAAATTAAAGACTTATCTCGTTCCATGGGGTGGAAGTGAAGGTAATTGGCATAGACTGTTAATAAAGTTACAGGTAAGAGTGGATTCCGAACCACTTTCTATTACTCTACAAACCGCAATGACTTTTCTTAGTGTCACATATAATTAACTAGTAACAACTATTGTTTAACACCGGCAGAATTCGAACGTATGACTTTTAAAGTCAACAAATCATTCATGACCTCAACTCTATAAGTAAGAAAAACTTCAATTATGTTTCAGGCCTGATTGTTCTAGTAACCATCTCTTTTCCTATTAATTAAACAGATCTGGTCCAACTTTAATTTGATCGATCGTAAAAGTGTCGTTTTTCTTTCCAAAAGGTCAAGCTGGAAAAACCTTAAATCGACCTTATACTTTATGCGTTTCCCAAAAGTTTGGTACAAATCTTTATCTCAATTTGTTTTTTTGTATGAAATCTCTTCCCGGTGAAGTGGTCCTGTTTACGCATTCCCGTCGTTCATTCGAATCGACCCCATCAGATATAAGGGGGAGAATGACAATGATAACATTTTCCGGCTTACGTTCATCTTCCTACTTAAGGTTAATTGCTGAATGGAATCTTTAATAAAATCCCCACACATGAAACTAACGTGCACACCTTCCACGTTAATGAATACTTGAAACACCTGACGTGTGTGTAATTAAATGAAATTGAGCGGCATCAATATGCTGCTGGATTCGTAGGGAAGCACGCTCCGGCACCCAAATGTCGCATTTTTGACACTGGATAAACACAGTTAATTACGCCATTACACAAAGTTGCCAACGTTAATAGGTGACGAAAGTTCTAGTTTAAAAGAAATATTCCTTGAAAGGATAGGATGTAAGTGAAGACGGCTATGTGAGTAACATACTTAACATTTACCTGGAAAGTTGATATTACAATTGACGCGCAAACATGTTATTTTTCGGAGGATTTTTGGTGGCACGTGAAAACAGTAATTGTTTGTTGTACACATTTCGGTTCTATTTTCTGTTTAGGTTAGATATCTTGCAAACAGGGTTGTTTTGTAGGCGAACTCATACCTACCCTGAACAAATGAAGCGCATAATGAGCAATAGATTTTAGCGAAGTATTATAGTGAGAAATTCTTAATTTTATAATGACATTTTGAATAGGCTTATTTGCAAGGTTGAAATTAAAAGTTAAGTCGAATCTATGTATCTATAACTAAAGAGCTATTAATATCACAAAATTCGGTTGCTGCCTTAACGTTGTTTTGATTAAAACCTACCATACCATCATTTGAATGAGATTATGAACTATCATCCTTCCTCCACTCGAAGTGAAACCATAATACATTCAAGAATAGATACCCAACAAAATTGCCCTAAAATCTCTTCCGATATATTTATGTATATGCTTGAAAACTCTCCTCATATCAAATATTACTGCACATTTTGCATAGGTGCCGTAGAATATCAAAGTTGCTAACCACGGCTTCATTAAAATTTGAGCATAAAATTTGGCAGGATGTGACGATATTCATACTGTGGAAAGACTTCCCAAGGAAAATTGATTATGAAATTTCTGTTTCGTGCTTCTATCAGGCGCACAATGTGCTCTCGACTTCTTGCCAAAAGGTAAGTAGTCTTAATATTTCTTAAGTAAATTCTGTTGAACTTAAATTACAGTAAAGTGTTTTCATGAATGTGTAGAATAGCAAAGCGGAACAAGTCAGAAATAATTATTGAAAATTTAATTATGGGTTGAAACAAGTAATTATGTACAATTTAAACGAAGCAGCAACAAAGAGCAGCTTTAACTTGTCATGTATTTTGTTTTTATGGAAAACCATTACATTTAAAATTAGGCAACTAGGGGAGATGGTAGCAAGACGGGATACTCGGCCAAATAAGCGATTTGAATCAACCAATCACGTTCGTTAAGGCATTGGGCTATGCGTCGCAACTTTCATTTAACAACACAATCCTTGATACTAAAGAAGTATCTAAGATATGATTGTAAATAGTAATGACGTCCGATTTGGCATCATTACGTAATCATAGTTCATAGTCTAAATGATCTTTAAATTAAGAGTTGAATGTCATCGACATACAAGTGAAAATTACAGTTGTGCAGTAGCAATCAAAGATCATTAATGATATATTCATTAAATAAACCTGGTCCAAGAATAGATCCCTGCAGGACTCCAGTGATGATATTAAGGAAAGGTTCAAAAGTGGGAAACAGGTTGGTAGCAAGAGTTTTCTTCGACCGCCTCAGCATACAGAATTCGTATTGACTGCGGGACCACTGCAATGCGTTCCAAGCAGAGGGTTGGCCATCGAAAGGGCGGCAGAAGTATTGCAGTCGTAAAAGGATCTACAAAAGCTTAGCGAAATTTGCCTGTATAACGAAAGTCAAGCTGCCATTAAAGCGCTCGACTAAAATACGATTAAATCACTGCTAATCAAACTAACCTATTAATTAGTGTCACTTTTATTTTGGCGTCGTTTACGGGATGGTGGCGCACGATAATTACACCAACTTGCGTTCCCTGAAAACTTAAATCCAAAAAAAAATTCTCATGCTACATTGCTTTTGGACATATCGATTATAATGCGTCAAGATGGACGAGAAATTTTTCCAGCAGATCATTCCTTTTCCTTGCTTGTATTAATTTCATGGTAATATAGGGTTTGTGAAAAATACGTCTGAAATTGGGTTGCGTAGATTGTCGTATTCAGGGGAGTGTGCTTTTCTGAGTATACAATAATTATATTGTACTTACGATGGCATTCAAAACTCCTTCTTGTTGGTTTCATTCACTATTAAAGATTTGTTGATGTCAGCAACTAAAATTGCAGAATTGTAATAGTTTCTCTTCCTTAAGATCTTCAGTAAACGCTATGTCATCATCCTTCTTCCAATTACATTTACAATTACAAATTCCAAAAACTCATCTCCTATAGATGACGTTGGAAATATCTTTAACTTTAACCCGGAAAATATTTATTCCCTCTATTTACTTTGTAAATTGCCAAAACTCTTAAATCCTTGTTCCACTTTGAGGTTAGTCTTCTTTAATCCTATAAAGGATTGATTTTGTATGGCTCTGTATTTCCCTTGAAATCTGGGTGGGTGTGCACTCATCGAGAACCAGATGTAGCATATGCGTCAGCTTTGAGTCAAACATATGCCTTGTCCTAAAAGGATTGAAATTTTGGCTCATATCCAAATTCTCACTAGAGGGCTTCTGATAAACAGATGAAGCTCTTTGTGTATCAATCCTTCTACGAAATTTCCACGTGAGAGTTTTCGCGGTAAACATATTCTGGTTTACACCTTTGTTCCTCTCGTTGAAGTGATAAAATTTTCTTTTTCAGGGTAAAGGTTTCTTTTATATCCCGAAAAGCATGAATATGTATTGAATATCAATATTTGTGAAATTTTATTGAAGCAGAAGTTGTAGACATGCCATGCTTCACCTGTTTTCGTTCACAAGTTTCAGGCTTGATAAGAACTTTGCACCTTTTAGAATGCATCCCTGAGGTAAAAATGCAAATTATATTCCGGTATTCCGAAAGGTGTTTCGGATCAGAATGCGGAAGTCGTGTCGTTTTACCTCGATACACTTTAAGAATTCATAGTGTGGTACTTTTATGTTGAGTGAATTCAGAAGCAAGTGTGGCTTGAAGAATATGAGTTACATTTAAAGTCAAGGAGAGGTTTTTTGTGTTGGAAAGTTTAGTCTAAGTTACACTTTGTCGAGGATTCCTAAAAAAATTGCATTACAGGTGTTGCTGACAAAATTAACAATTGCGCATTTCTGGAAAGAATTCTATAAATATCTTGCTAGTTAGAGTTAGGTTATTGAACTTTATGTGGGGTTAATTAATGTAACCCACTTTAAGATTCTCAAAAAATCGAATTCTCTTTTTTTATGCTTCGAGTTATATTTTATACTTTTAAGAATATTTTAAGCGTTTTTACAATTACTACCGGAGTTATAGCTATTAGGTAGCGACCGGAATGATTTGAGCGCATAGGTATTGTTGAGTATAATATTTTTGTTGTTGCTTAAACTAGCTCTTTATTAAGGGGGTCTTACTATGTAATACCTCATTTCCGAGCGCTATATTCAAAAATTGATTACTAGAAAAATACAAATGATTTCGGGAAGCAGTTTTTTGTAATGTTATCATTCATTATTGAACTTTACATAGTTTTTTTGGTTTTACATAAAAATGACGTATGTGACCGCTACACGTCCTTCACTGCGTCCTCGTCAAAAGTGTCCAGGGCGCACGGGGTGAACGATTTTGACCGATCAGATGATCTGAAACCAAAAAACCTTTAAAATTTATTTTTCTCATCCCCTTGGCTATGGATAGACACGAGCTTTTTCAAAAATTCACAAAATTCTTATAGTAATAGAATTTTGAAAAAAAAAATTTTTTTGGCACTTTTTTTTCTGCTATTCAAGGCTTTTTTTTGGACAAGAATTTCAAAAAAAGCTCGTGTCTATCTGTTGCGACATGTTTTCTGATAATAAAAATGATTAGTATGACAAGATCGGTCAGGTAGTTTTTTCGAAAACGTTCACACCACCTCTAAAGAGACGACTTTCGGAAAAACACGTTTAAAGATTGACAAGATTGAGCAGAAACGCGAAAAACTACCGCGTATGACCGTGAAAAATGCTCTGTCACTGCCAAACGAGCCCGTCCACAGTTAAATCCTTTTACCAGCGTATTTCTAACACTATGTAGATGAAAAAAATGTAAAAAAAAATCGATTTTTTGAAACTGTTACATAGTAAGACCCCCTTAAGTGATTCACCACTATAAATTTAAAAATCCTATAACACACTAGGTACCCCAAAATATTGTATGTGACATTAACGGTGAAAAAATAGAACTAGAACAACTAAGGTTGGTGAAAGAACTGACCCCTGAGGTACACCGACATTAGTATTTGGTAGGGATCAGACTCTCTCCGTGCTTTATTAAACGGATTGCAGAGCCTAATAAAAAACTCTCTATTCGTTTTATGAGGTAACGGTGCACACTAAATGTTCGAAGTTTGGCTAAAAGGGCAGCATGCCAGACTCTATAAAAAGCCTTTGAAATATCAAGCGATTTTCCGACTTTCCAAAATTATGGTGGCAATGATTTCAACGTTCCGTCAAAGCAGTTACTAAGTCTTCGATTGAGCGGCCAGCGCAGATATCGTACTGGCAATCGATGGAAAGATGGTTATATTCTAGATATTTCATTAATTGAGAGTTCTTTTTTTATACGATGTGGCCATAGCTTAGGGGAGAACCCTTTGAATCGTTATAATGGTTTTCCGACTAGACAGCAGCCCAGAGACGGAGTGGATAATTTTTAATTTCTTAATAAAAGCTCACGGGGAGACCTGGCCCGGCGAGTTTAGAGAGTGCTTTGAAGATTTCCCACGTGCGAAAGTGTAGCGACTTTTACCTGCTAGTGCATTGCGATGGAGTTGTAAGTGGCTGTGATGAAGGCGGCAAATAGGAATTAGCAGTAAACGGGTGGGTTTTGTTTAATAAGCCAGTATAAACATTCCCATTTTAAATGAGTAGTGATATTGAAGGACAGGTAAAAGTGTTCACTACGGTTTTGCCTAGAGACTAGACCAGATTGAGTACCAAATACCTTGACGTTTTGGAGGCTATAAGAAATAAAGCGACTAAAACCGTAAGATGTTTTCAAACTGTCGTTGTTCACGTACTCAAAGGAATGATTTTTTGTCGAGATAGGCCAGCTAAAGTAAATCTGAACCCCGCGTTATACTCAAGGACGTACATAAAACATGATAGTTAATCAAACTCATATTGTTGCTAAGGAGTATTCTGTTCTGTCTCTTCGAATTGAAGATGGACTTAAAGTCACGTTTGACTGCCTATTTTCTAAATTTTTTTCGCGTCTCCTTCCTTCATGTTACAGCTACCTTATTTCCACTCGTCTCTCAAAAGAACACCTAACTGCAATCATAAACCTTATAATGTTCCTGAAAAGGATATCTGCAATTCATTCAATTCTATTCAGCTTAGGTTTTACAAAAAAGTTCCCGTGAACCCTTTTCAAATCCTTTAATTTTCCTTCAAATATCCCTCATTTTCGCAACAGAAAAAAGGAATAATGAAAATGAAAAAAAAATCCAGTGATACTAATTTTACCCTTTTTAAACTCTTCTTCTTTTTTTTGCAGATAACAAAGCTCGGAAATACATCATGTAAAATATCCTTCGTCATGGAAAACAGACTGCAATGACGTCTAAAGGGCCCAATAATAAATTTCAAGCTATTCAAAGATAACTATCACCCGAGAGAATATCAGCGAAAGCGAACAACAGGAGATTGACACATTAGCGACGTTTGTGGAACAACAAAAGCTTCAATGATAAGCCATTACTGGATACGTGGTAGCAGGATACAGGCACTCGTGTGGCCTGGTATTGTGCAGCGAGCCATAAATAACAGCGGCACCAGGCAAAATTGTTGGCGAAAAGGTCTGTAGGGTAAAAGAAAGTCACACAGAATAGTATCAAAACGATAACAACTGGACAAAGCCAACAAAGATAATTAGACAAACCCCTTGTTATATACAGGATAGATAGAAAGAGCTTAAAAAAAATTTCTAACAAGGACATATCAAGAGTTATCCACCAAACCATCATCGCTGGTATATTGGCTGCAAACAATAGTCGATGACATCATTTTTGCACTGGACCCTCTGCATGTTGGCTCTATTAACAGCCAAAAATATCGAAGAAGTCTCTGTCGTCTCCGATAAGGTTGTTTTGATGGATGAACTCAGTAATGTCAGACCACAGTCAAAACAGTTGCTCCCGGGACGAATTGGTCAGTACTCACAGCAAAAGGATTATAACGTACAATCGGATGATAGTGATGCTAGTCAAGAGTCATGCGGAGGCATCCTTACGATGGCTCATGGAATTATTCAAACACCGAATTTTCCCAACAGGTTCCGGGTTCCAATTACATGTGTTTGGATTATTGATGCCTCGGAGCTTGTCACCGGTCCTAATATATCCATCGTAGTCTACCTTACCCAGCTGTACGTTCTGAACGGTCTCAAGCTCACCGAATATATGTACTACAGCGATGACTACAAAGTGCCCAGTCATCGAGTTTTTGAGCTGACGGAGGATGATGTAACCCAAGTTGCATGGATTCAATTTACCAGCCAATATCTCGAGATTAGATTCACAATGAGATCTCTGGACGGCACACATCTTCGGGCTCTGGATCGATTGCTGGATGTGTACGGGTTCAATATCACTTATGAAGTGGATACCGTGAAACCATATCAGTGTAACGCGCTGCAGTGCCGGTTCCTTGGTCATTGCTATGCCAGGCAGGACTTCACGTAAGTAACTTTGACCTCTTTTACTCCTTTATTTGTTGTTTTATGTGAAGCCGTGAACTCATTCTAACTAATCTGCTGGACTTCATGCAACATGCGTACTTGTAAGTCCTTAAGGAAGTTTCTCCTTATCCTGTTCCTCTTGTTTCAAATGGCGGACTCTTTGCCATTTGGGATTTATTTATAGTCTCCTTTAAGGAGATTTATAGTTTGTACGCGACATGCCTTGATATAGATGTCTCACCACTCAAAGATGCTTCAATGATGACTATCCTGCGAATACAAAACGGGTGGGCGGCATCAATCACAACCAGCCAACACGGGAAGAGCATAGCACTGAATTTTTCCAAAGGACAGACCAAAGTGGTATCCATTCTTCCTGCTGGACAGAGTCCGCTGAACGTGCACAAAGACACATTTACCAATTTGTCAAGTCGTTTTGATTCAAGTATAGCCCTTAATAGCTCTTGTGAATTTTTGTTTTATTATTTCGCCGTACGTTTCGCGAGACTGTAGCCCAACAAAACTCAAATATCGCGCTTCCATCTGCTTCTGGTAACGACGCACGTTTACTGCTTTTAATCAACGACTTTATGGTTCGTCCTTAATTCGTTAAATTGCTTAATTATGATCTTTTAACGATGATTTATTTGCTAATCGCGTGCTTGTACCTTTTGCACGGGGTATAAGCTTTAATTAAAATCCTTCCAGGAATGAAGGATTGAACATTTTCTAGAATCTATGATGGCCGACGATTCCAAAGTAGTTGTTAATAGGTGTACTTAAAGATTAAAAGATGTTTCTCGTGGGTGTGTGGGCGGGGTGTGTTAGTTCCATCTATGCTTTTCGGATGAACAAAACTTGCCGGAAACATATGTATAAACGAAAAGCAGGAAATGATTTGTGAAGCGAACGTTCCATTAAAAAACTCACAACAATCCTTGAAGTGAATATGCTAAAAGATGAATTTAAACAAATCTCTACCGTTAAGTTAAGCTCTACTCTCTTCTTATGGAAATTTTCAGTTTTCTTAAGTTTGTTTTTTGCCATCGTCATCGTCTTTATTCCTGGAATTGCACTGATTCGAAACGCCTTTGATCGGATCGTTATCTGTTCAAAGTGTCTATTTTCCCTGTTAAACAACATTTCTGGCAATTATGTTATGCAAATTTGAGGCTAAAGTTTGCTTAAAAGAAGTTAGCAAAGTACTAACCAGTAAAAGCCGAAATTATACACAAGTACTGCAGAAAGACTTTACCATTTACGTTGCGGGGATTTTTCCCATCTGCTCTTTTAACTTCTTGGTCCCCGCATCCAAAGAAGTTTTACCGCTCCGTTAAAGTTTACGAAAATATTGTCGATCTGCTTTTTCTTATGCAGTTTAAGAAGGTCTTGCTGAAATTATTTTTAACTCTCCACTTTGTGTTGCTTTAATATTTTTCAACGATTGTTTGATTTTGTGCTTGTGGCCTTCTGAAGACGACAAAAATCAATACCACTTTCAAAGAAGAGTCACCACTTTGATTCGAGTAGAATGAGAGGAGGTAAGTAATTTTTTATGCTTCCCCCTCTCTTTCAGTTTTAAATTTCATATTTTGATTTCTGCAAAATGTCCACTTTGGCGGTACAATTTAAGCATATCAAAGTAATACAAAACTTAAGAATTTCTTAAAAGCTTGCGATTGATTTTTATGTCAATTCAGTTTTTTCGTCTCGTACGATGTTGGGCGGTAATCCACGCCCTCTGGCAACAATAAATCTATGGACCGAATGGGATTTAATTACACTTCAATGCGCTGCTTTTGTTGGAGCCGAACTAGGTTGAAGGTTGTGTAAGAGTGAGAAGTTCGAGTGGGATATGGGCACTTAGTTGGATTTACGAGACTATTTGAAGTGGATTTAGAGTCGGTTGAGAAGACTTTCAAACCAATGCGGATGGAAACAGATGATGTTGGAAATCAAGTAGTTAACCTAATCTCAAGCTCGTTTATCGCATTTAAGAGAAGTTCATTTAAAAATTGGAAGGACGTGTGTAGATTGGTATGAAATAACATGAAAATCTGTTGGGGGGAGGGGGAGGTTGACAGTGTATAATCATGCATAGACCTTATTCGTGTATTATAGTATTTGTAAAGGACGTTTAACGGAAGGGAAAACGGGTATTGTATACATATCCTCATTGACACCGTTTTCATTACAAAAACAAGTAAAGTATAGTGCGGGGCCAAATTATTTTCGGGTTCTTGGTGTACAGCATGTTTTCCGTGACCAAGCTCCACTTCTCCTCTCCTTCTAATATGTGTCCCACTACGTTATCCGGCGGCATATGTAGGTCCGAGCACCTCCTTGACAGGAGTTCAATGGGTATGAAACCAGCGGCTCGGTGCTGTACAGAAACCAGCCCTCTCTTGTACAGCTCCAGCGGTATCTGACCTCCTCAGATCTCCGCACTACAGAGCAGCAACGACTGCAGCCGCCGCTTGCTCGAGCTACAACCGACTGACTTTTCTGCCGTCCTCCTTAGCTGTTCCCCGACGGTGAGTTTCGAATCGATCATTACCCCTAGGTTTTTTGCAACGGGCTTCGCCTCCACACGCTCCTCCCCGACCATTAAAGGCAGGATAGTATTAATCCTCCTCTTCGTTAGAATAACTATCTTCATCTTGGCTAGCGCCAGAGCTCGCCCGTGACTAACCATCCTCGATCTGACCCTCCTCATCCCCATATTTAATTTCAGCTGCGCCAACTCGACCGTGCGGGCCGCTATCAGTTTCGCGACGTCGTCTGCGTAACTAACCAGCCTCACCTCATCCGGCATCTCCAGTCGCAGGAGTCCATCGCATGCCACGTTCCAGAGGTCGGGGACCAGGATAGACCCCCTTGCAGGGGCCAAATTATTAGAGCCACTAATGAAAAAGTTAATATTTCTATTTACTAGTAAGTAAAATCATCTGTAATGGATTTTACGAATTTATTTAATAACTAGCTGGGTTTGCCTAGCGTTACTCGGACTTTCGGTTAGTGAATGTTGTTGTCAATTATGTTTACATGTTACTCCCAACCCGCCTAGGGTACCTAACGGCACCGAAAACTGCGCAGTCGACACTAATATCGGTCATTTTCGATTATTTGTGCATGTCACTCTGTTCCCTAGGGATATCGTATCAGCAAATTATTTAACGGCATCGGGAGTGTCACGTTTATTCTTCTTTCCCTCTAGTTCCCGTAAACCGTTGTGGGGCATGAGGCGGGAGAAGATCTTCACATGAAATGAGACAACCATTGCAAGTGGACCTACAATTTAAAGCATTTTCTCTGCAACTACCACTGCCTTTTTATTGTAATCTATTGCCAGCAGGAAACAACCATGGGTCGCCGTCGGGGGTGGAACCTGAGATCTTCGGATTCGTAGGCTTATCACTTACTCTATGAATTGGACACCAATATCGGCTGTTTTCGATTATTTTTATCTGACCCCCCCCCCCCCAACCCTCTTAGGATAACATAGTACATCTATACAGGGTGTTTCACCAAAATAAGTGGGGTGATTGATCTCATCTAGCCAATCAAAAAATTATATAGCAAGGGGGGGAACTCAACTCAGTGCAAATTTATATAATTCTACTCGAGTCGTTGGACACACCAGAAGACTCCATCAACAAGAAGAAGACAATGCTGTCCAGACACGATGAAGAAATCTCATATAAACCCTTGTAATATCACAATCGTAAGAAACGAAACTGTACGGAGAAGCTTTTTAAGCCCTATGCTGGCTATATCATCTAGTCATTCAAGGAGGTACTCACTCGTCGTTGACTTCAACGATTGAGGATTAAAATACTACCTAAACACTTTTCACTTTTTCTCAATACAAAAAATTTCAGGAGCTTTAGGAGCTTCTCAATTGTGACTTTACTACGCTTGAGCCTAGTGTTGGCAATCAATGGCGTCGTTTTTTTAATGGGGAGGTTCCCTGCCTGAAACACCCAACATCAGTCAACGTTACGGGTTTTTTTTACTGTCCTGTAAATTTTAAATTTATCGATGCAGGTCCTTTAGAGGTTCCAGGTTTGAACCCATCCCCAGAGTATGATTAAAAGTCATTAGGAGATTGCAAAGTAAGTCGCAGTTAGTTCGAAATCCACCTTAAATTGTAGGTCCGCTTGCAATCGTTTTCTTGATGCAGGTGAAGTTCTTCTTATGCCTCATACCCCACAAGGAGTGAGTCTTCCTAGATAAACATTATGTTGAACTATCGCTGCATTAAGAAGGTAATATAGTCAATCTGAATCGCAAAGCAGTGATATAAAAAGAATGAGAGCACCGTTGTATATGTAATATCTGAACTGGACGACACTGCCATCCAGTGCCTTTCTTCTGTCCACATTAAATCCTAAAAATGAAATAAATCAAATATTTCTCGTATGTATTAAGCCGAATAAGATTTACAACAAAGTTATCCCCAGAGTATTCTCAAAATAGACGTGTCCTAAAAATATCCTTTTTGCGGTCACAAATTTAAGAGTTCGTTCAACTTTTCCTGGCTATAAGTTGACCCGACTTTTCTATCAATTTCTAGGAAACTTATTAAATTCAGAAGTACCACAGTGTAATGATAAATCCACAAGCATTCAAACCATCAAATAAAGTTGTCAAAAATTCACAGTAAATCGATTTATTTCTTGGCTGCAGATTTTGTTTCCACTTAGCTTTACGTGGGGGGCCCAGCGCCCGGGATTGGTGGTGGTACACCCTGTGGAGAGAAATCTTCTAAAAATCTCGCTTTTTAGCTTATGAATATGAAATCCCCTTACGTTTTACGATACTAAATGTATCAAGATTTGGAAATCGATCTGGATGGGTGGGTGCAATGGACATACAGATGTATGTATTTGAAATCTGTTTGAGTACATGAATGGACATTTCCTTCCGAAGCAAGAAAAATATTTGTCTGCAACGTCTTGCGAAACGTGGAACTAGAGCATAATCTCATTAGAACCAATTTTGAGCAAGATAAATTTCTTTTAACAGAAATTCTCCTTAATTGCAGTAGTTGCTTTGGAGTTCTTCCCTGTTCCTATCCATTCCGCAAATTCACTTCAAAACCGAACGAACGAAAGACTCTTTTCAACATAATTCCGAATGGAGGCAACTTTGTGGAAAATTACATTAAAAAGGACATTTTCCTGTTTGAATGCACAATTTTCCTGTGCTGTTGAAATTGTCGAGAACATTTGTAAGCAACCAGTACAGCTTGCAGCTAATAGTTATAATTAGCATGTAATGTAATCCCATTAATTTATTTTGCGTGCCTACGAATGGCAGAAGCTAAATGCCAATAAACAGAGTGCAGTTCAGCATGAGCTGGAATAAATATGCTCTTGTTCTGAACGTTCTGTGACGTTTTATGAATTAATTTTACATAAATTGCGGGAACTCAAGGAGTGGGAGTAGTTATTTTGCTAGCTAAGCAAAGGATTCATTCTTTATGTCGGATTAGTTTAGCGTAAAATTTGGCTTGTTTTTAATTGTATTCGTTTTTGATGGAAGGTAAGCTGGTCTACTCCTAAATGACGGTATTTTAGGTTGACAAAAACTAACACTACCAGCAAACAATAAAGGTCTGAAGGTTGCGTTATTATTTACAACGATTTTGTTTCTGTTGCCTTTAATTTGCTATGATTTGAAATGTGAATATTCGGAAGCAACGATTTTAATAGCTTCAGTTTCACACATTTTGTGGAGGAATTGTTTTTTGGGCTAAGCAGAACGATCTGACCCGCTATCAATCGAATGCCAACCAGCGAGATCTCTGACAAGCCCCAGGAACAGCTTTCCTAATATTTTTTTTACAGAAGGCTTTCAGTTGATCAAGGGAGAATATTGCTTCTGTAGAACTGGCCGAAAGCATTTCTATATGAACGCCTACCGTTGTTGGCAAGACGAGAGAATGAGAATTTCAGTTCGCATCCTTAGGGCAGTTGATCTTTGGGTCTTTAGAGGCTTCTACAAGCCTTTGAGGTATTTTATAGGATTGTTGTTCGAAGCTAAATCTTCAAGCGCCCTAAGAACATTGCTCTTAAGAATCTTTTATTATCAGTAGTTCGGCGAGATTGAACAGCATAAAATACAAACTTTGAACTTGTTATCTATGGGAAAGTGTTACTCTTCCTTTTTTGTCACACGAGCATGAGAAGGTGCCAGTCACCGCCTAAAGTCGTTATTAGGGTGATATCATTTAACTCGAAATTTTTACTAGGGACTAAGCGTCACCTTTTCCAGCCGAGCTTTTATGTACTTTTAAGTACGGTTTTATGAAAGGGGAGGTCAACGACAATTAAACTTTTGGTATTTTCTGACTTCTTTTACCGATTTTAGTAACCCATTTGACAGAACTAAACATGAAATTTTGATTTATAAGTTGGCTACCCTTGGGCTGCCGTTTTTGTCGGTTGACTTGTATAAAGCAACATACTCCGAAATCTTTTATTTAGTTTTGCTGGATACTTTGTCGTTTTGGCTCGCATTAATTAGGCTCGAGTTGCATTTAATACTCTTGTTGAGGTCTGGCGCAATAACAACATCTCCAGACGCACAAAACTCCGGATCTTCGAGTCTATCGTAAAATCTGTTCTGTCGTACGGCTGCTCAATATGGAAAGTGACCTGTCAAATAACATCTAAACTACAAGCCTTTGTCAACCGGTGTCTCCGGCGCATCCTTAACATCCATTGGAGGTCATTAACAACGAAGACCTACACATACTTAGAGGACTTACAGGTTAGGACGGGATAGATACCAGTATTCGTAGGTAAAAGTGGCAATGGATAAACCACACACTAAGAAAAAAGCCAAACAACATCGCACAGCAGGCTTTAGAATGAAATCTCCACGGAATCCACGGAAGACACCAAATTAGACGACGTCGCAACATATGGAGAAGATCAGTCGAGAGGGAAGGTACCCAGATCAACAAATCGTGGCCATAGTTGAAGGTGTTGGTGCAGAACCGGACCAGGTGGAGAGTCGATGTAATAGAAGCCTTATGCCCCACAAGTTGTTAAAGGAACCAGACGGATTATTATTGTATTTGTTGATACTTCGTCCTAGATTTTGAATGAACGTTATCATCTTTGTGAACCTCAGACCTTTTTAGTTTTTCACCAAGTCAATTTAAAAAGAAATTGCTTTTCGTTATAAGAAATCTACTGAACGTTTGAAGGACTGAAAGTTCAAAGAGATACGGTTCCGTAATAGAGTCCTGTTTTCTTCACTTTAAGCTTCAGATAAATAAGGAATCCATTTGAAAGGAGCCCAGCCGGATAGCACAGAAATGACCCAATTAGTGCCTGTTTTTTCTCCATCTTCGCTTCGGTTAATTACAGCCGACTACGTAGTTAAGGAGAACACAACTGGGCGGAGTGCCTGTGTTCATATAAAATGTAATGGTAGACAATAATCATTAAGAACTTACAAAGAATAAAAAATACACGTTTCTTTTTGGTGTGTATTGACAAAATTATACAATTTTTAAACTGCCCGTAATTTATATAAGACCAGTGAGCAGATGGCGCCTTAATCTCCTTTTCTGGATCTGTTAAGTACAAAAGGGAACTGTCTAAATAAAATTTCCTTGCCGGAAGGAAAGCCCGTCAAGGGAAAAAATAAAGAAAAATCATCACAGAATATTTTCCATCCATGAAAATATTTTTACTCGACCGCATCTTCACTGTAGATGACTGGTGCTCCCCGTCCAGATTTAGCATGTTATCACTCATGGATTTATCTTGTCGTTGCTTTTTCAAAACATTGAAAAGTTTAAGCTCAAGATTTTGATAACGTTTCTTTGGGTAATCTTTTGTGGGCTTTTCCAATTCCCTATTCACTTTAGATTTGCTGTTAAATTTACCTATTAACGCTTGTTCACACATTCTCTAAGGACATTTCATGAAATTAGAATGCTTCACGTATTTAAATATTTAAAAGTGACAAGATCAGACTTATTTAGGAGACACTACTATACAAAAAAGAATTTGCTGATGTTATCCTCTGCATGAGCCTGACAATGTCCTTTATTTCGTAACTTAGAGCAAGGGACGCTATAGGTACAGGAATCTGAGCATAACGACTGGAAAATGATGAAAAACAAGAACAGCAAAAGGACTTGAAAAATACTCAAGCGTAACCTGAAATGCACCCCTCTCTGCTATTTTCCTGTAGTGGAATAGGTCTTAAAAAGCTTGGAATGTAAGAAAAAAATAATACTGAAATCCTTGGGATAGGTAACCGGGCAAACGAATGCTGTGGGTGAAAGCTTTTATTGATGTTGCACTGAGAAAGTCAATGTTCTACAATTTCTCTTCTGCTGTTGACGTTAATGGCGTGTACACCCTTTAATTCACCTGTGCGGAAATTGCAGGAACGGGAAAATGGTGTACCAGGACGAGATCGATTCGTAAAGCCACGAAGACTTGCTATTAAATGGGAAAATTTATTTTATTTTAACTGGAACAATTCGATCGGAAATAATTGCAATTTGGTGTCAATTTATTGGATCAGTTTTTGCAAGCGAAAATGCATTGTTCGTTTGTACTCGACATGAAGTAATTACGTCCCCTTGAGGTTGAGCGGGTTATTGCAGAAATTAAAAGAATTTGATTGAAAGTTTCTTTTCTAAGGATCTATTAATTGGTGCCTCAAATTGTTATCGGAAAAAATGTCTGCAGGAAGACAATGGACATGATAAATCTTTAGGTGAGTGGATTGGCTTTTGTAAAGACATAGTCTAGCAGAAGAACTATAAATCTGTTGATGAACTGGATTTGGGCATAGGGACTCGGCGGTTTTAAGCAGACCAATTTGCAAAGAAACGCACGCCAAAACTCAGGGGAAGTAAGGATAAAAGAATTCTTCTTCCGCCCCCTGCCCTACAAGCGGTTACGGGTAGTAAAGAGATAGACTACTATTCCATTAACTTGACAACAATAAATTTCTCTCTACAATTCATTCAATCTGAAAGATTTTAGTGGCTTATGATATAATCCGATGGTAATTTGTATCTGTTTACTCCTTATAAATATTACTACAGGACAGTACTACACACATATATGTAACTGCAGAAACATAAAATAAACTTGAAATAAAAATTAAATGAATATTCTTAGCAATGTTCAACCACGTATAATACCAAATTTTCAAAATTATAAATCTACGAAGTGCTGTTTGTGCAAATATTGACTTTAATTTTCCTAAAATACTCACAAAAGAGAAAATTCGAATATCTAAAGTGTAATTCTCTGAACTGCTCTGGTGAAAACATCATCCGAATAATGAGATCCTTAATTCAATTAAGTCTGGGATTTGATGACGCTTGGGAGTATATTTGTTCAGTTACTCCCTCTGAATTCGTAACTAAAATAGAAAGCAAGTCTCTTGCTAATAGAAAAATTAAACAAGTCTGAAAAATGATTCGCTAGCAATACTGAAAGTTAGCTCCCGTTTGCACGTATGACACACAGTTATATATAAGGATTCACTAAATATAAAGATTGTGCTGTCTGACATTGGGCGAAAACATTTTGGATTAAATCTTTTTTATGTTGCTAAATTAACATAAAGCTTTAATCTAACTATACGCAGTGAAAGCTTGTAATGTCATTAGCATAGATTAAAAAAGAATTTTTTATACACTAAAGTCCTTTACACATCCTTCAGAGATCTCTGCTTTTTGCTACAGTCCGGGGATAGTTTGGAGCTCGTGATTGCTGGAATGGTTATATTATTTGTCGACCTAGTTCCTTACAGCAGCCATATCCGGTTCGGCAGTTTCACAGCCACACCATTTGTCTGGTTTGTTTTAATCCCATTCCTTGTTTTAACCTTTCCTTTTCCTTTTTTTCGGTTTTTTTTAAGACCAAAGATAAGCGAATCGTCTCTTGGCCTTTTTTTTTTAAGTCTGTCCGCAACAAAAATTTCTGGCGAATAAGTTTTACTCGCTTTTCATTTTTCATAATAAGAGCAGATAAAAAGCAAATGCCGGCTTTTATGTGCAATTACGAAATTAGTTTTTGCCTCGTAGTGTTGCACCACAAAGAATAATTTTTATTCAGATTACACCCCGTCCCGGAAAGATGGAAGAAATACATTTCATTCCGCTCGCAGACGATTCATTTTAGGGTCTTCACTCTCGAGATTATTAAAGAGCGTTGAGTATTTGTTGAAGATCTAATTTGTTTTTTAAGTCGTTAAATAATTGCCTCAGAAATGCTGGAATTCCAATCTGAGTTCTCTTCTAGTCATCCGATGGAAAGTGCATGAAGCTTTTTTAGGGTCCTAAATATATCAATAATGATGTACCACAAGGTTCTGTCCTAATCTTTTTAGTCCAAATAATTTGAATAATCAAGGAAGGTTAATCTTCGCTGGCTAAACGGAAATACATTAACAATGCAATTAGCTTATTCATCCTTTATCCTCAACTTTGTCCTCTTTTCAAATGAAGTCAAACAACATCTTGGACTAAAAAAACAAGAAAACACCAAAATCAGCTGTTCAGTTGTGTTGGAATTTCAATGAAACAAGGCAAGCAGAGCGTAGAAACGCCGGATAGACACTCAAACGAGACACGGTACGCCTGAGTAAAATTATATCCAGACCACTGCAGGCACGTATTAATAAAATACGCATACTATATAATAGTCCAAACCAAGCACTGTACGCTTCCACTTTTTCTAGACTAAAATTTAAAATAAAAACAATAAAATCCCGACGTCTAAAATAACAAAACTAACTACGCAGTAGCCGGCAACGTTTGTGTATTTTATTTTATTTTTACTGTATTTTATTTTTACTCGGGTTAATAAAGATTATAACGTAAACTGGAAAATATATAGGAATAAAAGTAACAAATTGCAGGTAAGTTTTATCATAATTATATGTCGTGAGTCATCTTGTGCTATTATTGGGTACAATTTCACTATCAGGTGACCGATGACCCACACGACGAAGACGCTTCTGGACGGGTGAGAGTTTACATAGCCCACGCGGTGAGTCATCAGTCTCGAATGTATTAAAGCCAGAACGCCGTAACAGAAGTGTGCATTTATGGCGGGTGTATTTTTAGATTTTTGTGCCTTTAGCGGGAGATTGCATATCTGTGCGGCGGGCGTATTCGTCAGTTTTTGGGCCTGTAGTCGGAGCGTGCATAATAGTACCCGGCGAATTTATTCGCTATGCGTGCTCGCAATGGGAGCGTATATACTTTGAGAAATATAAACATCTATATTTGCTTTGGGCGTGAATATACCAACTGAATTAGTTTTACTCGGTAATCCAAACCCTCCTCCTCTTATCATGAAATCCCAGATCTTCCATTGGCTGTTTTAGATTTATTGACATCCCTGAAATGGTCTTCTGCAGCTCAGCTACTTATGAAGAAAGTGATGCTAATAGCAGCACACTTCCAAGCGACTACATGATTATCGCTGAGAAGGTCAAAAACGTGATCAACTATTTTGAAGCTTCGTTTATTAAAAATAACACCACCGAAACTACAAGAGACATTTTTATCAATAAGAGCATCACGACATTTCGCGAAAATCCCAAAAATATAAACAAAAGATTAAAAGATTTTTAAAAAATTACATAGAGCAACAGCAAAACACGTCTGACTCTACCGAATAGAGAGCTCTCTTGAACCTTCAAATTATTAAATAATAGTTCTTAAATATTTATGAGAAATTAATTTTTTAACAAATTTCAACACAACGGACTTAAGCTAACAACAATGAAAGATAATAATTCAACTGCCATAGAACTACAATCAATTTGTACGCTGCAATTACAAGCCAGACAAGAGGCACTCGCTAACAGTTTACTAAATTGATATACAATGGTATACCTACCTGAAACCTCTATACAAGTTTCTAACTAAAGCGATTCGAAATTGATAGGTAGATTACTTCTATGTCGTTCAACTGAAACTTTTTTTAGCGACTGCAAAAACTGAGGAAAAAACCAACTTGCCTGTTCTGCTGGCAACTAAAGTGCATTCATAAAAAATCGCTAAAAGTAATTCACATCCCATTTTAAAAATGAATAGACCGCCACAAAAAAAAATACAAAAAACGTCTAGTCTATGACTGTAGCGACTCGGCGCTCAACCATTTATCTTTTCCGATATGTTCCAACCTAAAAGTCGACTGCAGTGCATCGGTTATATCCGTTAAAAACTGGGTGCGATCCCAGTTGTATCAGAGCATAGAATACAGTACCCTTTATGCATGGGCATGCCTTGGGCAGATGTAATAGAATCGAACCTCCGGAGCATAAAGGGGAGGGATACATCAATTCAGTCAGTGCCAGTAATAAACACTTTGCTCCGCTTCTACAACAGATTGTTAAAAATTCCAAAATTTCAGTTATTGTTATCAACATCTCTACAGGGGGGTACCGGTTTTATGCTTCCGCATAAAAGTTTTCTATTCCGGATTTGGTTTTCATTCCTTTTATAAGAGGATGAACCTTTACATACTAAACTGTCTCTATGGAGGACTGTTTTTCCGCAAACCAAGAGAGCTCTAATGTATTGCAGAATAAAAGAACTCGGACGTCCTTGTTTATTAAATTTGCTTTGTGCGAAAATTTGAATCCACATAAGAATAGTCCTTGATATCCTGTAGTGCATTGGGGTGGGAAGGCAGTTTTTTATTTTTGGTGTATACGTTCATCCAACGGATAAAAATACGAACTGCAATGGAAGTTTTTCATTGCTATTTTATTGCATACTCTACGAGCGGGTATGCATCGTGGAGAGACGAGATGGTAAGATGGATTTAAAATGTGAATTGGAGGGATATGCATGCGGATTTTCCCTATTTGTTCAGAACTATGCTTCGTTCTAAGATTTACACGCAATGGGAAGTCTTTGATAAGATGAAATTGCCATTTATCAATTTGTTGTGGTTTCTAAAATTAGTGTATTGGAGTACAAACTAAAGATAAGTCTCGCTCGCTTGTGGGGCATGAGGCGGGAGAAGGATTTCACCCGATTCGAGTCACGATTGCAATTCAATTAAAATTCAGATTCAATTTAAAGTGTATTCCGAATAACTGGCATTTTCACTGCAACGCCCATGGCGTTTCTATCGGAGTTGGATCAACTGGTTGAGTGGTACGACCACTATGCCATGGTTCCCGGGTTTGAGACCAGGTTTCTCCGTGGATTTTTAAAATTAACTAAAGAATCCACTCTGTCTCTGGGCTGTACTCTAGCTCGCAGAAATACAAAACCAAGACATTAAAATTTCCTTACTCTCCTTACCCTAATTCTAGGTCGCCTCTGGTGGGATTTAAACCTGGAACCTCCGGATTGGAAAACGATCAGAATTTGTAATAGACAAGTGGAACAATCACCACACCACGCCTTAACAAAAAAAAAGAAAAAAAAGAAAAAAACTCCACTACCACTCTGGGTAGTTGTTTAGCTCGCAGAAATGCAAACAGAAGATATTCGATATTCCCCATTCCCTTTACGATAATTCCCTTCCGGCCATAGCCATGCTCGGCGCATCATAAGGTTTTGGCTAAATTGTAAAAAAGTATAATTAAGAAGTGCATAGTAATTTCCAGCCTACTCTAGCTACAAGCCCGGAAGCTGACACGAACAGCTGAGCGTTGGTGGTGTAAACAAACCCAAAACTTGACGTGACCCACAAATGTTTTGAACATAGGGCCACGATAAAAAAATGGCAGTTATAATTTTCATGTATTTTAATGGAAAGACACTCTCTTGTGTTCATTTTGTTGAAGTATTGAGGTTAGCATGCTTCAATGACATCATCATTTCTCTTTAGATTTGGTTAAAACAGTGTGCAGTTTTATATGTGTGCAAGGATTGGTTAATCTGTGACACAAAAATAAACGAAAGAATGACGGTAAAATGGCTGAACTGTAATGTTTTCCGGGCTTGCATCTAGCGTAGGATGTGTTTATTCTTATATTACAAATTTCATACTGGTGTATGTCCTCCGCCGCATATCCTGCGGCGGTCGTGTTCTCAAGTCTATAGATACGCATGAGCTTTTATCTAGTTGCGACTCTCTTCCCTGGCATGTTATTATGTATGTACGTATCCACCTCCACCACCTCCAGCGCTGATGAAAAAGCTTCAATTTTCCTTTCTCGAACAGTGGCATTTTGTCCGGAAAGAAATAGTTTTCTCCCGAGATCTGAATAATTTATTCAGAATTTTCCTTCAAATCTTGTGTACCTACTTAAGGGAAATGACTAAAAGAAAATGTTGGACACGTGCCCGTAAACCAATTCATGCCCTTGGAATAAAAATCAATTAAATCAAAACAAACGAAATTTTAAAATTCAAAACTCCTGTTTACGTGGGATTTGTGCTTCATTTAATTCGCTCGTGGGTAATTTCAGTGTTTCCCTTAAATTTTATGAATAAAATGCACAACAGAAGCGATTTGTGTTCAGTAATTGCTAAAATACTAAATTATTCTTTTTGTCTGCCCTCTCATACCGCTGCCATCATCGCATTAATTTGCTTATTGGTTGTTTACATATAGACCACCACATACCATCATACCAACTAGCCTATCAGCATTATATTAATTTTATGAGGTTTATCAATTGCAAATTAAAAACTGCACTGACAGCTTTCATCAGCTGTGTCAACATTTTGCTGAAATTAAAAGGTGGAAAAACCCTGAAATTTACACAGTAGACGAGAATTTTCTGTTTGAGGTTTCTCCACGCTCCGGAACACCATACTAGTTGGAGCACCCCGTATGAAATGATTTTGAATTTTTTCATCTGGCAGAGTGGTATACACACCGTGGATACCAATATAACAGCGCCTGATTATGCCATTTTTATTATATATTTAGAATTGAGTATTTATTTAATGCAAATTTACCCTGTTTTTTCGTATCCTTTATTACAATATTTACTAGATAATGCAAAGCCTACAAGAGATGGTGGCGATTAATGATCCATAAAGCTAATAGCACGAGGATTTAATGTTGTCAACACCTGAAATTGGGAAATAAAAGAATCGCGTGTGCATGGACATGTGATTTGTTGTAAGTAATCATAGTAAAATATTCAAAATAAATTTGAATTTAGAGTCCGGGCAAATTACGAGATTTATATAAAACCAATTAGAGCAAGTAAAATATTTAGTTTCGGGAAATGATCGTTAATTGAATATGCAAACAAGATTATCGATGACAAAAGTAATTCCAGTTTGTGTCAATTGGATTCATTGTTTGCGTAAAATGATTTCATATTTATGGGATGGTCATTAAGCGGTATTAAAGTTTGGATGAGTGCATAATGGCCATCAATTTCGATTTCAATCCGACAGGATTTGGTTAAGTGTAAGTTCGTTTTCAAACCGACAGAATTTCACAACCACTTTGCTGAGTACGTTCATGAGAACAGCCATCCGATTCGCTATGAAAATCTTACTTATGGGAAGAGCATTAGAATTTTGCAGTTGCAAAACTTCGATGTCTGAGCAAATTTACAGCGTTTGCAAAATTCAATCTTTAAAGGCATCGTCGCTTTTTAACTTTATTCAATTATCTTGACTAGGTCATTTACATTTACCATCACTTACCTTATGAAACACTTGCTAACAATTACTCTCAACCAATAGGTAGACTTGCTCAACACGATGCAGAAGAATCAGTTTAACCCTAAGTAATCTATTGCCAGAATAAGACAATCATAGGTCGCCAACACGAAGGCCAGGTGTATTAAGTCTTCTTTTGCAGAAATTTCTTTCCCCGTTAAAAATCGCTCTTAAGATTCTCTTTTCCTAGGGGTTAAATGGGCTCTGAAAATACAGCCTCAACTGTAGGCCACTTTGGCCTAACCTAACCTAGGATCCACAGAAATTTTAAACCTACTGCGTCAACTTTGGAGTACCAAAAGTTGATCTCCCACAATTGTTGTTTGTTTCCTCTTCTTTTGATTTTTTTACGTGGGAGGTGGAAATGTTCAAAAGACACTCCGAGCGTGTGGGATTCTCAACTTCTAAAACCATCCCCTGGGATCATCGAAAGAGGTCTCTATTGGGTCCCTTTTTGTCTTTTTTTCAACAAGTACTGCCTGTCTCTTGGACTTTACTTTTAAATCCATGCAACAGTACGTTGAGAAAACTTTAACCTTTCAGCAATTTAATTTGAGGTTAAATTCTCGCGCCTGTGGTGTATTATATGTTTTTGTTTCTTGTTTGTCTCTTGCCTTCACTCAACTTTACTCGACCCTTTTTCTTTTGCCAAGCGATTTAGTTTTTATCATTGCAAATGATGTGTGCTTGTTATCTCTTTAAAGCACAATAATTTTCCAACAACTCCTTTAGGTTCGAAGAAATTTAATAAAACTTTTTCCAGGTTATTTTTGGAATTTAAGTGTTTTTCTATTTTACTTAGAACCGTGGAGAAAGTAGCGTAACTCAATTTGATCTATTGAATGATTACTTAAACAATATGCAACATCTGTTTGTTGCTTTTCTTCAATCCTTTCTTCAACTTCAATTACGTTTTCCATTTAAAAATGTTTACACAAGTATCATCGCAAGAATACTATACAATTGGAATCCACTTGTAGTTTCTCCTATATTGAAGATGTAGCAAACGTAAAAGCAACAATCCAATTATTGATGCACATGAGGTATTTCAAAAAGAATCAATAGCACCTTAGACCATTTGAGAGCATCGTAGAAAGAGCAGCTTTGCACTTGTACAAAAGTGTTGAAAAGTCTTACGAAAGTTAAATACCCCTCAAAGATCTGCTCGACTTCGATTTTGATCTTTAGCTTCTGGTTACATTTTGTATTTACATCTTATTTCTCAGGTGCACTTTACTAGGAAAACTTTTTCAAGTTATACTTGAGAATTCTACGTCCGTTTAGATTTTTATCAGTTTTCTTTTTCAAGGTATGTGGTAAGCATTGGGATTTCTTGAAAATGGTCTTCAGTGGGTGCAGTGTAAAAGAAATCGAAATCGACGTTAAAAGTCTGACGTAATACTGCGGAAGAATCATCAATTTATCCTATTTGTAAATTTGCTACTTTTAAGCTTAGAATTGTAGAAGGGACTTGTGTATTCTTTGCTTGAGGCTATATGAAATCTTAAAGTGGAAGGATGAGAAATGGATTAACATCCGGCATCAGACGGGTCTTTATAATACACTAGGGAGAATCTTATATTTACGTTACAAGAAATTAAATTGTCTTGTAGCATTTGGGGGATAAACTTACGATTTGAGAAAACTTAATTCAGCGTGTAACATTTTCAACTGCATCGGGTTTAATACTCGTATAAAATGTGGAGACTTCCCTTTTAATAAGATAAGTCTTACTTTTAAAAGATAGATAATTCGATTTACAGGAAATAAGACATACATTGCATCCGATATAAAATAGACTTTATTACTAAACCGGGAAGGTTTTAAGTAGGTATTTACGGAATTTTATTATCTTATATTTGTACTTGAAGGTTCTGTTCTAACCCCTACTCTATTTCTAATTTTACTACCGTTTTACAATTGACTGCTTTGCAGATGGTACTATCTGTACCTTCTTTCTCCATGGTGGGGAAGGGAGCTAGAATGAAAATTAATCCTCAAAAGGGACATTAAATAAAACTCTGCGAAGAAAGAAAAGAGAATCGTGGGAAAAGTTCTATCTAGTCCGTTCCATTATTCTTTTCGAACGTTTACCAGCCATTTTGTAAGGCACGACACAGGGTGGAGTTCTCTCTCCTCTACTTTGGACGATCGTAACGAATAAAATATTGTTGAAAAAAAAATTAAAGCCTAGCCGACAATTTGACAATCCTGGAAATCGGGAAAATTCTTTCCCGCAATAAGCGACATTTTGGAGAATGCACTGGACAAGATCAGGAGATGGTGCAAAACGTGTGGACTGTCTATGAACTCGGGAAAGACCGAGTTGATGCTCACTAAAACCAAAGTTCCCAACTTTGCCTTGCCCAAAATAAATGGGCATCTACTCTCATTATCGGCCAGAGTCAATTACTTGAGTGTGCTCTTAGTCCCGAAGTTGAACTGCAAGCAAAACATAAAAGAAAGAGGAACTAATTTTGTAATGGAACTTGTAATGTGTGTTTGTAATGTAATGTTAATTTTTATTTTATTTTGTTTTGACTGCACACTCAGTTACAAAGAGGTGTCTGAAGTAATCTTTTATTAAGTTTTTAACATACTACAACCCAATTCAATTTCGTAATTAATAAATTTAACAATGCAAGCTATAATCATTGCTGATATACCTATCACAAGTGTATGTGCTGGTCGAAAACACTTCGTCGCATTAGTGGCACTTCTCTTTGTATTCCATGTTGAATACTGCAGTAAACACAAATTTATTGGCTTATTATAGTCTACAAATCACGAAACAGTCATTTTCACATGCTCTCGGCGACAACGTATTTTATTGAATTACAGTAGAATCGAAAATATCCTTTGCCGTAATTCGAACTCACTTCCATTCGTCCCTGTTATTTATTTGATTTCAGAAGAAAATAACAAACACAGAAAATCTCAAAGAATACATTACTAAAATATGATTCTTTTCGAATACAAAAATTTGTTATTGCCTCTCGACTGTATACGAGTATAAGAAAAAAAAAATACTAAAGTGGCTCGCTCTCTATTACACTTTTATAAGAAATAATCCTTTACCCATTCAAGCGTGAAAATCGAAGAAAAACAGATCGTTTTAGGGGCTCGCAATAAAATACTCATCCAAACACAATACAAAGGTAAGCCCCGAAAATATTTTTATTAGAAAATCCTTTTTGCCATTTTTGCTGTCGTCCTTGTGGAAATAAAATCAACATAATTATGAGTTTCTTGCCAATCCTTAACATATAAATGTGATGCCATTTGATAAAGTCCTAGAATCTATTTGAAAGCCCTAAAACCGATGACATGTGATAATGTCCAAACAAATCCTGGGCTTTATCCCCAGAGAGACATAATGGAAAAGGGCGTTAGTAAAGGGTTCAATAAAATATTCACTCAGCACAAAATACTTAAAATGGATCTCGTATTTCACCAATATTCTCTGAGGCTTTTCGGGTTCGGTTGGAAAGTTTTTTTTTTTGCAAAATAATGATCCAAATGATGGCGTTGCTGAGAAAAAATGGATAATTATTGCCCTTGGAGTTGTCCAGAAAGGTCTCTTTTAAAGAAGAATTGTTCCATCAATAAATATTTAGGATTCTTTTTCAGCCTATTGACCTTCGCCCCGTAAAAAAGATGAATGACTTTTCGTATCGCACTGTACCTTACTTCTAAAAAAAAACCATTAACTACAGATTAGGTTTTCGTAACCACATCTCCAAAGTACGCAACCTGTTTTAATCTATTTTCCACTTTTCTCATTTCAGATCATACTACTGTGCATGTTTTCCAGGATTTAGTGGATCAGACTGTGGCAAAGGACCACTATGCGAGGACCCAGATATGAATTTCTGTGAAAATGGAGGAACGTGCAAGTAAGTGTGATACAATTACTATTAAAATAAAGGAGTTATTCAAAATTCCGTACCACCATTTCTGACGGCAGCTACTCAAAACACTTTTCATTAGCAGAGGATTTACAAAACCAAATCTCGTAAAACATTAACGTTGTGAATTTGTCTCCCAGAATATATCAGCAGGGGAACAAAAGTTCCATTGCTCTATTCTCGGTTATCAACAGGCGGTTACAACCACCGGATTTAAAGAAGAAGCCCAAAAATTATTACAAAATGTTTGTATTAATTAAATATGACTTCCTCGGGCTGAGCATTTAATGGGGATTCTCTGGTCCTCTGCCATCGTAATCTTTCGCTTTTAATTTATTTAAACTTTGCTGAAGCGCTGAAATTTTAATGCTTTGTGGTTGGTATAAAAAAGTTTAGGAAAAAAGTTTTTGGGGAAAGAAGCTTATTTTAGAAATAATGGTGACTTTTTTTTTCTTCTGGAGTTTTAAATAGAATTAACAACGGGAATTCACCTGAAAATTCATCAAACCCCATGATATTTACACCTTTTGGAGAGGTGTAGTAAATAAGTTTATAGGATACCTTTACAGAAACCCGATTAGAAATTTGTGCGGGGGGTTGATGAAAGTTATATTTTATGATATTTTTTGATAGGTTAGATAGATTAGTCTCTGGCAGATTTGATGACATTTATCCGTCTATCGCCTTAGGGTCATATGCAACAAAGTAGTGGCCCTAGTATTGAGCCTTGGAGTAAGTCAACGTTTTAGCTGCCTAATTGGACTGATGCATCAATCTATGGTGGAGCTAACAGCTGTCTGAAATGCGCAGGCAAGTGAGGCGACCATTTATTAGATCCAAATGCTCCCAACAGTGCAATGAATACAGGTTCGCACTCCCTGAATATAATAAACAAATAAAACGTTCCAAGCGCAAGGCTTGGTGATGGAGCTGTGAAAGCATAGCATCGTTGTCGAAGGCCTCGCCTTCAAAAGGTACCAGATAAACGACGCCTCAAATAGGTTAGGCCATCTCAGGAAGCAGGATGACACCTACACCGACACCCAAAGTGAAACCCTGGAATACCTGTTACCAGGCTCAGTTCTTCACCTGGCCGGAGCCGTACGGTCTCAATCTTTTCCGGGGTAATTTCTGAGAATGACAAGCCTAGATGGACGGTGGGCTTATTTCAACCTTTTAAAGCGTCTCGGCGTGATGGTATCTTCACAGCCCTCTATACTTGTTCTATTGGTCAATTTGTTTAAAGCCAGATATGATTAGGGATACATACGGCTCTAATGGAGGAAAGTATTGATCAATCATTCTTTCCTCCGTTCTACTTAAGACAATGGAGCTACTGCTTGATCTTCACAAAAGGTTCGTTCATCCGGTTCGTTTTTGCGCGAAACATTTTCTAAACCATTTTTGCTCGAACCTTGTAAATATATGTCATTTTTACTCTCAGCCTGTCACATATAGTGCAAGATATCTTGTTTTTTTTATATTGTGACCAAAGCCTGCTGCGTTAGGATGGTTTTGGTCGGAAGACATTTGACCGCATAAAAGATTTATTCAAAAATGCTTAAAGTCCATCAAAACTTTTCTTTGTCTTTTTAAACATCAAACAATTTTTCGAAATTTACAAAGAAACAACGTTTAACGTCGAACAAAAGTTTGTTTGCAAATTATCGTTTTGAAAGCGTAAAGTTTCCAAACTTCTCCAGAAAATTATTTTGCCTGAAGGTAAGTCACTTCTTAATTCAAATAAGTGATTCATTCCTGATGCCATTGTTTTAATGAAGGTAATTAATTAATCAAAGTTATCTGTGAATGAGTTCTCCAAGTTAAAGATTTCTCAATTCGTTGCTGTTATTAATTTTATCCTTTTGTGAAGGGTAATTGTTTTTTATTTTGTCGCGCACTAAAGTTTTGTGATGTCATTACTTCAACCGTAAATTATTAAAGTTAAGAAAACTAACAAAATAACTTTAAAAACTAGGAATTTGGTTTTGAACTTGTTTGCCAATGTTGTTTAATGTCCTTTAAAGAACTCCCAGCCCCTCAATATATGGTATTTCAGTTCGCGAATTAATTGTAGGTACTCAATTGAAATGCTTTGGGGTTTCTACAGAGATGTAAGTAGTACTTCACTCCATTTGACTTAGCGGTAATCTACATAAGGCCCAGGCTCATTATCCGCGTTACAGACAAAGATCAAGAAAAGACAATTAATCTTATTGGCGACTCCACAATGTCGGATAACATTCACTCCCTAAAGCATTGACGGTATGTTGGTTGTCTATTACTCTTTTATAGTCATTGTTTTAACGAAATTGATAGACTGATTCCTGGAGGCCACATCACAACGCGTAATGAAAGAGCTTTAAGTCGCTCTCACCCCTATTCTCTGCAGGTAAAATTTGGACATATTGCAAAATTTTGGGAATCTTTCCTAAACCGAATAACAAGAATTTGGAATAATTTACCATCTTTTGTTTTTCGCCCGTTTTATGAGCTCATCTCTAATCCATTTCCTTTAGCCTGCGTTCCTTGCCTGCCAAAATCCACCGGATTGGTAGGCCTTGGTTTGGTTGGTTTGAATTGGAGGTGTGAGGTCCTCAAGCGCTGCGGCCACTGGGGCCTATTGTGCTAACCCTCTCAACTCCTTACAATAAGCCTGTACCTCCGAAGAGGTTCAATAGTCCCGCAGTTGGCAGTCGCTCAGCTTACTCGGTACCAGGGTTGGTTTTCCGAATAGTTTAAATCTCCGCTTGCAGGATTTTTACATAACATGTGTAGTTGGGTCTAATCATCCTCTAAACAAAGTCTACAGGTGGCGTCAATGACTGCGTATTTTTGTTAGGTGCTTCCTCAGCTGACAGCAGCTGGTAAGCAATCCAGCAAGAGTTCTGGCTTCCAACCTGCTCAGCTTGAGGAGCTCCCTGGATCTTCTTGAGTGAGTGAATCTCTCAATGTTATTCCATGCCTTTTAGCCGTGAAAAGAGGAATTCCACAGACCGGCTCTGGCCCTATGAAGGGTGTATTGGACTCTTGCCTGGCAAGTTCATCGTCCTTTTCGTTCCCAGTGTAGCCCTGCTGTTCCGGTATCCAAACCAAATTGACACAGTGACACAGTTCATCTAGGCTCCTTTGGCATTCTCACACCAGCTTAGATCTGGTGGTAGATGAAGCAATTGCTTTAATTGCCGCTTGACTACCCGAGAAGATAAAGATGATTTTGTTTTTATAAGCTCTTCTTAGGTTTTCATAAGCACGCGTCACGTGGAATACCGTGGTGTACTTTCCCACGATAGTGATGAACTGAATCAAGGGGAGTTCCCCAGACCCCTGCCCCAACGCCCAATTCAGTCTTGGATCCATTTGTATACCATACTAGTCCCCCTGAACGAACAGCTGGAAACGTCCGGGTCTCTCGATTCTCCACCCGTACTGGGTGATTGGTAGACCTTACTCCACAAAAATGTTTGCTCAACTACTTAAAATCGTAGAAATGTGACTTAGTGAATTTTCGTATATCATCCAAAATCCCTGAATTATGCAAAACCTTATTTACGAGAATAAGAAGGAAAAAACAAATAAGAACCTCAGAACAAATATTCCTTGTCACGAAATTTTTCTTAAAGCTTCAATACAGATGAAATGCTATTCAGAATTGAGTGACACGCAAAGCTTTATTAAAAGATACATTCCAGCATCATCCCTCTTATATTTCACGTTTTCACTTATCTTCTTCCAATAACATGTTTTTGTGGTTCATTAACGCATCATTAATATCCAATTCAGTCCTAGATAATCATTTCTTTATATCCTTCGTTCTCTTTAAAGGCTCCATGCACATGGCACCAAATCAAGATTCTTCCTGTTTTTATGTGTTTTGATTATTGGAAAAGTTCCGAGAAATATCCGTCATTACATAAACCAGCAATATCTCGGATGATGGGTTTCTTCTCATCAACTGTTTTCGTAATATGCTTCCCATGCTTGGCAATATTAGATAACTTTCTCCGCATTTCTCGTCGAAACCCCAGGCTGAGCTAATCTCTGTGGTGATTAACAAAAGCGAGATTTATTTGGATATAATAAAGTGCGTTTGTGATCGCTATCAATCTATAGACAATAATTTTTTACATTCAGAAATAGGAGTCATTTGTCTACAGGAATATGTGTTACAACGAAAGTTTAAAAATTTCAAATTCTTTCTTCACTAATGGATGACACTTCAATTTATCGAAAATATTAAAGGTATTTATTATTTCCCTAGCGATTTTTCTTTTCATCATATTTCTCGCAAAAAGGATTACGAATGGATGGCCTCAAGGTTGTACAATTGATTTCAGGCATTTGTGCTGCGCAGCATTTAAAGACATTCAAAAAACGGCAAGAACCCCCTAACTTGCTTCGAGTTTTTACCGAACAACTCGAGATGAAGGGATGCTGAGAATGGAATTCATCTCAGAATATATTATAATTATTTCGGAAATAGAAAAACAATAAATATTGCCTCGGCCGGGAATTGCCATAAGTCATTTGCTTGCTACTCGGTTATTTAATTTTTCCGGCGATCCAATAAATTCTGTTTTGGGCCAAGTGCTGCCATCGATCAATATGACAAAAGCTGAGCACAACTGAATTTCTGTTTCGAGGATAATTTATTACAAGCGGCCAAACCGAAGGACTTTTGTTCATACTTTTGTCTAAGGAAAGTCATTTGTTCGAAGAAATAAAGGGAAAGGCTTTTTGAAGGATAACTGACCGATTCTTTGATGTGATATAGTTACATAATAGCATCGGCCTGACTGTTTTGTGACGTGACTCTATTGTTCATGTTTGCTTTTTTTTTATTCTTCTGAGAAAGATGTTTTGAGGAATGCTTGTTATTTGTAATAAAATAGCGTTCTTGTTTGATTGATTTTGTTATATAAATGTGGAATTAGAGGTTAAGTATATTTACAAAAGAGCACTTACGTGAGTTGTCAAGAATTTGACTAATTTTAGGGGACTTTTGGCTCAAGTGTTGCGGCTTTATGAAATATGGAGTTTTGTTGATCTTAAATGAATTATGAGAAACTTTATAGTCGAAAATTATAAATAGAAATTCGTTTCGAAGAATTTTTGTTGTTGTGAACAATTGAAAATTCTAGATTTGCTTTTAACTATTATTTAACTCAAATGACATAAGATACCACCTAACATCTCAACTAACTTAAAGAGAAAGAGAAATGCCAGGTAAAATCACCAAAATTCCAGATACCGTTCTCTTACATTTAGTTCATTGGAAAAGGCATTGGCAAACTTAATAATTTTGAAATTATATTACTTTTGAATACAAATCAAACCGCGAGTTTTTGTAAATTGGATTCTTTCGTACTTATCTGAGCTCTGTCTAATGTTATTTTCAACACTTCCGGTGTACCGCAGGGCTCCCACCTATAATTTATATCAATGATGTCTCTACGATTCTGTCTCACTCAAATATTCTTTGTTATGCCTTCAATGCAGATTGCTTACTTTTAAATTCTGACTTGGACGCCTTTCAGAATTGGTGTTCCATTAACGACCTTCCCCTAATAATCGGCAAGTGTAGATCTATGTCTTTCTCATGAAAAAGATCTTCCTTTCAATTTCACTTTACCATAGAGGGATGTTCTTTAACAAAAGTTACAAAGACTAAGGACATAGGTTTCTGGCTCAATTCCCAATTTTCTTCCAAGGATCATTTTGATGCCATAGTCAACAAGGCTAATATGACTCTGGGTTTCGTGAAGAGGTAGTCAAAGGAATTTGATGACCCTTACATTACAAAGCTTTTATATTGCACTTTTGTCAGGCCTATTCTGGAATATACCTCTCCAGTCTGGTCACCGCTCTATGTGAATCACATTTATCGCATTGAAGCTGTTCAACGGATTATACGAGTATTACCACCTTATGTTGATAGACTTGAACTCCTGCACTTGGATACACTTGAAAAAGGACGCCGTAACTCCATGATCCTTTTTTGCTTTCGGCTGCATTCGGGGGTCCATAGACTCTTCTGTTCTCTTGGCTTGTTTCGGCATATCGGTTCCGGCTCGCTCCCTGAGGAATCACGACTTTCTTCAGTTCAGTTTTTTTCATCGGACTTATTATAGATTAAATGAGCCGATAACATCGATTTCGCGATTTTTTAATTCCTCTCTTGATTGCATTGATTTTCATCTATCGCGAAATCATGTGAGGAGTCAGCTTTGTTGAAGTTACTTTTTCCTTTTCACTTTATGTACTTTTTATACATTTTAGCACTTTTATTTTCTGTATTTACATTTTGCGAATTCTCTCCTTATTCTTTGATCTTAAATAGTTTATTATACTGTTTTTATTTAGTTTTTTTTTGTAGTATTCAGCATATTGTTAATAAATAAATAGCCATCATGACAATGTATCTCTCTCTCTCTCTGGTTCCTTTAACCACTTGTGGGACATGGGGCGTCTATTACACCGACTCTCCACCTGGTCTGATTCTTTGCCAAAGCCTTCAACACGATTTATTGATCTATCCTTCTCGACGGATCTTCTTCATGTGTTACGCGGTCGTCCAATTCGGCGTCTTCCTTGGATTCTAATCTGGAGCCTACTGTGCGATGTTGTTTGGCTCATTTCTTAGTGTGTAGCCTATCCATTGCGGTTTGTCATTATTCAATTATAATGTACAATGAGAACTGTTTTGCATAATTTCTAATGACCGAAATAATGACAAAAAAAGGCCGTTGACACTATAATGACAATTAATGACATAACCTACGAATCAAGTGACGAAAGTTTACTTCGCCCATAGCAGGCATATGCATAAACTAAGTATGAATAGCATTTGGTAGTGTCACTGGAGCAGTCGCAGTATGTTTTCTTACAGTAACGATAGTTTCGTTGCTTTACTTTTCGGGGCGGAAGAAGTAATTTAAACGATTTAATGACAACAATTGCCAATAGATTTATGAGGATTACGAACTACCAACTTTACCTGAAAACCATAATTAGGTTTCAGTTTAATCTGTTGCCAACAAAAGTGTGAGTGACTTTTGTTCGACAAGCAATTAAAATAATCAAAAAAATTTAGAGTACGGTTTAGATTGTTACGACAAAATACATCAATTGTTAGAGCTGAAATCCTTCGAAAGCTTGGTAGGGAGTAAAACATAAACACGTCTCTAGGAAATTGTACTAGAAATTTCCAAACTTACTTATTTCGAACAGATCTCAATTTAAATATTGAAAGATAAAGAGCACCGAGAAAAGTTACTCGTTCGTTTAGAAATTTTGCTCCATCATAAAAGTGATGAAGAATATTTCTTCGCTTCATCATTATTCTATTCAATTGCTTCGAAAGCTTCGAGCTAAGGAAATGGAATTTGATTTTAAACAAATATAAAATGATTCGTGGCAACATCTGTTCCATTATTTCCTGTGCGCTCCGAAATGAAAAATAAATAAGACGACACCGCTGCCATATGGCAGTTCGGAGGGAGTGAGTTGAATCTGTCGGAAGTTTTCGTACTTTTTATATGTAACTGAAAAACTTATTAAGAGAATAATTTCTCCAGCTAAGAAATAAAAGCACAATTTCTTTAAATGTGTATTGTTTCAAAGACCACCGCGAATCTCTCACTTGGCTTTCTAGAATGTGCTCAACGTTCGCTTATTAAATTCCATGCTTAAGCGCTGACTGTATTAGGGCAAAACTTTTCCAATTTTTGCCTCCTTTAGACGGGGAACAATATGTTGGAAATAGCGCAAAGAAAGCGTTCTACCTCACCAACTACGTCAGGGTTTTTGTCGTTTTTTTTTTCTCCATAAGCGATTCTCTTTTCAGAAGTGTTGCAAAAAGTGCAGAATTGCCATCGTGAAGACGTGAAAGTCTGTCTTCTACCTCAGCTCTAGATAGTTCAAGCACAACCATGTCTAGGAATAGTTAAGCTTAGCTAAGTATAGATGAATTATGTTAGCGGGTCTCCTCCATCCCTCAAACCTAGCGAGATTGCCGAAACTAATATTTGAGCTTTCCGAACTAAATTCAGTCAACAAATTGCCCAGCAATACGTTTCTCAGCAATGTGCTCATAAAACTTTCCACATTGGGTGCCCCTGCAGCTTCTTCCTTTGGCTTCTTCTTGTTCAAGTAAAAATCGTTATTTTTTTTCTTCCAACTTGATTGCTGCCTTTCAACAAATGCACCACAAACATTTTCGCATCCTTTAGCGTGGACCACGGAACATCTCCGCGGTACTTGAGTTGTGTACAGTATACTTTGTGCAAAAAAAATACTTGTGCATCATCCCCTACACATATATATATATACAGGAAGGACATAGCAAGGATATAGAACGTCCCAGGGAAGTGGCTTTGTTGCAATTTATCTTCTTCGAGTTTATTACTTTAATTTCGGCTCCGGGGACTACTTTTCAACTTAAGTGGCTTTTTGATTTCGGCGCTTCCGATGAGATTGGGGTTTTATGAGAAGAACTGTGAGAAATTAGAACGCTTTCCAGACTTGAAACGGGTTCATAGTAAATTGAGGGGCCTTTGACTCTATGACTGTAGTATTTTACGGTACAAAACCAACATCGCGCTATTGAAAGACTTGACAGCGTGGAGTTGTTTCTTGGCATTCCATTCAGAAGAATTCAAATGTTAATTCAAAGAAAATAGTAGACTAAGGTTAAGTTCACACCACCGACTGTGTAACGGAAATTTATTAAAGTAATTAAAACTTACCGCCATTTCACTTTTAGTGGTTTTTATAAGAAACTTTTTCCTAACTTTGTAATTTAATTAAAGTGAGTTTTATTTAATTTTTTTGTCTTTAGGAGTTGTTTTAGGAAACCAAAAGTTAGTGAAAGAATCTGAGCCGATGGTAGGAATTAAATTCAAATTGCAACAGACAATTATATGACACCTAAAAGTTAATGATGCAATTAATTGGAAATTCTGAGACATAATCTCATTAATCAAGTTAGTTGCATATTCTTAAGAACTAGCTTATTCGGAAGACAGTAGTAATTAAGAAAGTCCGATAGTTTATTTGTTTTTAAAGTGATACTTCTTTAAGTAAAACGTTTTGCAGCGTTTTATGACATGAAAATGACCGAAGATCTGCACTCGGGGAGAGTCAATGAGAGAAAACTAGAAATCTGTTTACATATAAATATGTATAAAAATCCCGCGGACTTTGAGGCGTTAAATATTTCCCAGTGCTTCGAGGAGGATCTTAAATATTCTTTCATTTGAGAAATCACTTTCCAATATCAGTTGTGTCCATTGAGCAGGCGATAACTTCTAAACATAGCGAAACGTAAGCTTAACGCCGGCGAAGTCACACTTTCATAGATAAGATTATAAAATAGCGTTTCAATTTGAGGCATTAAGATTTAAACAATGTTGACCAATCCATTTGAACACATTCACCAGATCATCATTCAATCGACAAATATCGCTCTCGATTAGACCCGAACTTAACCAGATTCGAGATAACGATCCCAAAGCACTGCCATTTTTTTCTGCAACCCACATGGCTTTTTTATCATGATCTATTGTCAGCAGAAAACAGCCATAGGTCGCCGCCGCTGTGATTCGAACCTGGCACCTCCGGGCTTGTTGGCCGACACTTTATCACTGATTCCACCGGCGACTACAAAACTGAGGCAGTAATACAAGATATCGACGGCTAATATATCGAAACACTAAAAATAACTGACGATACGTCGATTAGCTAATCTCGAACTAATTTTCAAAAACACCCCATCAGAACAACTCCATTTACACCTTTGCTGTAATCACAATTTCATTTTGAAAAGAAATCACTTTGAGTGGATTGATAGTCTAAACACGCCGTTACCAAATCACACCTGTATTTATGTAGATACGAAAAAGTCAATTATGTTTCAATACAAATTCTGTTTAGTGTTTACTCGAACTCATCCTTCTGACCTGGAAGAGTTTTGTGTTGAATTTGCCTCGACAATAAGAAAAATACATCCTTTTATCGAAACACGTGCGAATTAATTTACCTTTCCCTGGAGTAACTTTTGTTTCATTGTTTCCCTGAAAATTCATGAATTTCATAATTATTGGCGTGTGTTATTTAAGAAAAACAAAAATTCTCTCTCAAAAAAGCGTCTTAAATGCGCTGAATTTGAATTAAAACTTTGAAGATGGAAAAGTTAATTTTTTTAAAAAAAAAAGAAAGTTCAATAAAAGTAACAATTGAGGTGAGGATAGGGAAAATAGATATATCTTATATAGAAAGGTAAAATAGAAAAATCAGCTATTACTGTCACTTTACGGTGCTTAATCGTGATGCATAGCTATGCGAAAATCACACCCAGAGGGCTGCCGTTACGACTCCAACAGGTGAGTCATTTTAAATAAAAAGGAGCAATTTAGCTAGAATTATGGCTTGGGAATTGCTTTTTATGCATAAAGGGATCACTTCGTAGTGGCAATTTCCGCCATTTAGATACAGGGTGGCAAAAAAAAAATTCAGTTCGTTTTATATTGAAGCAATGATGGGATACTGACTAGTTTCCTGAACACCATATAATCGATTGTGTGATAAATGGAGTAGAAATTAAACTATGAAATTTAAAATTGAATAGTTGTTTGTTACGTACAGGGTGTTCCCGATTTGCATTTTTCAACCCACTTCACTTTTGCGCTAACATAATTCCCTTGATAAAGAAACAAAGTTAAAACAAATTTATGCGTTCTATAAAAAAAAAACTTTATTCACAAGTTGTTTAAAATACTTTAACTAAAGAAAAGAACGGAAAGTCTCAAGTTGTCTGCCCTGTAGAGGACATTATCTGAAAAAGCTTCCTTAAATATATTTACTATTGCATCTAAGTGCAAGAAAACAACTCCTGAAGTGGTAGTAAGTTTTCACAACGCTCCAGCAGATAGCTAATCAACACCCAAGCACAAGTGTCTTTAGGAAGCTCATTATGTTCATGCTGCGCCTGATGGGTTGCCTTCTTCCTGGTGATACTTTAAACGAACTTTAAATAAAGACGGGAGTATCAAGTTGCTCTATTAAGTGCAGGTTCTTCAGATAATTATCGTTTATGCCAGTCTTCGTAGGTTTTAACAAGAACGGCCATAAAAGTGCGCAAGTTTATGGGCACCAGACCATCAAACGGAGCTCAAACATAAAATTTTACCACTTTACTTTTCGGATAGCTGAAAACACTGAAAATTTGTTTTAAACCCCTTTGATATTATACTGCAATCCTTGGGTGTTGGGAAAAGGTTAAGGAAAACTCCTTTCTATTAAAACAATTTTATAGAGTATTTCCTGATTCAAGGATCCATTCTGCTGCTGTGGTCAAGTAAATCAAATTAAGTGGTAAAAGCATGTTAGTCGTACCGAGTTGATTCGGTCGACAGTGTTGTCATAAAAGAAAAACATAAATTAAATTCATGCTTTGATTTCCATTTAAATGCTTGAGGATGGTGTTGTTGAAGCAAAATACTTAATTAATGTATCACTTAGTACACGTATCCCTTTGTAGGGCATGAGATTGGAAAAGAACTTCATCCAATTTCACGGCAACGATTGCAACAAGATTTGTTGAATGGCTTTTTGGCTTTGTTTGCCCAAGTTAGATGACATACTCAGTTGCAACTGAACACAATTTTGAATTTTCGAATTGACATGTAATCAGAAACTTAGCCGAAAATTGCGATTTCGGTTTAAAAAATTTGCATGGTTGAGAATACTTTTCGGTTTGACGTTCATCTCTTCAGCTAAGATACAGCCAACTAGAAGAAGAATGTGCAAATATCCAAGCAAAACGCGAAGAGAGGGCCAACATGAAGGAATTTGAGACATGTGACCTTAATTGTTTGTTCAAAGAAAATAAATCCGATGGACCATTTGAGCAACATCTGAAATCTGAGGAGCAATTGCCAAAAGTTACAAAGGCCGATGGAAGATTACCAAAACAGAAGAGCAGCGCGTGAAGACGAAAGTAAATTTGTGAAACAAACTAATCAGTGAAGAGCCCTCATGTACGTTTTTTTTTTTGCATGAGAGGTGAAATCTTCCAAAGACACCAGGAGACCCGATTGTCTCTGGTAGTGTGAGGTTTTTGCTCACTAAAAACAACCCTATAGTGATTAGCCGATTCAGCCTATTTTATCCGGGTCCCTTTTCGTCCCTACCTCTTGCGATCCCAGCAAGAGAGACCCGAACTAATCCAGTTTTCTTCCCTCACCTCGATTCCTCGGGTTAGTGCAAGGATTTGCTTATAAGACGCCTCTGCCACTCTTCTTTCTTCCATCCAGTTGTGTCTAATCAACTTTCTTCTTCTGCTTGCTAGTGCAGGACACACTTTGTGCACCGACGTTTCCTGCTCCTCCAGGCACATCTTGCAGTTCTCATTTCTTTATATGACACCTGAAGTTACTATGTCCTGTTAGTAGTTCTGTCAGCCATCTCAGAGCCCTACGATCCATATCAAGGACCTACACTTCTGGTCGCTACAATCGCCATCTTAGCCTGTCTACACGAGTCAGCGATATTCCACTGTTCCCAGTGCTCCCTCGTGGCCCACGTCTCTAATAGGCCCACCCCCCCTTTACGTTACAATAGCTTTGTTTTTATATGAAAAATAATTTCCAAAAGACACCTTTTTGCCAGCTCGTTACAGTAACCGCTAAAACCCAATTTCTGAACAAACTTTCTGTTTGGGGAACAGCAAGGCACACGTGCAAACAGGCACGCTGTATTTGATTTTTGATAAATTTATCCCCTTGTCTATTTAGGCAGGTGTTATGGTCTTGTGGCGGCTTTATTACGTCTACGAATAATAAATTCAAGTTATAGCTCATAAACCAAATCCTCTATAAATATATATAACGCACAAGTAGGTCAGTTTAATTTTGAATTTAAAAATAACAATATTATCGTCTGATTAATCTATCAGTTCACAAGGGCCCCTGCATTGCCAGCTCATCTATGAACTAATTTTCTAATAAATTTACGTAAAATGGACTAAATCTCTGTCTTGTCTTCTATGAAAATGATATCCTTCAAGATAAATTACCCTCAGCCAGTGTGTGCCTCTACTAAATATCTTTTCAATTTAATCACACGACATAGTAGTTATTTATGAAATTAGCTAACATTCATTACTCGAATCAAGTCAAGTAATTTCAAGTTGAGCTGACTCATGAAAACATAAGCTCGGATATGTTATTTGCTTCCTCATTCACTTTATTTTATTGTTCCGAATTGTAGAGCTTCTAAATCCATAACATAGAAGCTACCGAGGATGCACTTTATCATCCTGCATTCTAGACCTATTGAGTTCTTTTTTTTTCAAAAGTTTACATAACCAGATAGAGTCTCGTTGTGTCAATCGACAGAGATTGTACCAAACAAACAGCGCCGCGACCAAAGACGATTCAATCGATTCTAAATGAGTTTCTGATACAACAGTACGCTATATATGCCCTATTGAACATCGTTTACCATGTATCGCCTGGGCTGTTCTTTTCTTCCGAACCGAATTGATATTGATTTTTTGTTGTGCATTGACGTGGAGCACAGTTCTTTCTATGCACTATAATTACTAGTGCTTTGTTGTGTTCTTTTAGACGTTCGCTATTCTGTGGCAATCGTTTTAAAGGATATTGAAAATTCAGCACATTATTGAGTAATTTTAATTAGTTCTCTTTCATTTCCAGGCATATTGGCGATGCTGCTGTTACTTGCCTCTGCCCTCCCGGATTCAAAGGAAATAAATGTGAGATCCCTGAAGTGGATTCCCTGAATGGTAAGTTTAAACAATTAAGTAGATAAGTTGAATTTTGAATTGAATACCGCCATTTAACATGGCAATAATGATATTTAATTATGTTGATGCAAAATTTCATTGTTACGAGATTATACATATTGTTGCGAAAATAATTGATGTTGTAAAGTATTCAGGGCGAATATCAAAATAATTGATTCCTTCACGTACAATTTTCAGCAGATTTAGTTGGTATAATCAATTATATTGATTGGTAAGTTACAGGGTAATTCATAAATTTCCGTTTTTCATGGTACGCAAATTACTCTTTTATTTTGATCTTTTGATCGACCCAACACAGCGACAACAAACAGCCGCTTAAACACTACTATCTCAATGACCTTTCCAAAATGGTCAACAATGTTGATCTATCTCCTACCATTGCAGGTACAGTAACTTTCAGAAGTGAAAAAAAAATGGTTTGCGATTAGTTAAATTTAGCATTTTCGAAAATTGTCTCCAAAATTCATGTAATTAGTACAGCCCTTTTTTATTTTTATTGGATTACCTTTTCAAAAAGGTACAACATGCCCAGGTAGGGAAAGACTATAGAAATTTATAAGTAGAAAACTTATCGGGAAATATTTGAAAATCTGCAATTTAAAGAAACTAAACACATATTAACCCTAAAATCCTTTGTATTGAATTCAAAACGTATTAAAATTAATCTTAGTAAATTACAAAAGTTGTTCAAAATGTTCACCGCCACTTGGATCCTTCTAAGTACCTGGTTTAAGGCGTATTGCAGCCAGCCTCTCCCGTTTATCGTCGCTGCATTCCCAATTCTGCTAACTAAATCCTCCTTAGTATTAACAGGGCTTGAATCAACTTCATCCTTCAATGTTACCCATAAGAAAAAATCCAATGGGGTAAGGTCTGGAGATTTAGCAAGCCAAGGAATCGGTGCAACTTGTCCAATCCAGCTGTTAGGAAATTTTTCACTTAATATTGCCTTTACAATGTTAGTAGTATGCGCTGGTGCTCCATCGTATTGGCGAAACATGTCCAGTCGATTATGCACAGGGGTGTGTTCTATTAGATCTGGCATTGTATTCTCCAAAAAGTTCGCATAAATTTGACTGTTGAGGACTTGCAGCAAAATGAATGGCCCCACTAAATGGTTGCCGATGATACTAGCCCAAACATTGACACTGAATCCCTGTTGGAATAAGGCCACCTTTGTCTTGTGTAGGTTAGTTTCCGACCAGGTATGGAGGTTATGAAAGCTCGTGATAGCATTCCTGGTGAATTGAGATTCATCCGTCCACAGAATTCGGTCTAGAAACGCCTTGTCGCCAATGTTGCGTTCCAGGAGTCAACTGCTAAATTCCAGTCTTCTCTCGGAATCTCCTTCCAGTAGTTCTTGGACTGGGTGATGGTGATATGGACGTAATCCCTCTCAATAAATAACCTTTCAAACCATAGGTGAATATGATCCTAATCGTCTCAGGATCTTTTTTTTCATACGATGTGGCCAAATCCTAGTGGACAACCCTTTGATGCGTTAGCATGGTTTTGGCCGGGAGGGAATTAGAGTAAGGGAAGTGAGGAAAGTTGAGTCTTGTTTTTGCAATGCTGCGAGCTAGACAACAGCCCAGAGACGGAGTGGATTATTTTAATTTCTTAACAAAAGCTCACGGGGTCATCTGGTCTCGAACCCGGGACCCATGGCATGTTGGTCTTGCCGCTCAACGTATTGATCCAACTCCGTCTCCTAATCTTGCCTCACGGTGGCGATTATTTGCTGCGCGACGTCGGCAGAAGTTCCCGAAGTTTCGGGTCGTGTCTCCTTGTCGTGTGAAGTTACACTTCCTATTTCTATTAACCTAAGGAAAGTAAGTGTAAATACCCCTCTTTGGGATGCCTGTCGATTAGGGAATCTCCTTTGATATTCCAGTACAGCCGCTCTCTCTTTTCTGTCTACTACTATACACTATAAATGTAAATAATATCCGGGTATTCCTCAAATGTAAACTCTACCATTTTTTAATAATGTTTGCTTAAAATCACCTGTACTTATTGATTTGTTTTTCAACTATGATAGGTATTCCTGATGACTGACCCTTTTTTATAGCAAGTACGAGTAACAGAGTGCCATGATACAAGGGTGTGAATTCTGGCTAACAAAAGATAATATCGGCAATAAAACAAAATTACCCTAACGTTTTTATAACTTTTTTACAGCAATAATTAAAATTAATTACCTGCTAACCCAAAACAAACATTTTCGAACCTTTGTCTTATAACTTTAGTCTATTCAAAGAATTTCCTACCTAAAATGCAATAAAATAATTAGGTAGTCAGGGATTTCTAAGGATGCTAGAAAAACCGCCTTGCCACCTTTTTGCAAAGGTAATAAGATGGGCAATCCAATAAAAATAAGTCACTTTTGGAAGTGACTGTTCCTATATTGGTAGGAGTAAGAGGAGTAAGATTCTAGTTCAACCCCTTACTTTGCTTTTCCGCCTCTCATTCAAGGGGTTTTCCCTCAATTACGGAAAAACTCTTATATTATTCCCATATTCAAAAAAGGCTGCAAGAACAACGATGTAGCCAACTACAGACCAATTGCTAAATTATCATCCATACCTAAACTATTAGAAAAATTGGTCTATGATTCCATGTTCTTCCACTGTATGTCTATTTTCTCCCTCTCCCAGCATGGCTTCCTCAAAGGATGATCTACAACCACCAACCTTACCGAATTCGTCTCCAGAACACTCTGTACCCTGGAAAACGGTAAAGATGTTGATGTTATCGCCACCGTTTTTAGTAAAGCCTTTGAGAAGATCTCCCATGGCGTTGTCCTGGTTAAACTTGATCGCCTAGGCGTCCCCCCTCGTTTCATCTCCTGGATTCAATTCTACCTCAACAACCGTCAATACAATGTTCTTTTCAGCTCATCCATTTCTAATACCATTGTCACTCGTTCCGGCGTCTCTCAGGGCAGCCACCTCGGTCCATTAATTTTCATCCTTACAATTAATGATGTTGATTGTGTCATCAAATACTCAGAGCTGTCCATTTATGCTAATGACATGAAAATAATTAAACATATTTCCTCCACAACCGACTCTC
Source organism: Leptarthrus brevirostris (assembly GCA_964036015.1). Classification (NCBI taxonomy): domain Eukaryota; kingdom Metazoa; phylum Arthropoda; class Insecta; order Diptera; family Asilidae; genus Leptarthrus; species Leptarthrus brevirostris. The sequence continues at coordinate 110,081,325 of OZ038375.1, forward strand.
TTCTTCTCCAAAATGACCTCGATTCGTTCACCACATGGTGCATGAAAAACTTTCTTGAGCTCAATGTCTCCAAATGCCAGTCCATCTCTTATTCCCGCAAGCGTCTTACCTCCACCCCGAGAACCTACATGTTAACCGACGTACCGGTCCCTATCGTTACCTCTTTGTGTGACGTAGGAGTAATCTGTGATAGTGAACTAAATTTCCGTTCCAATATTGAAAGCATAATTAACAGAGCTAACTCCGCGCTAGGGTTTGTGAAGCGCTGGTCTAGAGAGTTCTCCAATCCTTATGTTTCCAAATCTATCTGTATTTCCTTCGTTAAACCTCTCCTTGAATATGCCAGCCAGGTATGGTCACCTACGCAAACAACCCACATTAACAGAATTGAATCTGTCCAGCGTAGGTTCATTTGCTTTGCTTTACGTGATCTTCCGTGGGTAGACAGATTCAACCTTCCTCCTTATGAAAACCGTCTGAAACTGATCGACTTACAACCCCTAAGTAAACGTCGTGATGTTTTCGACGTTCTCTTCATTCATCAGCTATTAGCTGGTGCCATAGACTGCCCTTCAATTCTGCAGTCTTTACCCATCTATACCAACCCTAGCAACCTTAGGTCCACTCCCCTTTTCCGACTCGACCGCCATCGCACGAACTACGGTCAACGCAAACCAATTACCAGGATGCTAAGAAAAGTCAACGACCTTCCCTCCTTTGACTTCCATCTGAGTAAATCATCCCTTCACAAAGCCTTATATCTTTATCCCGCCCATCTTGATCGCCTTTCCTAATTCTCCTTCCTCCCAGTTTATATTTATCGTAATCATAGCTCATATTGTAGCTTACATTATCTGTTATGAATTAATGTTTATTTTAGTTTGTAGTATTTATTTTGTTATTTTGTATTTTTTATGCAATAGCTTGCATTAAGCTTACATAAATAAAAACATTATTGACAATTTTGGAAAGGTCATTGGGATAGTAGTTTTTTAGCGTTCGTTTGATGTCGCTGTGTTGGGTAGATCAAAAGATAGAAATAAAATAGTAATGTGCATACCATGAAAACTGCAATTTATGAATCACCCTGTAACTCCCAAACTGTTGAGATTGACCCTCCCCCTGCGATACAATTTTTTGTTTGGCTAGGTGAGATCTATCATCCCACTCATTTTGGCACGTCACATCTGAAACACCCTGTATAGAAGATATACGTTAAAACGTATGACTGGCTTTTTTCATCGTAAAAAAACTTTCAAATCCTCATAGTTGATAGATAGACCACCCCCTCCCGCTCCTAAGCAATTTTTTCTTTTCTCACCTAGATCTATCAGATCCATAATATTTGTAAACGCGGTGTGAAACACCGTATATAACTAAATTACAAAAAGAAAACTAGTAGAAGACCACTAAAATACTCATTAATATAAATCTCATTATAAAAAGTTACTCGCCACAAGCGCAATAAATTCCATTGTTTTTTCCCCTTCAATACTGCAGAATCCTGCACAATTCGAGAATCGATTCTCGTTGCGAGGGGAGAATAATCTGCTCCCACGGAACATGACATGCGACGTGAAATAAGTGCTTGAGCCGGTGGCGTCTTTTTGCGTGATTAAATTCTTTTTATTTAATATAAATGGATAATTTAGGTGTTTTAATGTAATTTTTTTTGGTTAAACTATTCGTTTAGTGTTTCAGTTTTGATTTGTTTATTTAGTTTATGGAATTTAGTTGTATTTTAGCAAAAAAAATCGAATCAAGTTTCTTGTAAAAATTATTGGCAATTGACAGAAGTGTAATTTACCGTTTTTGAGGTCTTTTTTTATGTGTGTGTGTAGCTTGTGTTATAAGTTCCGTGAATTATGGTAAGTTTAGACCTTTATTGAGGGCATGGGTAGAAACATATTAAATTAATCCACGCTCATCGACTATGCAACGTGAGAATTAAAAATAAATTACTTAAATTTGCTGCTCTTTCCAAAGTATTATTTTGTCAATTATTTCCTCTACGAAATTTGCATTTAAAATTTCCAGAAAAAGTTTTAAATTACTTTGGTACGAACAAATTGTAAATATTCTCAACGCTTTGCTGCTTAGTTTATAAATTTATAATTTTTTTCACACGCAATATTTCCTCTCTATGGAATTACCTTTTTTGCACAACGACACGAATTTCGAATTTTTTCTATCAAAAAGTTAACGTCGTGAAATCAAGTGAGAAAAAATTCGGCTGATGTTTGCGATGTCCGGTACCTAGTCAGTTCCATTGTCAAAAAATTTGATATTTTCTGCTCTCAAGTTGTAAATAAAAATTATCTTCTTGATATAAATTCATGTACAAAATATTGTTTAAAGAAGAGAACTTTTCCAAATTGTGAAGAAGGTAAGTGCTCCAGGCACTCCAGGACATTTGCTGATAAGTTGTTGTGTATTTTTACTCTCGAGAGCGCTTTAATTGCGAAATGATTTCTGTTTTTTTTATGAACATCTAAAATCTACTAAAACAGAGTGTGCTTGCTTAATTTGGTCGTTTTCAAAACGTTCAGTTTATTTTCAGTTCCATTTTCAAAAATGTCCTTTCTTCGATAAATTTCGAAAGTTTCCCTGAGATATACATAAAAGTTATTCCAGACAACACTATTTCGAGAAAATCCTTCACTTAATGCAGCGTAGCTATATCTTAATGTATTGTTTCCAAGGAAAAACTATTTTTACGTTCCAGAAGAAAAAAAAAACAAATCTCAAGGTTGCTCCTTTCAGAGAAAATTAATGAGATGATTATCAGCAGACTCTTGAACAAGTCGAGTTTTACCAAGAGCCAGTGGTCAGTTCTAGAAATAAAACGTTATACAGCGTATATGGGGGTAGTGACTTCTGACATGCTTTTCAGTCGAATTTATTTCACTCGAGTTGAGTAATTTATTTCACTTAAGATTTTGTGAATTGTGTTTGTTGCTAGCAGTATGTACCCCAACTACTTGGTGTAGTAGAATTTAATTTAAGGCGGGAACTTTAGGTCTTAAATTATAAACTTCTACCAAGTGTCTCTTGCAGAAACAATGGATGAGTTTAGAAAGTTATAGTGGTCAAACGAGCTGAGGAAACGGAAAAGTGCTAAACAATTGAAAAAATGTCAATTTTCATTGTCCTACACTGTGAAAAGGACTGCAGTAGGTACTGTGTTCAACTTCCTTTCTCGAAAGGTATTTAATTTAACTTTAAATGTTGTGGCATCTGTTGTGTGTGATAAACGAATTTTAAATTTGCTTTTATTTTGTCTTCGGAATGTCAATAAAGAGGAAATATCCGCGTTGAATTTTTTTTTATATGGTGCTCAGGAGATACCCTATGATGCTTAAGCACAGCCTTGGCAGCAACGGAATTAAGGGTGAGGGAAACGGGTAAGGGGCCGTTCAGTATTACGTAACGCAGTTAGGAAGGAGGGGGTTCTGGGAAACGTTACGGTGCGTTATAAGAGGTGGGGCAGTGGGATCAAGCAACATTAAGTTTTTGTTAAAATTAAAAGTCCTAACTCGTGACTGACGGTTCAGTTTATATAGTATATCTACACTACACATATTGCGTCACTGAGTATACAGATTTATGCACCTACATATATCACCACAGTCACGAGTCCATAGTTTGGACTCTAAGAGTCCGAACGTTGCGGCCAAGCAAAATTACTTACTGAGTGTTACATCAGGTTTGGTTTGTCGGTTGGGGGGGGGGGGGGGGGGGGGTGGCAAGGGTACGGTGGGTTACAAGGGGTACGTAATATTTGAACGGCCTCTGAGGAGGTTGAGTGAAGGAGGTGTCGAGGTACGCCCCCTTTTGAATGTTATGGGCTCATATGACGAGGGAAAAACAGAAGATGGTAAACTGTTCCACATTCGTGTTGTTCGGCTTAGAAAAGATTCCCGAAATTTGACGGTACGGTGGGAGCGACTTGTAGCTCTTGTATTAGCAATTTCGTTAGAATAATGTCATGCAAATAGCGATAGAAGAGTGAGAGACAACCGGCATTCCGTCGATGCTCTAGAGAGTCAAGCCCCTTAGAAATTGAGGAATCACCAATAAGTTTAATAGCCTTACGCTGGACTTTGTCTAACACGAGGGTGTGTGCGGTGTGTCCGACCCCAGCAAAAATATGGGAATTGTATTCAAGTTTAGGCCTGATGTGGAACTTGTAGATCAGCGCTAAATCAGGTGGGGATGAAATATTTCTTACATCTCTCTAGAAAACCCACGCACTTTTGGCGATATCAAATATATGATCAGTCCAGCTAAGATTGCTGGATATCTGATGATGTTTAGGGAGGGCGAATTGAGTATATTTACTCCGTCGACTGAAATGAGTTGGGGACGAACTGGGCGTTTTTTAAAGGACATTAAACAGCATTGAGTTTTGGATGCATTAAACGAAACACGATTTGCTCTGCCCCAAGCGAGGATCATAGAAATGTCGTTGTTTAATGTGGGTATAGCCAACCTATTAGGGTCTACCACCCCTCCACCTGAGTGAGTGTCTGAGGAGACGCCATTCGCGATCTAATTACCCATGGGTCTTGCAGAGGGGAGGACACCACTGTAGACTCTCTTAGCATGGCCTACTACAAACTTCGAATTAGCGGAATTTTTCATGAGGTTATCTTCTCCCGCATTAGTTACTTGGCTACGTTCTAGAATGCATTGCCCGGTTGCTACCGCTTGGAGGTGTAACTAACAGTTCAGGATGATTAGGTGAGGATCGGCGTATCCGCGAACACTTCAATTCTTCCGTACGTCCTCTAGAAACTAAACACTGGTTTACTTGCAGTATTTTCACGTGTCATATTGTAAGCTTTAACAGGACCCGTAAATTTTGCTAACCAGACCGAAACAAAAATATTTAAGGGGTAAGGTAATTCCTCCTTATTTTATTGACTTATTTTAAAAGGTTCTGGTATTTTAATTTTAATAAAAATTTAGGTCTAACAATAGTTGCAATCGTATAAGAACTGAGTAAGGTCGTGTACATCGCCATTGCGCCGCATTATCCAAAGCTCGATCCTTGAACCTAACCTATGTGTCCACCTTCCTTTTGTGAGATTTATCGCTTTAGCCAACTGTTTCTACCCGGTATCTCACTTTAGTGATCTAAAGGTCAGCCAACCTGCTTCTATATATTCGCTAAATTTTATCAGCCACTGCTGGCATTCCTGCTATCACATACGCATACCTCATCCGACGACGTACTAAAGCCGCTGGCGACTCTTAAAGCAATACGTCGGTACACCTTGGTAAGTATTTTTCTGTAGCACTTCACCCCCATATCCTTTGCTTACATTGGTGTAGCGTACAATAGCATTGAGGTGACCACTCTAGCTAGAAGTAATCTCGGTGATCTGATGTTTGGCATCATACGCGAGAGTGCCGCTATTGCCTTATCCGCCTTCTTACCCGTATACTCGAGGTGTTTTTTAAAATTTAACTTATCATTTATCATCACTCCGAGATATTTAATGGCCTCTTATGGTGTCATTTCATGATCCACTTCTCTCACTCTCAGGACTTTCTTTTTTTCGATTACTGATTAACACGGCTTACGACTTAGGCTCTGCCAGCTTCAGCCCTGGGTCCCCAATCATCTTTTAATAGTTTGGATATACCCGAGAACTGTGACTGCAATCTTATCAGCTAATTCCACAATTGTCGTCACTCGTGGGTGCGTGATCCATAGAACGTCGTCGTACATTATATTCCACAGGAGTGGGCCCAGCACCGAACCCTCCGGCACTCCGCTGGTATTCCTGTGGGCCTTCTTCTGTGGCATTGTAAAACTTTAATAAACCTCCGAACATACATTGGGATATCTACAGTCTTTTTAGGGATGTAGTTATATTCTCCGAATTAACAGAGTTGAAAGCATTTTATTCCTCAAGAGTGATGACAGCACAGTACTTTTTACTACCTCCTTCTCCACTATTGTGTCTTCAGCCAGGTTAACAATGGTGTCAATTGCACGACCCACTCGAAATCCATATTGATGTTTCGACAGACCTCCTGCTTCTTCCACGATGATATTGGGCAATATGCGGACTTTTCTCCTGGTTGCGTTTCTCCTTTCGGGAGTAACAACTGGGTTTTCTATGGCCTGCAATGTACCTTGAAAGTGGAGACAAACATATCTGGCGTAATTGCTGCTTTTAGGGCTTCGGTAGGGATACCGTCCAGTCCTGGCGGCTAATATGAATAGAGTAGTAAACTGCGCAAACCGGACAAGCGTACTCAAGAATGGGTCCAACAAAGGTACAATAGACTTTTCGAGCTCTTTAAGCTCTTGTAATTAACATGCTTGGCTCGAACTAATCAGTGTTATTTAATTTCGCTAAAGTCACTGTTAGTTTTCTTGCCCTTTTAATAAACTAAAATTGATTTGAAAAGTTAACGGAACGACCTTCCATAACCTAAAATTTCTTACTAAATGGCATTTTGCCGTAAATTTAGGGATTGAAAAAATTTCTCTCATATATTACCCAGTAAAGTGGTCTTGTAAAAATTCAATAAAACCGAAAGTAAATGCGAAAAATTTACCACAAAAACTTTCTTTCCTCCTTAAATTCATTCGATTTTCGGAACTCTTAAAACACAAAAAAAAATATTTGTCGTTCCAGCAACCCAGTGAAGCATCTTAACCGCAAGTCATATAATACCATAATAAAGTGCGAAATGTCACCAGATGACAAACAATTTATTTCAGGTAAAGGGTTTATACGTTACTTGGTCCTGTGGGCCACCAAATTCACCCTAACTTGTCAGAAATCATCAGGTGTAGCAGACTCTGAAAGCAAGTTATCCGTAGATAGGATATATGTACATATATGTATACAGATATATAGTATATAACCGATGGAAAGAGTCGCCTCTGGTTGTTACACGTCTCCGTAGAACTTTATCGTAAATTGCAGTTACGGCATCTGCGACATATGACACATTGAACAGAAAATGATGACATAAGAAATTCAATAGTTTGACAGAAAAATTCATGAGCATTGGTGTAGTTTTCGTGCCCAATCAGCGATTCTTAAGGAGGACGTAACCAGCTGTTTAGAAATCCAATTTGATGAGATTGAAAAGCTCTGCTCAGTTTGAAGTTCTTATAGTACCTACGGATGAGTGTTGCTACGTCGTATATTCAAAATTTCGTAGCGACCCGTGTTCCATGTATATATTTACGAGTTGAACCGACTTTGAAGAGTACGTGGTTGTCGTAAATTTGTCTCATTCTGAAGTCATAAATCGCAAATGTTATTGAATGTAGACACTGGAGCGCGTATTAGTACGTGGAGGTCGTTCCAGAAATTTGATGGTAAATTTCTGCAAATTTTATCAAAAACTTTTAATAAAATAAAAAGAGTCCTTTCGTTGGTTGAATGGCTATGTGAATAAAAGCTTTTGTTTTTTGAATTAAATTTTTGTAAACTGTTGAAACTTTATCAGAACGATTATTACTCAAATTACTCGAAAAACGATACCGTAACGCATTCGAGATGATCTACTTCTTACCGCCCTTAATAAAACTGATTAAATTCCATCCATTGCCGCTGGAGCTGGAATTCCCATTTATCCGATATGAATCATCTGAACTCGGCAACTTGCAAATTATATTAAAATTCAACCCAATTGCTGTCAATGCCAACGCCCAATTCACATGTGCCAAATTCTCGAAAAATAAGATTTTGTCGGGAGCTGCTTGTGGTGGAACTTCCGCTTGCATGTCTTGCTGCCACGACGGCATCGATATTACCGCCCCCGATAAACAAAATGTAAAATGTTTGCTACACTCCTGCAAATTTTACTGGAGCCAGAGAGGCTAGATAGCAAAAAAAAATGGAAAAAGTTGAAGTAAAACAGGAAAATTACGAAAAAATATTAATAGACAACCGTCGGTCGTCGAAAGAAACGGTAGCTCAGTTCTAGTCCTTGCTCATATGCAAATCGTTTAGGGAAGTCAACCACATCCTTTCGAACCTTTCGAACGATGCAATGTATCCCGGTCATGAGTGGCTGGGGGTTACTAGGTTTTGAATTAGTGCTGGTTGTACATGTGTTTATAGATTTTTTATTGTTCTGGCTTTAGATTAAATTCACATAAGCATACGTTATCAAGCAGATCTAGCTCTCTTTTGGCTTCCTTACAGGAAGCATAGCATAGAAATTCAGTTTTCATTCGAAACGTTTATGTTACAGGTTGTATGCTCGAGGGCACACCAGATTGCTACCAGCAATGCATATTGGCTGAGACCGGTAGCAGAGGATATAACACCTGCAAATGCAACAACTCCAGAAAAGCGACGACAGAGAATCCATCTTCAGGTAAGTGAATAATTGTGTATTTTAGTACCTCGTACCCCCAAGGATTTACTACTGGGTTCGTAAGTTCATAGTGTATCTGCTCAGATTTAAAATTCCAAGATTTCGGTACATTCATCACAGCAGATTTAGCAGATTATCCACATTTGGGGATTTTGGAAATGAACTTTTGAAAATGTACACCTGCAAATGTTTTATGCTCCATTAGGAGTGTGGCACGAGATTTAAGGTTGTTTGACTTACATTTTGGGGAGATGTATGGAGCAACTGTTTGTTTATGGTGCCAGGTGATGCACTGATATCTTTGCTTTTAAATGAGAGTTTTTTTTTCATTTTGTGAATGAGTGCTGGGATTCATAGGTGGAGGGGAAATATTGTATCTCTGCCTGTGGCTTTCTACACAAGAGAGGTATCTTCTCAGAAATGATTTTCAGGTGATACTAAGGAAGGTTAGGTTAGGATAGGATGGTGGCTACTGCACCAACATTCGATCAACCTCACATAGACCTAAGACCGTTGTGTTACTCCTCCGAAGAAGTACGAGCATGCTTTAGTACCTTCCCCTGGCCAGGCCCTGGCACTCGCCTAGGAAATACTGAATGTTTTCCACTTCTCTATCGCCCAGACAACTCCTGCAAAAGTCGTTGGTGGGGATGCGTAAGCGTTCTGTGTGTCTGCCGAAAAGACAGCGACCAGTAATGACTACCAATATTTGACAATATCTTGCAGATCGCTGCGATTTCTCCTTAGCAGTAAAGCCGTTTTCTTAATTTCACAAGCTGGCCGCAGCTCCCCTAATATACCGATCGACCTGTCTATACCCTAGCCTGGTAGGTTAGTGTCAGGGTATTCCCTCCCAATTTGGGTTGTTGAAAAGATTCAATTGCTTTCCTATTTGTGCAGAGGGCTGCTTCCGTGGATATACCGATAAGTCACAGTTGACTGCTCACCTATGGATTTTACTCAGAACTCTTTCCTTTTGTTCGCTGATGGCGCTTTCCTGCGACCAGTAAGGCCAGGACGTCTTCATAAGCCACCAATTTTAACCCAAAACCTTCAAGCGAGGCAAGGGTTTCACTATAACAGCCAGAGTAATGGTAACAACACACATTCTTTCAGAGTTCCTCGTCATATGGCTTAGAGGTTGCTCAATATTTTGTGGATCTGACGACTTCCCAGAGCATTGCGTTAAATGACAAAACGAAGTTCTCGGTATCGTGGGCGTTCATTTGTGCTTGACATTGTGAAAAGTCCGTCAAATATTCACAATGTACCTAAACCAAGGTGAATTACTTGTATCAGAGTGATTTCTCAATAGTGCCCACTACTTCATGTCGCGCGTTTTCGATCGACTTCAATTTTGTATTCGCGCGCTAGGCACTGCTTACCTCTGTGAGCGGAGGTCGCTCGTACAATTATACGTCGCGAAATCTCTCCAGCGTTTTTAAAGGTTAACGAAGATAGGCTAAGAGGTCTAGAGGCAGTTGTTATATGTCCATTTTTGCCTGCTTTGGGGATTAAGATTACCTTGATCGGATTTCTAACCAAGATTCCAGCTATTTCTGGTGCATTGTATGGTTCAAATGAGTTGATTGCCCATTTTACCCTGTCTTGAGTTATAATATTGATGCAAATTTGGGAGCTCTTGACAATCCGGTAGTCCGTTTAATTTAGCAATATTTTTGCATCACGTGCTTTTGGCGTTTTTATACTCTTTGAGGTCTTTTCCTAATGCTGCCCAATCCACAGCTGGTTTGTGAAGACTTTGCTCAATTGAAGAGCCTCCTTGCCCTCCGCCTCAGCTGCGCTAGTTATCTTTTCCACCAAGCGCGATAAGACTTCTTGGCTAACTACAAGCTTTGGATATCATCCCAATGGAATCTTCGTTATTATGAAGTATCTTGCAAGGCAGTACCACTGCACTACTTATGACTCGTTTAGTGAATTCAGCCTAATTCGTCTTAAGGGTTTGGGAAGTTCTTGCCGGAGTTTTATTTTGAAGAGTATCTATTCCTCCGCCTTTACGATTGTTATATCTAATACCTTCTTCCTATTTGCAGCAATAAATTTTTACAGGTTCTGTCTCTTCTTAACAGTTGCGGCCAACAAATCGCCCGCACTGTAATTGAAAACTTTTCTTTTACCACATCTCCTACAAGTGTTTCTATTCTATGTTTCCGAATACAAGCCGAATGCATTTTTCATTATTGCCCTGATATTAACCTTCTAGGGATGATTTTAATAAATAAGGGGAGGGGGGATATTAAAGCTAAATTGATTATTCCTGGATGAATTGTAAGCTTAAATATGAACAATTTAATTTCATTTTATTTCATATAAAAACGTTTTCTCTATTAATAAGATCCAAAATGAATAATAATTTTATATGTGGCATCGAAATACATACCGAATCCTTTAAATCCAATAAGCGTAAAGCTGTTACCACTTTTTTCGGACACTTTCACATTTTTATTTATTACTTTGGACAGGGTGTAAAACGTCAATTATATTTTCAATTTACAAATTGTAACAGGGAGTGCATTTTAATAGCCCGTTTTGCGGTTATATAGTTTTTTTTTTCTGGTATCTGAAATACTTTTATTAATTTATTAAATTTTCATTGAAACAAATCCAGTCAAAATGTGATATGGAGAAAGGTTAACAATGTACAGCGACATTTTAGTGAAATCATTGAATCTTTCACTTGTTGTCTGAAATTGTTAATGCAATTATTGGGGAAAGTAGGTAAGCGAAAATATTTTTTCATTAAATTTTCAATATTATCAACGTCTAATTGAATTTACCTGCAGTGCATACTGAATGTAAATATTAATTAATTTTCCATGGTTAATACACGAGATTCTGTTCATGGAAGTAAAACGATATTGTTTTCGTACATCACTTTTAAGGAAAAAAGAAAGCAATGGTGGGGAAAATTCTCATGAATGGCTTTAATGGGTTTCATGAAACAATTTCGTTTTATATAAATATATATGTCCGAACATTACAGATTTACACTACCGCTGAGAAAAAATTTACTTAATAAAATGAGTGTCCTGGCTTAGAATACAATTTTATGGTTTTATTTTTTGAATTGTCCTAACTAAATAAACTTATGTGTCAGTGTTTTCGATAGCCCGCAAATCTAAGTCCGTGTTCACAACTGTATTTATTCCCCTGGTGTACGCCTCAAATACTGCCCTGTATATTACTAATACCTTAGCCTCTACCGCCAAACTTTCGGGGTGCAATGAATAATTCCATTCCTTCAATTCTGTCTCGTATTACAGAATTTAAACATTTTTAATTATTCAAACACCGTAAAATTCTAAAACTATCTCTCCTGGCTCTATAAGGAATACCTTGTTAGTGTTCGCGATAATATGCATAATGACCTTCACACTTTCTTTAAATTCGTCAATATGAAAAAGAAATCTACGATGTGGTATAGAGTGGTATTGCAGTAATAACTTGTCCAACATAGCAAATGATTTTGCTTCATTTTTTTAGAGTGCCTTTTCTTCCGATAACTTTGAGCCTTGTGTGGATCGTCCTGCTTCATCCGATTTTTTGTCTCTTATATAACGGGATTTTATTATGGACAACATCAGAGAACTTAAATCCGACTTTTCCTCCAGCCCTGACGGTATCCCTCCTGCATTTATTAAGTCCTGTTGCGATTCTTTTCTCACTCCATTGCTGATTCTATTCAATAAGTCCCTTCAAACTGGTAAACTTCGTGTACTGTGGAATGGTTCCTTTATAGTCGAATTTGCAGAGCTTCATCTGGTGTGCCGCAAGGTAACCATCTCGGACCTTTACTATTCAGTCTTGCCATTGATGACACTGTCCATCTGATCTCTCACTTTAATATTTTGATCTACGCTGACGAAATGAAGGTTTTCTCCTCTGTTAAGGGTAGTGGTGAAACACGTTTCTAAGTAAAGTCGCTGACTTGGTCCTTATTCGCCAGCTCTTAAATGCTAATATTGAATCAAGTACCCTTGTTAGTTAGGTGTCCGTGAGGCATTCCCAACATAGTCTCCGAAGTCTTCCTTTCTTGCATTTTTACCCCTCCAGATCAAATTATGTCAGGCATGAACCAATTAACCGTTTATGTAGGTATGTTAATACATTGCCGAATTCCGATTTAGCTCTTAGCAAGGAGCCATTTAAGAGCTATCTTTTCTCTAAGTTGACTCTCTGTAATCCTTGTTTTCTGCTGGGTTTCCTTTTATATTTTCTTTCTTTTCCTTTACTTTGCTCGTTTTTTTTGCTATGCATGTAGGTGTGTAAAACCTCATTCCTCCGTTTTGATGGAATGGGTAAATTTTTTCTTGGCTCCTACCAAAAGTGCGCCTTCTGTGTAAGAAGAGAAATTCTATGTTATGTTAAAATAAATTCAGCAGCTGACTGTTGTACTAAAATAAATGTAAAACTCTGGTAAAGTTAGTTGAAAACTAAACCTACTTCGACTTTTGCGAGCTTCTCCGACTCAGGCGACTTGTCCATTATCTTTTTCCATTCCTCATTTCATGTGTCTTACTCCACCTGTGTCAAAAGTTAGCTAAGTTGGAAGTTGAGAAAGTTACCATTGTATTTCCCGTTTAAACTTAGGAAGTGAAGGAAGTCAAGCACAACTTGATCCTATGGTGAGTGAGGTTAAAATGTATAACGTTTTAATATAACTTAGGCTCCTCACTTGCGCGGTTCGCTATTAGCCTTTTAGTCATGCAGAACGGAATTCCACAAACCGGCTCTGGCCCTATGAAAGGCGTATTGGACACCTGCCTGGCAAGTTCCTGTTCCTTTTTCGTTCCCACTGTAGCCCTGATATCCCGGTATCCAAACCAAGTTGACTTGATTTGTTCTACACAGTTCATCTAGGCTCATAGCGCCAGACTCTCAACCTTTATATGAAGATGTCTAATATTTAGCATAGTTTCGAGCGCAGCCGTCGGCGAGGTACTCATGGCTTCAGTGATTCATAGACAGTCCATACGTTGCAGTCTGCTGAGCTTAGTCTTTTCCAAATTATGTTTTGCTCTGTACCACCACGTTATCGCTACATAGGTTTTCATGGGCCATATTACCGATATGTAGATCTAGAGCATTGGGTTTAAGTCCTCCAGGTAGTCTCACAAGCTCTACGACATTCTCAAAAGGGCTTCCGAGCTTTCTCCATGGTAATGTCTAGGTGCAGGTTCCAATATAGCTTGGAATTCAAGATCAAAGCAAGTATTTCACCTGATACTTGAAGGGCAGCGCAGTACCCAGGAAGGTCGGTTCAGTCAAAACCGCCGCGCTACTTTTCCTAATGAAAACAACGACGACCGTTGTATCTAGCGCCTATCTTCAGGAATACAGCAATCGCAATACCCTTGCTATTAACCGCTTCCTCCAGTTTTAGTACTTAATCAAGGAGTACCATTGTAGTGTATTTTCCGGTTTGATGGGCCAGTGGTGAAGGGGTGAGCGGAGATCAGTGACTTTTTTCGTTCTGAACGATGTTAAACTTATAGGCGTGTACACCTTAGCAAGTGTGTAGTCTACACGACCTTGCCTCGGAATAAATCCTATTTTCACAGTCCTCCAGATAGAGGATGCCCCGTATATTCTGCACAGGGGTTCTGAAAGTATTTTAAAAGTTTTCGTTTAACATTTTCCTTTCAGAATAGAGCCCGGAAACCAATTAACAAAACTCATCATTTATTTCCAATTAATAATAGCCATCGAATCCATATAATTGCATCTGAAATTAGCCCAATTTATTTGCATTCAACAAGTCAATAACACATATCATTGTAAAATCGTAAATACAACCGGATTCATTTCATCTGCAATTAGTAAAAATACCCAAATAGTCCGCAAATACACCCTTTCCATGGATTAAAGATGGCGATAAGTTTTAAATCAATTTAATCTAAATACACTCGAAAACGTTCACACAATTGGTATGTATAATTTTAACCAAATATGCCTCTAACAGAGGAAAACAAGGCGCACTTAAACAAAATTTCAGCATTATGTTACCGGTCACGAACTATCATCATAGCGCCACTGCATTTCAGAAAAACCGCAACAACATTTGTTTCCGCCATCCAACTTCCTCGTTCTCTGATGTAATTGCATCAGTTTTAGACAAGAATGATTATGTTAATTGCATTATGAGCTGCATATTAACATAAAATAAATAGTGAAGTTGGTAACAAAAGTGGTTAAGCCTGCGGCTATAAAATTCCAAACAACTTTAAAACTCATGAATATTTCTACTCAGGTACTGACTAATCGAAATCTGTGTATCTCCGATGTTGTTACGAGTGGAATTATTTCGAGTTTATTAAAGGATATTGTCGGCATCCGTCGCCCATGTGAACTCATTCATGATTAAAGGAACAATCACCAGAGGCTGTCTCTCTACGGAAAGGAATCCTTGCAAAACAAACTCAACTGACGAAGATTTTAAATCGCCCGAAGGAATAATAAGACGGAAGTTCCGGAATTTATTTTTCTTTATAAAGCTAAAGGGTATAGGCCCTTAAGCGGACCTGCAATCCTTTAGTCGCTATTCGGATAATGTAGCAAAGGATCCTTTTGAATGCAATACACTTAGTAAAACTATGGCTAGTGTGTCTGTTGCTTTCGGCCATAGACAGGTAAATAACTAAAGACCGTCGAGTTTTCTTACAAAAAAAAAGTTTTCATTCTTGTGATCCTGTTCTACTTTCTTAGAAAATTTTTAAAGTAAACGAAGTTTGCAATTTTTCTTGCGTACTGAAATAGCATGAATTTGAGGAATGGTCTCAAAGTGCTTTTTTGCATTTTTTCACTGAAATGTTGTTGGCGTTGTTTTTCTTTACTGCTAGTAAAAAGTCATCCAAGAATATTCAAAATATGTCAATCTTGATTGTGTGCTATACTAGTACTCTTACTTTGGAGTATACCCTACTATTGGTGTGCAAGTTTTTCCAAATTTTCTTTATTTTCATGACATACTAAACATTGATCTCCATTTCATTCAATTAAGATAATCTGTCTAGGGTATTTGACAGATTATTCTCCATTTTATTATAGAATTAAGTTTAAAAACTGTATTCATTGCGATTTAATTTATTTTCTTTAATATAATGGAACAGTGTAGAAAAATTTTTTTAAATATAATTGTCGCGTTGAAGAAATATTTTAAATCAATCAGAAAAGTAGGATTTCTTTGTATTCTTTTCATTTAATCCTGTTTAAGCTAATTTACCAAGAAATTTAATTTGTAATCTTTGAACTTCAGACACGGGTTTGGCATTAAAGGTAAAATCCATTTGCAACAAAACTTTCACATAAAACAAGAAAAAAATAATAATTGAAAGAAATAAATCCTTGAATTGAGTACGTTCTATACACTCCTCATTGTAAATTCAATTCAATTCGATACAAAAGTCTGAAAAAGTTTCAAAACTTTCCAAAGAAAGGGGAGAAAAAAGTCGACCTGAATTTGAAACACGACCAAAACGCACTCTTCTTTACCTTTTCGTGTAGGCCCCGTAACCCATAACCATACGTTGATGGTAAAATATTGGCGGAATCAAATAGCCTCGAATTTTCATACTTGCTTTGGTATACTTTCACTTGAAAAATTTACGAATAACAAAAACAATGGAAAAGGACCAGTAGTCATGGAAAATTGAATTTTAGGGGATTTTTCCGTTTTTTCCCCCGGAAAATTGAACTGATAAGAAAAATCTGGGAAAATGTTATAAAACAAATTTCCCGACTGTAGGCTAAGCCGCTGCCAGCATTACCACTACCGACATGTGTTGCAAAAAACAAATTTCATCCAAAAAATTCTATACGGCACAAAATATGAGATGAAATTTATTTTTACCCTACAAAAACTGTATTTTATGAACATTACGTATACACTTTCAAGTAATTTACTTTTATTTTTCCTTAATTCTTCCAGGACGAAGCGGAAAGACCAGGTACGAAGTCACTATTCGACTAGGTACCAACCTGACAGCACTGTACAGAGCGACGGAAAACTCCGAGAAGTGGATTAATGAGCATCTTCCTGGCATCTTTGAGAAGCACGTGAGTCTGAATTTATTTAATTTTCGTTATTTTCCTACTTTTTGCCGTCGTTTGTTTGTTTTTTAAACAAGTTTTATGGGTCACGGAAAGTTTCGCTAAAATTCACATATTAAATTTTCGTTCCTTGTTTTTGGATGTTGTTGTTGTGAAATTTGGAAAGATTCGTTTGTATATTCGTTTTAATTAATTTTGGAAATATGCTTTAATTGTAAACGTTAGTTTCCTCTGTTGGTATGCGCTATACAGCAATGCCTGGTCCTGAAACGAAATAGAGCAAATTCAATTATTTTAACACCTGCACAAAGGATGCCAACGTTTTAATTTTTGAATGTTGGCAAGAATGGTTTCAGTCATTAATGGTCTAACTTTTTCCCGAAAATAACGATTTCTAATTGAAAAAGAAGCAGTTGTGTTTGGTGTTTACTAAAAGTCATCTCGCACTCGAGAACGAACTGTGTTATAAGATTATGTGCAGCTTAGGTTTATTTGATTAAATAGCGGACACCTGATGCTCCCTGCGACGTGTCCACTGTTTCTGGCTTCTCTTTGCAACTTTTTCCATGTGGCCCTTTTCATTACACTTTCTGCATTGGTCTGACCTGTCCCATTTTGGAGAATAATGTTTCCAAGTAGTTTAGGTTTACTTGACACGGAGGTTTCTCTTCTTCGCAATCAGAATTACATTTACGTGTGTGTCATTTTTGGCCATCAACTATGTGCCCCCCACAACTTTCAACAACTATCACCGTGCGACTTCTGTTAGATATTACTTCAAGGGATTCGTTAGCAATCTATACTATATTCACATCTTTAAATCAATTAAAACAATTGTCATGTACGTACTTACTTCCGCGTCTTCTTTCTGGTTAGGACAGTGTGACCAGAGAGGAGAACGACCAATGCCCAAATCTGTGCAAGTATTCTCTGTAGCTCTTAATATCTGGTAAAAATTGAGGTGCCGATTAATTCTAGTCTTTCTTCTTTCTTAATAATCTTTCTTTATAGTTGTTGAGTACACACGTGCCATTTCATCTGCGAGAATGTCAATCGGCATCATATCAAACACTATCCTGAAACCACTGATGGTTCCGAGTCTGTGAACTGCTGTTAACTTTCTACTTGATTCTTTCATCGATAACGCTCTCGCCCAGATAAGGGAAGTGTACAGTGGAACTAATTCCACAACTTAAGCTGGTTTCACCGATGTCTGGTAAAATCCTGGAGAGTGATGCTTGCATATTAGACAGCTTTCTGTTCACGTAATTCAGACGAGATTTGAAGTGAAGAATAATACCCAAGTGTTTTATGGACTGTTTAGACCTAATGGTTTGACTGCCAATAGTTCTGTTCATATATTCGACTGTTTTTAGGTTAGTAATTATTTTGTTCCGCCAGTTCCAATCCCGTCGATTGTGAATATCTGTAATTGCTTAGTTGGTAACTAAATATTTCAATTTGGTGAACGTGTTTCGCCACCGTGACTATCGCGATATCATCTGCGAAACCTATTATTGTTGACCCTTGAAGTAAAGCTAGTCGTACATGATATTTCGTAAAAGGTGGTCTGAGAATGATCCTTGTGGTACGCCCGCAAAAACGTCGTAATATTAATACCGTCGTCACTTGCATACCGTAAATTTTTGGTGAAGTAAGTTGAGATTATTCTTTTAATATATTCCGGAGGATTCATTCTCGGTAAGCGCATTCATTATGGCTACCAATTTTGCCGAGTTAAAAGCATTCCTAACATCAAGCGTAAGCCCAGCACAATACTCTTTTGTACCCTATCGCAAGCTCTTGCTTTCCATGTCTTGATCTACTATCATTTTTGCAGCATGCCTTTTTTAACCCAAATTTGGAAACAGTCGAATGAATACGAATTTTTCTAGTATTTTCTCTATTGTTTCAAGCAAGCCAATTGGGTGATAGGATAATGGATGGAAGGGGAAATTGTATAGCATTTTCCTTGCGAATGCCCGGATACAAAGCTTTAGACCCGTGCTTCTTCAGCGGACTTGACGAGGTTGCTAACATAACACATAACACAATTGTGGCTGGCTCTAAATAAACCCTATACTGACATTCTTTCTTTGGTCTATGTGAGGCTGACATACTTTCAATAGCCACCTAGCTAACCTAACCTAGTGTGTGAATCAAAGCGTATTGACGTCAATATGATCTGAAAGAAGTATAGCCGTCATTTTTTAAATACTTTTAATTAGTTCCACAGTTGTCTAACTAACTAACAATCAGATCTTGAAATCAAATTTTCACCCTATTCTCGTTAACCAATTAAATTTCCCCCACATGTGTAGTTCCGATGACAATACAGAAAGGAGTCTTGAAAAATATTTATTGAATGTAATTTGTTATAGTGCAATCTATATCTTTAAATGAATAAGGGGATGAATCGAATAATATTGAATTTTTTTTATACATATTGAAAAAAGGATTTTTTTATACATGCCTATTGAAAAAAAAGCATTTTTTTAATGATTAAAATGCTTACTTTTCTGTGTTATTATTACTGTTAATATTCATTAGTAATATTTAATTTTTATCATACTAGGAAGAAGTTGGTCGTGTGGACCTCAAGGGTCGCACTTAGGCCTTCATCTAGTTTTTTTTATAGTATTGGCCTTTCTGACAAGATTCGGTCTTACTTTCTTGACGTCGAAGTTTTATATTTTATTTTAATTTATACAAGTCTGCGATTATAACAAAATAGTGTTAAAGATATACAGATGCGATCTATTTTCCCTTCTACGCGTTTTTCGTTTCTAAGTTTCTCTATACAAGTTAACATTTCATTTTTACCCATATATTCTTCAGACTCAAGGAAATACTTGCCTGTTTAATGAAAATTTTTTGTAAATTATTTTTTCTCTTTTTTTGGCCCTCCTTCTTTCGTTGGCAACATAAATGTATCTAACTCCAGGTAAGCTCTTTTGAAATTTCACTTGCAATCAGAGTATAATCCTCTTAAAATGGGATTTTGTTGCAAAAGAAAAAAAACGCGCAGTGTGAAAAAAATCTTTCTTACCTGTTGGCAATCCTATACGTCATGATGCCTACAGGAACCCATTCATGGGTTCCTCCGTCGTTTTAATTAAATACTTTTCTCTAGAGTAGTTAAATTAATTCAATCAAAAACCAAATTTCTATCGTTTGGCAAAAAGTTGCAAGCTTCAGTATACTCCTCACCTGAATTAAGTTAAAGTGCTTATACACAGTCGTGCAAAAGTTCGAGTAAACCCAAGAAAACTGTTGCTCTTTAGCAAACCGAAAAAAAGTTACAATCCAGATTTTGTGGGGCAATAAATCACACAAACACAAAACTTTTCCGAGAAAACTTTGCCTCCTTTATAAAAGCTCGCCGCGCGCCGGTAGGAAAATGAAAAAAATACTAAAATAGCACCGCGGATTTTCAATTAAGATAAAAACTTTCTTAAATAACTCGATGGCTGTCCCTTTGCGCGGTTATCATAATCATTCGAAATTTATTGCGTTATTTGTTAATATTAATGAGTGCCAACTTGAAGTAAAATTAGTCCAAGGCCCGGTCTTTCGGAGTAGTCCTGGCATCGAATTTAACGTAGTGACTCATATCTACATCTAGACAACTTATGTTTTGAAGGATTAGTCAAATTAATTTTGATGAAGCACCTTGCTTCGGGTTACTAAATGTCACGGACCAACTTTTATTTTTCTCAGCTCCTTTTCATTTTGTTTTAAACTAATGCCGCTATTGAAAGTTAAAACTTTCGAGTGGTGGCACTATAAGAAAGGACTTTCTTGTAAAATGTCCTTGCTTTGTAGTTTTATCGCAGTACTGGAGCACTTGGTTGCGTTGTAATCTTTTAAAGAGATTTAAGTTGTTTGGAAAATCTTAACTTCGTATTATCCGAGAGCTGTTTAATTTTGCGGAAGTATTTTGAAAGCTCCGCAGGTGTAGCCAGAACGATGGCTTACAATGGCAACAACAATACAGGAAAAGATGCACTTTGTTGGTACGAGGACAAAGTTAAATTACTTTGACTATTTAAGAGTCAAACGTGTAAAAAGAAACCGATTACGCCTTAAATTCAACTATCTATATATGACGGGCTGACAGTAAAAGTGACCTATTTATAAGATTCGGGCAAAAGTGGCTTAGAAAATTTTCCGCGCAAAAACGAATCGAGTGAAGCCCCGGTCAAAAACGAATCGTAGAAAATTTCCGGGCAAAAACGATTTAACTACAAAAAGTAGTGCAGTTAAAAAATTAATAAAATAAATAACAATAAATTTTAAATCGGTCATTCATAAAAACACACCCATGACAATGAAAAATAAAAAAAGGAAATGAAATACAAATAAAAAGAAATAATTATTTCGATTCTTACTTAAATATTGATAAAAAAATTTCTTACTTACCTTTGCTGTGGCGGCATCCGGACAAATCACACATCACATCGTTAATGACCGGCCATCTAAAGCTTGCTGATCTGTCCCATGTTTTTTTCATTATTTTCTCTAAAAGTTTTGGTTCCTGAAAAATAATATATAAATAGGAAAGGTGAACTAAAATATTATATATGCGTTGTTTGGATCATTTTAATGGAAGAACGTTTTAACAGTTGCCTAGTTTTAACAGGAAATATTGATTTTTTAATTTTTAAATGATGTTACACAATTTCTCTTGATTTGTATGATACTAAAGAACGAAAGAAAGTATTATATTACAAGTTAATTTTTTTCTTGTAAGTTAGTTATCATAAAAATTTAGAGAAGTTATTAAACATCATTTAAAAATTAATATCGGATTTTGGCAATCAAAATAAGGAATTGGCACAAAATTTGTATTACTAAAATATTGACAATAAATTTTGTATTTGATTTGGATGTTTTCGAATTAAATTTAGGGTTTATGAGCCATTGCTATGCTCCACACAGAGCACTTAAAATGTATATGGATTTTTAAAGTATTCGCTTTTAGTGTGTCTTGCGGTAAGTGCCGATAATATGGGTCCATAGTAATTTTTTTATCAATAAATGGAGTTCAATTTAAAGTGAAAAAGAATTAAATAAATTATTATAACGCCTTATTCATGATCAGAAAGTTTCCATTCGACTACCACTTGGTGGAAGTCATTTATTCAAAAATGAAAAAGTAAAAGCACTTGTTTAACTTCCCAAAGAAATTATTACTCCTGTTTTTAGAACCATCCAAATCGGTCCATGCCTTAATAAGTTAGGTTCAACCCCTTACCCCACATCCCTTTGTTCTCCGGGTAACGACCAAATCATTCTCTTATTAGCAATGGGGAATCACAATCTATACAACAGCAAAAGCGTAATCCAAATATAATTGTTGCTAGGCGATATTTTCATTTTCTATCATTTTTAATTTTTCCAATGACAGCCATCCTGTCCTACCGTGAAAACCCTAAACAGCACAAAACGTCATAGCACACATTAATTGTTATAAGGAAGAAATTAAGACAACATAAACATTAATTTCCTTGCGAAAGAAAATTCCCAGCGCCCCAGCACTTGCAATTATTATAATTCGAAAAGACCAGAGCAGAGCCAATGTGCTTACCTACCACTCACTCATAGGTTCTTCGCCTACGGTAGAAAAAGCACGAGTTAATCGAATGTGGTTTTGGCTATTGAACTTCCCTAAAACAATTCAACATAAAGCAACCCGCCGTCACATGTTTCAACGTAGCTAATCATTCAGTCAAAGCAGCGCACTGCCACTGAGTTTCATTTTACTCGGCCACAGGGTGCGATACTGAACGAGCGCAAGCGCACCACCCTCGCCCAATTCCTTCAGCTTCAGTCGAGCACAGCAGTCCACTGAAATTCACTTCACTTCAACGTTGACTGGTGGTTTCGGTTGGTTCAATGAAAACTCATGTGTTTCACTTCGACCGCTCTGCTTGAAAGGAAATCGCTTTGTTCCCGTCAAGCTGTTGTGTTGTCAGTCGGGTTCATTGCAGTAAGGCGCTGGCAAGCTTCAGTCTGTGGGTGGTTGGGTGGTGCGCTTTCGTATGAATTTTTCTCGGGCACACTTTTCTCAAATGGCAGTCGCCTGAATTGAACCTCTTGACATTGCGACGATTCAATGCTTATGTTGGTCGGCAATATTGAGTGAGCGAGGCGCTGAGCTTCAATCAATCTTTAATGCTGAAAACTCCACTGGCTTGGACGGTTGGCATGCGCTTGGTGTAAAATGTGTAGTGGCCTGCGTGAAGGGCTTCAAGGAAACTCAGGAACATTTCCGTTCAATCAACTTTGGAACGCAGTAAACTGTGATGACTGAGTGCAGCCGTTGTTGGCAAGTTCTAATGAATGCCAGTCGCTTCACCTGTTCAACCTCAGTGCAGAAATAAATCGAATTGAATTGGGAAATTAACTTGTGGGTGTAATCTCTGTCTGACTGCAGGTGAAATTTCTGGATATTGTTTGGTTCGGTGGTGGGAAGTAATTTATTGAAAATATCGGAACTATAAAATTGTTTGTAATCTAACTCCGATGAAAAGTGAAATTAGAAAATTTACATAAATCTCTGTTGGCAACTGTACGATAATATTTTTTTTGTATTCCTTTTGTTTTGACCTTCGTTGACTAATGCCTGTGCACGTACGAGTGTAAATGATTACGAAGGAAATAAAGATTATTTTTTTTGCAAAATCAGAGCGCCGAAGGTATCAGATGGTTTGGTTTTTTTTAAACATTAATTTCTGCACTACCCAAATTATACCTTACAGCTATTTTCAACGCCTTAACAAAAAATTATAGACAAGGTGGTTTTGTATGGTCTATGAGTTCAAACGTGGCTATCCCTTGCCAACCATTTTCTGGAACGTTTGCCAAATTGATATTCTCAAATCAAACCCATCTATTTGACATTTTTAAGAAATTCTACTTCTTATATTTTTAAAGGTGGCATCATTATTGACACGTTGAATGCCACGTTAATTTTACATCTCTTGCTCGTGCTTTATTTGTTTAAGCTTAATACAAGTTATAACATAATAGTACAACAAATAAAAATACAAGCTATAATCAATAGTATAAGCTACAATATGAGCTACAATTATAATAAATGCAAACTGGAAAGAAAAAGAATTAAGAAAGGCGATCAGGATGGGCGGGATCAAGATATAAGGCTTTGTGAAGGGATGATTTACTCAGATGGAAGTCAAAGGAGGAAAAGTCGTTGACTTTTCGTAGCATCCTGGTGATTGGTTCGTGTTGACCGTAGTTCGTACGATGGCGATCGAGTCGGAAAAGGGGAGTGGATCTAAGGTTGTGGGGATTGGTATAAATGGGTAAAGATTGCAGGATTGAAGGGTCTTTGTGGGATCATCATGTATTCCATGAGTCTTATGAGGGTAAACAAAATTGTTGAACACTACGATTCAGATCGAGTGAAAGAGCTTTTAGAGCATTTAGAGCTTTTACTTTTGATGGTAATACGTTGTTACATACCCAATAAATTTTCCTGATTTTTAAAACTTGGTATCTTCACAACATATGATCAATAGTAATTAAGGTGAAATTTGAAGGATTGCAATTTTTACTGTAAAAATCTTCCATTCCAGAACTATTTTTACAGACACAACAGTCGAAATGTTTCATGTCATCTACGGTCGTTATATATCAAAGTACTGCTATGCCTAGTAATATTGATTACTGCTATGAGCGCTGAGACTGCAGCTCATTACTGCTAGACTGCGACTGCCTCTGTTGCGCTGGTCGATGTGGTCTTGATGGCGGCTGACCTTCGACAGACCCCAAAGCACTGAGCCAATCAGTCACAATTATATAGTCTGGCTGGGGTCTGGCGGTGAAATTAACCCTTTACTTCGTTGTGGGATGGATGACGTTGGTTGAAAAAATGTAACTTCCTTACAATATGTTTGTTAAAAACAAAAATTCAAAACTCGAAAGACGTAAGAAGTATAAAATTTTTTATGACACGATTGAGGTTTCTGATAAAGAAATAACTAAATTCGCTTGGCTTTTCTACAAAAGCACCACTAAAGAGTTAGATTTTTTTAAGCTGCTTGAAGCTTTCGCATGAACCGAAAGGATCAATTGACGGGCTGAGAGTAAAAGTGACCTATTTATAAGGTTCGGGCAAAAGTGGCTTAGAAAATGTTCCGCGCAAAAACTAATCGCGTGAGATTCCGGGCAAAAACCAATCGTAGAAAATTTCCGGGCAAAAACGTCTTAACTACTTAACTGCATTACTTTTTGTAGTTGAATCGTTTTGTCCGGAAATTTTTAATTTTTTTTTAAGTCGGTTTTGCCCGGAGTTTTATTTTGATCCTTTTTCCCCGAAATTTCTCGCAGTTCGTTTTCCCGCGGAACATTTTTTTAGCCACTTTTGCTCGGACCTCGTAGATAGCTCATTTTTGGTCTCAGATTGTCAGTTCATCAACATCGCTAATGCCGTCACACGTTACAATTTGGTCAAATTCATTTATAATTTCCGATACGTTCAATTCACTCCACTCTCTGACCCCAATTGAACATTTTGTGTAACATCTTGTTTTTAAGTTATGAAGGGGAATTTTAAGATCTCCTTGCCCTTCGTAGAGAGCAACACTAAGCAAAATGAAATTGCAGTGCTCCCCCAAGTCGTTTTTCTTCTTTTATAACATTTGCAAAATTGAATGACTTTTAATGAAAGATTACAATTTTAGCTGTACCCACGATAGCATCTTCTTTTCTACAGAAACTCTCCATAACCATGCATGCATAAAGACGAATGAAAATGAAACAAAAAGTCTTAGAGAAACTAATATAATTCTACGATAAGAAAGATTCAATGAACTTTTATGTAAATAGCCATTGTCAGACTGCAGTAACAATTCTCGCAAAATA
Source organism: Leptarthrus brevirostris (assembly GCA_964036015.1). Classification (NCBI taxonomy): domain Eukaryota; kingdom Metazoa; phylum Arthropoda; class Insecta; order Diptera; family Asilidae; genus Leptarthrus; species Leptarthrus brevirostris. Next base: position 110,106,645 of record OZ038375.1, read on the forward strand.
TCCTACAAATTCTACAGTGCAACTAAAGTCAATGCATAAAATCAAATTGCACCAATTTCAATCTACAAAGTTCTTTGTTAGATTCACATTCTCCTCGTCCTGTCCATGGTTTTGGCTGAAACGCTGTGGTGCATTTGCAATTGTATTAAGGACTCCCCGAACTCCAGTTGTAGAGGATGTAGCAGCTCTTTCGGTCCAAGATGACTTGGTCGTTCGATTACTACTACTACTAGCGGTTGGTGTCGATTGATTCTGTAGCTCTAATATAGTTGGCATTAAAGAAGTATGCTGCATACCACTGCTACCGCTAGCATTGAAATTGTTTCCACCAGGCATATTTTCTCTCTGATGATCGCGACGACTTCCACCAGGTCTTGGTGATTTTATGCTATCATTCCTTCGACCCATTAAGCCAGTCACTGAACGAGATAGTGGCCGCCACCGATTTAATTTCACCGACGATTTTCTTGAATGCGGCTGCTGATTGTGATGTTCCAACAAGGAGGATACCAATTTATCCAACGCCTGGAGGTCGGCATTCAATTTGGAATTTCGTACCGGACTCATACCTTCGTTGTTTCCAACCCTCGTCGTTCCCGAATTGAGATTGAGACGTTGCGTCAACTGTGGAGAAAACGGAAAAAGAATGGAAATTTCAACGAAACTTAATAATAATTGAAGTAAAAGTATATAATTGAAAAATTGCCTAAACGAAGAAAAATCCTCGCGCAAATTTAATGAAACAATAAAAACAAAAAGCGGACGTGGATCTGTGTGACTTTCCAATTGTTTTTTTTTCGTACTTCCTTTCATAATGGCCATGACCATTGTACTTGAGTTGGATGGAGGATACTGTTTAAGATAGATTCTGATGCCACTGTTTCGCATCTCGACAGAGGATTTCCCTTATCCCAGGACACATCTGGTGCGGAATATATTAAATTGAGGTAAAACCGTTTGTGATGCGACGAACAGGACAAATCTTATTTGCGGAACGCAATGGATTATGGATGCTGGCGGAATATTTACAAAGGACAAAATATTAAAAACAAATAACTCCTAGGCTCTGCCACGTTGCCATTTATTAATTTAATAAACAAGTAGGGTGCCGTTGTGGCCTGAAATGGTATTAAAATTTCTTGTCCCATAGTAAGGGGGATTTTAAATGTGCGGTTGAAGGCGTTGTATTGGTTCATTAATTCAAAGATCGATTTTAAATTATTGTACAATGAAGGTAAGTCAGGTGAGGGAAAAATTTATAAATATTTGATTAAAGTTTTGTGGGAAGTTGCTATGAGGATTCATACTTTGGGTATTCGAATCAATTTCTTACTTTGAATTATTAGTCGAACGTTATTAATGGAGCGGAAAATTTATGAAATAATATAATTTAGAGGTCAAAATGGAAATTCCTTAAAGGTTTGTCGTAATCTTTCAGTAATTGAGTTACTTTTGTCTTGTGATTTAAATCAGATTGTGAATTGTCTGTGTTGTGAATTCCAACTGGAACGTTTCTGTAAACCATTTATTCAAAAAGAGTTGAGTTGGTTTAAAAAATGTTGGTTTCCTTGCGTTTTAGTGTCTTCATATATACGACTCGAAAAATGCTACTCGTACGAACAAAAGTTGCAGATGTAGTACACTAACAAAATAATCCAAATCCGGCAACATATTACGAAATTAGTCACGGTCAGCCTTTAATACCCTCACCTTAGAAAATTCTTAACATGACCCTAGTGCGCCACCGTTATTTATACAGCAAGAGAGAATTACCGTAGTCAGAGAATCATCGTAGTCCCTCTAGGTACAAAATTGTTATCTTTTATCAATCAGGAAATGTATTCTGTATAACAATCAAAATCGGTCTATGCCTTATGAAGCTAGGCACCGCCCCTCCTTCAACTCTCACCACGAGCGACAATTTGTGTCAGAATACAAATAGATACTCTATGCATTCAGAATCATCTAAATCAGTCCACACGTTACAAAGTTAGGTTACCCCTTCCCCCACCCCAACCCTAGGTCAACATTTTTCCATACTTACTATACACAACAAGAAGGAATTTTCCACATCAAAAGAAGAATTATCCAAATCAGTCCACATGTTACGAAGTTAGACTACCCTCTCCCCACCACGCCACTCTGAGGCCAAATTTTTTCATTATTAGCAATAAGGTATCATACTCTATACATCCAAAAAGAAATTATCTAAATCGATCCACGCATTACGAAGTTACCCCCATCCCCACCCGAGCAAATTTTGTTGACGTGCCCTACCCATCAAAGAAAAAGTCATCAAAATCGGTCTACGCGTTACGAAATTAGACTACCCACCCGCCTGCCCACCGACACCCAGGAGCCGTATGCAAATTGATCTGGACATATCTAGGGCCGAATGCAGAAATTTTTCTCTAACGGGTTTTATTCTTCATTTTTTGATATACATACTGGTGTACCTTAGGGATCTACCTTTGGTCCGCTTCTTTTCTCCGTTAACACCAAAAATCTTCTCCACACATGCATAAAGAATTACATCTTCCACGTGTATGCTGATAACGTTCAGCTTATTATTTCTATACTTCTCGGCTTGATAGGGCATGCTGTTGCTAGCCTAAATGAGGATTACTCATTCATCAATAATTGGGGACTTAACAGACTACTTCCAAATGCTTCCAAGTCTAAAACAATTTTTAGTTATCGTGAATGTATAGATACAATTTATTTTCCCAACATTTTGTTTAAGGACGTTAAGATACCATACAAAGATACGGTAAGGAACTTAGGTATACTAAGAAACATAAAACCTCTCTGGGTCTCACTGTAAAGGGGTTTTATGTCACGAATATACGGAGCTCTGGCGGCGACTCTGGTTATCTGCACAGCATAATGTCAATCAAAACGTTGATATTACCGTTGTCTTCTTACGTTTGTGAGATTTTTTGTCGGCTGCACGTTGACTCACAGAGAAAACCTAATATAGCCTCTAAACCCTATATAGAAATTTTCCTGATTCATCCGCATAGGCAACTGTCGTGAATCACTCCTTTTCTAAAGTGATCAAAATTTCGTCCATCACTACTAGCCGCATGAGTGGTTATAGCACACCTCCCTGCGGTGTATCCCTGTAAACGGACCTTAGCATCATTAGGTCACTTATGCTAAAGCTAACTGCCCTTCTGTCTTGCATTGCATCAATCCAGTCACTTAGACTTTTTTGATTCGTATAGTTTACTCAGTCCATCATAAATTGCCTCCGTTTTTATTTTGTTGAAGGTTCCCTCAATGTTCACGCAAGCACCCAAAGTATTTATCTTGTACTGTACTTTTCCACTGTACCACTGCATGCAGTGCTGTCTCAATGGATTTGCCTGCTGAATGCTAACTATTTGGAATATAGCGGAACTGCCTTCCACTTTCATACTCAACTATTAAGGACTCGCTCCATGCCAGCGAAAGCGCGAGAGAGATTAGCGAGAAGGTAATACATGACTACAAGAAAGGTATTACTGAAAGCTCCTTCTATACTCGGAGAGATAGACACTCTTATAGTAATAATTTGCTAAGAGTTTGGAACCATAGTTGAGACAAAGGACACTGAAGTAAAGAAAAGAAACCTCATTAAGATGTATCACTCAGTTCGGCAACATTTTTTGACAAACTTACCCTGAATTGGTTTGAAATAAATAAGGTGTTACAGCAACAACTTCATACTGAAGGTTTGGAGGCGTTTCTTCAATCAGGCTTGGCCACCTGTTACATTTAAACCCACAACACATGAAAAATCCTAAGGTAAATTAGAGGTTATTATCCTAATCTGAGTCGACTAGAAAGGTTCAGATGAAATCCAATACATTTTACCTTTTATGAACTTTTTATCTCGAATTTTATACAAATAGTCGAATAGGGCTCTCATTTTGAAAAGTACCTTTAATTCAAAGAAACAATTTCTATTTTCTGAAATGTTCACAGAGAAGGACACGCTTGGGTTCCCTTACAAAGTCTTAAAAGTAAATCAAAACCTTTATATGTATATTTAAAGCAAACATTCAACAGGCAAAAGTTCACATTATGACTCCATCCTGTGCCATCATCAAAAGCAAACCCTCAGACTCAATTTAACTAGGTTCTTGTAACATGCATACGTGATAGTCCCGGAGAGATGAGTATGCATCCTTCATCACATTGCAAAAGTTGAGTAAATTTAGGGAAAAGTTTATGCAAACATTGATAAGATGTTATATCGGTACATAACGGCTAAAGTAAGTACCTACCTCGCCGGCTGCATTGCTGGAGTAGCTCATCCTTTTGACTTTTCTAAAAGTGTCATCATCTGCGGCCTCCTTCAAGGCTTGCTCCAACGCAGTTCTTAGCTCATCATTCTTCGCTTCACTCAAGTCCTCATTCCTGGCGAAAAAGCATACAACAATCAATTCTGGTAAGACATCCACCACTCCCAAACGGGAATGAACACCAAAAAGCATAGATATGGATAGAAAGCATTACTTACGGCAATATCTTTTCTTTAAATGTTTTCTTGCGCCTTATTGTCGAGCGATTTGTTTTCCTCACTGTGCGAATGTCTGTCTCCCAGAACCTGCAAAATGAAATAAAAAGACGAAAAGAATTTTATTAAGACAACGCTCCTTATCTCGGCAATTTTGCTCTATACTACAACAACATAGGACTAAACAGGACTACCAGGACGTTCTGTCTGCTAAAGGCACACAAAATGAAAGGTATCACGACGTTTTTCTTTAAGCCATTTCAAGTCGCAGCTCTAAATGTGATACCTGTTCATTCCTGTGTCATGCTTTTGTCATTGTTTTTCGTGGTGTAAAGATATTCTCTCCGGCTTACAGGGATAAGGTAAAAATGTTAAAATTGCTATGAATAAGAATGGATACATGCAGAAGGTGATGCGGTACATTTTTGAGGTGTACTATTACATGATACCTTTGTTTTTCTGTGTGCCCCTTTCTATGTTGTCTGACTTTACTTTTTACGTGCACGTCGTGTTTTTGGACGAAGGGGTGCCATAGTTATGTTGAAGGGCAGTCAAAAGATTTTTCTTTTATTTCTGATGTTGCTTAAGGAGAAAATAACATCTTTGCAGAAGTGACGTCGTAAATGCTGTAGAGCTTATCTTCCATTTATTAATTTGTTACTGAATTTATGGTCTTAAGTGAGGAAGATTTCTTTTGCTTCTGGATTCTGAGAGGGAATGATGAGAATTGTAATTTATAACTCGCACATATTTCGTTGTTTTTTTTTTTGTTTTTTACTTTTTATGTTCCTACTGAATTAGGAGATATGACGCCTATAAAATATACTCTCAGAGGGCAAGCAGGGCACTTCTTTTTGCTCTGTTAATATGAAAAATGTTGAATATTTAGCACGTTCGGCTTCTTTGCTTGCGTTCATGTCAGTTTTTTTCCCGTTGAGAAGGTAGTTACGCAAACATTTTCAGGATAATCTGGACATCAATCTTGGCACCGCCTAAGGAGGCATCCTATGCTTCGAAATTGAAAAATATTTTAGAAGGCAAAACTAAAGTACAATTTTACGTGCTCTTACGTTTGCAAAATATTATTCGTTGTTTCAGAATAAAAAATCAAATAGTGTTAACCTGCCCACTTTCGAAGGACTTAAGGGTCCTTAGAGACTGGGGCGTTTCAAATTATTTTCGAGGTACACCCACGTTAAAATGAAATTACCTTCCGCGAATGCTTGGACTGCTAATGATAAGATTCAGCCTAGCTTATAGGCTTCTATTGAAGCCTTCTCAACGCGGATACAATATCTCTTGGGACTAATTTCAGTGAAGATTTTGTTGAGCTTTGGCTAATAACTGTAATGCCAAAGACAATATTGAAACAAGCAACTAGCTTAGTGGTTAGATTCGTGACAGCACGAGAAGCATTCTTTTCTTTAACTCTTTACTGCCAGAACTTTCAAATTTGATTAACGCTTTTATAGAAAGTAGGTTTGGAATCAAAAATTATCAACAAGCGGTTACTTTTTACGGAAGAGTACAGTATGAACCCCGAGTATCTGTCCGATTTCGAAGGCTTAAAAGTAATCAAATTAATTCACCTTTAGCCAAAAAAGAATAAACTAAATAAGAAATTTACACAGGCTGAGATTCGTACTCTAGGCCGCAGCAGGACGCTTAAACGCCTTCGTCACTAAGCCAGCCTTCATTCTAAATAATTCGTTCAACTGTCTCTATATAACTTCACTATTTATTGATACTTAAAATAGATAACAAATTAATTGAAAATTAATTAATCATTAATCTTCATAGCGAAATTCAGAAACATGGAAAACTAACCTCACAAAAAAAAATCATCTTAATTCATCATCACTATAGAGAACGGTAAAAATTGCTGGTTATTCCGAAAAAGATTGCGTATTACGGTATACATTTTTCCTAAATCACACAGTACATTTTATGAGCTACGTAAATTTTACGGTGCCGTTCCGTAAAAATTGCATACTCAACTCATTAAAAATTACTGAAACGGTCGTAAATGTTATGGAGTGGTTACTTGCAACACGATAACGGTTAGTGTAATCGTAATTTTTCCTAGAATTTGTTCTCCATATAACAATCTTGGGAAACTCTTTGCAATCGATATATTTCTCACTCAAATGCCCGTAACCCCTTGTGGCGAGAGAAGAACTTCGTCCGATTCGAGACCACGAGTGAAAGTGTGGCTAGAATTTAAAGTGGATGCCGAACCGCTGCGATTTTCTCTGCAACTCTTACGACTTTCTTTTCGTAAGTTGTTGTGAGCAAAAAACAACGATGGATCGCCGTTGGTGGGATTCGTACCTGGTACCTCCGGATTTATAGGCCGACACGTTATCACTTATTCCACAGCCGACAATCGATTTACTATTGACAAATTATGAGATTTGTCTTCTCAACGTTTATACTCAATTAGATGATAGTCATTTCAAATTTACATCATTAATTGCAAAAATCCCTAATTTAAGATGAAACTAATCCTATAGTTTTCTACATACCTGCTCTCGAGATCTCATCACTCCTTTACCTTCATAACTAAGTATCTACCTTTTCTTAAGTATTACAAGTTTTGCATAATTTTCACAAACTTGAAGCTACTTTTACGGCAAAATAGTTCTATTCTGAACTGAGAGAAGATTTCCATAGAAGCAATAAATTAATTAGCTCAAAAACTTTGTCAGTTCCACGGAGTTTTTCGTGATGCAGATTGTGTGATATCATTAAAGTTTCATTAAGTTAGATAAAAGCTTCTTGTACACCTTATAGAATCCTCCTTCGGGGGAGCGAATGTAATTTAAGTCAAGCAACTTTAATGTCTGTTCGAGTGTGCACAAAAAAGAGTCGAAAAATAAATGTCTACCACTATGTAATCGTTGTAGAAGCCACTGCCATCGAGGTAGAACAAAAAGGATTCTTTAATTATTCCAGTCAATTCCTTTTTTCCTAATCGAGCTGCAATTAAGAATACGTCAAAGTAGTTAGTGCACAGCTTTCTTCTACTAGTGGTATCGATTGAATCTGAACGAGAAAATCTCTTCTTTGTAAGATGATGTCCCTCCTGATATCTTTATTGATAGTAAGTGCTACGATATTACAGATTACGGATAATAACTGAAATTATCGTTTCAGTAACTTTAAGTAGAACTCAATATATGAGAGTATTTTCAAAAATCTTCTATATTCCGGCGATAAAGGTTTCCCTAATTAAATTAACATAGAACTTCTTTGCGTCAGCACTTGACTAGTCCAATGAGTCCAGTATTGTTTATATCGTACTACTTGAAATGGTATTTTGTTCTACTTCCCCCGTCCTATTGTAGGGTATTTTCTAGTCGCCTAAATCTTCCATTTTCACTTATTCATCCTTTTGTACGACAAATAAATCGAGCAAACATCATCTCACTGACAAAATCTAGTGAAGCGGAAAAAGCAGAAGCCTGAAGTGTTTCTCTGACACTCAAATTTACTTTGTCAGACGTCATCTAAATAATTGACAGGGGTAGGAAAAAGCTCGACGACATATTGTTAACAGCGTCAGCTTTTGAAATTTTTCGGTTAAGGATGGAAAGTGTTTAAAATGAAGAGCACTTTAACGTAGCGTTGACGATGGTTCCATTTTTTTTTCACGACAGATCCTGTAAAACTTTGGCTCTTTTGCCGTGCAATAAATTTTGTGCGTTTACGCGAGGACGAGATGATAAAATGCGGATGCTCCTTGATATGGTGATGATGAGCAGTTTTTTTTTTTGTACTTTTCCTTTTAACTTAAACAATGAAGTATTTGATCATACTTGAAAGTGTCTTTTGCAAATTGCGTTTTTATGTAAGCACCAAAAGTAGACATGTACCTGTAAAACATATTTACCTGCAGGCACATGTGTTGTTTTCTAAATTTTGTCACGTGTCTCGTTAGCCATGTCTGGTTATTTTTGTAGTAGGCTTGTTCCTTGTTTGTGCTTATAGAATTGTAATAGTGGTGGAAACAAGAGGCAGGCAGTTTTATACTAAGTAGCTTCCAAGTAGATAACTCAATGAATTCAATCGCCTTAAGCAACTGTCATTTCTCATATTAATAAGTCCAACGTGTGGTGGCTCTTAATCCTCTTAGTTTTTGTTGCATCTACATTAATTATAATAAATATGGGATTAAATCTATACAGGGTGTTTACAGCGTGTGTACAAAAATAAAGGATCTGGTAGATCTGTTTATAGGGAGGGGGAGGGGGCGGGGGCGGGTTATCACCCACATCCCAGCTTATAGGGGGTTCGAAATTTTTTACGATCAAAACAATCAGTCTTACATTTTAACTTATATCTTCTAAAATTTTAGCGCTAGAGGCGTTATTAATGTCTGAGTTGACAGGTGCTAAAGACTGTGTAATTGTTTTACTGCTAATAGCTTGCTTTTCAAACTTAAATTTTCGGAAAAAATCAATTTTTTCATTTCAAAGGGATATATCTTTTCTATTTTTGCATTTAAAATAATGACTAATGTGTTCTCTTTCGCCCTCCCAAGAAAAAATTCTACCTGCCTCCTAAATTGTTGATATTTTTACTCTTTGCGTTAAAATTTGGGAGTCCTGAAAAGGCTTGTTAATAGTACTGAATAAAGGTAAAATTAATAATTTAACATATTTTCAAAATATCCTTCGTCACTTGGAATACACAGGGGAGCTCTTTTTCGCATGATGGCTCTTTTCAAGTCAATTGTTGCTAGATTTTCTTTAATTTTATTTCCGGCTTCTAAAATTCTTCTTATGAGTTCATCTCTTGTTGCTACTTCTGACTCGTAAACCATTTCTTTCATGGTCTCCCATAAATACATAAAAATCAAGTGGGGTTAAGTCAGGAGAATGAGCTGGCCAAGGAAAAGTACCACGCCATCCACCTACCGTTGTAATTACCATTTAAATACTAGAGTACATTTCTTCCGCATTGTACTGGTGGCCCGACTTCTTTATATAACATACTTCGTATTTTCAAGGCTTATCCTCCATTTGAGTCAGTTAAACCGTTTTGCAGAAAAGTTTAAATAGTTGTCGCTGTTTAACCTATACGGCAAAATATGTGGACCAATAAGTCGATGACCTACAATTCCTGCCCACAAGTTTACGGGTAATCTGTTTTGGGACGAGGTCTCTCGAGCAATTTTTGGACTTTCTGGACTCCAAAAGTGTAGTATATTAAGTGAATTGTGATTTATCCGTCTACAGAATCTTATCCAAGAATGTCTAGTCAACAAAGTCTTCTTCCAGTATCCAATTACAGAATTCTCTGCAGCTGATGTTTCTGTACGGGTGTCACATGGAAGGGATGAAGGTGTTCCCTTCGTAATCCACTCCATACCGTCGCTGCACTAACACCTACACTATAAGCTATGCGCCTTGTACTTGCAGTAGGATCAGTTCTGCTTGTCGCGATAATTGTTTCCTCCATTTTTAGTGAAATTAGCGCAACATTGACTCCCACTTGTGTCGAAAGTGTATAAGCGCTTCCAGTTTCTCGAGGTCTTTGAAAAACACCTCTCAACATTTGCATCTCATTTTATGCCTGAAGATCATAGGATTTCCATTCCAAGTACAACAAATCATTAGAATCTTGCCGTTTGAATGTTTACAAAACAATTATTTTATGACCTACAGTATACAGATCTACTAATCCATACAAATTAGGGTTATTACTATAAAACAATTTAGGAGGGGAGAATTGGGAGGTAGAATTATTTCTTAGGCGGGCAGGTATGAGCTGTACGTTTGGTGATGTAACTTGAGAATGGTAGAAATTTTTTGTTCGCTTCAAGTTTCCATTAAAAGCGATCACATTAGCCACTATTTCAAACCCAAAAATAACAAAAATTAGGCAATTTTTCAAGTTATTTCCCTTTGAAATATCATTGTGTTACGTGTCAACTGAGATATTAATAGCGTCTGTAGCCCTAAAACTTTACAAGATATACGTTTAAATGTAAGACTGGTTTTTGTCATCTTAAACAGATTTCAAACCCCTCCTCCCTACCCCCCTACCCACACCATCGAAATTCAGAAATATAGAAAACTAAGTCTCACACAACGAAAAAAATGCTTTCAAGTTTGTATGATTTCAGCTTAATTTATCATCATCAGTATCAGTGAATTACGATGGAGAACCGGTTATTTCCGGAGAAAGTATGTATTAGGGCTGAAATTTTTTTCTACATCGCACAGCAAATTTTATGAGTCACGTAAATTTTACTGTGCCGTTCCGTAAAAATTGCTTACGAACACAATAAATATTACCGAAAGGAGAAAGGTGTGGCTGTGTAGATTTTGACACAATGTATTATTTGCAACAAGATTACGATGAATAGAACCGTAATTTTTCCTGGAATCTTCTCTATTTTAAAGTAGAAAAAGACATCTATAATGAAAATGTTTGATAACTGTTATATTAAATAAACATATAGCATAAGCATGCAGACCACAATTCTCTTCTTTCCAGTTGATCACTTTTGACAGAAAATGAAATTTTCGCATTCATGATATGGACCCGTCATTTATAAGAATATTTTTTAGAGCAAGGTACACTCTACCAAGAAAAACATTCATTCCCTCATGACCAACACCTGTCCCATAATTTCAGTCATCTATCTAACTTTTTTATTTTGAGTTTTACGTGGTATTGGGTCAATTCGTGATATTGATTTCTATGGCAAGGCCAGCTACACGTTCCCGAATTTTGATTTTGTCAGAGCTTCATATGTGGCTTTACTAATTATACTAATTTTTACACTGCTGTCAATATGGTAAGTATAGCAGTTGATATATTGCTCACTATAAAATGTTCGTTGGTGTCAGCCTTAATCTGCTCGCTTATAAATTTATTTTGGCAGCTCTCCGTTTATCAATGTTGGATGGTGGCCGGTTATATCTACTATTTTTATAGCATTGCCAGTTTTAATAGTTTACTTACTACCAGTAGTAGAGTACGTGAATATCACTACATTTTGCCTCACGACAATGCACCGCCTAATTTCTCGTTGGTTTACGTAATAGTTGTAAAATGTCTTAAACACATCACCTAACATCAGATTCAATTATGCTGCTTGGACCTGCTTAACCTGAACGGATCATTTACAAATAGACACTCTTATATATATACCCTTGATGCAGTACTCGTAGCCAATCAGCCGCGGCTCAAACAAAGATGATTTAAGAGAGGATGGATTTAACAGACAGAGTTATTCGCTGAATATTGCAGGCTATCGGACAAAAGTCGAGATCAAATTCTCTCAAAGGTTACAGTGGGAAAAGTGGCTCAAGACTCGAAAACGTCATCAAAGTTAGTAATAAAAGTAAATAGTATCGCCGAATTATAGACTCCTTTATGTAAGCCAGCCTTCCTTCACTGATATGTGTAAACAAATTTCCCTACAACATAAATCCATTTGTGATTGGGCAAAACATATCCAACAAATGGCAACAATAATCTTTCTGTATGCATTAGACCCAGTTCTAAACCACAAAATTATCCCTTTATGTCCCTTTCGTAAAGCATTCCGCAATATTGAACAATTTCATGAAAGTGAATGCAAATGAAATGTGCCTATGTTCCTATCGCAAATAGCAACTTTTATTGTGGAAGAAAAAATATTTTCTACCACTAAATTCAATACGTTACAGACGAATCCTTTATATGTATCACCCTGAACATACTGGCCCACAGCATTCGAATGGCCTCATCTATATCAATTACAAAATCGATAAATTCCCGAATACAATTTGGCTCCCAAACCACAAGCCGACAGCAAGAAATTCACTGAAAGAGAGGTGGGAATGACACCCGAGACCCGAAATATACGTTTTCTAGTCGAAATCGAACAATGGCAACAATTAAATACAAATTGAAACTTTTCGTATATGGGTTAGTTATAAATTTTCCCCCATAACCTAATACTGATTGAACTTTTGTACTTTTCCGAGTTGGGAATGTTACACTTTAACAAAGTTAACTTTCGTTCAGTTTGAACAAAATTTGGAAAAACTTTTTTTTTTTCTGTGGGTGTACCTTGGGTACTTACCTTTTCAGATCCGGGCTGGCCGTATACGGAGCGGAAACCTCTTTAATTTTTAGTACTATGATGGCGGTAATAAAAATACAAATCACGTTCACAACTGTCAATAGTCCGGATACTATACCGTTTATGAGAAATTCCGTTGGCAGATAATTTGTATAGATGAATTCGTACGATGAATTTCCAACGTATGGTTCACCCTTCATGTGGGGCATCTTTATATCCGGATAAATGAGCCATATGCATGCTAAGGCCCAAAACAATCCCTGAAAAAATATGTTTCAATAATTTACTGTTCCGAATTTATCTAATTGGGTATTTTTGGGCGGTAAGACGCAAGCAAAGGATTCAAGGAAGTCGGTTTGTCTGAATCAATATTTTCAAGGGGTTTGGAAATTTTTGGAAGACGAAAAAAGGTTCTAAGGATTCGATCGAGAGAAGAATTTCATTTAAGGCAGTACTGAGAGGAGTAAACATTTTGGGTTAATATTTCCAGGAAATTTTAATATTTACCAATTTCGGGCCCCTTTTTGCATCCAAGCAAATCGTATTATATCACATACATGCTACTTAAAAAGGTCTACTTTAAATCTCAGCCGGAATATTAATTTTGAGGATTCTTACAGACATTTTAAGTGAAACGAGATTGAAAATCTTCAGTTTCTGAGGGTATATTCCTTTTAGTTCTATTTATAAAAATTATTACTCTACTTGATAGAAGGCGTTTGACATCGTTGATCGCGAGTATATGTGGACAGCTTTACGTAGGAGAGGTATCCCAGAAAAAATTATGACCATCATAAAGGAGTTTTATTCAGGAGCCCAATGTCACGTCCTACACAAGGGAAAACTCTCGGAGCCCTTTAATGTGCTGAACGGAGCGAGACAAGGATGCATACTGTAACCTTTGCTTTTTCTGCTCCTCATTAATGACGTATTGTGCAGCGCCCTAGACGACCACCCATCGCGAGGTATGAGATGAAAACTCTACAACCACCTTACACATCTGAACTATGCCGACAATGTATGTCTCCTATCCAACAAACAGAGTCATGTAGCCAAAATGTCCTGAAACAATGTTGCTAAAAGCAAACTTATGAGGTTGGTCTCCAAGAGACAACATGAAATGTGTCTGGATGGAGCAGCAAATAGAGCAAGTAGATAAATTTTGCTATCTCGGAAGCACAGTTACAGCACGCGGTGGAGCTCAAGCTGACGTATAGGCTCGCATCAAGAAGGCTCGAGGAGGATTTAATACTGTGGCGCAATAACAGCATCTCCAGATGCACAAAACTTCGGCTCTAGTTCCATTTGATCTATTGTACTAAAAAAGAATTTTTAATCTTGTGTACATGTTTGGATAAATAAATTATTGATATTTATTATCAGTACATATATTTTTGATACGGGAGGAAACTGCACTGAGAAGGCACGATATCTCTCTAAAGCTCGAAGTGGTTCTAATAAGTGGAATACTTATAATACCCTTGATAGATCAACCACTACTACAAGAGCGGTTGCAAAGTTGGTGCAATACGTTTTCAGTTCTCATGATGAGCTACATGATTTTCAGTTTGGTTTATTAACCAAGATTAAGCAGCTCTCAGCTTGCCTCGAAAAAAAGCATCTCGGCTAGATTCGAGGAGGTGGGTGCATCCTTGATCTTACGCTATTCGCGAATATTCTTTTACGATGGTGAAGACAAAATATTTCGGGGCATTTTAAACGAACTCGATTGTTCACTGTTAAATTCTGATATCGACGCCTTTTGGGATTTATAAAAATGTCCTATAAAGAATTTAGCAACCCATACAGAACGAAGGTTTCATACTGTACACTTGTTAGGTCAATTCCTGAATTGGTCCCCTTTCCACACAATTTTTAAGTTCTCCCTCAGCGGACTTCCTTTGTGTTAATAGCGGTCTCCCCATGAGTTTGTAAAATAAATATTAAAAAAGCCGCTCGCAGGAATGCAAAAACAAGACAGCTGACATTCCCCAGACCGTAATTCCCTTCCGGTCAAATCCATGCTAACGCATCATAGGGTTTTCCCCTGGATTTTGGGTACATCATAAAAATATCTGTATGTTCGTGCATTGTTCAACTTCTCTAAAGCATTTAATATGGTTGATCACTCAAATTTGTTTAGGAAATTATCGACTAATTTTCAGTTGTACTACACTGTTATGTCCTTAATCCATAGCTTCTTATCGGGTACATTACAGCAGATTTGGGCGAAGGACAATTTTTCGTTTCCTCTGCTCTTACGTATGGTGTCCCACAGGGTTCTATTTTCGGGCCTTTATTCTTTTGCCAGTAAATTAACGAGAAGGGTTTTTAAGCACTGCAAGATGCAGTTGAATACTGATGATATGCAGTTATATCTTAGCCGACCTATAGGGATTATGGAGGACTGCATTGACAGGTTGAATTCTAACCTGAATAATATAACGACATGGGCAGTTAATAATCTAAATTCTCATAAGTCGCCTGCATTGTATTGACGTGCCTCATATCCCTCCTGAATAACATAATGCTTCCCCTTGCTAGTCGGTTAAAATGTCTTGGCCTATTCCTCAATGTTAGCATGACATGTTTTATATAACTGATGTAATGGGTAAGATTTATGGTGGCTTGTAAAATAATATCTCCTGCTCCACTTTATCAATACCAGCCTACTTTTCCCACACCTTTGTTTCACCTGTTCCGGGAAATTCAATGCGACTTTTTGGAACTGCGAAAGGTTCATATTTTACCTTTGTATTGCGGCGCGAGCACGCGAATTGTCTTGTTGAAAGCTTACGTCTTCTTAAACAAAAATATACTTTAATATTTGCATGCTTATTCAAAAGGAAAATAGCTGCATGATTAAGTAAATCGCTCTGTGCAACTAAATTTTACAGATTGTGTATAAAGCTATGTTTACGAATAGGCGATTTTTGTTTTTCTTAAAATCGTTACAGAGGTAAGCGAATTTATCACAATTAATGACTTTAATTCAGTTTAAATTTGTCCCAAAACGTGATACAAAGGATTTATGTTTAGGCGCGTCGCGTCGAACAAGGTTTTTAGAAATCAAGGCTTAAATTAAATGTCAAACTCCCCACGAACAATTCTATCAAGAAAGGAATTTTTTTCGAATAGACTAACTATCGTTGCAATTCGGTAATCCGCCACTACTAAATTATGTGTTTCACAACTGAGGATGCTTCAATAAGATAAATTGGATCTGATGTTGATGTATTAATACTTTCGTTTATCGTTTGTCACAAAAATAGTGCTTTGGGAAAGTAAATTGAAATAGAGAAGATAAACTTGTCCATGCAATTGATTTCCATTCATCCCATCTATTTGTCCACTTACATCCAATAAATTACGACAAATACTGAAGTGCTGAAACAATTTTCCATTTTACGCCCGTTTTACGAGTGCTCCTCAGCAAGAAGAATTCATCTCCACAATGATTAATTGTGCAAATTTCCCGAATTCCCTCGTTTCATCCCTATTTGATGCTCGGTATGCTTGATAAAAGTTATGGGGCTTAAGAAGTCATTTCAGATGCAAGTACAATCGTTGTGTTCAACTCGAGTACGATAGGCCGATGATAAATGAACTGGGAAAATTGTCATTTAATTGAAAGTTCATAAGATTCATAATATTCTTGATATCAAAAAAAATTCGGGAAGTTTTAAGCTTTTTCCGACAACTTGACTGTATCCCATACACGTTTAGGCTATTTCCAGGCACGAGTGCTCTGTCTCTTGCTGTTCATTTTTCATTTGTTTTAGCCAGGAATATTTTGTTTCATGCGGCTTACTTCCCACCAACCTGGATCTACTCTACCGCCCTAAACTTGCCCTTATACTGGCAATCATTTGTTAACCGAAAACTTGATAAATGGCCGTCCATCATGTAATCCAGGAAAAGGTATTAGGAAGTGGGAAAGAAATAAAAAATGATAACACCATTAAACAGGAGTCATATAACAATAGCAGGTCGTCAAGTCAAGTAACGAGAAAGTCGAGGAAAACTATTTCCCAAAGTCACCATGAATTCTCTCATAGTCTGTCTCGGGGAGTCGACGGGGAAGAATTATTGTCAAATTTTAAGAAAACCAAAAGGGCCGTAGAATTGGAATTTCTTCTGGAATGCGATAACAAAACGATGAGAGTTTACGTTTTTTATGTGGTTAAGGGTAGATAATGAGAAAAGTTGGAGTCGGTCTTTTGTTGCAGAAAGGACGTCTAAGCAAAATGAGTTTTCTTCTAATTAACGGCAGTGCGCCAGTTTTATCTGGTAAAAATCTTGGATCCAGACAAGATTTTTTTAATGGATAAAAATTCACTTTTCGAAATTGTTTAAGTTTCTTTTATTCCTTTTCTCGGGTTTTTTTTCTTTTTCGGTAAACCCTTTATATTGCTTCTTTATTTGTTTTGGTGATGGCACAAATTGATGAAGTGTTTTGGAGATTCTTTATTTACTTGTTTGTTGATTTTGGTTTCTTATAATGGTCGAAAATCTAGCGGTTTTAGAGTCTCTCTTTCTTGTTTTCTCGGAACCCCTTGTAGATTATGGTGCGGAAGAAGTACTACACCCGATCTGAGATACGACTGCAAGAAGATTTACAATTTCAATTGAATGCCAAAGCTGGAACCTTTGCGAACGTAGACCGACACTTGATCACTTTCGATACCGGTTTTAGTAGTTCCTTCAAGTGCCAGAAGAGAGAAAACTGTCATGTGGTGTAGCCGGCTTGATTTTCTCGCTACCACTATAAATTTTAAGGTTCCGTAGAAAATGTCTCCATCTATCGCAGCTCTCCTGTCCTACCATTTATATACAACTTAAGCTGAAATTTGGTATACAGACGTAGATTTATGACCCATAAATAGAAATTATGAGATTTTTGGAAAAACAATATTTTTGATACCCTCCCATAGAGTTAACAATCTCGTCAAAATTTTTTTATCACTTACCCTATTTAGTGGGGTGTCTTAAGTTAGGTCCTCTAAACTACAACATACAATCCTTCAGGACAATGCTTATTTATCTCAGCTTCAACTTTAGAGCGGCGTACTTTTCGACTCCCAACAATTGCTTAATATCCTGCGACTGCTTGAGCGTACATAGGGAGCGTGTGTGTGCTCTAATCTGCTTTTCTATATCTTCTGGCTGGACAGCCCATCGAGACATCTGAAGAATTTAAAGAGAATGTCAGAAAGAGGTTCTGTACCTCAAGGAATGACATCGATTATATATCTGTCCAACATACAGTTCTGGAAATTCATCAACTCTAAGTACAAATGTAATGACTGTCCCCACTCCTTGAAGTTCCGTGGCCAAGAAAGGCGTGACTTCTGTTCACCAGCTAATTTGTCTGCTAAATTCTTTCGTAGCTCGTACTTCATGTGATTCTGCTATGATACCTCTTTTACTTATTTTTCTCATTAAACAAGGCTTTCGTCGACTTTAATCAAACTAAAGGGTTTAGTTTTTAACGACGTAACTGTTACTGAATACCTATTTTCTGTGGCAATGTAAATGGTCTCTGCTCATGTTCTCTATTGCATCTAGGCATGTTGAAAAGATTTCCGAGGCTTCAGTAAGCGACGTGCTTCACTTTCAATAGAGGAGAAATCGATATATAGGTTATATAAATATTTATGGTCTTTAGTAATGCCTTCGCATCACCGTTCACAAGATATCTTTGCTAGGGTTTTCTTCTCGTTTCGTTCGTTGGGGTTGCCCTCTTATTTATCTAATTGGTCAAAGCAGGAGCTCTGTCCACTGAGATCTCTCTCTCTCTCTCTCTCTCTCGCTCTCTCTCTCTCTCTCTCTCTCTCGCTCTCTCTCTCTCTCTCTCGCTCGCTTCTAGGGTACCACAGGGTAGCATTATTGGCCCTTCCTGTTTGTTCTTTATATCAATGACGTTTCGCTGCTTCTTCTTAACTCTAAAATTTCGTCAAATTACTCTACTGAGTATGAGCTGTAAGCTTCTGCAGAGACTAATATACAACAAAATATCAGGAGCCATTATCGACCAGGTTCCTGTTGAGCAGGAGGGGTTCAGACAGAGTAGAAGCTGTGCGGAGCAGGTCATAGCTTTGACTACATTAATTGAAGCTGGTTATCAGAAGTGCTTGAAGATCGCAGTTGTTTTTATTTATCTAAAAACCGTCTATAAAACAGTGTGGAGACAAGACATGATTTTGAAGCTGATTGGAATCATTCGGTGCAATACTGTGGTCCAGATAGTTGACAACATGCTTCAAAATCGAATGTTCCAACTAGTGATTGATGACGTGTTTAGAAGAATAAAAGTTCGGTACTCACTCCAGTGCTTTTTAGCCTAAACCACCCGGACAGCATCTGGTGTAAGTTTATATATATTGATGACATTGCAATTGCCATCCCTCATACCAAGTTTTCTTAAAGTTGAGAAGATTCTCACCGATGGCCTGGAAATTCTAATTACCAACTTCTGGAGGCTGAAGCCCAGCGTTAAAAAATCCGAATGCTCTTGCTTCATTCTAAATAGCAGACTGTTCAGACAGAAACTGAGAGTATCTTTCAAAGGCACTTATCTTCGACATAACCCGACGCTAAAATATCCAGGAATTACGCTGGACAGGACACTAAATTTTAAATAGCAGTTAAATAACACCGCTGCTAAACTTCGAACTCGAAACAATATTCTTCGTTCCTCGGCTATCACATTACACATCTCAGCCATTGGCCTCTTCTGGATAAAAAGCCCACACTTGGAAAAACATTTATACAACATTGCCCAGAATCCCCTCCCTTAGAACGGCAAGGTCCTTCAACGCTGCGAACTTTAAGATGCTGCTGTATGGCAACTCCTAGACGGCTATAAATATATTTAGGATAAACAACGGTAGATGCGCCAACTCCTTATTCAAATGGGATATTTCCAAATCACCGAAATACTGGATTACATATTCAATAGCTGCGATATATGTGCCTACCCGGGACACATAAACAGCATTTGAACCCTTTCTGCCGTTCTGCTGAAGTGGCGGGATACCCTGGATACATTAGGTCGTAAGTAAGTTTCTTGTAAAGCGCTACTCGTATAATTATTCTACAGATTGCTAACAGTCATGGACTATGTATTTTATGAATTAACATTTTCTAGCAGGACATATTTATTCAGTTCAACAAAAGTGGTGCCATAGCTGAATGTTTCGGTATTTCATTTGCTTCTGTCTCTACTTATTTCAAATAAATCAATCACCACAAAAGTTAGGTCGTTATAGTGTGATACTGAAATGTTTAGACATTATGACCTGTCCTCGCACCGCAGGATCGAGTGAAAATCAATCCAAGAAGTAAATTTTGGAAGTCAACTTAAGTAAATACCTTCGGGCACAAAAGTCGGTCTGTACAAATTCTGTTTGATCCTAAATTTTCCTGTTCAATTTGAATTCTCTCAGCTTATACGTGCTCGTAATATTTGTCATCTGATTATACGTGCTTATAAGGTAAATAGTTTGGGAATTTCAGAAATTGCGAAAATGCTTGGATTTTTTTTTTAACTCTGATGGTAGTTGCTAGTATGAGTTTGTAATCTGCTGCCTTGCGTTAACGGACCTTTTATTATATACTGCTTATTTCGACGTACTTTACTCTTATTTTAATAATCCTGTTGCTTGGGTAAAATTACTCGGTAAACTAAAGTAGTTTCGCCGCAATCCTGAACATGGAAATATCAACGATTATGTCATGCATCAAAAGGACGAGTGTCCTGTAGTTTTTAAAATTTGAAAATATTCTCGATTTTTCAAAATATTTTTTTATTTAAAATTTTTTATTACACAGTGCTTGTTTGCTATGCTATGTAGCCATTGTTAGAGGCACTGACTTCAGAAATGTATTTTTTACACAATTTGGAGTAGGACAAAGAGTCAGAGTCACTTCTGGAGCAGCCAAACTCTCCAAACCTCCAAGTCTTATTTTTTACGTTTTTCAGATGGCTTAGAGATCTATCCAGCCATGGCTGAGAAGTACAAAAGCCATTTGACCTAGTAATCGGTAAACATTGGGCAAAACATAAAACAAGATGAACGGAAGAAGGACGCATTAAGGACGCACTTGCAATGGGTCAGCCTTTTTAACAGTTGTAGCAATAATCACTCACCAGGACGATGAGACGAATCAAGCAACACAAAAGCGTAGTGTCGGATCGGTGAAAAAAATGAGATTCAGGAATCTACCGAGTCGTCCGTCACATGGCAAGACTGTGTCAAAGCGTCCAGAAATAATGCAGCAAATTAAGGAACCTCATTTACGGCAGGCTGATTGAAATCACCAAAAAGCTGGCGGTTAAAAGGCAGATTGTGTTCAAGAAGTCATCAATAAATGAGCAAATTTGTTCGTAGATAACAGAAGGTGAGCCAGGAGGAATGTAAAATATAAGTAATCTCACGGCGGATAGCAAGGGAGCCTAAAAAGAGTAAATAGACGATTTCAAATTTTAATTCCCCCCCTCACTTACCGTGATGTTAATTGTTTCGATTGCAGAAGAGCAAATTCCTGAAAATATGTCCTCAAAACCAAAAACCTAAAAAATGCAGTGAACGTATGGCCGCCGCAACTTCCAGGTGAATTGAGCCTTCTGCAGGTTATCGCATCACGTGAGGCTCCAACCTGTGATGAAATATGACAAATGATATCCTCCACAGAGGTGTACGAAACAATCCTGGAAATAAAAATATAACGCGGGCGTTTAGGAGGTTGTAAAGTACTTGTAGCAGGCAAGAAATCCACGTTGGGCCCCACATTTGCCGGACTCGATGGTTTCAAAATAATGCGTCGTCTAAGGAATAAGACCACTTACGCGATTAACAGCTGGATCTGATGATGAGCAACACCTTTCGCGGTGTTTCCCCTTGCGCTTCCTTAGAGAAGGAAACGCGGCCCCCGAGGCGGGTGTGGATTTTGATAACATATCAATACTACCACTCCCCCCCCCCCTCTTTTTCTCAATCATTCTTTCGAAAAGAAGAATAAATTTTCAACGTAAACAATGACTTCCACTTCCGAGCACTTAAATTTTTTTACCAAAATGACCTGAAAGTAATAACATCAAACCGAAAAGTGCTGATCCAGAAGGTAATTAAATTATGACCCTCCCATGGTTCTACAACAGCTAGCTCTTTAGATGGAACTAAATTTCTTTCGACTACTAAAACTCGTAAAATAACAAAGGGCCGTTGAGTGCTATTATGGTAAAAATGTTGCAACATAAGTTGCTAATTTACAGAGTTAATAAGGCTCCCTAATTGATATAATTGGATAAAAAGGGTTAAGGTTTTTCTTCCCATACCAGTCGCAGTCCCTTATTAAAATTTTCCTGTTTCGGTAGAGAATAAGTGTTGCATGTAGTAGTCCGTCCATGTTAATGTAGTCACCAGTCAACATCAGCCTGTAAAAAGGTTCAATTTTGCCGAGATGTAAGGTCGGGGAATGAATATTAAGACACGAAGAACACGATAAAAAGGAAGAAAAATATACAAAACGCGGTAATTACAAGATACACTTGTTCAAGGGAATTTTGACAGGATGTTAGTTTATTAGATTCGTTACAAAACTCAAGTACGCCTGAACTGGAAAGTACCCATTCGTTTGGTTCGTTCCCCCTCCACCGATTCCTTCAATGGTTTTGTCGGATACCAAATTATCCTGCAGTTTATCCCATCTCCGGTTCTTCTCTACTTTTCGTAATTTCATTTGCTACATTTGCATTTTTTGAAGGATTATATTCACGAATTCAGAGGTTATTATGGTGACATTACGAGCTCTTCTGTCTACATAAATGCTCATTTTAATTAAAAACATACCTCCACCTGTCGATATGAATACATCTATGAACGCATATTTTTGTAATTAATAACATATTTCGAAATTTTCAATATCTACGACTAGAGCGAGAAATGCGTCATCAGAATCAAATTTCATGGCCTCTAGGAAATGAGTTCCATCCTTATTCAGTCATCCAAACACTGTGTGCGACCTCTAACATGTTTTACGTGGTACCACACAGTACCGATATTATCCTGGAGGAATTTCCAGTCAATTTCTTAAGTTAATTAAATCTTTTTTTTCTTCTGCCAGGAATATACTATACACGTGCCTCTTTAAGGAATATCTATTCGTACGGAAAGGCAGAACTACAGTTCTGCTTTTGCCCACGTCACGAAATTCTGCGAAATATGTTAGAAGATGGTGCGTGAGTTGGGCAATTTTCCTTCTTTGTACTTCATGTGGAATACAGTTATTCAGTGGCTTATTAACAGAAGCACTATTTTAATTACTTTAATAGATGTAAGTAAAGGCTTTCTACTAATTGCTTTGAAATTAGCACGTGCTTGTGTCTCTCTGAGGAGAAGAGTGTAGGCAAAGTTCAAAAATAGCGTTCATTCATATTTCAAACCTATCCAATGCTTATTAGGTTATATAACGTCACACAAAAATCAAATATTTAAATTTTACAAATGTGAGAACGAAATCAATTTTAATTTTAATTTTTTTCTACCCGCCTCAATTACTTAAACCCGAAACTTTTGGATAGCCGGCAGGCGGGGAGTAGGAATGTCTCTTGATCCACCAAAAATGTATCTTAAAAGCACCCTAAGAGATGCCTCTATTCTTCAGATACAAGGAGGAAACTAATGTTCTTTTCGATTTTTTCAAAGTCTGCACTCTTTCCCAATTAGGGGCTACCAAGAACTCTTTTCGCCCTTCGACCGAAAAATCACTCTAAAAGGGAAATTATGTATACTTAGTGAACCCGCTTTTACAGAATACAGTCTTCTTTTTTTGGTTACGAGTGCAAGTAATATGGAGAGTGTTTTACAGTCTGGATCTCCATTCTGCATCTTCTATATTCCCAATTGTATATAATTGCTACTATAATGATAAATTTTGCACTAGGGTGGGTGTGGAGTGGTGATTCTCTCTAGTTCCTTTAACTCCTTGTTTGACATAGGTCGTCTACTACACCGACTCTCCACCTAGTCCGGTTCTCCGCCCACGACTTCAACTGTAGCCACCATTTGTTGATATGGGTCTTCTTTGGATCCCGTCGATCCCGCCTGCGAATACTGCTGTCCATCCCGTCTTGGCCGGTAAGTCTCTGTAGGTCTCTGTTGGTCTATGTAGGTCCTCGTTGCTTTGAATGGATGTTACGGACGCGCCGGAGACACCGGTTGACAAATGCTTGTAGCTTAGATATTATTTAATAGCTCACATTCCATGTTGAACAGCCGTATAACAGAACATATTTTATGTTCAACTCGAAGGTCAAGAGTTTTGAGCGTCTGGAAATGTTATTATTGCGCCATATCTCAGCAAGGGTATTAAATGAAACTCGAGTCTTATTGATGCGAGCCTGTACATCCGCTATCTGCTCTAACTATGTTTCCGAGATAGCAAAATGTATCCATTTTTATGTTGTCTTTTATAATCCAAACTCATAAGTTTCGTTTTAGCAGCATTGATCTTACGCCCCTCCTCTACGACGTTCTCTTCTCACGGCTTCGGACATTTGGGCTAAATGACTTTGTTTGTTAGATAGGAGACATACGTCGTTGGGATAGTTGAGGTGCATAAAGTGGTTGAAGAGTTTCCATCCAATCTCTCTCGATGGATGGTCGTCTAAGTTGCTTCACAATACGTCATTAATGAGGATCAGAAAAACCAAAGGTAACAATATGTATTCTTGTCTCACTCTATTCAATATTTGGAAGGGCTTCGGCAGTTTGTGTGGGGTAATTGGATAATATTTTTTTTGAAGTACATGTATGTTTCCATTAGTGCCATGACAAAAATTTATATGGAGGGATTAGGGTAGGGAAGAGGCGTGGTGGGGAAGGGGGTAGCCTAACTTTGTGTCGCGTATACCGATTAAGATGATTCTGTTTGTGATATTTTGAATATTTTCCCCAATTGTTGTCATGTTGAAAAATGTATGTGGTAAAGGTGGTGGTAAGGGGGTACGAAACCAACTTCGTAATGTATAGATCGATTTAGATGATTTTTTGTTTGTTTTGTATACAAAAGGAGTGCCCATTGCTAGTAGGAGAAAAATTGGGACTGTTGTTGTGGAGGGAGGGAGGAGGGGGGGGGGGGTTGGCAAAATAGGCCTAACTTCTTACCGCTTGGACCGATTTGGATGCTTGATGTAATTCTAGCTTAGTGTAGGAGTGGTAGGAGAAACGGCACTAAATTTTGTTATTCGTAGACCGATTTATATAATTTTGATTCTGTTGTACAAAATACGTTTCATGATTGGTAAATAATAAAAAATGCTGCACCTATTGTTACTATAGGAAGAGGAGGGAGCAGTCTCCTTACTATATTGTATACAGCAAGTAAGAATCATCATAATCGGGGCACGCATTACAAGTAAGGATACTGCTCCGTTATACGTGGGCGTACTAGCGACATGGTGAGAATTTCGTATCTAATGTAATGTAAGTAATGTACACCAACTCGAAAAACATGGAGAAAAGTTTTGAAAGTGCTTTGACGTGACCCGACTGGCCGCCATTAAATTGGCATTTTCTAGGGCAAATATGATAAAAAAGTTTACATAGGGTTATTCTAAGTGCTTCAGAATATCGAAAAATGCAAAAAAAAAACGATTTTATGAAGCCAACACAGTAGGAATCCCCCGTTAAGATAAAAAAAATCAAATATAATAATTTATGTCAGGATCATTTCAACCATCGAAGAATTCTATTAGAACTTCGTTTTAATTATAATTCAACGTTCGCCTTAAACAATTCAACGAATTTTTTCTATCTGTAGAAGACTTGCGTAATTAAATTCTTTTCAACGAAAAGAACTATGCAGTGAAATGCTTTTCAAGAGAAAATATCTCCGCTGATTATTTCAGTACTTTTCACTTAAAATGGAAAAATATTTTTACTCTAAATTTTACTCATTCTTACTTACACAATTCACGACAGGCGGAAGTAGTGACGCTGAAATTGCAACACCAATTAGTGGGCCAGCAGATCCTTGCAACAGAGCAACAGCAACACCAGTACCAGAAGTTAACGCCCATAGTACTCCCATCCATAATGACCTGACATTTCCTCTGAAATATACAAGAAAAAAAAATGTGATGACATGAAAGTGAATTCTTGACGTTTGTTTTAGATTTGTTTTGTTTTATGAAACTAGGATTGTAGGTCATGTATTATTCGAGTCTGTATCCGTGTGATGTGAACTATAAATCTTTTTTATTTTCCCGTATGCTTCATAATATAATTATGAATTACATATGATTTAGACTAGAACGAAATTGGGGTTACCAAATTTAATTCAACGACAGTATAATTTTTAGACCTATTCTATATGATGATTGGTCTAAATCAGCTGATGGGTTCTTCTGATGAAAAATATTCGAATTAGCAGCGAAATAAAACAGCTAATTTGTACAACAACAAAAATTGTATTGTACTAACGCTCGAACGTTTTGAAAATAAGGTCTAAAATCATATTTCTCCTCCTATTGATCGTCTTGTAATAATTCCTAACCATTTGGAATCGTCTGTCTTAAGAAATGTAAGTTCTTCCCGAATTTCATAAATTTGCACATCACAATGATAGCTCAAATCTTAAACAACTTATTACTGCCAACCATGGAATTAGATAATAAACGAAAAAGGGGATAAAAGAGGAAAATATGACACCAATAGCATTGTTATTTCTCATATTCTTTAACAAATAGCATTAAGGACTACGCAAAATCATAATTATGTTGTTTTTCGTTCTCATCTCTGTATGTACGATATAAATTAAGCAATGCACACCCACACACATTACATAAAGAACAAAATAGAGCACTTTTCGTAGTAACAAGCAACCTTTCATGAGGTTTCCGAGTTATTAAAATTATCTTAATTTTATTTACTGAACTTCCTGTGGTTGCTGTCATTTACGGAGTTGTGTTTGCGAGGGGGGGGGGAGCAAAGAATAGCCAAGAAAATGTAAGGACATATCTTTGCTTACCATTTTTATGGACACTATCTTGGTACTGTCAGAAAATTTTGTCAACCATTTACCATGACTTTATTGTAGTCGAAAAGAGTGAAATTATTTTTTTGCAGGAAACAATGATGTTCAGAATTTTACATTTCCAAGTCAAGTCGAGCAACTTTTTAAACAGTTTGTGAAATAATTTCAAATAAACTTTATCTGAAGATGATGGAAAATGGCACGAGTTGTAGTACTTTCAAAATTGTAGAGTACTATCGGGATATCTCTAGCGCCAATTATTTTCCCTCCGGATCTGTAAGAGGAAGAAAACGATTCATGAGTTTACAACTCAATGGGTTAACTTCCTAAATTACGCAATACTACATTCACTCACATTAGGTCAGCAAAGCAGACATGCTATCAGAGCTGACCTAATCCTGTGAATTAGAGGATTGATACCTGGACGCACCAACTTAATCAATTCCTCCTTCATCGAACGTACCAGATGATCAACAGGATTTACTCTGGTTTTACTACAATCCCGGACATACCACAGATAAGTAATAAAACCACCCAATAAGCGGATATACCAGCTATATCGGAATAATTCACAGGAGTGCTTCAGCCTCATCGGACACACCACGATCCTCCTTCCAATGTGCGGACACACCAGCACTATTAGCACAAACACACCATAATTTGATTATACCCCGATTTCTTAACTTCTGCTAAATCTTCGCAGTAGTATGTTCCTAAGATTCTAGACCTTTTCTGCGTTAGGGCTAGGCATTGGACGAAAACGTGAATACGGTCTCGTCTTCTTCCCCACATCCCCCGCATTGACTAGTGTTGGCCCTTTTCATTTTTATGGCATGCGCCTTTAGTCTTGCATGTCCTGTCACAAGGCCAACAAGAAGTTTCAGTTTGGCTTTGTTAAGCTTAATGATCTTTTCAGATTCATGCACATTGAGAGTTCCCCATAACGCCTTTCTATATCTGGCGATATCGGATCTCTCCCATTTTTCTTTGTGCCTCCTCGTTACCTATTCCATGGTTTCTTTTTTTGATTTCATAGATGAGTATGCTCAGGTTGACCATTATTGGAGTGTCTTCATTTACGCCTCTCTACGCCAGCTCATCTATCGTTTTGGATTTTACCGCGGCGTTTGTTCAAGATTTGATAGACGCCTGGCTATCCGTGCATATTGCAATCCTAGAGGATTTTACTCTCCGTTCTATTAGCAGGATATTCCAAAGCCATAGCCACGCTCGCATTTTGAACCGTCTGTGTAAATCGATAAAGTATTTTCTTGAATTACCCTATTTCTGATCCATTCATTTTTTTTGCGGGAGCTGAGTTTTGCAGATTCCCTTCAAATTTGGGTTACCAGTTTTGAAGTCCCAGCAATCTTCTTCCTCAAACTTGAACGTATTTCCATTACATAATCCGACGATCTTTTCATGTTGGGTTTGCATTCTCCTTACTTTCCCCAGTTTATTCATACGTAAACGTATAGCCGAGTTTAGTGCCACTTGTTTAACATAAAATTCTAGTGGAGTAAATATTTAAAATGACCTCCAAGGCCCTTGTCGGTGTTAACCTGGTAGCCCCTGTTATGCCTAGACATAACAGGGCCTGGTCCAATTATGATTATAAGGTTATGGTTAAGCATTATCCCGAGATTCTTAACCTTCTCCACCCAGCATGAGACAAGGAAAATTTGATGGGTCAACATTGAGTCTCCTGAAGATGATATAATTGTATTTGGTGGCGTTTAGTTTGAGGAGGTTATTTTTAGACCAAGCGAAATGTATAGTTCGACATCGTCTGCATACATATGGGTTTTATAATTACCAACAACCTCAGGCAAGTCATTTATAAAGACGCTGAACAATAGTGACCCTAAAAGGGAACCTTGTGATTTGCCCGAGTTGATACTGGTTATTATAAATTTGATGGCGACTCGCCCGATCTTGAATATGTTAGATTATTTATCTAACAGTTTTCAGTGATTAAGGCTATCAAAAGCTTTAGTGTAATCTAGTAGGGCCAAATCGCACATTTCTGCAGTAAGGCGGTCTTACAGTTATGATGAGCACGATATCCTGACTGGCATTGCATTAGAAATGACTGAGCATTTAGGTAAGCTAAAAATTGATCACTAATAAGCTTTTTGATCATCTTTGCGAGGATACTCAGAATGCTGATAGGCCTATAATCTGACAACTCCGAGGGCAATGAGTTTTGTTCTTTCAAGAGCAAGGAAACACTGAGGTTGTTAGGCAAGTATTAAAGATGTTGTTGTGTTAAGTTATGTAAAATATTGGGCACGAGAATTTTGATAAATTTTGGCCGAATATTATCTGAACCAGTGGACTCAGATTTTATACAATAAAGCGCCTAGTATACTCCATCAGGGAAGACACAACAGAAGCCAAAGTCTTTGCTGGGTTAATCAGGACTCATGGAGCAAGGCTCAGTATTGGAGGGGCCGATGTTGCTAAAATACGTATTAAGGAGATTTGGGTCCAGACAGAAGAAAAGCTTCACCCGATTCAAGACAACGATTGCAAGTGGACTTAAAACTTAAAGTGGATTTTGATTAACCGATATTATTCTGCAACCCCCAATGGTCTTTTATCGTAATATATTGTCAGCAGAGAGCAACCATGGGTCGCTGCCGGTGGGACTTGAAACTGGGAACTTCCGGATGGAAGATCAACATGTTATTACTTACTCTACCGACGAATTTTGATAAGTGCGAATATTGAAATGCAATTAAATGCCACTAAAATACTTGTTTAGACCAATCTTCAATTCAGAATTGGTCTAATATTGTCATACTAATTTTTCTACGTACTTTACTTTTTAAAGGCTTTCATTATTTCAAACATTTGTGAAAATAATTAAAATTGTTCTTTACCTAGTAATAATAATTGATTGCACTCAAGAACTAATTGAAGACCAATTAGAAAGGCCGAGAGTGTTTCTTTGTCGTATACTATCTCAATCTCTCAAACTTGATTTTCCGAGAAAGACTTCAGGCAAAGATAAAGTAATACTTTCGTTACTTCTGTAAAATTGTGTTAGTGAAACCTTCTCTAAAAGTCTTTCAGAAAGTTTTCTCAGTGCAAGCATATCCTGACAATATTGTCAGCCAGAGGTGTTGTAGGATGAACTTTTTCCATGTCACATCTAGCTTTATAATGGAGTGCTATAGAGTGGAGCTTCTATTCAGTCATTCTACAAAAGTCATTCTTTTACATTTATGTCAAATCCAAGTTATGAAATTGCATTCTTTATTGCAGCTGCTCGAGAACAATGTCGTCAATCTAGGAAATTGTGCCCTTTGTTACTTTCAGCAAAGTGTAGAAGAGCTAATGAGGAAAAATACTGAAAATGCGTTGGTTATTTGTAATTGCTAGTTTTTTAAGTGTCAGTATATGAATCCCTTCAACATATTATGCAAGAGTTCTTAGGTAATTAGTAATAGAAGTAGCCCTGAATAAATGAATTTAAAAATCTCGTTTCCTCACACTGTAAGCTAGTTGATAACCAACTTCGTAATTCATTCACATTATAAGTACAAATGAAGAGATGGTGGTGTGTAATTGATATTGTAGAGGCTCGAAGCTTTTAAAAAATAGGACTGCTCGAATTTGGTAAACCCAGATAAAAGCTCTTAAATTAATAAACTAACGAGGAAGAGAGCCTCAAATGTAAACCAATTTCAGCACTGACAGTACTCATAAAGTCGAAGCTCCAGTTCGTTGCTTCTGTTGAATTCGATTCAAAAGGAGGCCCCTTCAAACATAAAATTCAAGAGGCCTCTGACTGCTGAGTAATGGAGCCCATTTCAATTTGCCATGTTCATATACCACAGACGTACAAGTGTTCCACTTGGAGCTTCATTCACCTGTACTTGGCACTTTATCACCTACATTTTGTATAGAATTCACTTTCAAAAGTATTCTTACCTTTAAATGGAGTAGCGCTGAAAATTAATTTCAGTTTTAATCCTTCTGTTTACTAGGCGAGAATCCATCAACACGCAATTTCATTGGATCAGTGTCAAATCAATGTGTCATCGAAGGTGTTCCATCCGGAAATGTAATTAATTTGTTAATTTTGTTCTTAGCGATTTTTTTCCGCTTTTATTATGAGAATAAATTCTAGAAAGTTTTCAAAATAATTAAAAAAGTTTTTCAGATTTCCTATCAGAAATTTTTCCTTTCAACTTGCCTTGTTCCCGCATAATGTGATTAAAAATATTCTAGAGAAGGAGGGGGGAGCAGGAAAAAGCATGTTGGTTAAAATGTCAAGAAAATTTTCTTATGTCACGCTTGACTTTTACTATATAAGAACTAATTTCACAAGTCTTTAACACTTCAGCGCCATTAAATGCCCTTTTGTGCTTGGATGAATTCTTAAGGAAAGGACATATTGTCACTCTTTTAGTTTCAATTTTATTTTTTTATCTTTTAACAGTGATCAGCTAAAGTCCTGTGAAATTGAAATTTTACGTGGAAAATCGGGTAGAAAGCTCAGCTTCATTAGCTGATGTCTTTGTTATTTCTGCAATAGTTTAGGTTAGTTTAGGTTAGAGGGGTGCTGCTAATCTACCTGCTGTGCGCCTGACTTAGCCTACTAGATCGGTCCATTGTGCCTCTTAGGTACATGGGAATCCTACGTTCTTATCTATCCTGCTATTATTACCATCTTGTTTCCGTAAGGAATCTCAGCACTGTCTTGTGATGTATATTCTGCAGCGCAGAGTATGTATCGAACTAATTCGATTTCCATGGAATCCCTACAACTCCAACAGAAATCGTTTTGGGAGCCTA
This sequence comes from Leptarthrus brevirostris, assembly GCA_964036015.1. Classification (NCBI taxonomy): domain Eukaryota; kingdom Metazoa; phylum Arthropoda; class Insecta; order Diptera; family Asilidae; genus Leptarthrus; species Leptarthrus brevirostris. The sequence goes on from OZ038375.1 coordinate 110,138,078, forward strand.
ACCTCTGGTATTTTCCTCTTATTGGTGAAAAACACACGCTCCGCTTTTGACGGATTAACACTGAGTCCACTATTTGTCGCCCAGTTTTCTAGCCTTCCAAACTGAAACTGATCAGGTTGAAAATGTTTTGCATTAGTTGACCGGAGTGTTAACCCTTGACTTTATTAAGCATCCTATATTTATTATTTAAGCAGCATATGTTTTTTACCACATCTCGTAACCAGGTAGTAATTGTAGGTATGTGCGCGATGGGTTAGGAGATCGGAGATCCCCATTTACTGACGTTGACCCAGCACGTAAGGTTTAAGAAATGGATGATCACTCCAACTCTTAGCCTTGCGACCTCCTTAAGGTTAATAAAAAAGCAGCTGCCTAGTGCACGATGCGTAGCTGAAGCGAGAACCGGAAGTGAACAAGGGTTTATTTCTCACTCTAGTCCTTACCGCTGCGGCAGTGTGTGTTAAAGGGAATAAGCGGACTAACTGCAAAAGTTCCCACCGTTCACCAGTTGTTGCCGAGATCATCCTAGCAATGTCTCTGCGGTATCTGTGTTCACGGCTTTTACTCTTGTTGAAGGACCGGCCACTTTGCCTTGAATATGGCACACATGAATAGCCATGGATAAGAAGTGTGATAGTTTCCACAATGGATCCTTGTAGGGCACTGCTCTGCACCGCCAGGGTATCAACCCGCTCATTTATCTCCCCACCCAGAGTAAGGTGGTTTCAAGTTACTCGTAGAGAAGGGAAAGTTCATCCCGACAACATTCTGCCAACTTGGAAGATATGGTAGCCGAGTCGAGAGCGTTAATGTCGGTCTGGCTATCGGAGAAGATGCCGACCGGTCTACCGGAGGAATGGCGAGTACTTCAGCCTGGAAGACATGACCCGGAAGGCGATAAGACCCTGATATGCAGAGTGTCTCCGGAAAAATACCTGCAGTGACACTGAAGTTCGTCTTAGAGCCGTCGGTGAATATCATTGTGGTGAAGACCTCCATCACTCCGACCTTCTTCCACTCCGCTCTAGTAGGAATCTTTAGCGCGAAGTTTTTGCCGAAGTTCAGCGTTGGGGTGATGTAGTCAGTTCTCTTCGCAGCAGTAAAAGGATGCTACTACGGTAGTCGGCCAAATTTTCAGGCAGTAGGAAACATTTTAAACTCACTTTACAAAACAACACTACTGGTTAATGAAAAAAATGTATGCTCGTTTAATTCAAAGTGGTGGTTAAATTCACTCCTTGCTGATCAAAAGACTGGTCAATTATGACAGTAATTCGCGCAACATGGCGATCATCCAAAATTATTGCGCAGTCCCTGTATTCTCTAGACAATGCATTCATTATTCAGTCATTTAGCAGAAATCAGGGAATTAAACTGATATCAAAATATCAATAAAAATCGTCCTTTTATAGGTTTTATCGATTTCGGTTATAGTAAATGAATTTGTGCACAAAAAACCGATTAAATATCGTTACTGGCATTTTAAAGGTTTTTGGTCAATCGTGGGCTCTCTATAATAAGAAATATTTCCGATTGATTTGTACTTGTTAAAAGTATTTTTATTATTTGCGAAAATGTTGATACAATTTCCGTCACTTTGACTTTTATTAAAAAACTTTCTGAACTGTCCAATTTCAAGGAAATGTACGATGTCTCGAAATAAAATCTCTCATTTTACAGCAAAAATATCTGATTTTGTTTCGTTTTGAAGTTTTTCAACTCGAGACTCGGAAAAATTCCATCAATCATTCACACAGCGACATGTATCCTTATAACTCGTTTCGGTGTTTCTTCTTCTTGGTGTACGCATCAATCCTCATAAAAGTTCTCATTCATAAAGAATGTCTGTTGAGTTTCTGTATTTGTTTTTGTGAGTATTCTTTTCTTCTTATATGTTACAGGAAAAGTAAAATAAAATATGGAAAACTTACCTTCCCCGCATCTCTTCGGTGGGCCAATCGCCAAACCCCCATGGCATTTCGGTTGTCCCCAAAATGAGACCGAATATAAAACCAAATAGCATGGAAATGAACATTCCCAGTCCTAGGGAAATGAAGCCAACTTTCTGAAATAAAAACTTGATTACAAACAGAGCAAAAAAGGAAAAATATGCATAGAAATAATCGTAAGAGGGGATAAAATGTGAAACGCACAACACAGGAACAATTCTAAGGCCTTAACATTTTTTGTGTCACATAAAATTTTGCATTTCGATGAATGTTTTTTCGCTACACAAAATTTTGTATATACATTTTTTTTTTTGTCCTTGATTTTATCGAGTAATATTCATTTGGTTTAGATATGAAAATTTATAATATTTGCATTTTGTTGTATAACTGTAATTTGGGCAATTTCTCTATAGTAAAACAGTGACTTTTATGTACAACAACTCAACTGAAAAAAAATCTATTGTCCTCGTATTTAACTAGAAAAATGTTCACGCAAAAGATATTTTAGTCTGTTTGCTTGCGGTGCTTTTAATCGAATTTTCAAGATAAACTTTAGTATTCACACTGCAGTTGTCTATTGAGAAAAATATTTTCCACTCTGGCAGTTCGCCTTGCACAAATCATGAATGATTACTCGCTCCTGCATCTTAAATAGTAATCGAATCACATAAACTCAATCGACTGTTAAAGAAATTCGCCAAAAATTTCCAGCACTTACGTCAGCAAAATGCTCGTTTCTTGGCATTACCCTTTTCTCGTACGAAATGCCTTTCATTTTTCGTAAATTATTGAACGATTCATATGATTACAATTCTTAAGACCCATCTACGTGAGACTTTTGTATCGAAAAATGAAAGAGCCAATTCGACTCGTTTTCGATTGAACTACCTCAATGCCGAACAAGTTAAATTACGTAAAAAGCATCCACGTGTATAATAACTTCAATGGAGATTAGTCTAGGCTCCTTACGGATATGGGTAATCGCTTTAAAAATCAATGAAAGGGTTCCTTTCGAATGGTTTTCGATTTTCTTCCATAAAATAACGAAACCCTTTTTCACAGTCACGTCTCAATCTGCTTTCTCACAGCTACTGTTCTTAAATAAAGGAATCGGGAGCCATTCACTGCTACGGGGAGCTTACCAAAATATGTGGTGTATTTGTGGTACTATTGAGGTTCAATAAAATCTGCTGAAGAACTGAGAGTTACTGTACGATTTTTGCGAAATGATTAAAGTTCCCACATTGCAGCAAAATGTCACGTCGGTTATATTTTATTTGGTCTTTACCATATTATTTGAAAAAAAACGATGCTTGGTAACTACGAATTATGGGGCACATGTCTGAAACTTTAATATGCCCATTCTCTTTAAAAACTTCATCACCTCTGTACAATAAATCACAGCATTAATATCCTGAACTGGATTTTAATGGACTGTTCATTACATAGGACTATATTTAGCCAAAAACTGAGATTTTTCTTTGTTTGTACGACGAAGTTTTATCCTAACCCTATCAAAGCATAAAAGCATTCTCACCACTTTCTACGATTTGACTCGTAAGGGCTTCTGTTTCGTATTAAACTAAGAGTATATTGAAATATAAAAGACTATAGTCATTCACTTATTGATTTGGATGTTGTTCCTACTCCACTTGCTGATTGAATCATTCCAAAGTATTGAGTATTTGTGGAAAACTAATACCTTACATATTTTGGGTACTTTTCTTTTCCGGATTGTTGGCCTAACAACTTAAATGCCAAAATATAAAGGGAGGCATAATAGGACTACAACTTCTGATTTTTCCATCCGTAAGGGATTAGCCTTGGAAATTGATTCCAGGCAAATTAAGGCACTTACGTCAATTAGTAATGTTGCCATCTTGGGCTAACAATTAAAAGGTAATCGTTGAAAAGTACAGTCGAGTTGTCATAACAGCATAGTACTTAGGCTCAATACTACGAAATAATTTCCATTGTTTTTGGAAGAGAAGTTTGGTGAAATTTTCAGTGAATTTTCCTTTTCACCCAGAATGTTTGGAAACTGGTCCCTCTCAGACTAAAATGTTACTGTAAAGGGAAAATTTCGCGAGTGAGTGTGACTTATTTCCTGAATTTTTTATTAAGTAATCCTTTCCGTTACAGGATACTAGTTTCGTAAAACTTCCGGTGGAGCCATGCTCCCTGCGTTTTCTATGTCATTGGCATTTCAAATGTTTAAAAATGGTCCGTCCCTCTTGGCCTCAAATTTGACTTTAAAGGGAAAATCGCACGCGAGAGAATGACTTATTTTCTGAATTTTTTTTCGGGTGAAGATACTAATTTCGTTAAAATTCCGGTGTAATAATGCTCCTTGTATTTGCTCATTTCCTGAATTTTTTACAAAGTTATCCCCTCCGTGTGATGTGATTTCCGGTGTAGGAATACTCATTAAAGTGGTCTCTTCTAGCATCACTGACTGTAAAGAGAAAATCTCACAAGAGAGTTACTTATTTTCTGATTTTTTTTACCAAGTTATCCTTTTCGTTTGTGGATACTATGTTTGTAAAAATTCCGGCTTAGCAATGCTCCTTGTATTTTCTTTTTCACTGCAAATATTTTAAAATGGACCATCGCTCTTGACCTCCAATTTGACTGTAAAGGGAAAATCTCGCAAGAGAGAGAGTAACTTATTTTCTGATTTATTTTACCAAGTTATCCTTCCGTTTGATGATACTAGTTTCGCAACAATTCCGGTATTTCTATACCACTCCTTGCATTTTAAGTTCACTGCAAATTTTTACGGACCATTTCTCGGCCTAAAATTTTACTAAAAAGGGAAAATTTCGCGAAAGGAACTGACTTTTTTTTCCCAAATCTTCTACCGAGTTATCCCTTCCGTTTGAGGATATTAGTTTCGTAAAATTTCTGTGTAGGAATGCTTCTTGCATTTTCAATTTCAGTGCAAATATTTCGAAATGGTCCCTCTCGGTCTAATATTTTACTGTAAAGGGAAAATCTTAGTGACTTATTTCCTGAATTTTTTTATCAAGTTATCCTTTCCGTTTGAAGATACTAATTTCGTAACAATTTCGGTGTTTGAATGCTTCTTGCATTTCTTATTTCAATCATAATGTTTAATATTGGTCCCTCTTGGCATCAAATTTCACTGTAGGTGTATGCAAAATCTCGTGGGAAAGAGTTACTTATTTTATAAATATTTTACCAGATTATTATTTCTGTTTAAGGATACACATTTTAACAGAATTAAACGAATATAGAAATATTCCTTGCATTTTTGTATTGTTCTCAGAGTGTTTTTGACAAATTTTCCCTCTTGTCCGTAAAAGTGACTCTCTATATACAGCTTTGATTGAAAGTCTCGCCAACAATAATGTTGTTATGAAATTTTATAGAAATTATCCTTGTATCATAAGGACACTAATTTAATAAAATGTTGGAGTATTAAGTACTGTTTTTATTTCACCCAGAATGATTGGGAAATCTTCTATTTTATTTTGTAGGGATTTGTGCAGATTTGTTTGCAGGTGATTTGTTTTTAAGTAGGAAGATTTGGAGTAGAAAATTGAACAGAAATTTTGGTCTTCTTCGGCCTTTTTGTGATAAAATCCCATGTAATATTGGATAAAAACGTTAAAGCTTTCATGATATAAATCAATTCAATACTTCTAATATTTTTGGTTTTATATTACATGTTAGGCTGAATGTCTTTGAGATGGTACATTGTGTTACATATTGCCTCTCCATTGCTCAATACGTCAGAGAGAAGTCGCTATTTGATTGACACTTGTCAATTTTTTCTAGGATCCAATTTGTCGTAAGGATCTGATTGATCTCAATCTTTTTAACTTCTTGTGTCTGTCGCGGGGCTCATTGAAGTTACATTTCTCGAAATACTTAGAACGTTGTCAATTTGGTGTTTGTCTCCACCGAAATTTGTGTCAAAAGATATCTTTGTTTGCAGAACTTTGTTAATTTTACATTCACACTTTTCCCTATTACACTGAGAAATGGAATTAAAGTTGTTTCGAAGATTTTAAAATTTTTAAGAAAGTGAATCACAAAACTAGAGAATTTGTGCAAATCCTAGGATTTCCTAACAGGGTCTTTAATCGAAGTAATTTTAGCCGATTCCCCGTTTAAAGACGTCATTCGTCGTCTTGTTTGAGTTTACTACTCTCTTGAGATTTGTCTTTTCTGTATAACTTGGAATCGATCGTCTTTTCTTATGTATTTAAGTGGCGGTTAAAATTACCATAATAATTGCAATTTAAGTCCGGGGAAGGCAAAAGTATAAAACTTTAAGAATTTAGGGTACACAAAACTTTTCTGCCACTCCCTGAAAAAGGAAATGTTTTTAGAACCGACCGCAATTACTTTAGCAACAAATTTAACTGGGACAATTCTATGATTTTCCAGATTTGCAAAAATTACCATAACATTTTATCATACATCCAGTCTCTTCTACAATTGCGTTTTTTCTTGGCCAAACTGCATCATTTATTTTCTTAAAAAAAAACTGCTAATGATATTAATGCACTTTCCAAGTGCCACCGAAATTCCTAGAGGAAAATGATATAGACGTCGGAGTAGTGAGCCAAGAAAAATTTTTACTTATCTTTTTTTCTCGGAGAAATATAATTTCACCAAATTCTAACAATCATTTAATACCGTCGGTCGTAAATAATATCCTAAAAGAATCAAGTTGTCATCAGTCTTACTGACACCGGAGCTAGATGGAAGGACTGGTAATGCATTCCGATGGATTTCCTTAGTCAGCTTTGAAAAATCGCTTTCGCATGACGAAATTCAGTTCAGAAACACAAAAAATTTAACAATTCTGACGGTAGGTAATATGTTCAATCAAACGTCAAACTTACCATAAGTTCCCGGTCAGAGATGATAGTTCCGAAAGTTATGGACATCACTGGACCCATGAGCGGTGATACCAGCATGGCTGCTACGATATTTGGTGCATTATTTTCCACTAATCCCAAGGCCGCTAATGAACTGCAAATTAAATTTTGTAGGCAATTTATAATGTTTGTATTGCCTTAATTACAAAATCCTCAGATACTTACTCAGCTGTTACGATTAACAGTAGATAATCGAATGATAATGAGCCGCCAGCTCTTACCCCATCAACCACCTGTTTGACCGTTAGCTTAGATTTTATCGATTCCACAAAACTGTTCCACTTGGTGAGCTCCTCGGCATCCTCGCTGCCAAACGTCGGTTTATAATCGATTAATTTTACACGGTTTAAGGATTTTGAGTAATGAATTAAAATTTCGATAAAGTTTAATGAGGGGGATGAATTTGCCGCGATGAAACTGTTAGTATTTTCTGAATTTATATATTTGCAACGATGCTATCAATGGAGATGACGTACGAGGGAAATGTGCAAGCCTATTTCCAGTAAATCTATTTAAGCTTAATTAGCCAGATTATGAGCATCAGGTATTACCATAAGAAATGCTTTTAGCAGCCAAAGAATAGGGTTTGTTTCATAAAGTCTGTGCATGTGACCACAACTCGTATGGTGGAATGGGCATTTCTCGAGGGTAAAAATTTGTTATGTTTGTGCTCTAAAAACAAAAAGCTTCAAAAACTTAGTTGCAGTCGTTCTCGAAATATCCTATTCAGTGCCTGAATTTCTAGGCTTTTACGTTTAAATAATAAATGTTCTGAAAAATAATATCAATACCTTATAATACCTTGACATTCCAAGTATGATTTGGTGATATTTTCAAACCAAAAAACCAAAAAAGACCCCAAAGAAATTTATGTTTAGAATAAAAATATATAAACCAGTCACACCAATGATGGCAGAACACATTATCTGTCACTGCGAGGCTCTAGACTAGCACAGGCAGCCCCTAAGGATATTTTGGCCCAATTTGCGGGCTCATAAGATGACGGAAAATCAGAAGATGGTAAGATGTTCTACATCCAACAGAGTTGGATCAATTTATTGAGCGGCACGACCACCATGCTATGGTTCCCGGGTTCGAGACCAGGTTTCCCCGTGGGTTTTTAAAAATTAAATAAAAAAATCCACGCCATCTCTGGGCTGTTGTTTAGCTCGCATCAATGCAAAAACAAGACATTCAAAGTTTCCTCACTCCCCTTAGCCTAATTCCCTTTCGGCAAACGCATGCTAACGTATGAAAGCGTTGTCCCCTAGGCTTTGACCACATCTTAAAAAAAAACACACATTCGTATTGTCCTGGAGGGTATACCGATGGGAGCGACATGAAGTTCTTGTATCGCGCGATGTTATATGTTAACAAGGAATGACAGTGGCGATGTCATTAGCACATTGGCCATGCAAATAGAGATAAAAGAGTAAGAGACAACCGAGCTTCCGTCGATGTTTCAGAGAGTCAAAGTCGCATTTTCGCTTCAGACGGGCCATCGTGAAAATGCATCTGTATTTCTATGGGATCTGCCCTTCCTATGAATAATATCAAAATCATAGGTTTGAAGTGTTTTCGGTCATATTGCCACTTATCCTTCAGTGATCATCAGTGAATCATCGTTATAGTTGTCTCTGGAAAATACTTGTCTTTGCTCAGGGACCTCACTCAGAATGCCCTAACTAAGCTATCTAAATGGGCGATCAGGTGCGAGCTCAGAGAGCCTCAATCTGTATTAGCGGAGGATTGCTGACGACACCCATTGCGGCTCTGTAAATACTTCTTCATCTACCTATCTTAGATTAGATAGGCGAGGAAATGGCAGAATGCGCTGCCATTACACTCGCATCCACCTCATAGTGGTCAAACCCTCGAGTTGGGCACTCTGAAATTTTGAGTTTCCTATCGCTCTCGTTAGGAAACCTTGATTATCCCAGCCAGGCAAGACTTCAAATGTGCTGCACTACCTTTTGCTAAATCCGCACCAATTTACACGGAGACGACGCTTCGAAGCTGCATAGCAAGCTGGGTGGCGGGGTTTTCTCAGAAAAATTTGAAGATTGATCTAACCTTTTGTCTTCCGGATCATTGCAGAAACATCATACAGGAAAAGGATATTTGTATCCTAATGGACAGTCAAGCGTCGGCGTTAGCCATATTATCTGTCTCATCGACATCAAAACCTGTGATTAGTTGTCATTCTTATCTAAATGCGTTTGCAGAGCAGTACCATATAGACCTGTACTGGGTTCTGGGGCACAGTGAACATTCCTGGAAGCTATGTATCGGGCGAGGTTTTGGGGCGGTTTCTTGCGCACTACAAGCTTTGGCTTAATTCCTGAGCGACCAACCAGGTGAACCTTAGGCAAATGTCACTACGTTGTACAGGACCAGGCGGATCTGGCCTAGGTGGATATTACGGAGTTGTGTGGAATCTTTCAACTCTGGCATCAAAAAGAGGCTAAATGTGTCCTTTTGTGGACGGCCCTACCTACCCATCCAATATAAATTTATCGCCTACGTTTGGATAAGTTAGCAAAGGTGCATTCCAAAGCGCCCGCTTCAGTGCTTTAAAGCTGTTTTCTGCCTGTTCGGCCAACACAACCGGAGAACCCCAACTACCTCACACTAAAAAGAGTGTAACGTGCACTGTATAGGGTGGCATAAGCTACGTGATGAAAACGTAATCAAGTCGTGCAATGCGCTTGTACCAGATTTCGTAAATCACAAAAACCTCACATACCACCCTACAAATTCTTTATTGTAAACTTTCTTTATGAGACTGAAGAGCTTGTCCTGGGGCTGCTTCACGGTGTGGGTGCGACGGTCATCACAATTACCAATCAACACCTCAATTGTGTCTTTATATGCCGACTTAAAAGATATTTAAATTTTTAAATTTCCTATCCACGTTAAGGTAGAAATCTTCAACGAATAGTAACCAACAACCGTGATTGTCTCTAATCTTTTTCTACGTAACCAAATTAGAGCTAAAGAAAGTCAATCTGCCAGAATTTACTGCAATTATTCCAACAGATGCTCTTCGTGCTATTAATGTAATTAACATTTGCCAAAAGCTGGACACTTAATTTGCTCAGAAACATTTTCCACATACGACAAAAGCAATCAACATAAAATTTTCTACCTCGAGAAATTTAAAGCAACCTTAATGTGCAGGCTAATTAGCAGATGCTGAAGAGCACCACAAAATTTAACTAGCAGCACTATGAGCACTAGGAAGCCATAGGAGCGGTTAAACCAACAATAAGCTTGAAGATGAAGCTCTATTCTGTTCTGGTCGGTTGAGTGTTCTGGAACAGATAGACACACAAGCAGTGCAGTGCTAAATATACACCCAGAACCGTTTATCACACGTGATCTTGTACACATTGAATTAAGTAGCTACTCGTAAGTCATGGCCGTAGTACGTTGAAGACAACAATGGCAACAGCAACAATTTCTTAGACAAAAGCCAACCCAAATATCTGGGAACAATAAGGCTAATTCTGCTTTTGTGTCGACCTCTTGCCAAAGGCCATATTCTCACCTGTCCTCCTCTTTGAATGCAGCATCGGTAATGGCATCATAACTAACACTGCATGGCAGAACACTGCAAATAGAAGAAAAAGTTTTCGTACAATTTTCGCTAGGATACGGCATTTCGGGACAAAAAACAACTTTTACGGTTCACATTTTATCTAAGGAAATTTGAGACCAGGACACGTACAGGGTGTACAAAAAAAAATTCGCAAGGCAGGTGAAAGCTGCATTTCAATACTAAACCTTGGGTGTGCAGAGCATTCTCTAATCCAAAGCATTAACAGAGTTGTATACATGAAGCTCAGCGTCCCAGTGCACAGTGTGTTTTTAGGTTCGCGGAACACCCTTATCATGTACGTATCACCCTGTTTTAATCGTTTTAGGATAACTTAGATTGTAACCTCACCTGACACTGGAATTTAATTTTGTTCCAATTCCCAATTCTGTCAAACAATGAAGTGTCGTTTCACATGGTTCGCCTGATTGAAGAGGGAACACGACATGATAGTAGTTGCCTTTTTTGTCACTTGACCATGTTACATGCTCGATTTCCAGCTTAGCCAGCAATTCCTGGAGGACCTGGAATGAGGAAATGCAAATTAATTTTCAGGGTTGTTCGATGGGGTGCATTTTTTTTTTGCACGATGTTTGATTTATCTAAAACATATTTGAATTTGTAATATCCACATGTCAATTGAAGAGAAGAATTTTGTTAAAGTTTCCGCCTGGGTTAGTGGTAATAAAACAGCTGTGAGGAGATAGATCTAATTTATGCACTAAAGTTCTTGCTCTCTTTTTGGAGCTATAAAATTTCCGCTAAATTTAATTTATTTTCCAGAAGATTAACGTTTTGCGTCAGAAGCTCTTTATCATTCCGATGATTAGATCAGTTTTCCTAATTAGCATTCGAGTGCACAGCTTCAAACCGAAATTGGCAATGAGCGAGTATTTTCTATTTATCCTTTTTAGCGCTTCCGCAAGGAAACTAAAAATTTGCATAGAAAGTAGTATTTTTGCCTCTTTGCTAGTTTCCTTCTATTACTTCCTCCTACGTAAAATGAGATAACTTCAACTTAACAGTGTTTTGACATTTCACGGCAGTAACATTTTCACAAGCTTTCAGCGCTCTCCTAACCACACAACTAAATTGTCTAGAAAGATGCGAAACGAAAAAGCGTTTCGTTGGTGGATACAAGATGAGAAATTTTATCTCATCTCCGGGAGTCGGGAGTCTCAATGAGGAATCGTGACACTCCTTTAATGAGTGGTATACCAATTCGTCTTGCCTAACAACGTTTCAGGCACGTCTTCTTCATTGCGAATTCAAGATAAATTTTCGTCTCTGTTTACATAATTACGTTAACAAAGTAGGAGAAAAACAAACGAAGAAAATATTTTTAAGGCAGTAGCACGTTAAGACACAAATCGTCTAACTCTCCTTCTTAATGGAGTGTGAAAAAGAATCATCGGGAAATCATCGTCCTTTTTTCAGTCAGATAATCACCTGCGGAGGGTGTTAGCTGTGGGGCGGCCAGATGAACAAGAGTTTTACCCACTAAATGGGAAATATTTTTTTTTCCAACGAGACCAAGATAAGAAATTTCAACGCATTACCATCGAAATGAGAGATTCTTAAAGTGATGTATGAAACTTACCTTCTCCAATGGAACTATCATGCCAAAATTGTCCTTTTGACCGCCATCACCACCTCGGGGACGTGCCTTCGACCTTCCATCGCTCATTCTGTGTACTCCGCCCCTACCGCGACGCTGCTTTGGTGCATTCTTGTCACGTAATTCGACCTCAAGACGAAGGATCGCATTGTTGTCGGGAAGATTGATGTTTAGGTTGTTACCACTATGACTTTGGACACCAGTGACACCACTGGGCGGAACAGCAGGTGTCGGAACTTCATTGTTATCCCATCGGTAACCTAGTTTCAAAAAAAAAAAAAATAAAATAAAAGAATCGACGGTTTTTTTCTTAAGTTCGAATTGGGCTCGTTTCCATTTGTTTTCTTTATGCAGTTCAATTTAAAGTTTCAGCAAAAGTTGGTGAACCTTTTTCAAGTACTTCAAAAAGCAGCGAATACTCTCTTGTTATATAACTCGATTGGTTTACTTTTTGTGGAAAATCTAATTGTTAAAAATACAAAATACTGCATCTATGTAGTAAAACTCAGCTAAATTAGGCTCCACAGGGCAACAACAGAATTGCTAACATGCAAGAGTAGTTGGAAAAATTTAATAGACCACATATACCAAAATTCAAGTCTCTACGTGCTTCACATGTATTATGAAGTTTGCTCTCCAGGTTTAGGTAGTTGAGCTTCTTTTTTTGTCCTTTTTCGAAGGACGTTTTTGTTTGTAGGAGAGTTCTTTCTATTACGATGGTAAATAAATTTTCAACTAATGGAAAGTTATATTTGTACGAGGATAGTGTGAAGCAAGATATTATTGTCTCTTATGACGTAGCCAAAGCCCTATGATGTTTTAGCATGACTATGGCTGAAGGGCAATTTGGGTAAGAGGAATGAGGGAAATTGAATGTCTTGTTTTTGCATTGCTGCAAGCTAGACAACAGCGCAGAGACAAATTGGATTTTTAATTTATTGCAATTGCAAATTAAAAACTTACAAGGAGTAAGTAAGTCTCGAATCTGAATTGATGACGTGGTGATTGTGCCACTCTATTGATCCAATTCAGTTTTCTTATATGAATTTTTGCCATTATCCCCATAAATCTAACTCTCTGGTTAAACTTAAACTCAACACAGTGTTAGACTGTACGCCAATTTGTTCTGGGTTGATGTGAAAAGTAAAACAACAAAATTTACGTATCGACTGATAGATAACTTTCGCAAGCTCGTATCTAGATTTTGTAGTATTTCCGGGTTTTCAGCTTCAACGCTTTATTCTGGCAACCCCGAACCATTAATGTTTCCAAAGATACTGCGAAAACTCATCAGTGAGATTACATTCTACTACGCTAATGCAACTGGCCGTTGATGTATAATAAGACGACTTGCCTCTACACTGGCTCTACATTTTCGTCTTTCCACGTGGTCTGTCTGACTATAACTTGGCTTTGTTAGCTCTTTGATCCGGAATACATCGTCGTTCGAAGTGACTGAGTTCTGTCTTCAGTAAACGCCCTTGTTGGGGGGGTCCCGTGCTCTGTATACGATGTGGTCAAAGCCTAAGGGATAACCCTTTGATGCGACTGCCAATTATTAGCTGGGTATCATCGAATGTTGCCAGGCTGATTCCCTACTATTCTTCGACAGCCTTTCTTCTTCCGGGCTGGTACGGTGTTCCAATATCGCTAATAATTTTGGTAGATTCACACTGGCCCATGCGCTACCGTGGTTGGGCGTTTCCCGGTTCCTTTAGTTTCTGAGACGCCTCATAATTCTCCTCTTCAGATTGCTTTGATCTTCGGTCGAGTACCTACCTGCAGCATCTCCGATTCACAGTGACTTCTCTTTTAATTTTAAAAGGGTTAATTTTTCTGTTTTGAATAATTTTATACTGAATTCTAAGTTATCTAATGTTTTTGACGAGCGGGACGTTGATGTGGAGCGACTCGGATTTTTAAATCCACTCACATTTACGTGATCAAGTCTGAAATTCAAGCCTCTTGCAACAATTATATTATACGCGGGGACCTTAACCAGTTTTGAAGATTTGTTAACCCTAAGCGTAGTACCGACGGCTACCCTACTTTACTGAAGCTAGGTGATACCGAGAGTAGTGATCCCTTGACGATTACGAACCTTTTTAGCGACTCTTTTAAGACCGCTTTTCTTTATGATAACTAAGGATTTTAGTTACTTTACATTATTTCCTCTTTCTTCACTGGAAATGAAAGATCTGATATTTGATGACGACACAATCGCGAAACATATTAATAGTTTTGCAGATACTTTCTCCTGCGGTCCGAATAGGATTCCTGTTTCCCTTCTTAACAACTGCTCTTCTTCTCTAGTTTCTGTTCTTTGTTATTTATTTAATTTATCAATTTCTTATGGTGTCTTTCCAAAATCTTTTTATTCATCTTCACAAAAAAGGTAACAGTTGTGATATTTTTAACGACAGACTGTATCATTACAGATTTCAGCAAGGCATTCAACAGTATAAACCACCAAATGTCCATCCTTGTTTCTAGACTGGGTTCGTTCTAACTAATTAAACCGTACTCAACCTGTGTCTTGCCCTGGATCCTTATCCAAGTTTATTTTCAATTTATCTGGTGTACCTCAAGGAAGTCATCTGGGCTTGATTTTATTTATTATTCACATCAATTATGTATGAAATATTCCAAAATTCTTTGTTATTCTGACGATGCCAAAACTTGTCGTGTTGTTTCTTCTATACGCGATTGTGAAATTTTAATCTCTGACTTAGACGCCTTCTACAATTGGTGTTGTATTAACTATTTCACCCTTAATGTTAGTAAATGCACTACTATGTCGTTTACTCGTAAAAAATCTTCTTCCGTTTTGCAACACCATGAATGGTTGTGTACTGCTTAAAATTAATTAGACCAAGGACTTAGGGGTCTGGTTGAACTGCCGTCTTACATTTAACTACCATATTAATGAGATAGTAAGTAAGGAAAATTCAACACTATTAAAAGATAGATTAATTAATTTGTCGTCTCCTTTATTGCACCTTTGTTAGGCCAATTCTGGAGTATGCTTTTTGAGTGTTGTCACCATTTTATCATGACTATACCGACTGAGGCAGTCCATCACCGCTTTGTTCATTTTACACTTCACAGGCTTCCTTGAAGTAACCCTCTCAGTTTGCCTCCGTACTTAGATAGGTTCAATCTTATAAAAATTCGAATCTCTTGAATCTAGGCGTAACATCTCTATAACTGTTTTCGCTTTTGAGTGTCTTCATTGACTCTCCTGTCTTGCTGTCTTCTTTTAATATATCCATTCCGAATCGCTCCTTAAGAAATCTAGACTTTCTCAAAATTCCGCAACATCGCACATATTACGGTTTACACGAGCCTATCACGTCAGTGTCTCGGGCTTTTAATTCTAATTTTGACAACATTGATTTCAATCTTTCGAAAAATTGCGTTAAGGCTAACATTTAAACTTTTTTGACACTTCTTTAATTGTTTTGTAAAATTTTTTATTTTATATTAATTGTTTTGTTACGTTTTTTTACGTTTAGCAAGTAAGTAGAAGACGGAGTTGAATCAGTTGAACCCCGGGTTTAAGACCAGGTCTCCCCGTGGGTTTTTAAAATTGAATCAAAATATCCACTCCGTTTCTGGGCTGTTACCTAGCCTGCAGCAGTTGCAAAAAAATACATTCAAGTTTACTCTCTCTCCTTACATTAATTTCCCTTCCGGCCAAAGCCATGCTAACACATCAATGGGTTGTCCCCTTTTTTTTATTAGGTACTTTAGCCACATCGTAATAAAAAAAGTCTGTTTATGAATCTTAAATAAATAAAAAGCATAAATAACAGGCTGAGAGTACAAATGACCTATCTACAAGATACGAGGAGAAGTCCCTTAGAAAATGTTGCGCGCAAAAGCGCACCGCGTGAGATTCCGGGCAAAAACGACTTAACTACTTAACTTTTTATTACTTTTTTAGTTAAGCAATTTTTCTCTGATCTGTTTTTGGCCGGAAACCCACTCGTTTCCTTTTGCGCGGAGCATTTTCTAAGCCACTTTTGCTCGGACCTTGTAGATAGGTAATTTTTACTTTCAGCCTGCCAAATAAGAAATATTTTATACCATCTGCACACGCATTCACATATTTTGACAGAAAGTAAAAGTATTTTCTCATAAAATGACATAAAAAGTACTTTCGCAAGAAAACACGCACCCTTACATAATAACTCACTGCTGTCATTAATAAAACTTCCTGTAAGAAGCACTCTACTCTTGTTCTTAAGAAATTCATTAGCGAATTACATCACCGACGAGTCATTAAAAAGTCTTTTATTACCAAGGCATAGAATAGATTTCTAAATAAAACTCGAAGCTTTGCTAACCATAATGAAAAATGTTCTAACAACAGCAACTCATTACCTTAAAAATTCCACAACTCATTAAATTCATGTTTAACTTTTAATGACGAAATCTTAATTTAAACAAATTATTTCCTAGAAATTCCCGAAGAATGTCACAACTTGTCGTAATTTATTAAATTTGCTAAACTTCATCGACCAACTCTCGTAAGACTCTTTATCCTAAACCAGTAGTCCTATCACAAAGCCCCGAAGGGTTGCCACACTAGAAAATTTTGATTCCTTTGAAAGTTTAAAACCTTTTTTGCCTTTCTATAGCTTTACTGGTCTACAACAAGTTAACTTTCTCAGCGATTAATTTTGGTTAGATCCACAATTTACATTTTCTCAAATCCACCGTCTTGGGATCAGTTTTAATAACAAATTCCATTATTAAGGGATCCTTTTGAAACTTCACTAACATTCACACTGAAATCCGTTCTAAATATCATTAAACTTTCACGGAAGCATTCTGAAATGAATTTAACATTTAATTCCTGTACTACTCGGGCAGGATGCAGAATCTGAAAGCTCAAAATCTGGACGAACGTAAAAACTAAGAGGCGAATCCCCCCAGACTTGGCTAGGAAAGTCAAAGATGTACTCAATTAATTATGCACAAACATACCATGGATAAGTTCACGTTCAAAGTTTACCGTGGGCACCACTATCAAAAACACAACTCCTGGCATAGTATGCAAACAATCACCTGAACCTGGTCACTTCAAATGAACAGGCCACACCGGACCATTGTGGAAACCCGAAAATATTCAACCCGGAAAATAAACTTTTAAGTTGCCCTCGACGATTGTGGGTGCTTGCTTTAGGTCCGTTGCAACCGGCGATTTCGAACTGGTCCCCCCCCCCCACAGAGAGCTGTGTAGTCTTAACAACGTCTTCATTATACCAGAGCTCTTGATCTTGTTACACTGATAAACTAATTACTTGCTAATTAGATGGGGAACTCTGTCTTTGGGCTACTAAAACACTTTGTTGTTCGTCTTCTTTTTGCTGCTTGGTGCTTCTTGGTCTTGTTCACTTTTGTTAACACGTCCGTATCCCACTGTAACCCTCCAGGGTCGTCGACAATCGTTGACAACAAGTTCACAGAAATGCGGTCGTCTCAGTGCAAAATAGAAGCTAATCCAATCGCTCGGGTACGTCAATCCAGGCGTACCTACATCTTAGAAGAAGATTAAAATGCGAGACCATTCGACGAGGGTTCTGAAGGTGGAAAAGCGTCTTGATTAGCGCTGATGATTAGCAACGAAATCACTTAGACCGGGTCGCTAAGTATCTCATTTCTCGCACTGAAGTGTAATTTAGATCATCTGGCGAACGATGGTGACGGAATACGGAAATACAATGAACTGCGAATAAATTATTCATGCGGCAAGTTATTAGCTTGCGGCTAAAGACAAAAGGAGTGCACAGGCAATTTACAGCTCGTGAAATTTTGATATAATTAGACAATTTGGCAAGATGGTCAGAGAGTTGCTCTATTCCCAATAGACTATCAAAAAAGTATCTATCGAACTGAATTCACTTTCACCTTCCCTTTCATTACAAAATCTAATAAATCTCAAAAGCAAATCTCATTAGATACACGACAACTTAACCAATTTTTTCGCTTAAAGATGCCTATTTGATGGCAAGCAAAATACCATCCCTTCTACACAAATCGACTGTAATTTTTCGTCCCCCGAAAAGGACAAGAAAACACGAAAAGGCCTTTAGTATGAAGATGAACCCAAAGCCCTGTTTAGAAGGGCCGTAAATATAGAGTCAAGGCTTAATAAGATAAAATCCTCACGTACAGAGGAAATGAGTTAACCAACGGCGTGTCAGAATGTTTTCACTCCGGCCATATTCATAAAGTGAAATGACCATCAAGTGAGGCCAGAAAATGGTTCTCGTTTATGCGATGGAAATGATTTTAAAGCAGAAAATTTATGGCACCCGTAATTATAAAAGGAAGCCGGGAATTCGCTTTTAACTCTCGAAATGAGGCATTTAATTAAGGCGAGTGGTAGGTGAACCTTTTATATACATTTTAGTTTATCAAATCATTTATGAGTTTTTGAAGTTAGAAATTTGTGGGATGATTAAGGGGAGAACCACTAGAACATCTTTTTGAAAGGTTTCTTTTATCTGTTCAAAGTATCTGAAAGCTTTTCACTGTTTTATTACGAGTTCTATGGATTACCACTAGAGATACTGAACCTCTAAGCAAAGATAACTTTAAGGGTTAGACTGGTGTGACCGACCGAAAAAAAATAGGCAGCCTAGATGGTCGGAGTAGTACAAAAGTTGCAAACTTTCGATTCGATGTTGCCGTCCCATGAAGAGACTTTAACTAGCTATTAATTTGCGATCTTCCAGAGATTATGACTGTTTGCTTCCTTTATTTGTTGCTAATCCTGGAACTATTGCTTCATTTGTCGACACACGATGGGGCTCAATTCTCCGGTATTTCTAATGATGCCCTGATGCAACAGGACGCTAACCAAACTTAGAGCTTACTTCTTGATCTTTAATAAGATCAAGTGCTCAGGAGCCTGGAATTAGCAAAAGGATGCCCTGACAGAATACACAAAGGAACTAAAGAAGTCTAACTTCCGTGGGGGGGATCGATGATCTATCAATATTAAGAGCACACCTCCAAAAAGTTCTCTTAAGAGACCATCAAATAGCATTAGCCGCCTCAGGAAGGCAAACAGTTTCTATATAATCTACTCAGAGTAAATACTAAAACTGCTCTTGAAAATAGATTTTCCTGAAACATCAGAAATCGAAAAACACAGAGGGACTCAGTCAATCCACTCAACACGCACATCCATTAACTCCTCTAAAGGTTATAAATCTCTCACGACGACATGTTTCCAGCTCTTTTGCAGCAAGCAATAGATGATCTATTGCCAATCCTTATCAACATCATCAGGATCAGTTAGCTATATAATGATATTAATGATAAAAGTACTGCTTTCTGCGCATTTCTTGATATTGAACCACAACATTACGGCCAGACTGAAGGATAAATCGGAAGCAGAGGATGCTCCCAGGGTGGAGTTCTTTTCTCTCTACTATGTAAAGACTGATTGATGTCGGCTACATATGCCAAGGTTTAGACTTGGTAATTAGCACAGATCTAACTATATATTAATTAAGTCACAAATAAGGCTACGACTGCGTTTTGGTCTAGTCGAAGTTCACGTAAACTTGGGAACTGAGAAGCCTAAAATGGACCTACGGGTATATCAGCTATGCGGATCTCGTATCTTTCTGGCTCCTTTAACCCCTTGTCGGGCATAGGACGTCTACTATACCAACTCTCCATCTGGTCGGGTTCTGCGCCAACACTTTAGTGTCTTATCAATGAGGAAGGCAAAGAACAACTCAGAGATCGAATGAGCTCAGTGTTAATTTAAGGCGTACAGATAACAACTAACTACAATGATTTCATGACGAGAAAATGGAGAGATGTAGTTACAAATACATACACAACTGTTGCTACGATTTGTTGATCTGGGTTCCTTTCTTCTCTACGGATCTCTCATTGTGTTGCGCGGTCGCCCAATTCGGGTTCTAATTTAAAGTGTGACTTAGCCATTGCCACTTTCGCCTGCAAACACTGGTGTCTATCCCGTCTTGGCCTGTAAGTCTGTGTAGGTCTTGGTCGGTAATGACCTCCGGCCGGATATTAAAGATGTGCCAGATATATGGAATGTATAGGCAACTTGAGCCTTATTGAGGCGAGCCTGTACATCAGCTTCAGCTCCACTTGTTCTATTTCAAAAATTAAGAAAGGGATCGGCCTTGTCGACTGTTGAAATCTATTCCCTGCATAGAAAACTACTAGAACAAGTTTTCTAAACAACGTACTGAATTGAAACTGCTGAACCCAAGCCTTTCGTAAGCTTCATCAAATGCAATGGGTTTCAAGTGTATACTAGGCGAGGTGAATAGCACAGAAATACTAAACTCATTATAACATTTTAACGTTAGTGTTCTATTGCACATCATTTATAATTTTACTCAGGCGTTCATCAGAAACTTAACGATTCGCAGCCCAAGTATATTCTTTTTCTGTCAACATTAGTCTGGGAAGAAATGTATTTCGTTGATTTATTCGCAGCTTCGTCTTGTTGCATCTTGAATGGGTACTTTCTCAGAAACTACTGTACTTAATAGTTTGTTTTCACTTAAGTCACAAAAACGGGAGAGATAGTAAAGTCACAGAAAACTTTGTCTGCTATTGTGCCAATAAACTAAGTTAAAAGTTTCATAAAAATAAACGAAAATCCTAAATAAACTTTAAAGATGTCTCGTAAAATTTTCGACAAAAATTCAAACCGTAAATAGACACTGAAAGCCTTTCAATTCGTGAGACAAATTCTGACCTAGTTTCTACTAGAGTTCCCTCCACCCACGTCCCTTTCAGATACTTTGTATCCTTCGACTCTTGTCTTAATCTTATCCGTGAGCAAATACAAACGTTGTTTATATCGCCAGCAATAAAAGGCACACGACGGTCCATCCTAGCTGCGATAACTAAGTACAAATAAACACTGAAAGTCGATGAATGGACTCCCATTTGTTCCAGGCAACCGCTCTATTTACCTGAAACTTTCCGAAATAGAAGAGATTTTGCTTACGGCTACGGCTTTAATTTAGTATCCATCGTAAATCCCGAACGACTCAAGATAAAATCAAGCAAATCTCAAAGTAGTCGTTTCTTAACGAGGAAAAATAAAGGAGCTTTCTCCACCTTCCCGGATTTCTTGGAATAAAAAAGTAGAGAAGGCAAATCGTTGCCATTCATCAAACTTTGGGATTGGACAGCGTACAGCAGGATATTTGCACTTATCTCTATGTCTTACGGTTTTACGTAATTTTTCCTTCAGATATGTTTGGGAAGGCCATCGATATATCCGTTTAAAGTGCAAGGATAAATGTCAGGACTGAGTTTCACCTCATTAATTTATAAACAAGCGACGGCCGTGACATTTGCAATGTCACAGCATATTATGCACCAAAAAAACATCTTTCGGTATATGAGATCAAATCCAATTTTCATGTACTATCCGTGACCCATTTACAGTTATTGACACCTCTAATTATCCACTATCAAAGGAGTAGGTACAATATTCTACAAAAGCTCCACAATAATAGTGTAGATGTTTTCCTGAGCATCCTTCCATCCCATTCCCCGGATTAAATCAGATATTCAAAAAGAAATTTCCTTAATACGCATTGATGTTACCAATAAGACCTCTTTGTATATCTTCATCCGAAAAGGATACACTCCTTAAGGGTTCAACGTATATTCATTGGAGTAAACTAAATTTCTTTGAACATCACGAGCAAAAATATTTCTCCCAGTCATATCGTTTCTCCTAAAAAGGATGTTCAACGATTTTTCTTCATCCTCATAGCTTTGCGAGAGTTTTGAAATATTGAAAAAGATCGGGATACTTTACTCCAGAGGATACCCTTTCAAAGGCGATAGATAGTGGAAACTGAGCTTGAAACTTTTAGTTTATGAAGGGTTAAATGAATAAGGTTCTTTCCTTACGGCACCATTCGTTCATAGTATACACTTGTGTGCATCCAAAGTCGCAGACAAATTTTTATTTTTATCAGATTCTTTCCATCATATCAACTATCCTCTTGCTTAGTTTAGTTCAGAGGATGTTAATCTGTTATCTTTTTCTTATTTTTCAGATGAGTCGAGTTTTAAGGAATTTCAACGTTACAAGGATCACTGATTTGGAATTGATAAGTAATGCGTAAGTAACTAGATCAATTTGCATTTGTAAGATATTTTTTAATTCATTTTTTGTTACTGAAAAGAGTGCACTTGACTTTATAATGAATATACGTTGCTGCAGTGAAAGCATTATAGCTGCTTGATGAAATAACTGGCTAAATTGCTTTTTAAGTTTAGTTCAGTAGCTTGGAGCTCGTTTTCTAAATAAATTATCTCTAGAGGTTGTTTCAGAATTCTTTTTTACGTCGTGAAAACATTAAGAATTATTTGTTTTTAAAATTTAAATTTCCTAATTTAGAACCATCTTTATTGAATATTTAATTTATTTGTTAAAACTTTAATTTCATATTCAAAAATTTTTACAATTTATAATGCCAGGTTTACACGAATGACACAAAGTCTCATTAGTTATGACTTAATATAATCTGATAATGACTTCCCATTAACATGATTCAGATTAGTGACAAATAAACACTGAAAGCTTTGTCACTACGTTTCATAATTTTATGACGATTTTTAATATTACAATGACAAGCGTAGTAATCGGAGTATTTACACGTCGGATTGTGACAAAATGAGGATTTTGTAATGACAGAAAAGACAACAGTTGGTTTCTTTTTTGCGTGAGAGGTGAAGTCTTCCAAAGACACCAGAAGACCGGATTGCCTCTGGTAGTGTGAGATTTTGACTCACAAAAACCAGCCCTCTAGGTATTAGCCAAATCAGAACACTTTATCCGGGTCCTTTTGCGTCCCTACCCATTGTGATCTCAGCAAGAGAGATCCTAGTTTACTTCGATTCCTGTGTGTCCTCGGACCCACGCCAGTGTCATCTTATTCGATGAGGCACAAGCGTTGAGTTTACGGATACACTCCAAAGCCAGTGCTGTATTGAACTCAGTACTGTTCATACACCTGATCACCGCCTGATTTTCGAGTGCTACCACTATCTCCGTACCCATCATCCGGCTCTCCAGCAGATAATCCAGTTCATAGAGCAGAGCCAACATCTCCGCCTAAAATATGAGATGTATGCCCAAAGACTTAGATGGGTGATCAAATTCAGATCCTCACTGAATATTTTTGCACATGCTCTCCCATCAATTTTGGATCCATCCGTGAAAATTGTAACGTAGGTTAGACAGTTTTCACTTATAAGCGTTTCGTAGTATCTATCAATTACCCATAATTTGCTTATACCAATTTCTAATTCCGGTATCTTATTTTTAACAAGTTCCAGTATTTTCCTATGCTCATGGTTATTACGACACCTGCACCAGTTTGCTCCTCGATCCATGCGGAGAGCTGCTGATGAATAAGTTCTCTATGTCTAATGGCAGCAAACCCAGAATCAACTCTAACGACAATGTCGGCATGGTTCGAAAGACCCCTGTTATCCCCACACACGCTAGCCTCTGAACCTTATTTAATTACCTCTTTACGGTGGTCTTTGAATCGCTTGGCCACCAGACCACCGAGGCATATGATATAATGGGTCTCGCCATCATAGCGTAGATTCCGTATGCGGCCCTTGGTGAGATGCCCCGACCATCGACCATACACCCTCCCACATTGATGTAAAATCATCTTCGCTCAGATTTTTTTCCAGGTGGGTTACTGAGTAAGTATGTGAGGTAGGTTGTGACAAAAGCGATGGTAAAGGTAAAATTATTGGTTTTGTATCAAAATGGCTAAGGGAAGACAAAGGATCAGTCGGTGCGTGGTGGACGGAGGTGGGCAGTAGTAAAAAATGAATTGTTTTGTATCGAAAATACAGAAACAACGTTGTCTTTGAGAGGTTGGATGATGTGTGATTGGTTGGCAGATGAGGGGTGGTAATAAAAAAACGAATGGTTTTGTATCGGAATGACAAAGATATTTTTTTAACACAACAATAGATCAAATATGCACTTTTAAAATAAAATTCATATTTCTAGCAAGCCACTTTACAAAATGAGAATTTTATTTCAACTTGTTAGTTTAAAAGTGCATATTTAATCTATAGTAGTAAATTTAAAAAATGTATAAGCAAAGAAAAAGTTTGTCTTTGCAGTTTACTGAACGTTAGGGCGAAAAGAAGTCTTACAATTTATGTAGTGAAAAAAATATTAGTTCTTATATTCTGGAGGTTTCACGGTATCACTCAGAGGACACGAACCCACCCATAATCCTCCCCCTCTTACCCATCAACTCAAAGTCAAATCTATCTTTGCCATTCCGATACGAAACAATTCATTTTTTCATTTCCACTCCTCGTCTGCCCAACAACCAAACTCTCAAAGTCAATGTTACTCTTGTCAATTCGATTCAAAACAATTTATTTTTCATTAACACGTCCAATCCGCACACCACCCACCTACTCAGCCACCACTGACCCCACTTATTCAACCTCTCAAAGTCAATGTTGTTCTTGTACCTTCGATACAACACAATTCATTTCTTCATACTACCCGTACTCCGCCTACCCCCCACTACCATTTTTCCCCTCAGCCCTTACCGTCACTTAGCCAACTCATCCCTTGCCTAACCTCAGCCATTGTACTACAAAACCCATCATTTTGGCGTCACCTATACTCCCAATTATGCAACCACTCAAAGTCAACGTTGCTACCATTCCCGCACGCAGCCCCAACCGCCACTTAACGACTGATCCTTTGCCTTACTTTAGCCATCCTAATAGAAAACCAATCATTTTTTCTTTACCACCCATTTTACTACAAACCAGCTCACATATTCACTAACCCACCTGGCCACAGAAGAAATCACCCTCAGCATTCTGATATACAGTGAATATTTTTAAATTTCTTCGCTTTAAAATTAAACACAACCGCACTTGTATCAATGACAATTTGTCATAAAAGAATGAACAAATTAATCTTTCTTTCACGGCTTTTCACTATTCAGTCATAATTTACAACACGCGATTACACGTCATTTACACGATGACAAAATTTAATGACAAAAATGTTTCGTTATTTTTTATGACCGAAATATTGACAGAAGAAGCGATCCTTTTTGACGGTAATGACAATTTATTTCATAAATTATGATGAATATGTCATAATGTTTGAAACAACAAAAACGTCATAATTCAAATTAAAAAAAGGAACCTTATTATTGTTGTATTGTTCAAGATGGTAGTCCAAATTGCAGTTTTTATAAAAGAAATAAACGTCCTATTAGCAATAACATCTAAACATAAATAAGACCTTATAATTTTATATTTATTAATTAGTTTTTTTCATTTCTTGGATGATGCAATTTTTTTAAAAATATAAATAAAACCGAAACGCACTACAATAATTTTCAAATAATTCTTCTTTCCCTTAATTAACAAAATATTAAAATTAAGGAAATTAACACTTAAAAATTAATTTAAATTAAAAATTACATAACTTTCCTACCAAAACTACTTTTGCACTTTTACCAATTTGCAGAATCCGTAAACTAATTCGAGAATCGAACCTCCGTAACATTAGAAAATATTTCGATAGTGCAAGAGAGCTAGCAGGAAAGCGAAGTCTTGACATGACGTGAAAAAAGTTTTCCAGCTCTTGGTGCAACTTGCAATTTAATTCTTTTTTTTTTATTGAAAATAAAAAGTTATATTAGTGATTAAAGCGCTGACAGATGTGTTGAAATATTTATTTTATTATTTTTAAATCGAATTTCTTACTTACACAAAAACTTATTTGACATTTCACTTAAAGTTCAATTTGAAGACTTTTAAGATTTTTGCGGCTGTCGTTGAGTGCAACTTGTTGATTTTAAGTTTTTCCTCTTAAAGTTTTGGGGCTTTTGGTGTTTTTGGTTTTGTTGTTGAATATCTTTGGTGAGTGTTATAATTTAATTTAAATTATTCTTTAAGGAAAATTGGAGTACAACTTGCGAGTGTTGCATTAAAGATGGACGAAATTTTGTAGCCAGCGTAAATAGCAGAAATGAGCTTATTAAAACTTTTCCTTTGAAATTCTTTGATATTTTATTAAGTTTTGCAGAAAAATATCTTCTACAATAATATTACATATTACAATACTATTACAGTGAAACCTCCCTTTAGCGGACACTGTTCGTTTCTAAAAAAATGTCCGCTATTAAGAGGTGTCCGCTTTTTGAGGCAAATTGATGCTTGGGACTGGAAAAGATGTCCGCTTTTAAGAGGTGTCCGCTTTTCGGAGGTGTCCGCAAAGGGAGGTTTTACTGTATCTATCGTATCGTGTATGTACTATTTTAAAACTTAGCCAAGAACCGCCGTTTATCAACTGGAGTAAATAAAAATCCTACCAAAAACATTTCATGTAAAGAAGGTTGCCAAAACTCACAAGTTCATACCGCTTTCACTGTTAATAAGTAATCCGATCTCATGTGGAGCCAAGCCCCTAACTCTACAACTCTTAACTCTATAAACCCTACATCTTGGTCAAAAAGTATGGCTTGGCAGTTTCGCGGCCATCGCACAGTCACTCCTATGGACTTATGGTAAGAAATTAAGTCACTGGTCTTTAATGTTGTGTCATGCATTAGATCCGTGAAACGGCCAAGCTATTCTTTGTCAGCAAGATGTAGGGTTTCTAGGGTTAGGGGTTGTAGAGTTAGGCCTTGTAGAGATATGGGCTTGGCTCCACATGAGATCTGATAACTTTTCAACAGTAAAAGCGGTATAAGCTTGTGAGTCTTGGCAACCTCTTTACATGAAATATTTTTGATGGGACTTCATTTCGAGTTTAAAGAAGAACCACCCCCCGGCGGCCCTTCGTTCTGGCGTTTATGTACTAATAACATCTAGCTTTGATAGCAAATTTCAGCTTTCGAGAACTTTTGGAAGTACCTCCCCAGAAGAAATTTTATATTCAGACCTGCATCCCCTTTATGGGGGGTTGGAGGGTGAAAGTTACATATTTCTTAATTTTCTCATTGTTTGCGTGCAGAACCTAGTCTGCATACCGAATTTCAGCTTTCTAGGGCTTTTGGAAGTTTGGAAATTAACTTATGAGAAATTGTTATATAATACAGAACCAGACCCCCCTTTTGGAGGGGTTGGAGGATGAAAGTTACAGATTTCTTAATATTTTCGTTGTTTGTGGCTTCAGGAACTACCCTAGAGGTTTTGATGACGGAGGTTTTGATGATCATGAGTGGCGAAATCGACGTATTTCAGGTATTAATAAAATCTAAGTATAAAAGCTGGACAAATTAAACTTAGTATGTTTCATTAGTCTGGTAATTACATGTTATTCTAAGAATTTGGGCTCTCTGGCATTATCCAGACCGAAGCTGTAAGGGTTCAAAAATACAGCGAAACGCTTCGAGAAAATATTAGGAAGATGTTCTGTTTCTCAGGTTGAATTTTGCACATGTGCAAAAATGAAGGATCTGGTAGATCTAGGTGTGAAACGAAAAATAATTGGGGGGGGGGGGGGGTTCTACCTCCCCCTATAGGGGTTTGAAATTTCCGATGGAAAAAACCAGTGTTATATTTTAATGTATATCTTCTAAAGTTTTAGTGCTAGACACGTTATTAATATCTCAGTTGGGTTTAAAATAGTGACTAACGTGTTCTCTTTCGATGGAAACTTGAAGCGCACAAAAATCTTTTACCATTCTCAAGTTACATCACCAAACGTACAGCTCATACCTGCCCTCCTAAGAAAAAATTTTACCTGCCTTCTAAATAACCCTAATTTGAATTGATTAGTATCTAGATCTGGTAGATAAACGCATACTGTAGGTCATAAAATAGTTATTTTGTAAGCATTCGCACGGCAAGATTCTAATAATTTGTACTTGGAATGGAAATCCTATTGTGTTACCTGTCAACTGAGATATTAATAATGTCTCTAGCAATAAAACTTTAGATGGTATTCGTTAAAATGTAAGATTGGTTTTTTTACTCTTAAAAAAATTATAAACCCGTATAACTGTGGGGGGGGGGGGGGGAAGGTGGATCTATCTCCTCTCATACAATTTTTTTCGTTTCTCACCAAGATCTACCAGAACCTTCAATTTTGCAAGCTGAAGTGGCTTGCGACGGGATTTGCGGAGGATTGTTTCATGCAACCTGTTTAAATTATGCTTTTAGGTCACTTACAGCAGAACTATAGAACTTTCGACTTGCGCTGATTCCACGGATATTTCGCGGCTCGTTAAGGGTATCACCGCTTCACTTTCATCGGACTTGTCTTTGATTGCTGAAAAATCGGCATTATTTCTTCAAATTAGGCCGGATTGTAATTGTTCACGGAGCATTTAAATAGTGTCAATATAAAGATTGATATACTTCTCGCAACCATTGAGATTTTAAATAGCGGCTCATGTACACTACTTGAGAAGTCTCATGAGCTTTCCTATAAATTTTCAAGAATGTCTGCCTTGTTTGACTACCTCGTTGCCTGTAACTTGTCGTCACCTTCCTCCAACGCCACAGCAGCACCTGTTTTTCAAGTCACTAAAGATATCCGACGCAATATTAAGCTCGTTAAGGGCGACCTAGGATCCTGATCAGAGGCTTGTTAACAGAAACTCTGAGCTTATCACCACTGATATAAAGAGTTTGGTATCGCGTCGTGCTGATTGCCCTATCTTGCCTCCTCCTTCTGAGACTTTGGATGGCTCGGACTCTTTGCCAGCGGCCGTCTCTCCGAATGAGCCCAATCTTTCTCATACAGCGCAGTATCGATCTCGACCTAATGGCAAGCGCGGCAATCGTGTGAAGGGGCGTGCTCCTCTAACTACACCGTCAACTAACAGCGTAGACAGCTCACCTTATGTGCCTTAATAGCTGTGTTAGAACACATCAAGAACTTAAAAAATAAGGCATGGAAGAGATTTTGTTCCTCTCGGAGCGACGCTGATTACTTATCTTACACCGATTTACGCAATCAATTTATATTTTGTCTAGATATCTCTTACACTGATTATTTGGATATAATTAAGTCTGTGCAGTGAGCCCAGGCGGTTCTGGAGATTTGTGAACTCGAAACATAATTGTGACGGATATCCCTATACGTTGAACCTGGAAGATTGTAAGAGTGCCGATCTGCTGGTTGTTTAAAATCTTTTCGGACGCTTTTTCAAAACTGCTTTTCTTTACAATGGCTATAATATAAGTGATAAGAATTTTACTCCCTTGACGAAGCTTCTACCGACTTCGCTTTACCTGAAGGATCTTGTATTTGAAGGCTACCATCTTAAAATACATCTCGAATTTGACTTATAGCTTGTCGAGCAGGCCAGATAGTATCCTAGCCTCCTTTTTAAAAGCATCGTATCTATCCGGTCGTACACAGCGTGTTCTATTTAGTGAGGTAATTTCAAATGAAATACTTACACTAGTCAGATGTTGGTCTAATCATGGGTCTTTTGTTATATCTACGTGGGCTGTTACCTTTCTTTTCCTTTGGGTTCTTACAGACAATGAATTAAGTGTATATCCCAATATCTGGCATTTCACGCTGTAATTTCTCCTGGTAGCATCTGCGCAACATAGCAGTTTAGATTATTGCACTACTTTTCCCAAGTTATACTTAGGCTAACATACAGGCTTTCTGTTAGATATTGTGTATTCTAGATTTATAGATATTCCTGCAATAACGTACGACATGAGTCCTTTACAAGTTTCTGAATTTTTGCATGATTATTGCTGACACCAATGCCTTAACTTTAAAACTAATGTAGCTGCAATCCGACAGTGAGTGTCTATTTAGTACTATCTGGTTTCTCTGTTACTTATGTTACTTATTATATTGTAGAATATTTAGGCAAAGACTCACTACTTTCGTTGACATATCTGCAACTTTTATCATAAGGTGAGCCTCAACTTTACCTTCGAATTCGGTGAGAGTTCCCAAACCAAACTTTTTTTTCCCACTTTCAGTGTATTTACACTTGAGTCCTCCGGGTGATACTTCTTGGATATCTGCAGTTTACTCCTGCATCATTTTCCAGCATTTTGGGTCGAGCAGGTCTTCTGCTGGGTCATTAATTTAGAGGACGACTTTTCTACCTTCAGAGAAGATTTGGAGTACATTTTGGTTATAAGTTCTGCAAGAGTTGTAATTACTAAGCCTAGCGTGGTAGAAATGGTAACATTTTCTTTGGACTTGGAATCTCATAATTGAGGCAGAAGTTTATATGCTCAGCGGATGTCAGGTTGGCCGGAATGCAGCGTAGCAGCAATAACAGAGATCGCAACCGTCATTGCAATGCCATGATTATTTCTTAGATCGGCATAGTGCATCAGAAATATCTAATTAAGAAAACTGGCCACTAGTTACCGCAAAGTTGCTAATGACCTGTAATTCCAGTCACGAAGCCGCTGGTAGAGTAAGAGATTACCTGCATTATTTGTCATTTAATCGCGAGTGAAGTTTTTCTCCCGCCTTATGTGGATATGCGAACTAGAGAGATTATTCGTGTTGTAACTAATCATATAGTCTCATATAGTTCTGACTCCTCCAAATCTTGTTTGCTGAGATGAATTCTATCTACCCAACGCCTGTACTGCATATGTTACATATCATATCCTGCGCTGCAACTCTTCCTTTCTCTCCTGTAATCTGAAAAATTTAAATTCAGTACAGTCGAAATCTTTCTCTTTACCATACTATATGTACATGTAGTATTTAATCCTTAGGTTGCTTAAATATTAACAGTACACAAAGAAATTTGTTGACCGACCTTTTTCCCAAAATGTTTGAAAATTCAAACTCTCCAACTTTTCAACAGTGCAATACAGAAGTAATGTCTTAAAATTTTTCGTTTAATTTTTAATTAATAGAAATATTAATGGAGTTCTCGGCCTGTCTAAACATTTACCTCTGGTTTAATTGCAGATCAAATAGACTAGATATAACATTTCACTTCTTCGGTATAAAGGGCGACTCAAACAGGATACGTGAAGCCATTACTCGTATGGTTGAAAGAGG
This sequence comes from Leptarthrus brevirostris, assembly GCA_964036015.1. Classification (NCBI taxonomy): domain Eukaryota; kingdom Metazoa; phylum Arthropoda; class Insecta; order Diptera; family Asilidae; genus Leptarthrus; species Leptarthrus brevirostris. The sequence continues at coordinate 110,169,213 of OZ038375.1, forward strand.
ACGGCTGGGAAATTTCACATTAGTTTCAAACTTTCATCTATTTGATGAAGATCCACCATTTAAACTTCAGGTAAGTTTTAATTAGTAAACACTTTACTTAAAATTTTGCTTTCATCTAACAAAGAACTCTATTCACTTGCAACATTGTAGACTCTCGAACTGGATAAAAATTCACCAATTCGAGAAGGTATGGAATTCAGCATATCCTGTGTTGCACACGGCTCATCCAAAATGGAATTTCGATGGTACAAGGATGGAATGGTTGTAAATGCATCCAAAGCCACAAGGTAAGCATATTAAGTCAATTCTAGATTGTTTGAGCTTAAGGAGATGCAAACTTGTTTTGCATAGGATCCGTTGTTGTATTGCAACTGGATTAGTTCCAGCAGGTTTCTCTGTCAAGTGAGGGAGGATGTGTAAGAAAAGATTTTCAGTTTGTTAATTAAATACCAACGTGGGTTTTGGTTTAATTTAAACGGAGGGTAATTTTGTTGATTGTGTGGAGCAGTTTTTTAGAGTTTTGAAAGAGATGTAATATAGTTGCTGGCTTTTTCTAAACTTTATAAAGTAAGCTTATACTAGACCGGTCCATTTCTATTCCATCTTGTTGTAAAACATGTTTCTTTTTGCGGAAAATTTTGCTTTAAATGCTAGTTTTTAGTATATTCCAGAAACTTTTAATTATATTAAGAATTCCCTTCTATTCCTTCCTGAAACTTCCTCAAATTTACTTAAAAACCAAAGCCTTTCTTTAATGGCAGCTAGGATTAAACACTTATACAGAAAGCTGAGAATAGTCGAATAGTTGTTCAAATTATTGCAGCCATGCGGTATTGTGAAATATATGCATCTTTCGTACATCAGGCAGCAATGGGTCAAGCTCTCTCCACATAGTGAAGAATAGCAACGGTGACTGACGCCCATATGGAGGTTACAGAGGTTTAAATGCGGTCACTATACCAGATCGCTACCCCGTTCCACACACCCAGGAGTTTTCGCATCAGCTGTAGAGAAGAAATATTTAGCACTGATCTGACGAGACCGTGCCATTTGGACTTTTCGAGTTTTAAGTGATAACCGCGCAAAATTTTCAGCGCTTCGTACGCGAAGTCAATCGAGGACATCCATTGTATTTTCTTACATTGATGAATGAACACGAACAGCTGAGAGTTGGTGGTGTAACCAATCCAAAACTTGCTACACTAAAGAATAGGAAACGGTTGGGGAATTCTTCTTTTTCGTAATATTTCTCGCAGTATTTTTAAAGTCTCAACTTTAAATTTACTTGACGTGTACCTGAAAATGATCTGAACATTGTGGTCATGATAAGAGATTTCTCATTTACAATTTTCATGTGTTTTAATGGAAAGACTCTCTCTTGTGTTCGTTCTGTAAATGTATTGAAGTTAGAATGCGTCAAGCATTTCTCTTTAGTTTTGGTTAAGACAGTGTTCAGTTTTATGTGTGTGGAAGGATTGGTTAATCTGTGGCACAAAAATTAATGATATAATGGCCGTACTGTCATGTTTTCCGGGCTTTCATCTAGAGTAGGCTGTGTTCCGGGTTCGGGAAATTTTTTTGTGATGCCAGCTATTAGTCACAAACGTAATAAAAGAGTGTGCACAAATACGCATAACGCCACGATTCGTGTAGGACTTTCGATTAATTTTAACCGGTTGGGACGCCCCTATTGTAGAACGCCCCTATTGTAGAACGCCTCTAAGGTCTGTTCCCTAAAGAGCACTAGTGAGAACTAGCGAACACGAAGTTGCACTGAAATCGGAGAAGTTCACAGTCAAACTAACTTCTCCTAGAATATGTTTGCATGGAAATTTCATAACAAGCACTTAGTTTGTTCTTTTCTATTCGGACATTCCACCAAATGTTATTTTTTAACATAGCACTTCTTCACACTTGCAACGTCACGGATTGAGTGGGTCAAAGCACTACACAGAACCCTACTCCCAACAGATAACATAACCTGAGCCAGACAAATTAAAATAAAAATTTGCACAGCCAGCCGGTTAGAAGTCCAGTTTCGTACGCGAAATAAAACAAAACCCTGCTAATGCCAATTTATAGCAGTCATGAAACTCGGGTATATCCTTGGAAGAAATTCATGACCAATTAAACTGTTACGAGAGCTTCTGCCATAAATTAAGTAACTGTCGACCGTCCGACGTTTTAAAGGAACTTTAACCTCAAATGTACAAAGCTTCATCCAGACAACTTTATTTTCATCATCACCTTCGTTCAATTAAAAAGTTTTCCTTCAAAGGTAAATGTTATCAAACTGTAATCGTATTTAGTTTAACGAAAAGTGCCATGACCTCCTTCCAGTCACGTCTAACAAGTTCTTCAATTTTCGCCAAAACTGGGAATAACGCAACCTCTGCGTCGTTGACATGTGAGCGTTATCCAAGCAACCAGTTCCAGAAAGTACAAATTAAATCATAATACTTGCCTTGTCCTGCTCAAAATAACCGCAAAATTTCTTCCCTCGAGAGTGTCTATTCTATACATGTTTGCCTTCAGACTGTCTCAGGTTCGCTATTCTCCCGTGGGGGGTATGTATGGAAGAAAGTTGAGCTTGTTAAACAACAATAAATAAACAAAAACAGATTGGGACAATATGTCAACTTTATTAGGGAGAAAGTATCGTATTTCGCGGGATCTTGAACATGTGGCGAAACAGCCCCAGGGCACGGCAGGCAAATATAAAATTGCTCGTCACAACAAGCTCCCCAACAGTGATATGCCCTATAAGGTTTTATAGGCTATCGTCATAATACCGAACCCCATTAGCCAACTTTAGTGATCCTTGGAGTATCCACAGCTTGAGCTGGATAGGTGTTCTTAACTTCACCCGGTCGCAATAAGTTCTTAACATACGAGAGCTGCTTTCATTTGAACCGAAGGATTCTGGCTTAATGTTCTCGGCTTCTGAGCAACACTTGTTAATACCGACGTCTATGACTTGCCCTATAGCATCAAGTCCTAACCATTAACCAACAGCAATGATATTCAATTTAGTTGCGGTCGTGCCGGAACGGATACCAAACAATGCTTTGCTTTTATATTATGTGGCATATACAAGGATATAAGAACGGGATATGTCTCATTTTCAGTGACAGGATGAACGAGTGTTCCTCATGTTGAACATATTCAGGATGGTGCAGTTTATTGCTTCTGCGGTTAACTCGAATTTTGACCAACCCGAGCTTGTTTACCTTCATACCTTCTGATTGTTGGCTGTTAGGCAGACAGGTTCAGTTAATTAACCATCAATTAGTCGACGTAGATGCTAACGAAGAGTGACGTCCAATTTGATTGACTTGTTTAGAACATTATTAAGGGGCGACTGGCTGTATTATGCAACATTGCGTTTATGGAAAACCTTACTTTGAAAGTCAGCAGTCAAACATTGACCTTATATTCAAAAGTTCATTCCGGTCCATAAACTTTTGAAAGATTCAAGAGGTGCTCTTTGCAGGAAGAGCTTCATTAATTAACAGGTCAGAAACTCGGGCATCAGCACATTGTTGCTCACAAAAATACTTTTTTTAGTGCTGGTAGTGATTGAATTGGGTCCTGTTTTTGTCTGTTCCTTAGTGATTGAACCTCTTCAAGGTATTGATTAGGTACCTAATTGTAAAGGACTCCTAACGTTTTAAGCACTTTATTATATTACCGGATTTATCGAGTAGGAACATAAATACCGAAAGCTGAGAGAGTGGTGGTACGGCTTTTCGTGCGCTTTGACCTGTAAAATTGATTGGAAATCAAAAAGTGTACTTAATTGCTCCTTGAAAAATTTATTTATAACTATAAAATTTAAAGTTAAGAGTTAATTGGTATAGCACAGGATAAAAGGTTGACAGGTTAAATTAGGGATGAACTAAAGTAGATTGCAAGAGTGAGGTCAAATATCTACATAGATGTGCTTCTATATCAAAGACTTACATGGAACTCCAATCCAAAAAGAATCACAAATAAAGCTATGACTGTACTCTGGTCTTGTCGAGGACAGTCCGGGAAAACCTGCGGACTGAAGACCCATGCGGATCGTATGGTGCCCAAAAATTTCCCGAGAACAGCCTCTCTAGGAGTTACGGCAGCCATGCTCACCTCAGCCATCGCAACTATGGGGCTCTTCTAAAACTCCTTCCCTTACATCAGTACCTAAAGAAGGGGGGCTGCCTCAAGCCTAACAAGGCTGCATAACACCAATCTTCTTAAAGCACGCTTTCTGGCTGGCCACAGGAAAATTCTGCAAGAATTCAAGGATGATCCTGTGTTCAACTTAAAATCAGATGTTATGCGAAATAGGCACAACTTTGCGATACTATTCAAACTGATCCTAAAGCAAAGAATACTAGCTTAACAAGTGCCACAGCTCTAATGAGGGATCTCTGATATGATATATGTACTGACTGCTCCAAGATGGGAGACAGAACGGGTGCATGGACCTAGAATCCGGTATGGTAATCGAATATGTTTTTGTTAAGATATCGCTGAAGCTGAAGAAATAACCCTATGACGCATCAGCGTGGATATAATCTAACACCTTTGAGTCTAGAATTATCTAGGACTATCTTAATGCACTTAAGGAATTGTCAGGATACGAGGGCATTGAAAGTAATATACAGCGGACCACCTACCAAATAAAAAAGCGCAGATTCTCAGTTTATCGGACCTGAGCCGGCAATGCAAATTAGTTCATGCTAGGACAGATGCAAGCACCTCACTGACAAACGAAGAGATTCATAATCTACTCAAAATAAAAAACCGAACCACTGCTCCCACTTAACAACAAGATTTAAGGCTTTTAATTATTGTCCCTTGGGTTAATATCTAAAAGAGATTGCGCTAGGTAAAGAGGATACCTGCCGCTTCCATTTGGAAGCGGAGGGGTCAGCGGAACACATTCTCTGTCGCTGTGAAGCCCTCGGTCGAATGAGGCTCAGCAATCACGGTACGGCCTTCCTACCACCGACAGCCCCCAACGAAATTTTGGGCCTTATCAAGGAACTAAGGTTCGGTTGGGTAACTGAAACGTCACAAAGGAAGTGAATAAAAAAATATTGCTAACCCTCCAGATTGTCGGTGTCGATTTGTACTCTCGTAGGCACTTCAAGCTCCTTGTGTTTGTGCTCAGTTTTGTAGTCGTACTCCAACTTTTTTTTTTTTTTTTTATACGATGTGGCCAAATCCTAGGGGACAACCCTTTGATGCGTTAGCATGGTTTTGGCCGGAAGGGAATTAGGGTAAGGGAAGTGAGGAAACTTGAGTCTTGTTTGCATTGCTGCGAGCTAGACAACAGCCCAGAGACGGAGTGGATTATTTTAATTTCTTAATAAAAGCTCACGGTCATCTGGGCTCGAACCCGGGACCCATGGCATGTTGGTCTTGCCGCTCAACGCATTGATCCAACTCCGTCTCCAACTTGCTACTTAAGGTCGTACTTTTTTCGCTTTTGAGCACTTTTTCGATCGCGGCCTATAATTTGAACTCTGAAAGGTTCCAACTACTCTGGTATATATGCACCTAATCTGCCCTGCCCTATTAGGATAACAGAAATTTCTCGTTAACAATTGTACAATTAAAGTTACTTAAAAATTAAAGTTGCTTAATAATTTAAATATTCTCCACACGAAACTCGTTACGAGTCCAGCTAGATGTCAGTTTGAATCGCAAACTATATAAACTCTACCCTCTGGCCTCATCCCTTGTAGGTTCTCATCTGATGAAGGACTCCATCGGTTTCATGACATTTAAATTATCTTTTGAACTAAGCCAGAAACACATTAGGTACTTTATGAGCTGAAGTAAAAATGCAATTTTCTAGATTAAGTTAATCTCCTAAACACTTGCTCTAAAGCTAGACCCTCATTTCCATGTTTTACTCAACTCAACTGCATCTTCTCGGGAACATTTTTCGCCCTTGTCACAAAATGTCCTTTTCAGCTGCTTTGTGGAAAAAGAACAAACAAACATCAGCTCCATGAAAGGATGGTTTTCCTTTTAAGCTTCCATTTTGTTTGTAGTTACGCAGGACTCTGAGAATACCCTAAGCACTTACAGATAACCCTTGTGCGATATTGTAAACAAATTGAAGGACAGCATTAATAGCCTCTGCCGAGCCGTTACGTTAATCTTTTCAATTCTCCCCCTAGTCATCCTTTAGTCCTTTAATACAAAATAAAAGCACAATGAAGCCCTTTGCAAGTTTATTCAATTAAAGATGCAAATTATAGCCGAGACTAAGTTTATTGTTTACAGTTCATCTTTTGTCTTGATAATCAAAGAGCTCCTGCTGTTGCCTATCTTTTGCCGGGTCATTGAGTTCAACATGTACGTGGGATCAACGAGTTGTTTTTCTTCCAACACTTAAGCAAACAAATCGATGGATTCTCTTACCCCCAGGCAGAAGTGTTCTTTTGAGTTTAAATTTGATTTTTGTCATATTAAAGTAGAGAAAATATTCTAAAAACTTCCTGTCTTCGAGTGTATGCGTTCAACAAAAGCGTTTGCATTAATGAAATCGAGGAAAATCTTCTCCGCAAAAACAGTTATATTTCTCTCTCATTTCTCATGACATTATCGATTGCAGCAGATGTCGTAAGGAACCACTTTGCCCTAAAAACAGCCACTGATCTAAAATCCAAATGTACAAGGGAAAAACCACATTCCTCTGGTACCTCTTTAGTCAATTGCAAATCACTAAATAATGGTTTAGCACTGCCAACATATGTCGCAAATGTTTCTGAAGTAAGAACCATGACAGAAACCAATCTATCATCAAATTGGAACATTATTTTAGGTGGCTGAAGAGTGTCGGGAGTGGCATTGAAAGTAACTATGTTCTGGGTTCAAGTCATGTAGGGCAGTCTTTGTTGGCATTCCTTCCGCTTTCTCCTCTTAACATCGCAAAGATTTACTTGCCCGACGTGAACGAAAATTTGTAGGCAATTCGTAACCGATAAATTTTCGCAAGGATATCAAAGTTTTTAGCTCGAGATATGTTTGTTCGATTGTATTTGTGGGATATTTATGTCAGTCGATATTAAACGTTATCCTGTTTGGCACTTATAATTTGATTAAGCGATTGAAATTGGTGAGTGTGTACAGAGAAAATGTTAAATTCTTGTTCGTGCAGATGCGACATGCAAAAATCTGAAAAAGAAAAGTCCTGAGTTGTTTCGAAACAGGGACTATTGGATAGTGGCCAAAAAGGGTGTCTTGGATACTATTTCTGTTTTTACTTTGAAGGTCCTGGTTGGTAAGCCTTTCATTGAGTTTTCTTGATTGTCAGCAGAATTGATATATTTCTACCCATTGAGGAGTCATTCAAAAGTCAAGATAGATTTTCTATTTAAATGTCCTAGTTGTACGGAGTGTAGTTCATCGGCTTACGTAAGTTCCTCGCCAAAACTGTATGTAGACCATGCCACGTTTTCAAATATTCGACACAGTTACGTTTCAATACGTTGGCAAATGCCTTTTCTGTTCATTTTCTCTAACCAATTGTGGAGCATTGTCTATACCGGAACTGGTATATTCGTATTACTCCTTTCGACTTACTAAAGTGTTTAAGCATATAGCATACTAAAGATAAAAAAATAATTGTTCCGGACTAGAACATTCCGAAAGGTCGTTGCAATTATTGACAGGGATTATTTCGTTCTTCTTCGTCGGGGAAAATGATGGGTTGGGATGGGAACTAATCGACCTCAAAATAGCGAAGGGGGAATTTTGTCTTACAAACCTGATGCTGAAATCAAGCATTCCAACAAGGTTCTATCAGAATAACAACTTGATTCCTAATCTATGGGCAGAGACGGGCATTTTTATTCGAATAAAGATAAAAGCTAAAAAATCAGATAAATTGAAAAATCAAATAAAAATTTATTTCATTACAAAATTAACATCTTATTGGGAGAATTATTTGCAAATAATCATTTGTTATTTTACTATCAAATAATTGACCCGTGAGTAGACATAAATCTCTCATGGTTGGTTTTTTGGTTTGCAAGAGAGGGAAGATGTGCATCTTCCCTGCACTGAGGCCTTAAGTGGCCCGTTGTACGCCCCCTGCTCGACAGCGTATACCCTAAAGTCCACTGTCGTTACCCATTCTATGATTTCTTCTTCTTTCTTTCTTACTTCTTTTGATTTCCTAGATGGCGATATTTATGTTGAGAATTATTTGAGTGTCTTCATTTGCTCCTTTTGCTCCTTTCTGCACCAGCTCATTTGCTTTTTCATTTCCTGGGATACCGCAGTGCCCCGACACGTATATTAAGGTGTCATAGTTTTATCTTCCTAACTCTATAAGGGCCTGTTTACATCCCTCTTTCGTTTTAGATTTTACCGCAGCGGTTGTTTGTGCATATTGCTATCTTAGAGGATCTTACTTCCCATTTCATTAGCTGCTTAGCCCCTCTCTATATCACTGGGATTTCACATTGAAAAACGAGGGAGTTGAGTTCAACATGGACTCCATAGCTCAATATTTCCAATATTTTGACCCGTCTGTGTGCATACATGTGGTGTTTTCCTGGATCCCCTTATTGTTGATACATTAACTTTTTGTCGAGAAATAAGTTTTGAAATCAGCCTCTATGTTGGGGTTTTCAGTCTGGAAATACTAGCAATTCACTTCTCCGAACAGTATCTTGATTGCATGTCGGTTGCAGATTTAGGCGATCTTTTCATGTTGAGTTTGTATTCACCTTTCCTTCTACAGTTCATTCATGCGTAAGCGAACGGCTATCAAAGCGTCGAAACCCTTATAAGACAGATATAGTCATTAGTAGCAAAATTAAGCCTACGACTGCAAGAACTATCAAGCTTGGGATATATTAAACTACCAAATATAAAGTGGAGAAAAATTAAAGTTTTGACAAGGTCCATATGTATCTAGATATTCTGTTATCTGTGAACACATCAATCTTTGTAAGATCTTAAACAAGAAACACAAGAGACTAATCGGGCGGGAATTTTAAGTCACTAAGAGATGAATTCTTTGGTAGGGCTAAAACAGTGGATATCTTCCAAATGCGTGAAAAGGTCCAGGAATTCAAGAAATAGTTGAAGAATGAAGGGTAAAATAATTTTCAAAAAGCCGGGATCAATATCATCCAGCCTAGTATCATCTGATCTTATCAACTAACAGTTTAATAACTTATCTACCACAGCGAAAAGAAAAGTTATATCCAAACACACTTGTTCTTTGTTTAAAGCCATCAACCAAAACTTCATTCGACTCCCGTGATGTGAAAAAAACATTCAACTCATTCGGATCATAATTTCAGGTTCACAAACTCCAGATCGCTTAACATTTTTCCAAAGCTGCGAACTGATATGTGCAAGACCCTAGTACTTTCACTTTTAACCCTATGACGAATACGGAGCAGATTGGTAGGTTCTTAGATTGGCAGAGATGCAGAGGTAGGCCATAAGATAAAGAATATCATGATCGAGAAAGATCGCATCTAGATTTTTGTGAAGTGGTGGTGGTGTTAGGAGGGAGTAGAAGTTTTTGAAGTTTAAGGGAAAGTTTTGGGTTTTCGAATTTCCTAGTAATTAGGAAACATTATAGTTTCGGTCTATTTGCCAGTCCGACTTTATGTCACAGCCTTCCCTTCCTCTCATTTATAAACTTATAAGATGAAATTTGGTATACGGACGTTACCAAAAAGAGATTTGGTCAGATTTTTGGAAACATAAGACTGAACTGCCCCCCCCCCCCCCCCAACAGCAACCTAGATTCGCTAATAGAAGAAGAAACCGAAGAAAATGGAAATTATTACTTTATGCATATTTTGGTACTAATAATTAGCACGTCCCTGTTCACTATCCTTCTTACAAATTAAAATAAGTTATTATTTTATCAATTAAATAACTTCCTCACTTTCGTCATTTCGAATTGAGAATTCAAATGTGTAAGGTATGTGAAGCCACAGTGAAAGTCAATACAAATAATTTTTCCATAAACAAACGTCACCTAACAAATAATTATTTGATTATCAAATAACGTAAGATGGAATAACTTGTAATTATTTGAAATTAAAATTAGGAGCCCAAATAACAAATAAATATTTGCGAATAACTTAACATAAATTTTAAATCAAATAATAATTTTATATATAGTTATTTGCATTGAACATTTATTTGAATAGCGTCGATCACTCCCCGCGTGAAGGGGGAGGGGGGGGGGGTACTTTTAGTACTTCCAATATTTTTAATTACTCAACTTGTACTTTAAAATTTCCATTTCAAAAATTCCTAATCATTAATTCTTAAATTAAAAATTCTTTATTAAATTCAACGTCTTTACATTTAATACATAAATTACTTCTTATTATTTTCAGAGATATTTGGACTATAATACTTCCACCTGAACAGAAAGGAATATATACCTCGCGGCTAATTGTTGATAAAGCAGATCGATTAGATGATGGAATTTATACCTGCAAGGTAAGTCATTGTCATTATTCAATTTGTTTTAATATAAACGTAATTATTAAGCTTCCGAAGATCCAAAAATATTCTAAGCTTTCGATTATGACATTGTTACAACATTGAAATACTTAACTTATAAAGAAATATAAACTTGCCTTGGTGAAATAGACAGATTGTTTAAAAGCTGAACGCCTCACACACATGAATGGAAGAGTGGTTAAAAAAAGCATTACAGTGTTTAAAAAAAACACTTAAAAAGACAAAAAGACACCATTGGAATACTAATACTTTGAAAAAAACTTTCCTTATCTCAAAAACTAATAATACTACTGGCCACATCAGGTATCCGACTTTTCGAACTGCCAAGGTCTTTACCTTAACTAGTCATAAACAAGTACCATAAATTATCAGGCGAAAATGGCATCTTACTGCTTAATTCCAGTAACTTATCATTATAGTTGATTATCACTTATTCCACTAACGACTATTGCTATACTGTAGTAAAATTAAATTGGTTTCTGCCTTTTGTATGTATTGATTTTTTTTTACAGCGGGAGAGGTAAAAATCTTCCAAAACACAGCCCGTGCCTTCCGGTAGTGTAAGATTCTTACTCACTAAAGACACCTCTCCGGGGATAAGCCGAAACAGACTAGATAGAAGCATGTCCCCTTTCGTCCCCACCCAGTCTCCCTTAAAGGTGACAACTGAGTATCCAGTTATCCAACAGTCGCCGCTAACCTCGATTGCCTGGGTCACTGCTAGAATCCTAGCCTATCTGCAGGAATCCATTTTGTTCCACCGACTTCAGTGTTCCTTCTTGGTTTACGCATTAATCATAAATTTCACCCCTACTCTGTCCACGGCCTTAAAGGGTTCCGGGTCATGAAGCTTTAATCCAGAGCAAGGACAAGTAACTTCCTCCGGATTAACCGCAGCTAACCCTTCGCAAGGCAGGTCTGCATCTTCTTCTCGTACGTGTACCGCAGATATAGTCAACTCGTTAGAGTCTACCAAAGTGCCTAATAATTGTCTTAGGCTGGGTAACATTTTTCCAGTATAACAGTTACTGACCCCTAGTCCAGTATTTAATCAGAGCACTTGCCGACAACCAGCTGAGGCCGCAGCCGGGCTTGGTGCCGAGAGGAAGAGCCATTCATAACTGACTGACCAGGTATCCAACAAAGCGTTACCGTGTTATGGATAGTCAGTTGTTGGAGGTTGTCGAAGTACTCCTTCGTAATTCTCGAGGAAAAGCACTACGAGGATAGATTCTGTAGAGCTGCTTCGCTATCAGAGAAGATTTAGTTATGTTATTATTAAAAAGTTATATTATATATAGTTATTTTGACGTTGATAAGGGCACAAGTTTCGACGATATGAATTTCAGCTTGAAATACACTACCCAATGCAAGCGAAACCCTAGTGTTAGATTCAAAGACACCAGCACCAGTATCATATTCCATTTTTGAGCCTTCAGTGAACAATTTAAGGCTATTAGGGTCCAGAATTGGACCATGACTGTCCCAGTCTTCTCGTTCAGGAAAGAGAGTTCTGAATTTCCTGCCAAAGCACAGTTGGACACACATCTATGCCAGGAATGAGCTAAAGGATGCCCAACTAACCCCTATCATCAACCGGCATGTTTGGTGTAAATTGCAATTTCAGGGCGCTGATTTCAGCCGATTTCATGATAGAGATATGCAAGGGAGTGAGTCAAATTACAGACTGCATTGCAGCACTTGAACAAATCCTCATTGCTCCTGTCCTGTTATAGACAGGAAGCCGTTGAAGCTTGTTGTATCTGGCCATTGCCATCTGTTGCTGAACTTTAGGCCACCAGGGCAAGGCCTTCAGAACCTTATCTGCCCCATGTTCCACTGATCTGATAAAAAAAACCTTATAATGGATTTTAGATGTAACTTTTGTTTTATTTAAAGTAAAACCGGATGTGTGTATTATCGGGAAATGTTATGGGCTAAAGGGTACGAATTATTTCAAATTTTTTGCTCCCTAATTTTTTCGAATATATGAAATTTTTTTGCACATTTTGAGTATAAGTCAAAAACTATTGCGGCTTAAAATTAAATATTGTTTGAATCCTTAGAGCAAACTCTTAAATCCTTGAGCAAATGTTATCCCACATGGTATATAACACAAACAAAAAGTTTATAGTCCTCCCCTCGGTGGAGTAAGTGATGATAAGTGGTTTCACGCGATCTGAGACAAATGAGACAACTGATAACTCTCAGTTGATAAGCACTTTTTTCATTTTGAGTCACAGAAACATTATATATACAGAACGTCTGTTGCCTTTATTTTTCAAATGACAGCTTCCCGTGCTGTTTTATTTTCTTTTATTCTATGGCGGGAGTCGTCGAAGTCATAGAATTGAAGAAGAAGACATTTGCTTTGACAGTTCCAAAGCCTTAAGTTCTTGTGAAGAAGCGAATCTAGACAATTAAGATTCAAATTTGTTTATTCAATAAACTGTTTAATAATACAAATACCACTTATTTTTTAGCTGTTCCTGAACACATCTTCGCAACTTTCACGTTCGCCCTCAAATTGGCACGTCATTGGGGATAGCAAAGTAATGTCGGTGGTTCAGAATTCACTTTAAATTGTAGGCCCGCTTGCCACTGTTATCTCAAATCGGGTGAACTTCTTCTTCCGCCCCACTCCACAAGGAGTGAAATAGACAGAAAGTTCTCGCCTCTCTGGCTCCCTATTAAATTAAAACTATATATTTCTGAAATTGTTTCACCAGGAATATGTGCTATCAACAACTGCGACTTTACAAGTGTGCCAAATTTCAAATCTATAGTAATATTAATTACCGAGAAAGAAGGCTGTGACATGCAGACTGACACCGAAGTCTCAATAGAAACGTTCTTTTGACCTTTTCGGTACGGAAACATACAATACGTGTTTTTCATTTGATCACTTCTAATTTGTACTTTATTTCCCAGCAACATGCGCATAATCTGCATTATTTCACTAAACCCATAAAGTATCTACATTTCCTGGTCATCAAGCAACTATTAAACCGCGAACATAAAATCCACAAGTCGGTGAATTTATCTCCTACGTCCTGTGCCAGTAAACTTTTTGTGTCCTCTTGGGTGTTATGAGTCATTCGAAGAACATAAATACTTTTTTCTTTTTTTTTGGTTTCTGATCAAGATGCCATAAAATGTGGTCGTGCTATTTTAGGGCAATAAAAAGGATTTCAACGAAACATTATTTCCCGGGAAAGATTTGATTGTTTTGCGATACTCGTGTAACCACCATATACCGGATACTAATATTGAAATGGTCAGGATAATTCGAACACCATTAGGGATCTTTCGGCAAGTGTCATTACCCTACCACCTGACTTGTGTTCATATAATCCTATCAAAATAATATAAATCGAGAGTTATGTGGCATTAACACCGATAACGATGTCCTTTGCTTTATTAATTGTTAACCGTCCTCCGAAGTACGCGCCGTAAATCTCACATCAAACACATCTTAAAGTTGTATACATGCCGAAATTAATTTCTGCAAACAGCTTGTGTGGGGTGGGTGGATAACGCGCTCTATAGACGGATATTTTTGACATCGTCGCAGCAACCTTACCTCAGATACTCAGAGCTAGTCTGTAAATATTTCATAAGCTTGCCAAAAGTAGGTGGTACTTAGAGGCGTCTTTAGATCTTTGACTCTTTGAAAATCTCTCCAGATGTTCTATTATTATTAAGTGTAACCGTCTTCCTCGCAACACGGCACATAGTCTGGTTAATTGAAATTGCAAGTTACTTCGGGTATTGAATTTTCTTAGGAAAACACAACTTTCGAATAATTAAGTAAAAAGCACTTAATTATATCAACGGTACCAATTAAGCCTTGAAGGGGATAAATTATGAAGAACGAAAACAACCCATTCATTAGACTCCGCATGGCTGTGAATGACCTTTGCTGGAGTTGAGATATGGACTCAAATGGATAATAAATTTTTTATTGCATTGAAATTGCAGAGAATAAAGCACAGCACAAAGGCGAAAAAATAAATGGACTGCGAAATTTATAAGTTTCACAGTGGAAATGTTGCCAGAAACACAAACACAAAAACCTCCTATGTGGGGTACAAACAACACCCAAAATAGTTAAAAAATTTAAAATTGCAACTCCAAAAAAGGGGCGGCCGCCACAACAAAAACAACAAGTCGTTCAGCTCTCTGTTTCCGGATCGGATATTAATTTTTTAGACGGCGAAAAATGCAAAACATTTGCCTACTCCAACATTTAAGTGTTTTTCTGAATAGTGTTCATAGTCAGCGTTTACCGAAAAATTATTTGAAACGCAAATTTGGGTGGGCTACCTTTTGAAGGTGAACAGGTTTTATTTTATGCGTTTTAAAATGCTCTCTCTCTCTCTCTCTCTCCCCCCTTATATGTTTTGATGGATTCAACAATAATGCCGACCAACAAAGTGAGCCGGTAGAAAAGTATTTAAGCATTTTGCATGAATTTTGTGTGCTTTCACGCAATGAAATCGACGAAAGTATCAATGACAATCCCCGCAGGAGCTTTTGTTGCTGCCAAAACCACTTTTGTGTGTGGCTTCTATTTGATATTTTAATTTATGAAACTGACGGCGAATAATGGTTTGCGTAACAATATTCTAACCAAAAAACACAGCTTTTTGATATATACCTAACTAACTGTATCTTTATGTACACATATTGTCCGTCAGGTTTTAGTATATATTTTATAACGTAACCCCTTGTGGGTCATGGGCCGGGAGAAGAACGTCAATCAAATCGAGACAACGATTGCAAGTGGACCTACAATTTAAAGTGGTTTCCGAACCACTGAGATTTTCCCTGCAACCTCCATGGCCTTTTTATCGTGATCTGTCGTCAACAGTAAACAACCATGAGTCGCTGCGGGCGGGATTCGAAGCTGGGACATCCAAGTTGGTAGGCCGACACGTTATCATTTACTCCGCCAACGACAACAGTGATGATATTATTGCAGCAGGTTCAATGTCTATCTTCTTCCGGTTTGAAAAAGCCTGAAAATGCTTATTTTCCGGACTGGGATACTCGATCGGATAAATTTCGTTTATTTAGGTCTTTTCGAGAAAAATAAAAAAAAATTTTTTTTTGGGGTGGGGATGACGCACCCCAAATGAATCGTGCGATTACCCCCACGTGTGGTGTCAAATTAAAGGGAATTTCGTCATCCACCAAAAAGCCAATAAAAAACAATTTGTCGCTTTCATTTTGCTCTCACGAATTTCAAAATTTGGTTGCCATTTTCTAAAACCCAATGGGGGAATCGTAGGACCACCGTTATTGTTCTATACTATTCTAAAACTCTTCAAAGTCGTTACATTACATTTCCTAGCATTTAAAGGGAGACGGTTACTGGAGCACCAGTCGTGAAACATGTAAATGTCAGAGCTGAACTGGGCACTGTCGTCGTCGCGAGAGACAATGTGGAATATTTTTGAGTCAACGGCATAACACAAGATTCTGGAGCTGGTCAAAAGCAACGAGACATCATTAATATAAATGATGAAAAGAAGTGAAGTGCTCCAAGAATGCTGCCCTCAGGCACGCCGGAAGAATTTCATTAGATAGCCAATCAACAAAAAGCGAGCAGATAAAGCTTATAATTGAGGATCTCGTGGTTAATCCTGTCGAAAACTTTACTAAAGTCAGTAAACATGCAGTCAGCCTCCAAGCCTGACTCAATCAGAGGCAGGCAGTGATGCGCACGAATTCTAGTAAGTTGGTGATGGTAACCTTAATAAAGCCATGCTAGAAAGAACAGATAAAGTGTCTACATTGAAAATGGAGCATGTCAGTAATTAAAGCCCCGAAAACCTTCGTAACACGTCGCAACTGATGAGTAAAAGCTTTTCAAGAACAACAAAGGGACATCGGGAGCACAAGAATATCCATCGGTCAAATTTTACAGATACTTTTGTGACGGTTATATCGTCAAAAACTAAGTCTTTGTGTGCAAGAGAAGTGTGTAGAAGCCTGGTCAACAGGGTGAAATCGGTAAGAGCAGTATCACAGAATGCAGTATGAAAGATGTCCAGCGAAAAAATTAGCGACCATAGAAGCGTCATTGCTCTGGAAATCTCCAAGCCTAAGAGAGGAAGGGTAGCCGTCAGTATGTCGTATGTCAAAAACTGCCTAGGATTGATATGCACCGTGGATCTCGTAGAACTTCTGCAAGTCCAAGGAGAACCAATCCTTGCTCTAAAGATGTCTCAAGAGGCCACCCATCCAAGGCTGAGGTGAACAACGGGAGCCATAAGAAGAGACCGCTACAGACAGAGTTAAACAAGTATAGAGGACATTATAAGAAGCCTCGAAGCACAAGATACCCTGCAGTGCTGGATGGTGACTGAACTCCGCGACTAGGGGAGTCGGGCGGAAGGTGTGCCAGTGGGTATATATGTAATAAAAACGTACAAGCTTTTCTTAATGACCCTTAAGGCAATCCTGGAGCTCATGTCCAAAGAGCTGAGATCGTCAGATATCCCGTCGCATAACCAAGTATCGGTTAAACAGATGACGTCGTAGTCAGAAGATTCAGAGGCAGAGAACAACTGCAAGGTTTTGGAGCGCAATCCGATTGCGTTGGTGTATTAGAATTAAATCTCGCTGACGAGTCTTTTTAATTTTTTAAGTGAGGAGCCGATCCCGGACGAACCCTCGAGACAATTTCACGAACAATGTATGTCCGGAGGCCATATGTATGTCCAGAGAGACAGTCACCAGAAAAGTGTCATCGGTAGCAAAGATTTTGAAAGAGGCCTGTGGGGTTTGAATCTAGGATCTCCAGAATGGAAGGTCGACACGTTAGAACTTACTTCACCTCTATTAAAAAAATACTCCAGTAAAAAAGTCTATTCGAAATACTTTTTCTTCTTATTTTTCTTTCGCTACGCCTATATAACGTCATTTAAAAGATAATATTCAAACAGGCTCCAATTAGTCCCCTGCAGATTCGCTAGGTAAACTGTTTTTACTCTTGGCTAAGGCGGTAAATAAATTTCAGTCCACCATAAACTGTTAAATTTATGAACTTGAGTAAAATTCGAGTGGTGCAAAAAGCTTTTGCCCCGATAAATCTTGGCAGCGAAACCCCGAAATGCATGGATATGGTTTATGACACCACTACGAGCTAAAAATGGGAATCATATACTGCGAACAGAAACACACAAAACTCATTAATGCGCGGAACGCAGAACAATAATTTTTCCCTTGCGCAAAGAAGAGAGAAAAGGGATGAGATAACTATCACGACATTATCTTCAAGTACGACTTTCTTAATGGCAGTACATCGTTTACATATCCCCACTTTTTATGACACCATACTATAGGCCTATACAGAATATCCTGGAAGCAGGATATTATGTTGTTTGTCTTGCCTTCCTGTCATGAATAATACATTATCAGTGCGGTTGGCATATCAGGCAACAAGAGGTGGCTTTCTCGTCGAATAAAAATAAAACCAGGAGACACGAAAACATTGGCGAGAAGGAGTTATGGGTGCGGTGCCTTAATTCGCTCACCAAAGGGATATTTTGCCTTTTTATTGTTCGACTTTTAGATGGTGAATGGACCGAGAAATGAATTTTATTTAAAAACTTTTCTACTTGAGGCTTTGTCCAAATATAATAAGATTTTCAAATGGCAGCGGTACTATTAAAAAAGTTTTGAAATTTTGAAGTTCTGATTTTCTAAACAAAAATATCGTGGGTACTCCCTCTTACCGATTTTTCGGTTTTTTTGTTTAATTCGACAAGAATCAAATCAAACTAGGTATTAATGAAAATAACTTTCTTTGCGTTTATGCTGGTAACAGGGAGTGTTCTGTATTTAATGTGAAATGTCTAAAGCAGTCGGACTAATATTGTTATCTTAAAGAAAAGGCAATTGAGCAATCTAAATTACATTTTTTCTGCAACACCATGGCCTTTTTATCGTAATCTGCTGCCAGCAGAAAACAACTATGGGTCGCTGTCGGTGGGGTTCGAACCTGTGAGCTCCGGATTGGTAGGCCGACACGTTATTGCTTACTCCACCGTCGACAATTCTACTATTTAGAAAAGCAATCCCTCATTCGAGTAAGTTATTATTTGATTAAAGAAGATTAAATTTGTTGGTACCCCTAGTCTTACGCCAAGTGAATTTTAAACTATTTTCTAGGTTATTCCCCACAGAAAATTTAGTTCGGTCAAAGACATTTAAATTGATGGCTTCTCTAACATTTTGCTAAAATTCCATTAATTACGAAACGAATTTGTAAAAGAAATTTAAAAGCTCCAGCAGTTGCAATTTGACTAAATAAAATTTGCATACTTAATTGCATTTAAAAAACGCTTTTTTTTCTCCTTAATGAAGAGTTGAATGCAATTAAAATTAAAATCAACTACAAAAAATGAACGTGAAGAATTGGCTTTTATAAAACAAAAGAAATCAATGTTGCTTCTTTTGCATCCATTTGTGAAATAATCTGCTGTTAAAATGATGGTTGGCTGACGGGCTCTGCAAATCTATGAGGGGCCTTTGACTTAACTCTCTCTGGTGCTAATAGTAAGCCGAGCGGCAATAAACATTGTACTAAATTTTATGTTTTTTGTGACTTTCTTTAATATATTGAAATTTTAGAACAGTTATTTATTAAATTTATAAAATGTTTAATAAGTTAAATACACGCACTTGATTGGCATTAAAATGGGAGAACTTAATTTCGCTTAACTGAATGTCAGTTCATTCGAGTATCGAGTCTCGTTAAAAACTAGGTAGCATATTTTTTGTCAGATCGTTCCCAAAGAGTGCAGATCGATAGCATAATTTCTGGTTCTTTGGTTCTTTCGCATGGTGTACCACAGGGATCAATACTGGGACCGCTTTTGTTCATCATCATCTTCATCAATGATTTGCCAAGTGTTACGCTGATTATGTTCAGGTCTATTTAGGTAGGCATATTAGGCTCCTCGAGGACTGTATCGAACGTATAAATGCCGATCTTGGTAAAATATATGATTGGTCACTTGCCAACAGATTACTTTTGAACCGCGGAAAGTCTCACTCTATCATCATGTTTTATGCTAATCCTCTTGTTTTAAGTAATGCTCATCAGATAGTCTTAAACGGTTGTCCATTGCCAGTCTTGGTATTATTTTGGGGCAAGGAATGAACTGCTGTGAAAACGTAAGTGCGAGAATGGGCAAGATATATGCTGGATTACGCAGACTTTGGTTGTCAGCCTATATTATCCGGAGATGTACTCATCTGGAATTGATTTAAGCATTGATTCTGTCCCATTTCACCTTCGGAAGCTTGGTTTTTCCTCACTTAGACAGTCAGTTCGAACGTCGAGGTCGCTTTCAACGTCTGTATTATGGACTACGAATGGTTTGACCATATCACGCCTTCAGTTTAAGTCTTGTCGGATGCAGTCTGGATATTTACCTCAATCGACGAGCGTTTCTGTTTCTATTCAAGCTACTTAAATGGAACAAAACACCATACTTCCGTGAATACTTCCAATTTACAACATCTCAGCGAAACAGAATTTTTCTAGTATCGCGGTTTAGGAGATCAGTTATTAATAGTTCTTGGCTTGTCCAAATAATTCGTTTATGGAATAGCCTTCCTCTAAATATTCAAACGCTTGGCACTGCCAATGCATTCAGGTGTATTTTAGACAATCACTTTACTTAATTGGTACTTTTACTGCGGTCTTGTCTCTCTCTGTACCTTTGTCCAATTTCTCTCTTCTTTTTTTCTTTCTCAATCAATATTTAACATTTTATTTTCTTTTAAAATAACTTATCTAGCGCCACTTTTTAATTGTACAATCTGGACACCTGGAATTTTCTTTCTGATTCTTAAAATATATTGCTTCTAGATCATATAAAACCAAAAATGAAAATCCTGTTGCCAGGGCTTTTTGAAAAAATTTATTTTGTAAATTTCAGTATTTTTTTCATGTACAAATAAGTTTTATAATTTATAGCACGAAATTGATCAAATAAAGTAAGATAGGGTTGGCTTAGTAATTCTATGAAAGTACATATAAATGTATAAATATAAATTATAAATTTACGATTACACGAAATAGTATCTATGAATGATTTTTCGACCCTCGAATTTATTATAAATATAAACTGTTGTAGTGGCTGACAGCTCGAAGAAGTCGTTCAGCATAATGTGGATAGTTGAGTGATATTTTAATTTCCCAATAAGACTGAAATCAAAATGTACCGATTCCATAGCCTCTCCGATAAAAAAACATAGTAGAGGTGAGTTCCATGGACTCTTGCTCGGTTCGACTATGTCGTTATCCAACATTTCTCGGAGCTGCTCGTTAATGACGTTTGTTTGAGTTTCTGGCAACTGATACATCTTTTGATTGATGCACCAGGGGAATATCGTAGGTGATGGTATTGGTTATTTTGGAGAAAAATGTCATCGTACTCATAACAAAGTTTGGCTATGTCAAATTTCTCTTCCGCGCTTAGGGGTTCGTTCAAGTTTCGTTCTTGTACTAACCTGGCGATGCGCGGGTTATTTCTGGGTTCGTCGTCATTGTCCGGGAATAGATATTCAACATCCTGCGGAGTGGCCATCTTATAGGCGTTAGTAACACTGTTCGAGTTTAATTTGTCCTTGGTTTTGACACTCATACAACTATTGTTTATAAACGTTGGACTTGGGTTGGATTGGACTTGGAGACCAGGTCTCCCCGTGAGCTTTTATTTAATGCTAACGCATTAAAGGGTTGTCCCCTACGATTTGATCACATCGTATAAAAAAAAGAACCAGAGAGAGAATCAAGTTCCTTTTTTGTGGAAATCCAGCTTCTTGATCCTCTACGTATTGCGAACTATCACTCTTCCTTTTTGTAAATACATATTACACGGTCATCTAACTCAGTGCAGCTTTCCTTGGGTGAACGATTTATGGTCAATTTGTCAGATGTGCACACATGTCTATCTCATTTTGACCAATGTGCCTGCTAGGATCTTTGTTACCACTGACTATGGATATTGTCTATCTTTGCTAGATTTTTGCGCTCTTAAAAATATTTTTTTTCAGCAGCTTTCCCCTGCGAATCCTTTGACTAATAGCAGCTAAAGAATTTAGGTGTCTTTTCCACCTTCTGACATTATACTGCAGAAGTCATCTTATCATTCGCAAGATAAGTCGAACACTTGACTTTCCAAATTCAAATTTTATCACTTTAAAGCATGCAATTATAATAACTGCAAATTATGAAACTGTTTCCTTTAACGTACTCGGTCAATTACTTTTTCACTTTGTTTCTTTAAAACGAACCATAAAACAATTTTGACTATTAAGCTTCCTCAAAAGGTAAAACTCCCGCTTAAACTCTTGAACGGTTAAAATAAATTGGCCTTATAAAAACCACTCTCATTTCATTTAAACGTTTTTTTAGCGTGTAAAATGTTCATGAAAAATTAAGGAAACATTCTATGCCACTTTTTCTGATGGCAAAATAATTCTAGTACTCTTGCCGCATAAAGAAAGCGTAAATAAGTAACCATCATCCCGCACTTTGGTAGCCGCCAGTAAACATATAATTACCCTCTACATCGCTTCGGCTATTTCACTTACTTCAGAGTTAAAGAAAGTTTCAAAAATTCCCCGAACCGTCCTTCTACCTTTCCCAGACCTCTGTTTAAAATAGTCTTTAAGGTGGAAAAAGTCGAAAGAAAATTTTATATTGTTCGTTGGAAGGTAAACATTTAAAGCGCTTATCCTTTCAATTAATTAGGACACAATTTTGCACTTCAGACAGAAGTATTCCGTCGTCAGGCATAAGCATCTTACCTGACTTTCTTAAAACACACCAAACTCACTCGAGTAAGACAACTCAGAAAAGCAAATGTCATTCAAAGTTCTTTCACGAAATGATGACTTTTTGGAGAAAGTTTGCCACGGATGTGTACCCAGCATCCGAATGAGCATGTTAACGTTCTCACAAACACTCAATGTAAGACCTCACACCACACAATAATTACCTTTGCTCCAAATTCACGAGATACTTGCGGAGGTTATAATGTGCTCCGTCTGCAAATATATAAAGGTTCTATGTTAGGGAAGTTACATGTTTCGTGACTCGTTTGGGTTTTTGTGTAGTTTCCGCGTAGCGGAAAGTCTTTGCTCTAGAGTTACACGGCAAAAAAAAATCTGGTGAAATGGTATCTCTGGAAGCTTTTTCAGTTTATATTAAAAGTTAAAGGACACCCAAGCTCCTTTCAAGTATCAGTAAAGATTCGTTGTGTAATATAGTACCGCTCCTGCAACAACAATAATATATTTAACGAAGAGAATACCAATGAACCGCTCTACTTTACTCTTAGTCGTCGGATATAGTTGCAGTCAAGATACCTAAATCCTTTCGTAGATTATTTCTCCGTTTAAACGTCGAAAGGGTGCAATTTAGTCAAAATTTGGTGGTTTTATGTTCGTAGAAATGAGCATTTTATGGAAACATATTTAAGTCTTAAGCCGTTCTCAAATATGTATTGTTTGGATTCAAAATTGTGTGGGAGGGGGGGATTGCAAAGGCTTTCTCTATCTCTTTAGTATAATTCTACCTATTTCGTGTACTTGTACGAGTGAGACATAGTGCGTCTACTTATTTATTTAAATTTAATCAAAATCTAATTACTGCAATCAATCATTACATTTGAAGATAAAAAAAATAAGTAAATGCAGAAAGTAACGTTAACTAAGCTGAAGTTGAGACTTCTACAAGTGGAAATCGATACAATCAAACCAGTCATTAGAGAGACGAGATATTGATGTAATAGGATCGTGTATACCGCATTTTGTACGGTGGGGCGGAATATGAAAAAAGCTTTTCTTCTTTCATTTTTGCAAGCTAAAATCGATTAATTCAAAGCCTCGAATAGTTCAGTGGAATTAACCGCACCCTGCAAGCAATCAAAAGCTGAAAGAATTCTGGAGTTGTTACGTCTACTTTCAAGGGATTCCAAGGAAATGATCTTGAGCCGATTTAAATACTCAAGCAATCGAAGAGGATTAGGCCAGGGAACGCCCCGAAAGCGGAATCTTACGAATCTACGCTAAATCGCCTCAATGAGATTAATACGAATCGCATAGAAAGAAGACCAAACTGGACTAGCATACTCTAAAATTGGTATAACAAACGTAAAGTAATGGAGCTTTGCTATATATAGCTTATGAAACTCCTTAGACCATCTTTTAATACAAATCCCGCAGTAGCATTAGGTTTATTTACGATTGTGTTAATGTGATCCTCGAATGAAAAGTTGGTGTTGAGCACGACCCCCCAAACCTTTGGTTTTTGTCAAGTCTAATAAAATAGCTACCGTATATGGTGTAATTAAAGTGCATTGGATTCCTTTTGCGAGAGTAGTGGTGCACTTAATAAAAGGACTCACTCAAAGGAGCACTCCCAACTAAATTAACCGTAGGTATGTTGCAATCGCAACGAATGCAAATTATTAACGGCAGGAGTATCCAGAGCAGAAAGGTGGCAAAGACCAAGATAGTCCAAGCCAAAAAGCTCAGTATCAGCAACCCTTCCACAAATCCAAGTCTCAGTTAAACAAACCACGTCGAAAAAACTCTCAAACGGAATCAATGAAAAGACAAGTCGTTTTAAAGCGTAGTCGGATTACATTAACACGCCCTTTCAAGCTCCGAGTTTTCTCTTTCCTTCAATTTTCGTAAAGGCCACATTGAGAAATTTAATCACTTGCTCCTCAACTCTAACATTGGCACTATGCCTCAACATCCAATTGACGTTGCTTGTTGCTTTAGAAGCGTTCTATTCGGAAATACACGCTTGTCTTACACAATCTATCCCTCTTCTTCCCGTTTTCAAACTTTTCTTCTAACCCAGACTAAGTCTGACTATTCTTCCTACCTATCTGCTTATACCTCTTTTTCTGAACGTTGTGATACCCTCTACTATGAGTATCTCCAACGCGTGGAAACTAGCCTCATATCCGACTCCAAACATTTTTATAACTTTATTAATTCCAAGACGAAATCCAATGGTTACCCCTCCACCTTAAAGTTCGAGAATACTTCTTCGTCTGATCCTGAGGTTACCGCCAACCTCTTTGCACACTTCTTTAGTAAATCTGTCAGCGACAATTCCCTACAACCTGACTTTAACTACTTTTCATTCATGGACAAATGCACACAAACATTTACATCTTTCGACCCTGATCCCGAACTAATTGCCGCCAGTATTAACGGCCTAATTTCACCCAGGTTCCGATGGGTCGTTCTGACAAAGTGTGCCATGCACCAAGTTCAACCCCTTACTTTACCTTTCCGCCTCTCGGTCACTCGAGGGGTTTTCCGTCAATTATGGAGAAACTCGACCCATTGCTAAATTATCATCCATACCTAAATTATTCGAAAAATTGATCTATGATTCCATGTTCTTCCACTGTAAATCTATCTTCTCTCTCTCCCAGCATGGCTTCCTCAAACCACCAACCTTACCGACTTCGTCTCCAAAACACTATATGCCCTGGAAAACGGTAAATATGTTGATGTTATCGCCACTGATTTTAGTAAAGCCTTTGACAAGATCTTCCATAACGTTAACGTTGTTAAAACGTGATGGCCTAGGGCCACCCCCCCCCCTCCATAAATATCCTGGATTCAATCCTACCTCAACAACTGTTAGTACCATGTTCTTTTTAGCTCATCCATTTTTAACCCTATTGTCTCTCGTTCCGGCGTCCCTCAGGGCAGCCACCTCGGTCCATTGATTGTCATCCTAACAATAAATGATGTTGAATGTGTCATCAAACACTCAGAGCTGTCCATTTATGCTGATGGCATGAAAATAATTAAACATATCTCCTCCACAACCGACTCTCTTCTCCTGCAAAAAGACCTCGATTCCTTCACCACATGGTGCATGAAAAACTTTCTTGAGCTCAATGTCTCCATATGCCAGTTCATCTCTTATTTCCGCAAACGTCTTACCACCACCTCGAGACGTACCAGTTCCTACCTTTAAATCTTGGTGTGACCTAGGAATAATCTGTGATAACGAACTCAATTTCCGTTCCCACAATTAACACAGCTAACTCCGCTCTAGGGTTTGTGAAGCGTTGGTCTAGAGAGTTCGCCAATCCTCATTTTTCCAAATCTCTCTATATTTCCTTCGTTAGACCTCTCCTTGAATATGCCAGCCAGGTATGGTCACCCACTCAAACAATTCACATTAACAGGATTGAATCTGTACAGCGTATGTTCATTCGCTTCGCTCTTTGTGATCTTCCGTGGGTAGAAAGATTCAACCTTCCACCCTATGAAAATCATCTGAAACTGATCGACTTACAACCCCTAAGTAAACGTTGTGATGTTTCCGACATTCTTTTCATTTATCAGCTACTAACTGGTGCTATAGACTGACCTTCAATCCTGCAATTTTTACCCATCTATACCAATCCTTGCAACCTTAGGTCCACTACCCTTTTCCGAGGCATCGCACGAACTACGGTCAACGCGAACTAATTACCAGGATGCTACGAAAAGTCAACGACCTTTCCTCCTTTGACTTCCATCCTGATCGCCTTTCTTAATTCTTCTTCTTTCCAATTTGCATTTATTATAATTATAGCTCATATTGTAGCTTCTTACTATAGTAGTAGTATTAGTATTATGTTATAGCTTGTATTAAGCTTAAATAATTTAATAAAAGTATATTCCGGCATTTGCCGATGTAAGTAATATTTTATTTTTCTTGAAACATGAATGAATTCATATAAATGGAGCAGAAAATATTACGCCATGCCTCACGAAGCAAAGTCAATAGTCACAAAATCTGGGGTGGAAATCATATCCTTACTTCAATTTCTTAAAATGGTCCCATGCCTAGTCTTTACGAAATAACTTAATTTTAACTTTGAAGCTTAAGGTTTGTGTAAATATTTGTTTTGGTACAGAAACTCTTAAAACCTGAATGTGAAATTACCCATGCCTCCTTCAAGATTTTGATTGAGTAGATAGAGCACTCTTTGTACTAACAATAAATCAAAGGATAGTCCATGTTTTCAAATAAACATACTTAAAACTCCTTTCGAGGTTAATAAAAGGGTGCTATAAAGTACAGTACTGATAAACTATATCACGAAAAGCATTAAGCAATATTTCACATACTATATCTGATCTCTGACACTTAAAGTGGGTTTACGCTATGAAACATGCACAATAGGCTCATAAATCTTTAGTCACTGTAAGGAATATCCAAATACCATTAAAATGCAAATCAGCTTTCACTTCTTAAGAAAACACAAATAAAATATAACTGCAAGAAGCGTAAGACGTCATTCTTTTACATTGACAATACTGCAAGAAAATAGGTACCCTTCGCTGAGCATGAAGAAAAAAAACGTCTACAGCTTCTCCGCGCTTCTCTTAATGCTGTAATGTTTGCTAAAATGACTATATAATTCCTGGTAACCTTCCGGCATGACAGATATTCACATATATTACGAATTAGCACGAACCAAGATAGTTCAGAGAGGACAACGTATGTATTTTGCTCCCTTTTCTAATATACATAATATATAAAGTCTGCAACAGGCATCATCTCAAGAGGTTATCCTTTGCGAATGGCAGAAAGATTCCCGCAGGATTTTTAAATTGTATGAAGATGTCACTCAAAGAATGCAGCTCGCGGTACGATTGTAATATTTAATGCCGCAAATCATCATAATGGCCATCACCCTTCATGTTTTTCTTAAAGTTTTTAGAAAATTGGAGATTCTATTTTTCTCAAACTTCTCCTGTCAGTCTCCGAACGTTACGAGTAAGGTATAATAATCATGTCGGAGGGTAAGTGCTTTATTTTTATTCGACGGAAGATTTTGCAAGAATGTTGCATTCTATTTTGTAGTCACGAGTTCTATCTGCTTAGAAGTTTGCAATTTTATGATAAAATTCATCACAAATATTCTTGAGCGTTTCTTGTCATTCCTTTATTTCCGTCAAAAGCACACCATACATTGTCTGACAACTCACTGAAGTATTAGTTCTGGGTTGGCGACGTTTAGGTTCAAATATTTTTATGGATTTCACTCTGGAAATATGCTATTCTGTAACATAATGTCTGAAAATGAAGTTAAGGGTTGGTGAACAATCTGGAAAGGATGTTTACGCAATACGAAACTAAACTGCTGATTTTTATAACTTAACTTTTATTTAGATTTGAGTAATATCACGTTTTAGTTTAAAAACTGCCCAGTAAAAAAATCACGTGGAATACTCGTAGATTCATAGATTCGTTGAGTTTTGTATACTGATGTCCTAGACGTTATTCGTATTAGTTTACAGGGAATTGTAACATCAATTCCAAATGGAGCATGGAACTTTCAACTGACTTTCCACGTGACTGAATGTCTGCTAGGTAGTCGCAGAAAGTGTATTTTTCTTATGTGAATCAGGGATCTTGAATGTCTTGTTTTTGCATTTCTTGGGACCGGCTACGGTGGAGTAAATTTGACGCTCTGTGCCCCACAAGGTTCCTTTAAACCAGAGAGTAAGAGAAAGCCTAATTTTTAGTCGAGTCTTTTAAGCCGCATCTTATTCTTACAAAATTTTTAACCAATCAACACTAACCTGTTGACAGCTTGATATAGTAAGCTGGTATTAATCACGATTTCTTTTTCGCTAATATCGCCGCAGCTGCGACAGTGTGTATTACAGGGAGCACCAGGTCTGGCCGCATATTGTGGAGATGGAGTATGTGTTCACCATGCGACCAGGCTGGGTTAGCTTTTACTACGAAGTGTTGAAATAGTTCCGTTTTAAAGCAACTACGCGTAATATCAACGTCCGATGCTCTGGATCAGAGAAGAGCCGAGCCATTCCTCGCCAATTCATCTACCTTCTCGTTCCCTGGAAGGTTCCTACGACCCGGAACCCACAGACTGGTGATGTTGAATCTATCTCCTAGAGATGCCAGTTCTTATTTACAATCTCTGACTAACTTTAAGGAAACGGTGAGTGCCTTCAGCACGTTTATGGCAATCTGGCTGTCCATAAAAATACCGACGGTCGTCATCGGAGATTCACTAAGACCCAGCAGAGAGCATACCTTCAGAATCGCAAGCACTTCCTCTTGGAATATACTTGCGTTGTTAGGGGTAGCCTATAGGACTCCGATATGTTCAAAGTGTCGTAGCAATTAAAGAGTTCAGTAATCTTCCATTCCTTTCTGGTTGGAATTCTGACACTAAAATTGCTTGTACAGTTAAGATCAGATATCGTGTAATCACACTGCGCAGTAGATAGCTTTATCACTAGTTGAGGATGTTACCATATTCATAGGGTTTTGTATCCCAGCATACAGAGTCTGACACTGTATAACGCCTGAGAGATAATATGAAGATTAAGAGGGAGAAAGTGCAGCAGAACATTGAGAGCATCAGTTGGGGTAGTGCGTAGCGTTCAAGTAACACCAATGCACCTAGCTGTGCCTGTTATACCTTTCTCCATGGCCGGCCACCATACTATGGAGCCACAAGTGAGGATAGGTCATGCCATCGCTGCATACAACCACAAGGTCATTTTAGGCTGCAGCCCCTTTCAGCAAAAGTGCGGCTGCAGGTATTAAAAACCAAACTTGCCTTTCTCACACCCTCTCCTATATTTCGTGTTTTTCACAGGAACGCTATCTTTCTGCAAATATTCCTCACGTACAATACTTACTAAATTTGTGTGTTTGCGTAAAAGTGGCAGCGACAATTCTAAAACATTTCATGTTTTTGACTCTTATTTCACTTTTTAGCATCAAATTACTTTTAGAATTGTTTTGACGTGCACGTACGGCTCTAAAAGTCAGTCTGAAATATCCTGAAGCGTATCCGGGAAATTGTCTTAAATAAGAACAATTCTCCGGCTGAAATCTGCTTTCCGTTAAAATGCTCAATTGTCCTTTCCATTCTCGTACACTTACTGCTTCAGGAAATGCACCTCTTTCCTTGCACAAGAAACCTGCTGCATATAAAATTGTTGGGAGCACCTGAATTTAGGCGGAAGTTAATATCCGCAGTGAGGAAGAAAGCCAATGATATCACGAAGTAGATGGGTAACAAGTGGAAATCCTCGAGCAAAATTTTATTATATTCAAGTTTTCAGTATGATACAAAAAGCACTTGGAGTGCCCTTTTTCAACCCTTATGAACTATTTTCCTATCTAAGGGTAGTTCGGACCAGGGGAAAGGTTCGAAAGGAAGAAAATCTCAGAAGATGAAAACAGCTTCCGACAAGAAAAGTTTCCATCACTAAATCCAATGTACTCTCATGAGAGTTTGCAGGAAACGATAGCGTCTTCAAGTCCTTCTTATCGTTGTCTTGATGGTGCTATTTCGAAAGGTTGAAGTTAAGTTTAGAAAGTTGACAATAAAAGGGTTCCCTGATATATTTGAGCTTATACTTCACATACCAATATGGTAACAAATTTCCTTCTAATTATGTAACACTTGACTGGAATGTCAATGGAACATGATCTGCTAAAGGACCGAAAAGTTTTGTTGATATTTTTCCCAGATACTGCCTGCGGGCGAAGAAACATTTTTGGGAAAAGTGAATATTTTGATAGTGTAAACTTTAGGCCGCTTTAATACTTTCCTTTTCATTGACTTAGAAATGAAATTGTGAGGTGTCGTTATCTCTGCTAACGCCTAAATATTTTCTTTTCATTTAAGATACTTTAAATCTGTGACAATACAGAGCCAAAAGGATTATTAGATATTTAAACCCTGTAAGTGAGATTAAATATAATTTAAGCAATGTCAAAGAATGTCCTCAATTTATTGTTCTAGCACATAAGAAATTTAGATCCTGTGATTCAAGTATGTTACCTGGTGTCGCTCTAACTAACATCCTATTATTTCCAATGAGTCGTATTCATACATGATCATCGTCGGTGGAGTAAGTGATAACTTGTTGACCTACCAATCCCAGGTTCGATTCCCACCGACGGTGACCCATGATTTGTTTTCTGCTGACAACAGATTTCATAAAAAGTCTAGTCATTAAAGCTCTTTGAAATCTGTATTCAATTAAGTCAAATGCGGTGTCACTTAACAATTTACCTCCTAGATTCCTTAAACTCCTGGTTTTCTAGGACTGACTCTGATCTTGTGTTTTTTTCATAGCGGCGTACCTCAGGGCTCGAAATATGGTCCTCATTTATTTAGCTATATTCTAATGACTTTCCAAATGTAGTTTACGATTGTTCTATTCATATAAATATATGTTGACGATGTGCAGAAATATTTAAGTAGATCTGTTGGTCTGGTCAAGGAGGAGGGAGATCTTCATTTACTCGGAACACATAGGTCGAATAAATAAAGATTTCCAACTTATTTATGATTGGTCTCTCGTAAACAGAATATCCCTTAATCGCAGCAAATCGAAGTGTCTAGTCATATATAGAACTGAGATCGATAAAGCTGCTTTCTCACCAATCATTTTAGGTAACTCTATTAACCTTTATTGACTATTCAATATGTAGGTGGATATAGACTAAGAGTAGTTTTTAATGACAATGTAAGAAATTTATCTAAACGTCTGTCTTAGAATCCGATTTAGAGCCTTCCCTTCACCTACAATATGATTGGTAATAAATGTCAGGTCCCCTCAACCCTCCACTGATAATTAGAGTACTAAGGATTTCATCGACATTTTATTATTAACCAGAGTGAGAATCCTTTTTTATTTTGTTACAATTTCTAATGTACTAAAACTGAACTACGCAAAGTAATATTCAGACGTTGGCGTTTTTATTTCTGTGCCGTAAGTGCTAAAGGCTCGGCATCCATAGGAAACTGCTAATAGAGTTGTTAAATACTGGACCGTACTGATGCTTAATTTGTGTTGAAATTCTTTAATAGGTAATAGAAAACTTAAATATCTTTTATGGATCTGTTATCTCGCAGCCACCTTTACTTAATCATAGGAAAACTACTGAAAGAAAAGTTATTGTGTATTATCCAAGCTATGCCTAAAAAGTAAACAAAAACAGACTTTAGACTCATTCCGAAAATGAGTTCAATGCAGGACCATAAAATTAGCAATAAATTTCCGGTAATAAAATCAACAGAATGAAAATGATCGAAATTAAAAATAAGAAGAGACTGAGAAAGGAAAACAAGCTGCCAAAGCGCTAATGGAAATTAAATTTTCTTCCGGGTTTAATAAAATCGTTCAATCTTCATCGGAACCCCGGGTCCAACGCCAACGACTTCCTAAATTCTGAATCTCTCGAATGGAACAGAAAAATTGTAATAAAATCGAAAATTCCGCTGGGAAGACATTCCATCATTTCCATTTAATTCAAAACAGACGTAAAGGTCCATTCGTGCTAATAAAATCCTACAGAGCACATCCACAAAAAAATTTGGCATCAAAAGAATCTTCATCTTATTTATGCAAAAGGCATCTTTAGCCTGCAAAACGGCCGAATCTACTGCAATTCAATTTCGAAATTAAGCCCAGTTCTATCTTCCGTTGTGGTGGATTCTGTGAACCGGAATCGGCACAAAGGCGAATTACATCCAATTTACATTCCATAGTCAGAGTAAATGTGAGGGTGGAGATTTCTCCTCGTTTTTGACGCTACCTTATTGCGCTATCCAGGTCCTGCAGGATTGTAATTAAACGTTAGCCTTCAGCGAATCGCAAAATGATTTATGAATGCAAAAATATTCGCGATCAGATATTTACAAGAATTTTTTAACGTTTTAATTTTTATTTTTTTTTATTTTTTCAGGTGACGGACTGGGGAGTAACAAATTGCCGGTCTGTTGTCGTTCATGTGCAGACACCACCTCAATTGCGAGTGGATCCAACCAGTGTTACTTTATTTCGAGGAGAATCACTCCTGGTACGATGCCTATCACCCGGAAATGACCAACAACGATATGGACAGTTGGGCTATAGCTGGACAAGGAATGGCGTCCTCTTTCAGTCAGACCCAAATTCGTTTATGTGGGAGGATTTATATCCTGACGGGAGTATACTAAAAATCCAAAACATTCAGGTAAGATGAAAATATCAAGCAAAACGTTTTCTTGTCTCTTATGTCGTCCTGGAAAAAGTATGACCAGACATGAATTTTATTGGGTCCTTGAGGCGGAGAAATTGACACTTGAGAAAATTGATTATCGTGCCACTGAAATTTATGGTTCCATGTTACTTGTCGACTGCTAGATACGTTTGTTTTCCGACCGTTATCTGGTGATTGATTTTGCCCTAAGCTCATTCCACCTAGACTAGTTCCGACTGTTCTTATGGAAATCGATCCATTAATGTTACATTTAGCACGTTATGCTGTACCAACTAACCAACACCAAGATTTATTCCCACAGAAATTTTACTTGACTTTAGACCTACACGTATTTCTATTGAGTTCCACAAATCAAATAAATCGTATCAATACTAAACTCCATTCCCCACAGAGATGCACTTAACTAAATTCCACAACTGCTAATTCTCATCTCCGGACACTGTTTAAAATCAGAACATTTATTGAATTGCCAATAGTTTGCTTAGGATTATTATGCAATAGTAGACTATACAAACTTGTTAATCTAATTTGCTGCTTTACAGTAATCAAAATTTGCGTGATAATCATGTTTCACGGTGATTGCTAATCAATATCGGCTCAATAGCACGTCGGTGGGAATTTTGATGCAATTCGCCCCAAAATTGAAGTAGTTTTGAGTGTTTGGTAAATTTAAGATATCACAAACAAGAGAATTAAGGTAATTGAGGTTAGGAAATAGTACAAATTATGATGCAACATATGTCGTGAATCGGAGAAATATTCCAACCGATATCCAGCTTCATCTCCCTTTGTGGTTCCCTTTTGTTCTTGCAACCCGTTGTCGGGAATGGAGAAAAAATTTTACTCGAAACTTCGAACCCCAATATTACACAGCAAAATTTTTCGCTTTGTTATCAGCAAGAACCATCATGTTTGGCTCTAGCCGGGCTCGAATCTGGGAATTCTGTATGTAAAGCCAGTTTGTAATCCCTTACATAACTGACGACAATAAATATTAGATTCATGGCAATCTTAACACTGCTGCCGTAAGAAATCTCAGAACGGTTTTCAGCTCTACGCCCTGCAGCTCCACAAGCCTTGACAACTACCTAACTACCACATAGCCTGCACCTTCTTGACGCCGGGGCAGGACACTCGCAGAGCACATGCCAAACTGATTTGATTCCTTCGGATCCCTACTGCTTCGGTAGAAATTATTTGCCGCTTGACCCAGTCTTTTGGCATGGTTATCTATGGTCCAATGTCTCGTTAAAACCCTACTAGATTCCTGGTGTCCGTTCTTGAACCACTAAGGAGTACGTTAATTCTCTTCAGGCACAGACAGTGGTCTCAGCACTTTCCTTTGCCAATTTATCCGCTATCTCGTTACCTGGTGTTTTCCAATGACCCAGTTTGGGTCACCCTGTGACATTTGCAATTCATGTCTATGGTGCTCTTGCACAATTGCACTATCCCCGATTTTACTACTGCAATTTCCAGCGCGTTAACCGTCGTCTGGCTGTCAGTATTTATGCGGAAGCATATATTGAATTCTATACGCGTAGAAACTAGCAGAGTCGCTTGGTGAATCGCAGCTATTTCAGCCTGTAAGACACTGCATTTGTCTTGAGATACGTCCTGTTTCTGTACTCGCACTCGCTTAAGATCCATAAGAGATCTGCAGATCTGTGTTGTTTCCACCACTTTATTTCTATCCCATTCCTCTCTAACAGGCAGTTTAGTAGTATTAAAGTTTTACCAGAGATCTGGAAGTCCATGTGCCTTTCCTGTTGTTGATGCAGTTTAACTTCCAAAGGATGCTCATTCATCCTCTCCTTCCAGCACCCCGTGGCCCTCAATCTAAATATGATCGTGGCTGGAAACAGGTCGAGTATAATCTCCAAAACCGCTGTGGGCGTATTCCGCAAATACTCAGTTATATCCAGACCGGCTGCTCTCTCTTCTCTCGTTGGAATTTCCAAGCTACTTCTCTTATTCAGCACTATCCACCAAACTAGTGAGCCGCAGCAAAAAATTTGCCTGACTAGTACGTTGTAGAACCAATGTACCAACTTGGACTTTAATCCCTATTTGACCCCAAAGGTTCTCTTACACGTATATTCTTCGCTATGCTTTCTTCTATATTTCTCTTCCAGTTAAGTTTAGAGTCTAGGCATCCGCATTACTTCTCTAGCATATCCAGAATTTCGGCCATAGCCGCTAACCACAAGAGTGTTGAAAGCATCCCAGCATCCTAACAATAGGACTCGCCCATGCACGAGCTTACCTATCTACCGAGAAGCATAGAATCGATCTAGTTATACAGTAGTACTTCACAGCGCGTGTGCAAAAATGAAGGAAAGTGGGGTCTACCAGATCCTTAATTTTTGCACACGCGCTGTGAAACACCCTGTTTAGACTCCCCTTATTACACCCATTCCCCTCAGCCAATTATAGATGAATTCCGTCTTTTTACATATTGTTGGTAGCTTACTTAACGTCCATAAAGGCTTCCACGATGTGTTCCTTGAACTCCAGAAAACTTTCACTGCTTACAGCTTTGTATAGTCCTGACTTACTTCTTTTATGTGCACATCCATTAGCTTTTTAGCACTTTGACCATGACGGATGAAAGACTAATTAGTCTGTAATATTTTGCTACCATATGGGTTGTTTTGCACGCTTTCGGAATGAAGATTATACCCTTCTCGCCAAGTTGTTGGTATGTATTCTAGCCAGAGACAATTTCTGTATAATGACATATCGCAAATAACTCTTGATTTTGACAAAATTGTGTTGTTGCGATGTAAATTATAAAAAGTACAGGTCCAATATGACCACTTTGAGGTACACCTGAGGTACTATCAATATAATAAGAGAGTTGCCCACGTAATAAAACTCGAAGAGTTCAATCAGGGAAGTACGAACACGAACAAAATCGAAGTAGTCAAAACCATGAGAATTTCATGATTAATTTCATCGGAGCTTGAATTTTATCAAGGACTAAATCTTTCAAGATATAATCCACCTGCTGTTTAGCTTCAATTGCTGGCATACAGGGTTGAGGTAAATAATCTTCCTTTCCGAAACCCGTGTTTGAAAAGAACCATGATAAGGCGTATGCTATTTGATGTAATTAACCAAGTGAAAATTAAAATGCGAAAATTCAAATCAATTCTGAAGACTTAGTTACATACATTCACATCCTTCCGAATATTACAAAAAGAAATATATATATGTATCTGCACATACGGTACGGCTTTGAAAAGTTACCCTGACGTCGTTAGAAGCTTTCACCTATGAACAATTTTAAATTTTTCCAAATAGGATTAAAGCTACGGAAATGTCTGAAAGAATCCACCTACAATTTCACCCTTATTCCTTCCGCCTTCTTTTATTCTTCCACTGTATAAATGAAGGACAATAAAAATATTTTTCAATAGAAGCGAATCAATATCATCTTCCGGATCTCCGGATCTCATTCTACATTCTCCTTAGAACTCGGAATTACCCTCAATTCGGCGACATTAAAAGTTTCTCTCTAAAGGTTTTCTTGAATTTCAGAAATCAGCTGAGTTCACATGTCTGGTATCGAATAGCATATCACCGGTTTCAAAAAGCGTTTACGTTACAGTAATCGATAAAGGAGTCGTCGAGCTCTGTCCAGAAGGTCAAATTTTTGGAGTCCATTGGCCAACAAGTGCCCCAGGTGCAGCAATAACAACCGATTGTCCGAAACATTTCGAAGGCTATGCGAAAAGGATGTGCGAACAGCGAGACATTGGAAAATCCAAATGGTTGACGCCAGATTTTTCAAATTGCGTTACCGACCAAATGGTGGACATTTACAATGAGGTAAGAATGATATAAAAATAACCGTTTATTATAACCTGGCATCTACTCATATTATATAAAAATCAGTTTCGAGCGCTCTCACTTGGTTACCAAAAAACAAATTGTTCAACCATTCTCAAGGCGTGTCTGGAATATGCGATGAAGCGACAGACGAACTTTCTTCCAGGCGAGGCCGGTTTTCTAATGGATCTCCTGCAAGAGGTAAGAATTTGTAGCCCATTCTTTAATCGTAGCCATATAGCATAGGTATCGCGTAGTACCAAGCACAGGTGGCTCACGGCAATGCCCTGGAGCCACCGCACTTCATAGCTGCTGGCAAACACTCGTAAATACGAAGGCAGTCAGGATATATTTTTATTAAAGGTAACGTGCTCCTAATTTTAAAACATCGCCAGCTGACTTAAAGCTCAAGGCTCCTCTCGAAGATGAATGACGCGAGCTTACTGGAAAGGGGTTGATTTGTATTCAGTGGGCGACACGTCCCAAACGATTTAATTTTGTGTGTTCCTTTAAAGACCAATTTTTCATGTAGTCGACATATTTTGTTTCGGCTTATAATATCACTCGCAATTTATACCCATTCTCTGTATCCTTGCAGGTGGAAAAATATTTGAAAATTAAAGGCAGTCACCTGGAGAAGGAGATGGCCGCAGAAATTATTCTTCACATTTTGGATAAAGTGATGCAGAATATGTTTTCAATGAACAGCCAACAGGTAAGTGAATGTATTGATATTATTAGGTTACTTCAATGCTGAAAATTAAGGTGCACAAAGCTCAGGGTTGGACCGACATCTGTGTACGTGTGCTCATTTATAATGCATAAGAAATGAAAGGTTCTTGGTGTAGAATATTGCCAACAACCTAAATTTCTTGGCTCAAATCAATATTTCATCGCAATCTAATGAAAATTTATGAGAATTTTTATCTTCTGCTGATAAATTTCAGATTACTGTCGGCCCTACCTTCGTACTTTATATTTTCTTAAAGTATTTTTCTTCGAACGTTTTACCTTAAGTAATTTCTGTTTGCTTTAATGGAGATACTTAATATTTTATGGTTTCAATAATCAAGTAATTTACTGAGCATTTTCGAATGAACGAACATTTGACTAAAAGAAGAGTAAGGGTTTTGACGTAGAAATTATTTTGGTTTTTATAATAGAAATATGAGGCTTTGGTATACTCCAAATTCTTCAACTATATCCTATGATCTGTTTATAGTTGGTTTATCTTTAACGTCATTATGGTCATTGTTGATCAAACTGCAGCAATTTCTTGTATTTTGTCTAAAGTTCTTATTTTTCTTATAGGCGCACTGTACTACCACGTCAGTGCTCATAAATTCTAATCACACCTCGACAAATGGTCTTGCGCTTTTTTCTATCTTGTTTCTCTTAGATTTTTATAGCTATCATTGCTCCACGGCTATTTCACTCTCTAGTTCTATTTCACTCTTTAGGTCACTCTCCAGGGCAAGAAGAACTTCTTCCGATTCAAGACATCTTTTGCAAGTAGACCTACAATTGAATGTGGATTCCGAACGACCGACATTACTCTCCAACCTTACAGTGGTCTTTTTATCGTAATCTGTTGTCGCAGAAAAGAACTATGGGTTGCGGTCGGTGGCGTTCCAACCTAGGGCATACGTAATGGGAGACCAACGACTTTCTATCTGCGTTCATGATTTTTTTGGTTTTTTTTCCAGCCTGGAAAATTATCCCAATCCACAGTTTAGAATATCTACTTTCAAATGGCCCTGGAAATTTTGCTGGAGTTCATCGAATTAATTAATTTTGAGCATTCTAAAAATTGACTGGAAATGAGGCCATTGCAACGGTTTTTCGTCATTTTTTCTAAGTTTCCAGGCTCCAGGGAACGGAAAAACCAGCTGGACCACCATTTTCTGACATGCTCTTGCGAATGGCATCAAAATTTTTGCAAAAAAAATTTCACTCAAAATCGACAAAAAACACTGGCCTATAGCCCATGATTTTTTTGGTGAAAAAAATTTTTTGTTACGAAATCAAATAAAAGGGGTCTCATTCGAAAGAGGACGCCAAAAGCAATTAGTTTGGAAGGTTTCACTGGAAAGTATCTCAATTTGACGAAACTGGAACGATTTTTGTATCTCCTGGAAGCGTTTCGTTGATGAGTCATTTTTCATTTAATGCGCAATTTCCAGCCTGGAAAATTATCCCAATCCACAGTTTAGAATATCTACTTTCGAATGGCCCTGGAAATTTTACTGGAATTCATCGAATTAATTAATTTTGAGCATTCTGCAAATTGACTGGAAATGAGGCCATTGCAACGGTTTTTCGTCATTTTTTCCATGTTTCCAGGCTCCAGGGAGCGGGAAAACCAGCTAGACCACCTCTTACATAATCTATGCCAGGAATATTGTTCTTGAATTTCTTAATTTGATTAACATTCAATTCAAGGTAATTGGCGATCAATGTACGTATTTCTTTCCTTTCGAAAGGATAGTCCCAATCGGCACAAATTCCCAAACGATTCGTAATCGTTTTCTCAAACGATGGTAAAATGGCTGAAATTGGTCTAGGATGCATGTATTCGTTTTTATCTTTTATTCTGCGCTGCAACACAG
This sequence comes from Leptarthrus brevirostris, assembly GCA_964036015.1. NCBI lineage: Eukaryota > Metazoa > Arthropoda > Insecta > Diptera > Asilidae > Leptarthrus > Leptarthrus brevirostris. The sequence goes on from OZ038375.1 coordinate 110,208,264, forward strand.
TTCTGTCTACGTGAATCGTTGTCTTTTCAACTGCTCGATGGCTTTCTATAGTTTTGCCAAATTCACTAATTTGCGATTTTTTTCAGGAATTTTCTTATATGTTCGAAGCGTCTAATAAAATCACATCACGTTTTATTTATATAAAAAAAAATCAAATTCAACAAGTATTTGCACTAAAAAGCGAGTAAACATAGATGGCGCTTAACACCCCACTAATTATTTCTGCAGCAAATGAAACGCTTTCTTACCACAACAACTGTCAAACATTATTGTCAAGATTCCTAGCTTTCATTTAAGAGTTTGAAGTGGCAGCTGGGTTGCATAGTTTTCGCGCAAATTAAATATAAATTTCGAAAAAAGTTTTGGCGCTTAACACCCCACCGACACTGAACAACCCATTTTACGGTAATTGATTAGCAAATAACGCACGATTGAATAACAAATAATTGTTTGAAATTCAAATAATGAGTGCCAAATAACAAATACTTTTTGCGAAATAAGTTTAAAATCAAATAAAAATTTATTCGAATAATTTTTTATTGTTTTTTTCTTAAATTATTATTTGATTGAACATTTGATATTCAAATAAAGTATATTTTCTTGAGCAAGGTTAAGGAGCTCTATGTATTTTTACATATATATAAATTGAAAAGAGTAAAAACCAAAGTCAGGTTAATTTGGGCTAACCCCAGTTAAATATCTGCCCCTTCTCCCCTTCAACCCTAAAACTAAAACCACGAGCCGCCACTGCTGTCTTGCCACTTTGAGCTTATAAGCATTGTTCTGTTGTCAGTATGGCTGAGCGATATTCGATTTTATCTATTTAAAAAAAAGAACGAATAACTGTTTGCTTTACCTGACAAAAATAAGCAAAGTAATAAAATCATTTGTCAGTCACCTCTACCACCGCTACCATCCTAATTGTATGTCTTTTGTACCTACTAATTGTCCCGCCACTTACAGCAATTTGTCAACACTTAAAGCTAGCCCTTTTCATATACTGACTGTATTCTTAAATACACACTTACTTAATCCAAGTTTTCCCAACTATAACTACAACCTGGCTCTTCTCTCTACTTGTACGTTTCAATCTAAGGCTTTCTTAACTACCTAGGTATTATCTTGAAGTACAATTAACTTTCATTAGATACCTTCAATCTACCTGAATCTGCTATGGACTGAAATACATTCTAATATCTTAAATCAATCTGATAATAAGACATTACAGCAATATTGTCTTCTGAATTACTACAGAATGGAAGTGCAAAGCCTTTCCCAAATTTACGCAAATTAATTCAAGCAATTCTGTTTGTTTTTGATCAAATGACTGAAATTGTTAACCATTTCCTCTTAGTCGGTCACATATAACCAGCCTGAGACCAAGTATTCTCTAATGACTTTAATAAATATATCTTGTTGTTAGAGTGACAGCTTAAGACTACTTTGTCATCCTGAATTTGCAGAAGTGCATCCATTCCCGATTATCAAATCATTGAAGATTTATTATCACTCGCAAATGCCTATCAGATACAGATATATATGTGCGGCGATAGTTTCGAAACGATAAAATGAAAATTGTAGCAAATCAATTTACAAAATTTCTCCGTAATGCAGTATTGTCCTGGCGGCAGGCGTGCAGGGTTCCAGCCTTTTTAATTAACTCAACTCGACACTGTACCACCCAGTGCAGTGCTAATTTATTCAGAACTGTAAATTGTTCTGCATAAATTGCTAAACACTACTCTAAATTAGTTGATAACCATTTTCGTTTTGGATTCGGATTCGCTTTTTGACTTCATTAGAGCGATGGGAGAGTACGCTAAACTCTGCAACAAATCTGTTTTAATTAAGGCGCCACAATGAATCTATTATTTTAAGTTCAGTGGAAATTTACCAACCTCTATTTCGGGGGGGACGATTGTTTTATTTTTCAACTATTAAACCCTTTCGTTGGTACCTTTGCCTGACAACATATGTCGAAAATAATCCAAACCAGACTACTATTCACGAAAACTTATTGGCACTGGAGTCCCTTTGATTTGACACAAATTAAAGCCCCGGATCCGAAGTGAAACTTAATCAAAATAAACAGGACCATAAACAAAATTTATGACAAAATATGTTCTGTGTGCAACTCATGCGCCATACTTTACGGAAATTACCTTCGAGATTATACCATCTTCAAGGGGATTTCCGTAATGTACAAGTGTATCCTACTTCCATCCAGACCAATTTAGAATTTGTCTTCCCAGTCTAGATGAACTTATTCGTTTGTTTGGGACGAGTTTCTACCTATAAGAATATATTTTGTTGCTCAAGTGAATTATGTAGAGAGGCAGAAAGGCGTCCACGTGAGCTGACATTAATCATTCCATTTCAACAGCTACTTAAAATAGATTCTTCTCTCTTTTTGCAGCAAATCAAGAAGCTCCAGCTCCTCACCCAGTCGGCAGCTTTGAATCGCGAAACTATTGCTGCTTCACAATTAGCGACATCAACATCGACATCGTCTGCCTCAGGAGCCTTGTCAGCAGTTTCGTCCTCCTCATCGTCTTCGGGATCATCATCGTCATCCGTGTCTTCTTCAGGCACTCTGACAGCATCTTTCTCCTCAACTTCAGGAATAGCCGACTCATCTCCTTCGTTGGATCGACTCAATTCATTTCGCATCTACACAACTTCCGTGAAGACGCTGCCTTTTAATTTACGAATTTATGGGTAAGTTGTCGTTTATGCGTCCGCGACCAAAATAACGGAAATAGGCAAGTATATAACAAAATGTAAGAAAGAATAACATCCAAGAAATTTCCCGCTGGGCTCATGTTGTACCTCATGTAATCACGTAGTCTCAACATTTTAAGTACCATGTTATCTCAGAGTTTTCCAATCTTCCTTTGGGCTGGCAGCTATGTCGGATGGCATTTAAGTGGGGGAAGGAAAGAAATGCCATGCAAGGCAAAGTGTTCCCAGGAATTTTATAAATTCACTCAATGGCCCTTTATGCTTTGTTAAATATTCCTAGTACCCTAGGGTGGTAGTGGCAACTTGGGTAATTATATTGCCTGGAGCCTTCATTAATCATTTCTGATTGTGCGCCACTGCAACATTGTTATTTAGTATTTTGATTTTCCGGGTTAATGTGCTATAGTTGAGGGATCCCCCAAAAAGTATTAAATAACAGTCGGAAATCGCGTACCTCTGAGGTGGAAAATTAAGAAAATTTAAGAAGGATCCCCATTCTCTACGAATACCTTACCTTGGTTTTTTATGGAAATGTCACTGAAGTTTATAATGTTGTTGTTGTTGTTGTTGGTGTTGTTCACTCTGATAGACCGTTCCAGTTCATATCGCGAAGAAATTACTTCATGAAGTGTTGCTCCACTTAATATTTTATTGTTGTACTTGGCCGATTTTTTATTAGCATTTATTTTTTGGGGATTAGAGAATGAGACAGTGTTCTGCTTTAATGGAGCACAGTTGTGGCGCAGATGTTTAATAGAAAACAGGAACCTGACAATTAACTTAAAATTAACTTCAGTTTTTAGGTTTTAGTTTATTCAATGTTATTTAAACGAGGAAGTGAAGGTGCAAAGCCTCTCTTTTAGAAACTTTTAGAGATTGACCACTTTTTCCCAACGACCATAATCATAGTTTATTAGAAGAAATTGTTTAAGTAAAATTTAGAACCAGCTAACTACTAGGCATAGTTAAATCCCGGACTCTTTAACAAGCAATACAATTAATTTCACTCCTCCCTGTGATGGGTGATAGATCTCAACTAGACAAACAAAAACTTGTACCGCGGGGGGGGGGGGGGGGGGGGGGGGCAATTTCAAGCGTTTGGGAGTTACAGGGTGATTCATAAATTTCAGTTTTTCATGGAATTCACATTACTCTTTTATTTTTATCTTTTGTTCTAACCAACATAGCGACATCAAACAAACACTAAAAACTACTATCCCAATGGCCTGCTGAACTTTAGGTAATCGCAAATCATTTTTTTTTTCAATTTTGTATGAGTGTATGTGCAATGGTAGGAGGTAGTCAAAGCAAAAAAACAAAAACGCTGCTCTTACTTAGAAAACTAAATTTAAAGGTTCTGACAGGACTTTTAACTGGTCATTGCCCTCTAGGTTACCACCTAAAAATTATATTCAGGAGGACACCTGCCGCTTCTGTGTGAAAGAGTATTAGACAGCGGAACACATCCTTTGTCACTGTGAGATCGAATCAGGCTCAGACAACTTGTTGAGGCTTTTCCATCACCAGTAAACAGACCCTAAGGACATTTTAGCCTAGTTAAGAAACCGGGGTTCGATTGGGTTTCTTAAAACCATTATAGCATATCGTCATAAAGGATCGCTCTGGGCAAAGTGGCAGAAGGATGATATATGTCCTCAGATCCATATTTAATAACTATATACTTTGAGATGTACTCATTGGATGCAGATTAAACAAAATTGTATAAAAAATCTGAAAATTTACCCTAATTAAAGTACCCCTAGTTGTATATAGCCGCTAAAGTAGATGATCTAATTTTTTTAGCTCTACAGGGTGTATATAATTGCTGCAGCTATATCCCTTACCGCGCACATTTATTTTTAACAATCGGCTTACGATTTGTTGTTCAAAACCAGCGCGAATTCTGAGTTAATTAGACCCTTTAAGTCTTTTCTTGTCACCACAGTTGCCAACCATAGAAAGTCTTACAAAAATTCCACGTACCTATGCACAAACGTACTCAGTATAGCTTTCTAAATAATACATATAACGATCAGTCTTGGGGCCTTAATATACGGTAGCTCCCAACATGTCAGAATCATTCCTAAGCTCGGTTCTTACCACGAGCCAAGCACTTACAAATTTAAAACTTGTATGTCGCATTTAATCACAAGCCTACATTTTACAGAGACGACCTATTTTCGGACCAACTTTATATGGACATTGCCATCACAGAGAATTTACTAGAAATAATGTCAAATGGAACGATTTTCGCCTCAGTGATATCTTACAGAAATCTGACAAATTTTTTACCGAAAACATACTACACACGTGGAAGGTAACACAAGTAGTGATTTGATTCAAATCCCCATAAAATCTCTCATGTAATCCTCTTCAATTTACAGTGATGGACCCGACATTGACTACATGCCAGCATCTAGAATAATTGCAACGTGGCTTTTTCAATCAAAGCGTTCCAATGACAACTTTGTCGAGCCCCTGAATCTTCCATTAGAGGCCGGTCATGTGGAAATAATATTTCAACATGAAAGCAGCCCCAAAAATACTGATTGGATGCCGATTTGTGGGTAAGTCCATTGCAGTGATTTCCTTTAACTAATACTAAACTAAAACACAAAACAATTACACTGTAGGCTGGTTAACCATAAAAAATTTGTTTTATTTCTCTTTCATCCCCAGGCACGAGTTAAGAGCAACATATGAGTCAACCTGGGAGACGGACCTCTGCATTACCAAGAATCTCATGGAGAACATAACGAGATGTATCTGTCCGCTTTCTGGTACTTTTGTGGTTTTGTTAGCCAAGAAAAATTACAATGTAAGTAAGACGAAGGGGACTGGAATCAAAATGCTGACCTTAACTTTAGGAGCGTTTTACCCTTTTTGTTAGTACACATGCTGACGACATGTTTTCTCTCCAGCGAGCTTTAGCTTCATTGTTATCTTCACGATGGGAATCCTCATCCTGGAGATTTATATGCTCGAAAAATGATTCTTTCGAGAATTGTTTTCTGGAGGCAATTTGTAAGCATCAGATTTCATAGAATCACATTTTGTTGTTCCTCCAGTCTCCTTGCAATTATTATTATTATTTTATTTATGAAAAATATGCGGGCGGAGGCTAATCCCTTTCTATTTCCAGACATCGCTGACTCGAACGCAAACTCGTCCAATTTTTGTGATAATTAGTTGTGGCTGCTGCTTCCTGCAGTCGTGTACAGCGTTTGCATTTTTAATTCCAATTTTGTACAATCGCAAGTGCTGCATCACGTTTCTAAAAATGCAGTTCTGCACATCAACGTCGACAGTTATGGCTATATATCTTCTCGGATTCCTGAAGCTTTTACCTCAAGTGAGTACTACAAGTATTTTTCAAATATCTTTGAAATGGTCTTTACTTTAGATAAGGCTTTCAAATACCCTTAAATAACAATCGGATAAAAATGCAATCATTGAATCTTTTTCGTCCTGAACAAACTGCCACCGTATGTCGGGCTCAGGGACAGCTTATATTTGCGTAAAAAAAGAGGACTACTATATGTTGTACTCCATTTCAATTTCACACCTACGTAAGTTTTTGAGGACCAATTCTCGAATCGCACATGCATATGTTCGTAGCTATCTAAAGCTGAGTCCTTAGGGAAAGCCAACTTTATACGAATGATTTTCCCCATGAATGGCAACTGCCCTCCATCCGAGCTCCCTTTTTCGACAGACAAACAGAAAATACTATCAAGACGGAGGGAGTAAATTAAATTTTCTTCTGTTCTTCCTTCAACCTCAGAAAGAGCGGAAATTTTTATTGGTCGGATATGATATTATTTCTCGTATTTTATCTGACAAATTGATTTCAACAGCCTCGAGTCAAATGATTCCCCATAATCAGCCCCAAAGTATTATGTTCCGCTTGATGGTTTTTCAATTGGGGAGGTGCTGGCAAGTCGTAAAATGTGCGAATACCCGACAAACAGAAAGAGCCAGGATGGTATGATTTTTCCTTTTTCTTGACTTTTACTTTCTGGGAAGGTTCTTCTGCATCTAATTCGCCAAATTGATTTTCCATATTTTCTCATAAAAGCATGAATTACATTGTTTGGGGCAATAGTCCATTTCGAAGAAATTTGATATTTCCTTTTCCTTTTATAGAACCATTAGGTAAAAGTTATCTGAAAGCGGGCAGGTATATTTCAGGTGGTTTAATGGTTAAGACCCTTTTAGGCAACATTTTCGATCAAACGAAAGTTTTGGTTTAATTTTTTTTTTTTCAACTTAGTTGTAATTTTACGGCCTCGTGCACTTAAATTAAAGTTTTTACTGCTTCATTTGAAAGGTTAAGAAGTGCTGTCCAAAAACACATAGGCTTAATTAGCGGCAAAGGTTTACTAGTTTAAATTTGACTCTGTCGTATACTAATATCCGAGACCCTCTCTGAATAATTTCGAACATAAATTTTGACTGGCAGTTTATTGACACTGCTATTCAAACGGAACGTGTTAGCACGCAATTTTGAATTTTAAATAATCAATAAAAGGGTTGATATCTCTATTCTACCTTCGCTTTTAAGTGTAATACTCATTTCGGTTTAGGAAGGTGTTACCTTTACGGGGGTTTAACCAGTTGCTAGGTTCAAAAAAAAATTTTTTTATGTAAATATTAATTTTGGGGTCTCAAAAACACGTGATTTTATTTTTCCCCCCAAATTCGAGTAGGTTTCCTATCAAAATGATTTGTCTCCACGTTTGTTACCTAAGGAAAGGACAGGTGCTTCGGCGGTCGCTTAGAGAAGAAGCCGTCACTATTCTATAATAGTCTTCTTCAGAATTCAGTATAACAGGTTTGTTCCCGTACTTCTGCAGCTGCAGCTGGCTGCAGTTTACTTATTTATGTGGTGGGGGTGTAATTTTACTTCAGTACGGGAACAACCAGCTGCAATTTTCTGAAAAAGCAGAAGAAGATTTGTTTTGGAGAAAAAAAATCTTTTCCTATATATAGAAACTAAACAATCACTGTTCTCCCTTATAGGCTACTTCACTTCCTTAATCCGACTCTTAACTAATTAGGATATAAAACTCTATAAAAGGATTCACAAATTTCAAATTCACTCAATTGACGTTTGAGCAGTTGTCACTTTGACAGAAAGAAGATCTTTTAAGCATATTGCAGCTGGTCAAAGTTGCTGCAGAATTCTTAAATTTTCTGCAGCAGGGGAAGCTGTGACGTAGGCAAAATCTTCTTAGAGAAGTGAATACGGGAACACTTTTCTGTAGTTTTCTGCAGATTTCTGCAAAGCACTTATAATCTCTGCAGGTACGGGAACAGACCTAAAGTCATTCATTTTCTATAGCTTTTCTGTTACTTCATCTTTCACAGAGATTTTCTGGAAACGACATTTACGTCACTTAAAACTGAGATTACTTTGAAAGTACCCGACTCCTAGATGGACTACAATGTTTTGAGAATTCATTAAATTTATTTAAACTCTACTCAAGTAAGAACCAATCTTATAATGAAGTCTATGCAATAAAAATTATATAAAAAATTAAAAATTTTAGTTCACCAATATACCCCCCAGACCAAGTAGTGGGGCGGGGCAGGTGCTGTTAGGTCGGGGGAACAGTACCGTTTTCAGTAGTCATCATTCCACAGCACTCCTTTAAGAAAGACTAAGGAAAACTATCGGGGCCACACGCAAGTTCGACAAGTATTCACCGATCGTGGCGTCTTTTTCTTACACACGAAAACGAAGGAACTTTGTGCTCGTTACTATTTCCTCTTTTGCAAATAATCGCACAATGAATTTTTCCGTACAATTTCATACAGCCCTATGAACTGTCAAATTTGACAATTGTCTTCTGACATTTGGTAGCAATTCTACTTAGTTTGAAGTGCCTTTTATGTTGCAAATATTCTTGCTTAACGCTTAGAACAGAAAACGAAAGGAAGTGCAATACCGTGTATAAACCGTGTACGTGTTTTTCGATTTTTTGTTCGTGGGAAAGGTGTTGGAAGGGGACCCAAAAGTACGCCATAACGAAATGTCAATTTGACGTGGACTCTCTGAAGAGTGCGCATTCAAAGTGTTTATTGAATAATTTTCACTGTTCAGTTTAGAAGTGTAATTTTACAAATAAAGACAATTTACATTTAAAAGACTGTTTTGGTTTAGTTTACTAAGAATCTGAGGTGCTTAATTTGAACATTTTTCGTGATGCAGTGTGCGGTATTTTGTTGTAAAAATAATTGACGCATTGGGTGTTTAAAAATCATTTTTCAGGGAAGTTAAATAATATAATAAGCAATTATACAGCATTTTCTTTGAAATATGTGCAAAAGCCTTAGAATATATAATTAAGAAGGAAGTGCCATAAGCTGAGAAAACTTCGGCATATCTATTAAAGTAGTGGAAAGGCTTTTTCATGTGTAAGTGCATCATGGAAGTAGTAAAATTGTAGAATTTCTGTGGAAGCGTTCGAAACAAATTTAAATAAAAAAGCACCGCCATTGAACAGTTGACGGGGAGATTTTTGTTTCCGTGGCACACCGATTTGACGATGAATTTCGATAAAGCACCCCAAAATAAAACGAAAATAATAAATAAATTTTTTTGATATCTGGCTTAGTTTTGGAGATATTCGATCTTAAAATTTTAAAAATACATCACTTCAAGGCCTTAGGTTAGCCTCAGAGGTTGGCCCCTTTGAAGAGGTACCACTCTCAGTGTTGACTGGCAGTTCGGAAACCTTGGCTTCAAAACACTATAGATATCTTTCTTTATCTATTTAGTCACACAAATCTAACAATTCACTTATAACTTGTTTATAAACTCAAAAAAACTTTTCTGACAAACGCTTTAGACAGAAATCACCAAAATCAAAAGTTGGCAGTTCAACTTCGTGAACTTCGCCTCCTTCCCTGTCTTCACCTTTCCAGCGAGCAAAATGGCTGGTCTCACGTACACGGTTCATCCATGTAATGGCCTATCCTGTTTATTATTTTATGTAAGGCAAAAGCTGTATAAATAAAAGCTAAATTACCAAAAAAATAACCATTTCTATTGATGGCGCTCGTTTGTTTACATTTGTGATTCATCAGAGTTTTGGTTCGCCTTACTGATTTCAGCGACAGCTGACAGAAGTTTTTGCCTGGGGGCTCTAATAAAACTTTAAAAGTATTAAAATATTTGTCTACCTTTTGGTATTTTAGGTTTCCAAAAGGTAAAGACTTCAGAGAACTGTGGTTAAAATCCGTCGGTAGAACTGATTATATACCATCCGATGGTAGTAATGTTTGCGAAGACCACTTCGAATGAGTCAAAAATTTACTACTTCCATGGTGAAAACCAACACATTCTCACTTTTCAAACACATAAGGAAAATTCGGAAACTTTTTGAGCATGGTGCACTTCCTTTCGTTTTCTGTTCGAAGACTGAACGCCGAATAGATTGCTCGGTATTGTTGACATTGACCGTGTTTTTCATTAGTGCGACCTTAATTTGGGGGCGAACATGAATTATAGCTGGGAGAGTTACGAATATATCTTCAGGCTACTGAAAAGTAAGTATTATTTTTATTTTTACACAATTTATTAAATAAACAAATTTGAATCTTAATTGGTTGTTGTCTTTTTACCCATTTGAAGTAAAAAATTGACTTTTCTTCATACAGTCTTCATTCTTTTTTTCTAAAAAGTTCCTTTCTTCACATATAAGTGAAAGTTTTGAAACTGTCAAATAAAATGTCTTCTTCTATAATTCTATGAAATAACACGATTTCATTCTGCAAATTCTTATAGCGATTCGATGGGAATTTTTCTAAGTAGGAATTCTCAGCCATTATTGTTGCCTCCAGGCAACCAAACCGTTTCAATAAATAAAGCGCATGCCCAGAAAATGTTGTGGCAATAGAAAAAAAATTCATAGCAACGAATAACTGTGTCAAGTTTGTGCATATGATCTGTAATTCTCCCATGCCGTTCCCCGGAACTTGCATCTAAATCCTCATTCGCCTATTTGGAAGCTGGCGTGTGATTTTGACACTTCATAGCGCTTGGACTGTCATGAGTGAAAATTTTGTAACACGGTTGGCATTCCCCTTCAACCGATTGAACACACACTTGTTAAATTCAACCTCTAAACATTTTTACATTTTTGCGTATATACAAGGCAACCAGGTCGTCTGAAAACAACCAATTTTACCAATAAGAAAAATTTAAATAAAACTAAAGCGAATATCTATTATAAAACATTTTAAAATATTGTTATATGAAATTATATTGCTTAAATAACGTTTTAAGCATGGCTAGTCAACAAACCAGCTTGTAAACCACTAAAAAATCGTCTGACAATTTGAACTGTCAAAGCATTCTACGTTTGTAGTTTTAAAACTGGCTCAACTGAAACAAAACCGCAGAGCCAGGAAGGGGAAATCAGTGGTCCACTGAGTCTAGCAGTTTCGCTGTCAAAAGTTCCATCGAATACCATTATCGTGCGCACAGGATTTGCCCGTGAGAGGGGGGGGAAGAAAACCATCAACAAATGAATGTACATAAAATATGATACATTATTCATTTAAAAAATATAGGCATATATGCATTTTAGTATTTCAGTAAAAAATTTTCTAATCAAGAAGTACAGAAAATTTTAAAAACCCTACTTGGGGGGGGGGGGGGGGGGGGGGTACGCACGGGAGACACTGCTAGAGAATCAATTGCAACTCTGCTCACTCCGACCATAGAATTAGTAACAGAATGAAACAGCATGGGAAACTGTCATTTGAAAAGTAAGGGAACAGACCTGGGGTCTTTTAAATAGTTAATTGTACTCGTTAGGGTAAGCGGTCCGTAATTAATTATATTAGTCTGAATAATTTGATTTTTCCAATCAGTTCGTATACTTCTATGTATGCATCATATCGAAATGTTATTTGCCGTCACTGCTAATCTAATGCACCTTGTTATCTTCAAATGCAAAAAAAAAAAAATTATCCAGAAAAATTCGTTGCATGTAATTAGTGAAAATCCTCCACTGTTTGCATAGGCTGGAGATAAACGTCCGGTGGATATTTGACTGCGGCGAGATAATAAACTTTACTGTCCGCGTGAATATTTCGAAGTGAAATTGCATTTTTGACAAGAACCGCAGGCCGCGTTCTACAGGAGTTCATAAAATCAGCCGAGTTAATCAAAAGTACATTTTTTATCTATCGGCCAAGCTACTATCATCGGGTCAATTCTTTTGTGTCCAGTTAGCTACCGGACGCTGTGGCTTTCCAACGTCACATTAATTAACTTTTAGCCTAGAGATTTAAGAGTTGCAACTTTGGTAGATAATTACTCGAAATTAAAAAATGAGCATCCCAAAGCATCCAGCCAACATTAGTAAATCTCGTTATTCACGAACAGCCAGAAGGTCTTAGATGAAAGCAATTATATTTCTGCCATAACTCATTAAGTCATAATTACCTAAGTACTTACCTAACTTACAAGTTTTACTCTTTGATTTCGAGTTTGTTCCATGCATTTTTACCAGAACTCAAAGGAATTGAGGTAATTAAAAACTTCCTGCAGGTATGGACAGTCCTACCAACTGAATGTTCTTACGATTCTCCTAATTTAATTTCATCATTTAATTAGTTTTATTTATTCAATCACTTTAATTTCCATCGTCGAGTTAAATGTTCCAAGATTCCCTAAGTCTTCATGAATACTTTGCTACTTTTTTTTTATACAATTTCTTTGCATTGTTCAGAGGATGGCGCGAAACGTTTCTAGTTGAAGGATACTTTCTAGAAGAGGAAACAATTTAATTACCTTCTTACAATGACACAATAGCAGAATGGTGAAATGGCGACGAAAATAGTGGGGAAACGTCAAGACTTCATTTCCGTTCTTAAATCCTCATAAGATTTTCACGATTCGGGAAACATTTCCTCAAGAAGTGAAGTACTACACATGTGCAGTCGCAAGTACTTAGAAGGAATTGAATTTAATTTGAATTTGTGGAGAATAAGGAACTATCAAGCAACCGGAAATACGCTATTGACGGCAATGTGCCTTAATTCGCGTAATGCAGGAAACTTGAATTTTGTAAGATTTTCCACTTGAATGTGAAAACGAGAAGACGAAGAATATTTTAAGCTGATTAGACTCGGAATTTCATTTACGAGCTTAATTTACATAGAAGAGAGATAGAGTTTGATTTTAACTTGATTCCTTTATTTATTGATTTTGGTTTTACACATTGGTTTTAATCGTTAATTCATCCGTTATGGTAGCAGTCTTCTGAAAGGCAATCTTCGGTAATTATCAGTTATTGTTTCTTATACTCTATTGTTTCATTTATTCCTACACGGAGAGAAAATTTCAGGAAAAATTACGGTTGCACTCGACATAGTCGTGTTGCAAGTAACACATTCTGGTAAAATTTAAGTAGCCGCATTATATAAGATGGGAGGATACTTCCAGTAACTTTTAGTGTATTTATTGACAATTTTTACGGAACAGCACCGTAAAATTTACCTGACTCAAAAAAGTTACTGCGTGATTTAGGAAAAACTGAGTTCCTAATATAAAATTTTTCCCGGAATATCTGGTAAATTCTCCGTTCTCCCCCGTAATTTAAATAATTCCTTTATTCTCTTTGAAAATGTATTGGTTAAAGGTAAGATTGGCTTTAGTGGTGAAGACGTTTAAGCGTACTTCTGAGGATTAGGATTCCAAATCAGACCGTGTACATTTTTTATTTGGTTGTTTTTCAGTTCTGTGCTCGGAATGTCCTTTGAAACGGAACAGAAATTTTACTATGGTGCTCCGCCTACAGTTGAGTACCGTAGTTTTTACCGGAATTTCCGTATACAGAACTCTTCTTTTCGTATATGGGTAATACAACAAATTAAAACAAAATAATTTCTTCCTGAAATTAATTTACAACAGCAGACAACTATCCAGTCCGGATTCCATTGGCAGAATTGCCTTTTGAAATCTTCTCACTAAAATTAAGCCAATTACTTTCTTGCTAAGACATAGGCTGAGTAAACTCGCCCAGAGCTTCAGCGAGCATAACATAAAGAAGTCTCAATGCAGAAATCTTAACTCATACACGGATTGAGACGATCATTAAAACCTCTGGCGATTATTGGAAGAAGCGAGCATTACACTATCACATTTCGAATTTCTCTTCGATTATGCTTCCGCATTCTATAGAAAAATCTCTTATAGTGTAAACTTTGCTTATTTAAAACACCTCGAAAGTTACTAGAAAACTTTTGTGGTCAAATAAAACGAACAGAAGAAGAGGAAAGTAGTTACAACTTAATTTATTTTACCTTCTGTAAGATTTCCTTTAAAAATCCTCACTCCAAACTCTTCGATAAACCTAGTGCAATAAAGTAGACAGCTTCAGAAAAAATCACGTTTTTATGCTATAGTGTAGTCTGAAAAGGTGGTCGGTTAGTATTTAGTGGATAGATAATTATTCTTTTCAAAAGTCTGATTTTTTCCGCAAATTTTCTTTTGTCTGAGATGTCGATTCAGCAAATTTAAATGGTTCCTCCTCATATATTCAATTAAATCATTTTTTATCGTAAGAGGTGGAAATCTTCTAAAGACACTGAGGAACCCGTACCTCCGAGCGTGTGGAATTCGTACATACTAAAACTAGCTGCCTGCGACCTCGATACAGACCTCTATTGGGTCCCCTTTCGTCTCTTGCCCAAGCAAATTACCAAGAAATAGCTTGATTTCTCCAGTTCTCCATCCTCCATTTCATTTCTCTTGATTATTGCAATCATATGTTTGTAGGTCACTTTTCGAAGCTCCTCCGCTCTAAGCCAGTGTACATCTATTGCTTATCGCTATATGCATCGCCTTATAGTACATATATAGTTATCCTCATTTTCCATTTGCTTCAGATGACAACCGAAATTACCATGTCATATTATGCTATTTCAGAGTTTTTCAATCTCCTTCTAGCAGTATGACTCTCCTAACGCCATTTCGGCCCGTCTACACAAGTCCACTTCGTCCCGCTTTATGAGCCATTTCTCAGTCAGGCCTCTAACCTAAGGCAACATATTGCTGCGGGCCTTGAAAGTTTGAGTTAGCTTCTGGCTTAGCGAGACTATCTGCCTTCTCTTTGCCTTCAATTCCTACACATCCCTTTACCTAATCCAATGACACCCTGTTTGCTAGGGCAGAGATATGTTGAACTACGTTTGTGTTATTCATTTAATCATCAGCTGATAATCAAGTACTATTAGCACATTTTTGCCCCTGACCTATTTCTCGCTCAAGCAAACGGAGTTGGATCAACTGATTGAGTGGCACGATTTCCACGCCATCGTTCCAGGGTTTGAGCCTTGGTCTTTCTGTGAGTTTTTAAATAAAACTAAAAAAATTCCACTCCGTCGCTGGGTTGTTGTCTAGCTCGCAGCAATGCAAAACCAAGATATTCAAGTTCCCTCATTCCCCTTACTCTAATTTCCTTTCAGCCGAAACCATGCTAACGCATCAAAGAATTGTCACCTAGGCTTTGGTCACATCCTAAAAAAAATCCTAAAAAAAAGTAATCAATTGCACACAACAGGGCCAACATCTCAGCTTGGTATACCGTGGTGTATTCTCCCAGGCTTAGGTGGCATTCCAGATTTACTTCCGTATTTGCTCCAGCTCTTAGTGATCCATCATTTATTAGCGTTTCATTGTATCTTTCGGTAACCCTTACTTTGCTTATTCCGTCCATTGACATTTTATTAGCAAATAGTTTTTTTCATGTTACACACTCATTTCATTTCTAAATATCTTACATTCCTAGACAATAAAAAGGACTTCGCTTTCCTAAAAGTTGTATTACTGGCACTGTACTCTTATTATGTCCTTATCACAAACTTTCATTTATCAAATGTTGGCAAAGCCTTACTAGTTTATGCCCACTTCCAAGCATTTAAATATAATTTGAATTAACTTGAAAATTGTATGCGACTTATACCGACTACTTAATCTTCATATATTCTGGCTTCTATGTCACTTAGTCCACTAGCCACATGTAGGTTACTCCATCCTTCATAGTAATTAAATTGAAAGAAATTCGCAAATGTCGTAACTTGAAAAGTGCTCAAGTTTCAATGTGATTGTATGTTGCCTTTCTAAGTATTCAACTGGTTGGTCCTGCCTCTAATCTACCACTGCGTAACTACCCAAAACCATATTTTAAGTCAAAGCAAACTCATAAAACCTTTGTGTGCTCATTCAAACCAGGAAGAATATTAAAATGATGCAAAGTGAAAAGTGTGAATATGCCCCACTGCGGGGCACAGAAAACTCGACGATCGAAAGGATACGTTGCGAGGCCAGACTAAAAATCTCTTTAGAGAATTCCTATTTTGTAGTCAAAGAACTGCTAATGGTGCACTATATCCTCAGGGAAAGGGTAAAAAAAAAACAAGTCCCGGTAATACGGTTAGAAGTTCAGAAGCCAAGCTCTTATATCCCGAAGCCAGGACATGCAAGTGGCAGGAGGTAAATTCTGTTATGAAAATCAAGGCAGTTTGCTTTCATACACTTTTAGCACCATCCTGAAAGGACCCTTAACTAACCTGTTATATGTTAACATTTATATGTGCCTGGATAAGAAAACATCCCGTGTCAATACCCTGCATCTACCCAACTGTACCTTTGGTAGCACAATGTCAACTGGGAAAAATACTCAAAAGGTCCTTGTATAATATTCCGATTTGCACTGACGATATCTGTCGGGTCCGGGTGTATTCGGAGAGTGTGTTTAAAGGTTCCTTAAAGTTTCCTCTATAGTGTCATCCAATTATTCCGGAATGTTTTGGATTCAACACGATTTTGATTCCATACCCCCACGCATCGAAACTCATTTCAATAATTTATGCATGAACTGCGATATCGATGCACATGACTTGTCGCTTTAGTGCCTCACAATGAAATGTATGTCGCTGTGGGCCAAGTGCTTAAGCTAGGATCGAACATTTACACCTGAAGAAGGACTAAGGATGTGGAAAACTGTATAAGTCGATTTAATATCGGATACGCAGCATTTACTATGACACACGATTGTTGTTGATGTTATTGAGGAAGCCTAAATTTACATATTAATAGGCTCATGTCCTTGGTCAGGGGAGAGTAAGAACGAAATACCTTAGACCTGCCGTAGTCAAATTGAGTGTTTCTGAGTACGTTGAATATTTTTCCAAGAAGTAATTATCTACTTTTCAACACAATTTTCATATTCGCATCCCATTTCCGCGTTCTAATAGCAAAAAAAAAATATTAACCGCTTCCCTTGAAGTCGTCCCCTTAATGAGCAATTTTAAATTTCAACTTATTTCCGCTTCCTTTTTACAACATTAACTGGAAAGTCATTCAGAAACTTCTAATTGGCATCCGATAATGGGAAAATGAAAGGATTAAGGGGAAAATATGGAGTCGCAAAGTCTAAAAAATTTCAAACTGAAAGAAAGTTTCTCTTTACTGCATACGCCATACCATCGGGGCAAAGTTCGCTCAGGCATTGCTACGTAATTTTCCTTATAGCGTGAGTTTCTTGAAATTATACCCGACTTTGTAGTAAAATTTCTGTTGAACCCCGTAATTTCAAAAACTTCTTATTTGAATAGTTTTGGCCACAGTGAAAAGTATTCCGCAAGTTTCATTTTCGTTTGTTTGTTTGTTTACTTCAATTGAAGTGCTTGAAGAGTTTTCTGATTATCGACTACAGCAGTAAGTTGTTTAAGCTTCTATTTCAAAATTAAAACTATTCTCGGTTTATTTAATCAACAATGTTTGTAAGATTTTGCTACTTTTGTTAGAAGATTGTTCTTTTATATATTACCTAAAGTGGTTTATTTTACCGGATTGAATTCTCTGGAGCTCTGCAATTTTCTCTAAAGCTTCTCTAGACCTATTATTGTCACTACAACAGTTACGAACGATTTTCAATAAAGACTGGCAAACCCCTGCCATTTTAGGACAAAGCATAGAATTTTCGTGAAATTAAATTATCAAATTGTACAACTAAAGATATTTCTTTCACACTTTTATTAAGGGGTGCCTTTCTGACCGTTTGATCCGTGTAATAATAGACGAAGTTATCTCTGATCCTACAAAATAAATTCCGGTGTACCACAGGGGTCCAACCTTACTACTTCCCTTTGCTATTTTTTACTTACAATTTGATTTTGATTATCCTTCTTATTCTCTAAGATGCGCTAGCATAGCTTTGTCTGGAAGGAAATTAAGGTAACGTAAATTAGGAAACTTGAATGTCTTGTGTGTGTATTCCTGCGAGGTAGAGAACAGCCCAGAGATGGAGTGGGCGACCAAGGATCGACCCCTGGAACCATGGCGTGGTGAACAAGTTATATCATTTTTACCCTATCCAAAATTTTATGTTGTTATCACTTAAAGCAGAACAGCACAAATTTACTGACTGTTATATACTTTACCGCTCAATTCCTTCTCCCATTCCCCTTACTTTTTTAATTTTTTACTTACTTACCAGGGCAATGATACACCATCATAGAATATATCCATCGTGGTAAAAAAAATAATTCGCCAAGTCGTAATTTGAGAGCTCTTAAATCTACACTAGTGATAAGGGCCCTTGCAATCCTACCAAACACAAAAGACGAACTTCTTGGAGTGTGGCCTATCCATTTCTACCTTCGGCTTTGAACACCACTACATATCCCGTCTTATTTATTTATTTATTAATTCATATAAAGATTTGCCAAGGCTGGCTACTACAATTGTGATACATATTTTCAGCTTATACCTAAGATAAAAATAATCAAAATTCGATGATTTTCTGAAGTTGGGCTTTCAGCTGCGACCTGGAACGTCCGAACCCGATGTGAAACTGGGGTACTCCAGGATAGGTCTGACGAAAGTGCAGTAGAAAAGCCTCGTCAAATACGGATCGTCCAGCTCCCTAGATCATCTTTTTACAAAGCTATAAGAGTGGAATTGGCTGGGCCAACCAAGTAGCTGATGTCTGAGGACAACCAGGACATTAAACTGCAATTTTTCTGTTTAAATAAGGATCCACCGATGAGAAGTTGCCGCGAGTTACAAGATTCAACAAACAATACGCCATTTGCGTTTCGGTTTCCGAGTCCAAACTTCGCCCTAACATGCTCCAGGCCGATATTAGTAGAGCCAATCTGGACGTTGAGATTCCCCATAAGCATTGCGATATGAACTTTTGGAAGTCTTATCAAAAGTACCGCCAAGGAGTTGATAGAACGCCTCTTTGGTTTTTATATCCGTTTACTTGGTCGGCGCATAGCACTGAATTATTGATATATTACATACTCTGGTCCGGAACCAGGCGATATTGGTGACCAGCATAGTAGCAACAAGCCTATGTACACCTGCCATGCGGACTGTTTCTGATTTTTTCTGGCCACAGTATAGCAGCACGGTTTCAAATGTGGGTTATGTAAACTCTCCACTTCCTCTTCATCTAGTTTCCTTTAGCTCTAAAATATTTATTTTGTTTTGGGCCATTTCCCGCTCCACATCCATTATCTTCGCGTATCTCCACTGTTCTTACGTAGTCCGATGTTTAGAGCCAAAGGTCGTCATTACAGAATCAGTTCGAGCTATCCGAGGCTTACTAGACTTTTCTTGTTTATGGTTTCGTTTTTCAGATAAGCGCTTTACAAGCCAACCTATTCCATCCCTGAAGGACAGCTGCTGCTTGAGGCGTCCTGCGAATCGCCAAGAGTCCATTTCTAAGCTTGCATTACAATAGTACTAAACTAATGTATTTGTACCTCACCTCTTTTGTATTGCAACTAACCACAAGTCTCAGATTACTAATACTTTACATAATTATCTAAATTTGTCTTGCATCGTTCAACCCTATCTCTGACTATCTAAAAAATACAACTTCCATGAAACGTTCGCCAATAAAGAGATTCACCTCACGTCACTTTTTGATATCCCAAAAAATTTACATATCTTTGATAATCCTCGTCGTTTTTTTTTTTACTCTTTTAATAAATATGTAACAGTTCGCCATTAGAAAGTATTGAAGGCAAAAAATTAACAACTTAAGCAGCCCAAAAATGTGTGTCCTTGCCGTATACAAAATTAAGAATTTAAGTCTCCATTGAGTCAGAAGATCCTGATGTCCCTTGTTATAAATGTTTAAGTCCTGCACAGAATTTTGGAACGATCCATATCTTTTGATAAAATTTCCATAAATGCAATTTTCCTACGAAAAATTTAAGGAGCGAACAAGAAATCTCCACGGAGTGTGCTCAAGTCATCCTTTCTATACAAATCCATTTGTCAACCTCGTGCAAAATGATACACATCTCCTCTGAGGGGACAATGATGAAGCTGTATTTTATTAAAGATTTAGGCAGGGACAGAAAGCCATTAAAATTCATGTTTATCCACGCACAAGTCTATATGAGTACGTTTCTTGTACATTTCATGGCTATATGGTTGAGAAGGGCTGCTAAGACTGGCAATGATTTCGCCCACTGCTCCTTTAAAATTGCTCGAAATTATATTTGGGAGCTCACTCCCCCGAGGTTGTGCACATAAACAAAAAGGCTTCGGTTGAGGATAAGGATAACTCAGTCACTCTTGAGTTAATCTTCAGATCCACACATTATATAGTTGTATTTGAAGCGGCTGTGTGTCCCAAAAATCTAGCAAAATTAAAAACAACATAAAGCTGTAAATGGCAGAACAAAGAGCTAAATTTTATGGCACCCGTACCCATTACGGGATAGAATGAATTTGTTATAACAACGCAGTTAACGTACTTCCTCGATCCCTCCACTATATGTTCGTCTTATAACTTAGTTAATGATTTAAATCTTTTATTTGCAGGACTGGCATGGAATTATAAGTTCAACTCTTGCATCGTTGATGCTCTTGGGGCTATCAACATTGGTAGCAATTACATTGGTTGTGCAATCAGAATTGGTTCCGAAGAAGGTGCAAATGACAAATCTCTCCGCGGGGATGCGAGGAGCAATCGGAATCAGTTGGCTTCTACCAATACTGTTTGCAATATGTTCACCACTCATCTACACAATAATTGGAAAATGGCCATTATACTGGTGGCTTGAGACCGGGAGCTCTGGCTTTATCCTCTTTATAATAGTCGAAGGGTTATTTATAGGACTGTTCATCCTGCTGTTCGGTACTCTAATCAAGAAGCTTCTCTACTTGATGAAGAAGCATGATAAGCACAACATTTCGATATCTAGAAGGTAAGTGCTTTGGGTGCAGTTCACTAGTTAAGGTCATTAGTTCTATCATATTTACCACTCTTTCAGGATAGGACTACTCTATCGTACTGGAGTGATATTGTTCTTGAAATTAGCCTCGGACTCATTATTTCTCATATACCTTAATACATCCAGTGACATGATTACGAGCCACTTGTTTGGGGTCTGCTGTATTTTATTGGTAAGTACCATAATCGATTTTTGCTTTATCTATTGAAAGATTTCATACGCATTACGCAAATAGACGCAAATAAAAGAGACTGTACAGTCATGACCAAAATTTCAAAAGGGGTTAATGATAAAATGCGAATTGTGCAAAATGAAGCCTTACCGATCCAAGTACTAAAACGACATGGAAACAAGCGATTTGTGCACACGTGGCAAATTTGCTTTGCCATCGCCAATACCTTTTTCGTCTTTGAAAAGGAAATATTTATCTGCTTTCATGGCACGTCGAAAAAATTACACATTAGAGCACTTTACTTGCCGCTTTTATTACCTCAAAACGATAGAACATTTCCGATTGCAAAGAGTGTGTTCGTCTGTACGGTAAACACCTTCCGAATTCTGCTTTTGGATGGCGGCAACATTTGACGAAAAGTTGTAAAAACATCGAATGAATTGGATCATAAAATCAAACTTTGTGTTTCTTTTAATACTCGTGGGTAATAAGATAACTTTTTCAGAGTTTTCGAGTTTGCGCGACGTGTATGGCTTGATGGATAAGAAAAATTAAATTTTTTTTATTATTATCCTGCGAAATGGTAATTTTAAGTTAATATTAGATTATGCAAATTGTTATAAAAAGTTTTTGTTAAAAAATTGGGCGGAAATTGTTTTGACAATCGTTAGAAGCTCTGATTAGAGGCTTATCTACACCAAATATTCCACACATAACACGTACATTCATGTGAATTGACGTACTCAATATTACTTGGTGGAATTTTATTTTGAATATATTTTAACCTAATGGGGCTCTTGGGTCTCGACGGATTAATTAAGACACTTATTTTGAATCAATTTTATTCACTTAGCAATTTCCTTTACACATTCTCTTCCCAATACACTGTTTCACTTTACTAATTAGCACTTATCAATTCGATGGTTAAAATACAACTTACTATTCGCAGTCTAAATCACGAAGAACCTAACTATTATACAGGCTTATTTATAGTACTCAGCTTAATACTAGAAACTTCTGCCACTTAGTTGTTATTACACTTTTTCAACTCACATATTCACCATAGGTTCTAGTCGTCCTTGACTTTTCACGTTTCACATTTCCTTCCCTTGATTTCTGGCCACCTGGGGCATGTGAATTCACGGTTCAATATTTCCCTTTTACATTTAATACAATGTGATCATTTATTGTTTCCAATCCAATTTTTATCCCAATCAACAGTTTAGAATATCTAATTTCAAATGGCCCTGGAAATTTTACTGGAATTCATCGAATTAATTAATTTTGAGCATTCTGAAAATTGACTGGAAATGAGGCCATTGCAACGGTTTTTCGTCATTTTTTCCATGTTTCCAGGCTCCAGGGAACGGGAAAACCAGCTGGACCACCATTTTCTGACGTGCTCTTTCGAATGGCATCAACATTTTTGCAAAAAAAATTTCACTCAAAATCAACAAAAATCACTGGCCTATAGCCCATGATTTTTTTGGTGAAAAAAATTTTTTGTTACGAAATCAAATAAAAGGGGTCTCATTCGAAAGAGGACGCCAAAAGCAATTAGTTTGGAAGGTTTCACTGGAAAGTATCTCAATTTGACGAAACTGGAACGATTTTTGTATCTCCTGGAAGCGTTTCGTTGATGAGTCATTGTTGATTTAATGCACAATTTCCAGCCTGGAAAATTATCCCAATCCACAGTTTAGAATATCTACTTTCAAATGGCCCTGGAAATTTTGCTGGAGTTCATCGAATTAATTAATTTTGAGCATTCTGAAAATTGACTGGACCCCAGCTACTGCTTCATGCAACGACGTATTAGTTAAGGCAATGACATCGAGTTTCAGATTTAAAAATATGTGAAACTCTTTCCGGAATCATCTGATAATCTCTACTCTACTCTACTCTACTAATTCGAGGTATCGAAATCTACTGAACCTGTCGTTTCTGATATTCCATAAGCTTTTATTTGAAACTGATATGCTGCCTTAACTTCAAGCATTTGTGCATCCTCACAGTTCTATGCAAATAACAGAAGTTTTGAAATAATTTTCATCGTAAGATGAAATTGATGACAATTCAGCGTTTTTATCTACTGGCTAGATGTAGGAGGTCTTTACATCTGTAAAACTCCGTTTGCACTTCAAAACTTTTCTAACCAAAAGAAATAATCCGTCAAGTTATCCAAAACAATACTTCTAAAAAGGAAAGTTTTTCCTTCGGAACCCAATGCAGTTGAGTCGAGTCTTTTCTTCTCAATATAAAGTCACAACTTGGAAAATTTCTGTTAAAATTGAGAAGTTTTCGTAGAAAAACTTTGTTGTTTTTCCTTTTCTTGCTAAAACCATAATAAATCTCGTATTTGTTTTTTTTAACTTAAAAGCCTAAGGATAGACATAAATCCCGTCAAGAAAGCTAAACCCTCAACTTCTCTATATATTTGCCCATCAAACTTGTATGGAAGAGGAATCCATTTCTCGTAGGAGTGTCTGGCAGCAACGTTAAATTAACGTCTCTGTTATAGTCTAAGGGCAACGATTGCTTACAAGAATTAAAGTTCTGAATAGCCCCGAATCGGACAGGCTAACAGTGGAATTGTGGAGAGCTCTTAGAAGCATCTTAATTAGTAGTAGGACTATATTGGCATCTCGAAATTTCACGCTTTACACAATGTGGTTGAAGTCTTATACGACTTTCCAGAAATCAAGATTTTCACAAATTGACTTAAAGGAATTGGATTTTTATTCTCTCTCTCTCTCTTATCCTGCAGTCATTTTAAATATCTCTCTTCAAAGCCTGAATCTGACAGAAACTGTTCGGGAAGAAAGTTTTACCGAGAATGACTTTCAGTATGACTTGACTCGATTTGGCATAAGTCCGGAATAGCTGTTCTCTACAGAGTTTGTGGAAATTGAAGTATGTAATTGTTTTTGATAACAAAGGAACAAAATTAAATTATTTTGTCTGGGGCTCCGAAATTGCTCCAGAAGAATCGGGTCAAATTCCTGTTGATTTGTACAACAGTGGAATTCTTTCGATAGGATCAAATAAATCATCACGTCATCAGCCGAGCATAAATTCTTGTAGAACTTAAGTAAATTTAGGACCTAAGGAACCAAATTCGAGATATCTGTAAGAGCCGACGACCACTTTCATTTTACGTTCCAAGAGTATCGGAGGATAAAAATGGCAAAGCTCTAAGGTAGGCTGCTTTATACGTTTTGTTTTTTTTGTTCTAAAAGTGATTTTCTACTGTAATTTCAAAATTAATAGCGTTGTGTATGTAAAAGAAATGCCTTTGCCTACTAGAATTTGTATTCATGACTTCTTGGACTTCTTCGCTTTTGAAAGTAGAAAGCTAGTTATCTGTCACTTTGGGTACTTTGCCTGCTTCGGTTGGTAATTCCCCATTTCTTCCCAAAGGTATTCTAGGATACATTGCCCGGTTGCTACCGCTTGGAGGTGTAACTAACACTTGAGAATGTCCAGATGAGGATCGCCGTATCCTAGAAGGCTTCAACTCATCCATCCATCCTCCAGCAACCGCTTTGTTAGGGTTACTTTTTCAATTTCTTATGTAATTAGATTGTTATTTTGATGTAGTAGTTAGTATTTGATGAATCTTAATAAAGAGAGATTAAGCTGGTCATTCAAATTAAATAAAAGACAAAGGAAAAGGAGTTAGAGTTTGTAGGCCTACTCACAGACAGATTCACTATGTGCCTTTTCACAAAATTGCATGTGAACTTCGAATAAGTGGAACCATATAATAGCTTCTTGTTAAATTGAAATGATTTTAGAGAAGCAGATTAATTATGCTACAAGTGTCACACAAAACGTCTTTAACCCTTGCCTACATTGCAGGACGCTCAGCTCCTGTTTGGTAGCGTTGAACTTTTGTCGTCAGTACTGACACGCAGAACTATTTTACCCATTTACTAGCTTCTCGTCAAGTTCTCTTGGCCTCTATAATCTTCCCCAGCGTAATTTCCTCGACAGAATATAAATAAATGGCTACCCTTCTTTGTATCCTTTGCCATACAGGAAACTTGTGAAACTTGAAGTCCTAACGAGACACTTCTCATCTGTGCGAAGACTTTTTAAAAGGGGCAATATGGCGAGGGTACTTACAACTTTTCTCAACTTTCTAAGCGAACAGTTGGCAAGAATACACGAAAATAAAGCACGCCACAGGGAGGACATAATAAGGAGTTGTACGGAACTTTCTAGGGAAAATATTATAATTCACTAGGATGACGAGAATGATATGCATTCACGAAATGGAACCACTTTTCTATGCGAAAAATCTTTGATGTTCTTATTTCTCTAAAAAACATTGTTTACTAAATTCGATGTGCACTATTGTCTGATACTATTTATTGAGTTTAAACTTCGTATACTATTGAATTTGCATATAATAGACGACGTGGCACGTCCACTATATAGTCTTAATGTTCTTTAACCAAAGTAGTCTAACCATAATCTTTTTTGTATCTTTTCAGGGATTCTCAATACTATTTTGCTTTGTTATAAAAGCTGAGTACAATCTAAGGTCGGAACCACTCAAGAAAATGGGAACGAAAACTAGCTTAGAGGAGAACTACTGTTCCGGCTCGATAAATAGCCCGTTAAGCTGTAAGATTTTATCTAAAATTAAAAAGTGTAAAGTAGCTGGTGACGTAACTTTAACCTAATTTCAGTTTATGCAAATCACGAGATTGAGAAAGACAACGAAAGTGGTCCACCATCATCAGGGACGACACGTTTGCCGCTAACAATTATTCCAGCACCGCATTGCTCTCTGGACAGCCGAATGCCGAGCAAATCGATTGATGGCTTTCTTGGCGTAATGGGTGGTCCCGCCAGTAGTGGAACAATTTTAGTTAGCGATAAGAATGGTGTCTGCGACACATCCTTCCACGAAATGGAAGCTCTTTCTAGTAAAAATACGGAACAAATTCGCTATCCGTCGAAGTCAAGATGTTGCAACATTTTAGGCTCTGGAAGTACAAAGCATGATGAGAAATGGGAGCATGGCATCGAGGAGAGCCATGGCTTCTACGATAGCTATCAGGGTACTCAGGTTAAATGTTCTCTGTCAGAACATCATGAATTTGTTGGCGTGGGAGCATTGGACATTTTACAGGGTGTTTCACCAGGTTAGTTAAATTTGAGTCCTGAACTTAAATTTCCTTTTCATTAAAAGGCCAGAACGAGGTTGTAAATAGTGTAAATGAATAGGTAGCTTACGCCCTAGTGATGTTGGCTTCATCGACCAGTTACAAACGTACACTATTTCTGGGTTGTTACCTTAGTCAAAATACATAAAAACCATGTTAATAAAATATTCTCAACAATTTTGTTTATGTTTAGTTTTTTGTTAACTTTTTAAACATTTTGCATACTGTTGCAGACTCTTATCAAACTGAAACTAAAAATTGTGTGCCAGCGAAATTTCTTCCTCGTAGGTATTTAAGCACTCAGGATCGAAAAAAATAAAATAATAAAATGTAATAAAAAGGAATAACTCGAAATAGTGCAGCAACATTGGCAAAATTGCAACAAAAATACTGCAATTGCAGTAAAACGGCAGCACTGGTTCAATCTGGGTGCAACTGCACTCTGCATGTTTCGTTTTATTCTTGTGTTTCCCTCCAGTTTACATCTCGACGTTGCGGTTGCAATCACTTTAGGAACATGTTAACATGGACCAGTTATCATTGAAGTGTCAACGTTAGTGGACGCAAAACGTCATAGGTATACGTAAAATTTCTTTAAAGTGGACCTTTGCCAGAGGAATCTAATATCCTGTAGCTGCTCGCAACCGGAATTTTATCGCGCGATCCAATTTAAATCTGTCAAATTCCTGTTGCTGCCCTCATCATGTTTTTGGTTTAGAGCTGTGACTAGTTTTCTAAACGCATCTGGGTGCGAAAGTGTTAAAACGAATATTTTTCTTAGTTTATTTCTATGTTCGTTCTTTCAAAGTTTATAAACTTGCTTGCCAGATTTCCATTTTGTTGGCCTACATTCCCACAGTTTTCACGAAGAGGTTACCGTCTCAGGTGAAGCTTAGAACAAAAAAAAGTTCCTTATGTACCTTTTTCGCCTTCTTTAGAAAGAAAACAAATTTTGAAAAAGTACTCTGTGAAAATTTTTTGTTCTTCTTGGAATAGCAAGTGAGTGGTAAGTAGAGTTAAAGAGAAAACAACAAAGGTCACTGTATCATAGTTAACTGCTTAAGAGGAAGTCGCGGCAAGGGTTTGTATTATTTTTAGATATACCTTTTCCGAAATACATATCTGAAAGTGTACTGTGCAGATGCCTTTGAAGTTTAATTGGTTTTGTACTTTTACTAAGGCTTTCACTTCATTTTTCAGAATGAATTCACGCAGTGTCTGTTTGGAGATCTGCAATCGTTTTTAATGTTTTATTGCAGGCAGGAACTGGATTTTTAAATAACGAATTAATGTTGGTAGGTTTGTTACGGAATATAATTCATTAATACTCTCTGCTTTTGATGTTGGAGTCGGGGGGATCTTCAGATCTTGTGATTCATTTGATATCAAGTACTGTGATCTTAAAATTGTATGTGATGAACTGCCGCAGAAGCAAAACATTTTGATAGGAAAGCAATTTCTGTCAATTTGAGGACCAAATCATTTGCATCACTTTTGCTGTAACTATTTAAAAGCCACGGGGAAGTTAATTGGCATGAAAAGAAGTCTTCAAATGCGCTACTTACCTCTAATTTTTCTCTTTGTGGAAATGTGAAATTCAAGTGCTCCAACGCTGAAATCTATTTATTACTAGCAACAGCAAGAAAAATTGGAATCTTATTTCGCAGGAAGACGTTTACATATTCTTTTAGGGTTTATTTTCAGCGTCTGTAGCCAACTAAATAATATTATTTGGAAATTAATTAGTTTTATGTTTAATCTATAGATGACAGATTTGTATGCGTACTCTGCGTGATCGGCTTATTTGTGATTAATTCCAATCGGAAACAAGAAGAAGAAGTTAGACAAATCGACGAAATGTCATTCCGTGTGTTCCCTCCAATTTGTAACACGTCGCTGTAGTAAATTATTTAAAGATTAAATGTGGCCAATTATAAACGAATTGGCAGTGCGTGGTAGCGAAAAGTTAAAGATTCAATCAATATTTCTTCCAAGTTAAAGATCGCCAGAGAAGTCGTAATACCGAGTTAGCTCAGACATACAATAAGAGCAAGTCAAATTTCATTGCGCGATTTACTTAAAAGCTGACAAGTTCCTGTTGCTGTCCTCATCCTGTTTTTTAATCAAAGCTGTGGATAATTTCGTAATCACGAATGGGAGCGAATATTAATTAAGAAAGTGAATATATACATCATGTTGTCTTATTTTCAAGATTTTGTGTCCCTAAAGAGAAAGTGAATATGCACCGTGAAGCCGAATTAATGGATATATGTAAGCCATCACCAAGGCAGTCAGCAGTCATATCAAAATGCAAAAATCAAAATGAAGTCTACATTAGTCAACACGTAAAGGAATTTTAACTGTATTTTCATGACTATTAGGTTTCTATGAGCAATGCATCAATCTATGCGACAATTCCCATGAAATATGTTTACTTTTACCATAAGTGCAATTACAGTGTAGGAATTAAAAGAATTTCAGATTTTCTTGCACCTATTTCATGTGAAGTTTGGCTTTTTGATACTAAATGTTTAGGAAATTTAAATGGTTGCATGGGAAATATGAAATTTTTTGAATTTTCTGCACATAAATAATGCCCATAAATATGACAGCTATCATATCCGATATAAAAAATTTTGTTTCTGCTTTAATTGGGGCAGATTCAGGCGTTTTTTCCTCTAAAACGCCGCAAAGTATGCAATCCTTAACAAGGTCTAGGTGCACGTGTACCGAATGCACCGGCGAAAATTTGACTTTTCGAGCTATTTTGGACATTGAGTGCACGTGCACTTTATCGGTGCACCGTGCACTTAATGTACCGATAAAGTGCACGTGCACTCAATGTCCAAAATAGCTCGAAAAGTCAAATTTTCGCCGGTGCATTCGGTACACGTGCACCTAGACCTTGTTAAGGATTGCATACTTTGCGGCGTTTTAGAGGAAAAAACGCCTGAATCTGCCCCAATTAAAGCAGAAACAAAATTTTTTATATCGGATATGATAGCTGTCATATTTATGGGCATTATTTATGTGCAGAAAATTCAAAAAATTTCATATTTCCCATGCAACCATTCAAATTTCCTAAACATTTAGTATCAAAAAGCCAAACTTCACATGAAATAGGTGCAAGAAAATCTGAAATTCTTTTAATTCCTACACTGTAATTGCACTTATGGTAAAAGTAAACATATTTCATGGGAATTGTCGCATAGATTGATGCATTGCTCATAGAAACCTAATAGTCATGAAAATACAGTTAAAATTCCTTTACGTGTTGACTAATGTAGACTTCATTTTGATTTTTGCATTTTGATATGACTGCTGACTGCCTTGGTGATGGCTTACATATATCCATTAATTCGGCTTCACGGTGCATATTCACTTTCTCTTTAGGGACACAAAATCTTGAAAATAAGACAACATGATGTATATATTCACTTTCTTAATTAATATTCGCTCCCATTCGTGATTACGAAATTATCCACAGCTTTGATTAAAAAACAGGATGAGGACAGCAACAGGAACTTGTCAGCTTTTAAGTAAATCGCGCAATGAAATTTGACTTGCTCTTATTGTATGTCTGAGCTAACTCGGTATTACGACTTCTCTGGCGATCTTTAACTTGGAAGAAATATTGATTGAATCTTTAACTTTTCGCTACCACGCACTGCCAATTCGTTTATAATTGGCCACATTTAATCTTTAAATAATTTACTACAGCGACGTGTTACAAATTGGAGGGAACACACGTAATGACATTTCGTCGATTTGTCTAACTTCTTCTTCTTGTTTCCGATTGGAATTAATCACAAATAAGCCGATCACGCAGAGTATGCATACAAATCTGTCATCTGTAGATTAAACATAAAACTAATTAATTTCCAAATAATATTATTTAGTTGGCTACAGACGCTGAAAATAAACCCTAAAAGAATATGTAAACGTCTTCCTGCGAAATAAGATTCCAATTTTTGTTGCTGTTGCTAGTAATAAATAGATTTCAGCTTTGGAGCACTTGTATTTCACATTTCCACAAAGAGAAAAATTAGAGGTAAGTAGCGCATTTGAAGACTTCTTTTCATGCCAAATAACTTCCCCGTGGCTTTTAAATAGTTACAGCAAAAGTGATGCAAATGATTTGGTCCTCATAATGACAGAACTTGCTTTCCTCCTACCAAAATGTTTTGCGTCTGCGGCAAATTGGAAATAACTTTCCAAAGAGTTGATAAACTTTGAAAGACCGAACATAACAATAAATAAAGGAAAATAGTCGTTTTATAAAACTCACCACATACATAAATAGAGGTAAATAACAGTATCACAATAAACAACGTCTGTAACATACAATTTTAGGATCACAGTACTTGATATCAAATGAATCACTAGATCTGAAGATCCCCCCGACTCCAACATCAAAAGCAGAAAGTATTAATGAATTATATTCCGTAACAAACCTACCAACGTCAATTCGTTATTTAAAAATCCAGTTCCTGCCTACAATAAAATAGTAAAAACGATTGCAGATCTCCAAAGAGACACTGCGCGAATTCATTCTGAAAAATGAAGTGAAAGCCTTAGTAAAAGTACAAAACCAATTAAACTTCAAAGGCATCTGCACAGTACACTTTTAGATATGTATTTCGGAAAAGGTATATCTAAAAATAATACAAACCCTTGCCGCGACTTCCTCTTAAGCGGTTAACTATGATACAGTGACCTTTGCTGTTTTCTCTTCAACTCTACTTACCACTCACTTGCTATTCCAAGAAGAACAAAAAATTTTGCACAGAGTACTTTTTCAAAATTTGTTTTCTTTCTAAAGGCGAATGGGTACAGTTTAAAAGGAACTTTTTTTATGCTCTAACCTTCACCTGAGACGGTAACCTCTTCGTGAAAACTGTGGGGATATAGGCCAACAAAATGAAAATCTGGCAAGTAAGAATAAATTTCGTAACAAATTTGTGGTCATATATCATGTTCTGTTTTCTTGAAAGAACCTGTACTGTCTTGGCTTGATACCAACATTTGCTTTAAAAAATTTGTTTACCCATTTTATCATATATGAACAGAAATCTAATACAAATTGAGACATGTACCAGTCATTTCTTTTGTATCAATTAATGTTTTCCTTTTCTTTTACTTTTCAGATAGTATAATTGGAATAAGGACAAGTAGCGTCCTCCTTTCCAGCAATAAAGCTGGATCAAAAAGTTCAGAAATTAGCAGTACTTCGGTGAAAACGCAAACACCGAAAAGTCAAAAACGAGTTACGATAGAGGAACCAAAAAAGACTGTCCAAGCTGGGTCAGGCGTAGCGGGGCATCTAATTCATCAGCCTCATGTTCCGCCAATTATCACAATTACCTCGTCTGGGGATGATGAGTCTGTAAAACCAATAGCATCAATCACTCAACTAGTGCCATCAACTGTAGCAGCCAGTGGCAATACCCGAGGGACTAATAGTAATTTAGAGTCTACCGATGATGATCCCATCGATGGAATGTTGGATCGAATCTCTCATGACTTAGATTATTTATTAAATCGAACTAGTGAAATTCCCGCAAGGCGAATGAGTGGTGGCGGAAGTGGGCCTTCCAGCAGTTCCACAATAATAAATGAAAGCAGTAGTTTATCTACGCACACTTCGTCTACCTCTGCAACAGTTGAAATTGAAGAAAGCTCAATACCTTCACCGCCTCTACCTCCGTCTATATCTATGCTGCCACCACCGCCGCCTCCAGCTGCCAGCAACTTATTACCATTGCATAGCAGAAGTGTTCACGAAGTTATAATCGAAGAATCCGAACAAGAATGAGATGCCTGACAGCCTCCTGATAAAATTATGCTGCTCCAGTTATGTGATTGAGTACGTGCAGTACGATGAGTTTGACTCCACGACAGACAAATAGATTTAAGATTTAGCATAAGAACGGATCAGAAATCATTTCTATAAGAGTTTAATTCTAGGTAGATAGTAAATTTGTACATTCATCAAAAACATATTAAAACAAAAAAGAATTAAAAATTTTCTTGGCTTTTGTTTTGAGAACGTTCCCTTATTGGGCCCAATATCGGAGCAAAACGAGCGTAACCATCTATAAGGAGGAAACCTAATACACTTTTTTTCAGGTTAATCGGTGATTGGAAATATCTTTCGTAAATATAAAGGAAAAGATAAAATAGCATTGTCGGTTGCCAAAAATATTAAATTATTGTGTTCAACAGAAAATTCTTCGAGGAGACTCCTTTACAATGTTTCAAACGACATTGTATTGTCTCCTTCCGCATTTTCTTCATTAAAAAAAACCAAGCAAATCCTTCATTTAAATCACCTCAACATCAATGGGATCAAAATGAATTCTAAAAAGACAAGTCGTTGAGGTAATTGGCTCAATTTGTGAGATTTGCTTTTATTTTGCCCTCCTTGGAGCAATCCTCTTACATCGGTTTCGTATGCGGATAGGCTTAAACTTATTTCGTTAGACCTTTTTGGAAAATAACATTATAACTTTTGTATTATTCTTCCTCTGAACCTAAAACTGTTAATTCCCTTAAGATTAAAAGTGCTTTAAATATATACGTTCTGGAGGAATCGCTGCTACTTCGAAAAATCTCAAATCATGAATAACAACTACGACAATGTCGCACGAATTAAAAGCCATATGCTTCCCGGGAAGCACCCTAGTGGATGGGGAATCGATAAGGGAAGACGCTACCGTTTGGATATCCCAAGTTGGGATGGAAGAGGAGAAAACGAAGAAACTGTGTACTTTGAACAAGGTAAGATGGACAGTTAAATCTTTCAGCCCATATATATCACCGGGCAGAGTTGGGATTTATCCCATCATGCTACAGAAAGGAATAAACTCACCCAACTTTTTAGAGTGTGCCTAAAGTTCAGCTAAACTCCTAAAAATTGGAAAGTGACACAAAGGTACAAGATAGTCTATAGCACATCTAATGCCTATAGACCAATTAGCCTTACCTCATTTCTACTGAAAAGTCTAGAAAGACTCATAGAATGGAAAGTAAGGAAACAGATTGGCATGAACCAACTATCAAGTTTTCAACATCCATATATGAAAGGTAGATCGGTTTATTCCGCTCTACATAGCCGAATACATCAAGTGGAAAAGGCCTTGATGTACAAAGAAGTAGCGTTGGACCGCTTCATTGCCATAGAAGGGACCTTCAACAATGTCAGAATCGAATTCAGACCATATTCCAATTACTTTGACTCTAAGAACTGAAAATCTAAACCATGCCACAAAAAAGTTAGATTTATTAACTAAATTTCAATGAAACAAGCAAGATAGGAACAAACATAGGGACAATATCGAAAGGAAAGTGGCTGCCATTGAAGAAAGTGTTGACCGTGATCCAATAGTGGTAACTGACTTAATGGGAATAATCACCAGCTCCACTGAGAAATCTCGTAAGGGTACAATCCCTCGCTTTAAACAAAACTGGTTCGATAATCAGTGCTATAAAGCACGAAGAGTCTCATTTAAATAAATATTTTCAGGAGGAGCAACTCAAGGTTAGAAATGTATGTAAGTGCCAACACAAAATTCAAATAAATGTGCAGGTCAAAAACGCATATATATTATACCGACATGACTGCCCAAGTGGCTTCCATAAAAGATACGAAAGATTGGTGGGCAACAGTGAAAAAAAATCCGAGAAGAAGAATATGGTTATGGGAACTAGCATCCTGCTTAATGACTTCTATTGTTATCTTCAAGATCTTCTAAACCCAATAGGTAATTTTTTTTATACAATGTGGCCAAAGCCTAGAGGACAACCCTTTGATGCGTTAGCATGGTTTTGGAAGGAAGGGAATTATGGTACGGGAAGTGAGGAAACTTGAGTCTTGTTTTTGTATTGCTGCGAGCTAGACAACAGCCCAGACGGAGTGGATTATTTTTAATTTCTTAATAAAAGCTCACGGATTGTTGGTCGTTCCGCTTAACGAATAGATTCAACTCCGTCTCCGTTCTTGTTGGTGAGATATATTTTCTAGGGTTTCCATCAACTTTCGTTAATTGGATTCGTTCCTATCGTTCGTTTTCTGATCGCACGCAACGTGTTCTATTTCGAGGTACACTATCTAATGATATTAAGACCACCTCCGGTGTTCCTCAAAGCAGTCATCTAGGTGCTTTTTATCTTTTACATCAATGATGTATCCTTAATTCTCCCTAATTCGGGAATTCTATATTACGCTGATGACGCCAAAATTGATTATGATTTAGGGGTCGTGCTAAATACAACCTATTCATTTGACGACCATATCAACACTATCGTAAACAAAGCTCATTCTACTCTGGGCTTTGTTAAGCGATGGTCTAAGGATTTTGATTACCCACATCACATATAACTAAACTCCTTTATTTTACGTTCGTAAGACCTGTTTTGGAATATGCTAGTCCAGTGTGGTTTCCTTTTTATTACTCATATTAATCGCATTGAGGCTGTACAGAGTAGATTCGTAAGATTTGCTATTCGCAGCCTTCCTTAGATCGATCCTCTTCGGCTGCCTTCTTACGCTAAGCGATTAAAGTTTATTTCATTGGAATCCTTTGAAAGTAGACGAGGCAACTCCAGAGGTGGTTTTGCCTTCGATTTCTTGCAAGGCGCGGTTAATTCCCACGAACTGCTAGGGGCTCTGTATTTATCGATTCCTACTCGACCCTTGAGGAACCAATGCTTTCTGCATATTCCCCACCACCACATAAATTATAGCATGCACGAGCCTATTACATCTATGTCTCGTCTCTTTAATAATCATTTTGAGTTTATTGATTTTCACTTGTCGAGATCACAACTGAAGAATCAGCTTTGTTAAGGACAGGGTTATCTTTTCTATTTCTTATGTAATTATATTATTGTTTTTTTTATGGAGTAGTCAGTATTTGATGAATCTTAAAAAATAAATAAATGAAATAAATCAGATAGAATTTCCTAGAAACGCTCATCAAAAGTCGAATTTCCTGACATTATTTTGTTATTAAAAAATAAATAAAGCTGCGACAGAATTCATTAATGCCATCCCACACTTGTGCTTCCGCGCGATGAAGTCCGCACGAGTGCCCAAACCTGTCGTGTCGGAATTTGTGTAGAACACGAAATGTAGTGGTAATATTAAAGCATTTTCCGAACCCAAATAAACCTTGCTTTGAATGGATGTGTGCCGTTGCGACGATAAATAGGTAAATTCCGTGCGGATTTCCCTATACACCCCTGCGCAACCTCTCTCCAGCAAACTGCGATGAAGCAGGACAAGTGTGGTACGGCATTTACAGATTTCTAATTTCCTTCAAAAATCAAATCGGCGCAGTCCAAACGAACGTAAAATCGATCGTTTTTGTGATGACAAATTCTACAAATTTATTCAAGACAACAACCATACCCACTATTCTGAGATCGTGTTCGTATACTAGAGGACAAATTGTCATAGCAGTTTGACAGCGAAAAAATAATATAATGAAAATTTACCTGCCGTTGATCTTCGAAACGAATGCAACATGTGTAAATAATTCTCAGTACATCACCCGCTAAATATTTGTTGTAACAACTTCCCTTTTGTGACAGTTCGTTCTTATCTTATCAGAGAAAATGCGGCAAATTCACTTTAACAAATATTTTATGATCATTACGATCTCTGCTGGCTCATCCATTTTGAGTAGTTCATTGGGGAAAGAAAATGTCAAGAATTTCGTTCACATTTAAGGGCTTAATGGCTCCTGTTTTTACTCCTTTTAATGATGATCAGTGAGTACCTACTTGTCGAGTAATATGTTTATTTACCAATGATCAACAATATAATTTAAAACAATTTTAGAAAGAAATCTATAAATTTGTCCGTCATCGATTCCTATGCATCTCACATAAAGCGAATAGGAGTTAAGGGTGTTTTAGGTAGGCGAGACACATTGTATAAAGAGACACTAATTTTTATTGATCTTCCCAAGTAAATGGAACAACTGGAGAAGGGCCTGCTCTCACTGTGTGTGAAAGAAAGCAACTTTGCGAATCGTGGAAAAGTGCATGTGATAAGCATGGTCTTACCTTAATGATACAAATAGGAGGAGCACCTATTGCGGATGTTCTAGACTTAGCCGAACATGCAGAAAAAATGAAGGTTGATGCAGTTCTATGCCTTCCTGAATTGTATTTTACACTTAAGACTGTTGAAGGACTTGTGGAATATTTAAAGCAAGTATCCAAACAGTGCCCAAACACTCCTTTTCTCTACTATCACATTCCTATGTTTACTAAATTGAATCGTAAGACAATCTGATTTATTTTAGTCAACTAATTCACTTACAATATATTTTTGTCAGTCCATATGCCAACATTTTGCAATTTAGCTGAACATGAAATTTCTAATTTTGTTGGATTGAAGTATACATCCGGAGATTTGGAACAAGGTTCGGGCTGTTTAAAGAATGGAAGAAGTGTTTTTCTTGGGGCTGATACTATACTATCTGCGGCAATAGTTTTAGGATTCGATTCTGCTATTATGACTACATTGAATTTCTGTCCAGAAATAGCGCAACAAATCGTAGATCACATGCAAAATGGTAATATTCAAGAGGCACGGTTAGCTCAAAGAGAACTCACTTCAAAAGTGGAAGACATTTTAAAATCAGGAGGTAGGAAAAATTCAATTTTTATGGAAATTTATTTATTTGCTTTTACATTTAAAGGGGGCGATTGGGTGCCATCAATGAAGAAATACTTCAACGCCAAATGCTTGAACGCTGGACCAGTGCGAAATATATTTTAAATTTTTTTTGCATAAGTAATTACATTAATGAAATAAATTTATAAAATCGCTTTTACGTTATTTAAGTGATTTTAATGTGACGATATTCGAATTACGGATGGAAAGACAACTTGAGGTAGAATTGATTTTATCATCGAGCTGGATGGTGGAGGTGTTTACATTACTTTTCCAGTTTTCAATTAATTTAACCAATTAGTTGGTATTAACGAGTATACTCGTCAAGCAAAAACGACAATATTTTGTGTTATGACGAGTAATATATATTTATCATAAGATGTTGGGCCAAGAACTACGTACGTTTTGTTTATGCATGACGGGCGCAGCTAGGTCAACACCGACGTGGGCCCTGTATGTCATTTTAAACATTACTACACTGGAAACCGAAGTAAAATGTGTGGTACTTACTCGGCCACAGGTTTATTCATGAATAAAGTGTGGAAAGTGGACATCCAACCTGAAGAGATCGCTCAAATCTGCAAGGAATATCAGGACATCAATGGATTATTCGGGGAAAAAGTTTGCTGGGATTTTCAAACTGGTAACCCCAACATAGAGGCAAATTTCAAAGCTTACTTCCCGACAAAAAGTTAGTGCCTCTACAATAGGGTGATCCAAGAAAACACCATAGGAATATACGCAGGCGGCTGTGGTTTTGGGGCATAATGCGAGGAAAAAAACCGGGTGATATGGGTTGGGATATATAAGTCCTCCACTATTCTTCAATGTGAAATCGCAGAGATAGCGACAGGAAGCTAATGGAACGGGAAGTAAGATCATATAATATAACAATATGAATCAAATTACTAGCAAACGCCGCGGTGAAATCTAAAACGGTAGAGGGAAGTAAACAATCTCTTATGCAGTTAGGGCGACAAACCTAATTCCCCTTAATATACGGGGCAGGGCACAGCGGACTGCGGAGTCGCAGAAATTAAAGGCCTAATGAGTTGTCACAGCAGGGCCCAAATGAGAAAACTCCAATAATGCACAAGTTGGAAATTCCTATCTAGGAAGGCAAAAAGACGATCCTGGAATGGGCACAAAGAAAATTGGGAAAGATCCGAAATAGCGAAACACACTAAAACATTCTGGGGAACTCTCAATGCAAATATTTTTTTTAGGTCTCGTGACAGAAAGGATTCATGCCAGAAAAATATGAATATCGAATTCCTGTTTTTACAAAGAATGCGTGGAGGAAAACGAGACCGTTTAGCACGTTCTCTGCCCTAACGCAAAGATTTAGAATCTTGGGAACATACTTCTGCGAAGACCTAGTAGAAGTGTATAGGACGGGATATAAATCGATAATGCAATTCATGTTGGCTTTAAGGAACGCTGTCGGGCAGGGGGTGTACAACGGGCCACTAAAGACCTCAATACTTGGCATACGTGCATCTCCCTTTCAGCAACCAAAGCAAAAAATAATAATTATTTAAATATTTAGCTTCACACAGGCTTCGAATTGTTCAGGCAAATAACATTGCTGACATTTTTAAATTAGAAAACTCGAATTGTTCTCATCAAAATAAATATCCTAAAGCATATGAAGATTTAGTAATTCTCGCAAAAAAATCGGTTTCCAATTATTTTGTTAAACTACGCTAACGCTTCCATTTCAATATCACGTAAATCTACGTGGCACATTTTTATCTCATGTGATGCGGACCGAAGCAAAAATAGTTAAGTGAAAACGTTTTTCGTTGTCATAAATTTGAGAAAAGCAGTATTTTTAAATTTCCTATAATTCTAGAAATGAAATTCGTTTTTCCGTTTGACAAAGCACTGAAGGCGTAATTTTAAATATGATTGAAGGCCAGACAACTCTACATTTTGTGAAAAGTACGGTTTTGCCTAAAACACCCCATAGTTTCAGCAATGCAAAATTCAAGTACGAAACACCATGGGATCGATAAAACATTGTTAGCTGTTTGAAAATGTCATGAATGCCTTCAAACTATGTTATGCAACGACAGAATTATTATTTTTTTATTTTCCCGAACGAGTAACGTTTTCGAATTATTTATATTTGACGAATTCATTCTTCTCTATTGATTTTAGTCGCGAAACATTATACACTAAATGATTAGACAACTTAATACTTACTTAATATGAAAAATAACTTACCACAATCGTCAACTGATGACAATAATGAAATTCTCTTGCATTTACAGATTAATACTGCTCCCAATTTACCAAGCAAATAATAACTAACTTAAGTAACTTGTTTAATGGCGCAATATAATAATATCAGTATAAATGGGATGAAAATTTTGATGCAAGGTATAAGTTTCAATCAATAATACAATCAATAAACATGGAATCATGAAATAGTAAAAAATATATATATATATAATCTACAAAAGAAATGAGACTAAAACTTAAAACCACACGAAGGTGGATTTGTAGCGCAAGAAGTGAACTCCAGAGCTCCATCAACTTCTTTTGGAGCTAAATCGCTTTCGGTGTTATTATCATTTCCGAAATAGGCATCAATAATGGCAAATGCCTTTTTGTAAATATCTTCGTTTTCGTGATTTTGTAGAGCCTCTAATTTGTCCAAACCTCCGAGTTCCTCAATCATTAAGCAAAGATTGTCGACACCTCCAAGTTTTTCTGCTAAAACAAAAAGATTCGAAATACCCGTGAGCACGACTTTAATAGTGCGAGCATCCTTTGCTTCGAGCAAGTCAAGGAATGGTTTCAAGATGTGGAATTTTTCGATAAGAGAAACAATTTGCTCGGCTGTGCCAGATGTTGTTGTGTTGGTAACTGCCCAAGCTGCCTCCTTTTGTGATTTAAAGTCGCCGTGTTCGAGTACGGCGGCAATGTGATGGAAAATCTC
The DNA here is from genome assembly GCA_964036015.1 of Leptarthrus brevirostris. Lineage (NCBI taxonomy): Eukaryota > Metazoa > Arthropoda > Insecta > Diptera > Asilidae > Leptarthrus > Leptarthrus brevirostris. The sequence continues at coordinate 110,248,271 of OZ038375.1, forward strand.
TACAGAAAAACAAAACATTTTAAATCAAAATTATTTAAGTTTAAGGAATCTTTTAAATTAAATTCGCGCAATGATCCCTAATAAATTAAATAGAAAGAAACTTTGAAAATTCCAATTAAATCCCCGTTTACTTACCAGTATCGAGAACTGCTTGAATTTGTTTCTGATTTCCTGCCGTTATATTGCTTACGGTCCAGGCAGCTTCCTTAACAATGTTATGCTTTGGATTTTGTAGAAGTGTTGCTAACCTCGGCAGACCGCCAGCGGCAATTACAGCGTCTGTCTGAAAACAAAATGCAATCGTTGAGAAGTATAAACTTCAGAAAATGGAAAAATATGAAAGTATTCACTCTACGGAACATATTGATTTGCCATCGAAATTCTCTTACTATACATTAAGGGAATGGTAGCGAATTTGCAAAGTAGCAGACTACTATCAGCTCTCCCTAGATAAGAGTTAAGACAGAAAAAAACCTGTTCCCGATTTTAATTTTAAATGCAAATTTCATCGCTGTTCTCTCGGATTTTACTGCTTAAAAGTCCCGACAATTTGGGTGGTTCGATATCGATTGGCGCAAACAAGGTATTGTTGAAGTAGAATGTTGGTAATCGTAGAAGTTAATGTTCTGCAGCTTTAATGTTGACCCAAAAGAGCAATATAGTAGGTTTAACTTTAGGTTTAAGGTAGTTTTAACGTACATAATTTTACTTTAAAGCAAGTGAATTAAATGAAATTAGTAAATTTATGGTTTGGGTATTAACTATACATTAAAAAAGGATAGTCGCTGTAATCGAGCAGATCATTAAAGATTAGAAAATGAACTTTCAATTGGAACAGGTAAAAGGTAAATTTTGGATATGTGCTCAATGTTAAAATCGGTTTTTTTTATATAGGATGTTGCCAAAGCTCAGGGTATGCCGTATGATGCTAAAGCATAGCCTCGGCGGGAAAGGAATTAAAGTCGAAGGAAATGGGTTAAGAGGTTGAGGAAAGGAGGGGTCGATATACACTCCGTTTAAAAGTTTCGGACTCATAAGATGAGGGAAAACAGAAGATGGTTGTTCTGTTTAGAAAAGATTCCCGAAATTTTACGATGCGTCCAAATTTGACCTGTAGAGTATAGGAGGTGCAAGCAATACATAAATTTAATTGATGGATCGATATGTCGCTTTAGAGTTACAACGGTGACTCATTATGATATTCAAAGAGTGTTGAAAGCTATGAATCGCGAGAAACGGAATCTTACTTTCATAAGTGCTCAGCGACTTTGCGCCTTTTCTCAAGTCAGGGCAAACCGAGCAACCGGTGGCGATCGGTGCAATGCGGGAATCTAAGCGGACCGTACAATGGGAGTCCTGTCCTCTTAGCGCGCGTTTAGAATTTATATAAGAGAAGATCTTCGTCTCATCAGCGTAAATTACAACATTAGAGTACAAGATCAGATGGACAATGTCGTCAATGAATGAATCAATCAAGAACGAATAGTAGAGGGCCGAGATGTCTGCCTTCTGGTACACCAGATGAAGCCCTAAAGATTCTTGAGGTAGAGCCACAGAGCGACACACGATATATCCTGTCTCTTAGATAGGAAGAAATGCAGTCGAGAACAGTGGGGGGGGGGGGCTAATTGGGAGAGATTAAGCCAATACATCACTCTATAAGCTGCTACTCTATTGATTCCAATAATTTAGGTACGCAAGATAATTTCGCGATTGGTCTATAATTAGTTATAATATTCTTATGGCCCATTTTGTGAACAGGGACTATAAAAGAGCACTTTCACAATGCAGGAAATTTATCAGCTTGAAGGGACCTGTTGAAGAGAATCGCTAATGGAGTAAGAAGGGTATCGGAACAGGACTTAACGAAGGCTGGAGGGATACAGTCAGGATCAGAGGAAAAGTCCGATTGATTTTTTTTCCATAAGATCTCGTGATATAAACGGCAAAAAATCGGATGAAGCGGGACGATCCAGAATATGATCAAAATTATTCACACAAGGCTTAAAGTTATCCGAAGAGAATGAATGCACTTTCAAAAAATTAAGCAAAATTGTTTGCTGTTGGACACGTTATTACTAGAAGACCCCTCATACCACATGGTAGATGGATAGTTGCTTTGATTTCTTTTTCATATTGACGAATTTAAAGAAGTTGCGAATGTTATTATGCCTATTATCGCGAACACTAACAAGGTATTCCTTATAGAGCGAGGAAGATAGTGCCTTAAAGCTTTCATAACAGGTCACAAAGTCAGAATACGCTTTTGCGCTATTACAACGCAAATAATTTTTCCAGAGTTTGTTCTTTCTATTCCTAAGGCTGCGGAGTTTGGCATTGTACCACGGGGGAGAGGAGCATGAAGATCTGTTCCGTTTTGATGAAACAAAGGAGTTAAACAAATTATAAATCATCAAATAGGGTGGGGAAGACATCAATAACATTATTGTCCAGCAATGCGGAAAAATCGACAAAGAAGATTAGATCTGTTATAGTCACAAGCATTGTGTTCGAAATTGGGGTCCCCAATACTAGTACCATCGTAAGAGAAAGAGACAAAGATGGGCGGATAACTGATCAGAAGCTAATTCGACTATAGTGTAAGCGGAATCAGAAGAAAACATAAGATCCAACTGCCTTCCCATACAGTTTTTTACATCACTAATTTGGTGCAAACCAGAGGAAGCAATGGTGTCAAGAAATTTAGAATCCAGAGACGTGGGATAATATGAGGGAATAATATGAGACGTGGGATAATATGAGGAAGCCATCATCACAGTTTGGTGCGCATAGAACATTGCGGCATCATACTGTACTTTGTCTAACTTAGAACCTCTATGTTTTTGGGATGTCTGTTAAAAAGTCATTATACCATACGTGAAAAAAGGAAAGACGAGAGCCTTAATCCTAAGCGGGAGGCGGGTATTCTTTGGTACAAGAGACGCCATCAACTGAAAACCTTCTTAGTGTGGGGAAATTTTGGTTCGAGACGAGTTGATATAATCAGAAGTCATCCCGCTATTGAAGATAATTCCCAGATTCCTTATCCCTTAATAACTCTAACCAACGGCTGATTCTCAAGGTTATCTCTTAGATGTAACAGATACGCAAGTATATCATTTATGTTACATTCATTGCGCCGGTTAAGTATTAATATTTTAATTTTTAACATACAGAATGGTATTTGACGTGTTTAATTAATTATATACGAGAAGTTCAACCATGCAGATAGATGCAGAATAGTTTAGTTCATAGAGGCTTTCATACATAATATGTTACCATCTGTAATTAAGTCTGTAAATAATATTAATTGTTTTAAGAGAAAAATTACTGGATTTGTGCAAATGAAATATCCAGTTTAGATAAGAAAACTAAAGGCCTAATAAGAATTAATTATAAGTTTTTTGGAACTGCTCCATACAAAAAGCATGAGCTGCTTTTTTCTGAATATAGAAAAGTAAGCTTTTAATGAAAGGAAGGTCACAATTAAAAGAAAAAAAATCAATTACAAAGTCTAAAGATATCGTATAAACCCCAGACAATAACAATTATATTGTTTCTATCAAAATGTCCATATGATTGCATTTAGATGCTTTCCCGCAATTAACAATTCTTTTAAGATTAAGACATACCTGAACATCTGATCCTGTCACGATATTCCCGACACTTCTTAGCGCAGGAACGATAATGCTTGAATCGTTAGTATCCAAAAGGCTGACCAATCTAGGAACGGCTCCAGCATCAATAACGGCTTGAATTTTTGTATTTTCGTCATCAGTAACATAAGAAAGGGCCCAACATGCATCAGCCAAAACTTGGGAATCATTGCTGCACAGCAAGTGGGACAGTGTTGGAAGAAGCAATTTAATTTGCTCAAATGGTGGTGAAGGATTTTTGTTTCGGCACAAATTTGACATTAACCAAACAATGTTGCGTAAAAATGAAATTGGCGTTTCTGTGCTAATCAGTCTTAAAAGTCCCTCAACCACATTATGATTGAGAACAATATCACGGGGTACTGCCCCATCACCAGCTATGTTTCCAAGAGCCCAGACAGCTTGCTCCGCGACTGTGACAGTCGGAGATTGCAAGAGTCCAATAAAATGTGGAACCGCATCAGCTTCAATTACAGTTCTTGTTTGATCCGATGTTCCTGACGCAATGTTTGTTAGCGCCCACGCAGCCTCAAATTGTAAAAGTGGGCTGCAAATTTTATTTATTAGAAAAAATATATAAAAGTAAAATGTTGTTCCCGTACTTGTCGAATTTTTTTAAAAAGCTAACACAAATAGGAACAATGCCATGAGCTATCATTACATCTATAGGAGGATTCCGTTCACGGCTTAACATCTTTCTTGCAGCCTGTGTTCCCAGGAATTGCTGTTCAGCATCCGAACTATTCATGGCGGTGACAATTTCAACAGCAGTCATTTGTACGGGGGACTGGCCATTTGAATCTTTCAGAGGCGATGTTACATCGTCTTCGTCAATATTTCGACGCTTGAATAACTGATCTTCCTTTTTTGATTTGCGGAGCTCCACAGTTACCTCGTGTCGACGCACCCTCATCTCCTGCAAAAAAAAAAAATTTTCGATACAAACTTGTACCGTTATTTTCTAGAACAAATTCACCTGGGTATTTTTTCCTTGATTTTTGTATGCACTAATTCGTGCGGCTGCTGCTGCTGCGTTTTCAGTCATTATTTTTTATCTGGAAATAATTTTAGGAAAATTGCTAATTCTTTGTCCAAAAATTCGAGAAATTTTAATTTAACTGTCAAACTTTTGGCTGAAATTGAAAATTTTTCCAAGCTCACCTTAATTTGTACAAAGAACACAGAGGACAATAAATAATAATAATAATAACGAATTAATCAATTGATAAAACTCGGAAACACAATAAGATTTTTAAACACCACAGCGACGGTTGCAGCTGGCCCAAGTCGAGTAATCGTTTTCTCTTCCTTCACGAAATGCGGTCTTTTGAAGTTCTTTTTGGTGGTAGTTTTCTCATGCGTCGATAAAGCAGATCGCTAGTGATCAAGAGATGCACTGAACTTTTCAATAATAGGCCATCTATATGTGAAATAAAACAAAATCAATTAATAAAGGTATTCTCACAGTTTGAATTGCGAAAAATATAATTAATATTAAAATAATTATTTTACTAATTGTATATTTAATTATACGTTCTACGGCAAATGTTTAATCAGAGTCGTACATCCAAAATCATTTATAAACTCTCTCGTTTCCTTCATATTATTATATATTCTATTTATAATTGTACTAACGAAATCCTTGTCAGTTTAGTAATAAGACAGGCTTAAAACTCAAGATTATTATTGACATTATTTAACAAAGTCTTTTAATTAATACCGACGCTTAAAAATTTTGAAAAGCGAATTATCCCTTGATTATTTGCGAAGTCAAGTGTTTGTTTCAAAATTTAAGATAAGCAGTTTATTTCTATTGTCACAGAAAGTTTGTAATAAAGCTGATTATACGACTTTTACGTTATCAAGAGGTATCTAAAATAAATCTTAAAAGACGAATCCCAAGTCCCACAGCAGTCCCGAAATTAAATCTTTTAAAAGAAATGACAAAGTGGCGTATTTAGACTTCTCTTATAGGATTCTGTGCCTTACCTTGTTCTCGACTGAACAAATTAAAAAATAATTTTAGGTGAAAGAGAACTTAAAGTGTTAATCCAGAAAGCTTGGAATTGAAAGGTACGAATAATAAAAAAAAGTTCATGAAAAAGAGCCGCAAAGTGTGTTTTAAAAATTAGAACTTCAGTTGGGAACAATATAATGGTCCATGGACCACTTCGAAGCCTATTAAAATTCGAAAAAAAAATTCAGAATAGAGTCACCACACCACAGACAAGAAAAAAGCTACTATGAGCTATATAATATTCCAAATGACCACAATAAAACTTATGAGGATAATTGTTCTTATAATCTGTTTTAAGCAAGGGCCAAATTAAGGCTAAAAAGCTTAAAAAGTTTAAAAATATAGTAGAACAAGTCAAATTAATGACCTTAAACATAAAAAATGTTCCGCACTATCTTATGACAAAGAAACGGCTCTGGGAATCCCAAAAGATAAAAATATTAAATAACTCAATTTCAAATTCCTTCACGCTGTTTTTCTCCCAATCCGTCATCACCGACCGATTTCAAGAGATTATTCAAACGGTGGGAAAATATTGCCTCTTGTCTCACAGCACGGAGACAGGACGGCCGAAACTGAATTACATTAGAACTTCTAGTCTTATCCTTCAATAGAAGACACTCGTCGGTGTCATCACTGGACATTTGCCCATGGGAGTTATGGCCATGATACCCAGCGTACCATCGAATGAGTTCTGTAGAAGTTGCAGAGATGAGGAGCAAACTAAATGCATAGTGCATCTACTCTGTGAATTTCCAGCTCTAAAAGAACGACAACTCGCCTGTTTGGGCACAAGGTTCTTTGACAATCTGGAAGATTTAGCTGAGATAACACTTGTGGATTTAAATAGATTCTTACAGAGATCGGGATGGTTGTAAGTTTTGATCATGCTGTCTTATTTTCTTTTAAGGACATTCACAATGGGCCTACGTGGCCTCCGAGTGGACCGACTAACCAACCAATCAACCTTAGCTCAAACAAACCCGTGAGAAAAAACTTTGTCCAACTCCTCTTAGTTTTATCTGATTATCATACATAGTCAACCACCAGAAGAATCGGTCCATACCGACGACTTTATTCACTTTTAGTATACATTATTGCAAGTCGTGCACTTTAAAGTTTTTATTGAATTGTAAGTCTCAAAAGGCTTGCCTCGTTTTTGCGGTAACATTGTGGAATGCTAAGAGTACGGATGCTATTGTAGACTTGCTTAATTTCGGTTTGTTAACCCATTTGTGTTAAGTGCAGCATGTAAGCCAAGATTTGGAGCAGCAACAATTCCAAGCATCACAAATTTCCTTTAAAGTCAAGCTTTGTTCGAAAACCGGAAGTCGGCAATTCATTTTACTCACCAATAATCACGTTAGCTAGTTCCCCTGAGCAATTCGCACGTGACTAAAGTCGGTTTGTATAACGTTTTAAAATTAATTTTGGAGGAAAACATAAGGCGGGGAAAGGAAATGAACATTTCCAAATGTAAACATTAAGTTTCGTGCACGTAATAAATCTGCCTGAAGCCACATCGGTCGTAGAAGCTCTAATTAGGTTGTTCTCTCCTCTGCAAAATTTACCAAGTGTTGCTTAAGGTGTTGCTATTTCCTTCAGACACACACATATAGTACATGTGTGTGTCTTTGGAAAGCAAACGGGTAATCATACAGCTACCCTGTAATCAATGATCAATGAGTGATGTGCTATAGTAGATTCTATCACCTAATTTGAAACTCCTTCTGGGACAACATTGCTGGTATAGTGCTGGAGGCAATTTCCCTTTGAGAGTTATGATACCGAGTTATCAGCAAACAGAACATTTACAAGTCCGTAATCATTTCCCCGGGGAGTGAGTTATAGTGACCGTAAAATTTTCTTAAAACAGCAATTTTGCGCCCATGCTTCAGGAGCGTTTAATTAAATTTCAAATAAACTTGAATCAAGCGGCCGTGCCACTGTTAGTCTTGCTTACCTTGCGGACTCTCCATCCGAAGGAAGAGAAGTCGTTGAACTCTGCGAAAAGCTTTTACGAGAGTGTTCTGTGAAGCACAAGAATTACAGTTTGCCAACTCCACCTGGAAAATATATTTAAAGGGAAAATGTAACGTCGACATGGAATTTTCTACCTTTCCAGGGATCTTTAAGTCCGGTACTGAAAAATCAGACCCGATTTCACTGAGAACTGGAGGTGAGTTGTATCGATAGTAATATCCTGAAGACAGGAGGGGCTATATGAAAGGCGCAGAATCAAGAATTTCTCCTAGAGAAGACCATATGCACCACTTTGGATTTTCTAACCCAGCAAATGTCCTTAAGAGGGGACTGACGAGGGAAATAATAAAATCAGCTGGCTTCACAACTACCGCATGAATAGTGCAGTTAGTAAAGCAGTACAGTTTTGGGATAATACTGCTTTGATTACGTGTTGCATTTACACGTAATCAAAAAAGTCAGTTCGGTAACATAATTTTCAATCTGTAAGTGGTTAAAATGGAAAAATTTAATATTGCTACTGCGTCATTTTATCGGCAATCTTCACTTTAGAAATCTATATTTTAGAAATACATGAAAGGTTCCGGTAAAATTATTTCCAAATTTTTCATAAACTACTTTTGCATTATGATTCTCATTGACAGGAATGACTAAAGGCTTGATTCGGGAATTTTTTCTCAGAAGGGGGAGGGCGCTTTGATAACGACTTTTAAAGCCATCCTACTCTTACCCCATTGAGTAAGCAAATATGTTATTGAGTACACTTTTAACTCTATGGGGTCCACAAAATTTCATCATTTCTATTTTTTTTCATCTTAATAGGTATAGAAATGAGAGAATTGGGCAGTTGTAATATATGAACAGATCGAAACTACAAGCTTAATTTTCACTCGAGTCTTTTAAGCCGCATTTATTCTTACCACAGTTTTAAGCAGTCAGCACTCGCTAAATTAAGCTGCGACTATGGGCTTGTGCCCTACGAAGAAAGAACTAAAAGTATGGCCATAAGCGAAACTTTTTGAAGTATCGCATAACTTCAAACAGTCAAATATTCTGTATATGTCATTTCGGCAGAAAAGTCCACAGCCTACTCTAGATACAAGCCTGGAAGCTGACACGATCAGCTGAGCACTGGTGGTGCAAACAAACCGAAACTTCACCTTCTCAAAATCTCAAGACACATTGACAAGGTACTACTTCAAGCAGAGGGGACAAAAACAGCACTGCCCAGTGTCATGCCCAATATAGGCACAAGAGCATCAAAGAGAAGGCCATTTGCGGGCAATGAACGCAATGAACAGACAATCAAAAGGAAGATAACTAGCATACAGCGAAGGATGTTAGTAAGATTCGTTAGTGCGTACAGAAGGATCTCAGCAGAAGCTGCAGGGTTGATAGCGGGTGTACCGCCTATCGACCTTATGGCTCAAGGAAGGTCATTAAAATATGGCGGTATGGGTAGAATTGAGGCCGGGAAAAACCTGATGCGAAACTGGAAGATACGGATAAGTGTCGAACACAAATTTTTCATTTGTTGGAGACCGGAGAGAGTATAGGGAGGACATGGCAGAGGCACTCTGTGCAGCCAATATGACAAAGAGTCTGAATTCAGAAAGGAGAAAGTGGACAATAATGTACAGGACAGTGCGTTACATTATTTTAAACCAAGAGAAAGAGCTAAGGCGGGTTTAGTTAAGTGAGGTAGCCAAGCTTAGCAATAGGTAGAAATTAGCTCACATATAAATAGAAGTAAGAAAGTATAGGCAGGGAATTAAGTACCCTATAAAGATAATTAGGTTAGGTAGACAGCCACCACCCGGAAGCACTGCGAGAGCGAATACCGGTGAGGTGCGCGTAGACGTAAAGTGTAGTTGGTTTTTAGTGGACAGAAATCCCACACTACCTGAGATTCCGAGTGTCTTCTAGAAGATTATATAATTCCAATTGAAATATCAGAGGTATTGCCTGAGAGTTAAATTACTGTAAAAATACTGGATACTCTTCGATTTCAAAGACACCCTTAAGCCTGACAGTAGATATACATATTTCTTTAGTGCTGCAAGAATAACAAAAGCTCAATGTTACAGAAAATAGAAAGACAACTAAAGAAATCTGTTACCTTATTATTTATTTATACACAATTCGAAATTCCATTTTAGTTTGTCTCCAATTTAAATTGCAATCATGGAACATATTTCACATGGAACATAGTGCTAGTACCGCAAGATGTAGGTATAAATATTTCCGATCCTTTGGTGCAGGGCTGAATTGTCCAGCTCCTTGAGAATACTCATTGTATGTTTTTAAAGTAAATTTCTATTTGTCCAAGTTAAATATTCATTTTCAAGAAATTTCTCCAAACATCCGCACATCACTATGAAGGCAGTATATAAAATTCATGCACGGAAAGGAATGGCAAAGTAACAGATGCACCTGTTTTGTTTGCAATTCTGACAATAGCTAGATAGCGCCATAGTTGGTGATGGTGAATTTCTTCCAAGCCTCGAAGCCGTTGCTGTTGTACATTATAGTTGGAAAGATATAAAGAAATGATTTTTATGTATTCTGCTTTGTGTCGGATTAAAGAAAGGTCTAAGCTCTAGGGCATCGTTGCAAAAACAACTGATCTCTGTTTCGTCCCACTGTTTCTGTGATCATATATCTTCTACTTTTTGGAGTTCATGAAAACTTCACAAGTCGAGATTTGCTTTTTCTGACAACGGAAAAAGGAAATATTCAGATAACATGGCAAGCTCATTACCATGTAATCTTCCTAATGTTTATGTGTCCAAAGTGAAAAAGCGGTGCAGATTTATTCTAGTGGGAATGCACCTGATACGAGCTTTTGTTTATTTAGAGCGATGAGTAGTTTCACGAAAAAGGGTTTTGTCAATTTCTCGTAAATTTGTAAGTTGTGGCAACATTTTCTCATTTACTTATTTAGGTTCAAAGTTTACCAGACCAAAAAAATAGTGAACATTTTAAGAGGACTGAGATTTAACCCTGTGTATGTATGTGCTGCTGCAGCATCTTCTGAGACTTCAATAAAGATAAAACAGATGTACATCTTTAGTTTAAGCTTTATAAATAATATCATCAAGGAAAGTTTATACAGCAGGTTTTTTAAAAACCTTATGAAGCCAAGTATTATCATCTGTCAATACTTTTAGAGGATTCCCCCAGCTATGAGGAGGTAAAAGTGGTTTAGAGCAAATTTTTCAACGCCCAAATCGCATAAACCTAGTAGTTTGATCACCTTCCTACTAAGGAAAAAACCTGGAGCGTACATGGGAGTGGACGTAATTAAAATGAAGATCTGTAAAGACGGAATTCCATAAGGTTGTTCAGCAATGGGTTTCCTGCTTTACGTTCTTTTACACAAAATTTCAAAAATAAGACATTCAAGTTCCATCATTTCTCTTACTCTAATTCCCTTCCGCACAAAGCCATGCTAACGCATCATAGGGTTGTCGCCTGGGCTTTGGCTATATCCTAAAAAGAAACTAGGCCATAAAGAACTGAATATTGTATTTGTTAAGCAACAGAATAGATATAGAGGTTAAAGCTCATAAAAAAACTCCTCAGTAAGGAATTTTATCACAATCGTATTCGGTATGAACACTTCAGTATGTCGACTTCGAGTTTAAAATTAATCCACTGACCAACAAACTGTGTCCTTCTGTTGAACCCTCCTTTGAGAGGTTCCACCCGCAAAGGATTAGTGACAGAGTAAAAAAATTGAGCGCTATATTGGACAAGAAACTCATCTGGAAACCACACTTTGAATACAAGATATTTCAATCTCATAATGCTATAATAATAAGTTCTAGGAAAATCCAGAAGTTGTTCGTCTTACAGGCGGGCGTCTAAAGGACATCCATCCAATATCAAATACACATAAACGAGGAGGCCGAGATGGCCTCGAGGCTACACCTGAATTAATGAATATCCAATATCCTGATAGTTTGAAGAGAGAATTTGAAACTGTTGACAACGTGAAAGCATACATATGATATGCATTGGTTGTACAAAATACACCGATGATACTTGTGCTAAGAAGCAGAACCAAGAGAGTAAATCTCCTTCATTTCAGTACCGGATAAATGGCTTTCATCATCATCATTTCTCAATGTACTTCTTTTGGTTGTGCTCACATTTCCTGGAGCCAGAGCTCATTAGTGTTTTCTTCATCCTCGCCGCTACTTTGACGTCTTTCCGAAGTGTTCTCCAATCGGAGATCAATAAGGAAATTTTTGGAGGTTTATTAACTCTAAGCGACATAATGATGGCTACCCTTCCTCTCTTAGGCTTGGTGATCGCGAGAGCAACGATCCCGTTGTTGTAGCGAATTTTTTCGCCGACTTCTTCATTACCTCGTTCTGTGATTCTGACTGTGATATTGTTTTCACCAATTTTGCTCATTTGTCTAGGTTTTCCCATACTTCCCTTGAACTCAAGGACTTAGGTTTTGACGACTAATTTATCCAACGGATTTCCGTGTGGTCCAGATAGTGGCCCTTTGTCTTTCCTGAAAAATTGCTGGTCATGTGTTGTCCCTATGCTTTGTCATTTGTTCAACCTGTCTCTGTCCTGTGGCCATTTCCCTGGACTCTGGAAGGATTCTGTGTTAAATTCCCTTTACAAGAAGGGTGATAAGTTTGACATCACTAATTATAGACACATCGCCAACTTATGTCATGTTGCGAAAGTGTTCCATGCCTTAATCAGTGATGTGCTCCGTTTTCATTGCAAAACCTTTATTAGATCTTTCCAGCATGGCTTCATTAAGGGTAAATCTACCACCAACACAACTTACTCGGATTACACTGCTTGCCTCTGATTGAGTCAGGCTTGCAGGTTGATTGCATTTTCACAGATTTTAGTAAGGCATTCGATAGAGTTGACCACGGGATTCTTATTCATAAATTTCATCTGCTCGGGTTTCAACCGCTTTTTGTTTATTTGCCCGCGTGTCTTGTTGCCCTATCCAACGAATTCTGTGTTTCTTCTGGGCTGCCTCAGGACAGTATTTTTGGTCCACTCATCTGTATCATTTTTATTATTATTTTATTATGTTTCGTTGCTCCTTTTTAGCTCTAGAGTCCTGTATTATGCCGATGACGTCAAATTATTTCGTGTCGGCTATCGCTACGATGACTATGTGCTCTGTTGAGCTCCGACATTCACATTTTTCACGACTAGTGCTCCAATGATAATACCAACAAATGCACCGTAATGACCTTTACCCGCAGAAAGTGTTCTGTTCTCTTCGACTACTCTTTAGATGGCAGTGTTTTGAGTAGGCTTCATAGGGTGAAGGACCTGGGGGTGGTTCTTAATTTCTACCTTTCCTTTGAGAACCACATTGACTTTGTGTTGAGTAGCGCTAATTCCACGCTAGGTTTTGCGAAAAGGTGGTCCAGGGAGCTTGACGATCCCTATCTAACTATGCTCCTTTTTTGCACATTCGTTAAACCCATTCTGGAATCCCTACTTCGCTGTCCATATCAAACGGATCGAGGATTTTCAGCGCAGACTCCTTAGGCTCGCTCTTCTCTGGCGAGATCATTTATTTCTTCCATACTATCTTGCTAGGCTCGGTCTAATTTTTCTCGATTCCCTTGTAAACAACATTTCAAAACAAATAAAATGACGCCCATACAAAAACATCGTTGGAACAACTTTTATCCAATGTTGGTCAAAATGAGACAACGTTTAGGTAACGTTACTATAAGTTGGGAAAATATTGAACCAACGTTGATTTGGTGTGTACTCACCTTTAGAAGCACAAAGAACAGTTGAACAAAACAAGTAAATAAAAGTTATACAGAAACTGGCGGTTGTTCCTTTGATTTTTGAGAAAAGCTTTCTAGGCAAAAAGTTACTAAAGTCGAGGAGTGAAGATTGAAGAAGAAGAAGCTGGAAATGAAACTAAATAAAATCGTGTACAAAATTAGTGACTGTGTGCAAGCTTAATTTCTTAGACAAGTTTGAGCTGAAGGCTGTGCCCGAACTGTGACGTCAACTAAATTTATGGCAATTTTCGATCCAAGGATAGCTGAGTTCGTGCACGTTCGGGCGAATGAGTTCTCCAAGCAATGGGATAAAAGGCAGACTTCTAAAGGAAGTCAACTAGTGAACACGATACAGGATTAAATCTGCTGTCTGTGAAAAGGATACAATTATCTGCCAAGATAAAAACAGGAAACATAGGATTAAATCTATCAGAATATTGCAAGCAACAATCTAGTCAATTAACTTACCTTCATTATCAATGGGAAGGTTAGCATTAAGGGAATGAGAAGATTAATTAATAGAAAAGAATCTGGAGTAATCGGAACTATTAGAAATGCAGAAAGAAATCTAAGTGTGAAAAGATGTGAACAGGAAGAGTAAGAGGAATTCGAACTTACTGAACACTAAAAAAACATTCAATACCGTCATCATAGCATTTTTACTTTAACAAGACAACGAGTTTCTAGAAACAATTAATACATAATGTTCGCCCTAAAATCATAAATGTTTACCTCAGACGCTAGTGCTAAATCATTTGCTTTTCATTATGTTAAATGTTTATGAGAAATCCACAATAAAGCTGTCGCGGTAGATTGCTTTACATGCACACCTGTTGTACAGGGAACAAAAGCACTTAATTCCTTGATGAACGCTACTTAACCAACCCAGTCTCATTATTCATCGTTCGAGGAGCGCTAACAAAGCATACTACAGTATGGTAGTTGCATACATCCCGGGCTAAAGAAACTACTCAATTCTGGGAAAATTCTCATATGACTTCGGTGAAAAGGTTCTTATCCTGACATGCCCAAGAAATATTTCATGATTTTCTTAATCGTTCCCGCAAGCAGTTATTAAGATTTAAAATTAAACGGCGGCATTAAGTTGCATTTGATGCGAGCACATGATTCTAAAAGTTTATAATATGAAATACGTTAATTAAGCAGAACCACAGAGATTACTGATGGATATATTCAAAACCATGATGAGTCTATGTTGAAGGATAATTTAATCCTTTTACTGCCAAATGGTTTGCTTCTCTCTATGCGTATTAAAGCGGCTTTGTATGACAGATTGTGCGTTTTAGTGTGACGATTATCTTGATTTCGAATTTTAATTTATTCAATTTAATAATAACTATACAACACACGGATTACCTATTAATAGAATATCTCTCTCTAAAGTTCCCGTAACCACTTGTGTGGCATGGGGCGGGAGAAGAACTTCAACCGATTCGAAACCTACCTACAATTTAAATTGGATTCCGAACCACTGACATTTTCTTAGGCAAAAGGAATTCACATAATTTTTCATTGAATTGTTCTTAAAGGTCTTTCCTTCCGCATTGGTTTGAAGGGCCAGAACGACGAAAACTTGAAGCGTAATTCCATTAAAGCAACATATAGCATACAACATGCTACATGAAGCAAAATGAATCAACACAAGGGGTACTACTACTGTTTGAAAAAATCGGTCTTGATTATTAAATGTCGCCATTAATATTAAATGCTTATCATTTTTGTGAAGTGCTAAACTAATTAATTAATTTTGAGCATTCTGAAAATTGACTGGAAATGAGGCCATTGCAAAGGTTTTTCGTCATTTTTTCCATGCTTCCAGGCTCCAGGGAACGGGAAAACCAGCTAGACCACCATTTTCTGACATGCTCTTTCGAATGGCATCAAAATTTTTGCAAAAAAAATTTCACTCAAAATCGACAAAAATCACTGGCCCAAATCCAAATCCACAGTTTAGAATATCTACTTACAAATGGCCCTGGAAATTTACGATTACATTACCAAAATTCGTAATTAATCTATTCAGGTCATTCATCATTCGTTTGAATAATTTGTACTAATAGGGACCAAGTTAAAATTACGAGGTTCAGGGGCGATGAAGTAAAGAGTGAATTAATTTTAGTTTTTAATTTTAAAGAGAACAAGATCGACAATTTTGTTCAGAACTTCTTGTAATCCTATACAATTTCTGGTCTTTCTAGTGAGTTACAATCCTATTTATAACTGCTAGATGTAACCATCGATGCCATGCATACAATGGTTTTAGTCTAGAACTTGTTGAAACCCCCATCCGTGCATTATATGAGTATAGAAATTTTCAACTCTTATTTAATCAAGTAAGTTAAAAGAGAAACACTTATACTATTCAAACTTTCACAGCATAAAATCTCAATTCAACCCAACCTTCATAAATTCCAATAAATCTTGAGGACCACATACTACAAAAGGAAGAAACCACAATAAATCATAGCAAGCGGAAAATTTATCACTTTGCCTTTCACGAGTTCTAATAAACCACCGCAAAATACATCAGGAGGCCCTAGATTCACCTTGAAATGGAAGAAAGTTATTTTTTTAGCTTTCAGGAAAATGCAGCCTGTGGGACTGGTATGCCGTTGCCGGTGCGACAGAGGCTCCTCACAGAGTAAACCTCTTATATTTCCCGGATGTGTGGTTAACATTTTATGCAAATCGCTTGAGTTATTTGCACAGTAAACTTCCTACCGGAATGTTCGAGGATAGATTTTAAGACGACAATAAATCATATAAGGCGGAGGGCTTTTAACTTGTCATCATGTTTGAGATATTTAGTGAGCAGTACCCAGCTATGGGAGCGCTACAGTATAAAGTAATCCTTGTAGTGCTTCGAATTGAGAAGGAACTGCAATACACGTTAAGAGTTTCAAGGAAGTCATGCATTGAAAGTTATTTTAGAATACATATTAGAAGAAGTGGTATACGTGGAATAAGTACCTTTTCAATTTTGTCGAGTAGTTATGTAGAGAGTTCGGATCAACTTTATTTAAATTTTTCTCTATACAGCATACGATTGAGGAATTTATTTAGTAAGTTTTGCATGTTAAACAATAATAAAAAAGCGATATTGACTTTTTTTTGATCTTTTACTTAAATTCCCGTAACTACCGTGTAGGATATAAGGCGAATCTACAATTTCAAGTGCCTTCCGAACCATCCACATCACTGCAAATATGTTCCATTAAAAAAGAAGTTTTTTAAGGTTTTCATCTGAGATTCAGGTACTAATTGTTAAAAGTGAGTACCTATATTAGCGCTACAAACGGTTCAGAACAGGTGATCAGGGTTTCGGCAATTAGAACCTGCACATGCGCTGTAAAACACCCTGTATAGTCATTCGTAATAAAACTAATGCAGTAATCAAACAACTATGGTGGAAGGGGGGGGATTTCGGGCTCAAGACCATAATTTTTCTTTTTCTTAATGAATGTTAAGGTTGAGGATGGGACGGCTGTAACTTACAGACAAACAGACGGACGGACGGACAGACAGGCAAAAACTATAAAGATTCTTTGATTCTATAGAACCCTAAAACCTTAACTTAACAGGCAAATTCCAAGTTTAGACTTTAAAGATAATGCGAGAAATACTACGAAAAAGTAGAATTCCCCAACCTTTTCCTATTCTTTACTGTAGCAAGTTTCGGTTTGTTTACACCACTAATGATCAGCTGTTCGTGTCAGCTTGCAGATTTGTATCTAGAGTAGGCTGTGATATAACATGTTTCGAAAATGGGCGTTCTTTACACGCCCTCGCGAAGACCATATTTGACCTGCCCAGCTGCGACTGGTAAAGTAATTAAAAAGTCGAAGAACGTTGTGGAAAAATTTATGTGGAACGATATAAGCCAATAAAAACAGTAGATGATCTGACAAAAGACGGAAAACGCGAGCTATAGAAGCAAAGCTGGACAAGGCCATCGTCAAATTGTCTAATAGTACCCCCGCTCTGCAGCTACGAGTTGCGATGAATTAAATGGCGGAGAATAGTACCTAGTAGTACTAAGTTGAAACCTCTCCTATATGAATCTCAAATGAAAAACGTAGATCGTTGTTTTCTTTGATGAAGCCTCAACCTGGGTATGGCTTCATAATAAACGAGCGTGGTTTACTCCCGGTGGCTGTTTATTGCAGCGCAAAGTTACAAATCCAGTAAAAATTCATCTCTGGGACTCTTTACTCAGTGTTCGGATGTTTGGAACTCTTTACGGAGAGTCACAATGCCGACAATATAATAAACATTTTTCACCGTGGTCTCTTGAGGTCCGTTAAAAGGTGGTTCGGTACCGAAAATTAGAAATTGATCTTGCAGGAAGACTACGACCCAAATCTTCGTAGTCAACTCTGTAGAGGGTGGTAAACTGAAAATGGCATAGAGACATTGGAATGGCCGCCACATTCTACCGATTCTAATGTAATAGAAAATATTTCGAGCTGTATGCAGAAGAACAGACTATATGTAAAAAAAAAAACAAATGAAACACCCTTTCTTATGCGCACTGCAGTTTATCTCAAACTATTGCATACGAGGCTCATTCTAGAACACCTGACGTCTTGTTAAAATTCCTAATTAGAAATCTAATGCAAAATTTCAGACAGAAACTTGCTCTTTTAAATTATCTCCAGTTCAGCTTACTTCAATAAAACCAAAATGCGGGGGGTTTTCTTTAATAAAATTAATTTCACAATTTAAAAATTCAAAAGTAACAGGTGTAATACCTAAGCCACAACAGAATCCCAAAATCCTTTTCCATTTTCAATATTTTTTAATGAAGCACTTTTTATTCCAGAGAATCCCCCTAAGAATACATCGCTCGCCGGGTGTCCCACGGACAAGAAAAATCCTGAATAATTTGTGAAGTTTTAACCAAGCCTCTGCTTTAGTCCATTATTTTCTGAATAAGCAAGTCCAATTGAAACAGGTCATTATGCCAGCTCTTGTCGTATTTATCGGGACGAGCAAAGGGGAAACGCACGTACAAAATGTATCCAAAAATATGTCATAGGTCAAGTTGTCCCTGAGGACGACCCCCAAAATATCCCCAATAATTTAGGGCTCAGCATTTTCAGCATCACATACAAAGACTTCGTTTATTCTTATCATACAGTGTAGAAACTTGCTCCCCGATAGCTCCTTAGGACTACTTAGTAATAAGAGTTTTTTCTTTTAAGCTGACCCCAAATAGAATTATCGATTTCATGCATGTGCGGTTCCATTTTTGCAATGGAATCTATTTCTTTCGGTTTGATCCTGCTCACTTAAAATACGGCAAATATCTGATGCTAATAAATCCTTTCTACTGTAGTTAGTAACAATCATCTGTTCCGGAAAGATATTTATCGTTCTACGGCATGGATATAATCCTGGATTACTTTCGAACAACTGGATATAGAAATCAAATCAAAGATAGCCAAAACTGGTTAAGGGCACAAGTTAGCAACATAAAAATGGTCTGTGGATTAGCTCCGCTTTAAATATCCCCAAAAAGGCAACGATAAAGGATGGACGCTTTATTTTATTTTGCACAAAGGAGATTTGGACTATTATTTTTTTTTAACTTGAAAGATGTAATCAGTAATAACGAAGACAGCAGGAAAATGGAAAACTGTTTTTGATATTTCTATTTTAGGTGCTGTAATTAACGTACGGTTGCTTCATTTTTAAACGAATAAAAGGGATACGCACACTTACATATGGAGATGTAGATGGGTTCGAGACCAGGTCCCCCGTGTGTTTTTTAAATTAATTAAAAAAAAACTCCACTTCGTCTCTGGGCTGTTGTCTAGCATGCAGCAGTGCAAAAACAAGACATTCAAGTTTCCTCACTCACCTTACCAGAATTCCCTTTTGGCAAAGCCATGCTGACGCATCAAAGGGTTGTCCCCTAGGCTTTGGCGAGATCGTAAAAGAAAATACAATAACAACAAAATGGATGTTATGGATGCTATTAAACAGTATAAACTTACATTAAATTAATAGTTTTTCTGACTAAGATAAAATATATAGGTGGTATATTAGGTTCACTGCATATATATATACGTATGTACACTTGGCGCCATCTGCAAGGAAATCTCGTGAAGCTCTTCTTGAATGTGTTTTGGCTTTAAAGCTGGCCTTGCATTAGGAAAAACAACCAGTCGAACTGCCGTATTTGCTGGGCCAGGCAAGGCTTGTGTCTAGAGTAGGGTGTCCACGATATCATATTGACTGCACTGGCTTGAGAATAAAAATTTTTAACGTTGCACAAAGCTTGCTTCTGAGGAAGCCTCAAAGCTGTGCTTAATGTTGCTTCATTTAAAAACATGTAATGAAAATTTTCTTCCAGGAAGTCTTGACCAGGTTGGGCTAGATTCCTATCTCCATAAGTAGAACCTAAAACCACTTAGAGCTTCTAATAAACCGAACTTAGGTCCTAATATCAGTTCGGCTAGATCTTCAAAAAGGAGTGAGCCTAAATAGCAACGCCTGCGATTAGCTAGAGATGGACTGTGGCAAAGAAGATAAAGAACAGTTTTTTCGCAACTTCTACAATACTATTGACTAGTTTGAAGGTCGGCCAGAAACGCCGAGTGATTAGGCAGGCGTATTCCCTTTGCCATTTCTCAATTGCATTTTTTACCAATGCTCTTTGAATGTCTGTCTAGCTTGCATATTACTACCAGCTTGCATAGAATACACCTAGCCACTTTGGTTAAGAATATCCGAAAAAAATTGCGAAAATTATTTCAAACTATCTAAATATTACCTCGGGCTCTGGTTTTGAATACGAAATTTTCAAAATCCAAAAATTAAACTTCGGAGTGCAATCTAAACTTAATAAAAAAATTAACAACTCTCCTCGCTTCTTCGGCTGCACTCTCAGCAAAACAATTGCTCCCTGCCCAGGATACACCGGTCATGAAAGGAGCTCTAAATAAGCTAGATTATTGGGTAAAAGCCAGGTGGCCTGACAGCAACCCACGCAAGACCGGAATGATACTCTTTACTAGAAAATACAAGTATCACGCATAGACGGAATGTTGCTGGAATATAAACCTTAGGCTAAATATGTTGGACTTATTGTAGACAGCAAACTGACATGGAAACTAAACATAGAAGAGAGGTTTGCCAAAGCAAACAAAGCTTTTTACACTTTCAAGAGACTCGCCAGTGCAAAGTGGGGGCTGAAACGTGATGGTTTGGTGGCCAGTTGGTGGTCGAGAATGAGAATCACTGCTGCATTCAAGGATACCTCTCTTTGATTGCTACAGAGCTCTGCAGAATATGAGCACGAACAAATTATCAAATCTGTCAATGATGGGTTGTTAGGTCTTGCGAAAAGAAGATAGTAAGAGATCTCGAAACGAACCGCGAAAACCATGTTAAAATCCTATGATCAAAGGAAGACTTACTGCCTACTTAACCTAACTCGAACTCAATATTTAACTATGTTTGGGATCTACACTGGCCACTGTCTTACCGGGGTATATGCGCTCAGAAATGGTGTTTCCGACACAACGATTACAAAACGATACCTCTAGGATATAGGGCATCTGACTTTGGTAGCGCTGTGGACCCGGTGCGGTTTTTTTTCGCCGCCCCAGTAACTTAACCTTACTTATCCTCATTTCTCTAATCGAGCTGAAGATGAATGTTGAACTCTTCTTTTAGAACTGAGCTAGTTTTTACATTTTATCTTGAGCGGACTGCAGATCGTAGTGAAGTTCTGGTGGGTAGAGTCAGTGGGTACACCTCTTCGTATTGTGCTCTTCGGCTCCGTGACTAATGTAGTGACTTGGCTATTTCAGTTTAGTTTTAAAATAAATTTCAGTTCCATTCCAATTTTAACTATTTTTTTCACGAAAATAATATCCTTTTTGCAGCTTTTTGGATTTCTTAATTCTAGTCGTCTGAATAGATTTGGATTTCCAATGATAGATTAAATATCATTCTAATAAAATCATATACATATGTTGTCGTAATCAAATCTTATCTGCATCTGACAGGCTGAGAGTAAAAATTACCTACCTATAAGGTCCAAGTAAAAGTGACTTAGAAAATGTTCCGTGCAAAAACGAACCGCGTGAGATTCCAGGCAAAAACAAATCAGAAGAAAACTGCGGGCAAAAACGGCTTAAGTACTTAATTGCATTAATTTTGCATTACTTTGAAGTGAATTCGTTTTTGTCCAGAGTTTTTCTCTAATTCGTTTTTGTCCGAAAACTTACACTTTTGCTCGGACCTTGTAGGTAGGTAGCTTTTAGTCTTAGCCTGTCATCTATCTTGTATATGTTAAGGTTTAGCTGCTCAAGTTTTTACAATGCCAGCAGAGGCCGAATTGACGCGATGGTTGAGTGACACGATCACCAATCCACGGGTGCAAGTTCAAACCTCGTTCTCCCTAAGAGTATATCTCTTATTTGTAATTGCAATAAATAAATCCTCTTCGTGTCTAGCTTGCAGCAATGCAAACCAGGCATTCAATTTTACAAATTAAATTTTTCCTCATTCCCCTTACCCTAATTACTTTCTGGCCAAGTAGGCTGTGTCTAGGCTTAAAATCAATGTTTCCGAATGAAAACTTTTAACATGCTTTTGAGTATCAAAATTTGCGACTTTATATTGAAACAGTAGACCCCTTAATACTAACTTGAGAGCCTATTTGACCAATTCTGGGTGTTATTTACAGACGTGCAAACTCTACATAGCCAAAGCAGTTTTAGAATGTTAACAATGTGAAATTTATGAGGAAAATTTCCAAATCCCACCTAAAACTGGCTTTAAATTTATACACTCCCTTCTGACAGTAGGCCACACTCTGTGTCCATTGAAAGAGCAATGTTAGCTACCTATTTGGGTAAGTAAATACCTCGCCTTTTCGGATTTCTGCTGCAAATGCATCAGTGCTGAACGGATGAAGCTTCTACGTGTGTTAAAACTCGAAAATCCAACCTGGCTGAAGCTGAACATCTCGTATACAGGTGCAGCTACCTCTATTGTTTATTGGGATGGCCCAAACGTTAATGACGTGGTGATGTGATTAAATCCGTGTACGATTAAAATCAAATTTCCAGTCCTTTTATCAAATGGCTGCATTAGTTCATGGGGGTTAAGTTAAACGCTTACCTTTTATATCTGTCGCTGCAGGAAAGAATGCTGTAGGACCACTGGTCAAATTATGTTTCATTAGTAAACTCTATACTATGTTTATAAATACATATATCGCTAGATCAGCATCCCGCAAGTATCTTTTAAATACGCTTTGCCGAATAATCAAAAACATTCGACAATGTCCAGTTTAATCAATGCACTCAGTCGTGTAATGCAATGATCTGAATGATTTAGTGGTCTAATGGGCAGATTTTTGGCTAAGGCTACATTTCACGGCTTCCTATACATCTAGATTGCGTAGCTATTTAAATACGAAACCACTAACCATTAAATAACCAAATAAATGTACAATCGAAATGTGCTCCGCTAAAAGCCAACACTTTGTGGGTTTGAATTTAAGAGATAAAAATTCGCATTAATCGCAAAATGTCACCTTTGGTTAAATGTTAATCAGTAGTCATTCTAAGTTCTTAATTGGAAAATTGACTACCGTAAATTTTTGAAGCTAATTTTACACAAAACTAATATTACTAACAATCTAACAGGTCTACTAACAGTAGCATGTTAAATCAATAAGTAGACATCACTCAACTGAACGCTTTGGACCTATGAACATCCTAAAATCTCATTTCCTTCGAATCCCTATCAATAAAAAAACGTAAAATATATTACTTCAAGTGTTTAATACATTTCCAGGTCCAGATCTCAAGAGACATAGTCATATTCTGTAAAAACTACATCTAATCCAGCTCGGCATACATACAAGTCCTCTGTAACAAATTTCACGAGCTCAAGAAATATATTATGCTTCTGGTCAACGGGGTATCCAACTTCACTTCATTGAGTTCTAGTTATAGTCCGTGTATTTATGAATCTTGCAGCATCCTTTTAGTATGTGAACCGATAGTATTTGACACAAATGTTCGTTACGTGACGTCCATTTCATTTTCGTCTCATACAAGATTCTGAATCCCTTCTGGCCAATACAAATATTTTTCCCCTCCTTGCAGAGTACGTGTTGAAGGTTCATGCCGGATGTTGGGAGCATAGCTCTACCTACATATTGATGTGATACCCACAAATTCATTCAACCCTGAGTTGCCAGTGGAAATAAAATTCACGTCATAAAGTCAACTACTTTTTCGAGCACTTAAAATGGGTTTGTTTGTTGATGTATTGAATTTGGTGTGTCCGTGAGGGCGTGCAAATCTTAAACCAGAGCATGTGAATGTTAGCCGGGGATAGAATAAAGATTGGCTGGCCTTCCCAGACCTTCCTGGCCATCCTTCAATAAAAATAAGTGGTTTTTCAAGAGCTTTTTTCTGTTCATGGGTTTTTTTTTGATGATGTAGTCGCCCTTCCACCGTTCATTGTTGGCATTTTATCAGACACTTCGGTCAATCAAATTTCTTCTCGAGTACTTGTTGACTTTCCTGAGGCAGATTTTCGTCATCCGTCACCCTAGTTGACTTTGGCTACCAAGCATAAAATTTCCGGGATTTAGATGTTTACGTGTTGATAGAACAAGGTGTACTAAAAGGAAAATTAGGTATCATCAATGTATGTACATATTTGTGGATGGATATCCGGATACGGGAAGTAATAGTTGCTTTTTTGAAGTTATCTGTGGAATTAGGTTTCGATGATCTCTGGGGACGGTTGAAAGCCAAATTCTTGTAGAAAGCTGTGCAAGTTGTTTTTATTTTCATTTTAAATTAACAAGTGTATGACATTATTCAAGGTTTGTGTTTTAAGGTTAGGTTAGGTTAGGTTAAAGTGGCTGCCTGAGAAGGCACACTCAGGCCAAAGAGGCCCATTGTGATACCACAGATTGAGGCTACAAAATTTTTTAAAAACTCCATAAAACTACTACTTTGCCTTCTAATTTGGAGCCGTCAGTATAGGGATGCACTGACTCCCCCCAATGGGGAGGACCTTCTCCCAATTCCGATCTGGTGGGAAAGAAGGAGTCGAATTTATTTCCAAAGAAAGGCTTGGGCGAGGCATAATCGATATTGCTGGCAGTTCTTCTGTCCAGGATCTTGGAGTGACCGAAGTCAGTTCGTTTCCAGGTCTGGATTGTGTTAAGCCTAATAACGACTGAGGATGCGGTTTGCTTACCAAAGAGATCTAACGTTAGAAAGTGGAGAATAGTGTTCAGGGCTTTGGAAGGTGTAGTTCTCAGGGCGCCTGTTATCAGCAGTGAACTTTATCCATTGTTTTCTGATGGGTTGATATATTTAGTGCCGGGCACCAGACAATCACCCCATACATAAGTATAGGTCGTATGACACTTGTGTAGAGCCAATACACCATCTTTTCCCTATTGACTTCTTACACGAGTACAGAGCTAATGTGGCCTTCCGTACTCTTTCCTGGATGTTAGGCTTCCAGGTAAGTTTTCTATCTAGAACTAGACCTAGATATTTAACTTGATTACACAGTATCAGCCTAACTCCGTTTAGTGTAGGGCAATTCATAGGAGATGTTTCATTTTTCCGAGAGAAGAGTATTGTTTTGTTCGCGTTTATGCCCAGACCACACCCCTCACTCCATGATGATATTTTGGAGAGGGCGTGTTGTAACACCTCAGCCAGTGTGTTTGGGTGCTTTCCTGAACATATCGGCGTAGGCGATAACCTTGTGACCAGATGACCAGACAGCTCCAGGTCTATGAGTAACCCATCCAGAGTTACCCATGTTCCATAAGAGTGGCGAGAGGATTCCTCTCTGAGGGGTACCTCTAGTAACCGCTCTTTGGATATTACATCCTCCCAAACTTGAGACGATGAGCCAGCTGTTTTAAGGTATTCTGCATAAGTATATCTATGCGAACTCACGAAAAGATCCAGAGGCTAACCTCCTGGACAGGAACCAAAGGAATATTTAATTGGAGATGTGAGGTCCTCAAGTTCTGCGGCCTCTCCTTATAGCAAGTCCGTCCCTCCGAAGAAGTTCAAGAGCTCCCGCGGTTGGTATATTATCATTTCTATAAAATTACTATTTTGACTATTTTTAATTTGTTTAAAGCAGCAGGAAGTGTTCGGTTTTTAGGTGTGCAAATAATTAGAAATAACATAATGGAAAGTCGTTTTTAAAGTAAATACATTAAACGAATAAATTCTAAATTCATGTTCAATTAAAACACAGCCTACTCTAGATACAAACCCGGAAAACATGACAGTTCGTCCATTTTACCACCAAGCGTGTCGTCATTATTTCATTTATTTTCGTAACACAGGTTAACCAATCCTTGCGCAAAATAAAACTACACACTGTCTTAACCAAAACTAAAGAGAAATGCTGATGTAATTGCCGCATTCTAACCTCAATACTTCAACAAAACGAACAGAAGAGAGAGTCTTCCCATTAAGACACATGAAAATTGTAATTGAGAAGTGAGAGGTGAAATGCCTTATGCACGCTGGGGCACTCCTTCCCAGCAGTGTCGGACTCCTGTGGCGCAGTTTACCGACTAAAACACCTCCCTTGCTCTCCGGACACTAGCCTGGAACCGTTTTCCACATTACTTCAAGCTAGGTCCTTTCCTTTAGCCCGTCATTCGACCATCTCTGCGGCGGCCTGCTCGTCTAGTTCTTTCTTTTTCCTGCGCAGGACATCTTCCGCGTACCTGACTGTGAGATTCCAGGTTTCTTCGTCGGCGATCATGGCTTGGACTATAGTTTCCGGGGCGATCGCCCCTCCTAGGTGGACTCTTAGCGCTCCCCTCACGGGAGCCCATCTCTGACACTCAAAGAAAGTGTGTTCTGCGGTGTCCGTTTGGCCTGGGCAATAGAGGCACTCCGGTGACACTACCTTTCCCATTCGGTGAAGATACGAACGAAAGTATCCGTGGCCACTCAGGAGTTGGGTTATGTAAAAACCTACCTCTCCATGCCCTCTGTCGATCCAGGGGCCCAGATCACTGATGAGCCTCGCTGTCCATCGTCCCCTGTTCTCCTCTCTCCATCTTTGTTTCCATCTTTCCATGGTGTAGGACTTTTCCTCTCTGCGAACCGTTGCCTTGTCCATTTCTGCCTTCCTGAGATAAATCGCCCTTCGCTCCCTAGCGAGCAGGTCGATGGGAACCGCCCCTGCAATCACCAGGACAGCCGGTTCGGAGACAGTGCGGTACGCTGAGGCCACTCTCAGGGCTGCGCGCCTTTGTACCTGGCCAAGTCTCTTCCGATATTGCTCCTTACTTAGGGCTTCCGCCCATACCTCTGCACCATACAGTAGGGTTGACTGTACTGCTGTCATCAGGAGGCGGCGTTTGCTCGAGCTTGTTGCTAAAGTTGCTAAAATACTGGCATTAGTGTTTCCGCAATTCAAAAAGACAGCAAAACTCAAATTAAGCAAAACGAGATTTGCCCTTTCAGTTGTATCAAATGTAAATCAAAAGAAAACTGTTGGAAAAACTTGTTAAAGTCATAAAAAGTTTGTCTTCCTTTACTCAACAAATTACTAAAATCTCTTGAATCTTTTAATACCACTTTCTTTTTTCCTTCTGTTTTAATACAGTTTCGTTTCGGTTCTATTTAATTTTACCAGAATGAGTATACCAATGTTGAGCTATTCGTATTCGTATCTATATAGAGAAAATGAGTGTTTTATGTTCATAGGTAAAATCTACGTGATTTTTTGCTTTACTTTCCAAGCATACAACTTTGCTAAATTACATAGAAAGATTTATGACTGCATTAAGGAAAAGGGAACTAAAAGGCGAAAAGACACGGGCAAAGTGGAGGAAAACTTTAATATGAGAAAATGAATTAGATATTCAAGTTATTTCTGGAATACAGAAACGTATCTCGAATAGTGTAAAATTGCTTATTAGTAGAGACTGCAAAATTGTATGGTTTCATTAATATTTACGGTTTGCGATAATGGTTCTGCTAATTATAAATAATTTTTTTAGCTTTCACAATAGAATATATGAAACTAGAATTTAAGTAGCATCTAGCATGAATTCTTATCGCTTTACTGGTTCTGCACAGAATCTCTAGCCTGTCGAGTTCCGAGCCGTGGTTTTTTTTTCGATGTGGCCAAATCCTAGGGGGCAACCCTTTGATGCGTTAGCATAGTTTTGGCCGGAAGAGAATTAGCGTAAGGAGAGTGAGGAAATTGAAATTTTTGGAAAATAATCGCAAAAAATTTTACTTTACGGCAATAGTGCCTGCAGCGATCACATCAACACCTGCCGAATTATCAGCGATCAATCTGCCGAATGGTCGCTAATATATATGGGCAACTTTACGTCGGGAAAGGCATCCAAGAAAAAATCATCACCATCATAAAGGAGTCCTACTAAAGAGCTCAATGTCACAAGGGAAAACTGACGGAGTCCTTCCAAGTGCTGAATGGAGTGCGACAAGGATGCATACTGTCACCTTTGCTTTTCGTGATGGTCATTATTGCCGTATTGACGTATGATCGTCATTAATGACGTATTGTGCAGCGACTTAGACGAACACCCATTGCGAGAGATTAGATGGAAACTCTTTAACCACCTCACGTACCTGGACTACACCAACGATGGTATGTCTTTTATCCAACAAACAAAGTCATGTTGCCCAAATGTCCGAAGCCCTAAGCGGATTAGGTCGCAGAGGAGGTCTTAAGATCAATGCTGCTAAAACCAAACTTGTGAGCTTGGACTCCAGGAGACAACATAAAATTTATTTGGAGAAGCAGCAAATAGAGCAAATAGATACATTTTGCTATCTCGGAAGCATAGTGACAGCAGGCGGCGGAGCTGAAGCTGATGTACATGTGGTGATCGATATGTGGTGACTTGTAGGGAGCAAAACTATTCATCGCCCAAGCGATTTTCTCCGCAGAGAAAATAGTTTCGGCCTCACTCCACGATGTACTTCGAATTGTTGGGTTACACAGCGGCAACTGATGATCTTCATCATTGCAGCTCCGAAAATGAGTATCCATTAGCAGCTTCTCCAAGCTTTGAGCGGAAGGGTGCGTTCAAGAGCTGTCTATCCTTTTTAGAAAATAGGGTTTACTTTGCTCTTTGGATAGTATTCTGCCGAGTTTGGCTGATTCCCTGGTACTTTATATCGAGTGACAAAACTCCATTCAAGCCTCTCTCTAAGCTTATTTGATGGATTTTTTTTATAGATTTTTAGACAACCCTTATAAGGCTGCTGGGCGTAAATATAAAAACTAAATTATTTTTACTTGGGATTTTGTAACAGAAGAGGGTAGCGTTGCACGTATCGGGTCCTTTAAAAATTTGTACTGCAAAAAAGGACTTTTTCTTAGTTTTTGTTATTTTGTGAAAAAAAAATTTCTCAAACAAAATATGATTACCTACGCATAACGAAAACGTCGTTGGCGGAGTAAGTGATAACGTGTCGGCCTTCCCATTTGGAAGTCCCAGGTTCGAATCCCACCGACGACGATTGTGACCCATGGTTTTTTTCTACTGACAACAGATCATGATAAAAAATGCCATGGCGTTGCAGAGAAAATTTCAATGTTTCGGAATACACTTTTAATTGTAGGTCAACTTGCAATCGTTGTCTCGAATAAGGTGTTACAGAAACTAGAGAGAGAGAGAGAGAGAGATAACAAAAACTAAAGTTATATAGATTGCAAAAAACGTTCGAGTGTTTTTCCGACTAAGAGAAAAGGGATTGGATCAATGATTGAGTGGCACAGGTTTCAGTTTCGGTCTATAAGTTTCTCATTTGCAATTGTAATGAATAAAAGGTTCACTCCGTTTTTGGGCTTTTTTCTAGTTCGTAGTAATGCAAAAACAATACATTCAAATTCCCTAATTCCCTTCCCCTGGAACTTCGGCTACATCATAAAAAACCATTCTCGAAGAAGCAATTCCACCGTTGGACCAAATTTAAGTATGATTTTTCTCCGCTTTCATTAATTTTTTGTCTAGCATCAATCAAGCACAACTAAAGTTTCATTATTTGATAGCAATGACAGTGATGACAGTACCAGTTTTTCTAGAGAAGACTTTCTATGATTAATATTGTCCAAGAGTTTTTTTTTAAAACCCTGCGTTGTTTGGAAATGAAAAGTTCATCAAAAATTTATTGCCCAATTTTACGATAATTTTTTAGAACTTATCAGACAATAATGACCACATTCGGTCATTATCTTTCAAAATCTCTAAATTGATTTTCGTTGTGAAGTGAAACGAAAATTTCAACCAACTAAAAACGCCAAAAAAAACTGCGACTTTATTGATTATTAATTTTCATTACACGTTGGTAGCTAATTTGCCAATAAATTAAATGTTCGTCAAAAAACATTTCTTGTGAATTTTGCACATTCCGAAATTACTGTGGAACGAATAGTAAACGAATGGGAAACCAAATTAAAGTAAAATCAGAGCAAAGACGGACAGCCTGTCTGCGGAATAATGGCATTCTCATTCAGCGGGAGTTCCTTCAAGTACTCCTCTAGATTCCATTTTCTACTGAGCTTTACGTTACCCCAAATAGAATTTTTTTTCTCATAAGCCACACTCCAATGATGAATGGAACTCATTTAAAACGAAAAAAAAGTTGCCTGCCATACGTCCCCAAAACTCCCATTTTTTTTTTTGGGCAAACTAAAGGCTGATTCTATGGGCGTGTGTTACTGGATTTACATATTTATATGCTCGACGGGATGTAATAAGGCTTTGAACATTATTTTTTTAAAGATCTATTGCTGGCAATTTGTTTTTTAGGTTTATTGTGTATTATGATTGCCACAATAAGCTGTGGGAAAAGAAGGAAGGATTTAATGTCGAACAATATGCCTTTTCAACATAATTCATGCGAGTAGAAAAGTGGGGGGATTGTTGAAAGGAAAATGAGTCAAACAGGAATTTAAATAAAGTTCAAGGCTTTTACTTCAATTGAATACCACGTAAATAATACAATTATAATGGGAATTATTCAGACTCTCCATAGCTTCGTAACTGCCATATGCGGAAAGCAAATTGAGCCTTAAAGACCTAGAGGATAATAATTTTATGGATTCCTATTACATATCGCATGAGAGCCTACACTGTTTGGGGCGATTAACGAACTCCAATATTTTACCTGCACGTTCGTGTGCAATCTGATAAGTTTTAGTGGCAATACGACCCAGCTAATGTATATATAACGCAATCCCTTCAAATTTATTGGACATTAGTAATAAGAGCCTGTATTCCACGTTGCGAATACGTTGTACATATATCTCTTCGTTTGGCTTAAAATTGGAAGGTTCATTAAGCCATCGACGAGGTACTCAGGGCCCTCGGTGTAAATCATTTTGTGGAGAAAGCATAATAACTTTATGTTTAAGTAAGTTCTAAGGGGGCAACCAAGAATAGAAGACACATAGGAAGAAATGTACCGAACACAATCATTACCAGCACAAGTCGAGTCGAGACAAGGAAAAATCATTATATCATATGTGAACAAAGGAAGCACGAGAGCCTTAAATAAGCCTTGGCGGTTATTCTTTGGTAGAAGGGACGCCGTCAACCAAAGCCTTCTTAGTATGTCGTAAATTTTAGTTAGAGACGAGTTGATATAATCACAACAATTGAAGCTATTGAAGATAACTCCCAGATTCCTTGTCTTATCAACTCTAACCATCATTCAAGGTACGGTACAGAAAAGGTGAAGTAATTGAGGCTTGCGTCTCGAGAGAGAACAATATAGCATGATTTGGAGTGATTGAGCAAAGCAAATTGTCTCCTGACCACGCAACAACGACATCTTGGCAGAGCTTGCTGATATGAGTGTGAATGCTGTTAACTGGCCCACTAATGTACAACTGGCAATCATCAGCATATAAATGAATTTGAGATATCATTGATGTATAAGCAAAATAGTAGTTGCCCCAAGATAGAACCCAGAGGCACACCGCACATAATTCTTGCAGGAATCGAAAGACCAACCCCCGTCTTAATCTAGAAAGCTGGAAATAAGTTTGATAGCGGAAGATGACTGAACAAATTGAGTCGATAATTTGTGAAGCAAAATTTTATGATTAATACTGTCAAAAGCTTTAGAGAAATCTAGAAGAACTAGATAACTGATCGCTCCCCTATTTAAAGCAGCTCTTAAGTTCGTTGACACCTTTAGCAGAGCAGTTTCACAAGAGTGATTGCGACGATATTCCGACTGCCATTTAGAGAGATAACAGTGTCGATTAAGATGGTCAACACTTTGGCGAGGAAACATAATATACTGATCGGCCTAAAGTCAGAAGGGGTGGAGGGGTAACGATTTTTAGCGATAGAAATTACGTACATCTAGAAAAGATGAAGTAACTATTATATGGTCAAACAAATGTGTCACGACTTGCAACACGTATGGCAATAATAACTTTAAAAATTTGCGCGAAATCCCATCAGAACCGACCGCCTGCGAACGTATGTCGCTCATAACAATCACAACATCATCATGTTCATTACAACGGACTGAAAAGCCATCAAAAACTATAGCGTCAAAAAATTAAAAAAATTGTTAATTTTAGGGCTATACTCAATTCTTATTCCATGTTTTGCCGTTCTCCTGCATGTTCTCTTCCAGCCAGTTGTCTTTGTTGAGGTCCTTTCGTTGTCATATAATATCGAGCCGTGAAGTGACCCGGGATTTTATAATCCGATCGTGAATGGGGGTAATTCCCGACTCGATTCCTAGCGTCGGGATCGATGTCGTTCTTTTCAGTCCTGTGGCCGTTCGTATTATCTATTTCTCTTAGTCTGTATCTGTTGTATGTACGTCTGTTTCGTCCTGCCAAACAGAAGTAGTCTGTAATTTATGTGACCGGTTAGTAAAGTGTTAGTTATTTTAAGTATGGCCGTTGTTGATGCTGTTGTTTGTTTTTAGCGGCCAGTGACTTGGCTAACCCATTTAGCCTTGTCAGTTTATTACAGACTGCTTCTGCATCCCGTCTCCATGTTAATTTTGCTGTCAAATGTTAGTCCTAGTATTTTGAGCCTGTCTACCCCGAAATAATTGCGATTCACCAAGCGACTCTACTAGTTAGTATCTTCGCGTATATAATCTAATATGGATATCCGCATATATAGTATACTGACAGTCGCAGGCGGCCATTAATGCGCTGGAAACTGTGTTGGTAAGATCGATGCTAGTGCAATTGTGCAAAAGCAGCCTAGAAATAATTTCCAGATGTCACAGGGTGACCTTACGAAATCCATCCATTTCAGCTAATCGATTACGTTCTTTTGGATATTTTCCAGAGTATTAAATGGTGAGGTTTTAATTGATTTTTGAGTCGGGGAATAGGAAGAAGGCACAGGGATTAAGATCCAGGAAATAAGGAAAAATACCACAGAAATATTTCTATTTTTTTCACCTTTCCACATTGTCGTCTGCTTTTGACGTTGAAGGTCTCCTGCACGGGTTTATCTTCCACTTCTTCGCAGCCTTATGCCAACTAAATACTTCAGTTATATTCTGTATAAGCCCTGCCCTCTGTAAGTTATCATACGTCAGAGTAGCAGATTCGCTAAATTTTACACAAAATTTTATTGCACAACGTTGCTCGATCTTTTGCTAGTTCACTTTCGTAACGTACCTCACAAACACAACTTCACTTCAGATGTTCCCAACGATCTTTCAGTACCCGTAGCACGTGCAAACTTTTACTGAGCCTTTGGTAGGAGTCACAGCGCTGCCAGTCTCTCGACACACGCTGCGCACAGCGTTGCCAGTCTCATTACTTTTCTGCCAATCTGTAATAATCTCAAATACTGGAACTTCCCTTCCCGCATATAGTGAAGGTTAAAGTGTCTTGTCTTTGAATTTTTGCAGCTTATACGGTTCCGTACCGAAATGGAAAAATTTACCCTTAAAGTGCCTTCGCCTGTCTATCTGTGTCTGTGACAGCTGCATATTTCAGCAACTACTAATGTTATCAATTTAAAATTTGTAATAGTTTTAAATAATGCTTGTGCACCTTTATCGCAAATGAAAAAATTTTACAAATATTTTTATTTTTATTGCAAAACAGTCGAAAAGGAGGTGCCCCCCCCCCTCCCAAATAAATAAAAAAGTCAACAATTTAAAGTGGAGTTACTAGGCCAAATGGGGGGTATCATATGACAGGCTGAGAGTAAAAATGACAAATCTACAATACTCGAGCAAAAGTGGCTTTGAAAATATTCCGCATAAAAACGAGCCGCGTGAGTTTCCGGGCAAAAACGAATCAGAGAAAATCTCCGGGCAAAAACGACTTAATTGCAAAAAGTAATGCAAAGTTACTGCAGTACAGTATTTAAGTGCTTTTTGCCCGGAGTTTTTTTTATTCGTTTTTGCCCGCAATCTTACGCGGTTCCTTTTTGCGCGGAACATTTTCTAAGCCACTTTTGCTTTCCTTTTACGTCGCATAGTTTTCGAGTTATTATATTATCTCCGAAGTTTGCAAAGCGAAAAATCTGAAATAATTAGAGTTGATAGAGGCTTATGTAAATATTACCGAAAATATAAAACGATATCTCTAAGTAGCAAAGTTTTTTAGAAATCAGCAACCTATAAAGGTAGGGAACCCAGATTTTCGTAAAGTTGTTTTTAAACACATTCAATTTGAATTTTGCAGCAGCCGAATAGTGTAAATGTAAAGTAATAATGTCACGATGCGTGTTAACAACATTTTTTCTAAAGTCACAAAATTTTACAACAATAAAATTTACAACAGTAAAAAAATTACATTTCTCCACATTAATGACTCCTGAAGAATATGAAAGAACGCTCCTTTTTGGAATTAGCTCAAGTGTATGCGTCGTCATGTCTGGTCATTAAGTAGTCTATGGTCCTTGCAGTGACCCTGCCCGTAGGGAGATAATGAAACTTTATAACCTCTTTTTTATCATTTCAAATAATGAGCACATTACATTTTTGCATATTTAATTATACCGGAAAATACCGTCCTGGGAAGGTGACACACAGCCCCATACACGAAGCTCTATATGCAAATATAAATCCAAATCCTGATTGAGGAAGATCTGGAAAATAATCTCTTTAAAAATTTCAGCCGTCTCCCAGTTTGCCAGGGACATTTTTCACATATTCCCCACAGAGGATTAGTGGTATAGGAGGAAATCCTTGCGCTTTAAGTTTGGCTTGCAGGAAGGATTAAGTGAAGTTGGTCTCTTTACGTAGACCTTATATTGTTTTGTTTTCCCATATACGCTTTCGTGACAAGAGAGTTGAAAGCTTAGTTATGGCTGCTAGAGGAAATGAGGTTAGGCACGAGGGCACAAGGGAATTTCATCGCCAATCAGAATCACGTAGAATTTCCTGTGTTGTCCTCAAGGATATCGTGCAACATTAATATGTGTATTTGCTGCAAATTGACAAACTTTCAGAGAAACGAGAATGTGTTCATTCGCATTACAAAACTTGAGGTCAAGTTTATTTAAACAATTTAAAGGTAATTTCTATTTCATATCATGAAAATATTTAAACAGTGCTATTATTTGAGTTGGTTAATGATAATTGAGTAATTATGAAGTTTTTACGAGATCTGCTAGCGTAATTTAGCTGCAGCAATTAGATGAAAATCGGTTTGTGTAATGAGAGCTATTGACTAAACTGTGTTTGTTTGCATTTCGAAAAGGTTCGTTAAGAATGTTATTATACATTAAAAGGCTTTTGGGTTTAAATGGATATATAAATCTGGAAAAAAGGATGAAATTGTTAATGAGTGGGGGCAAACAGTTTGCTATAACATCAACGGCACATCCATTTGTGACCTTATTTTCATTTCATATTTTGAGTTCACAATTAACAATGTCATAGGGTAGTATTAGGGTATCGTTCTGATGAGAATACCACAGACTGTAAGCTCCAAATATTCATTTGATGTGAAACGCTCTGGAGCAGTTCGATATCAGACTTGGAAATTAACGATCCGTTCCGGAGCAGTTTGATATTATTTTTAATTTTAATACATCCGAACCACTCCGATTAGAATATCGCTCCACTGAATCAAAGACTTTTGCCT
Organism: Leptarthrus brevirostris; assembly: GCA_964036015.1. Lineage (NCBI taxonomy): Eukaryota > Metazoa > Arthropoda > Insecta > Diptera > Asilidae > Leptarthrus > Leptarthrus brevirostris. The sequence continues at coordinate 110,283,856 of OZ038375.1, forward strand.
GGTAATAATAAAAAAATGATCCCACCTAAGACTTAATTATGAATTGTCTTTTACGACAGGTGGTGGGTCACGGGCGGGCTAGTGGACGTGAGTGGTTGAATGAAAGGAAGAAGTCGTAATTATAAAACGTGCACCTCACCTGCAACTTAGTTACAAGGTGTCTTGTACTTTGGGTGTTTTGTGACTTAATGATGCGGGTTCTCAATAAGAGGAAACTGAAATGGGCGATACAAAGCTTTAAGCTCTACAAATCAACGGGATTAGATAGGTGAACATCAATTAGCTTCCGAGATCCTAATTCCGTGGCTAGTGGTCATCTATAAGGCCTACCTTAACCTCACCTACATTCCGTCCTCATGGATGAGGCTGAAGATAATTTTTCTTCCTAAATTCGAAAGGGTCTCACACCAGAAACCTAACGATTCTAGGCCCATAAGTCTCCCCTCCTTGCTGCTCGAAACCCTGGAGAGACTCTTAGATATATATATTAAAAAGACAGTCAATCCATCCAAACTATCTCTTTCGGAACATGCTTACTCTAAAGGTAGGTCCGTCGAGACTGCCTTAAACGAACTTACCACAAGTATAGGGCATTCGTTACTGTATAGATAATACTCACTTGCAGCCTTCCTCGATATTGAAGGTGCTTTCATCAACATCAGGCCAGAGGTGATAACGTCACCTCGTGAAGTGAACGTGAACTCGACGATCCTCTAATCGAAGTTATTGCCCTAATGGTAAAGCAGGGTCATCGAATCCAATTTGGGAGGATCAAGCATACAAAGAGTCGTCACTAAAGGTACTCCTTAGGGAGATATACTATTACCACTCTTGTGGAACCTATACTAAACAAGGTTAGGCCGAAATTAAATAATCAGGTAAAATATCTAGGTCTTGTCCTAGATAGAAAACTTACCTGCAAGCCTAACATCTAAGAAAGAGTACGAAAAACTACAGTGGCGCTGTACTCGTCTAAAAGGGTAATAGAAAAAAAAGGGGTATGGAGCCACGTATTGTGCATTGAGTGTCATACGACCCATACTCACGTATGAGGTGGTCAGAGGGCACATGATAAGGTTCAAAGGATGGCAACACAACTGACAACAGAATCACTCCTTCTAAACCCCTAAATACTATTCTCCACCTTCAACTGGTGGATCTTTTCGCTAAGCAATCCGCATCCTCGACTGCCATTAGGTTTAACGTAGTGCAGACCTGGAAACGAACTGACTTCGGTCACTCAAAAATCCTGGACGGAAGAATCGCTACCAATATCGACTATAACACACCCAAGCCTTTCTTTGGAGCGAAATAAATTTGATTCTTCTTTTCCCACCAGATCAGAGTGGGAGGAAGGTCCACTTCAATGGGGGGGGGGGGGTCTGTGTATCTATACACTGACGGAACTGAAAGGCAAAATACCTGGAGGTATCCTTTCAGAACACTTGGACCTCGATATTTCGTTTTGCTTACCTGACTACTGCAGCATATTTTAAGCGGAAATCATGGCAGCCCGTCGGAAACATTTAACGCTGCCTACGGTTAACATCTGTGTTTTCTAAGCTATTAAATCCCTCACGAAAGTATATACAACCTAAAAAATGGTTATAGCATGACGCTCAGCTTTAAATGAGATGACTGACCATCTGAAAGTACGGCTCATCTAAGGCCGACGAACTAGCCAGGATTTACACTAATCGTCCCGACCCGGAGATTACACTTGCAAATTGAATATCTCAATCTCACAGGCATCCCTCAGGATTGCAAAGTCAGATGGCAGGAGGAGGACACCTACCTGATCACCCAACACATATGGCAAAAGCTTGATTCTAAACGGTTAAAAGAGCTCATCTCACTCAGACGTAAATTAATTAGCGTTATCGTATCGTATCGTATAGGCAGATACGCCGATAGACTCGGTACGCCTTTAAGCGACTTTTATAGGAGTTGCCAAGAAGAAGAGGAAGAGGAAACCATACTTCACTTGCTCTTCAACTGCCCGGCCCAAGTCAACCGTAGGAACCGGTTTGTGGGCTCACCCTTTTTTGAAGAGTTAACCGAAATAAGCACCACTGACGTCAGGGACCTGGTTAGGCTAAGCCCTTTCCACCCCAACTAATATTGTATATTGGCTTCCCGAGAACTAGATTCTACTGGTGACAGGAAACTAGCTTGATTCACAGAAATTAATAGGTAGGCTCTCTTCTTTTACTAGGAGTTTAACGGGGTCTGAAAATACAGCCTCAATTGTGGTATCACCATGGGCCTTTTTGGCCTAAGTGTGCCTTTTTAGGCAGCCACCCTAACCTAACCTAGTGATATGGGTTGGGAGTGAATGTGTGTTGTATATGTGGGTGATGGGCTGGCTGGTGGGTGAAAAATTGGCAGTGAGTGTGTATTTACAACATTGACGAGAAAGGCTTCCAATTGAAACTTTAAGCAAAAGGTCAACAAAAGTGCATATTGAAAATGTAACAGTGGTGTAAAGCTGTTGAAGCTCCTTTAAGTGTCCAAATTGTCCAAATTAGTATTAAAAACATCTCCAATATCATCAGAAAACCTACACAGGCGTTTAATAGGCTCAAAAAAAAAAATTAATAATAAAATTAATAAAATATTTTCTTTACAGGGCAGCCGACGCATACTAAGTAATACGCAACTCAGCCACATCCTGATGCAGTGCGACAGTACTAAAACGACTAGACGCGGGAGATGACGTCACGAGTTACGCATTTCCGTTTCATGGACTAAGCATTTTACCCCTCAAATGGTCGAGGCATCGGCGCCGGATAAGAAGTTTCACTCCAAAACTAATAGACACTCACTTGCGATGAAAGGAAAATAACTGGCATTAGCACGGCAAACCCGAGGAGCCACTGAAGGGCCTACTGAAGCTGATAAAAGATGCTGACATTAATATTTCTGCGGGTACCTTTCGCTTAAGTACTTCGGCTTTATATCTTGCAGACCAGCTAAGAAGCCACGGCTAAGGTTATAATGGGCGAAAAGAATGTTGGAATGATTCTGATTGGGAAATTAATTTTACGCATTAGTTTTGTTAGCTGCTTAACTTTGACGAGTCGACTTTCCAAATTCATATTGACAAATCTAGCTACATAAGTCGGAGAATATAAGAGTGATTTGCTAGCATTGTATTAGAGTGAAACATCCCAGTATGGTCTGTGGTAAGCAACAATGGCACAGGACGATTCAACATGGCTCACCGAAACGATTAGGCAGGACCAATAAGAAACGAACTTGGAGAACAAGCTGCTTCCACAGGTCAAAGACCTAATGATGAAAAATTTACTTTTATGCACGATTCGGTACAGTGCCACAAAGCCGAGAGCAGCCTTTCTAGCAGCCAAAAAGTAGACGTTCTGCCATAGCCTGGAAATTCCCCAGATTTCAACCCGATTGAAAACCTTTCGAAAATATTGAAAATAAAATTTATGATATAAAATATACTGCCAATAATTTGCATCAAAAGTCAATTACCGTTTTGTCATATATCTCTCTCTCTCTCTAGTTCCCATAGAGGGTGTGGTAATGGGGGGGGGGGGGGGGGGAGAAGAACTTCACCCAATTCGAGGGAACAATTGCAATTTACCTTTAAATTGTAATGTAATTGGATTCCGAGCCACCGACAAGTTCTCTGCAATCCCTAATGGCCTTTATATGGTAATCTGTTGTCAACAGAAAACACCGTGGCTAGTCGCCGGTGGGATTCGATCCTAGGGTCTTCGGATTGGAACAACGATACGTAATCACACCGACGACTTGTCAGAAGTCATTTAGTCCTTTGTCATTTCACTTTAAAAAATATAATGAAAAACCTAAAAAAATGGGTATGTACTCTCATAACATTAAGAATTGTAAATTCATCATCAATCAAATAAAGTTTAACTTTTATGGGCATATCAGATCATGGAGCTAATTGACGAAATATTCCAAATATTAAAATGTATGTAGGTGTTTCTAATTCAATGACTCGCTACTGTAATCTGGTCTTAAATCACTGGAAATACAACCATGCGTATTTCCAGTGATTTTCAGTGTTGGAATCAAATATTGAAAATTCTCAATAAATGCATAACAGAAAAAACAAGTCTCAAACTTAGCCAATAGCTTCTAGAGTGGTCCTGATGAAAATTGCAAATTGAAATGTGCACAAATCTACTGCTGCCTAACAACCTTAATACCAAACCCCGATATGTATCAACACCATAATTCTCATGCTCGTGAAACCAACTTCAAGAACTCATAAATATTGTTGAATTCGCAAAAGTTCATTATTTGCTCAAACTAGTGAAAAGGACCTCAGGACATTTCGAAGCAAAGTATTGAAAACGGAATGAGATTTATTTATTTTAAGGAGGAATGCATTCTCAAATTACACATCGATGGCTCTCTAAAACAAAATCTCATAAATTTATTTCTTTTTAATTTATTTTACAATTCCAGACATCTTGTAAATAAATTCAAAATTGTAAATTTTATGTCAATATAGATCCCGAAAGAAATGTTCTATGGTTCTGTCCCTAGTGCGATTTGCATTTGTAAATTTTGTTAACAAATTTTCTCCTTTCTGAATTCGAAAAGGTACTTTTACCCTCTACACCTTTCCTAAATGAATGCTATACCTTGCAGCACTTAAACTTTGAAAGCTTTCTTCAATTGCCGGAGCCTTTAGAATTAAAGAGGTTGACAACGTAGTCCGAAATATTTCACAAAAATGCTACCGTTGAAGGGCCTCTACCACTTCAAACTCATCAGTCAATTAGGTCAAGCTGGATACTTGCATAAAAGAAGCTTCATGAATAGAAAATATGGAAATTAAGCATTTAAGATGGAGAACAAAGGATAAGCCCTTAATTGTAAATAGGAATATCTTTGATATTAGAAATTAAAATCGATGAATCTATAGAAGCTGCCTATTGACTCTATGATTCATTGTTTTAATAGTGAGCAAAAGCGCCTAAAAAGCTTTTTAGTTTTGGCTTCCCAAGTAAACTTCTAGAGGGCTTCTCATCATATATGCCATGTTATGGTATCCAAGTGATTTATTCAGAATAAGCTAACAAGGAAAAGTTTTACGAAAAGTGTGTAAATTCTGTGAGGGCTAGACAATTCCACGGCGGATGAATAAATTGATATTGCGATAGTTTTTCACTCTTAGGGGTAGTTAAACAGTAAAGAGAATAATGGAAAACTAAAAGAACAAAATTTAAAAAAAAATCAAAAAACCCTGTGTGTAAAGCGAACCAAAACGATGGAAAAAGGTCAAAAGAAAATCCTTTACTCTTGGCTTAAAATGGTCACGATTCCCAGCCTTAGGATACATTGAAAGGTGCTATAAAACGGTTACATGCCGTCAAGAGCATTAGAAATTTCTGTTCAATATGAATGTAACCGCTTTATAGCATAAATTTTAGAGTGCCTATCTTCCAATAGCTCCTTTAAGGATAAGAACCACTATCACTTAACGCCGAGGGTTAAGGTTTTTTCTATTTGATTTTGATTCCATCTTTCAATTTCAGTTTTTCGGAATTTTGGTTTTTTGATTTTCAAATTTAGTTCTTTTATTTATTTCTTTTAATCATCGCCAGATTCCGGACCAGGCTACGTAACATGCCATTCGTATCGGTCTCTACAGAAAGGCATCCGAGGAAGTGTAAGGCGTGACAAGCGCAAATACTTCAACACGCTTGCAGAAAGACATAAGAATCGTCCTAACCAAAAGCACGTCCTGCCAAAAGCACTGACCGAAAAAATTCTTACTACTGAACATCCTACTACATACTAATCGATCCCTTCTTCTCACTGAGGAACATTGATTGCGGAGGTGGAGAGAATGTTTTTTTAAAGTCCTAAGCAATATTTTTGAACCGCCGAATTCCTTATCACACGGACCTGAAACGCGCTAGCGGCCACCAACATTAAAATAGATTAGATTTGGAGACGCAATTAAGTCGATGGAACTCGGTAAGGCCCCAGGAATTGATGGAATACCAGTGGAACTGCTAAGGGCGGATTTTTCCCGTAATCCAGGAATGTTTGAAAACCGAGACCTATCTCACTGAATGGAGAACAGGCGTATTTGTGAAGATCGCCAAAAAAAGGCGTCCTGAGGGGCCGTAGCAATTGGCACGGTATCTCTATGTTAACTGCAGTCTCCAAAACTTTTCTCATCCTCCAAATTTACAAGAGTTTTTTTTAACAGTTTTGTTTTGAATTTTCGTATCCCATAATCTTTCCATCGTTTGAGCAGGACGGTTTTACGGCACAATTCCCCCCCCAATTTATTTCTATGTCGACATGATCACATGCTGTCGACGTCATATTTTGAGGGAAATAAGAGGAATATAAATTATTATTTTTCCGGATCGTGCTATATTAAATTAATTCATTCGAGACCTAATATTATGCCAAATTTGAAATTCCTACATAACGTCATCTTCGAGAAAAACGTCTGTGACAGATAGACGGACGGACGCACGAGTTTTCTAATAAGGGTCGGTTTCTTTCTTTTGCATTACGGAACCTTAAAAACGAGCTAAGTTAATTTTTTTTTCAAAATTGAGTTAATATCCGCTTATAATATAACTCCAATATAATCGATTGAAGTTACCCAGATGTTACCCGAGTGAAAAAGGCTGAGAATGCCTACAAAAAAGGGCTAGAATTCATGCCAGAAATAAAATAGGTTCTAAAATGAAGAGGATGCGGAAAGTGATGAATATTATGGCCCGCTCATAACTTTTAGTAAGGTACATTCTCTTTCCAAACTTTGCTTTACCTTTTTTACCATTTTCCCTAAACATATTTTTCACCTCGCTTTTTTATGTCGCAGGTACCCCACACCGTGTAATGTACGTTGGCATCGCATCCAAAAATGAGTCCTACTTTCGATTTCCCACCTCAACAACTAGCTTCCGCGCTGTGTCCAATGGAGGTCCTTCGAGGTGGTATGCCAGGTAAGCAGAGATCAGCCAGTAGTATCGAGAGCCGATCTGCAGATAACCGCTATCGTGTCCTAATCACAGTAGAAAAGCACTTAAGGCATTTTCCACTAGGATACAAGATCTGGATCTACTAATTACTATCTTAGTGTTGATAGGACAATACTCTGACATTGATAGTCCGCGAGCCTGTCCTTCTACAACCCATGATTTTTGGGCTATTACGATATCCTTATCCAGACGAAGATGAAGAGCATCAGATGCCGTTTTGGAGTTACAGAGGTTAATCTAGACCAGCCGCAGCATTTAAACCGCTGTTGACCCTAACTTTCGTCAACGTATTGTTGGGTTCCTCTGCTTCGAATTATACTCGTTCAGAGTGGCGTTAGGGAGCTTGCACGAGAGCTCCGTCTCCGGCGTGTTGTCCTTCATTAGAGCCTATGTAGGCAACTCCTTGTTGCCCGACGATACCCCCACCACCAGGGTTGCAGCAGTAGCGGGCTCCTTTCAGGCTTACCCCTCATCCTTCCTGCACATCTTCAGGAATACAGAGGTAAAACCATAGCCCATAACCCCGTTCGCCTTGGTCAGAGGATCCAGAGACTCTTTATTGATGACGCTGAACGCCGATCGAGACCCTTTTTGGTTCCCCCATCTTGCCATCTTGCCCTGGAATTGACATCCCGAAAAAATATTTTTTTCTTTGTATCGTGTGGGCTATTGTTTAAAAGGGGCTACTTTTAGGGATTCCAAAAATTAGATTAATTACGAAGATTTAGTTCGAAATGTGCGGAAAAACACCGTTCCCCCTGATATTCTAGATTTCTAAAGATTTCGATATTATTAGCGTTAGTAGGTATTGAATCATAAATGACAGGAAAAGTAAGTATGGAACACTCGAAGCATGAATAACATTCGTACTTGACTTGACTTTTCCCGTATAGCCTTCAAATCTTATTGAAAGAAAAATATATAGGTCGCTTGTGAAGACAAAAAGTTTTAGTTATTAAAAATGTTTTTTTTCAGAACCTCAGAGTCCTTCTGGAATGTCTCCTTCGCTAATTATACTCAAAAGTCTTTCTACTTAAATCATCTTTTGATTTCATGGAGAGTTCTCAATAATATTTAAAGGCATAGAGCTCGTTGTGCGATTCATTCAATTTCTATAAAATCGAGACTTCAAGTTTTTTAACTCACGTCGTCTGTTAAGTGCCTCCTTCAGTTCATAGCTACATAAATCGAATTATAAAACTGTAAAAGTGCATCATAAAACGAAGTAAGACGAAGGAAATCTTAAAATACTTCGGGAATGCAATCAATTGAAGTCAATAAGTAGATTACATCCTTTTCAACACGTTGTTTCACCGCAGAAATATAAAATGAACTGAGTGGGTTCCGTTGTGGCGCCCAATTAATACCATCACAATGCGTTCAATTTACCTCAAGCATGAGCCATATCCCTCAACGTAATTAATTTCTCCTCTTGTTGAGTTCGCTACTATAATTTTCATTATATACTTCTTAATCGATTGCCACAGGATGTGGCACTATAGTTCGAGTTGGCATTGTATATATCTGTTGTTTCACAGATCCCATTCGCAATACATTGTAAATTTTCCCGAACCATAAAGATGGCAACAGAAGGCGAGGAGGAAAGGTCTTAATGTTTAGTCATCAATAAATCCATAGATAAAAGTTGTTGCTGCAAACTTTATGGCTTTCAACATTTTCCCATTAATTACAGCACTTTGGCGCATTAGAAACACTCACACTTGGTTATTTCTGGCTGTTAAATCCCTCGAGGACTAACAGCTGTGAGGATGCGAATTTTGGGGCATGTGACCTGAACAAAGCAAAGCAAAGCCTCCGTACGTAGAATGGCAGGGCTGTTAGAACGGATGCCACTTCTATTCCGATTTCGTCTCATTCTCTTTTGTGTTAAATATTCAGTTCCAGAAATGAATTGTAGTTCCACAAGCTGGCGGCCGAAATGCTGAAATCCGAACGAATAAAATTTCAGAAGATTAACAAGGAGCACTTAGTGAAGCACACGAGGTTCATGTATTATAGATGCCTACTTGTAGTGTGTTCTGCTCTTTGAATAACCTCATTAATTACATTTTGGAAAAATAGGTACTAGTAGCCTGCAAAATTTTTGTAGTTCTTAAGCAGTTCCTTTGCAACGTTAAACGCATCGCATGAAAAACGAACGAGTCAGGCAACGAGTCATAAATTTCAGGACGATGTGAAATTGCCAAGAGATAGCGCTACTTGCTACGTTTTATACTGGTTCAAGTGTCGCTTGTAATGGCTCTGTTTCATGGCTGATTCTCTTAATAAATTTCGCTGTTTGATATAATACCCAGTTCGTAGGAACCTGCGATAAACTTTATGACCCTACGGGCCCTTCTCCCTTTTATCTTGTTTTTCTTCTAAATGTACGTGTTTAGACAACAATTTAGGGGGTAAAAATGGAATTTTTCAATTTCTTGTCAGCCTTTAAATTTTCAAGCCGTTTTATTTCCTCAGGATTGAAATTTATTTGAAACAACTCAATAAGTTACCGAGTAAAGGTATTGAAGAAGGGAATTGCTTTAAATTATTAAATGTATTTTTGAAAATGACTTTGTCCAAATAAACTCATCAAGAGGTCCTAATAGATACTATCGGTAAGGATGGGTCAAGCGAGTCCGTGTTCCTACATCACTTTTATTTATTTGCTAACTGGGTATGCTTAACCCCCCCCCCCCCTTTCAACAGCTGTTACGTCTGTGCTCAAGAGTATCCAACGAGGATTAGTCCAGAATGGCCTCGATGCGATTAATATGGACTATATAAAAGGGGCACCAAATAGAACTAGCGCACTCTAAAATAGGTGTAATAAAAATATAGTAAATAAATTTTGTTATATAGACGCTCTCGTGGTTGTAACTTTAAACCATTGCCTTATAGTCAGACACGCTAACAGAATCGGAGTTGCCAAGATGAGGATGAAGAGTAAACTATCCTCCACTTTCTCTTCAACTGACCGCCTCTAACCAACCGTAGGAGCCGACTTTTGGGCTCCGCCTTTCTTAAAGAGTTAGCCGATGTGAGCGACCTAGTTCGGTTTATCAGGAGAGCTCTAAATGGACTGCAGTCACGTGACAGTGCTGTAAGCCTTGTCACCGCGTGTTCTAGCCAACAGTATTTTTGGACTAACTAAACTAATTTCTATTGGTGACAGGAGCTACTTGTTTTATTTTTAGGGTTTAAATAGGGTTGAACGCATAGCCTCAACTGTGGTATCACAATGAGCCACGCTGGCTTAAGTGCGTCTTCCTTCCTCGATAGGCAGACACATTAACCTAATCTAACCTAACTTACATAAGGGTCACCGAACTCTTTCGACTATCATTTAATAAAACGTAACGTCGCGTTAGCATTATTTACAAGAGAATTTATGCGGGCCTCAAAGGAAATCACATCAAAATCAGCAAACCATCCGAGTTAAGAGAAAGTTCCCAATTGTCCCTCGGCAGATTAAAGTCGTCCAGGAGCACGAATTTATCACACGGGCGTTAGGATATGGATGTATCGATCTGAGAGGCCAAGATCTCGTAGGTTCCAAGAACCAAACCAGGCGGGATGTAACCAACAGTAACCAAAATATTCTAATCAATTCAATTGATTGCTTAGAACGAACTTGATAGAACAACTATATTTAATAAAGTTTTATAGAACATATAACAAGTGTTTTTATATTAATTTGAAAATACAAAATATTCTAGTTTGTCAATGTCAGAGAGACGTAAAGAAGCTAGAAATCTTAACAAGAGGACATGAAATGCTTTTTAAAGTAATGTGGCACCGGAATTACAGTGTTTTGACCGTGTTCTGCCGCAGCGACGACAGAAGTAAAGTGGAAGTACAATGCGTATTTGATCTGCTTCGCTTGCTATGCCCGAAGATTGAATCAAAGACTGTGTATGAGGGCGAAGTAAAGAAACGAAAGTTGATAAACTTTCTACTTTTGAAAGCTAGGGACGCTTTGCCATGCAAACATAACCTCATAGATTAGCTTCTATCTATCATCAGAACTACTTCCAGTAAATAAATAAACTCTTTTAAATGCATTATATTCTTAATTTTATTTTTATTTTTAAATTTCAATAAAATTTAACGATTCCCGCACAAAAACCAGACCACAGCCTACTCTAGATACAAGACGGAAAAATATCACAGTGCTGCCATTTCACCACCAAGCGTGTCGTCATTATTTCATTTATTTTTGTACCAAAGATTAACCACATATAAAACTGCACACTGTCGTAACCAAAACTAAAGAGAAATTCTGATGTCATTGACGTATTATAACTTCAATACCCCAACAAAACGCACACAAGAGAGAGTCTTCCAATTAAAACACATGAAATTTGTAATTGAAAAATTTTTTATCGTGGCCAAACGTTTAGAAGATTTGTAGGTTCACGTCAAGTAAACTCCAAGTTGATATTTTAAAAGTACTACGAAAAAGTAAAATTCCCCAACCTTTTCCTATTCTTTAATGTGCAAGTTTTCGTTTGTTTACACCACCAATGCTCAGCTGTTCGTGTCAACTTCCGGGCTTGTATCTAGAGAAGGCGAAAATGTCAAAGCAAGCAGGCATTTGGTCACGTAAACAACTGAAGCATTCAAAGCAACGAACAAGAATTACATAGAAGCAAGACTCAGTCAAATTCCTAATTAGAAAAGGATTACCACTACGAAATGAGTACACTATATAGATAAAACTAAACAAAAAAAGCAAAACAAATGAAATTACAGTTTCATAAAGGAAAAATATATCTTATATGGAAACAATACGCAAGTAAGAGAGAGAGACTTATATACACTTTTATCGAAAAGGGGCAATGTTTGGCATGCTTATTTAGCAAGCACGTGCTGTTCCGCGGCTTGATGCAGATGTGTTACTTCTTTATAATCCATATACAAAGCAGCAAAAAATTTACATTGGCTTAAATTGCCGCGGCGTGATGTTTCTGTGTTGGTAATCATATGGTTTTATTATTCATGGAAAACGTGGGATCTGATTCTCAAAACAAACAATTTCTCCTCATTACCGGGTGGGAAAAATAATTTTACGTTTCGTTCTGTTGGCCAGTGAAACAGATGTTTGCTTTTTCTGGAAGATTTATATTTTCTGCCTTCCTTTTGCATATAAGCGCTACCACGACTGAGTGAAATAAATGTATGTATAATATTGTAAATTCAGCTCTGGCATTTCATGTCTCGTTTTTACTTGCATATGTCGTGACTGATAATATATTGCTGTCATCTTTTTATGCAAAGGAATAATTATCTATTTTCTTACTTTTTTCCTCTTACTGAATGCACGCACACAAGAAGTGTTTTTTGCTTTAAAATGTTGCGAGGTTAACGAAATTATTTGGGCAAACTGACCTGAGTCGTGGTTCTATGAAATTCTTGTTCGTTGATTCAAAGCAAATGCAGTTCTAAGTAAAGAGAACAATCGGAGCAACCATTGTACCTTCGGTTTAAGGCCCGAATTACAATTCCGACTGATCAGCCGACTGCGACTTTGCTCAAATGGACTACTAATGGACTTAGAGTAGAGAGGCCAGGCGCTAAACCCAAAAAAACTCGGCACTTTTCTTGATGTAGTTGAATCGTTGAGTTGTGATTATTGTCGTCATGGCAGTAGTAAAACAGCGACATTTCTAGAGGAAGGCCAAAATAAATTGGAAATTAGAGCGTAATCGCGTTTTACAATTGCCTCAAGGAATTGCGAATGATTTTCTATTTTGTAACGAATCTATATCACAAAATTAAATTAAAACTTTTAAACATTTTAATCACGAATTTTAGTTTTTAGTGTCCGATTATAAAAGGTAAATCACGAACCAGCTAAGGAGAAGCAAAAAATTCGATCTTAGAAAATGTAAACAAACTAAGAACGCCAAGAAAACTTCACTTTTCTTTACGTTCCTTTGCTGTTCTTAGCGTGTCAATGCAATTATATCAAGTTTAAGAACTAACAAAACATTATTTTAATCAAAAACTTACCTGAAAAACGATATTCCACGTGTACAACGCCGATTGTTTGCACAACACAAAACCGCGCACTTCATTTCAACAATTTCACTATTAAAGTACACTGTCTACACTTCAAAAAGTTGAAAGCTATTTGCTTTAAAGTTTTCTAATATATTGCACTAAAATAAAGAGTAAAAAAGCACTCGGGACTTTATATGGGATTCCAAAACAAAATTGCTAAACCATCGGACAATTCACGGTAATAACTTTGACAGTTCGCAAACTAAGGAGAAGAGCTCACCGTCCTCACCTCACCAAAAAGAAAAGTGCCGATCACACGTACACGGTTTCACAGATGAGGGCTTTTCCTGTTGTTATATATTCTAAGCTACTAGAGAGTTTGTGGATAAGAGACACGTATGTATACTTTTCTTTTGTGCATTTACAAATGTCAAATGTCACTCAGTAGAAGATCAGAATACATTGACGGTTTGAAAGTCTCTTACGCACACAAGTAACTAGCTCAGTCACGTGCTTCACATGAATTCTTTTTATTGGTGGTACTCCTCCACAAGATTTGGCGGTACTTTTTTAACAGGTGTCTGTGATTCTCTTCGGCAGAGAACATAATTTTGACAGGAGTAAATTATTCTCTCAAATAATTTTGACATGAGTAAATGACTGCACACTACCTGTACTCTGTATTTGCATGGATATTCTTATGACTTAAAAAACTGGATATATTTGGTTTTACTGTGGTACCAGTGCTACTTTTTCAAGATTAACTGGGTAATTTAGGGAGCCGTTTATCTAATAGTAAGTAATATTTGCTTACGGTTTGGAATATTATCACACATTTGTTGCGATTTATATCTATGATATTTGATATGTTCCGACTTATTTCACAAAAAATACACTGTTTTGTTGTAAATAAAATTAAACCAATTTTATCTTTGACTTGTTTGTAGAACAAACTTTCGCTGACTCAGATGATTTCACGATGTCAAAAAAGTGCCTAATTAAAATACTATAAAAGGTATTTGTGCAACACAATATTTCCAACAGCATACTACCGAAATGACCTTGCTTCGAAACTCTATAAGTAAGTTGAATTTTGTATATCGATGTCCTAGGCGTTATGAATATTAGTTTACGGGGAATTGTCATGTCAACTCCATTTGGGACATATGTACAATTTCCACCAACTTTCCACGTTATTGAATTTTTGCCGAGTAGTCGTCGAAAATATATTTTTGCTACCATTTTACCAAAATGTATACAATAACAAAATACCCACAATATAAATTTCAAACTACTTAAAATCCTAACTAAATATAACTTTTTGTAATCACGAAATAACTACCAGTTTGAGTGAAATAAAATTGCGTCAATTTTGACAATTTCAAAAAGGGGGAAATAATGGTACATTTTCCATCGACAACCTACGGTGTCTGATTTTCTCCTGGGCGTGGATATTCTATGGAAAATGTACCCTTATACCTTTTCGAAACTTACAAAATGGACGCAAAATGTTTCGCTCCAAGTGGTAATTATTTTGTGATTAAAATAAATTATAATTAGTAAGCAATTTATCTTGTAAGTATTTTGTTGTTTTATACATTTTGGTAAAATGGTATCAAAAAGTTATTTTCGATAACTACCTAGCGGAAATTCAGGCACGTGGAAAGCCGGTGGAAAATGTATACAAGTTCTACTCGGAGTTGATGTGGCAATTCCTCGTAAACTAATACGCATAACGCCTAGGACATCGGTATACAAAATTCAACTTATTTTCCACATAGAGTTTCGAAGCAATTCCACGTCGATTCATCACTTATTTCACGTGATTTTTTTTGCTTCGGAGCTAATGTCTGCCTCTGAACACGAACTTTTACTGCTCGAACCGAAATAGGCTGAATTACGAAATTAAAACAAACCCCCATATTGGAATCTTGAATAAGAGCACTCAATCTCCTCCTACCCTGTCGTTTCAAATGTATGTACATATATTCTGACAGATTTGTTTGAAATTTAGCAAAGTCGGAAAATGTTAGAATTGAATGGAAGCACATGCATACTTTTCCAAGAAGTCGATATCCATCTCAATAATTCCATACTAGTTTCCATATGCTCAGCAAACAAATCAAGTTAAATAATCAACTAAGCAACGAAGATTTTATCTTATGAATTTACCCAGCTGTAAATATTTAACCGACCTCCCAGAAATCCGAGAAATGAACAAAATTCAAAAGATTTCTACTGATTCGGTAAGCCAAGTGAACAAATGTGACTAAGATCTTATTCCAACGGAAAATTGAATCTTTCATAACTCCATCAGTAAAGTCGGACAAAATTTTAAAGAAAAATAGTAGAAAAGAGGATCTCAATGCCAAAACCAAACAAATTGCAAGTAAAATTGGAATGATGTAAAAGTCAAATTTATAAAGAAAAATAAGAAGAAGAAAATCCCGCTCAAGACATAGTCCTAGGATCGTTGCGAAACGAGCAAAACTTCGACCAAAAGGAATGCATTATGTCTCGTACATCGACACCATTTACTATTGAAGGATAGGGAACGTTTCAAGAATTTACACTCCTCCTTAAAGTTTGACTCTCAGCAGTTATAAAGTTTTGCTCGGAGATTGATTAAGAACTGGAAGTTGCAAATGAAGGAGTCTACGAGATATAGGAATAATTTTTTGGTATGTGAACGTTTATTTAAAAAAAAGCACTTCTATAAAATACTACATACGCAAAGTCTTCAGTAGAAAGTCTATCAATCCACGGGAGCCTGAACAAAGCCTACTCCGTCTCCTTCCCCATAAATTACCTATACAGAAAGAGACAACAATGCTCAAGTTCAAAGTTGGATGATTAATGGATGACACGTTTAAATCAACAAATCCCCGGCTTTCGATATTAGGACAACATGTGCTTTGTCCCCATGTTGGGCCGAAGCACTTTTCTCCTACTCAAGGACACCTTACTGGGTGACAAAATGTGAAGCTTTTTCCTGCGGGAATCAAGAAGGTTAAATAAAGTAGGAGCACAACTGTGCGAACACGAAGAAAACGTTTTTGCCGTTTCCTCAGCCTTGTCCTTTGTCCCATCCTGCTTTTTCAAGAGTATACGAAACGGTGGGCATTTTTATAGACGAAATCAGATTTTTGTGGGAAAAACTTTTCGTGAATATAAGAGGGTCGCCCAGTAATGGGAAAACAATAAAATGGCAAATGGGAGGATACGGGTCACAGGTACTAAAAAGTTATCCAAGTGGTTTTCGATATTAAATGCAGGAAAAGTTGGCACACCCCTATGTTATCAGATTTGACGTAACTTTTCTTGATTTAGGAAAATGTTTCAAACTGAAAAGGTTTTCGTTACAATTACGGATAGAGGGAGAAGTAAAAAATTTTGCAAAGCAATAACCGTCAGAGGGGATATAATTAAAATGTCTATAGACATAAAAGGAAACCACAGAATTATTCTTAAATTCATGAAAAAATAAAATACAATTAGGGTTATCGCTATTAATTTGTCTATATACTAAATTTAATTATTTCATTTACCTTTAAGAAGTAAGCCTAATAAACTACAACCATAGCGTTAGAGCCGTCTGCCAAGATTGAAAACAATATCCGATATCATATAGTACAATATAATATATTATATAATATAATACAAGGTATACATATGTGTAGCTAGAACTCACATTGGGGCGTTTCGTTGATGAGTCATTTTTCATTTAATGCGCAATTTCCAGCCTGGAAAATTATCCCAATCCACAGTTTAGAATATCTACTTTCAAATGGCCCTGGAAATTTTACTGGAATTCATCGAATTAATTAATTTTGAGCATTCTGAAAATTGACTGGAAATGAGGCCATTGCAACGGTTTTCCGTCCTTTTTTCCACCACAATTTCATGGAAGCGACCAAATAGTACATTTATATTGAAATTATTTTGATCCACGTAAGACAAACTTGAGGTGAAGCGAAATAAAAGTAAATCAATTATTGTATTAAGATACGAGAAATTCCCTAAATTTCCAGGTTGTGGTAGCAAACTGATAAACGTCTGAATACGCGACGGGCTGAGAGTAAAAGTGACCTATTTATAAGGTTCGGGCAAAAGTGGCTTAGCGAATGTTCCGCGCAAAAACGAATCGCGTGAAGCTCCGGTCAAAAACGAATCGTAGAAAATTTTCGGGCAAAAACGATTTAACTACAAAAAGTAATGCAGTTAAGTAAGCCACACTTTCTAAGCCACTTTTGCCCGAACCTTATAAATAGGTCACTTTTACTCTCAGCCCGTCACTTATGACCATGTAACTGGGTCTATGTGACCGTGTGACGGGTCTATGTGCCTATATGTCTGTGTGACCGGTTGTTCGCTTCGGTAGAACCTATATTAAATTACGAAAGTACTCGTTTTCCGTCGCACTGATAAGCGTTTTATTTATTTTTCTAGCACACGAGGGGGATGGAGAGATGGCAGAAAAGACAGTTCAGTGGCTTGGTGTATCTTTTTTTTTTTTTGAATAATCAACAGAAATTTTTTTTATATTGAATTTTCTGTTCGTTAATATATTACAAAAAAAAAAATACAAAAAACACTTTTGGTCCATAAAAAATCTTAATTAAAAATATTTAAATTCACCCCTCGCTGGTCAATTATGACAGTGATTCGAGAAAAATGGCGTCCATCAGAAATTATTCCATAGATCTGGTATTCTCTAGACTATCTATGGAACCATTTGTCTTTAGTTGCCTACCCAAAACGTTAGAGAAATACGTGATCTTCGGTAATCTGGAGCTCTTTAGAGCCATGCTTCTGAAACAATTATTAGTTTATTTTATGGCACTTTAGGCAGCTTTTTTAGCTGGTAGGGGGTTTTATAATAATAACACTTCTTCTCGCAAACGTCATAGTTATTCACTTTATGCGAGACGAAATATATAACACAAACGAATCAAATTACGCAAATATTTATATTTTATGATATTGATATCGGTTTTTTATGTTATAGCAAGCTAGTCTGTAAATCCGCGGAAAATGTCTTATTTTGGCAAAAAAAACTGCCGAAATTCAGTTGGAGAATAAAGAGAAAGGACCAGGAAAGATGTTATCGCTGCAAAGCGAATAGTTATTTTGCCTATATGTGAACTGAGAAGAAGTATGTTGTCAATAATTCAAATATATATATTATATTATTACTCTTGCCACCGCAAAGGCAGTCTTTTTTTTTAAACTAAGTCGGGTGGTCATAAAAATAAAAACTTAAATAATACTTTACTTGCAACAATTCTTGATTTCTAATTAATATTATGTTAAACGTTTTGAAGATATCCTTTGAATTTTCTTAGCTCACAATTTATCCAAAATAACATAGTAAATTTTAAATCGGTCATTCATAAAAACACACCCATGACAATGAAAAATAAAAAAAGGAAATGAAATGCAAATAAAAAGAAATAATGATTTCGATTCTTACTTGAATATTGATAAAAAATTTTCTTACTTTCCTTTGCTGTTGCGGCATCCGGACAAATCACATGCTGGTAAATAATGTTTATATAATCCGTTCCGGAACATATCGTTAATGACCGGTCCTCTAAAGCTTGCTGATCTGTCCCATGTTTTTTCATTATTTTATCTAAAAGTTTTGGTTCCTGAACAATAAAATTAAAACGATTTCTTAGAATACATTTAAGGAATGGTTAACTAAAATATTATACATGTGTTGTTTGGATCATTTTAATGGAAGAACGTTTTAACAGTTGCCTAGTTTTAACAGGAAATATTGATTTTTTAATTTTTAAATGATGTTACACAATTTCTCTTGATTTGTATGATACTAAAGAACGGAAGAAAATATTATATTACAAGTTATGGAATTTTAAAAATTAATAAACAGCACAAAACGTCATAGGACACATTCATTGTTATAAGGAAGAAATGAAGACAACATAAACATTAATTTCCTTGCGAAAGAAAATTCCCAGCGCCCCAGCACTTGCAATTATTATAATTCGAAAAGACCAGAGCAGAGCCAATGTGCTTACCTACCACTCACTCATCGGTTCTTCGCCTACGGTAGAAAAAGCACGAGTTAATCGAATGTGGTTTTGGCTATTGAACTTCTCTAAAACAATTCAACATAAAGCAACCCGCCGTCACATGTTTCAACGTAGCTAATCATTCAGTCAAAGCAGCGCACTGAGTTTCAATTTACTCGGCCACAGGGTGCGATACTGAACGAGCACAAGCGCACCACCCTCGCCCAATTCCTTCAGCTTCAGTCGAGCACAGCAGTCCACTGAAATTCACTTCACTTCAACGTTGACTGGTGGTTTCGGTTGGTTCAATGAAAACTAATGTGTTTCACTCGACCGCTCTGCTTGGAAGGAAATCGCTTTGTTCCCGTCAAGATGTTGTGTCGTCAGTCGTGCGGTAAGGCGCTGGTAAGTTTCAGTCTGTGGGTGGTTGGGTGGTGCGCTTTCGTATGAATTTTTCTCGGGCACACTTTTCTCAAATGGTAGTCGCCTGAATTGAACCTCTTGACATTGCGACGATTCAATGCTTATGTTGGTCGGCAATATTGAGTGAGCGAGGCGCTGAGCTTCAATCAATCTTTAATGCTGAAAACTCCACTGGCTTGGACGGTTGGCATGCGCTTGGTGTAAAATGTGTGGTGGCCGGCGTGCAGGGCCTCAAGGAAACTCAGGAACATTTCCGTTCAATCAACTTTGGAACGCAGTAAACTGTAATGACTGAGTGCAGGCGTTGTTGGCAAGTTCTAATGAATGCCAGTCGCTTCACCTATTCAACCTCAGTGCAGAAATAAATCGAATTGAATTGGGAAATTAACTTGTGGGTGTAATCTGGAGATGAAATTTCTGGATATTGTTTGGTTCGGTGGTGGTAAAATATCCGAATTATAAAATTATTTGTAATCTAACTCCGATGAAAAGTTAAATTAGAAAATTTACAATAATCTCTGTTGGCAACTGTACGATAATATTTTTTTGCATTCCTTTTGTTTTGACCTTCGTTGACTTATGCGAGTGGACATCTGTAAATGATTACGAAGGCCATAAAGATTTTTTTTATGCAAAATCAGAGAGCCGAAGGTATCAGATGGTTTGGTTTTTTTTCAAGATTAATTTCTGCACTACCTAAATTTTACCTTACAGCTATTTTCAACGCCTTAACAAAAAATTGTAGACAAGGTGGTTTTGTATGGTGTATGAGTTCAAACGTGGCCATCCCTTGCGAACCATTTTCGGGAACGTTTACCAAATCGACATTCTCAAATCAAACCCATCTGTTTGACATTTTTAAGAAATTCTACTTCTTATATTTTTAAAGGTGGCATCATTATTGACACGTTGAATGCCACGTTGATTTTACATCTCTTGCTCGTGCTTTATTTATTTAAGCTTAATACAAGCTATAACATAATAGTACAACAAATAAAAATGCAAGCTATAATTAATAGTATAAGCTACAATATGAGCTATAATTATAATAAATGCAAACTGGAAATAAAAAGAATTAAGAAAGGCGATCAGGATGGGCGGGATCAAGATATAAGGCTTTGTGAAGGGATGATTTACTCAGATGGAAGTCAAAGGAGGAAAGGTCGTTGACTTTTCGTAGCATGCTGGTGATTGGTTCGTGTTGACCGTAGTTCGTACGATGGCGATCGAGTCGGAAAAGGGGAGTGGATCTAAGGTTGTGGGGATTGGTATAAATGGGTAAAGATTGCAGGATTGAAGAGTCTTCGTGGGATCATCATGTATTCCACGTGATTTTTTTTTACTGGGCTGTTAGGATGAGTCTTATGAGAGTAAACAAAATTGTTGAACACTACGATCCAGATCGAGTGAAAAAGACTTAAAGCATTTAGAGCTTTTACTTTTGATGGTAATACGTTGTTACATACCCAATAAATTTTCCTGATTTTTAAAACTTGGTATCTTCACAACATATGATCAATAGTAATTAAGGTGAAATTTGAAAGCTTGCAATTTTTACTGTAAAAATCTTCTATTCGAGAACTATTTTTGCAGACACAGCCGTCAACATGTCTCATGTCGTCTACGGTCGGTATATATCAAAGTACTGCTATGCCTAGCAATATTGATGACTGCTATGGGCGCTGGGACTGCAGCTGAGTAGAATATTGAGCTTGCATCACTGCTAGACTGCGACTGCCTCTGGTGCGCTGGCCGATGTGGTCTTGATGGCGGCTGACCTCCGACAGACCCCAAAGCACTGAGCCAATCAGTCACAATTATATAGCCTGGCTGGGGTTTGGCGGTGAAGTTAACCCTTTACTTCGTTGTGGGATGGATGACGTTGGTGGGAAAAATGTAACTTCCTTACAATATGTTTGTTAAAAACAAAAATTCAAAACTCGAGCGACGTAAGAAGTATAAAATTTTTTATGACACGATTGAGGTTTCTGATAAAGGTTAACTAATTTCGTTTGGGTTTTCCACAAAAGCACCACTAAAGAGTTAGATCTTTTAAGCTGCTTGAAGCTTTCGCATGAAACCGAAAGGATAAATTGACGGGCTGAGAGTAAAAGTGACCTATTTATAAGGTTCGGGCAAAAGTGGCTTAGAAAATGTTCCGCGCAAAAACGAATCGCGTGAGATTCCGGACAAAAACGAATCGTAGAAAATTTCCGGGCAAAAACGACTTCACTACTTAACTGCATTACTTTTTGTAGTTAAATCGTTTTTGCCCGGAAATTTTCTACGATTCGTTTTTGGCCGGAGCTTCACGCGATTCGTTTTTGCGCGGAACATTTTCTAAGCCACTTTTGCCCGAACCTTATAAATAGGTCACTTTTACTGTCAGCCCGTCACTTGTTCTTACCATTCAAAATCTCAATAACTTCAGTTTCAGAGTATTTCTTTTTCCCAAAGGATTTTTATCGGAATTTCGATAGGATAGGACATAGACCGAGGAAGTGCAACAAATCCTCATCCTCCGCATAAGATTGCAGAGAGAGCAAAGACTACTACCGGCCCTTCTCCAGGGACTAGCATTTAAATTTAAGAGACCGCATCTATATCTCACAACCAGGCTTATCTTTTTAACCGTAAAATCATTTCAAAAGTAGTTTTGCTCAACAGAATAGCTAAGGTTATCATCATATATGCCATGCCTAACTGTAGTCGTTGCTCTGCACAAAGCCCTATTCCTTAACCATATCTACTCGAGCTCGACAATTCGTGAGAGTTTCTCTTTCAGTTCGAAAAACAAGGCTCGTTCCGCATTCAACTCTACGTTGTGCTTTTCTGCTAAGTCCTGAATTACACGAGAGGGATTTTACTCCATAACTCACGGCAATTCTCTTCTGTGCAAAAGTAGAAAAACCCTCGGAGTGTTGCTACGAAAGGGGCTTTGACTGACGTTAAAAAACCAGTTCATAAGTGTTTTGCAGGGTTGAAAATTTGTATTCACCGGCTCAAGCAATACTAAATCAACCTGACACCAAAAATTTTTCGAACCCTTATGAGGAAGTTACGAAAATGGACAAAAGCAAATCAGGAAAAACTCAAGCAAAACCCCTACGATTCGTGATTGACACTCACAGATGACCCTCTTGCTACCTCACTTCTCTCACCAAGAAAAAAACAGGTTTTCGTCAGTCATGGGGTAAAATCCCTCGCGTGTAATTCACGACTAAGTGGTGCCATATTTCAAACCAAAAGATATTTTATTTCCAAAATTTTCCAACTTATCTTATGAGGAAGCCTATCACAATGGGTCTATTGAGGTCTAAGTGTGCCCTTTTAAGGCAGCTACACGCACCTATGAGGAAGCCTATCAGAATCATAATGAAATAACGTTCTAAGCACGTATTTTAAATGACATTTTAACGTGTCGATGTATAGATTCGATAGACCTGTCTAAAGTATGAATACGTAGTTTAGGGTTTGGGGAGGCAGTAGCAGTAATTTTTTTCAAAAATAATCTCTGCAACCTTTCAACGTCATCATATTGATTGTAGCCCCAAACATGTGAAGCAGAACATAGTACTGGACTTGCTGACCGCGTTAAACTGTTTATGAGCTATATTAGATTTCCTAATGAAAATTAGCCAGAGACAAGCGATGTTTTAGGTGTTCATAGATAACTTTGTAGACACAGTGACCCCAAGGTACGTATATCTCATGTACACTGCAATGCTTTCACACATTAAAAACGCTATTTTCAGATGTTTTTCTTGGACCAGCACCTCTTTGAAAGATCACTATTTTGGATTTTTCTAAATTAACTCTAAGGCTCCAGAGCTGACAATATTCTTGCAATTTGTTTATTTTTCTCTGTAGTTTGGCTGAATCATCTGATAATACATCGATGTCATCCGCATATAGCAAAAGCTTAGCATCCATATTACCTATTAGAAAGCCTAGTCCTAAGTAATCTTCTAAATCGTTGACATATAGCGCAAACAATAATGGGCTAAGTACACACCCCTGCTTAACCCCGCAGTCCGTTGAAAAGCTTTCGGATAGTCCAACGCCATTCCATACTTGCGCCGTGGTATTTTTAAAAGTCATGGTTTTTTTATTTTTATATATTTATTATTATTTTATTTTATTTTTTAAGTAAACTATATTCACAACGATTCATAGTGCATAATGTGAATAAAGTCTAACGTTAACTACTTTCCCTTCGCTGCTTGTTTATAATTCTGATTAAGTGTTTCGCATTAAGTCAGAAATAAGTCAGAAGGAGTTGCTGCTACTTCATCAAATAAATTTCAGGCACCTCCACGAAATTACGACTGTCTCCAGATTCGATCAATGAAAGGGAGGAGACTAAGTGAAACGATTGCATTTAAATAAGTCATGTCGATTTCTCTACATCCGCCCATATCCTTAAGGAATTCCGCCCTTAAGCGCTTTCAAAGCATAGGGTCTTTGACAACCGGAGATTAGAAAAATTGCTTTCCCATAGTAAACAGAAATTCATCCATTATCTCGTCAATAATGAGTGGATTCCATTGATGTTGTGTTACACTTCTGATTGCAAAGTCATATATTTCCAAAATAAATAAGAAATTTAAATTACCTGAAAAATTGTACAATTTAGCTGAAACAGTTAATAATTCACTAAATTTTTCTAATAGATTTATTCCAGAAATTAAGACGACATTTTCAATCAAAACTTCAAAGGGAGATTTCCTGGGAGTCCGATCGTTACTTGTTAAAATTTTTAAAGGTATGCGCTGAAATGTATGTAACTGCATTATCCCTGTCTACATTTGAAAATGTTTTTAAAAATTGAAAAAAAAATATATTTTTAAGGCCAGCTATCCTCATTATGTGGAAGTTCCCAAGAGTGAGGCGAATAAAATATAAGGAAAATGTTCTTTTCCATCTTTTCCTCCTATATTCCTTAGAGGAAGCTATCGAGATTTGTTTACTATATGCGTGTATGTCGTGTGATAGTATCTTAAAAAATGTTACCTTGAAAATCCATTCGGGACACACACAAAATGAAGAAGAAAGTAAAAGCACTGTCTTCGAGTATTCAAGCTCCCAGCAGATACACATACTCTTGGACTTTTTTGTTATTTCAATGAATTTTTCATTTATATTTAAATATGTTTCTCAAAAAAATATTTTTATAGCAAATTGATGTAGACGATGACAATCGGGTTTGTTGTATTGATTCCGGAAATGATTTGGGGTTCGGCAAATGTAAACTCGGAGTCAAATACAAATCAAGGAATCTCTGTTTTTCTCGTATTTATACATATAGACTATAAGCAGCGGGAATGCCATGGTATTGTATGGCATACGAGTACCTTTAATCCAACATTTTTGAATTTGTTTTTTGATTTGATGTCAAAACAAAAACTATTTCTAAAAACCCAATTTTAAGACCCGTTACACACTAGAGCTTATCTGCACTATCTCGGCTAAACCATGTTTACACACGATTGATTAAGTTGCAATGAGAAATGAGACAAGCATCTCCAAAAAAAGCTTATTGAAAGTTCTTCTTTATTATGGTCAGTTATGAGCTCTTCTAAAGATTTATTGTTTTCTATAGAGCCGTGTAAAGACACAATGTGAGAAGTTTTCTATTGAAAGGCCTGCATGGAAAACCTGTCACAGGTCTTAAAGATTTTTGGGTCCTGATATTACGAAAAAATTATCCAAAAAAATTCCGTCACGCAAAAAATCGCACTTTAAACCGCCATTTTCCATTTGGGGGGGTTTCAACAGTTCTCCTCAACTAATCTTTGGCTGTAGATAAAAATGGTGTTCATATTTGAAATTAGCGTCCCAAAAACTACTTAAATCAGCGGCATATGATGTGCCGCTATTTTTTGAAAGGTGGACATAGCACTGCTACCGGAACGCTGGAAATTTAGGAGGGGAATAAGAGGGCTTCCGGAGCGTATCGCCAATCTGTTTTTATGTAAAATCAGATAGCACAGCTAGATCTTGTATTCTAATCAGGCGAGGCCTTCAGGCAGTTTTACAACCATTATTCGGAACGCCAGACCTTGCAGTGGTTCGTGTGGGATCCGGGGCAGGTACTTGTGTTATAACCTCGGGTTATTTACCATACGATTCACGGGTTTCGCCCGCAGGTAGGGAGATGGAAAATCTGGTACAGTACTACAAGGAAAGAAATGAGATTAGAAAACGAAAGTCGACCATGGTCCCAAATACAAGAAAGGAAGCAGATTAAAGACCGCATCAATTCTGCTACCAACGTTGCAGTTAACCAATATCTCCGAACTGCATTCCGATCTCTACAGAAAGGCGTCCACAGAAATGTGAGACGTGACAAGCGCTAGCAGCTAGCTACATCAACGCCGATAGCAGAAAAGGCAAAAGAAACGAGATCTATACAGGATTGTCAAGAAACTGGCTGGAAAGCCCCCTGCAACTGAACATCCTGTGAGAGATACCAACGGATCCCTTCTAGTCACGGAGAAACTTCAACTGCGAAGGTGAAGTGAATATATTGTTAAAGTTCTAAACAACACTTTTGGACCGTCAAATGCCTCTTCAACCTGAACACCCGCCGACGGCGGCAAATATTAATTAATATTAGCAATCCGACAAGATTGGAGTTGGCTTACGCAATTAAGTCGATGGATCTCGGTAAGGCCGCATGGATTGATGAAAAGATTGTGCGTCTGGAGGGGGTTAGGCAATCTATTAAGTCGTTTGAACCATTCAGATAGCGCGATTAGATGATAAACAGTGGTGCAGAGAGATTGTAGCACTAATACTCAGGGGCATATACATCGAATGTTTAGCAATATGATAGGTCCCGGTCTCGTGGAGAGAGGCTAAGGTCATATTTTTATTAAAACTGGAAAGAAAAGACTCTACAGAGCCAAAGTCCTGTAGACTTATAGGCCTTACGTCCTTTCTGTTGAAAACAATGGAGAGCGTTGTGGCTTATCACATCGAATAAAGGATGCTTGAGAGATACGTATTAGGTAGGAATCAGCACACTTATTGTCCTAGTAGATCTACTGAGATGACTAAGTGGTGCGAGTAGCAAGAAGCTTAGAAGCTTAAGAGCAAATACATAGCAATGGCCGCCATAATGGACATTGAAGGAGCCTTTGATAGTATAGACTTTAGAAGACTGAAGGATGTTCTCATCAGACGTGGAACTAATCCTACCGTAAGGAGATGGATTAGTAATATGTTAAACATGAGAGTAATAACTATCCAGAGAAGAGAAGCGAGACTGCATGGGAGGGTAGGCAGAGGATGTCCACACGGAGGAGTATTAACTCCTCTTCATTGGAACATTATTGTCGACTCATTACTATGCAAACGTGAGGAAGGGGACATACGCAACTTAGGTTATGCCGATGACGAAGCAATTATGGCAAGAGGCAAGTTCATACGCACCGTAGCAAACACCATAAGGATAGGTCTTAGGGTGGTGGAGCAATGGTCCGGTGAATAGGGGCTTTTCATAAAAGCAAGCAAGTCTAATCATTTTCACTAGAAAATGCAAAAATTTAGACTTAAGACCAGTGAAACTCTTTGGAGAAAAACATACTGTTTCGGGTTCAGTCAAGTATCAAGTATCTTACATTATTGTTGAAGGGTATTTGGTCAAAAAAGGGAATCCCGCCAAGGACCGCATACCGGATCTACACTATGATGATGAAACCCATTATCTCATATGCATCCGTAGTCTGGTGGACAAGGGCTTCAAAAATCACCGTAAAGAGACAATTAAGTGGATGGTTTGTGTGGGATTAACAAACGCCTTTCGGACCACGCCGACGTCGGCGTTACACATGCTGCTAGGTTTGATGCCATTAGATCTATATGTGAAGAGGACTGCAGCGTCAGCAACTCTTTGGATGTCTCGTAGCGCAAACTGGCATAAGTCTAGTGATGATTGCTACGGACATATGAAGATTCTGGAAAAATCCAACATAAGATACTGGAAATGCCTGTCGGCAGTATAAACAAAGTAAAGGTAATTGAGAGATACCATGAAATACCTATAAGGGAAGGGTCTGATCCTAAAAACAATCTAACTGACGTCAGAATTTTCACGGATGGATCCAAAATTTATAGAAGGGCAGGAGCAGGAATCTTTCGTGAGGACCTGAATCTGAACACCCATCTAAACCTGGCGTCATATACTACACTATGTTAGGCGGAGCTGCTGGCTCTGCTTTATGCACTGGATTACTTGCTGTAGAGCCGGGTGAGGGCTAAGATAATAATGGTGGAACTCGGCAATCAGGCGGTGAACAAGTTAAGTCCTGTTCCGACGCAATTATCACTCCATTAGTGATTCTCTTCAATAAGTGCCTTCAAGTTGGTAAATTTCCTGCACTGTGGAAGGGTTCCTTTATAGTTCCTCTTCATAAAAAGGGCCACAAGAATATTAATTCCAATTATAGATCAATCGAAAAGTTATTCTGTATACCCAAGTTATCTGAATCAATAGTGTATTTGCAGCTTATTAAGCGTTGTAAGAGTTTAATATCCAGCAAACAGCATAGGTTCTTGCCCGGTAGATCAACGACAACTAGCTAGTTGGAATTTATCTCTCATGTTATTTTAGGTTTTCAACGCGGCATGTAAACGGGCTGTATATACACGAATATCAGTAAAGCCTTTAAAAAACTTCCTCATTCCGTAATAATATCTAAACTCAAGAAGCTTGGTGTCGACCCTCTGCTTCTCGACTGATTTTCTTCGTATCTAAGAGACAGGATATATCAAGTGTTGCTTCGTGGTTCTATCTCAAGAATTTTGAGGGTTCCATCTGGTGTGCCGCAAAGTAGCCATCTCAGCCCTTTACTATTCATTGATGATATTGTTCATCTGATCCCGCACAGTGGTGACGTCGCCCTCATTCAAAAGGACTTAGACACTTTCATGGATGGTGCGGGCACAATGGCTTACATCTCAATTTTGAGAAATGTGAGAATATGGACTTTTCATGAATGCACAAGTTTTTGACTACAATTTTGCGGGGAACGGCCTCCGTCGTTCTCGGATAAAACTTGATTTTGCTCTGCATATTAATTATATTGTGTGTAGAGACAGTTAATTCTTAGGCTTTGTAAAATGTTGGTCTAGAGAGTTCTCGGATTTACCAACTTTGATTCACTTGTACTGCTCCTTAGTTCGACCTATTCTAGAATATGCATCTCAAGTCTTGTCGTCCTACTACACTGTTCATTGCAAACGTATCGAATCGGCCCAGCGTAATTTTTTTATAATTTTACTAAGAGGGACAATCCGCTTAGACTCCGGCCCTACACCACCACCTACGTGTACGCAACATGTTCCGTCAAATTTTTATTAGACTTTCTGTGAGGAAGCGGTGCATTAATCAGGCTTTTAGTTGCTTTATTAACCCGCCAGGTTGGTATCTAGAACAGGCTGTGTTAAACTATTACCAGTAATATGAATATGGAAGTGACTATTTGCACTTATCGTGTACTTACGTGTAGTTCCGTGTAGTCCTTGTAATGTCCGTGTATTTCTGTGTACTTTCCGTATATACGGAAATTACGCGGCAATTTGAGGGTGGTAAATAGATACTGCCATTGGAAATTGCATGTTCATGCTATTTGATATGATGAGTACGTATTAACCTCAAATTTTTGTATTATGGTTACACGATAATAGAAGAGATTGTGAATTTCTAAGAACAATTTTACCATTGAAATCTAGCTTCAGAATTAACCCTAAAAGTTTAGGTGGACTCCGAACCACTGACCAGATTCCGAACTCTGCAACTCTGAATGGCCGTAAATTGTTATTTATCTGTGACATTTATCATGCAAAGCCATTACTTTATGGAATAAATCACCAACAACTTCAGTATTTAACATATATATGGTGAATATTGCTGGCCATTGAGCATATGAATAAACATAAAGGCAAACCGCACCATTAATTTATTTTCGTCTCTTAAACTTTAACACTTCGTTTACGTAACTATCTTCTTTCCCAGTTCGTGTAGTCCCTTATTGGACTTTGAATGGCAGAGGAACTCATCCGATTTAATGATAAATAATTGCAAGTAAACCTACAGCTTAAAGTGGATTCCGAACCACAAGAAATTGCTCTGCAAGATCTCATTGACCTCTTAATTTATTTTATTGTCAGCAAAAAAAACGACCGAAATAATATTGCTTGGCATGCCTAGACGGAAACCCTCAATTCAACAATAGTAACATCGATGGCGCTCTAAACTATTTACGTTTTTTTAATGACCTATAACCTTGGCCATAAAAAGACAATTGGTTTTACATTGGCATATGATTTCGACAAGACGTAGTACAAAGTACTAAACATTTCTAAGCGCACTTTATCTGGTCGACGATTGTCAAGAAAACACTGAAAAAAGGCTTGGGAAACCCAAACTCCATTATATCTATGTAGAATTGTTGAGAGACTTAGGTCAGTCAAAATCTTTCGAACATCCTGAAAAAGTTGCTTTAAAAATCAGACTTCTGTTAACCTCTATAAAAAGGCAATTTCACTACTTGTGTCCTCACCATAAAGCATCTGACCCGACCCGAAATCCTTGAAGCTTTTGTATAAAGTGTTCAATTTTACTGTAAACTTTTATCAACAGATTTCATCACGATTTTCACAGTTTAAAGCTTTTCACGCCTATATGTAATGAGTTTTATAGCATCAACTGGATTCTATGGTCGAATGAACATAAACACAACGGGATCGGATGCATGCAATGCTCTGCAATCCTATCCATCCGAGCCTAGTTAAACCGAGCCCCGGGACTGGCAGTATTCCGAAGCTGCAGTTGTTATTGCTGTCAGGCACAGTAGCAGATGCCTAGGGAAAATCATTTCCCATCAAAAGAGATAAAAATACCAGAGGAAAGGAGGCGAATGTTAAGCTTATGGGAAGGCAAACAAATAGATCCTTCTCCGTCACCCAACCCCCCATCTGATATAAAAAAGGATTGCGATAACTTTGAATAGGAAACGTTTTATTGATTGATGATTTACGGAGCTATCTATCGTAAAACTTTTCAGCAGAAAAGCTACCATCAGCGACCTAAATTAAAGGATTCTACATTTATTGAGCCCAGAGCGCTGTACTCCTGAACATACTGATTTTATCACTGTACATTCACTGCCAGTTCGTCGAATTGCAGCACCATTGATTGTTTGCGCTTATATAACGCATTTCTCTAATTATTCATGCTGGTGCACCGTTTAACCGACTTAACCTCATCAGCTACTACAACGAAGTGAACAGTATCCATCGAGACCTAGTGTTCGAGCTTTGAAAGCAACGTAAAATTGAGTTTATACATGATTGTGAGCTTGAAGATGAAAGGACTTGAGAGTGGATGATTTGAAGTTAATGTGGACAGAGGTTGCAATGTTTTTTTGTGAGGATTCGTTGAGCAGTTAGAGTTCTGTGGCCATAAGCTTTTGTAGTTCGTCGATCAAACCTAATTGATTGATTGATTCCCAAACGTATAACCTGGTCCAGCATGGCAAGTATGATAGTTACAAACGTAGCTGTTTGGTTTTCCTGATTTTCAGGTCAACCATGTCCCTTTAGCTTTGACTATTTTTTGTGTTGATATTGTGGATTTTCTCATCTTATTGTAATGCAATTATAGTGCGAGGTTAGGTTAGGTTAAAGTGGTTACCATACTGGGGTGGGGGGATGTTCCCTTTGCCATTTATCATTAGCAATCTTAAACAATGCTTATTTAATTTCCAGCTTGCATTTGACTAGCGGCTTACCAAGCTGGTGAGTTATGTGCGAGTTTATGCCCCGGTACCCATATGAAGCGTACGTTAAGACGTTCAGCCATCTCATTCAGAGAGGGACGGCATGTTTTTGTAGTATTAGAGATAGTGTACATTACCGTCAGAGAGTTAATAACAGCCTGATTGGCTGTGAAGATACAGATATCATCTGAAGACAACGTTGTGTTCTTCAGGCAATCTAACGCAACGGTTATAGCCATGATTTCCACTTGAAAAACACTACAGTAATCTTGCAAACGAAATGAAATACTTACGTCCAGGTGTTCCGAGTAGATTCCTCCATCCACTCTACTTTCCAACTTAAAACCGGCAGTGTAAAAATGCACCGATTCTCCCCATTGAGGGGGGATTCTTTCTGGTAGGAATAGAGGAGTCGAATTTGGCATTAGAAAAACGCTTGGTGTGGTAGATTTGATAGTATTTGTTATTCTACCGTTAAGAATTTTGAAATATCCGTAGTCGATACGGGTCCAAGTCCAGACTGAATTGAGACTAATGACAGTCGACGGACGCGGCTTGATGTTGGAAGAGTTAGCAAACCGTATCTTCGACTGCCATTGTAGCTCTAGATGTGAAAGAGAAGAACGGCTTTGAAGGATACACCCAAAACTCAATCATATTTATCGATGCACGGAAAAATAATAACATGATCAATTACGATGACTATCGTATAATGCGATATTTGAATTCCTCGGTTATTATAAAGCGGACTTTTTAGAAATAGCGAATTTCCGCGACATTGAGTAAGCTTTTGATAACACATCCTTTGAAGTTGAGAGGGAGGAATTTAAACAGGACCTTCTGTCGATGGATAGATGCAATGCTCAGATCACGCAAAGTCACTGCAAGTCTTCGAGGAGCATCAGTCCGGTCCATCGCCGCCAGGGGCTACTCTCAGGGTGGGGTTTTATTTCCGTTCTTGTGGTGCGTTGTGATTGACAAGCTCCTGGTGCGACAAAATGTGAGGTACTTCTTCGCACAAGGCTACGCAGATAATATAGTTATCGTGACAGTCGGAGATGCCGGAAAGTCTGTTGAAGAATGGTGCCGAGAGATTGATCTCAAGGTAATAAGATCCTGGTCAGTCCTTTTACCAAGAAGAGGATATTTGAAGGGTTGGTCGAACCTGGCTTTGTAGGTACTTTACTAACCCTTAGTGAAGTGTTGAGATATCTAGCGTTAACACTCAATTTCAAAATATACCGAAACCCACACCTAAATAACAGCACCGAGAAAGCGAGGAAATCTGTCTAAGCCTGTCGCACAGCTTGCGGTGCTACCAAGGGTTTGAAGGCAAAGGAAATGCACTGGATATACTCAACGGTGATTAGACCTATAATTACTTCTGGGGTGGCATAGAGCTAAGCCAAACTGAGCAGCTTACAACGGATGGTCTGCCTAAGTATCACTGGAACAATGCCTACCTCCCCGATTGCAGCACAACAGACCCTGCTGAACCTCCTACTTCTTCACATTAAAATGTGGAGAATGTGGCAATCAGTACTGCCTACATGTCGGGGGAGGAGGAGGAATAGTGATGGGAGGGAGAGCAGAAGGAAGGGGGAGGGGTAAGACTCTTTGGTGCGAACTTAGGCCATGGTCACTCGACAATAAGGAAAATCCTAACTAGGGTGCCTGAACTGACTATGGTAGCCAGCCTCTCAGCATTTTTTCAACCACTCAACATAAAGGTGAAGAAAAGTAAGGAAGGAGCTGATATCTGGGAAGAGTCTCCCAAATTCAACGCTAGTGTTTTCTAAGTGGAATTTTATATGTTTCTGAGGTTTGACAGACCAGATGTGAGACTGATCACGAATGTGATGCCCGGTGCCAACTGAGAAAGTACTTAGCAAAAATCGGTAGAGCCGATTACTCCACCTATAGAGTGTGTTTCAAGGACGCGGATGAAACCTTTTTTTACGATGTGGCCAAAGCCTAAAGACAACAACCCTTTGATGAGTTAACATGGCATTGGCCCGAAGAGAATTAGGGTAAAGGGAGTGATATTTCCATTTCCATTCAATACGATATTTTAAGTATTCCAAAAATTGAATGCTTTTATTTATGTAAACCTGGGGTCTCGAATCCATATGAAAGTCCAAACGTTCCTTAAAATTAAAATTACATATACGTATTCCTTTAGTTTCAGCTTAGACCTTCTTTGTAGCATTACCACCTACTATATGAATGTACTATATACGTGAGACGTTCCAAATCCACGTCGTGTACTTTAATTCTTGGTAAAACATGAAAATCTGAGAAAGTCGATCGTCCTATAGCGCAATTTAACACCACAAGCGAGAACTGAACTTGAATAATTCCGAGAAACAGAGTATTCCTAACTCAATCAGTCGAAAGTCATCAAAGTAATTAGAAGTCAATTGATATCTTGGTGCCAAGAGATGTCTTAAAGGCACATTCCTTCGTCGTGACACATAATCTTGGATTCAGTTTGGCATTGGTATGCGAAAACCAAGGAACTTTTGGAAGTGATTGAATGGAAGGACAGCATCATTTATAATAATTTCAATTAGTTGAAGCCTTAATTACACGAAGTTTCCTGTCAGTTCCGCTTCTGCAAGTAAATGTAATTTGATCCTCATCAAAACTTTCAAGTTATTTAATTTGTAGGCAATTGTTCGCCTGTGAAAGTGATTTACTAGACAAAAGGGGAGAATGAAATTATTATCAAAAAAAGTCGACTATAAAATGGATTTGGATTCATTGCACGCAAATTAGTTTCTGTTAATTGATAAGTGAATAGTGAGGAGTATATTCTTCGCCACATTAATGGCACCCAGATGAGCTGCTCTTCGGGTTATTCTCACGCCCTGATTATGCCCTTAGGTATTCTGTTCAACAAATTCATCTCCAGTGGGCATTTACCTGAATTGTAATAATTCTTTTATTTATACCTGTGCCAAAAAGACGCAGAGAAAGGATAAAACCAACTATAAGTCGATTCTTCCATTCCGAAGCTATTGGAGTCGATTGTTTAGTCGCACCTATCTATGTGTTGTAAGGCTTTGATTTCTAATAACCAACGTGTTTTTGTGTGAGGAAGATCTACCGTAACCAATTTCTTAAAGTTTACGTCGGACGTAGTTCTGGGTTTCGAACTGGATTAACAGACTGTTTACATTTACACTGACTTTAATAAAACTTCCGATAGGCTTCTTCATTCCATAATTGTTTTCAAAATGCTCAAGCGTGGTTTTCCCTGTACTCTCACCCATTTGTTTCAGTCGTATTTAACTGGTAGAACATACCAGAGTTTTTGCGCTATACCTCAAGATTAATCAGGGTAACATCTGGTGTTCTACAGGGCAGTCATCTTGGCCCCTTGCTATTTATTATATATTTTGATGACATTGGTTACCTCCTACATTGGTAACATGAAGATTTTCTAAAGTATTAGGGATGCTGAAGATTGTATCCGGCTTCAGAATGTCCTAAACGGTTTTTGGGGTTGGTCTACAGCTTAATCGCGACAAGTGTGTGTGTGTGTGTGTTATGTCATTATGTAGACTTCCAGAATTTTCTTTCTTTTTTCTCTTACACTTTCTCAAATACCATTGTTGTTGTTGTTTGTGATTGATAGGAAATCGAATTTAGGCATAAGCTGTATTCTTTCTAAGAACAGCTCGACGCTCGACTTCGTAAAACGTTGATCGAGGGAATTTTTGTTTCTTTTTTTATGATATAGCCAAAGCCTATTACTCGAGTAAGAATCACAGCTCTGGTCGCCATACTGTCGGCGTGTGCAATCTGTTTAACGTAATTTTCTTCAGTTTGCTTTTTGTAACCTCCCTGGGATGACTCACTGAGGCTTCCGCCTTACACGGATCGCCTCCAGTTTCTCAACATGGTAACTCTCGAGAAACGACATTAACTAAACTTTAAATTTCTATTTTTGAGGGACTTTTCCGCCGAACTTCCTTTAGACAATGTAGCAATAACCTTAGGCGTGTGCGCGTATTAATTATTTGCTTCTCTTAGGCGCATGTGTAGATTTGCTCATGATTGTGCTAATGGCTTTAATCTCTCCCCTCCTAAAGAATTACTTAAGAAATGTTTATTGTGCTTTGGCGGTTGACGTGCTTTTTGTTCGGGTGGTTTGTCTCTTTCTTGTTGTTTATGTTTTACTAATAAACTTCCCATGCTGGATTGGGGGTCTCGTTCCAATGAATATTTTAGTTTTGGAATTGGTAAATTGATTCCCGGCTCCCAGCACCGATGTGCGCCTTCTGTCTTAGTAAGATATAAACTTTAAACTGTATTTTGCATGATGGCTAGGGAGCGCTGAAGAAAAAATACGCGAATTTCATTTTTACCAAATACTTATACAACCGAACTGAATTTGAACAACATGTTTTCGTAGCGTTTACAACTCTAAGTCTTCGAACTTGACTTTCAAAACCCAACGTCTCCAAAACAAACAACCGCCTAGTCATACCTTCGTACTGCTATTTAACAAGCTAAAAGCAAAAGTGAGTTTCATTTTAATTAATAGAAAATAACTTTTTAGTTAAAAGTCTAAAATTTGTTTGAAAGGCAAGAAGACGCTATAGATTCGCCGCGGGCAAAAACGAATTAAATACATAACTCGTTTTTGCTCGCAATTTCTTTCTTTACCGCTTTTGCTCTGAACTATAATTGTTTCGTTTGTACTCGGAGATTGATGATATATCCCACTTTTGCGCTGGAGAATAGTATATCCCACTTTTGCTGTCAATGTTTTTTGATTCATTTTAACAGTCAGCGTGTCATTTAAAAATATTCTTAAGAGGAAAGGAAAGAAGGGTTATTTGCGCGAACACAGCGGACAAAAGTTAATGGAGCGATGTCTCAGAGAATTACTGTAAGCTTGGGTGTGTCACAAGGATCTGTGTTTGGGACTCTACTATTCCTTATATACATTAATGATATAAAGAGTTTACTGGATAACATAAATATAGCGCTATTTGCTGATGATACATTATTATACATTACTGGTAATGATGTAAATGAGTGTGCATATGTAATGGAAAAAAATTGTGTGGCTACAAATGAATCAATTGAAATTGAACACTAGTAAAACGAAGTTTATGACAATCAATGGTAAATATGAGGGTACTTTGAAGATTGCAGATTCTTTTACTAAGCATGTGGGGAAGATTAAATATCTAGGGGTTATTGTCCACTATAAATTTAAATTTAAAGAGTATGGGGACTATAGTCATATGTGCGAAAATTGGTAAAAAAAATCGAGTTTTCGAGGAGAAGCAGAAAATCGGTGTCGGTATACTTACACCTATCAAGATGTATACTACAATAGTGAAGTGCCACAGGATTGAGCTAAATGCGTTGCTGTTGATTTTTAAAGTGAAAAATAATAGGCTTAAATATAATGCAAATGTAGTAAATATAAATAACTTTAAGAAGTTTTGTATAGAAGTTATAAAAATTAAGTGGAATACACTAATTAGTGATTAAGAATGAATTTTTGAGCTCTATGTAACCTAACTCTTAAAAGTATGAATGAAGAAAGTATGCCTGTTGTTGGTAATAAATTATAATTATTATTATTCAGTACACTCACTTCACGTAGGCTGCGCGAGCTCTTCGTAGGAGTAAATCCAACGGATACCTTAGGGGTTAATAGATGGCGCGCACATCTTGGGATAGACTTGGGAGTAATGGGGACTATAACTAGTAGAGTCATCTATAGTTATCCGTCCAATTACAGAGACTCTGATGTGGCATTAAAACTGCTCCATCACAGCCTCGTGCATCCAAACCAAACCAGCTGTCGCATATCGATCGACGAATTCAAAGAGCCTGCACGGTTTGTGGTGGTTAAGGAACCCTGTTCCACAAATACTTCACATGCCCGACCTTGTGCGACATTAATAATCTTGTTCGCGATATGTGCCAGCATATCTGCCCGACATTCAGTATTACAAGAACGTCGTTTTTACTGGGGCCAAGGACATGTAACTAGGTAAATTGCTTGCATCTTAACACTTGCTAAATCGACAATTAATCTGTACTGCATGCGGATCGAGCCTGGGCAACAGCCCACTAACCCACAGTTTCACACACATGCACTTATGAACCACGTCATTGTCAGATTGAAGAGGCGATTACGTCTAGAGTTCATGGCAACGAAGGCCGACACATTTAACTGCACCTGGCCGCAGACTTGCAGCAGCTTGTTCACGAAGCTTCTCTTCGCTTTGGTATTGCTGCAAGTGCTGCGGGAAGGACAAGTCTTACGTTGGAATCGTAGAACTCTGCAGACTGGTCCCGCGGGACTCTAATCGGTTCGAAATTTTTGTGCGTTCGTTTAGAACATGTTTGGATGTGTGCTCCCGGAGGACTAGAAAAGTGGCGAACAGCTCTACGGAGAGAGCATTTGCTTGGGAGCAGTGGTTCCCGAAGTAGGAACTTCGCCCGGTGCTGCATCTACCCTCTGGGAACACTCCGGCAATCATGTTTCAGTTTGATTTTTCGGTTTCGGTTTATTTTGTTCGTTCGTTTTAGGTTAAGCTCTAGGTTTTGTTTCGGATTCTTTTCAAAATTTTCCTGAACTTTTCTTAGAACTGGCACTCGCTTGGAGGAATTTCAAAATTTCTTTGTATATTCTTTTTTACAGGTTGTTGCCTTCAAGTTTTTGAGCCCTTTTTATTTAACCTGTTTTTTTTTAATGTTTATGTGATTTTTAGGGAAGCTAGTTTTTGCAGGATTTTTACACTTTATAACGATTGTGCCAAATAAAGAGCCATATATACATAAAAAAAACTAATAATTTTTAGTCTTACGTTTATTGTTGGAAATCTTGGACATGTAGCTCGCAACAGATGCCTTTTTGGGAAACTAACTTAATTTTTTAACGACCCATAAAAGTGTGTGGTAACATTCTCCGTCGGCTCACGTGATACAATTCAAAAGGTAAATCTACGATCTTACCGTCAAACCTAAGGTAATGTGGAAAACTATTGATTAAAACCAAAACAACGAAGTGGTAAAAGCTTGCTTCAAACACTGAAAAGACTGAATAACTTTTTAATGTTCATTCCCGAAGTTCTGATGCTCATGAGACCTATAAATACTCTAGTCTGCTGACAACATGTAAATGGCCTCTTAATGGGTATTTTCAACCATACATGGACATCGATGGGAATTGTACTCAGGATCCTGGGAAAGTGCTAAACCATGAAACCCTATGAACATGTCTGAAATTGACTGACAGGATAAAATTTTCGCAAAAAATAAAAAAAATAAAATGCTTTCCCGCAATCACTCCATGATACATCTTGTTGACAAACTCACCCTGTGTACACTGAACGAGTGCATTCTAAAGTTCCGACATGTCCAGCAAACGAGTTGTAAAATATTGTTCTCGTCTCATTGCACATTTCCAACCATAAAAAAAAAACGAATGCTGTCCAGTTACGACCATTTTTCTCCCAATTCACATCCCTGGGGATCCTGCCTGAGTGAGAAATCCTTTTCTCTGTAAAATGACTCGTTTAAAGCCAGGGAAAATGGACTTTCGTCCTTAGCCGAAAGAATCAATTTGTCAGGAAAAATTTGACTTGGGTCACAGTTACTTTTTATAAGAAGAGTGTTTATGTTTTAAGTTATTTTATTACGTTGACATGCTAAAGGGATTATAAGAGCTCGTTTCGGATTGTCTCTGCGTAAATTATTTGAAAAAGGAAGACGTCCTTAATAAAATCTCAGGAAAACATCATATTTCTGTATTTACGCTAAATTACCCTGCGATTCTTACAGAAAGTCGAAATGTCACCGAATTTCTACGTTAAGTTACTCTTCACCGCTCTCATCTACGGCTGTTGACTTTCTAAGTCATTAAGCCAAAGTAGTTTAGTGATTTACTGTTATTCTGTGCGTTCTACAGCGTTGGCAATTGTTTCATCACAAATCCTAGTATTCGCCGATCGATTTGCTAGACTACCGCACCTAAGAGCATTTTGCACCGTCTACGTCTGAAGGCTCACGAAATAAGCTTTCCTGCGGCAAACAGAGTATGAGCAGAATAAAAATCATTTCGCGCCTTATTAGCTTTATTGTCACCCCCCACTCTATGTTTAGAGAGATAGGCGAAATTCTACCTTACACGCGGAAGACTAAAATGGCGGATTTTTGGCTTTGCGTATCATTAGGTTCCAAAATAATTTGATTATAAACGAAATTTATTATAATATTTGCGACGTGAGAGGCTGTTGGAAGTTTTCGGCACAGAAGGCGGCAAAATCACCTAAGGTTAATGTTTCAATGCGTGTCAACAAATTGCGAGGGGAATTCCTATGTTCAGGTGTTTGTTATATAGGATGTCGTTGAAATGGTGTCAGTAGAGCATTGACCCAGAAATTTATTGGGTATTTCTTTCGTAAAAAACAGTGTTCGCTATAAAAAAAAGTTTCATCTTTTTTGAATTAATAAAGATGTCAGTCTGTCACACAGCTGATTTACTTTCAACAGCTGGCAAACGATAAAACTTTAAAAGAGTTTCATAAGCCTTACATTCTTGAACTTTTCAGTGATTTAATAAGGACAGCCACACAACATGGAATAACGAAACAGCCGTAAATCCACCCCTAAGAGCTAAACTAGGTAAGGATTTTTCGGAAACGTCTTTCAAACAAGTGTCGAATCACTTTAATCGAAATTCTGTTATTGAACATTTAAATTTAAAGCAAAGAAGACCGGACGATATGATCCATGTCGTGCCCACTTCTGAAACTAGTTTGTATTGATATGTAACATTATTAGAATCAAACGTTGTTAGAAGCTCAAATCTCCCTTTTCGAGATAATTGCATATGAAGTTACATTGTACCAATGCGTGCTGTGGATCAACACGCCGACTGAAGAGTATCGCGGGTAAAATCTTCACAGCTGGGACAGTAAAGTTGGCCTTTAAAGCCTACAAATCTTCCGGTGGTGACAGCATCTTCCCAGGATCTAGATGATCTCTTGCCAATACTCATCAAAGTCTTTAGGGCCAGCTATCAGCTCAGCTATATCCCCAATCTGTGCAGAGAGCTAAGGATAGTCTGTATACCCAAGGGAAGGGCGCAACCAACGGCTCAGCCCAAGGCATATCGTGTGACCAGCCTATCCTCATTCCTTCTAAAGTCAATGGAGAAAATCATTGACCAACACATTAGGTACTGTATTCTTAAACACACGCATATCGAGCAGGCAAATCAACCAGAACAGTACTACACAGTCTAGTTGGAAAATTAGAAGATGCTGTTAATGCTAAAGGTGTTGCCCTCTGCGCGTTTCTTGATATTAAAGATGCATTTGACAACACGTCGTTCACATCCATTAAAGGGCAGCCATTGACAGAGGTATTGATCTGCCGACGGTCCGACGGATTGAGGCAATGCTGAGTAATCGGAACATCACGGCCAGGCTGGGGGATAAACCGCTAACAGTAAGTGCGTCCTCAGAGAAGATTCCTTTCCCCTCGGCTGCGGTCACTTTTTATCGATGTTCTTCTGTCAAAACTGACTGTTGCTGGCTACGAATGTCAGGGTTACGCAGATGATCTGGTTATTACCATTATGGGCAAGCAGAACAGAACTTTATCTGTAAGACTGCAAAATGCTCTCAATATGGTACAGCCTTGTGTACTAGGGAACGATTTAAAGTCAACCCTAGTAAAATAACCCTTGTACCCTTTACAAAAAAAGGAGGCTGAGGTTAGAGGGTCCCACGCTTGAAGGAATACGGATAGAATTCACAAGTGAGGTGAAATATATAGGAGTGAATCTAGATCAAAGACTCACAA
This sequence comes from Leptarthrus brevirostris, assembly GCA_964036015.1. Taxonomy (NCBI): domain Eukaryota; kingdom Metazoa; phylum Arthropoda; class Insecta; order Diptera; family Asilidae; genus Leptarthrus; species Leptarthrus brevirostris. The sequence goes on from OZ038375.1 coordinate 110,324,968, forward strand.
GGAATTCTCACCTCAATAGAGTTACAGGAAAGACTATGACTTTCGAAGACTCTTTGGTAAAATTTGGTTCCCCATACGGCAGAACTGAGAATCAGATTGACTACATTACTGTTACGAAAGCCTGGAGAAAGTGTATTCTCGACGTAAAGTCTAAGCGGGACGCTGATATTGGTAGCGATCAACATCGTTTCGCTTATGCACGTCAGCAGAACGCTGAACATCCGCAGCGCATATTTTACCGCATTGCGTCAAAAAGCTAATGCACTGCGTTAGAACTCCGACGACTCCATCGACCAAAACTGAGAAAGGGTGAAGGAATGCTTTGGAAACTGTGGTATAGAACACGTGAGCCGATTAGAGAGCTGCATACCGACCTCTAGAGTAAGAGGTCCAAAGCTGTGTGAAACCTGACATACGCAATTACATTAACGCGCTAGCAGAAAAGATAGAAGAGGCGGCCTACCGCGGTGACAGTGTAGATCTATACAAGATTGCCAACAAACTAGCTGGAAAGCTCTTGCAACTGGATCCCTTTAAATTACGGAGGAAATTCAACTGCGGAGGTGGACAGAATATTTTGTTAAAGTCCTAAACAACACATTTGAACCGTCGAATATCTCTTTACGCGAGCCTGAACATCTGTCGACTGTGGGCAATATTAACATATAACAACTCTGACAAAAATGGAGTTAGTTGACGCAATTAATTCGATGGGCCTCTGTAAGACCCCAGGGATTGATGGAATAACAGAGGAACTACTTAAGGCGAATCCCATTGCTGCAGCTGATATTCATCTCCCCGTAATACAAGAATGTTGGGAAACTGAGACCTATCCCACTGAATAGAAAACAGGCGTCGTTGTAAAGATTTCCTAAAAAAGGCGACCTGAGGAGTTGTAGCAATTGGCACGGTATCTGCCTTTTCACTGCAGTCTTCAAATTAACGACAAAAGTCATTTGAATGCGAATCAAGCAAATGATGAACAGGTAGGCTCTCGTGCAGCTATTATATCAATACCCTCAGAACTATCATCGAGCAATCTGCCGAATGCAGGTCCATTTACATCTAATGTTCGTCGATTTCGCGACGGCGTTTGACAGCATTGATTGCAGGTATATATGGGCAGCTTTACATAGCAGAGGCATCACAGAAACAATTATCAACATGATAAAGGCGTCCTATTCAGGAGCCCAACGTCATGTCGTACAAAAGGGAAAACTGTCGGAGTCCTTCCAAGTGCTGAACGGAGCGTGACAAGACTGCACACTGTCACTTTTGCTTTTCCTCATAATGACATATTGTGCAGCATCCTCGATGACGACTAATCTTAGAGGATTATATGGAAACATTTTAACTACCTTAAGCACTTGGACTATGCCGACGATGATTGAGTTATATCCAATAAGAAGAGGCACGTAGCTCTAATATCCGAAGCCCTACGTAGATGTGTAGGGCGCAGAGCAGGGCTTAAGATAAATTATGTTAAGACCAAACTTATCAGCTTGGACTCAAGGAAACCTAGAGTAAGTGAATACATTTTCCTATCTCGGAAACATAGTTACAGCAGACGGCGGAGCTGAAGCAGATGTACAGGCTTGCATCAATAAGGCATAAGTTGCATTTAATACTCTGGCTGAGATCAGGCGCAATAACATATCCACACGCACAAAACTCCGGATCTTCGAATCGAATGTAAAATCTGTTTTGTTGTACAGCTGTTCAACATGGAACAGTGACCTGTAAAATATCATCTAAGCTGCAAGTCTTTGTTAATCGGTGTCTCTGGCGTATCCTTAACATCTATTGGCCGGAGGTCATTACAAACGAAGACCTACACAGGCTTGCAGGCCAAGACGGAATATACACCAGTATTTGGAGGCCACCAGGGGAAAGTGGTAATTGATAGGCCAGAAGAATCGGACAACATCACTCAACAGGCTCTAGATTGGAATCCGCATGGGAACCAAGGAACATACAACACATGTAGCAGATCCGTGGAGAAGAAAGGCACCGGGATCAACAAATCATGGTAACAGTTAAAGGCGTTGGCGCAGAACCGGATCAGGTGGAGAGTCGGTGTAGTAGTCGACTTATGCCCCCCAAGGAGAAAAATAAGGAATTTAAAAACAAAAAAATGAAGTATTTACACATTTTAAAGGGGAAGTTGCCCTCTTCCCTACTTGAATTTACTCAAATTTTTTTTTTCGATTCGACAGAAATCTCGCAGTTAGAACACATTTCCCGAAGACACAGTGATTTGAAAGTCACTTAAATTGGTAATATTTGATTAATTTTCAAATTCGATATATTTTTCAACGCAAAGATAGGGTTTGCACTTCTGGAGTGCTTTATTGCCATAATTTAGAACATTTTTGAGTGGTCATCGGCTCGAGTTCGATGAAACACCTGAAGAGCTTTCCTTGGAATTTATTGTAAATATTTCTGTTTAAGTTAGTTCTACAAACTAAGAGTCTGCTTTTTTCCTGCAGTAGTCAAGGCAGAAAAACAAGGAATAAATCAAAAAAATTAAATCATTACGTACAGCTAAAAGTGACCTTAAAATATGTAGAAAGCTTCTGTCTACATGGTTTGGTATAAGTGGTAGCGTGACAGTACACCGGCCGTAACACTAGAAATGTTCTGAAACAGAGCTTGAAAATTTATTTGCTACTCCCGCAGTGCTGCAGAGGGTCGCATATAAAGACAAAGAGAAATTCATGATTTATGCCGTCATCATAATAAATTTTAGTGATTTATGAAAGAGGTCTCCAATAAAGTTAGCTTTAACTAGAAAGGTGGTCGGAGTATACTTCCACTGCTATGTCCTTGAAATAACGACAATTATCTCAAGAGCTAAAGAGATATGCTTAGCTCTGGATCAAGTGGAATTAAATATCCTACAAAAACAAAAAAAGGATATCTCATCCTTGAAGAGAGAAACTTTTTCAGCTAAAGCCCAGTCCTACATTCGTCGAGTCCAACTAGAACTGATTAAAATGGGTCTGTGCGTTGAAAACCTTCCCGTAAATTTCCCCAGGAAGATCTGTAATTAATGGAGTAAGCGATTAGATGAAAGGGTTGAGTGCACACACATTAATTCATCTCGTCTTTCCTTATCACGGTGGACTGTGAACCTTGGGTCTATGTCGAGATCCAGCTTTTCTGGCTCTTTATTGTTGGTGTCATCTGTTCAGGTTACTGTATATTAACCATTTATTATTTCATATCCTTGCCTTATGCTGCTTGAATCCTTTGCGTTTCATCTAAGTGGCTTCACTGCCTCCTTGCTTAGATACACTTCTAACACATTCTGACTTTTAATGTGATGCCATTTGTTTAATAAATTTCATTAAAATGGTTTACGGCCGGAAGGGTTTATTATTTTTTCATTCAGACTAATGGTTCTGGGTACGTGGAAGGAAGAAAACCCCATTCTTATCGTACAAACAGACCCGTACCCCGCCGACATGAAGTACTTTCCAACCGCAGATATGTCAAGTTTAACTCTTCTATTTCTTTTTATCATATATTGCCAGATTTGATGTAAACTTTAAGCATTTTTAAATTAATCTACTCTGATATTGATTTAAGATAGAAACAATTTGTTTTTATGATGTAGCCAAAGTCCAGGGGACAACCCTATGATGCGTTTAGCATGATTTTGGCCAGAAGGAAATTAGGGTAAGGCAATGAGGGAAACTTTTGCAATAGTTCAATGTAACACATTAACAAAAGCATATTTTTCTGGTTAATTAAAAGATTTTTAAACAATTAATCGCGGAGACGAAGTTGATCAAACGGTTGAGTGGCGCAATCACCATAGTTTGGTCTCCCCGTGAGCTTTTAATAAAAATTCGTCTCTGGGCTATTTCCAAGCTCGCAGAAATGCAAAAAAAAACAAGACATTCAAGTTCCCCATTCCCCTTACCCTAATTCCTTTCCGGCGAAAGCCACGCTAACACATCATAGGGTTGTCCGCTGAGCTTTGGCTGCATGGTAAAAAAAAATCCGTAACTACTCAAAATATTCAAGTGACATGGATTCGGCGCAAAACTAGTACCCTTATAGTTATGGTATGAACATCTGCCTGTCTGTGAGTCACAGTCCTTCCATTCTCTAATACTTAGTATACCTACAGAAAAAAAAACGGCTGAGCATATCATCGGTCACTGTGAAGCCTTTGGCCGCATAATATACATCAATCTAGGAATGGCGTTTCCATTGCCAAAGGATGCTGAGAAAGCAGCCCCCAGATCAGTAATATGATTCATAATAGCCCTTAAGTTTGGCTGAGCTCAGTAAGACGGGGTTAAGTCACAAAAGTTCAAGCTGGTCGGGTGACATAAAGAGGCGAGGTCAAAGCCTGTACGATCCCCTTTTTAATAACAATAATAATGAATCCATATACATACCAGAGCTAGGCATTTTTATTCGAGTAAAGACAAAACCTAAAAAAGCAAGTAAATTGAAAAATGACATAAGAATTTATTTGATTAAAAAATTTATTTGTTATTTGGAGAATTATTTGTAAATAATTATTTGTTAATTAGTTTTTTTTTATATGATAACGCCCAAGTTCTCTGGATGCCCAATGATGCTAAAGCATAGTCTAGGCAGGAAAGGAATTAAGGGTAAGGAAAATGAGTTAAGGAGTTGAGTGAAGAAGGTGTCGATGTACATCTCGCTTGAAAGTTTCGGCCTCATAAGACGAGGTAAAAAGAGAAAATGGTAAACTGTTTCATATTTGTGTTATTCTTCTGCTTAGAAAAGATTCCCGAAATTTTACGGTACGTCCAAATTGGACTTGGAGTGTATAGTGGTGGGAGCGGCATGAAGGACTTGAATCGCGCATTGTTTCTACAAGGAATTAGTCTAGCAATTTCGTTAGAGCAATGAACGCGGAGCCAGCGATAGAAGAGTGAAAAACAATTTCGTCGATACTCAAGAGAATGCTCTCAGAGATTGAAGGATCGCGAATAAGTTTAATGGCCTTATGGTGGACTTTGTCTAATGCGGACAATTAGGTGTGTCAGGCCACTGCCCAAAAATGGGAATTATGTTCGAGTCTAGGCTGATGTGGGATTTGTTGGTCAGCGCCAAGTCAGCATTTTTTGCGACAGAATATACATGGTCGGTCCAGCTACGGTTACTGAATATTTCAATACCTAAAATGTTTAAAGAGGGTAAATTCGGTATATTCACTCCGTCGAAAGAAATGGGTTAAGGGTGTGCTGGGTGTTTTTTAAGGGGCATCAAACAGCATTAAGTTTTGGATGCATTAAACATAACACATTTTGCTCTGTCCCAAGCGAGGATCGTAGAAATGTCGTTGTTTAATGATCCAAACATGCATTCTCGGTTGTTTCTGTAGAATTTCTACGAGAGCTCACGCATGCTGTCGTCGGCAAACTATGAACAGAATTGCAAGTGAGAGATAAAAGATCATCGATAAAAAGATGAAATAAGTTTGGTGAGAGAACCGAATCCTGAGGTAAATCGGCACTGATTTCGTAGGGATCAGATGTAACTCCGTCTAATATTACATGGATTGAACGGCCTGACAAAAAACTCTCTATCCAGTTTAGGAGGTGAGGGTGCAGACCAAATGCTTGAAATTTGGCTGAAAGGACAGAAGTTTCTTCTTCAATAATTCTAACGCTCCTTTAGTAAGTCTAGGTTTGATAAGATGATTATTTCCTAGATATTTTAGCAACTGCTTTATCGTAACGATTTTTTTCTTGCGCGATAGGTGAAATTCTTCCAAAGAAACCAGGAGACCCAACTGTCTCTATAGTGTGAGATTTTTTAATCACTAAAAATACCTTAATAGAGATTCAGCCGAATCAGACAACTTTATTCGGGTCCCTTTTCATCAAGGCATACCTAAACTAATCCAGTTTTCTTCCCTCACCTCGATTTCACCGGTAAGCACAAGCACTCGCTTATGAGACACCTCTCCTATCCTTTCGGCATCCATCCAGTTGAAGTAAAGTTGAAGTTATAATGAAGCTTGTCTGTTTTATACACGAATGTTTTAACATCGCGTGCCTTATCTCGGAGTAAGAGCGTCTTATGTTTAGGGCAATATCGACATTTGTACGTTGAAAAAGCGGGGAAAAGGGTGCCGTTATTTGATTGGATCCACCTATGCACTTTGGTGCTAAAGAGATATCACCTTACGAATAGTTACGGATAACCGAATAATAACTAATTATTTGCAAATAATTCAACAAATAACGAATAACTATTTGATTATCAAATAACGCACGATTAAATAACCGATAGTTATTTGAAATTAATAAATAGTAATAAGTATTTGCGAATCGCTTAAAACAAATTTAAAACCTTAGTCAAACTCGAAAAAATGTCGGAGTACCATGAATAAAACCCACCAAATTACTTTTCACCAAACTTTTAAGAACTGCTATGATTTCGTAAACAAATTCTGCAAGACAAGCGTTTGTCTAGACACACAGGATATAATTTTAGGATCAATTTAAATTTAGAAAATTAAATTCCAACTATAAAAGAATGTGCGTAAACAAAACCCAAATTTCACTTTTCCTAAACTAAATCTTAATTAAATCTTTACTTCAACAATACTTTTAAGCTATAAAAAAACAAAAGCATAACCACAGTGACACAAAGAACACTGACAAAGCAAATAATATAAAAGAAACTTTGCTCAGATAACAAACCATTCACTATCACCCTAGCCAAAAAATCCTTCTCCATTTTAAAACTTAACATCCTTCTGACGAAATTAATAGAACTCCATAGCCTGCACAAAAACTATAAAGGACATTGCTTAGCTCTAAACTTAACGTTCCACTCAAAGAGGAAATTTATTTTCATGATGTCAACGGAAAAGCTCTGCTTGACAGGTGTACGTGTGCCTGCATAAATGCGATAATTTACACTACATTTAAGCTCTGTACTTTACATTCAACTATTATGCATATTACGTTCATATCTCAGAATTGTTACGTTTGCGTTTACAAAAGGAAGTGGTCAGTGTTTATTCACTATTTTGTAAAAAGTTCGTTTAAGATAAATGACGCAAGGCAGGGGAAGAATAGTAAATCACTACTTGTACAATAAGGTAGAGTTGACATTTATTTTGACCTGCAGTTTTCGAGTTATGATGAAAAAAGCCTAACAAAATATGGTTGGTATTTAGGTTCACTTTACTGCCAGCAACATCGACTATACCACGCGCAAGCCTTTCTTTGGAACTAAATTCGACTCCTCCTCTCCCACCAGATCGAAATGGGAGGAAGATCCACCCCAATGGAGGGAGTCAGTGCATCTCTACACTGACGGCTCCAAACTAGTGTGGAGATATATTCTCGGAGCATTTGGACGTCGATATCTCATTCCGCTTACCTGAATACTGCAACGTGTTTCAGGCGGAAATCATCTGAATCGCTTAACACTACCTAGAGATAACATATGCATTTTCACAGATAGTCAGGCCGCTATTAAACCCCTCACGGGAGTATATAATACCTCCAAAACGGTTGTTGCATGTCACTCAGCTCTGAATGACTGAGCATCTGAAAATACGGCTCATCTTAGTGCCTGGACAGAATAATATTCCGGGTAACTTCAGAGCCGAGGAACTAGCCAGAATCAGTATCGCTCGTCCTGATTCGGACATTAACTACCAGCTGGGTAAACCGCTGACCACTTACAATCTGGAACTCTCACGGACATCTTTCAGGATTGCAAATGTTAATTGGCAGGAGGAACACAGATGAGATTTTACATAATTCACGCGTTGAGTTACCAGTCTCGAATGTGTTCAATTTTCGGGCCAGTAGCGGGAGCGTGCATAATACTACCGAGCGCATTTGTTCGCTATGCGTGCTCGCAACGGGTGCGTATATACTTTTAAAAATATTAATGTCTGTGCTTTCTTCGGGCATGAATATACCAACTCAATTATTTTTCCTCGGGTAAAAAGCTTTTCTTAGCTATTTTTTTTATTAATTATTAAATTTATGACAATAGTTTATCTTGCAAGATTGTAGAGAATTCGATCCTTAATAAAAAACCTCTGTACAAGTTTTCGGTAGGATACACCGACATAGTTCAAAAACTGTTAGCACTCCTTTTCTAAAGATGGCAGCCCCCACCCCTATGCAACAAAAAAAGCCTTGTCGTACCCAAAATGCAAGAATAGCATACAAAAATGTTAAATTTCAATGGACTATTCCATCTCGCCTTACGAGGTAGATATATGGTTATGGGATGCAAGTGTGAAAATCAAGGAACACGTGCACTTCCTTGAGAAGATTAATAGTTTTCAAGGCATCTTTGGTAACTGTTTGCTCTTTAATACCTTTCGCGCCATTAATTCTCTCGCTAGTCCCCTCATCTCACTAATTTATGGGGCCGTTATCAAAAATAAATTATTTCTTTTCGCCCAATTGACTCTAGGTTTTCATCAGATTTCTCACTCTTTTTTCGAAATGTGGAGCGCAAATAGAACTAACCCAGCGACACTAGAGACACGGCTTGGTAGCTGTGCCAAAACATAGTAAGTAATGGTTTCCGGACAAATGTATGTACACTGCGATAAAAGAATTTTCTATATTTAAAGAATGCGTACTCTAGTTTTATAATGGCCACTTTATACATGTCCTTAAAATTAATTCACTGCTGCATTCGTATGTAAATAAATCCAGAAATCTTGTTTATCGTAGGATATCCTAAATGATAAAAACTCGATTGAATGAAGGGTGACTTGGATACTTTTCAGGGTCAATAACAGGATGGAGTCCCAATAATTTATGTGCAGCACATCCTTATTGGAAGACAACTTTTATCAATCCCTACAGTCACGTTTCCCTCCTACACCAATTATTCCGAACATTTCTTTACTACTGAAATTCTGTTGTAAAGCTCAAATTCACTGATTACTAAAAGTCCGTTTTGTATAGTCCAATAAAGTAAAAATTGAGAGCTCCATAGACATGACAATCTTCAAAGTCAATGTAATCCTCTATCGTTCCATTTTCTTAATCTAGTACAAACATAATCGGATAAACCTCAAAAACTATACAGTATCCGCGACGACGTAAACAAAATCGAAGCAATTAATCACGGCCAAACACCCACTCACGAGGATTCCCTTTTGTGAAAACCTAATGAAATTACTTTTCATTGGATTAAACCCATCATAATAACCAAAACCTACCAGTTCTATGTACTTTTGTATCCACCACGTGGGAAAATCGCTGGTCTTTTACTCCGGTATCTATGCCAAAACACGAGAGCACATTGGAGCCCCATATACCGAGGCAATTTCATTTAATAAATTACATGCAATCATAGAAATGTTACCGCCATATTTCTGGAGCTCTTGCTTGCAGACCAATTTAATGCTACATTTGCACTGCAGAGTTCACAGAGAAACACTAGGAAGACCAGAAAGACATAAGCTCCAATATAACGAGGTGGGATTTAGCCTCTGCGAAAAGAGATTTGGGAGCGATGCGGTTTATGATCCAGAACCGGGTTTTATTCTTTAGTTTTTCGAAAGCATTAAAGCAGATTTTTATGAAAAAAACACAAAGTCATTTCGCACTAGACGCGATTTTTTTTATTATTTACGAGCTTCTGGAAATGCTTAACGTATGAGCAGGAAATGAAATTTAACATCATTTCCGCTTGGAAACATGAAATTAATTTTCTGAAAGTGCTGATTTGTGTGGGGATTTACTTTGTGAATTAATATTATGTAAAAGGAAGAACAACTGGTACGTAACCTGGCAGCTCAATAAGCCACGGATCGCAATCCTGCTATAAGTAATTCTCACAAAAAACAGGACTTGCAACAAAAAGAACTTCTATGTGTGATGTATATCACAGGATTTGGTATATTCAACCAGGACACTTCCAGGAATTTTTGGGAAGAAATGATAACAATACCAAGTCAAATTAGAGGACTCAAAAAGGTTGCTGGAGGATGGACGGAAGAGTTGAAGCCTTGATGGATGCGGCGATCCTCATCTGGACATTCACAAATGTTAGTTACACCTCCAAGTGTTAGCAACCGGGCAATGCATCCTAGAACGCAGCCAAGTAATTAATTCGGAAGGAGATAAGCTTTTGAAAAATCCCTCTAACTCCAAGGTTGTAGTAGGCCTTGCCAAATGCCAAGAGAGTTTGCAGTGGTGTCCTGCTGTCTGCAGAATCCAGGGATAATTAGTGGAGGGAATGTTAGACCCTAAGGATACCCATAACACAAAAGAAGCGGCTTTGGGAAAATTACTAACTTGCGCCGGCTGAAAATGATGTTCCAGCCCTGGAAGAAGGTGCCATTGGCAAAATAATAACTAGCAGTTTCTCATGTGCGGCGGTGGCAGAGATGGTAGACTCAAAGAAGTTGGCTATCCCCGCAGTACACGCACAAGTAGAATATGCAGACCTACCTCCTGGAGGGTTAGCTGCGGTTAATCCGGAGGAGGTTACTTGTCCTGGCTCTGGACTAAAGCTTCCTGGCCTGGAAGGGGTAACGGTTATGATTAATACATGGACCAAGAAGCAGGAACACTGGAGAAGGTGGAAAACAGTGATCCAGGAAACCGAAGTTAGCGAGGGAGAATAGGAGGGAACGAAAAGAGACCCGCTTCCATGTGGTCTGTTTCGACTAATCCCCGCGGAGATATTTTTAGTGCGTACGAATCTCACACTACCAGGAGGACACGGTCTGGTCGGTGTCTTTTTGAAAAATGTCCCCTCCCGTTAAAAAAACAACAGGGAGCCAAAAACGTATAAAATTCCTACGCTATCTTGCAACAAATAACGCGTATATCAAATATCACAAAGTTGTTGTTGTCCTGTGAGTTCGAAGTCAGTGGCGTAAAGTTACATAAAGTCAGACAGACGGACGGATGGTTGCCTCGAAATCCGAAAACCAAAACTTCATCTTAAACTTCAACATTTTATCACCCCCCCACCGCACCCATAACCAAGCACGTAATGTCTTAATAATAAGTTTGCAAGTAAAAATCCAAACCCCCCGTGATGAAATCCTAGATCCACCACTGTTTGAAATATTAATATGAATAAAGGTAACAGGACCAGTAGCAATCGTTCCACAATCTCTAGATGTAGACCAACAATCATAAGACAAGAAACGGGCACTAAAAATGTCCGCATTGCAATATCCGTTCTTTTCAGCCAAGTCAGCACTTAGATGTTTTTTTCTGGAGCTGACCAAACTAACGTTGGTAACGATAACTTCATTAATTGCGAAGAAAAAGCGGGTAGCCCTAGACCGAAAGATTGCGCCAAGATGGAGAACTTATGAGGATATTCAAAATCAACGACTATGTAATAGAGTAATTACATCAAATTGAAAAACTTTTTTTTGCTTACATGACGCTTAAGACATAGAGAACATTACATGAATCAAAAATGTAAATGAACCCAAAAGACACACAATTTTTCCAACCTGAATTTTTCAAGATCTCCATACGTATATCGTTTTTATATACATAAGTAACTCGGAGAAGAGGGACAGCAAATGCCCACATCATGTAACGTTCAACATATACCCAGCAAAGACAAACCATATTCCATCAACATCTTTTGAAGTTTTGTAAAGCTTACTGCCATTTTATGGTATCCCAAATTACAGGTCTTCTGCTCATGACCACTAAAAATTAATTGAAAAAACTACCCCCAAAGCAAAAGTGGAGATTAAAGAAGCGCTAACTTCTGATTAAAGGAAAGAAGGGTTTCTGGTTGGGTCGATGCGGATAACTACACTCATCTTTCGTAGCGATTTTCATCAGAAAAGTTTTTTGGAAGATTTTAAGATAACTCAAATCCCTGATTACATAGGGTTAATTTTTGGATAACACTGAAACCCCAGGCGATGCCCCGACCCTCATACTCCATGAAATCGACCCCTCGAAATTCAATGTTTTATAATGTCCCACAAAGAATCTGCCTCGCCTCAATAAATATTGTTCTTGGCACATTTGTGTTATCTTCTTAGGCTTTACCTTCTGCTTCTGTTTTGCTTACGAAAGACAATTTTCTTAGGGCTCGATACGATATGAGAACCGTCACTGAAACATGTTTCAATTTCTTTATCCTTTTCCAATTTGGATGCTCCCAATAACATTTGGAACTGATTTTCCCGAAAAAGTATAAATAAATAAATAAAAGAAAAGAAAGTAACTCCATTACGAGAAGGGAAAACGCGAGGTCACAAAGGCTGCTTTCAGGACATTCCCAATCTCGACCAGCATTTTGTGCGATATTAAAATTTTATCGGCAAAAATGTTTCTGCACCCTCTCTTGGCCCAATTTCACAATTTACTGAAAACGTGTGTAAAGCCCGCGTTTTCGCAAGTTTAATTTAGTGCTCTTTTGGAGAAGACTATTAATAAATAAATTTTAATTTTTATCCATATTACCGCGAAGGGAGGAGGGAATTTTTCACGGCTATTGATAGGTGCAATTAGTCCAATGACATACATATCTGTCCGAAATGGCCGAATTGGTCGCTATCTTTTCTCGTCTGTTGACACCAGAAGAGCTTTTCTGTAATTTTGCAATATTGGTGGTTTTATGAATCTAGTAAATTATTGAATCGGATTAATTTTCAATTGGAAAATCGAAATTATTGCCAGTAACAATTGGTGAAAAAATAACATGAACGTAGGCGACAATTCGTCACTCGTCGATAGTTTTGAATTCCACATTGATACCAGAATCATCTGAGAAGTTCCGACGTGGACTTAACGACATACATCGCTTTACCTACATTTGTAATCAGGAAAACGATATTTGTTACCGAATCAATACCCAGGTCAATCGTTGTCGTCCTAGGTGCTGGACAAGCGGCCAAGAGGGTCATCTCCGACAAGATTGCTGGAAACAAAGAAGATCAACCCTTCCGGGATATGACACCAGAAAGACTGATTTTACAAAGTGCAAAAGAAGGGAACAAGAAGAATTTAGATTAAGGAGAGGTTCAGACAGAAACAAGGAAGCTAATGTTCCCCGACGCAGGTATAGATGTTGGTCCTGCGATGAAGAAGGTCATCTGCAAAGTGATTGCAGAAGGAGAACCATTTAGTACAACCCAGAGATGGGCATTTTTTATTCGAATAAAGATAAAAGCTAAAAGCTCAAATAAATTGAAAAATCGAATAAAAATTTATTTGATTACAAAAATTATTTGTTATTTGGAGGATTATTCGCAAATAATTATTTGTTATTTGGTGCTTTTTATTCAAATTTCAAATAATTATTTGTTATTCGATTATCAAGTAATTATTCGATAGTTGATGCCTCTTTATGGAATACTTATTTGTTTTATGGTACCATTTACTAAAATCTTTACTGTAAACATCGAAACTAAACAAGGCAGTTTTAATTTCCTAAGTACGAGACACCTTATGATATGAAATGCGTGTACCAAGAAATAATTTATTGAAATTGAAATAATGGACACCAACAACAAATAATTATTTCATAAAGAGACATGAACTATCGAATAATTATGTAATAATCGAATAACAAATAATTATTTGAAATTCGAATACAAAGCACCAAATAACAAATAATTATTTGCGAATAACTTAAAATAAATTGAAAATCATTCAATTTTTTTAAAAAATCGTTATTTGATTGAAAATTTATTCGAATAATGCCCATCACTGGTACAACCTTACAAAAGGTACACGAAGCGATAGACGTGTTTCGAGATAAACTCGACCACGTCATGGGCTATCTTCCAATCAAGAGGAACTAATGAAGAAAGAAGTGTCGTAGAAAGAAAATTAGTCAAGAAGCTGCTGGAAGTGCAGAGAAGAAGAACTACTCGGAGATGTGAATATTGGTAATCTATCACTAGACGAGAAGATTGAACCTTTACGAATAGTGACTGTCTTACGGACATCGAGCAAAGGAAAGTGGAAACTACAGGCTGTGGATCATGAATTGCAAGATTTCGACAATGGAAACTACAATGGAAGAAAGGCCTGACTTGACGGAGGAGTTGGAAATTCAAGAATGTAAGCCAATTAACTTTCAAACGGAAGAAGATGTGATTGTTCAACTACATCGGAAATTGAAGGAGGCAGAAGAATGCAATCAAAGTTTACATTCTCAGCTTGAGCGGCTTTCATGGTGCTACAGGCATCTCCAGCTACATAACACCCAGCTAGATGATAAATGTGTCAATATGCCATCTAAGCGTGAAGATGATTAAGGAATTTGAGATAAGTGACCTTAATTGTTTGTTCGAAGAAGAGAAATCTGATGGACAACTAGGGAAGCAGTTGAGATCTAAGGAAAAGTTACCGGAAGATACTAAGGCCAAGGAAGGAATATTAAAACAGAAGAACTGCATAAAGACCATTGAGGATGAAAGCTGTTGGGGACAAACAGTTCTAATCGGGGGCAGTGTAACGTGCACGAGGTAAGCCACAAAAAGGGAAATAGTGAACCGTGGAATTCGCATGCCCCAGGTGGCCAGAAATTTGGGCAAGGAAATGTCAAACGGGGAACGTCAAGGACGACTCGAACACATGGTGAATATAGGTCTGTTCACGTACCTGCAGGAATTATAATTCCTGCGCAGGAAAGTGCAGAAAGTCGTTTTCTTACTCAGTTTGACAGCAGATTTTTGCTGACGTCACCGCTTCCCCACCTGCAGGAAAGTTCAGGAATTTGCAGTAGCCTTAAACTGCCTTACTTTTCCTGATGTCAAATAGCTGAGTTGTGTATTTTTGAGGGGTTTTTTTTGTGTCACTTTTGGCACTCTTCTACTTTTTCAGGAACTTTCAGAAAAATGTTTTCGTACTTTTGACAACTGCACCCCCACCATTTTCAGCTGCAGAAGTACGTGAATAGACCTTATGTGAGGTGCAAATGTGTAAGGCACATATCTAGAACTAAGTGGCAGACGTTTCTAGAATTAAGCTTAGTAATATAAATAGGGCTGAGTAGCAGCCTGGTTAGTTTAGTCGTGATTTAGACTGCGAAGTGTTTATATGTGATACTGCAAATAGTTAGTTGAATTTTAACCAGTCAAGTGATAAGTGTAAATAAGCAAAGTGAAACAGTGAACTGTGAAGAAAACGTGTAAAGGAAATTGTTTAACGAACTAATAAAGTGAAGTGAATAAACTTGTGAACATTTTTACTGACTCATTGGACAAGGCCAACCTGTTTGCTGCTAATTTTGCTGCTAACTCGTACTTGCCACCTTCATCACAGCCACTTCCATCTCCATCACAGTGCACTAGTAGGCAAAAGCCGCTACACTTTCGCACTCGGGAAGTTTTTAGAGTACTTTCGAAAGTCGACGTGTCCAAAGCTACTGGGCCTGATGGTTTCTCGCCCCTTGTTTTAAAATGCTGCGCCTCTGCTTTGGCTAAACCTCTGCGCAAACTTTTTCACCTGTCATATTCAATAGGAATATTTCCAAGTGTATGGAAACTTGCGCATGTCCAGCCGATACTTAAAAAAGGAGAAGCATGCGACCCCTCTAACTACAGACCAATTGCACTAACCTCGATCATATCCAAAGTTTTTGAATCACTCATTAACTCTCAGTTGTTGAAATATCTAGAAAATAACCATCTTATCAACGATTACCAGTACGGTTTCCGAGCTGGCCGCTCAACCGGAGACTTACTAACGGCTCTAACGGAACGTTGGAATCATTGTCTCCATAATTTCGGTGAGGCGGAAATCGTCGCTCTTGATATTTCAAAGGCTTTTGATAGAGTCTGGCATGCTGCCCTTTTAGCCAAACTTAAAACATTTGGTCTGCACCCTACCCTTGTTAAATGGATAGAGAGCTTTTTGTCAGGCCGTTCAATCCGTGTAGTAATTAACGGCGTTACATCTGCATCCTACGAAATAAATGCCGGTGTATCTCAGTGTTCAGTTCTTTCACCAACCTTATTTCTTATGTTTATTAATGATCTCTTATCCCTTACTCTCAATCATATTCATAGTTTTGCCGACGACAGCACCCTTTATTTCGCGTACTCATTTGATTCTGTAATGAATTCACGTGGAAATGCTACAGAAGTCAATCGGGAACGCATGTTAAGATCATTAAACAACGACATTTCTATGGTCCTCGCTTGGGGCAGAGCAAATCGTGTTACGTTTAATGCATCCAAAACTCAATGCTGTTTAATGTCCCTTAAAAAACGCCCAGTTCACCCCTAACCCATTTCAGTCGACGGCGTGAATATACCCAATTCACCCTCCCTAGAGTTCTTGGGTATTGAGATATCCAGCAATCTTAGCTGGACTGATCACATTTTTGCAATCGCTAAAAGTGCGATGAAATGTTTGGGTATTCTACAGAGATGTAAGAAATATTTCACCCCACCCGACTTAGCGTTGATCTACAAGTCCCACATTAGGCCTAGACTTGAATATAATTCCCATATTTGGCAGGGGCAGGACACACCGCATTGTCCGCGTTAGACAAAGTTCAGCGTAAGGCTGTTAAACTTATTGGCGATTCCTCAATCTCTGAGAGCCTTGACTGTCTGGAGCATCGACGGAATGTCGGTTGTCTCTCACTTTCTTATCGCTATTTCCATGGCCATTGTTCTAACGAAATTGCTAGCCTGATTCCTTATAGACTCATTACAACGCGCGATACAAGATCTACAAGTCGCTCCCACTCCTATACCTCCCGGGTAAAATTTGGACGTACCGTCAAATTTCGGGAATCTTTTCTTAGCAGAACAACACGAATGTGGAACAGTTTACCATCTTCTGTTTTACCCTCGTCCTATGAGCCTGAAACTTTCAAACGGGGCGTACATCGACACCTCCTTCACTCAACCTCCTAACCCATTTCCCTCAACCTTAATTCCTTTCCTGCCAAGGCTGTGCTTTAGCATCATAGGGCATCCCCTGAGCTTTGGCAACATCATATATAAAAAAAAAAATTTGTAACTGTAAATAAGTGTCTTAACTAATCCGTGGAGCCCGAAGAGCCCCATTTACGTAACAATATGCAATTTCCTTTCATCTTTTGATTTTTAATTTCCAATTGCTTTTTCCTTTTTTTTCTTTTTTTTCTTTCTTATTTCCTGCGCACACATAGAAGTGTAAGCTTAATTGTGTAGCGTTGTGAATTATCATGAAATAAATAAATAAACATCCCAAAGTACCGATTGGCATACTTTATTTTGTTTATGTTTTGAACACGCAAAATATTGAGTGTCTTGTATCGATCAATTCTCTTTTTTTTTGATAATTTTTCCGTATTTTGTAATTGACAGTCTATGATTAAGCTCCTTAATGACATTATTGAGATAAGAGACTTAAACGTTCGTTCGTCTATTCAAAATTTAACAATAATTTCCTCTGGTACACGTTTGCCCCACAACATGGGTGTTAAACGGAACTGCTGTACAGACATTTCCACGTGTGTTGAAAATAATTTTCTGACAAATTGTGTTTGACTGGAAGACATCATGTGTTCCAGATGTTGTACTATTCCCATTGGTGCGATAGGTTTTTGCGTGAAAAGCCACATAAATCAACACGAAATTTTCAAATGGTTTCCTGATAAAAAAAGTATTCCGACTACATTTAGGGATTAATGTTCCATTTTCCCTGATATTTCTTTTATTCGTATTCTCACTCAGAAAATTGCGAAACTGGAAAAGTCACGTACACGTAAGATGCTAAGCTAACAAATTTTCAAGGAAATTCTCCGATTTTTTTTTAAAGACATTTAAAGCATTTTGCTGGTTTTATTCATGCCGCTGACAAGATTTTTCATGGCGCATAAAGAAATGTTAACAAGCTGTCCTCTTCAGATTTGAAAATTGAAAAAAATTATGAAGAAAGCGCTTCACTGACACGGAAGATACTGAATTTTCTTACTTAACCCCGGACAGGATACTGTTGAACAGATTTTATGCAACAAACCACAATAAAGGGTTCACCTTTATTGCTTTTCAGAAAAGGTTTTAAAAATTTTTATTGGTATACATATTTTGTGGACCAGAACTAATAAAAAAAACCTCTGCCTTTCTATCTATTTGTATATCCAAAAATTGTTTATATAATAGTATCCTTCTTTGTTAACCGACCGCAGAATTGGCAATTTAACACTCACTTCCTCGTGTTCTTTTTCACAGGATTTATCTTTCAAGTAAACAAAATTAACGCCGAAATTCTACCCAAACTGTTATAAAAGAGAAAAAGAAGCCGCAGAGGGTGAATTAAATAAAACAACAGACAAATGGTCGGGCAATAATCGTAATTCATTTCATTTGGCATTGCCACAATTTTCACTTAAAAAGTTGTCCTATTTGCTATTTCAGTGGAAGTAGTAGCGATAAAATGCTGAGTTGCGATGGCAATTAAATCGTGGTCAGGCACAAGTATCCAGTGGATCCACACAGAAAATAGCGAATTATTTATTTGCTTACACAGTTGAAATCATCAAAAGTTCTCTTGACTTGACATTAATTTTTAATTCGGCAAATGTGGATTGGTACTTTTATCGCTTTGTTGATATTTAAAATTTTATAAACCAAGTTTTCTGTTACACTAGCTATAAAGTACTGAATTAACATGGTATTAAAATCGGTTTCGTTGAAAAAGAAGCAGAATTTAACATAAATTTTGTCGCAAACACTAGGACGCTTAGTTGTGAACCTTGTGGAACACGGAAATAAATTATAGAGGAGCTTGGAAAGATTTTAGTCCGAAACAGGATTGATAGCACTCAGCATTTTGGTAATCAAAGGTTTGAAAAGAGCTAACAAAGGATAAGAAGTTATGCCATTTTGTCAGGGTATGTCGCATGTAGTAGTTAGGTTCATAAAATTTTCATCTCGGTTGTTATTAATATTAATGATGAGTTCCAAACAGATTTCATTTAATAAACCGTTGATCTAAGAATGCCTGCTTTTAGTTTCAGTAGTAATAATGTTTCGATGTTAGCACTTTTTGTTCATGCAAAATACGCATATCAATCATAGTGTGGTCTTTAATAGGTCCCCCCCCCCCCGTACATATAACATCTAACACGGAGGAGATCTTTATCAAGCATATTGTAGATCTTCCGGATAACTTATCTTGTGGCCCTGACGGGATTCCTGCCGTTGTCTTAAAGTGTTGTTCTTCGGCGTTATTATGTCCCTTACTTTTACCCTTCCGGCGGTCTTTCTTCCCTGCACTCTGGAAGACATTATTTTTAATCCCCGTTGTTAAGAGTGACCTATTGCTAAATAAGCTTGCATTCCAAAAATCTTCGAACTATTGATCCAATCCCGATTGTTCTAGCCGGCAGCATGGGTTCCTTCAGGGTAGGTCCACGGTTTCCAACTTGTCGGAGTTTGTTTCTGACAATGTGGGTGGATTTTTGGATGGTTGCCAAATTGACTGCATTAATACCGATTACAGTAAGGCCTTTGATAAGCTGTCTCACTCTATTATCGTTTCCAAACTGGCCAAGTTGGGTTTTCCGCCCCCATTCATTGCATGGATTAAGTCATATTTATCCAATAGGACTTATAGAGTGCGTTTTCGTGGCGTGCTCTGTGATGCTTTTGTCGCCCCTTCCGGCGTTCCCCAGGGTAGTCATCTTGGTCCTTTGTTATTCATCTTATCTATTGATGATATTACTTATTTGCTTCATAGAAGTAAAATTCTTATTTATGCGAACGTTATCAATATTTTTCTCCCAAACAAATTTTTTGTGGATTGTGAGTTCTTGCAGTCGGCCCTACATATTTTTTGGAAGGTTGTGTGGCAATAATAATATTAAATAAAATATTGGGAAATGTCAGGTTATGACCTTTTCGAGGTCCCGCAACTACCATAATTTTCAGTACAAGTTTGAAGGTACTTCTATTCAACGGGTGGAAGGAGTTAAGGACTTGGGTGTGTATCTTGATAGACAACTTAACTTCATCCCCCACATTAATAATATCGCTGCCAATGCCAACTGTTTGCTGGTCCGTTGGTCCAGAGAATTTCATAGCCCTCACATAAGACTTCATCTTTATACCTTCCTTGTTAGACCACTGCTGGAGTATGCTAGTCCGGTTTGGTCTCCGTTTTACGGATCTCACATTAAACGTATTGAATCCGTACAGCGTAGATTTGTGAGATCGACTCTTCGTGCTCTGCCCTGAAGTGATCCTCTTATTCTGCCTCCATATGAAGAGCGGTTGGGACTGCTACAACTTGCTACTCTCGAGTAGCGTCGCTGGGTTGCTGATATAATTTTTCTACACCAGCTTCTGCAGAGGAAAAGATTGACAGTGCGGAACTTTCTTCCAAAATATTATCTAGAGAACTTATTCCCTTCGAAACCGTTCAAGCTTACAGATAGCTTTCTTGCGCACTAGTTACGGTATGTTCGAGCCATGTGTAGTTTGCTAATGATGTGGGTGATGTTTTCAGCACTAACGTGGACAAGATAGCATTAAGGAGGAGCCTCTACAACTTGTAACCATCTCGTTGTACTCACTCGTTTTTGTAAGGCTTTTGTAAGGTTTTTGTATGTTGGTTTGTGTGTGTTTTGTATTGGCTTGGCTTAGCGTTCTCTGTTGCCTGTGGACCCCTGATTGTTGTGTTTGGGTGTGTTTTGGCTTTTGTTTTACAAATTTTTTTTTTAAGTAAGTCCTAGAGGGGTGCACTGCTAGTTTGTGCAGAACCAGGGATACCGAAATATTAAAAATATTTGTGGCATTTTTCAATTTTAATATTTAAAGTCTTGTTTGAATTATTAAAAAAAAGAATTATTTACATTCACGTTATCCTGACAGTTTTGAGGAGAATTAAGCTTTCTGGTGGAATTTTGATAGTTTATGTAAAAATGAACAAATATACTCTTCACAACATATTCCATCTGAAAACCCAATTCCTCATTCACTTCAAACTGTGACGATTGAGATGATTTATCTAAATGGCAAACCTGTGGCGTTATTCAACACAATCCAAAATCGTCTAGCTCAAAACAATATCCCTATTCCCTTCAGTCAAATTCTTAATCGGCTTTATACCAGTAAAGTACGTAATAAAGTTTAAATGTGTTACACAAAAATACAGACATTATCGCCACAGTATTGATAATTTGCGTAAATTCAAATCCTCAATTTCTTAAAGTAAATCCACTCCTGATTTATGCGTACATAAAAGTCATTTGAACTGTATCGTCTTTGTGAAATTCACAAAAGCTTTATAGAGACAGGATTGACATTATTACTGATTGCTCTACCGTGACAAGTGAGCATTGATTTAAATTTACACAATTAATTAGTTCATAGAATTAATAATAAAGCAAAGTTGTCGAAATTATTTAAAAATCTTAAGATTTTAATCTTTAAGTGGGGGGGGGGGGGGGTTCAATACTATAACTAACTTAAAATTTAATCGGATTTGAATTATTTCTGCCAATATTTTGCCTTTTTTATAACAAACTGGTCTCGGTAGTATTGTGTGGTTACTAACACATATCACCGTTTTGTCAAAACAATGGAATTTGACAAATAATCCTTTTCCTTTAATTCGATCTACCAGTTTTCGTGTTCGAAGCATAACATGAACAGGAAAATCCCGACCACAATGGACAATTCATTAATTGCATTATCAAACTGGTCTGTAATTCCACGCTAAAGGATGTGTTGCCTCCCACGGGCACACACTATTTACTTTGCACCTATCCCAACGAATGATTTATATGAGTCCTGTCGTACAAAGAGCTTTCCATGCTATGGCTCCTGGTGAGCATTATGGGCTGCAGACTGACCAAAAATCCATTAAATGTGGTTTTGTGACGATAATTCTTAACATTTAAGTATTGATTTTAATTGATAGTATTACTTTAAAGTTTCAATAAAGCACGCATTATACGAGCCTTCGAGATGGAGTAAGGATTTTACAATGTGAGAAAATTTATTATTGAAGGACTCTTAGAAATTCTCATGAGACAAGAGAATGTTTTGAAGTAAAAAGGAGAAGAAAAATAATAAATGGCACGCTAAATCCGCAATCATATTTGCTCGTTCGTAAATAGACCCAAAACATCGATTTGGAGCGAGATCATAACGCGTGGACCGATTTTTACTTAAACAATATTATTTAGTTCTATAGCTGTCTCGAGAAATCAAATTTTCTAATCGAATTTTCACCTACTTTGCGTTAATCGAGTAACGCAATGCAAGTGAACTAAGTCTTCGGTGGCGTAAGTGAAAACGTGTCGGCCTACCAATCCGGAGATTCCAGGTTCGAATCCCACCGACGCGGCGGCGACCGATTATGATAAAATGGCCATGGGGTCGCAGAGAAAATACCAGTGGTTCGATATCCACTTCAAATTGTAGATCCGCAATTTTTTCTCAAATCCGGTGAAAATCTTTTCTCGCCATGCCCCACATTATTAAACCAAACCCAGTTGAGAAAGAAGGAGGGAAACCCATACAGCAACCCGAACACCTTGGCGCTATACAAATACACTCTCGGTGACTACACTTATATGAAGAAAAAAAATACACACGAAACGTCTAGTACGCCTCGGATACCTCGGACTGATTTTGTATTGATGACCTTTGGCTATAATCAGCGGACTACGATGGGGCTATAGAACGTGAGAACTGTGTGTGTGGACAGGCAAAGATCATGGAGGTGGAGCGAGAAATGGCCCATTATAAAATAAATATGGAATTAAGTGAAACTAGATGGAGATAAGGTGGAGAGTTTACATCACTCACATCTGAAACCGTACTGCTATACTCTGGTCAGAAAGAATTATGTAGATAAACCCCGCATGGCAGGTGTAGGCTTGTTGTTAACAAAGCTTGCCGCCAATCACGACTGAACTGGTCTCCAATATCCGAGCGAATTATCACCGCCAGATTCCGGATCAGGGTACGTATCATCCCAATAATTTAATGTTCTACGGCTACGCTGACCGAACAAGCTAATGTAACAACTAAGCTTTCCACAAGCTCCTTGGCGACAGTTTTGATAAGGCTCATAAAGGTGATATCAAAATAGTCATGGGGAATTTCAACGCTAAGATTGGCTCTATGTAACAACATCGGCCTGGAACATGTATGATGTAATGGGGAAGTTTGGACTCGGAAACAGGAACGCAAATGGGGAGTTGTTTGTTGAATTTTGTAACTTGCGGAAACTTGTCATCGGTGGATCGTTATATAAACAGAAAAATGCCATCTAGCATCCTGGGTTTCCCGAGATGGCAGAAATCAGAATCAGATTGACCATATTGCTGTTTCGAAAAGTTGGAGAAAGTTTATTCTAGATGTAAGGTCTAAGCTCGGCGCTGATATTGGCAGCGATCATCATCTTATAAAAGCGTAGTTTCGCATATACACAGGAGGAGTACGCCCACGTAACACAACAACTAATATGCCACGACTCAATGTGCATAGAGGCTTAAAACACCGAACATCCGCAGCGAATATACCATGCACCAAAAAGCTGATGCACTGGCGACGAGCCAGTGCACCAAAAATGGGAAAGGGCGAAGGAATGTTTTGTGAGCTGTGGTGCAGAGCACGTGGGACGATTAGAGAGCAAAAGACGACCATGGATCAGTGCCGATACATGGTGCAAAATACAGGAACGGAAGCAGAATAAACACCGCATCAATTCTGCAGCCGACGTTGTTAAACAACATCTCAGAACTGCATATCGACCTCTACAGAGAGGCGTCCAAAGTAGTGTAAGACGTGGCAACGCATTAGCAGAAAAGGCAGAAGAATCGGCCTAACGCGGTGACAGTGGAGATCTATAAGAGGTTGGCAACAAACTGGCAGAAAAGGCTCTTACAACACAACATCCTGTAAGAGATGTCACGGAGAAACATCAACTGTGGAGGTGGAGAGAATATTTTGTGGAAGTACTAAATAACACCTTCGGACCGTTGAATATCTCTTAACACGAGCCTGAACACCCGTCGGCTGCGGCCAACATCAACACCAGAACTCCGACAAGATGCAATTAAGTCGATGGACCTTGGTAAGGCCTCAGGGATTGATAAAATACCAGTGGAACTAATTAAGGCGGATCCCATTGCTGACGCTGATATTCTTCTCCCCGTAATCCAGGAATGTTGAGAAACCGAGACTTATCCCAGTGAATGGAAAAGATGCGTAATTGTGAAGATTCCCAAAAAAAGGCGACCTTAGCGCGGTATCTGTCTTTTAACTGCAGTCTCCAAATTCATGACTAAAATCATCTAACGATGAATAGGCAGGCTTTCGTGAGGGTTTCTCCTGCAGCTGAATGGAGTGAAGCAAGGATGCATACTGTCACCTTTCCTTTACGTGTCCGGAAACAATAGTACTGTTATTATTTCCGTTCTTTGTAAAGATTGGAGAATTCTACTTGTTCGTAGTATTTCTCGCAGTTTTTTTTTATCAACCTGCAATTTACTTGACGTGAACCTACAAATGTTCTCTACATTGTGGTCATGATAAAAAATTTCTCGTTCACAATGTTAGTTTTGTTGAAGTCTTGAGATTAGAATGGGTCAATGACATCAGTATTTCTCTTTAGTTTTGTTAAGGACAGTGTGCAGTTTTATATGTATGCAAGGATTCGTTAATCTGTGGTACAAAAATGAGACGAAATAATGACGATACGTTTACTGGTAAAATGGCGGAACTATTATGTTTTCCGGGTTTGTATCGCTTCTATCGCCAAATTTGACATTTCCAGTTTAGCACCAGCTACGAATGCTAACTATGTAATGTGTTCCGAGCTTAAATGTTATTCGTATGGAATGGACAACTTTCCAACATTTTGAAACAAATTAAATGACGTCCACACAAAATCCGTATAAGGGATTTTTATTTTTTATCTATTACGGCAATTTGAAGTCGGTGCGAATTAAACAAACAAAACAACTTCCCAACCACAATTGACAATTAACGCAAAACGTTACGGTGCGTTACAGGGGGGGGGGGGTCAGAAATCTTCAAAAACTGCGTTACGTAATATTTGAACGGCCCCTATAAACTAGGGAACTCTACCCAACAGAAAAAGAATTATCCAAATCGTTCCACACCTTAAGAAGTAAGACTATCCCTCCCCTCCCCTCCCCCCACCATAGGCTAAATTTTTTTCCCCTTATTAGCAATGGGGGATCATACTCTGTACAACGAAAAAAGAACCATCCAACTTAACTTAAGAACTTAGAACCTCTTTGTTTTTGGGAAGTCTGTTAAAAAACTCAAAACGAAATTAATTGTGAGAAAATTAACTTAAATGCAAAAAAGTGTACACAAAAAAAAGTGAACACGATGACTTTAAATAAACTGTGTCGCGATGAGGAATTCAACGTTAAGCAACAAAATTTCTTCAATGTAAACATTTGCCGCTACGCTGTAATTTGTAGCAGGGTTGGGTAAATGATGCTAATTAATTAGCTTATGAATATTTCGTGCTTTTGAAAACAAACCCTTAGAAATAGCAGACAATAGCTTTTCCCCGCCTCTGCGTTGACTTACTTTTGAAAGAAGGATTGCAATTGTAGTACATAGATGCATATGTATGTATGTCACGCGAAATTTTTGACTACATATTCTCAAAATTTTCCATTTGAGTAACCTGGCATACATAGGTGAATTTTCCAACTGTTTACTTACAGTCTATATTCCGTAGTGTACCAATTAAGGTTGATGACGAGGACCTACGAGTAGAGATATACGTGGCAAAAGTACGGATCAAACGAATCGGGAAATTTTTTACCCTACATTTGCTCCGGTGAATTCGTGCACAGAACCATAGTAATTCAATGCGAAGTTACGGATACGAAAAATCGACTATGGTATAAAATTGACATTTTTTTTAAATATATTTGTGCTAACGGAATTCTTTGCCTGCGACTGGGTTGATTTCAATGCTCCAAATAAAGGTTTTTTTTCGACTGCTTTCTAACACTACAGTTAAGAAGGTGGAACATTCCGCCCAAAAACCTGCCACTTCATTCCTGACGGTGGCACAGTTTTTTTTTTTTAGTTTTTTGTAAAACCGTACCTTTCCTTCTAAAGTGTTCACATACTATAGTTTGCATAATATACCGGCACGGTACGGTACGGTAGTTGGCAGAAAACCATTGTAAATTTTCAGAACACAAACACGTACCGAAACCCCAAATTGCGCCTGGATATGTAATAAGGACCATGGAGATATCTCTCCAACTATGCGGAAGGATACTTTGTTATTTGAGAATGCTGGAAAATATTTTAAGGGGAGGAAATTCGAAAATGCGACAACCATAACTTTAAGCAGATAAATATTGTCAGAATGCGAGGATTAAAGCTCTAAGAAGTGTAAGGTATCGTAAATGCATGAAAATTGTGTGCAAGTGATTATGGTGACTTTGTGGATGGCCGCATATTGCTGTGTTAAATTTATGAAGGTATAACTACAATATATAGAAAGGAGGAAAATGTACGAGTTTGTAGGGGAAGAAGTGGTATAGTGGGCACAATTCCATTGTAATTAATTTTTTGTTGACGCGAAAAATATAGAATCACTTAAGTCGGCAATATTAGCCGGGACTCTCATCCCTGCTTTGTAAACACCTACAATAATGTCCGCTATTCTACTCATTTTCCATCATTTAATAGAAAGCTATTCAGATCCCTCCAAATATTAACTACAATCTTGTAATGTTGAAACCTTAGTAAACTCCTTTAGGTAAAATATTGTAACTGAAGGATCGACAATTATAAAACAGTAGAACCGACTTCACAAAAAGCGTTAAAAATCATAAAATCATTTTTAATTTTAAATCTACTACGATATTTTAAAGTCGCTGCGCAAATTAAACAAAAGTATTTAATCCTCCTTCCTTATGATCCCGTGAGCTGAAACGTTTAGGTAGCTTTATATAGTATCTCCGATTGCAGTTAGGTAGTGTGAAGTTGGTTCAACTTTTTTTATTTTACTTTGGACTTTATAGTGTTTATGAACAAAGCAATTTCAGCAGTCGCGGAGGTAGAACTATACAAATCCGGCAATATGTCACGACCACCATTTCATATCTTCATCTTAAATATAAAATTCTTGCCATGGCGCTAGTACGCAAAGGAAATCATCAAAATCGCGGAACGCATTACAAAGGACGCTCCCTGCTCTTCGCCTTTGCACTCTAGGTGGAAATTTTTTTATTATTTATCAATAAGGAAATGTATTCTGTGTAACAGATACAAAATCATCAAAATCGATTTATGTTTTATGCCCTCCCTCACACTAAGTCAAAATTTTTGTCACAACACAAATGAAGCAAGATAATCTCTACTCCTCCACCCAGCCCAGTACCCTATACATTTTTGTCATGGTACCAACGGGTAATATATTCTAGACATCCAAAGCAGAATTATCTAAATCTGCCCACTCGTAACAGCCACCCACTACCTTCACCTAAAGTTTAATTTTTTTTTTTATCATAGTAGCAAAGGAGGATCACACTCTTTACAACAACAAAATAAGCGCGTTACGAGTTTCGATCCCCCCCCCCCCCAAAGCTTATCCTAAACGTATTTGGCTTGACTCAAATGGTGAACCAAAAAACAAAAAGAGTCCAAATATTGTGTATTGGAGTGCTTACCTGAACATATCAGGATAATATCATCGGCGTAGGCAATAACCTTGTGACCGGACAACTCCAGGTCTATGAGTAAGTCATTCAGAGTTAGGTTCTATAAGAGTGGTGAAAGGATTCCTCCCTGAGGGGTACCTCTAGTTACCACTCTTTGGATATTGGATCCTCCTAAGCTGGAGATAATGACCCTGCTCTTTAGCATGAGGTCAATAAGTTTGATGAGAGGATCGTCGATTTCAAGCCTCCTCAAGGATGCCATTAACGCCTCTGATCTAAAAATAAAAGCACCCTCAATATCAAGGAAGGCTGGAAGTGAATATTCCTTCTGTAGTAGCGAATGCTCTATGATTGTGGTAAGTTTGTGTAGGGCTGTCTCTACGGACTTAACTTTAGTGTAAGCATGTTGCGAGAGAGACAACTTGGAATGATTGATTATCTCTTTAATGTAGATATATCTAAGAGTCTCTCCAAGGTTTTGAGCAGGAAGGAGGAGACACTAATGGGCCTAAAATTATGGGGCTTATAATGTGAGGCTTTTCCTCCTTTAGGGATAAGGACCACCTTCACCTTCGTCCATGAGGATGGAATATAGGTGAGGTTAAGGCAAGCTTCACAGATGACCATTAGGCACGGAATCAGTTTCTCGGAAGCTGGTTGTAGTTCAGCTGGGATGATGTTATCTAATCCCGGTAATTTGTAGGGCTTGAAACTTCGTATCGCCCATTTCAGTTTTCTCACATCAAGTATCTTGTGGACCAATTCATGGTCGCTTGGAGTATCCGGCAACTCAACACCGCCGGTTGCCGAGCATCCCGGAAAGTGCGTGTTTACAAGTAACTCCAGCGACTCAAGACTGGATGAAGTTCAACTACCATCACTTTTGGTCAAGAGGCTTGGGGTGATGGGCGTTGTTGAGAGGATTTTCCGCAAACGACTCGCATCAGAGGTACTTTTGATTTTATTACAGAAGCCCTCCCATGCGGATCGTTTTGCTTTCCTAATCAGTTTCTTAAATTTTTTGAGGCATCCTTTATAAGAAGTTCAGACATTACTTTTCTTCGCTTGGTTAAAAAGCTTACGACACTCCTTTCTTAGGGTCATGATCTCACTCGACCACCACGGAGGTTTGGGTTTACCTCTGGGGACCCTATCGGGGCAAGAAATGTTGGCACATAATTAGAAAAATCTCTTCAAATTTATTATTGAACCGCTCCTGTAAACTTCTTTTTCGAAGCATCATTTACTTTGAGGACTTTCAATTAATTTCTCGGGTTCCTACAAGTTTTCTTTAAGCAGTCGATGGTCTTTTTCTTTTCAGTTAAATATCTTTCCCCATCACTAAACTCTTTTTTTTTTGTACTATATGCTGACTGAAACCTAAGTTTCCTTTAAGATTTTCTGCTGAAAAGTTTTTAACAATTTTGTTAAGAATAGATAGAAAAAGTTGTCTTACAGTCTAGAGGTAAAAGAAGTTTAGCACGTTATAAAAGACATTTCAGTATCATCCAGTTATCCATGTTGCTTTATTTACAGTTCCAGCAGCCATAACCCCATGGCAGGAGTTTCACATAGTTTTCCTTTCGAGCTCCAAAAAATGTTTTAATATTTTTCCTTTATCGAAGTGAAAAGAATTTCCGTCGTTCGTGGTAGAGTTGAGTTTTCTAAATGTTGTTAAGGAATTTTCTGAAACCATTGATTAATGAATATTTAGCCATAAGTTTTCGTGAACGTTTTTGTGTATTTGGGAAAGAAATAAGTAAGAAGGAAAGTAGTCTGCTTTAATGTAACTTTTCAGTCAAATAAGACTAGAGGGCAGAAACCTAAGGGCTTAGATTAGTTGTTTTTTTATATTTATTTTCTTAAATTTCCTTGATCCCTTATAGAACTAAACTATACCCATACTAAGTCTTATACAGTGTCCTAAAAGTAAACTTTTACTCTTCGACAAGATTTGGCGATACTTTTCTGACAGGAGTACGTGATTCTCTCCGAATGAGAACAGAATTTTGACAGGAGTAAGTGATTCTCTCAAATAATTTTGACAGGAGTAAATGATTGCACACTACCTGTATTCTTTATTTGCATGTATATTCTTATGACTTTAAAAGCCGGATATATTTCGTTTTACTGTGGTGCCACTGTCTTGAAAGATACAGACCAGGCATCCAAGCAACCAGACACATACAAAAAGTAAGAAATCAGCTAAGCAAGTATCCAGATGTGGCTACAAGAGCTCAGCAAAATTCCTGGGTACGAAGGACGGCGAGACATAGACCGACAGGGAAAAGAAACACAAAGAGATAGTTAAGGCATTTTAGAAACGCTTCGGTAAAGTGACACCTAAGCAACAAAAGCACCTTCAATAGGCACAGATAACAGAGAGATTGGAAAGACCAGTAAGATGGAGAAGGACAAGAAACGGCTATCTGAGACGATTCACGCCTCCTCCACTTCCGCGGCCAATGCCTCTTGAAAAGGGGAAAACTGCCAAAGAAAAGAATAGGACCGAGTAACGACTCAAAAGCAAAACTCAAGCCCCCTTTACATCCAAAGCGACTCAAACGAGTTAAGCAAAGCCACTTACCAAACCACAGACCACAAAATCTGAGGGGAGGGATACGTCAAAGCCCAACCCAAAGAGAATACGGACAGCTGATGATGCGGCTGCTGAAAGTTAGCAAACGAACGCCTGAGTTGAGATAACACTAGGCCTAGGGGATCTTCTAAATAGATGTTTACAGCAATCTGGGTGGTTGTTGTCTTTTTAATGGCATTCACAATGGGAATTCGGGTGGACTTGGTACTTCAGCAGTAAACAGCCTAACCAACCTACCAAATTCAATGGATTCTGCCAAATACATCATGAATGCGATGATAAAAATAGGCCCCGCATCTATTGGAGTGCCACTTTACTAATTTTAATATTATATAATTTACTCAGTAAATTAAATTTTTCACTAAAAACGTCCTTTTTCATGCTGGAAACTTAGTTTAATTTAAAAGGTTTGGGTTAATTCTTTCTAGACTAAGGCTAACTGTTTTTGGACTAGGATTTATTTCTTTTGTAGCAGAGATGGGCATTTTTTATTCAATAAAGATAAAAGCTAAAAGCTCAAATAAATTGAAAAATCGAATAAAAATTTATTTGATTACAAAAATTATTTGTTATTTGGAGGATTATTCGCAAATAATTATTTGTTATTTGGTGCTTTTTATTCGAATTTCAAATTATTTGTTATTCGATAATCAAATAATTATTCGTTATTTGATGATTTATTCGCAAATAATTATCTTTTATTTGGTGCTTTTTATTCGAATTTCAAATAATTATTTGTTATTCGATTATGAAGTAATTATTCGATAGTTAATGTCTCTTTATAGAAAACTTGAAGTAATGGACACCAACAAGAAATAATTATTTCATAAAGAGACATGAACTATTGAATAATTACTTGATAATCGAATAACAAATAATTATTTTAAATTCGAATAAAAAGCACCAAATAACAAATAATTATTTGCGAATAATTCATCAAATAACGAATAATTATTTGATTATCAAATAACGAACGATCGAATAACAAATAATTATTTGAAATTAGATTAAGCAGCAACAAATAACAAATAATTATTTGCGAATAACTTAAAATAAATTGAAAATCGAATAAAAAATTATTCGAATAATTTTTTATTCGATTTTTTAAAAAAATCCTTATTTGATTGAAAATTTATTCGAATAATGCCCATCACTGGTTAAGATATATTGGGATGAGTTTCGAAGAATTCTATCAAAACAGACATGAGACATGAACAATATCTAAGCAATTTAATAATGGTAGGAACCAATTAAGAACTCGGTGATTAAATAAAACAAAGACTGAAGCTGTTTTTGATAAATACTAAAAAATTTTTAGTAGGCAAGCGGTGGATAAGTACCTCAATAAGTATTTTAAATCCTGTTTAAATTCTGCAAACTCATAAATAACCTGAATCTTAAAATTCTGAATAATAAAGCATCCTTATTGGAGTCATCGATTCATTATAAAGAAACTAAACAGAAACTGGAAGGTTGCATATTCCATGCGTATTGGCAGCAGTATTCAAGTAAACTTGAAATATGCAAAACATCTCTCCCAAGAAAACTTCTTGTCATGTTGGCAAAAGTCACCCAAAAGAAATAACGAAGAAACTATTATAAAACGTTTCAAGTTAGGGAACCGGTTTCCATCACCTCCGCCACAATAAACCTCTCTCTCACTATTTCAGTTAAGACAAGACATCTATGATTACTCCATTCCACGGGAGACCTACTGCGTTTTAGCGCAAATTAAACATTGTCTGCGACATGGAAAATCTTAAAGCAAGCAAAACGCCAGCCACTTAGCCAAAGCAAGAATCAAGTATGCTCCACCGATTTGGAGCCACTTAATATCGCCAATCAACTGCAGATATTTAACAACGATACCTTCGCAAGCTAGACTAGTCGTGTATTGTATCGTTGGCCAGGATGACATCGAAGACAAGTTTTCAGTGGTTAGTACTGTGCCTAGTTCTAGGTGAGTTCAAGTGTTAAGAGATCTAATTTTGTGGTTGCAATTGAATTTAGGCTACGAACTAGCCAGTCTAATTCATGAAATGCCAAAAGGTGTAGGATGTGCCCTCCTTAATCAATCAGTATTCAGGGAGTGTACGATTCAATTCGAGGACATTGTGTTTCATCAAAAAGTGAAAGTTGTGATTTGCATTCGTGTCGTTGTTTACTGGAAAAAGGCGTTTTTATAAAATGAACACGTGTCGAGGACGTCTCGTCATAGTGTCCATATTGACAGGAAAAGTTAATATTTACGAAATATTGATAAAATTTTAAGAAAGTTATGTGCTCGCCATTTTAAGCGCAACACAATATTTAAGTGGAACGCAACAGTGCTTGTTTTTGATGGACATACATTTCATAGGTACGCTCATGACGTACCAGATAGATATGAAACAGGTACTACCGGGTATCTGGTGACTCTTGCATTTGCTTAAGTAATTGGTGCATATCGGAAATAATGTGATCAAGGTCAATGGCGCGCATATCAATTTACTTTCAATTTCAATTAATTGACGGAAGATAACTTTCTATTTCTCGATCGAAATTTATCGATTTTAAAGGAAAGTTGCATAACCGTATGCCGGATTTTGGCAGTTTTATTATTAAAATTTTCGTTTCGAACGAACGCTTTTGCATGTTATATAACCGAAATTTAATTGAAAGTGATTTATATGCATATGCAATGCCATTATGTACATATTTTGGGATTTTTAATTGAAACAAGAATTTGTTTAATTATTTGATTGTGGGTGAAGAGCTGAACAAGTCAGTTATTTTGAAACAAGATTTTACGAGCATGTATTCGCAAAGGCATAACGACGATTGAGTAGCACAGGCAAAAATTCGAAATATGGACAATGTGGAAGGGCGTTTTTATTTGTTTTCGTTTATTTCGTTCACGATTTTGTGAAATTTTTTGTCCCAAATACCACATTATAGGAATATTGTAATATTACTTTTTCTCGAAGGTAAGTTTCTAGTTCATGTCATTTCCTTGGTATTTTGTACTTACAAGACTGAGTGATGGTAAGATGCAAGTTGACCAGTTTTCGTAAAGAAGCTATATTTAATTTCCTGTTTTTTGTTGTTGTAAAACTTGTTAAGTGAATCGAGTAGCGTTTGTTTATTATTATTTATTGTGCCATTAGCGGAGGATGTTAATTTACGAGGTGTGTCCGAAAAGTATCCCAACTGTGTTCATATCTCCGCGTTGGTGCTATTCTTCGTCATCCGGGCCTTGGCATCCTTCGAAGTAGTCCCCATTTGACGCACCGCAGTGCTTCCACATCTTAAAGCAGTCCTCGAACGCAGATTTTGGAATGGCCCTCAACTCGCGCGTCGCATTACTCTGAATCGTCTCGATGTCGTCGAACCGCTATCCTTTGAGCGCCATTTTCAATTTTGGGAACATCCAAACGTTGCAGGGAGCCAGTAATAATCTTCTTAAGGACATTTTCATCATCACTGACCATTTCCAAGTTGTCCTGAGCGATTTCAGAGCGAAGGTCTTTCTGCTCGGTCGTGAGCAATGAATGCGAATCATTCCCAAATTCTCGTTTAAAATTTCCCAAACAGTAGTTTTCGGTATTCCGAGATCATTTTCTAGTTCACGAACAGTCAATCGACGATCACCTTCAATCGCAAGTCACACACGCTCGATGTTTTCCGGTGTTTTTGTCAGCCAAGGTCTGCCAGAACGAACAGTAAACAAATGCGGCGAACAGAAAAAAACACGTTGGACATAAACACACGCAGCGCGCGACCCAAGGCGTCCGACCGGTAACTACGGCATCCAGGGAGTTCGTAACGGACTACTGGTTACGCTCATACCCCGCAGAGGCCGCTCGAGCGCTCTGGCGCGAAGATATGAACGCAGGTCGGATACTTTTTGGACACACCTCGTACAACAGAGAAGATTAGGTTAGGTTAGGCTAGGGTGCTGGCTGTTGGAAAGTCGATCAGCCTCACATAGACCTAAGAAAGGTCCGTTATGTTACCACATCCGCGCGGGACCACACCTGAATGTCAGTATAGGGTTTATTTAGAACCACTAAACAACTGTTAATAAATTGAAGAAGCTGCTTTAGCCCTATGTTAGCAACCTCGTTCAACCCCCCTGAGGAAGTACGAACCGAACGCTTTGTACCTTCTCATAGCCAGGCCTGGGCAATCGCAGATTAAATACTGAACGCTTTCCACTTCTTTCTCGTCCATACAACTTCTACAAAAGTCGTTGTTAGCGATGCGTAAGCTTTCTGTATATCTTCAGAAGATACAGTAGCCAGGATCGGTGCGGCTTCTCTTTGGCAGGAAAGCCGTTTTCTTCATATCCCAAACTGGCCACAGCTGCCTTGACATACCGCATGTTGTCAAATTGCTCCATATCACAGCCTACTCTAGATTCAAACCCGGAAGCTGCCATTAACAGCTGAGCATTGAGGGTGTAAACAAACCAAAACTTGCTGCCGTAGTCATAAGGAAAAGTTTTGGGGAATTGAACTGAATTTTGGATTTTACTTGAGGTCAACCTACAAATGTTCTGAATATGTGAACACGATGTGCAGTTTTATTTGTGTGTGCAAGGATTGGTTAATCTGTGGTACAATAAAAATTGAAATAACGACGAAACGCTTGGTGGTGAAATTCGCCGAACTGTCATGTTTTCCGGGCTTGTATCAAGAGTAGGCTGTGTCCAAAAAATTTTCTTAGCAAGCTGTGATGTTAATACGTTTGAGTGCAGCGCCTTAATTGCCGCTAAATTCCTATTATACTACCATATACGTAGATTTGGGCGGGATAATACCATGCTTGCCGCTCTCCCTGTGGCCAAAACACACTCCAGTAATCCGAATATACCCCAGCTCTCACCCCGACCTCCACTTTCGATCTATCAGTGAAGACCGCTATATGTGCCATGGTGACACTACCATCCTCCCACCACTTCGCTCTGTCTGGGATTGTGGTGCAGAAGACTTTCCCAAAGCTAAGTGTAGATATATTATAGTCGCATACAGTCTGCACGATAGACTTTTAGTATACTGCTTTGGTCGTGATCAGAAGTTTTCCAACAAGGTATAGAAGGAATGTAGAAATTTATACGTAGAAAACCTTCTGCAATTTAAAGAAATTAAACTCATACCTAATTACTCTATTTGCACGATTAAAACATACTCATTTGTTCGAGCTTTGTAGTTTAATAATCATTTACTAACCAAACAACGAAATTTTGCGTACTCAGAAGAACTGAATGAATAGAGAAACTAGCATCCTCCTTTTGCTCTCTAAGAGCAATCTCGAACTGCCAATTTATATTTGCGAAAATATTTGCACACTTCAATTTATTATTAGAAACTTTTTTATGTAGAACTACATGCAATTGTATTTTCCTCCATAAAATTAAAGGTCTTAAAAACTAGACAAGCAATCCTATTTCCTTCCCATTATGTTAAGGAGAAGGTGGGGGGGGGGGGGGCAGATCTTGTGAATGCTTTGCTCAAATGAATAGAATTCAACTATTAACGAGGCAAATATTTTCTACATACATTATGTAGATGATTCTTGAAAAACATGCCGTAGTTTCCCAAGATAAATCCACGGATATCCTAGAAGGGAGAAAATATCTTAAAAGTTCATGAATGGAAAGGAATAAATGGTTACCCTATTTATGCTGCTGTGGGTGTCATGAAAGATTTATTTTCAAATAAGTTAAGCAGGTCAACAGTTTTTATCTCTACTTGTTATTAAACTTTACGGATGGAATAGTATAACTGAATGAACTGTCATGTTTTGAAGGACTTTGTAACAGTACGTTTGACAAACCGGCATATGGAACAAACTTAAGGACATCCATACATAGCAACGAAATAAAGCACTTTTGGAAGAATTTTTTCTGTCGTACTTATATTATTTATACATTAATTTCATTCTTTTAGCATTTGAGAGTATATCCAATGTATTCAATATAAACACATCCATAAATAGTTAAGTGTCTGACACAAGGATGTGTAACAACATGAAGTACCGAGCAGATGTAATGATAACATGAAGTACCATGCAGATGTAGTGATAACATTAGTTTATTAGAGAGTTTTACATGAATAAAATTTAGTCTAAGTCTTACCTATAGTAAACTGGGTGATAATCAAAAATTATTCCAATCGAAGGCACGTCACTACGAAGTTATAGTTAACAACGAAGTGTTTCTGAACAGGCGGTAGTTAACTACACCTGGTTTACCTTTATTAAACTTATATTTGGTTTTATTTGTCCACAATCTTAAATAACATCAATCAAAATCAAATATGCCGGCTGTCAGAGAATCAACAAAAATTTTTTTTTTCTTTTTTAAATTTCAATAACGATTGTTAACTATGAGCTAACCATGGGAATATGTTTTGAATTTAACTACATCGTGGTTAACCAGAACATAGTTGTGGTCGTTGTTATGCCGTAGTTAATATTGAAGTTTTTGAACCCCAAGAATTGACTACAGCTAACTACGGTATAATCTACAGTAAAGCTTTTGAACGCGCTCCCGGCATTGCCCTGCAAGGGTGATTTTCTATCCTACTACTTATCCGTGGCTTACTCCAGGTGGCGAAACCTATCCACGTGTACCATATACAGGACGATGTGGTTCTCCTTTAACAAGAGTAGAAGCCGTAAGCTCATTCATAGATTCCGTAGAGGCATTGCTAGGGCGGTCCCGGCAATAACGGGGCACTGGTAACTCACGCGGCTAGTAGTGATGGGCATTATTCGAATAAATTTTCAATCAAATCGAATAAAAAATTATTCGAATAAATTTTTATTCGATTTTCAATTTATTTTAAGTTATTCGCAAATAATTATTTGTTATTTGGTGCTCCTTAATCCAATTTCAAATAATTATTTGTTATTCGATCGTGCGTTATTTGATAATCAAATAATTATTCGTTATTTGATGAATTATTGGCAAATAATTATTTGTTATTTGGTGCTTTTTATTCGAATTTCAAATAATTATTTGTTATTCGATTATTAAATAATTATTCGATAGTTCAAGTCTCTTTATGAAATAATTAGTTGTTTTTGGTGTCCATTAGTTCAATTTCAAAAAATTATTTCTTGGTACACGCATTTCATATCACAAGGTGTCTCGTACTTAGGAAATTAAAACTGCCTTGTTATGTTTCGACGTTTATAGTAAAGATTTTAGGAAATGATACCATAAAACAAATAAGTATTCCATAAAGAGACATCAACTATCGAATGATTACTTGATAATCGAATAACGAATAATTATTTGAAATTCGAATAAAAAGCACCAAATAACAAATAATTATTTGCGAATAATTCATCAAATAACGAATAATTATTTGATTATCAAATAACGCACGATCGAATAAAAAATAATTATTTGAAATTCAATTCGATTTATAAAATTATTTGAGCTTTTAGCTTTTATCTTTATTCGAATAAAAAATGCCCATCTCTGGCGGCTAGACTGCTTATTTCCTTCAATACATACTGCCGCAGTTGCAAGGACGAGAGCGAGAGATGAAACCTTGCTCATTTCCTTTGCAGATGTTCGGCTCTCGCTTCATTCAGGCATCGTGCACTAGGCAACTTCTGTTTTAATGACCTTAAAGAAGTCTTAAGGTTAAGAGTTGGAGAGATCACCATTTCCAAACCCTACCGGCTGGGACTAGCGTCAAGTATACCCAACGACCGATCTCCTCACCCATCGTGCACGGACATACAGTTATTATTTACCTTTTCAGGGGCTGTGGCAACAAAACACACCTAAGTGCTAATTGGATCCTGGACAAGGAGCTTGGGTTGCCACTTGAACCAACAAACCAACCCAACCATATTTATGATCGCATCCCCACAATCCTCCATTACATTATATATGTACATGGAAATTGAATCAAATTTTATTAAATACAAAATATTGGAGTTCAGGTGGAGGAAGGGATATTTCGGGTTCGCTATGAAGAACGTAATTTTTTAAATTACAACAGCTGATTGGCTTCCCTTCTATAGAGCGGTATGTATCATTAATTTTTCCTCGTTGAAATAAAAAATGGTGTGGACGGAGGAGGGGTGGAAAGGGGGGGAGGGGGAGTGATTTTTTGAAAATGGGGCAAAAGCCTAGCATAAATTTGGCCGGAAGAGAATTAGAGTAAGGGGAGCGAGGAAACTTGAATGCCTTGTTTTCGCATTGCGAGCTAGACAAAAGCCCAAAGACGGAGCGGAGTTTTTAACTCAATTTTTAAAAAGGTTTATAAAAACTGCAAGTATTGATATCTCGAAAACAAAGCGTGATATCGACACGCTATCGTTTTACTTTGGGGTGTTTTATCGAAATTCATCGTCAAATGATAGCGCCACGGAAATCGTAGAATTCTCGGAGTCGAATATAACGCCCAAAAACTTGGCTTCCGAGGACACTGCCATTGAGTTTTTTTAACGGTTTCCAAATAGGTAGTTTGCATTTTCTGTAAGCAGTACGGTTTCCGTCTCATGGTTCCGCACTTAATGCAAGCAACAAGACAGGGAGTGAAAATTCACAAGGAAACATTTAACAGGGGTGGAAATTTATTCTCTAATTTCTGAAAACTTCGAATTCGTTAAATTCATAAATTTATGAGTCACTACTCAGAAATATTTACGAGAAAGTAACCTAGTTTCAAAGGATTAAATATCTCCATCTAACATCAATCCAAAAATAAAGAAATAAAGTACGTCTAGCTTGAAATCCTGTGGGCAATAAGAAAATCCTTCAAATAGTTCAGAGTAAAAAGTTATAATATGAAAAGTAGATTTCATAAGACGATGCTTTTGCAGCACTCACCACAAATTGTACTTATGTGCATATTTCAGCTTAACGTTATCGCTTATCATTCCGCTCCCATAAGCATTACAACTGCATTTTCTTAACATCGTCGCGTCATGTCACCTCTCATCGACCTTACTAACTTCATCGAAGAAGGTTCAAGAAACTCCCCCGTCTATGAATATAAACGACTGCAAAGGTTTTCTCAGCATTTACATCGCGTAAGATTCATTTTTCAATTTTTTTTTTGTGATTTAAGCTATGCAAACTGTAGGAATCTACCTACAAAGTTAAGTAAGTGATCAAAGCAATGAAAAGCGATGGTGTGGGAATCTTAAAAGCGGGTAAGCAGCTAAATCGCGACACTATCACCGTCATTGGTTGAATATTATGAGGAAAATCGCTGAAGTATAACTGCCTGCAGTTACTCATGGAAGAACGATTACGAGCCATTTGAAGTGATTAAAATTCAAAACGCGCCAATTTCGCTAGCAAACGCTTAATGTTGATAGCCATTAATTTTGGTAACTTATGTATGGCAAGGAACGACGGACGACGACTTTTGCGGTACGTGATAGACGATACTATGGTGGCCAAAGAGCACCAACGAAATTGGCAATGGTTCGGGACGATAAGTCTTTTGGAGCTTAGCATCACCATTATTATCAGATGTTGTTTTGCTTTCAATTTATGAAGGGAATTCTCGTGATTTAAAGAGAAGCTAATAGCTCCTCCAGTTGTTAGAATATGCTATCCTCTCTAAGTAAGACTTGTTCAGTTGGGAGCCCTTAGAAATTGATTAAAGTGAATTGCATTTCACGTTGTCTGGCATTTGTGCTGGAAATCTTAAGACTCTTTTCCTTCTGACGTGCACTGGATTTAGCTGTTGAAAAAGCTGTTTACCTTGTATAATTTTACAACAGCATTCCTAACTGCCTTATGGTGTAGATACACCGGAAAATCTGCTGCTATGCTATCGTGGGTCTTTCTTTATTTCTCAGCAGTAAGTAGTCGGATGTAGAACACGACAGAAAATATTTAACTTAAGGTAATACCCTTGAAAGTTGTGGTAAGTATTGACGATATTTTAGGAACTTGTTCCGATTTGGAGAAAGGTCTTGTCTTGTTATCAAATAATTACATGAGTTTGTGCTTTAAGAAGCTAAACTGCTACGATCTTGTCGAGCATTAACTTCCGATATTTAGTGGCCCTGTGGACACAAAGTAGCAGTAATTTCAGTCAAACATTTCCCAACACGGTTCACACCGCATATACATGACTTTTCCTTTTTCCTCTGCAAGTACAGAAAAGTGTCGTCGACTTGACTTGAAGATAAGAAAGGCACCCTTAGAACTGCACAATCTATTGTTACGACTCCGCAAATGGTTTAGAGATATAAACTGAACGTTTCATTTTGATTTAAGAACAAAATACAGAAAATGGATGTTAAGAACGTTAGCTGCAAGGTATCGGCAGACGCGAGAAAAATTCTCCAAACAACCCTTTAAATCGAATAATTAGAATAGTATTTACAAAGTATATAAATATTCAAGTCTGTGATACACTCTTTTCCTCTATGTTCCAACTGCTCCATCTTAAGTTTTTAATTTAATTTACAGGCTTGGCATTAGCACAAGGTTCGAAACGAAATAACCGCAAGGAAAGTCCCAAAGAAGACGATGACACAACCGATGAATGTCCTGAGCCAAATGGATTCTTTGCGGATGCATCACAATGCGACAAGTACTATGCCTGTGTGTAAGTCAAAACATAAAAATTTTCAAAACTTTATAAAACTTAATTTGCTTAACTTCTCATCCCAACAGAGAAGGTGCTATTACTGAAAAGCTCTGTCCCGATGGCATGGTCTTCAACGACTACAGTCCAGACCAGGAAAAATGTGATCTTCCCTACAACATCGACTGTTCACAGCGGCCCAAATTGCGTAAGTTTTAATTGAATCAATTCAAGTGTTAATTGTTATCGCCAAAGCAAGGACTGTAAGCGTCCATGTGTCACTTCGGCTTGGTGAGATTGTCATGTTTACGCGTCAACTGATAGCGCTTCTGCATATTTTCCCAGATTCATTAAAATAAAAGCCCCCCATCAGTTTCACAGGCATGGAAAATAAAATCAAATGGAATCCTTCACAGCCAGACATCTCCATGGTGAACTCATCCGTTTTCGTCCATTTATTCAAACCTTGCCACAGATTCCACTTAATCCTTGTGTTTATTGATAAATTTTATTATCAGGATAACTTGCTCTCGCTGGCTTAGATAAACGCAACATGACAGCACCATGCTAACACATTTCTAACGATTGTTGAATGGAAAATATGAGGGTGTAATCACGACCAATTTATATTACTCCCCGCAAACATTTCTAAACACAGGCCTGTGGATACCATTAATTCAGAATAATCGCGACCCAATTCTGGAATTTCTACATCAGCAATGGACCCGAGAAAACTCTTTTTTATTTCATATTTAATTTCAGTTTTGTTAATGACCTCCTTAATTCTTGATTGCATCTTTTCAGAGGAGCCTATTAAGAGTGTGCACTGCCCCAGACAGAATGGTTACTTCGGTCACGAAGACAAGGGAGTCTGCGATAAATTCTACTATTGCGTTGATGGAATGTTCAACATGATTACTTGCCCATCTGGTCTTGTCTTTAATCCGAAAACTGGAATTTGTACATGGCCAGATGAAGCTCACAAAATGGGATGCTCCTC
The DNA here is from genome assembly GCA_964036015.1 of Leptarthrus brevirostris. Lineage (NCBI taxonomy): Eukaryota > Metazoa > Arthropoda > Insecta > Diptera > Asilidae > Leptarthrus > Leptarthrus brevirostris. The sequence continues at coordinate 110,366,729 of OZ038375.1, forward strand.
AGAAGACGTATTCCAGTTTAGCTGCCCTAAAGTTACCGAATCGGTGGGCCAAACCCATCCCAGATATTCTGATCCCGATGACTGTCAATATTTCTATGTTTGCATCAATGGTGAAGTACCACGCCGCAATGGATGCAAATTGGGTCAGGTATTCCATGATGAGAGTAAACGATGCGAATGGGCACGAAAAGTCCCAGAGTGGTTAGTTTCTTGTTTTTTGATGACTTCAGTAAATTCTAAACTAATTTACCTTAATTTGCAGTGCTGATTGGTACAAAGATCGTTTGACTGATGCAGAATTAGATGAACTGGAAAATCCGAAACCAAAAGCGAAACCTACAAACCGCACTAAAGGACCTTCAAGGAGAAAGCAACCGAAAAAACAAGTGATTGTTGTAGAAGATGAGGAGGAGGAATAAACTACTTTTTTGTTGTTCATTTAAAATAAAAAATGTTTGAAAAATTTTTTTATACAAATTGTAATTTAATTTTGAGCACATAATTGCATTTTTCAAGTTGAAATGTACGTTTGGTCTTTCATAATTAATGACTATAATCGAGTGTAAGACTTGATATCTAGAGACTCATGAAAAGTGTAAAAATATTACACAATAGAGAGGGACATCAACGTTCTTATAAAAATTTTGCTACGAAGAGAGATACTTGCTTCAACTGGCTAAAAAACATCAACAGATTAGAAAACCACAACACCACAAACGACCAGCTGTGTTCGTAAAATAGGAAATATTCAAAGAAAAATTTACTCCAATTAGCGACGCCACAACATAATTTCCTTAACTATGCAGAGAAGTGAGAATTGCCTTTATACCTACGGTTGGGGAGGGATTATCCGACAAGCCCAGGGTATATCGTCTAATCAGCCAAGGGGAATATGCACCAACTCCGCACAGTAGCCAAGAAGACCAGAGCCCCGCCTAGCTAGCTCGTCAGCTCAGTCATTTCCCTTGAGCGCTCTGTGTCCTGGGACCCAGATCAAGATGATGCACCTCTGCCTGCGTAGTCTGGAAGTCTGTATGACCTGGAGACCTTCAACGATTCGATTCGATTCCTGCGCCTTAATAACAGACTATATTATTCCAAAGCTGAGCCTCAGCAAAAACTTCAGGATTCCAATCCGGTGAATTGCTCGGATATGGCCGTATGATTTCGCGGTTCAGCACACATATTTCCTGAGCCTAACTTCACGACCAGATGCGAGATGTTTAGGTCTATAGGCAGAAAATGAAGACAATATTCTGTATTCTGCTGAATTTTTTTTTAATATATCCTTTACTTACTGCAGGCTACCAAACTAGTGACCCATACGCGAGTATAGGACATTCCACGGCTGTGTACATCAACAGAATCACCTTTGTCTGAAGTCCCCACCTCTTGCCAAAGGTTCTGTTACAGGCATAGCAGGCTTCTTAATTTGTTCTTCCACGTTAGTTTCTAGATTAGGAGGAAGATAGCGGAACAACAGTGGTGAACAACATTAAATCGGTCTTTCCGGGATTGATACCCAAACCAGAACTTATAACCCAGATACCGGCCCTTTTCAAGGTGTCCTTCATTAACTCACTGATAACGGAGGAAAGCAGTCCCGATATAAGCATCACCACATCGTCCGCATATCTGACTATGGGACTGCCTTGACTCCTTCAATTTCTGGCTTCAATAGGAATTTATTCAAATTAATTAGCCCTGCGGTGCACCTTTACATACAAATCTGGTCATATGGCTATGTCCACAATTCTATTGAACGATTCTAGACCTAAGCATGAATACTATACAATTGCTTAGTCCCTCTTCAACTGCAAGGTCGCCCAGGGATGCCGGAATTTACTCATGATTGCTTAACAGTTCCCCCTACGTCATGTAGAGCCGTCTCAGTGGATCTACCCTTTAGGTAAGCGTGTTATGATTTAGATAAGGAGGATTCGTCAAAGATTTTTCATGAGTGGATATCTAGGACTCGTTCCAGGGTCTTAAGCAGAAATGAGGTTTGGCTGATTAGTTTGAAGTCCTTTGCTAATTCATGCCCTCTTTTGTCAACCTTAGAAATAACAATCACCCGAACCCGTCTCCACGACTAGGGGACATGGTTAAGTAGGATGCAGCTCCTGAAAATCACCAGTAGCCACAGAATTACTATATCTTGTAAATTCTGAAGCATAACGGGCAGTATGTCGTCGATACCCAGGAATTTATACGTAGTTAAACTGCCTCGCCGAATCCTTGATATCTTCAATATTACAGCAGTACTCCATCCATGCCTTTTTCTTGGCTTTCTGAATGGTTTTCTTGTAAATCTACAGGCAAGCCTTCATACTGATGCCAAAACTTTTGCTTATAGCAGATATTAAAGATTTCTCTTGACACCTTACTGAGATTAGGGAGACCATTGTTCCACCACGTGGGGAAGGTCTTTTTCATATATTTAGCTTGGCATGAAACCTTAAAGGCCTTTTCTAAGGTCTCAACCTTGTTGTTCAGCTCATTTATAACTTGAATTTTACCAGTATGTACCTACTCTACATTTTAGCACTAATTAAAGAACTAACGTTTGATTGGTTGGCTTAAGCCTATTATGCGATATCGTCATAAAAGAATCATTCTGGTCAAAGTAACAGAAGGGTAATATAAATCCTTAGTTCCACATCTAATAATAAAGATAAAGTAATATGCGTCAACTTCAGTTCCCCTCGAATAGCAAGTCTTACCCTGGTAACACTGCATAATTCATGGCTTAAAAATACAGTGATAACTATTGTTTTTACAGCCTTCTGTATGATTATTTTTTTCATCTTAACTTCTGCGTATGCTCGCAATTCTGGAAAATGAATTCCGTCCTAATGCCTGTACATTTGATATTAATTTCGGTCATGTAGGGAGTACTGTTAAGCTTAAAAACATTGTGCGGATGGATAAACGACTACAATTCTCTGTGTTTCCCTTATCTTATAACGTACTTGCATTCAAGAGCAACATAAATCGGTACCTCATTCAACTTGTGTTGCCTCATTATCACTGTCTTTCCCTTTGTTTTCTAGCCGAAGCTGCACATTTGAGGGTAAGGTGTTTTTCTGACCTTTTTTTTTTTTTTTTTTTTTTTTTTTTATATATGATGTTGCCAAAGCTCAGGGGATGCCCTATGATGCTAAAGCACAGCCTTGGCAGGAAAGGAATTAAGGATGAGGGAAATGGGTTAGGAGGTTGAGTGAAGGAGGTGTCGATGTACGCCCCGTTTGAAAGTTTCAGGCTCATAAGACGAGGGAAAAACAGAAGATGGTAAACTGTTCCACATTCGTGTTGTTCTGCTAAGAAAAGATTCCCGAAATTTGACGGTACGTCCAAATTTGACCCGGAGAGTAAAGGGGTGGGAGCGACTTGTAGATCTTGTATCGCGCGTTGTAATGAGTCTACAAGGAATCAGGCTAGCGATTTCGTTAGAACAATGGCCATGGAAATAGCGATAAAAGAGTGAGAGACAACCGACATTCCGTCGATGCTCAAAAGAGTCAAGGCCCTCAGAGATTGAGGAATCGCCAATAAGTTTAACAGCTTTACGCTGAACTTTGTCTAACGCGGACAATGCGGTGTGTCCTGCCCCTGCCCAAATATGGGAATTATATTCAAGTCTAGGCCTAATGTGGGACTTGTAGATCAACGCTAAGTCGGGTGGGGTGAAATATTTCTTACATCTCTGTAGAAAACCCAAACATTTCATCGCACTTTTAGCGATTGCAAATATATGATCAGTCCAGCTAAGATTGCTGGATATCTCAATACCCAAGATCTTTAGGGAGGGTGAATTGGGTATATTCACTCTATCGACTGAAATGGGTTGGGGGTGAACTGGGCGTTTTTTAAGGGACATTAAACAGCATTGAGTTTTGGATGCATTAAACGTAACACGATTTGCTCTGCCCCAAGCGAGGACCTTAGAAATGTCGTTGTTTAATGATCTAAACATGCGTTCCCGATTGACTTCTGTAGCATTTCCACGTGAATTCATTACAGAATCAAATGAGTACGCGAAATCAAGGGTGCTGTCGTCGGCAAAACTATGAATAGGATTGAGAGTAAGGGATAAGAGATCATTGATGAAAAGAAGAAATAAAGTTGGTGAAAGAACTGAACCCTGAGGTACACCGGCATTTATTTCGTGGGATGCAGATGTAACGCCGTCAATAACTACACGGATTGAACGGCCTGACAAAAAGCTCTCTATCCATTTAACGAGGGTAGGATGCAGACCAAATGTTTGAAGTTTGGCTAAAAGGGCAGCATGCCAGACTCTATCAAAAGCCTTTGAAATATCAAGAGCGACGATTTCGGACTCACCGAAATTATGGAGACAATGATTCCAACGCTCCGTTAGAGCCGTTAATAAGTCTCCGGTTGAGCGGCCAGCGCGGAAACCGTACTGGCAATCGTTGATAAGATGGTTATTTTCTAGATATGTCAACAACTGAGAGTTGATGAGTGATTCAAAAACTTTGGATATGATCGAGGTTAGTGCAATTGGTCTGTAGTTAGAGGGGTCGCATGCCTCTCCTTTTTTAAGTATCGGCTGGACATGAGCAAGTTTCCATACACTTGGAAATATTCCTGTTGAATATGACAGGTGAAAAAGTTTGCGCAGAGGTTTAGCCAAAGCAGAGGCGCAGCATTTTAAAACAAGGGGCGAGAAACCATCAGGCCCAGTAGCTTTGGACACGTCGAGTTTCGAAAGTACTCTAAAAACTTCCCGAGTGCGAAAGTGTAGCGGCTTTTGCCTACTAATGCACTGTGATAGAGATGGAAGTGGCTGCGATGATGGTGGCAAGTACGAGTTAGCAGCAAAATTAGCAGCAAACAGGTTGGCCTTGTCCAATGAGTCAGTAAAAACATTCCCATTATAAATGAGTGGTGGTGTTGACGAACAGGTGAAATTGTTCTTTACGGTTTTTACTAGAGACCAGAAGCCCTTACTACCCTTTTGAGTAGAAAATACCTTCCGTCTGATGCTCTGGTCGAAATTGAACTTAGCCCGGCTAATTGCTGAATTGCAAATATTCCGCGCATCTCTATAGATACGTCTCAATTCCTCTGAAGGGCACAATTTATATGCCTGGAAGGCTGTTTCCTTCTTTTTAATGGCTGCGAAACAGTCATTATTGAACCAATTGGTGTTAGTTGGTTTGATGTTCTTGAAGCTATGAGGAATAAAGCGATGCATTCCAAACCATAGGATGTTCAAGATATAATCGGTGCTTCTGTTAACGTCCTTCATAGAAAAGCAATCAGACCAGTCCAGCTCTCTGAGATATTTATTAAGTCCCGCCCAATCAGCATTTTTATAATGCCACACTAATCTTTTGGTGGAGTTTAGATTAGTGGTTGTCAGAGAGGAGATGGAGAATTGGGCGGAGATTAGACAATGGTCCGAATTACCCAAGGGAGACGTCACCGAAACAGAGTATTTTTCTGGATGCGATGTTAGAAATAGATCTAAAAGGTGCGCGTTGTGCCCCGAAGTATCAGGAACACGAGTCGGACACTCAACCAGTTGCTGTAAATTAAAAGACTCACTAAATAACTCGACGTGTCTTCCAGACGGGCTTGTGGTAGAAGAATGCCTGAGCCACTGTGTGTTGTGGACGTTGAAATCTCCAGCAAGAACGATTTCAGAAGAGGGGGATAATTCCAAAATCTTATCGATATCGGAAGACAGTTTATCGAAGGAGCACACAGTGTCAGTGTCAGACATATTCGGGCTGCGGTATAAAAAGCAGAAGTGAATAATGTGCCGATAGAGTTTAAATCTAATCCAGACATAATTAAATTCTGGATTAGTAGAAGAGAATTGAGGGAGATAGGAGAATGGCACATCATTTCTAATATAAACCGCGATTCCCCTCTGAGGAGAGAAGAGCGGCACTAAGTGATAACCAGGGATGTGATACTGATTAATATCAGAATCGGAAACAACCTTGGTTTCGCTTAGTGCAAAAACTGCCGGATTTTCCGCGATCAAGTGGCAGTAAACCGAAAAATGGTTACTTTTTAAGCCACGAATGTTGCAAAAATTAAATAAAAATTTTTGCATAGTCCCGGTCTTAATTTGCCCAAAACAAAACAAACGAAAACATACACAAACACAAGGACTGACGAACGGGATCCACAGATGCAAAGCAAAGCCGCCTCTGTGAAAACAAAGCCAGCAGCAGTGTTATGCCTGCTGTGCTGAACTTTGATCTCGACGAAGGCAGCTAAATGCTCAGCAGTGGAGACCCGTTAAACGCATTCAATGCAGCACGATTGTACTACATTGAATGTTGGATGGAAGCAAAAAAGATATAAATCGGAACGGACTCACCAGACTGTGCTTACAAATAGAGCATAAAAGCCCTTCACTCCGGCAAGATGGCACTAGCACTTTGATTTTTTAAAATTCGATTCGCTTTCGCAACCGCTTTAAAAATTTATTGGGGAGCAAGACACGGCGGCACGTCCGTCCCCGTCAGTAGTTCAGCTCAAACAGCTGACCTCAAACACCTGACGAACCTTAGGTTTAGAATTATCTCTTGTGAAGTACTACAAAGGTACTTACATGGCCATTAAATAAACATTCAAAGACCTTACAAATTTATTAAGTTTTATCCCGAACGAGCAATTCTGCTAAAACACCTTTTTTGCAGACATTTTTGTGGTATATGGTGGAGTATAACAATTTTAGGCTACTACTTGCTATTACTGCAATTTATTCAACAGACCTGTAAAAAAGTTTCACTGAAAAGAAATCAACCGCATTAAGGTTACCCAAAATACCAAACAGAATCGTAAATTTTAAATGGTTGTTAAATTTTCTATTTAAGATAAGACATTCAAGTTTCAACTAAATATTTACGAAAGACTGAAATTAGTTTAGGGCGCCATAGAGTCATATATTCATCTTCCAATTTAGCCTAACCCGGATGACTGTGACTGATGCACAGCAGACATCTACTTAGACGCAGTATAATAAAAATATTTTTCTCCCGCTTTCTGTCACAGCAATTTGATAATGCAAGGGTATATGGATCCCTATAAAACTCCCACAGAAAGTGGTGTGAGATTTTTATGAGTAATCAGGTGAAAGCACTAAAACTGAGCTAAATTTTCGGTGAAAAGATAATCAAGGATTTTGGTTTAAAAAAAAAGGACACAGATTTAGATAGAACCTGTAAAATTCTTGGCACTTATCATATTTTAAGGCTATAAAAAAAAATTCGCATAAAAGTCTGAAGTAATTCTTAGAAAAGATTGGAAGCTGGCAACATTGTTTCACTTTTTCTATATAGAAAAATATATAAATAGGTATATAGCATTTTATGACAGCTGGGACAAATTTGGTGAAGTAAGGATTTAATGAAAAATGGAAACAGACGATAAGAAACCAAGACAAGTCGGCTAAAATAGTGAGCATCAAGTGCTAAGCACAGGAACCACATAAGTTTAATAAATGGATTTTCATGCAGCCACATTCTAAGAAACACGTTACCAACACTCAGCAAGTTTAAGTTCCCATCTTTCCAAAACTGAATCCTTTATAATCCTGAGGGAAAGTCTCATAATATGGCTCTGATGTGAGCAAAACTAACTTAATCTGACATTTTCCTGATAAGTAAACTCAGTTTATCTTGTTGCGAAAGGCTCGCATGAAGCTGTCACCCTGTAAAACTTTGTGATTCCAATGCAAAGTCTTAGTCGCACTAAAGTTGAAAAGTCCATATCAAAGAGGTCAAAGAGTAACTAAATTTTCCTCCACATTCTAAGACGGGATTAGCCGGTCTTAGTCAAACTAAGTATCACACAAAAGTCCAAAGTTTGACGTATGCAATTTTAGTGCACAAAATTATTTGCACATACAAGCAATTAGAAAATGTTTCCCTGGACAGGACAGACTCTATTAAATTGCTTCCCCGGAGAGAATTTAATGAAGCGAAATTTATAGTCTTTGGTACAAGTTGCAGAGTAGTCTGGAATTGCTGAGAACGGATTTCTTGCAATTTATCGAGAACCCATGAAAACTGATTATGACTCAATTTCAGAAAGTTAAGTAGAGTAATACAGAAGCAGCAGGAGGTTACCGGAAAGTTGCACACGAGGTCCTTCTTAAAGCCAGGAGGATGTATTATTTGTACAAAAAGGATGAAAACACACAGTGCCTGAAGGATGCTTGGTAGTACATTAATATTTTTAAAGAAAGTTTCTCTACTTGTTCGCCTTTATACTTTCCTGTCTTAGATGTACTTAAGTGTCTGTTTATTTCAAGGAATATCTGAAGGCATATAATAATTGATAGTCCTATATTTCTACAAAGTCCTAGACTTTTCGGAAAATTTGTTTTTAATGCCACACATACAGTCATGTGAACTTGAAACTCTCTTTTGATAATTGTGACCTATTTTAGAGTTCCCGGTAGAACTAACATATTTCTGAAGTTCTAGACAAAAAATTTAAATACTTAGTTCCGGTGAATTAAGCTCAAAAAATCGCGATTTTGGGGTGCTAACTTCACGCAGCACCCCTTTTTTTTTTGATAAAAAAAAAAGTTCTGAGTGAATAAATCCATAGAGAAAAAAAGAGCTATGGATTTCTTAATAGTTTTTAGCAATAGTTCTGGCGAATTCGCAAAGTTATGCAAAAAAATTGGACTTTTTTCGAAAAGCTTTCTGAAAAATGTTTTATTGAGTTCTGAATAGCAACACAATAGTTCTTAAGCGTGCTGAAGTCAGAACTCCTATCAAAAATGAATTGCTTAGTTATTAACAATTAAATGGGAACGAAACGAAAATAACTGAATTTGCGTTCTCGCAAGTCGGGAAAAGATATCTAGGGAGTTCTGGTTAGAGTTCTGAGTAGTATTCATATAGTTCTAAAGGGTGCAGAAGTCAGAACTTCGATCAAAAATAAATTGAATTAGTCATTAGCAATTTTATGAGTCTAAAAACAGCCATTACCTTTTTTCATGAGTGCTATGCAATTTTCTGTTGTTGAACAAAGGAAAAATCAAGCATATTGTCTACAAATGGTACCAGAATTACACTTTTTTAAATGTCAGTTCATTCCTGCGTCAAAAAAAAATTATACTTTGGTGTTCTTGGTCCTCTAAATATAAAATTATACTCAAAAACTCCAAAACTTTTCTATGAAAAATTTCCACAAAACACACTATAAAAAATAATCAAATATAAACAAATTATGTCGATATTATGACGTCGAAATTTTCACCCATCATCCATCGTATAAAAAACTGATCTTATAAATCCTACGTCTCTTCTCAAGGCCGCGAAGAGCGAACCTGAGGAATCTGCGCTGGACGGCCTCAATCCGGCTGATGTGGGCAGCAGAGCAGGAATCCCATACCGGACAAGCGTATTCCAAAATGGGTCTTACAAAAGTACAGAAGAGGAGTCTAGTTAAGTACGGATCGTCGAGCTCCTTAGACCGAGCACGGTATTAGCCCTGCCTACCACGAAATCCATGTGGTTCTCGACGTATAGACGGGAATTAAGGACCATTCCCAAGTCCTTCACCCTATCAACCCTGCTCAAGGCATCACCATCGAAAGTGTAGTCAAAAAGGATCATGGGACATCTTCTGCGAGTAAAGGTCATTACGGTGCATTTATTAGCATTAACGGAAAGATGACTATTGGAGCACCAGTTGTAGAAAATATCGGAGTTTAAAAGGGCACAATCGTCTTCGCAAGAGACGACGCGAAATATTTTGGCATCATCAGCATAACACAATATCTTGCTAACTGGCAGCAACGAGACATCGTTAATAAAAATGGTGGAAAGGAGAGGGCCGAGAGTGCTGCCCTGAGGCACCTCGGAAGAAACAGAGATTTCATTGGAGAGGGCTCCGCGGAACAGAACGCACTGAGTGCATCCGCACAGGTATAAGGACAACCAATCAACAAAAAAGTGGTGCAAAACCGAGCAGATAAAGCTTGTGAATAAGAATTGTGTGGTCAATCCTGTCGAAGGCCTTACTAAAATCAGTAAATATGCAGTCCACCTGAAAATATGACTCAATCAGAGGCAAGTAGTAATGCACAAATTCGGACAAGTTGGTAGTGGTAGACTTACCCTTGATAAAACCAAGAGCCAATAAAGGGTCTGCAATGAAAACGAAGTACGTCGCTGATTAATTCATCGAATAATTTCGCGACATGGCACAAGTTGGCAATGGGTCTGTAATTAAAAATATCAAACTTGTCGCCCTTCTTATGAAGGGGAATCATTACTACTACTAATCCTTCCAGAGCAGAGGAAAACAGCCACAGCAGATATAAGTTAAACAGGTGATAAAGATCAGGAGAAACTGATGAGCAGCACCTTTTCAAAAAAGACGAAGGGATGCCATCGGGACCACACGAAAATACGTCGAGCAAATCTGACAAGTATTCAGCCACCGTGGTATCGTCGAGAACTAAATCTTTAGGTTTAAGGGCAGTGCGAGGAAGCCTGGTTCAAATGGGTTAAGTCTGTAAGAACAGCACCACAGTACGAATCACCGAATGAAGTAAGATATAAATCGGCGAAAAAGTTAGCCACTACATTGGGGCCGCTACTCTCGAGTTTACCTAGCCTAAGAGAGAAAGGGTAGGCATCGCAGTGATGTTTAAAGTTTATAAACCTCCAAAACTGTCGAGGACTAGAACGCTTGGACAGAAATCTGTTATAGGACGTATGCAAGTCAATAGAGAACTGAAGGTGGAGGTCGTAGTAGACCTGGTAATTCTCGTCGCACTTATATGAGCACAACCATTTCAAGACCTTACTCTTTAGGTTCTTAAGATGTCATCAAAGAGCAACGTGGAATCGCTCAAGCGGTCAAAAAGCACAGAAAGCGATTCAAATACACTAGAGGGTGAACAAGGGAGAATGTAGATGGTGGAGACGTACAAGCTTCTTTGAGGGTACTTAGAAGTAAATCTTTCTTTCAATTAAGAAAAAGTTTATTTTAACTAGGATGTATTTCTACTTATTATATTTATCAAGCAGATCAATTTTATAGTTGCCTCCCTTCTCATTAGTGATTGTATATCAAGAATCATTAAAAGTCCACACACAGCCGCAATACCAACTTTCCGTCAGAATATTTTAATATAATATTCCTGCTCAGAAAAGAATTAATGCAATCATAAGACCAGCATTGCACATACTATGGTGCAATAGCATGATATTTCCATCATAAATATTTAATTCAGTTGCAAGTATTTTCCATTTAACTAAAAATGTAACAACGATGTTCCCACGCAGAGTTGCTGCAGAATATACTTTCATATTTAATAAGGTTTCCATGTAAGGGCCTTTTGTATTAGATTCTTATACAACTTACACATAAGAGTCTCTAAAACCAGCAAAGCTTAAGCCCAAGGGAATAGACCGCAGTTCAGAAAAACTAGAGGTTGAAGAAGCGTTGCAAGCAAATATCCCCTCTGCGATCCCGTTAAAGTTCAGAAAATAAATCCTTTAGGGATATTTACGAGCTGACATAAGGTAACAATATTATTACGAAAAATAAGGGGCCAGATTAAGAGATTTCGTCTCACCAGAGAACAATGAAATCTGCGGAAGGCAAAAGTTTTCAAACTTTTCGAAAGATTCTTTCGTCCCCAGTGAAATTCTTTGAACTATACTTCGAGCAAAGCAGTATTCATGGGCTTGCATATTTCGGGAAATTGTCCCTTACATGGATAGAAAAGTAAGTGATTTTTCTTGTTATTATTTACTTACTTTACATTCATAAGATTATTGTTTGAGTGACAAAAAAATTAAATTAAAACAACCAAAACTACACTACAAACCCTCAATCGAATTACAGGTGATTACACAAAATTAGTGAATTAGTTATGTCGGATTGCAATAATTTATTTTAATTTAAAATATTTTTACCTGTGATTTCAATTCAGTTTCAAATAAACATTATAAAATTACGTAATTGACAGTAAATATATTTTCAACATTATTTTTATGAAGATGCCTGTGGATTACACTCGTAGTCACTTGTTTTGCGATTTGCATCATCCTTGGATTGCAATCATTTGACCGATATAACACGAAATCAGCAGTGATATCATTGGAAAAGGATCATTACTACTGGAACACGTCTTTGCCTAGTTCTACCATTTGTCCAATGGAAAGACTTAGCAAAGTAAAGTTTGATAATTATTGCAGGTAAGGTAATAAATGACTAAAAATAATTAGAATGAGTTGTGAATTTGATTACTTTTACAATTGGGGTGGTTTGTATGGTGTCCCTTAAGCTGGTTCTCAACATAAACTGATTGCAAGCGAAGATCTTCAATTTTAACAACAATTCACTCATTACGACTCCTTCATTTTTAATGAATATTCTTTATGTGTTTCGCCGAGCAAATGGGATGTACGGCTCCCTTCGATATAGATGTAACACAATATCCATTAAGTCTAAAGAAAGCTTGGAACCTCTAGGTCAAATCGGCAAAAAATGTCCGGCGATGTTCTCTTTGGACTAATAAACACCAACACCGGCTGGGAACAAGTTAAAATTAGGATCCATCATTTCCTCTCTAGAGGAATCTGGCGCACATACATTTCTGACGAACTGGATACAGACAATGCTAAGCAGCAGGGTCATCAATGCTAGTTTAGGAGATTTCTCCACTTGGAAAACAACAGCTAATAGAGGAACACCACAGGGAGGAGTCTTATCATTTCTGCTATGGGACATCTCTCTAAACAAAATTCTGAAATAACTCGTCAACAAAGGCATTAAAACGATATCGTACGCAGTGATGTCATGAGTTCTGCTCTGATAGACATATCAAGATGGGCAGAAGATAATGGACACGCAAGACAGAAATGGTTCTGTTCACAAATAAATATAAACCACCAAAACTTAAAGGTGATACACTCAAACTCTCTTCGGAAGCCAAATTTCTGGGCGTTATATTCGGCACGCCTATCTTTACCCATGGCTCCATTGTGTGGTGGGGTGCAGTTAACAGGCAATCTCACTTTAACTTTTTAGTAAAGGTGCAAAGGCTTGCTTGCCTGGGAGTTACAGGTGCAATGAAATCCACAAGCTTGTTTGGAAACCACTGTATACCTTCAACCCATGGCTACCTTGGTAGCTCTCAGACTCACAGAAAACAGCCAATGGATGCCAGAAACTTTCATACTGAATTCTCTCTCAAAATGGGTTGCGCCCCATAGAGGATTTTCGTTATCATACCTAATAGAGAAGATTGAAAGCACCCTGTAAATATCATTAGAGGAATTCCCATCTTCACAGACGGATCGAAGACGGAAAGGGGGTTGGAGCAGGAGTTTTCTCGGATGTGCTGCAAATAAGTGGGTTTTATAAACTCACGAAATTTACGCCATTATGTGCTGCAAATAAGTGGGTTTTATAAACTCACGAAATTTACGCCATTATGAAAGCTGCACTCACTGTCCAAGCAAAACAGATGTCGGCAAGCGATATCACTATTTGTGTGGACAGTAAAATAGCATTCAAGGCTTCAAACTCCCACCTGACAAAATCAAAATGTGTCAAAGACTGTATTAGAGTCTTAAGAGATTTTTCAGACCATACGGTCAGAATCTGCTGGGTTCCAGCACATATCGGCATAGAGGGTAACAAAAAAGCCGACGATCTGGCCAAGAAAGATACAAATATAGACAAATATAGTTGATCACGAAAAGGGTTCACCCTCCCATTAACGTAGCGAAAAATCGAATCGAAAGATATTATTCCATCAAGACTTCGGAACGGTGGCAAAATGTTACCTATGGTCTCAGAACACGAAGACTTTGGCCAAAACTGAATTGCATCAGAACCTCTAGTCTGTTATGCTTCGATAGAAGGTGCGTCCGAACACTCGTCGGTACCATCAATGTACATTGCCCCATAGGAGTTATGGCAAGTTGCAGAGACGAGGCAGAAACTAAAACCGAGGGTTCCGAACCTTGGAAGGTTGCTGATTTCGAAAACAAAAACTGTGCTAGTTAGAGACATAGTTTTATTTTTCCTGTAATATTTACATAATAATTATTTCAGATTTTTCGCTTTGCAAACTTCGAAGTTAAGGTGGGAGGAATGGAATTTTTTAAACACTTCATAAGTCGAAAACTATGCGGTTTAAAAGGAAATGAAAATATATTTTATAATGTGCAAATGAAGCCCATTCATGTGATTCCCCACTTGACCTAGCAACTTCACTTTAAAATTGTGATATTTTATATTTTTAAAATTTTTTCATTTGCAATAAGGGTTTGCAAGCATTATTTAAAACTATTCCAAATTTCAAGTCGATAAAGTTAGTAGTTGCTGCAATAAGTAACTGTGACAGACGAAGTCCCTCAATAAGGGTACCTTTTTCGTATTTGGGTACGAAACCCTAAAAAGAGCGTAAGTCTGTTATTTTACTGTTTTTGGAATAACGAAAAACTGGACAAATAATTGCACTTTAATGCAAACATCATTATAGCTACTTTTAATTTTGTCTGCTTGAAAGCCGGAGAGCCAATTATTCTGTATAAAAATATCTAAAGCTTTACTTATTCTTTGAAGTCGCAGCTTAGATTTTATCGCAATAGAAGGAACAAAACAAGAAATTTCGTTTGTTAATGGATATATCAGTGGAGATGACCTGCTTCGTGGAGTGCAAAACTCAAGCGACAATCGTTGTGGAACCGTAAGAGGTCAATATCTTTGCAATTCTGATACTGCGAAGTTCGTTTTTTATTGAAAATTCTAGACCAGTGGTTCCCAAAGTGGTTCCTACGGACCCCCAGGGATCCTTGTGACCGGCGAGGGGGGCTGTGACAAATTAAAAATAATTTGGGGGTTCGTGGACAACGCCGGGGGTCCGCGAAAGGTTTAATATAAAGTAAAATAATTGTGACCCAATATCATTATCATGAAAGTTAAAATAAATAGCCTCTTCCTCCCAGAAAGTCTAATAAAACATTGATTGCGCTCCTGGAAGGAGGCAACGGAATGGAATTGCGCGCCTGGAAGACGGCAATGGAATGGAATTTTGTGTGAAATGAATGTGAATGATGTCACCATTGAGGCATTTCACGATCCACTCACTGCTGTCGACCACCTACAAATTACCACCTGGCCTTGATGGCCATGAGCCCTTCATCAAAGAATGATTTGAATTTATGGATGAACGATTCCCTGACGTCTCCCTGACTTTTTTCCCGGTTTTCCATAGAGTGGCCACCCTTCAGTCACATAGCCCGCCCCATAAGCCTAAAATCTTTAAAAATGAAAAAGGTTGAAGTCCAAAACGTGAAATATCACACAATTAAAGGACAAAATACCTACAGTGCAATGAAAAATTCAAATTTAGAGTTATCACTAGTTGACCAGTAGCCACAGAAATATTTAAAAGGTACTAAAAAGCATCAACACTATTTCGATTTGGTCCAAAATATAATTCCTATTTCACTTACCTAAAATGGATAATATCCTTTGCATGTAGATTTGCCTTTCATATCATCAAAATTTAAAACGTAATTGCTGCTTGCTTCGCCACAATTGGATTATTAAATAAACACACTTATTTTTTGCCATTAACTGATACACTTTTTCTGGGGCTCAGAAAACAAACAAATTTTCGCACAATCACATTCACCTTTTGCACTACACACTTAAATAAATATCATAACAGCGTCATACTGTTATCAGTAAACGCGAAAAATATCACAAATCAATTTAATTTAATTTGTTGCCCGCTAAACCAATCTCGATCCGATCATCACCAAGTAAATAAAATTATCTGTCAAAAATAGTTTACATATATTCTAATTTATTTAATGGCAGTGCGATCGGCTAATACGCATAGAAATTAGGTACGCAGTGCAATCTCGCGGCACTTTCAAAGTTTTGAAACGATCTGTACCGGAACCAAAGATTACGTTAAAGAATAATTTGATTTTAACTTCTCTGAATAAAATATTTAAGCTGCATATTAATTTTGACGTTATATTATAGGTCAAGCGAATCATCAATATTGGTTTTTATTGATTAAATCTTATTTACGATTTCTTAAAAATTCCCCTGAAAATTTGGTTTGACGCCCTCCTGGTGCCAACGACCCAAAACTTTAAAATCAGTTTTCACGTTAACCGCACAAATATTCTTACGAAACTTTTGCTGTTTACCATAAATTGAGGTTTTAATTGAACTTCACATGTTTATAGAATGAATTTAGAAGTAATTCGAGTTATGCATTTGCAGGAAAAACGACTTCCCATCATCTTATTTCTATATATTTGCGCACGAAAATCCGAACACTTCATACTGATTAATTAATACAAATTATGGGTGTTAAGGCAAAGTCGGTTCACAAAAAATCACAAAATAGTTTAATAACTTTATTGAAGTGATTACATAAGGTTTTAAAAGAAGCTTCTTTAACAAATTGAACAAAATTTAACTTAATTCACTCGAGGAAACTTTTTCACGCACAAAACAACATTTGACAGTATGAAATATATTTGTCCCTCTTTTTAGTATACTTTCGTCTCTGTTAGCCAACGACCCTAGCTGATTTTAAATTCCTCGAGCAGCTTCACTAACCGATACGAATTTTACACGGTACAGCGCTTCCTCTAGTTCTTTATTCTAAGACCGGGACTCACAAAGCGTGAACCTTAAATTATTCGTTTAAAGTTGGAAGAAATAGCACTGTGTCCGTAGACGGCTGCTTTAAACCTTTCACACATTCCATTAAATTGTAAGAATGCTTTCATAATGCATTAAACACGATAAAATAGTTTTAAAAAAACAAAAGTTGAACCGACTTCACAAACAGTGCTAAAAAAGCATAAAATAATTTTTAATTTAATATCTATTACGACATTTTGAAATCGGTTCAAATAAAACAAACAAAACAACTACAACAAAAGTATTTAATGCTCCTTCCTTATGATCCCGTCAGCTGAAATGTTTAGGTAGTTAGATAGACTTCAAAATAGATACGAACAAGCCAATTTTAACACTTGCTGAGGTAGTGCACTCCATAGAAAGGAAATCCGGCATCTGAAATCGAAATCCGGCAGCATATTACGAAATTTGTCACAATCACCTTTTCATACCCTTTCCTTAGATACAAAATTGTGTACCATAGTGCTAGTGCGCCACCCTACTCTATACAGCAAGAGAGAATCATCATAGGCAGAGAATCATCGTAGTCACTCTAGTTACAAAATTGTTATCATTTAACAATTAGGAAGCGTATTCTGTACAACAGAATGAAAACCATCAAAATCGGTCTACGATTAACGAACAAAGGTGCCGCCCTTCCCTCAACTCTCGCCATAAGCTAAATTTTTTGTCAAGAAACAAATATATCCTCTATACATTCAGGATCATCTAAATCAGTCCACGCATTACTAAGTTAGACTACCCCCACCACAACCCTTGGTCAACATTTTTCCTTATAGTTGCAATGTATACAAAAAAAAAATCAAGATCTATGTGTTAAGATGTTGGGTAACGGTCTCTTTCCAGCCCATCACACGCCATACATTTTTGACGTGGTACCATTGGGACAACATATCCTACACATCAAAAGACAGAAGAGTCATCCAAATCGGTCTACACTTTAAGAAGTTGACATCCGCTGCCTCCCCCACTAGATAAAATTTTGTCGCGGTACCATTGGGGCAACATATCCTACACATCAAAAGACAGAAGAGTCATCCAAATCGGTCTACGCTTTAAGAAGTTGACATCCGCCCCTCCCCCACTAGATAAAATTTTGTCGTGGTACCATTGGGGTAACATTCTCTATACATCAGAAAAAGAATGAACCAAATCGATGCACCCGTTACGAAGTTGGACTACCATCTGCCCCTTCCCCGCCCCAGCACAGAAGATTTTTGCCATTATTAACAATAGGCGATCATATTCTATACAACAAAAAAACCATCCAAAT
Source organism: Leptarthrus brevirostris (assembly GCA_964036015.1). Taxonomy (NCBI): domain Eukaryota; kingdom Metazoa; phylum Arthropoda; class Insecta; order Diptera; family Asilidae; genus Leptarthrus; species Leptarthrus brevirostris. The sequence goes on from OZ038375.1 coordinate 110,384,709, forward strand.
TTTTTTTTATACGATGTGGCCAAAGCCTAGAGGACAACCCTTTGATGCGTTAGCATGGTTTGGCCGGAAGGAAATTATGGTACGGGAAGTGAGGAAACTTGGGTCTTGTTTTTTGTATTGCTGCGAGCTAGAAAACAGCCCAGAAACGGAGTGGATTATTTTTAATTTCTTAATAAAAACTCACGGGGAGACCTGGCCTCGAACCCGGGAAGCATGGCATGGTGATCGGGCCGCTCAACCAATTGATCCAACTCCGCCTCCGAAATTGGTCTAAGCATTAGGAAGTTAGATTTAAAGTTAAGATTTTTGGCATGGTGCCAATCGAGGAACATACTCTATCCAACAAAAAAAGAATCATCCAAATCGGTCCACGCTTTACAAAGTTAGACTACCCCTCCCACTTTCTACTCCACCATAGGACCACGTTTTTTTCATTACTAACAATCGGTCCACGCGTTACGAAGTTAGGTTTCACCCCCACCTCATCAAATTTTTTTTTAACATGGTACGGTGAACATACTCTACCTTACAAAAAAAGGAATCATCAAATTCGACCCTGCGTTAGAAAATTATGCCCGGTCATCCATAAAAAAACAATAAATTAAAAATAAATTTGGGAAGTCGATTGAAAAAGTACCAAAACCTATTTAAATTTTAATATTAACTAATTAAAATCTAATTTTGGCAGAGACAACAATATAAGCAATGAAACGAAGCCAGATTTGTGGAATTTTCTGGAATCTTTAGCTAACTCAACTTATTTCAATTTCGATCAAATTAATGTATCAAATAAAATTATGGTACCTAAGTTTCATATAGCTTTAAAAAAATTTAGTAATTTATTAATTCGCAGCCTTTGCTTGATGAAATCGATCCTCAAAACTACATCCACCTTATATATAACCTCACCGACGACTTAACTAGGAACAATATCGAAGAACTTCGAGTGAGAACAAAGGAAAATTTAAATCTGATTCACACGCAGCAAGTCCTGACTGAATTTGGAATATGTTACATGACTAATAATTTCCTTACGGATCATATATCATCTCATTTTCTAATCATAGGAAAGCATCCCGGCGAAAATGAGTATGATCTTAAGCTAAAACAGGAAATAAGCAGTGTTCGTTTTGGAAATATGTTTGATGGTGAAATTACCTACAGCTTCATTGGTTTCGATGTTCCCATGTTTGTAAGATTTATTTACTAAACTATTTTTTAAATACTCAAAAAAAAATTCACGAAACTTTTTAAGATGTTTATCCACAGTCCTTATGAAGTGACACTAGTAGGCGGTGTAATAGGATATCCATACACGAAGGAAACTATTTCATTTCATACAAGTGTAATAGAAATCATAACGACAAATGATTTTCAAAAGTATATTTTTAGCATTTCAATTGAATTTGTCTACTGTTGTCATTCAAATATTTTCAGAAATACGAAAATATCTCAAAGAAATTGTCGTTTCATACACGAATCGAATCTTACACATTTTCCAGTATATACAAGAAATCTTTGTATGCAGGAGTGCCGAATTGATTTCCTTTACGAAAAGTGCAATTGCATTCCGCATTTTTATCCTAATAGAAGTAAGTTTTGCAATAAACTTATACGTTTAATATTATAAACATAATCACTTCTCTTTTTACCTTTTTAACTCAATTTCTTGCAGTTGCAAATCCGAAACGTGTGTGCAGCTACAAACAACTATTAGAATGCTTACCGAAATACAGAGGTAATGTAATATTGGTCATGTCGAATACTTTTTTAAGATTAAATATCAAAATATGCTTACTATCCCCTTAAAACGTAAACTTAAAATTAATAAATAGAATTTCTAAGCTTAAAACTTGAAGTCACTTGTTTTTTTATCTAGAAGAGACTCGAAGAAATTATAAATCGATTTCTATACTGTGTTAGAAGCCTAGTTAACTAGTGCAAAAGGATTGCTTGAATTGGTTCATCTACCTTTGGCCTTATTACTGAATACGATTCGATTGCCGTCGATCGTAGAAATAGGAAATTCAGTATTGGAAGGATCTAAAGCTAGCAACTCACGCAAGTATAATATCTGTTTTAAAGCCCATTCAGTTCTAAATTTCCCTCAGTTACGATCGATTGCAATCAAATCGTATTCGGTAATAAGGTGGCTCATTAATATTCAACCATACAATATGGTCTTTTCAAAAGTAGATGTTTTCATGCTTGCATGATCGCAATCTTGCGTTCAACCTGATATCTTTAAAATCAGATGCGCATTTATTTTTATTTGCATTTTCGAATCAAAGCCACCATAAAGGGGCAAAAGTGTGAAATGTCAATCTCATTGCCATTAACAGCTCAGCAAATATTTAGCAGAAATTTAATAGTTAAGCTTAATACAGTATTTTACTTTAAAATGTTTAACGGAGATTTAGTATTTGAAATATGGAATATACGAGTATTAGGTGTGCAAATAGAACTCGGCTCTGAAGTTGATTGCATTAAAAAAACATAAGGCCCGGCCCATTCATAAAGACTTTGCGCTTCATCTGCACAATTCAGCTGAACAAAGTGAATTGCTGAATTATGCAGCTAAAGTGCAACCCTGCGTTCATGAATAGGCCCATCCGTGAACACATCCAATTTTCCTGCCATTTTCGATTATGTAGTTTAGTCATTGCTGACATAAGTTTCAGCCATTTACAAGTTGTCATTCCGTATGTATCAATTTTATAAGCAATATTTACTTCATTCCCTTCTATTCTGTTTTCAAATGAAAAAAAAAATGCTGCTCAAGCTACTTTGGGTGAATATTGTGTGGGTTAACAGTAAAAAAGTAGTTTGCAACATTTCGTCACGGAAATTTTAGTCTTGAGGACGATCCACGACTAGGTGCAGTAAAAAATTTGAAGACGAAGAACTTCAAGTTTTACTGGATGAAAGTCCATGTCAAAGAGCTTGCAAAACAGTTAGGAGTTACATACCAAGCAATATCACTTCAGTTGCATGCAATGGGAAAGATACAGGAGGCAGGAAAATGGGTTCCTCATAAACAGACGGAAGAAAACAAAAACCGAAGAGTTGATATCTGCATGAATTTGCTTTATCGGTACAAAAGAAAGATCATTACTAGTGATGAAAAGTGAATTTTATACGACAATCCTAAACGCAAAAAAGCATGGATTGATCCAGGCCAGCCATCATCAGTTGGAAAAATGAATATTCATGCCAAGAAATTCTTACTGTATGTCTGAAACCTGGTCAAACTGTTAAAGCTGAACGTTACCAGGGTCAATTGATCAAATTAAGTGATTTACTGCATGGTAGCGCTCGTCCACATACAGCAAAACCAACCCAGGAACTCATCTTCGCCTTAGGCTGGGAAGTTCTCCAGCATGCGACATATTCTCCAGACTTGGCTCCTTCTAATTATCACTTATTCAGATCGATGTGGTCATATTTGAAAGACCAGCGGTTCACGAAAGTTGAAGATGTGCGAAAATGGCTCGATGACTAATTTGCTTCGAAACCACCAAGTTTCTATCCCGAAGGTATTCATCATCTATCCGATAAATGACAAAATACCATAGATAGTAACGACAAATATTTCAATTATTAATCTTTGTAACAAGTATCTTTTCAATAAAGTTGAATTTGACCAAAAAAAGCAGAGTTTCTACTTGCACACCTAATAGCTACAAATACAGTAATTGGAAATTGTCTTGCAAGTAATTCAAGCGGAGCTGCAAGGAAATACAGATACTCCAAAAGACTTAGACCAATTTCTTCCTTAAGTTCTTCATCAAAGTATTTCAAATAAAAGAAATAATCATTCTACAGGAATTATTTAAAATAATACAAAAGTTTTCAGATGACACATTTGAAAGCCACTTTCGGTATATTAGAAGCACTTACTTTGAAACATTTTCGCTCAGCTGCACGCAACTTGAATTTTTGAAAAGAATTCTGAAATTTTTTCAGATAAAATTACCGGATTGAGGAATATGACGAATTGTTACTGCCTACAAAATTGCGAAGACTCTAAAATTATAATTGAGAAACGACAGGTACTAAGATACTGGAAATAAAAAACACTACTTAATAATATATAAAAACAGGTCATGGTAGGAGTGACAGATCTTCTAGGAAGTCTCGGTCTTATGTTGAGCGTAAGAAAGTTTCCAGTTGTCAGATTTAAGAGACAAATTCTCTTTACATTTACAGACTTTCTAGGTAAATATTTATTGCAATGAGATTTTAAAATAATCATAATTACATTATAGTATCCATTGGTGGAACAGCTGGATTTTTCTTGGGTTTTAGCGTATTAGGTGCTGTGGAAGTAGTCTATTTTTTCACTTTCCGATACTTTTGGTACCTTAGAGGTTACAAATAAATTCTTTATCAACAATGAGCAACAAATTTTGAATCATTACGAAAGAAGTGTGACATAGCGCAATTGTTTAAATCTTATATACACCGCAAATTTAATTAAATAATTTTCATTTTGTATTCAACGACCAACTTTGAATTTGAGGTAAAAGATATTACTTTTACTCTTTACCTAAAATGAGATAATCACATTCAATTAAAATTACAACATCTATGAATAACAAGAATTTTATTCGATTTTAAATGCGTTTTCAATAATGTTCAGCATTTTACCTAAAATTTCACATAACTGGAATAGTTTAAGTAAAAGTGTGTTCTTTCTATAGCAGCTTAAGAGCACTTTTGAATTGAAGATAAAAACAACAAAATTACTTTTAATAAAATATTTTATCACATTATCCAAGAGAAATAATATAAAAAAAATAGAAAATCCAAAATTTCAACTGCGTCAGATTAAAGTGATCTATAAATGCTTCATTCTACTAAAATTCTCCTACTTAACATATAAATATGATAGAATAGAGTGAAGTTAAATAAATGTTTCTTTGGGAATAAAAAGCTGTTTTAGCACTTTTTTTTTATCTAATAATAAAATTTTTTATTAGAAACAGTTGCACTTGGCGACTCTTATGTGCCGAACATCATATGTGTGTTGTTTGTATGTTTTTTATTTAATATTTATTTATTTAAATAGCTCATATTAAAAACTAAAAAAAAACACCTAGAAAAGTCATTTCCTTGCTTGAATTTATGTGTCAACTTCGGTTGCATCGACCAGCTCAAAGTCTTTGCCAGTTGACGATCTCGATCCTTCTGACTCACTCTCCGAAAATGTTGTCGATCTTAATGAAATAAATTATAAAATTTCTAAAATCTAAGTAATTTTTGTGTACATACTCCTTTCCATCAGGATTTATTTCATCCTTGGACTTTTTTGGACTTTCTTCATCCTTAGGTGCAGGTTTCGTTTCAGCTTCGAGAAGAGGTTCCACTACAGAGCCAGTTTCATTTTCCTTAATGTTTTCAATTTTTTCTGGTTCCAAGGGAGCTGACTCTCCTTCATCCTCGGCATCGCTATCCTTATCCTTTTTCTTCTTTTTCGACTTTTTACTTGATTTAGATTCAGATGCCACGTGATATTCACTCTGTAACGAAAGTGCAGATTAGATTGTTTTGTATTTTCCTACTCTTCAAGTATTGTAAAATCGCTCTCTAAAGGAATTTCAATAGATTAGGCCAATTATTTAAGTTATGTAGCATTAAACCGGGTCTCCTCCGAATACACTAATACAGATTTAAAACTTTAAACGCGTTTTTCTCGAAATTTCTGTTTTCAAATTTCGCGGCACGATAACTCAAAAACAAGTGCACCTAGCAGTTTGAACCTTCTTGCAATTTTCTTAGCACCTTTTTTTCTAGATCGTGTACTATGATTATTACGATAAGAATAATAGTTTTTTTTCTATAACAATTTTAGTGCCAAAAAAAATTAAAATTAACATTTACAATTTTCATTTTTTAAAGCTGCTTCTTGTTCAAGATTTAATTAAAGGTATGCTTTGCCTAAAAAAAATTTAGGGGTCTTTTATTTCGGTAATAAAACTAGTATTACATAACTTATCTGTAAAAAAAAATGTCTAAGATTGAATAAAAACATTGCATAAACCCCAAAACGAGAAAATAATCCGCGAAATAGCGCCTTATGACCGCAAGACTCCATTAAAAAGAATTGGTTTAAATTAATAATTCAATTGACGGGCTGAGAGTAAAAGTGAACTATATGGTTCGGTCAAAAGTGGCTTAGAAAATGTTCCGCGCAAAAACGAATCGGGTGAGATTCCGGGCAAAAACGAATCGTAGAAAATTTTCGAGCAAAAACGACTTAACTACTTAAGTGCATTAACTTTACATTACTTTTTGTAGTTAAATCGGTTTTGCCCGGACATTTTCTACGATTCGTTTTTGCGCGGAACATTTTCTAATCCACTTTTGCCCGAACCTTATAAATAGGTCACTTTTACTCTCAGCCCGTCAATTAAAACACACTTTTTTAAAGAAATTTTCGACTGGACGAACTATTTTACATTTGGCGAGTAATTCTGAATTATTAATTGTCAAATAATCATTAACTTACCTCATATAGGGGCCAAAAAGAGGCCAAGAATCCAACGTCTTCGGTCAGATTTGGGAATATCCAAAAATACAGTTTCCCTGCACTCAAAACCCATACAATCACAAAAATAATAAGACGAATAATGGTTAATGCGAGAATAAATACCAAGAACCCTGCAGCCGCTATACTTAAGTAGTATACACCCTTTCTAAAATAAAAAGTCTTAGAAAATTCCATTATTATTTAATTGTTTAAAAAATATTGTTTACCTTAAAAGTGGTGGCCAAAGCGGGAATAAACATATCACAATTGCTCCCAACACTAGAGATAAGCCGTAAATCCAATAATGAATGGGAACAGGATCGTAAATCCACACATATGCCTCTGATCCATCAACAAACACTTGATCGGGATGCATGTCTAGCTTAATTTTACGTTTACGCTTCTCTTTTGTTTGCTAAAATAGAAAGTGAAAACGATAAAATATTTAAATTTAAAATCTATCAATACCGCATCTTCAGGAGCATTGCCCTCAACATGGCTGCTATCAGCATCAGTCGCCTTCTCGGGTTTTTCTTCTTTTTTGGGCGGAGGACCTTCCTTGTCAGTTATCTTTTTAGACTTCCCCTTCAACTCTTCAGGGAAAACTGGTACCTTTTTCGCTCGATGGAAGAATTTGTGCTCTAACATAATATCAAGAAATTCAACAGCATATTCGCGGGTTGAAAATAGGCATTTGTCGCCTTCAGCAAATTTTGATTTCATAAGTGCATCAAGTGCTTTCGTTGCTACGAGATGAAAATTGATTTAGATTGGAAATTAATTTTTATTTTAATGATTTTACCTGTAAAGTATTCGACATTGTGACTAAGAAATTTAGTCTTCTTTGTACGCACATTCTTTTTCAGCCACTTTGCTACAGCGTATTCATCTTTTGATGGCTTATCGATGTCTTCCTGATTTCCAGGCCCGGTGTATTCCTTTATGGTTTATAATATAGTATCCATTGGAAAGGGTAAAATAGGTTTATATATAGGCGAAATATATAAGTGAAAAGAATCACGAAAAAATGTGTTTAACTTGGTTTAAATAAAGCTGGTCCAATTTATTAAAGGCAAAGAACGACCGCCACACGTTAAACATGAGTAGGGAATCAGTATACGGTCGGCGAATTTTGTTCTAAATATTTACGTTGGGAACAAACAGTTCCTTGGTAAATTTTCCAGTGCAAAGCAGCAGTGTCCCGATAAAATCAAAAATTTTGAAATGTAAGTTAGAAGTCATTGACTTTCTTTCGCCTCCATCACTTCATTCGCAAGTCAATCCGAGTCTAAAGAATTACTTAAATTATTGCCCATAACAAAAATGTAAGTGGAACAAATTAGCTGTTACAAGAATTTTATTGTACGTTTAAAGAATTTTACTAAAAATTCACCGAAGCATATGTTTAACAAAGGTTGAGTACGTGTTCTATCACCATGAAATGAAAGTAGAACAAAACATGTTGCGAAGTAGAGCAAATCCATAACAAGTTCCCAATCAGGCGCGATAGCAACCTATTATAAACCTACTGAAATTCATATTTCCAAATGATAACTGGCTTGATTCCTTGTTTAAAATAAATTAAAAATCCTGAAGATGACAGATAAACAATGAGAACAATTTTCGAACTTGCGCACATAATTTGCTGATGTCAAGAAGCAAAAATCAAAGAACATTCAAGCTCATCTGTGATAAAAGTAGAAATATTTTAAAAAACGCAGAAAATGATAAAAGTTACTGTATACACATCAGATACAGCAATTATAGGAACTATACATAAATATGCTGATGCTAATTGCCAAATATTCAAGCAATTTTCCATGCAAAATATTGCTGTCGTCAACGTCACTGTGCCTATGTAATCATTGAAAAATATCTCTGGGATAGCAAGTTAAGGACATTTTCTTCAGAATAGCACTTAGTATTGTTCATAAAACAGATTAAGGTTTAAAGTTTAAAATTCACACTAAAGAATCGTAGAAAATTATATGAAAACTTACATCTTTACGGCGCCTCGACCTTTTCTTGTCCGACATTTTCATCAAAAACTGCAGAGGAATGCCAGATCATAGCAAATAAAGAGAAATGTCAAAATATTCACCACAGTTCTCAGCTATTTTGATTTGGACATTGGAGCAACCACAAAAAATTCTTTAAGAATCTGTCTACTGTCTATCAAATTTTATTATTTTTTAAGTAAATCAAAAATTATAATTATAACTAAAGTCGTAAGACATTTTACTTTAAATTGAAGAAATAAATGTGAAATATAACAAACTGTTGACTTCCGGTAACTTCAGTGCCTCCAAACGGCAAAACTCGAAATGATATCTTATGACAGCTGTCATAACTTGTGGATTGTGGTGAAAAGTCTTCGTTTACGCTTGGCACTTTGTTTTGAAATTTTCATAAACAAAATTTCCGACAAAATAATAGGATTTCCATCATCATTCTATTACAGACAATTAATATTTATTCTGTTCTATGTAAAGAGGTAAGTTTTTTTTAACATGACAATGAGTAAGGGACCTAAACATTATGCAAAGAAAGTTATGACTTTTTGTGATATCTTAAGAAAAACAAAACTACGTAATTAATTCTGTCACAAAAGATTAATCTAACCATCTGCTTTGATTCTATTCTCCTCAAATTTTATATTTGTTATTAAATTAATTAAAATTAAGTATAATTCTTGGCCAATTAGTGACACTTATGGTACAGTGAACAAAGTGCATTTGCTTGAATTTATCTGAACAAGAGTACGTAATGTCTTCTTTAAACGTTAACGGCTCAAAATACACAAAAGCAGTTATTTGTTAAAGCTAACAATACCTATTGAAATTTTAATTTTAATTCCACCATAATGTCAAAAGCGTCTTTCTTTTCATTACCTGAAGGGCGTTACGTTTATTTGTAGCGCTTAATTTGATTAGTAGTCCCCATTAATTTCCAGCTCCTGTTTATAAATAATATATACTAATTTATTTATTATTAGCAAAGATTTAGTTCAGTTTAGTATATTTTATCAGTTTGAAGAACTCTTACAATAACAAAACAAAATCTATACTTAAAAAGGTTTGATATCATATCACTTTTTAATCAACCAATTAATTCAGGCTTAAACGCAAATTAAATTTATTTTTGAGATATTTAGAGAGACTATTAAATCATTGCAATCCCTTATATAGTAGGTTATTCTGCGTACTGACTCTTCTGTATTGCGGCAATCTGAAGTCACCAATTCGTAGCTTTCATTTTTTTTTATATAGTTCACATTTCTCAGCAGATGCTCCGGATACATGTTATTTTTAATTTTTTAAATCATTTCAAAAGCATTTTACATTAATCTCTGCACAACATTCAACCACTTTAATGTTCGTATCATTTCTACCGCCGCACATACCGCAAAATGTCCACTTTAGGTGGTTAAAAATCAAAGATGTGAAATAATATGTGCATTTATGATTAGAAATGTTTCTGACCTATAAAGGTTACTTTGTGTTGAGGCTTGAGAAGATTTCTAAGTACCTAACTACCTAAAAGGTATTTATAGCTAAAAATAAAATAGTTTTGAAAATGAAATTTGGTATATTTTACTTAAAGTACACATAATTATCAATCATACATCAATTGTTCAGATAGGTAGTTAATTACTATCACTGTCGTCATTATCATCCATTGTTTTTTCGTCATTATCATCCTTGTCTTCGATCGTTTCTACAAGTGGCACGTTCAACATTTCCAGCACCTCCTTAGGAAACGGTTTTCTTTTTTTATTATGGCTCTTCCTCTTGGATACAATAATTGTATCAGAAGCTATTAGCATCCAGTGCACAATGTCTGTATTAGTGTGGATTATGGAGCTTTTTCTAGCATGGACAAGTCGTAAACCTTTATATTCTTTTTGACTAGTTTCCAGCACATGTTCTGAAAACAACCGCACAGACAAAGGTAGCTCCTTTATTATGTCTGCACCGTGTATTAGTAGTTTGTGCACAGATGCACTCATTTTGTACCAGTTATCACGTTCTAAGCACATTTTTGCTGTTTCGATGCAGTAGTTTTTAAAACTAACGTAGTTCATGCTAAATCCACATGATAAAACACTCAGGATGTTGGCAAATCTTTCTATAATTTCAGGATCTAAGCCTGTGATAGCACCAGATTTTGTAGGCTCAGCAAAAAACTTCCTTGCCGTATTCCCATCGTTTGAGTTGCCTCCACTCTGCTTCGGTTGGTCTACCACTAATCCCATTTGCTGGTAAAACTTAGTAGTTATTTCTTCTGTTCTCTTTTTTATATTTTCTTTGGCTTCTGTGCGCCTCGCTTGCCATTGCCGTAATTCTAGTTTATATGAGATATGTAACAAGTACTCGTAACATCTAAGGTATAAGTGCAGTACAGATATCCCAAACTTAAATGAACTTGTCGTAGGATATTGTTTCTGCAAAAATAAGTCAAGGTTGTTGATATCCTTGGGTGTTGCCTTGCACACTCCCGTCAAGACCCCACTTGTAAATGACTTCGATCGCTGAGTTTTTCTCGTCATCGTGGTGTAACAGAAGTACATCCTGCTGCACATGAGCAAGTCTTTGTATTGTATGGTCCAAAATATCTTGAACTGGAATTTGCACTTCAGTCTCCGTGATTTTTATATTATTCGGGTAACACTGCCTTTTTTGTGTTTGTGCTATGACTTTGTAAGCTGTATAGATGTTAGCGCCTCGCGATTTCGCTCCTTTTTTGCCAATGAATGTAATCTTCTTTTTCCATGTCTGAGTCAATTATGAGCGCTAAAGCTTCTTCAGGAGAGTAAAGCTTTATAGCCGAATATGATGGCGTATCGTGAATTTATTTCATGCGTTTGTATCTGCTAGGGCTTGTAGTTAAGGCTTAGCTCACTAGTTTGGCAGCTGTCCTTTTTCCGCGTTTAGTAAGGTTTTATCACCCTTCGTTTTGTTCCTAGCGAGCTCTCTTCAAAAGATTTTGCAGGTCTGCTCTGGTTTTTTTTCACTTGCAAATCATTATTTGCGCTTGTAGTGAATACTGCTGGCAAGACCAAATCGTTCGTTTACCATTTTGAATTGCATTTCATAAATCTTTCCATAGTCCAATTCGATTTTTTTCACTTTTGTAACAATTTTGAAACAAACACTTTCAGAACACACTTAATTTTATTTACACTGTCTTTTGACAGTTTATATTCACTAAACCTGTTCAATATGTAACTAGTTAATCGTTCTACACACAGACGATGATTGTTTATAAAAGTTTTCGCTTTGTAACACTAAAACCAGATCCATTTTTCTAATATTTAATTCCGAGTGACTTGGTCCACTCCGAGTACCTGTGAAAAAAAGGGTCTATTTTCACAATGAGTTGGTTTGAGTTCCTATAATTCAGAATACTAGTAGTCAACAAACGCACAAGTGTAAATATTTAGGACAGAAACCGGTACTAAGCGGAACTTTTTTGAAGTAAAACTTCTTTACGCACGCTTGACTTAAGGAGTAAGCTGGTGAATGCGTTACCGAAAGTGTGATCGGCCGAGACGAACGGAAGTTGAGGGGTGATTTCTTGATTATTTCGTAATTTCATTTCGTTTATCAATGAAAACCGATAATAATTTTAAATATTTGTAGAAAATTAATATACACTACTCAAAACAATTAAGGGAACAAAAAAAATATCTAAATTTTTTAGTGATTTTTGACGGGCTGTATGTAAGCGAGAAATAATCGTATCGAGGATTTGAAAAAAACATCTTAAAGCTTCAAAACTCTAGTTTTTGAAACTTTTGGCCAAAAAATTTTAAAGGCCACGGTGCTCACGCAATCCAAAGGAAAAGCGGAAAAAAAAATTTTCAAAATTTTTAGTAATTTTTTTTTTTTTTGTTCACGGACTCGGAATTTTTTTTTATTTGACCACCCTATGGACCAGATAGCCTGTTAATTCAGCTTTAATTATCTTTTTTCAAATCCTTGATACGCCGATTTGTCGCGGAGATATCCGATATTAAACGAAAAAGGACACTTTTGTATTCAATAATCGATATCTCAGCAACCAATGATCGTACAGAAAATTAAAGGGCAGTTTGGGAAATTGGAATAAATTTCATAAAAGAATCCGTCAAGACGTAAAAAAAACAATTTTTTTTTAATTTCAATTTATTTTTAATTTTAATTTTGTAATTTCAATTTTTAAAAAGTCAAAAAAAGTGACTTTTTTCCTTGTTTTGGTAAATTGACCGCATCTTTGCAAATTCTGACGGAAAGGCTAAGGTTTGTAGGAATTTTTACACCTCAATGTACGCCCAATAGCCCTGTAAATCCGCAGATCGATCCATTGGACGGTTCCTTCGGCCCGATATGTGAAAGTTTTGGAAAAAAATTAAAGGAACAAGAATTGTGATCTCAAATATCGTGTAATCTTCATAAAAATGGAAAAATCAATTTTTTTTAGACTTTTATCACAATTATGCATCGTCTACTTGGTAAATTAAAAAAAAAAGCAAATTAAAAAAAAATCAAAAATAAAAAAAAATTTTTTTGAGAAATCGGAAATTAAAAAAAAAAATTTTTACATTTTACATTAGAAAATTAAATACGGAGATGTTCTTACAAAACAGTTGTAGGAGGTTTCCGCAGTCGATGATTCGAAACTTCATTTCGAATATACGTGACAGGTGGCAGTGATTAAAAGCCGAGGAGGCAACACGAGGTATTAACACACCCACTTTAAAAAATGAGTTTGGAGTCAGAAAATACTGTGGAATTGACGAAACACGGGGTCTCATTTCTTAAAAGCACCACGCACCCACACACACACGTGCGTAAGCACAAAAGAAGCATAAATCCGACCGCGAAACCTCCAACAACTGTTTTGTAAGAACATCTCCGTATTTAATTTTCTAAAAACGTCTGATGCATAATTGTCAGAAAAGTCGAAAAAAATGATTTTTCCATTTTTATGAAGATTACACGATGTTTGAGATCACAATTCTTGTTCATTTCTATTTACTCACATACATTTAGTCTTACTAACATTCAGTTTGAGTTTAATTTAACACAGCCAGTTATGGAAAATATTTATTTCAGATTGAATAACAAATTCACACTCTTTGACCTGCTTTCCAATCACATCTTTAATATCATTTATATATAATAAAAATAGTAGCACAGTATATTGCCTTGCGGTACACCAAGATTTTTTTGCTTTTTTAACATTATTTGCCGCATAAATATTTCGATAGTTTCATAGTCGGTTATTTTAAATGCTTCGTTTACTCGCGCTTTAATACTAACATTATTAGTTATTACGTAGTCTATAGTTATATAGTCCGCGTTACTGATTGATTTATTTACATGCGTTATCTTCAATTACCTGTTTTAAATAATCTCTTTCTTCATACCAATCGACATTGAAGTTCCCAACGAACTCCTCCATCCATTTTTACCACATCAATCAAAATTACCGAAGTTCTTGCTTATTTGGCAATTATCCAATTTCTGTGAGAAATTTATGTTATGATGATTTAGTTAATATTATCACGTTTAATATATTAAAGCCATAATGCATTGTGCAATTTCTTGTTTTCTTTTATTTCAGATTCATTAAAATGCTAGGAAAACAAAATTTCCATCACTTTTTCTTTTACCTTCCAAAAAGATTGTTACATATAAAACGATCTGAACTTTATAAGGTAAGCCAATATATTACGAATTCATAATTTTACGTAGCCTGCAAATAATACCATGCAACTCTACAAAACTTCATAGACTGATTTTGTAAATAATAAAAGAAAATAATTTCTTTAGAAATGTTTTACTTTGCTGGGTGTTGAGGAAACGTCGGACCAAAATACTGTTCGACGAGCCTACATAGAACTAGTGAAAAAAGTTCATCCAGACAGTGGTCTTCCTGAAGCTTCTGCAGAACGTTTTCAAGAAATTGATCAAGCTTTCAAAATACTTCAAGAGAAATTCGCTAAAAATCGTCGAGGAATTTTTGAAGACGATGATGAAAAAGTTTTTGATATTCGTCATACTGCCCCACAACACCGTCAGTATTTAAGTTACGAAGGAATTGGAATTGGAACCCCTTTCCAGCGTCAAAAACAATATCAACAAGTCAAAGCGATGAAGGCACAGGAAAGGGTTCTTAAGCACCGAGTGGAAAAAGCACAAGCTGGAGAAAAATCGTTAATGAAAAAAGGAAGTTTTTACAAAGATCATGCAATTAAAACTAAATACGGTTTCGATCGCGTTGTAGAAGATTTGATTCAGGAAGCTATGCAAAAGGGAGACTTTGATAATTTATCTGGAACAGGAAAACCCCTCTCTCAAGCGCAATCACAAAATCCATACTTGGATTTTACTACGCACAAGTTAAACAAAATTTTATTAGATAATGGATTTACCCCTGAATGGATTACATTGCAACGCGAAATTAGAGATGAAATTGATTTAGTTAAGAAGAAGCTGGCAAATCATAGAGCTTATCTAGGCAACGTTCCTTTAAGCGAAACTGATCAAACTAAGTGGATGGTAATTGTTAGTAATTACGAGACTGATGTTGAGTCAATAAATAAAAAAATCGACAAATTTAATTTGATTGTGCCCATTTTGGACAACCAAATGTTTAGGATAAAAGTAGAAAAAATTGCTGAAAATGTTCTAAATGACTCTAGCTTGGAGCGGAATAAACAAACAGATTCTGATTCAAACCTGGAACCTGCTAAAAAGGCTGAACACCAAAAGTCGGATTTTTTGTCACTTCTTAGTTCATTGTTTTAATAATTGTAGTTGATTTTAATTGTGTAGATAATATTCAGTTTTAAATATTTCAATTACAAAAATTATTCAAGAAGTTTTTTTTATTTTAATTACAATTCTTCGTTGCAACCAAAGAATAAAGAGAGAATTCACAATTTATAAAAACGCAAATGTGCATAAAGAGTACATTAAAAGTAACTTCAACAAAGCTAACTCCTCACATGATGTCGCGATAGAGAAAAACCACTGTGATCAAAAGAGGCATTAAAAAATCGCGACATCGATGTGATCGACTTATTAACCCCATCATTTTTGCGATGAAAAGATACCTGAAAAAAGTCATGATTCCTCAGTTAGCGAGCGGGAACCGATATGCCTAAACCTGCCCAGAGAACCCATATCTATGGACCTCCGAATGCAGTCGAAAGCAAAAAGGTTCCTGGAGTTACAGTGTCCCTTTTCAAGTGTATCAAAGTGCAGCAGTCCAAGTCTATCACATAAGGTGGTAATATAAGAGAGTTATTCCAAGAAAGGCCTCGCAGAGCGAACCTAATAAACCTCCGTTGAACAGCTTCAATGCGATTGATATGTGTCGCATAGAGCGGTGACCAGACTGGAAAAGCATATTCCAGAATAGGCCTGACAAAAGTTCAATGTAGAAGTTTTGTAATGTTGGGGCATCAAATTCCTTTGACCATCGCTTCACAAAATCCAGAGTCATATTAGCCTTGGTAACTATGACATCAAAATGATCTTCGAAACAAACAATTGGGAATTAAGCCAGAAACCTAAGTCCTTAGTCTTTGTAGCTCTTGTTAAAGGATAGCCCTCTATGGTTAAGTTAAATTGGAAAGGAGATCGTGAGATTTCGTGAGAAACACATAAATGTACACTTGCCGATATTTAGGGGAAAATTCTGAAAGGCGCCCAAGTCAGAATTTAAAAGTAGGCAATCGGCATTGTCTGACAAAGTGCGAAATATCTTAGCGTCGTCAGCATAACAAAGAATATTTGAGTGAGAAATAATCGTAGATACATCATTGATGTAAATTATAAATAACAATGGCCCGAGGTGGGAGCCCTGCGGTACATCGGAAGTAACATTAGTGCGTTCAGATAAGTACGAATGAATCCAATTTACAAAAACCCGCGGAAACCCAAGCAGGGAGAGTTTGCGAACAAGAATTCTGTGGTTTATTCTTTCGAAAGCTTTGTTGATGCCAGTTCAAATACAGTCAACTTGCTTACCACCTTCAATTGTAGAGGTACAAAAGTTTGAAAGTTCCAATAAATTGGTGGTAGTTGATTTACCCCTTAAGAAGCCATGTTGAAACGGATTGCAGTGAAACTAAAGAACATTTTTAAGAAGGAATCACAAAAAACTTGTTAAGTTAAAACAATTGTTTTAATTATATTTTTATACTTGTTTTAAAAATTCTAATCGACGCGTTTCGCTTTGCTATGGCATCATCAGGGAGAGACTACACTAAATAAAGTCTAGCAGTACATATCAAGCTCAAACAGAACATCCATTACGGGCTTTTACAATTAAAATCTATTTGGTCATTGAGTAAATATTTATTTAATTGTCTAGCTTTTTTTATTTCATAAATTTCAAATTTATCTAACGTATCCCCTCCATTCAAGTAATGAAGAACGTTAATATTATTTAAATTTGTGTTATATTTCCTACTAAGTAAATATTTTGATAAACCGGAATGTGGTCTATTATGGTTCATCCGAGAAATATGCTCATTAACTCTTGTAACTATTTTTCTCTTTGTTTTAACAATATATATTCCCTCACAATCCTCACATTTAATTTCGTAGACCTCACTTTTCTCCAACTTCTCCGTTTTTTCACCAGACTAAACATTTGAAATTAATTTCTTTAATGTTTTATTATTGGAAAAAGCCGGCTGTAGTTTTTAAGATTTTCTTAACTTTTTCAGGAGCACTTTCCATGTATGGTACTTTTTTCCAGATTTTATGTTCGTCTTTGTTATTATTATTATTTAACAATGGGAAGATTCTTTTTAATGTATTCTTTTTCGATATTATTTGTTTTTTGTAACCATTATGGGTTGTAATTTTTATAATAGTCTTCAGTTCTTTTTTGAAATTTTTTTCTGAGAGAGGCAACCTTAATAATCTATCTATCATAGCACGAAAATATGCTAATTTGATATTCCAAGGGTGGTCTGAATTGAGAGGAATGACTGCTTGTGAGAAAGAGTCCTTTCTAAAAATATCGCCATCTACCCTATTATCACAGATAAAGATTTTTAAGTCAAATGCAATTGTCGTGATGTACCTGTCCAAATTACTGAAATGTCATCTACATATCTATACCAGCCAACAATATACTTTAGGAGATCACAGTCAGAGTTAAGAAGATCATCTTCTAATTTGCTCATAAAATACTCAGCGAAAAACGGAGAAGCTGTACTGCTCATCGCCAAACCATCTGATTGTATGTAGACCTTATTATTAAAGTGAAAATAATTTAAGAACATAGCAACTGAGCTATTTGGTGACCTGTATAGTGCTGCAATTATTAGAGATGTAGATCCAAAATTTAGCTTTACAACCGACCGCCATATATTTGACGCTACAGTTTTTTCGTGTACTACTTCATAATGATACTATCTCTTTAGATAAATTAACAGCCCTCCAGTTCTCGTTGAGATAATGTCACTTCCACCTTATAATACACAGTAGTTTTCTAAGTTAATTTCGAAGTCTTCGATGCCATTCGTTAAATGTGTTTCTAAAAGTATTATCACTTCACTATCACTCTCATATACATACAACTTTTTTCAGTTCTTCTAGGTTATTTGTAAGGCCTTAAATATTTAAATAAAGCATCCTTATATATTTTAGTTGCACAGATTAATTTTTAAAATTGCAATTTGTTTGGTCAGATGGTTCTGAAAATTTTAATTTGTTATTTTTATTTTTAAGTATTTTTGGAACTTTTCTCTTTGCAGCACCAATACACATGAAGATTATATCAGATTGGAGTTCTATTTTAATAGACCCCATGGATGATGACCATTTACATCTTCTCTCCCTAAAATATACTCTAATACGTGCAGATCATTACTGTCCAATAATTTTTCCACTATCCCTGACATGAGAGCTAAAAGCATGGACGAGATCTGAAATGGTAAAAACTTCCTGAGAAGGATTTGGATGGTAGAAATCAGATAGAAATATGGAGTCCAAATACTGTTTTTGATTTTTAAAGGAAATAAAGGTAAACGGTTTCTATAATATTTATTTTCATGACAGCTAGCCACATTGATAGATAACTATTAAAATAATTAATAAACAATTTATTCTATTATTGCATTTCAACAAAATAACAGTAAAATATAATTTTTATACACCTAGTAGTTAAACACGGTTTTTCCGGTTTCACCTAACATTGCTATCCCTGTAGCTACAAGCTTTAGTGCTTTAGGGAATGCATAGTGCTCAGCCTTATGTATTCTATTAGTAAGAGTTCCAACATCATCACCAGGCAAAATTGGTACCTTTTCTTGCACTATTATTGCTCCAGTATCAACTCCCTTAAAAAAAAAATAATATATAAAAATGATTTCTTAATACTTTTTTACTACTTACTTCATCAACAAAATGAACCGTACATCCTGACTCCGAATCTCCTGCATCTAACGCCTTCTGCTGGACATTCAGCCCAGGATGCTTAGGGAGTAGCGATGGATGAATATTGATCAATTTTCCTTTCCATCGTTTGACAAACATTTCGGAAAGAATTCTCATAAAGCCAGCCAAACAAATAATATCAACCTTATGTTCTTCTAATTTTTGGGACATAGCATCATCAAATTCCTCCCTTGACTTGTAATCTTTGTGAGATATAAATATGGCAGGGATTTTAGCCTTCTCTGCACGTTGCAATCCCATCACACCCTGTTTATTTGAAATGACTAGAACAATTTCTGCTCCCATTCCTTTGGTTGTGTCTCTTGTAGAATCTATAAGAGCTTGTAAATTCGTTCCAGAACCTGATATTAAAACGGCAACTCGTTTTTTAGATGATCTAATTGTTCGTTGTACTCGTAAAATGTTTCTATCAAAGTTGTCGACTATCACTTGTGGTGAATTTGGAGATTTCCTTTTGATGACAACACCCACTTTTGTTGCATGATAAGCAAAATGTAAATGTTCCATAATTAAATTTTCAAATTTCGGATCAATAATTAGTACAAGACCTAGTCCGCAATTGTATGTTCGCTGCATCTCGTGATGTGTAACATTACCACTCTCAGCTAACCAACCAAAAACAGGTAAAATATTGAAGTGATTGGCATCTAAATGTACTCCAAGTTCTTTGGTGAGAACTCTTGGAATATTCTCAATAAGGCCACCACCAGTAATATGCGCCATTGCTTTTATATATCTTTTTTCTAAAAGCGGCTTAATAGCTTTTACGTAAATTTTAGTTGGAACAAGAAATTCTTCGCCTAAAAGATGACAAGTAATTTATAAAATAATAATTCTATTATTTCATAGAACTTACCAAACATTTTGTCACTAAATGCGGCATTGTCATTGAATTTGGCCCCAGTGAATTCCATTATTTTGTGGATTAAACTAAATCCGTTACTATGTACACCGGTTGAAGGTAAACCAATAACAATGTCACCTTCTCGAATTTCGTTTATTCGTGGGAGCATATTATCGCTTTCTGTAATTCCCAATGAAAATCCAGCCAAATCGTAGACGTCTTTTTTATATAACAATGGAACCTCAGATACTTTTGAATCTGAAATTAGGATATTAAGTATTTTTGTCGATAAAGAGAATCTTTCAAATTTACCAATCAAACTGCTCTCAGCTTGTTTTGCACCTTCTAATACTCCAGATGTGATGCACCGAACGCTAGTTGATTCCGCTTCAGAACAAGCATAATAACTTAAAAATGTCAAAGGCTCCGCCCCATTACACAGGATATCATTTACACACATTGCAACTAAATCAATTCCAACAGTCGAATTAAGTTTGCACTGCTGGGCTATTTTGATCTTTGTTCCAACTCCATCAGTCCCAATGACTAGGACAGGGTCTCGATAAGATTTTGGTATTTTAGTCAACCTTTTACCATTTTGTGATACAAAAGAAGATTCGACTCGTTGTGATTCTTGAAGCATTTGTGAAACCATTTTTTCTATATTTTCTTTATTGTGTTGTACAGTATTCGTTCGCTTATTTTTATTAGGTTCGTAGAATTTCTTTGCCAACGATTCCATTATAGAGTGAAAGTTGTTTACGGTAACAGGTGATTTACCTGATTTCTTTTGTACTTTACCAACAATTCTGGAGTTCGGTATAGTTTTCCAATCACTATTTGACTTTGACACTACAAAGACCATACCAAGACCACAGTTAAATGTATTAATTAGAGCTTCGTCTGCCAGACATGTTTTAGCTGCTAACCATCCATAGATTTGAGGTATCACGAATTCTTTGGCGTCCAATATAATCTCAAAATATTCTGGAGTAATCTTTTCTATGCCTTTGTTGAGGCTTCCGTTGATGTGAGAAATCGCTTTAATCACGTCTTTCTTAATTAAAGGTAACAAGGATTTGACATAGATTTTCGAAGGCTGTAGAAGTTCATAACCTTAAAAAAATTAAGGAAAAAAAACTGATCAAGTAAACCTACAAATTTCGTTAATAAATCAATTTATACTTACTAATAGTTTTATACGTCCCGAAGTCGCATGGTTTATTTATTTCAACTCCAAACTCCTTCAATAAGTTATAAATAGTCCCATAACCTGTACAATGAAAGCCGCTTGAAGGCAATCCAATTACTAAATCTCCGTCTTCGTATTTATCAAAACGCGGAAGTTCATGACCATTTTCGAGTACACCTACACTATAGCCAGCAATATCATACTTTCCTACTGGGTACACCGAAGGCATTTCAGCAGTTTCACCACCTTTAAAATTAATTAATATTACCATGTTCTCACTACTTAATATATTCTAAATACCTAAAAGTGCGCAATTTGCTTCTCGACAAGCCTCCGAAATACCTTTTATAATTTGTGCTGCTACAGTCACTTGTAATTTACCACATGCAATATAATCCAAAAAACCAATGGGCTCGGCTCCTGACTCTAATACGTCATTCACACACATTGCCACCAAGTCATATCCAATCCCTTCATACATTCCGTAATCCAATGAAAACTTAATTTTTGATCCAACACCATTAGTAGCTTCACAAATGACTGGATTTTTATAAGGCAACTACAAAAAATAATTTCGTTAATACAAAAATTAGAATTTTTTATGGATTAATATAACCTCTTTTAGACTGAAAAGTCCTCCAAAACCTCCTATACCACCAACTACACCAGGTCGTGCTGTACCTCTGGCGAGTGGTTTAATTCTTTGTACTAAATCATCACCCGCATCAATGTCCACTCCGCTATCTTTATAAGAAAGGGATGGGCCACGATTACTAAATGAAACACACAAAGTTAATTTTCCTGTTAATTTTATTAATTAAATCAAAAATTACATTTTGATTGCCTTTTGAGCGATATCTGTTCGATATTGTGCACCAACACCTGAAAACTTAATGCTTTGGCAAATTTTCGTAGCCTCAGCTGCAGCAAGCTTCAGATCACTTCCAAGACATACCACAATAAGGACTCGTCCCCCATTTGTAATGCAGTTCCCTTTACTATCTACACCTACCCCACTGTGAAAGGTTATCTGAGATTTAGTGTCGGGTGGAATACCTGTTTACAAATTTTGTAAAAATTAACACAACATCAAGAGCATCATTAACTAACCTTCAATAATGCATCCCTTTGTGGAAGTTTCTGGATATCCGGCACTAGCCATGACAACTCCTACTGCCGAAATGTTTTCCTTCCAACTGAGTTGAATACTAGTAAGTCGTCCAGTGCAACATGCAGACATAACGTCGTATAAATCGGTTTCAAGGAGAGGTAAAATAACTTGTGTTTCCGGATCTCCAAATCGACAGTTAAACTCTAGAACTTTAGGACCATCAGGAGTAAGCATTAAACCAGCATACAGTACTCCGCAAAATCGAATTCCTTCTTTTTTCAGGCCATCGACAGCCCGTTGCAATACTTCAGTCTTAACAAATTCTAAATCAGACTTGGATATAAGTGGACATGGACAATAGGCACCCATTCCTCCAGTATTGGGGCCCTCATCATTTTCTTTTAATCGTTTATGGTCTTGAGAAGGGAGCATTACTTGAAAGTTATTACCATCAACAAAGGCCAATACAGAACATTCTTCTCCAATTAAAAGTTCTTCAATAACGACAACTTCGCCTGCTGCTCCATATTTTTTCTCTCCCAAAATTTCATCTACAGCCTTGCAGGCTTCTTTTATATTTGATGCTACCACGACCCCCTTTCCTGCTGCTAATCCACTTGCCTTCACAACAAGTGCTTTATAGGATGCGCTACAATTGCAATTTTATTCGAGATATGGTTTAATTGTATTTTAAGATAGAAATACTTACTTTTTTAAAAATTCCTTTGCTTTGTTTGTATCTGTAAAACATTCGAACCGCGCCGTTGGAATTTTGTGACGAATCATAAAATCTTTTGCCCATTTTTTATCTGATTCGATTTGAGCTCCTTCTTTGCCCGGACCAAAGCAAGGAACATTAGCTTTGTAAAGCTCATCTCCTATACCATTTGCCAAGGGATCCTCTGGACCAACGACAACAAAGTCAATAGAGTTGTGTTTGCACCATGATGCTATTGCCTGAAAGCGAAAAAATTGCATTGAATGATGTGAATATGTGCGTAGGGGATTTTCTTATCCCATAGTCTGAAATCAGTCAACCACTTTCTTCTGCTAGTAGTGGGCCTAGAACCAAATTTACTTGAAGAGTTCTGCTATATTCCTAACTATGACAGCAAAATCATTAGCAAATAAACAAATTTATGGACGTCGTCGCTACCCCAGTAAAGGTGATGTTCGAGAAACTGCGAAGAAAAACACCAAAACTGAAGGAGTCAGCATTTTATTACGAGAAGTATCAGCTCCCACTAAAGCTTATTGAGCAATACTATATGCAAGTGGAATACAAATATCTTTATCAAATACTTAATTGCAAGCAAAAGTTAATTTCAAGTCAATTTTTCAAATTATTAGTTCAAAAGGTATTTTTTCGTAAGGTCGCGTACACATTTAAGAGCGATAAGCGGTCAGCGATGAGCGATAAGCGTTGCATAAACACCGCGCAACAAACGCAAATAAACGGAAATGTTCACTTTTAACAGAGATGAGCGGTGAACGGTGAGCTTTACAGCTAAACGGTGTTTTCACCGCCTAAACAATCTTGATTGTGAGCGGTAGGCGCATTTAAATTTTCAGCCTGTATCTAATTTTTTCCAATTTTGCAGAAATTTATGTTTAATTTTCCTGGACTATCTATTGTTTATCTCCAAAAAGCTCTGGATAATCTAGAAAATCTACAAATCTGAATCTGAATTAGAAATAAGAATCAAAGCCCAATGTGAATGTTTGTTTTCCACTTTTCCCACAACCAATATTTTATTTTCTCTATACAGTTCCACCGTGTGTTTTAACATAATCGGGTGTATTGTTCTTGTAAAAAAAACACTAACAATGGGATCGAACCAATGGGATCGAAGTTATAGATTTTTAAACATACCGAAGTTATATGAGAAAGCCGTTATTACGGGTCACTGCCTCATAGGTAGACACGTTGATAGACTAGGCGCACCTTCAAATGACTTCTGTAGGAGTTGCCACATGATGAAGAGCAAGAGGAAACCATACTCGACCTCCTCTGCAACTGCCCGGCCCTAGCCAACCGTAGGAATCGATTTTTGGGCTCCTTCTTTTTTGAAAAGCTAACCGAATTATTAGGATCCACTGACGTCAGAGACCTAGCTCGATTTATCAGGAGTTGTTTCGCTCTCAGTGTAAACTTATTGCAAATGTACAGCGTTTGTTTCGCTGCAAAAAAGTGGAGATGTCTGCACTTGATTGGATGAAGTGCTACGAGTGCAGGCAGATATTTGACATTTTTCAGGCAATTGTCAAACAAAGCGATTGATTTTAATTAATTATCAGACAGGTTATGCATACGTTTTTGCATTACAGTCGCCAACATATTATTTTCAATTTTATTTGTTAAAAAATTTTATTAACCAAAACCTCTTTTGTTAAATATAACTGACAGTAAAGTACACTTAAAATGTTTGTTTAGCTGTAGGGCAAATTCCTACACTACCTCTGCACTTTTCATGCAGCGAAAAAAACAAACCTATTTCAAATTTACTCCGTTTCGACAGCTCACAAACTCATATATGACATTTAAAATTTCATTTTTTAATGCGTTATATTGTGAACTCAATTCAAACAGTTCTGTTTACTTTGGGTTTGTCATGTAACTAGCTCGCAGCAATGCAAAAAACAAGACTCAAGTTTACTCACTTCCCTTACCCGAATTCGCTTCCGGCCAAAACCATGCTAACGCATCAAAGCGTTGTCCCCTAGGCTTTGGCCACATCATATAAAAAAAAACTTAGGTAACAGCTCCCTTCAATATACTGGCAACATATTATTAATTTTTATAATCTTTTTTAATTTTCCGACGAATATAAAAAATCTTTTCTGCCCTGTGATCCTATTGGCTTAAGTGGTAATATCACCTTGTGTGCATGAAATCAACAAAAAGTCAAAAAAACTTTTAAAATAGATGGCAAAACCCAGTGAAGTACATAGGATTTTTTTTAAATATTGATTTTTAAAAAAATTGCGTCGATTTTAAGGACAAAAATTGTTTTTTACGAAAAAATATCATAAAAACGTTCAATTTTAGTTTATCAAAAAAAATCCTTCGTACTTCACTAGAAAATGTTATTCTTAAGCAACAGTTAAAATTTAAACTCGATCGGTTGAAATTTAGGGAGTCGGTTGGTCCCCCGACTCAAAAAAAGAGGTTTCGAGAAAAACGCGTTTAAAGTTTTGAGTGTCAAAATCTTAAGGGGGTCCTCTACTCTCTCGGTTTCAAAAAATCGATATTTTTTTTTAAATTTCAATCTATATGTATCTGAGAATACGCCACAGAAAGGATTTTGTGAAAATCACATTCCTTTGCATGTTTCTGGGAACCGAATTCACCGGTCCGTTCTTGACATTGACAGAGGGAGAAGAATGTGGACAACCAAGAACATCAACGTGATGAGGAAGGAGAACTCTACGGCCCCGGTATAGCAGATTAACTCGTAAGTTACTACAATCAAGTTATACACCGTGTTTTAGCTGCCGAGTAAGACTTCTCATAAAAGTATTGGTCCGATTTCAATAAATTTTTTTTTTCAATTATTCAGAAAACAAACCGCTATGGTTTCCCGAGTACGATTTGCAAAATTTTATTTTGTTCCATTTTTATAGCCTCCAATAGGTCAAAAAATGACGTATAAATTGAAAATTGTTACAAATTGTTGCATAACTTTTACAAATTGCAAAATAAAAAAAACTGTCTCGGGAAAACATAGCCAACGTAACTATGATTATAAAGAATATCAATTTTCTGATAACAGATTACCCAATTGGCCACAACTTTGCTTAAGCGGGACCCATGCAGTTTCAACATCAATGTCATCAATGACGTTTCAAGGTCGCGAGAGTTTTTTTTTCGTCTTCAAAAGTGAAATTGAAAAGTCAACACATGTATCTTCGAAATAAAAAAAAATTCAAAATGTATACAGTAGATCCTTGGCAATTTATTTCCCAAAAAACCGCTCAATTTCAAGTCTCGAGAGTAGAGGACCCCCTTAAGGAAATATTAATACACTTTACTTTTACGACCTCTTATTCCCTTGCCTGATTGATATTGGGTTACACTCATTTTCACAATAAATTATGATAAAAACACTCACAAAATCTATGCCATTACCAATTTACCAAATAAACTCAAAATTTGAAAAGCGAGCATTTTAAGCTCGCTCTCAAAATCCATGCAAATCGACACCAAAAGTTCACTAAAAAAATCGTCTTTTTCTAACATTTAAAAAATTCTCTCTTCTTTTGAATATCATTCTTGAATAGTTTAAGAACTAATGAACAAATGACAAGGTGATATTATCCCTTAACTTTCCGTTAAATTAAAAATGTTCTATTTAACGAAGAAACAAATTGTTGGTTAAGATTTGTAGCGTTTTCAAAATTCAAAATTCAACGGCCCGACACTTATGGCCAAATTTAATTATTGTTTTTCGTTGATAAAGATACAATACAATACAATTACGAATAGTTCCAATGCACATACATTTTTTAACTTCTCTTTTTATTTTTTATTGATTGAAATCAGAAAATATTTCCTTAAACCTCAAGATGAAAATGGGAATTGTATAAAATGTCTGCTATATATAGTGTATATTTAAAAATTTGTTAAATGTTATATTTGGGAAATCATTCAAAAATTTATTTTCTAGTAATTAAATCTGTGGCTTCCCGGAATAACCACTTATAAGTTCAAAAATCAATTTTTCAGTTTTTTTGTATCATTCGCCATATGCATTGTATGCTAAAGTCGTTATATGCATCACCTTTTTACCATTAAACACTCTGCTTTTACAATCTTTGGGATTACTGATTACATATAGAAAATTTAAAATGGGATGTTAACTTAATCTTGAAAAAAAATAGAACTTTAGTGGTTATTTCGGGAAGCCACAGAAATATTCTAATTTCGTAAAATCATTCTAACCAACAAGAGTTTATTTTACATTATTTATGATTTTATTCTACATAGTTTGATTAACTCACCTTAAAATCTTTTGCATTTACATTATCAACAAGTTCAGCCTTCTGAACCCGTCCGATTCCGAAACTGCCTGGCAGCGCATAAATCTTTTCCACTTTGGGGCTGAGAGACAACTTCCAAATAATAGCATGCTCACGTCCACCACTTCCGATCACCAAAACATTCTTTCCCGGCATTTTTGTTTTACAGTTTCACCTCTCAGTTTCTAATAACAAAAAGTTTCTTGCTTAATTACTCAATAAAATTTCTAAGAGATTTCACTATAACACCAACTCCTCAAAATTTGACACAATACCACATTATAATTATATTCGCAAATCCGATACAAGTCCCTTGTGGACTCAAAAACCGCTTGAAGTAGACTGATCTTCACTTCACACTGTACTTCTGTTCTTAAGCAGTTAAACTTGATCTGAGCTTGAGACTGAGCTAATCTGATCCGGGTATACCTACACTCTATACATACGTAGTTCATTTTGGAATTGTGTTGTTTAATAGATTGCTAGTTATTGAGGGGTGAGAGCTTAAATTTTTGCAGCGCGACAGCTATAGCAACCAGCATACGACATGAGTTTTATCGACGTTTGTCTGGTAAATGCTTCCCTAGTCAACAAGGAAATAAATGTTTTTTTTATTATTTTCATTAGATTTACTCTATGATTATTATCATGGTTTGGATGATCGCTTTCATATAAATAAGTTCTGCATGATTTTGTAAATGAAGTAATTTTGATGGTTTGTTTTATACATTCAGTTTTAACATTAGAAACAACAATTACGTTGATAAATCATTAGCTTTTCTCATTGAATTTAATTAAAATTGACTTTATTCTAAAATAAAACACAAACTTGCCTAGACACAATAAAAAATCTTTATACAAAGTCAGTAATTTTAAGATAATATTAATAAAAATTTACAAATTTTCATTAAATCAATGTATTCTATTCCGAAAAATAATTTTGGAAATAAACGAAACCTCAATAAAGCTATAGCAATCCAATAATTCCTGTTACTTATCGCTTTAATATGTGAATAAAAACAAGAGATCATTGGGTTATCGGGTGAATTGTATCAAATACGTCTATAAAACGAATTTTCAGTGGGCAACGAAACCCAGCAAAGTTTGTTATTGAGATACCCGTACGCAAATATGACGACACAGTAGTTATCTCCTAGGTCAAGTGATACATACTTTATATGTGAATTAAATTCTGTAGACATTTTTTTTATAAAAATTTCACTAGAAGAAATCTGTTGTTATTGTTCTGTGGAAATTTAGCAGATGTCCTCGTTAACCTTTATTAATAATATGGAAAGGACGGTACAATCGTAGCGGTTTCCAAGATAACAATATTTAAAAAAACATTTATTTAATTAAATTCTGTAACTTTCTTATTAAATACCTTATTTTAATGAATAGTTTATGAAATTATAGGAAATATTTCAGGTTTTATCATCACTGTAAGGTGTAGTGAATTTAAGACTTCTATAATTTTACTATTTAACTTTCAATTGAGAATTTACTTCTTTAAAATCAAACCAGAGAACCAACCCGTTGTATGCGTGTGTACGTTTCCCTTCTTTTACATACGTGCATTCAATAAAATTTGTATACGATCCCTAATTACTGAAAAAACAACTAATTTGGCATTTATCCCTTTTCACCTATTAGTCTCTAGCTACGCTCTAAAAAATACAAAATTAGTTTGTTTGTCTCTTGGGGTTTCGAATATTTTTATTAATCTACTAATTTTTCGAGCCATTTTATACATTTAATTCAAAGTAAAGTGAGTTATTTCAATTCTCTTCCCCCAGGAGGTCGTTGAAGTGTTACGTAACACAGTTTTTAAAGATTTCTGCACCCCTTGTAACACGCCGTAACGTTTCGGGTTACCCCCCCCCCTAACGTTACGTAACACTCAGATGATTATTTTTATCTAAAAATTTCAGCCCATTTTGGCTCTAATATGTGTGCGTGAAATTCGTAAGTTCATGCTTTGCAGTTTAGGTGGTTTTGCTTGACCGCAACGGTCAGACTATTCGAGTCCAAACTACTGCGTTACGTAATACTTGAACGGTGCCCAGTTAAAGAAGCAACTAAAAGCCTGATTAATACACCCCTTCCTCCCAGAAAGTCTAATAACTTTTTCACGTAAAAGTCGAACTTTCCCAAATACGTGTAAACACGGAAGTACGCGTGGTTCGCGTTCATATCAGCCTTGGCTCAATAGTTCCGTGAAGGACTTGAAGAATCTGAAGAATAAAGCTTGGAAGCGGTTTTGTTCCTCAAGGAGTGATGCTAACTACTTCACTTACTCCATGTTACGCAACAAATTTTGCTCTGCACTTGATTTTTCTTATTCTGACTATTTAGAGAGAATTAAATCGACTTTGCGTGTTGAGCCTAAACAGTTCTGGAGGTTCGTAAATTGTAAGCGCAATTGTGATGGCTACCCTTCTGTGTTAAGTTTTGGTGATGTCGAGAGCGACGACCCACTGATGACTGCCAATCTATTTGGCGAATTTTTTGGCACCGCATTTTTGACTACACACTGTGATACTAGTGATAAGAATTTTACTCATATGGCGAGGTTTGCTCCGACTACTCTTGAAACCAAAGACCTTGTGTTTAACGAGGATGCTGTGCTAAAGCATATTTCTGGCTGATAGTTTCTCGTGCGGTCCTGATGGTATCCCTGCTTGCTTTGTAAAAAATTGTCGCTTGTCCCTAGTGTCTATACTTTGCCACTTATTTAACTTATCTATTTGTTGTGGTGTTGTTCCGAAATCTTGGAAAGCATCTGTCATCAATCCCCTACATAAGAAAGGAAGTAAAAAGGACATATAAAACCACCGCCCCATTGCCAATTTATGTTGTATCGGTAAAATGTGAGGCTCTCATGTGCAATGCTCTTAACTTCCACTGCAAACCATTTCTAGGTTCCTTTCAGCATGGCTTCATGAAGGGTAGATCTACTGCGACTAACTTGCTGGAATTCTCTAATTGCTGTATTTCTGCCATTGAAGCTGGCAAGCAGGTCGACTGTATTTTTACTGATTTTAGCAAGGCTTTTGACAGAATTAACCATAGTGTTCTTGTTCGTAAGTTGTCTTTTCTAGGGTTTCCATCAATTTTTGTTAATTGGATTCGTTCCTATCTGTCTGATCGCACGCAACGTGTACTATTTCGAGGTTCACTTTCGAACGATATTTATGTTACCTCCGGTGTTCCTCAAGGAAGTCATCTAGGACCATTGCTTTTTATCATTTACATCAATGATGTATCCTTAATTCTCCCTAATTCCAGAATTCTATGTTACGCTGATGACGCCAAAATTGTCCGCGTTATTTCAAGTGCGAATGACCGTGCACTATTAAAATCGGACTTAGACGCCTTTCATAATTGGTGTTCTATAAACTTTCTTCCCCTAAATATTAGCAAGTGCACTACTATATCAATCTCTCGATCAAGGAAACCAGTGCACTTTAACTGCACCTTAGACGATGGCTCTCTGAACAGAGTTGACAAGACCAAAGATTTAGGGGTAGTGCTAAATACGACCTATTCATTTGACGACCATATCAACTTTATTGTAAACAAAGCTAATTCTGCTCTGGGCTTCGTCAAGCGATGGTCTAAGGAGTTTGATGACCCATATATAACTAAACTCCTTTATTTTACGTTCGTGAGACCTTATTTGGAGTATGCTAGTTCTGTGTGGTCTCCTTTTTATACCACTCATATTAATCGTATTGAGGCTGTGCAGCGTAGATTCGTTAGATTTGCCCTTCGCGGCCTTCCCTGGACCGATCCTCTTCGGCTGCCTCCCTACGCTAACCGATTAAAGCTTATATCATTGGAGTCCCTTGAAAGCAGACGCGACAACTCCCGAGTTGTCTTTGCCTTTGATTGCTTGCGAGGCGCGGCTTATTCCCCCGAACTCGAACTGCTGGGAGCTCTAGGTTTATCGATTCCTACTCGCCCCTTGAGGAACCAAAGCTTTCTCCATATTCCCCACCACCGCACTAATTATGGTATGCATGAGCCTATTACATCTGTGTGCCGTCTTTTTAATAATCATTTTGAGCTTGTTGATTTTCACTTATCTAGATCTCATCTGAAGAATCAGCTTTGTTAGGGTTACTTTTTCTTTTTTCTTGTAGTTATGTTGTTGTTTATTTTATTTTTTGCAGTAGTCAGTATTTGATGAGTCTTAATAGTTAATCACTTTGATTCTGTAATTTATTTTGATATTTCATTTTACATTATATTTACTGTTTAGATTTCGTTGATTTGTAGTAGTCAGTATTTGGCGAATTTGTAAATAAATAAATAAATAAAAATACTCGTAAGTGCAAATAGTGACAGCCTAAATTTTTGCTGCCGAGTAATTTTAAGTAAAATTTACGCTCCACATTCGATTATCATGTATGGCAAGGCTGGAACATTGGACAATTCCATTCCATTCCATTTCCGAAAAATGAATTATTTTGCAAATTCCTCAAACAGCTGTTCACCCCTGTCAAAAGTACACGTCAGTTTTCATTCGAACAGACGTATTGGATAGCAATTCTTGGAAATTCAAAAAATCGCCTATTTAAATTAGTAAAAATGCCAAATTACTTAAAAGTATTAAAATTTTTCGTATCCCTTACTTTATGATAAAAATTTAAGAAAATGCTTCCGTTACTAGAGAAATCTGTGCATATTAATATGAGAATAAACGTCGTGTATTTATGTATTTTTGTGCTGGGCGTACTGAGTTCGGTTTTAGTATTTACGTTGATAAGCCATATCAACTTCTTTAAGCATATGCAACTGAACCATATTCCAGATGAAAGGTTTTTGCAAGTTAGAGATGACTTCTCAGTGTACGCTCCGTTTAATGAAGAAGACAACTGGTTTAAGTTAAATGAAAAGCAGAAGGACAGCATTGAGGCAAACACCCAAGAAGCTCTTGGATCGTTAAAATTAGCATTAGAAATGAAGGCATCAGGAAAGGATGACAAAGCTTTAAAATTGTTTCAACATGCTTTTGCACTTGCCCCTAAGCATCCGGAGGTATTGGTTAAGTACGGGGAATATTTGGAGTATAAAAGCGATATTGTTTTGGCCGATCATATGTACTTTCAGGTAAGACATGTTAAAGTGTAGCTCGAGTCGGTTAAAAATTAAAACTTTTCTCCAGGCACTTTCAATAAATCCCAGTAATACGCAGGCTATAACAAATCGACAAAGAACTGCTCATGTTGTTGAAACTATTGATGAGAAAAGATTGCAAGCACTTGACACGAAGCGTGATGCATTGTCGTCAATACATGAATCAAATAGTGCACTGCGGCGTGCAAAAAAAGAGGCTTATTTTCAGCACATCTACCATTCTGTGGGAATTGAAGGAAATACAATGACTTTAGCACAGACCCGATCTATTTTGGAAACTAGAATGGCTGTAGATGGTAAATCCATCGATGAACATAATGAAATTCTTGGATTAGATGCTGCTATGAAGTATATTAACGCAACTTTAGTTAATAAGTAAGGTTTTCTAGGAAAATTTAAGGACAGCATAACCACTTTTATTCTCATATTAAAGGAATGATTACATTACACTTAAAGATATTTTGGAGATACACAGAAGAGTTCTGGGACATGTTGATCCTGTCGAAGGTGGAGAATTTCGCCGAACACAGGTTTATGTAGGAGGACATGTACCGCCGGGTCCTGGAGATCTCGCTATTTTAATGAGACGTTTTGAGCAATGGTTAAATTCTGATCATGCTTTGTCAATGCATCCAGTTAAGTAAGTTTTAAAAATATTTGCGTGTAATTCTTGAAAAGAAAGGCATACTACTATATATTTAGGTATGCTGCTCTTGCCCACTACAAATTAGTACATATTCATCCATTTACCGATGGAAATGGACGCACTTCTCGTCTACTTATGAACACAATTCTTATGCGAGCAGGGTATCCACCAGTGATAATACCAAAGCAACAAAGGTATTCATTTATTTTTATTTATTACTTTTTCTAACTGAATTTTACGGATAGACACAAGTATTACGACTTTCTGCAACTTGCTAACGAAGGAGATATAAGACCTTTTATACGATTTATAGCAGACTGTGGAGAGAGAACTCTAGATCTATATTTATGGGCTACAAGTGATCTTCCGCAGCAAATTCCAATGTTAGAACAGACAGATTCACCTAAGCCATCCTCGTTGAGTGATAATCTTAATGTTATATTAGAAGGAGAATCTGGCTCTGGATCTGATGATATTTTATCAAAAAGATGACAAAAATTCCCGCTTATCTGTGATTTTATATATTTAACAGGAATATTTATTTTTCTCAGTTAATGCACAAAGATTGAATCTGTGATTATAGTATTACTGTAAATTGATTTCGTGTAATCTCCAAATCTGTAAAGTGAATAAAAAAGATTTTTCGATATAAATTGCAATTTTTGCTAAGTAAAATGTTGTCATTAAAGGCAGATTTGCCTTGTTTGGTAAGTCAGGTATCATTGTGTACTTTCGTTTCAATTTCATTCAGGTTGCTCCTATCAAGTTAACGTAGCTAGCGTAAAAACCCAAGTATACAACAAGTAAATTAAATGTTTCTATAGAAATCATATATTCTTCCGTTGTAGTAAAAACTGCTGCTATTTTCCAGCCCCCCCCCCCCCCCATCGAGGAAGTAGTTTTCCGCATTTTCGATGAAGGACAGTTCTTCATGCATCCATGCAACTTATAAATATTCGTATGTTAATTTGTATGGCATTCTTCTGATTGGTGTTTAAAGAAGTCCAAGTTTATATCCAGACTTGTAGATTTCGCACCCAATCTTATCTCCCTTTTCTTGACGTTGATAAATTTTACGCTGCTTCTATGTCATTCCTTCGTAGATAAAATTATTTTTCTGCATTTCCTTACCACCAGGATCCACTAAGAGGAGCATGCAACTTCCCTGGGCATAGTCCTAAAAGTAAAAGAAGAAAACAAATTTATTCGTGCAAATTGGCAGTGGGTGAGTTGACGATTAATGTTAAAAGCTACGAGGAAGGAGGTAACTTATTTAATTAGTTATACTTTTCGATACTTCCTCGTAGGTTGCAAGTAATCAATTAAAAATACTTTTACTATAACTAATCACAACAAAATAATGAATTTTACATGAGACAAAAATGCTTTAGGGCGTAGAATTTGTTTTTTGCCAAGTGGAATGATACTATTGCGAGTACTGGAAGCGCATGATTATCTTTCTCGGCAATGTAAGGATATTATTTAAGAGTGAATAACATTCTTCTCCTATAAGAAATAATCTGTTAAATGAAACTATATGTATTACTTCACTTTTCAGACACAGTTTTACTTATAAATTCTTATTGTTTAATTAGTAATTAATTTTGTTTTATCATTTCAGCGAACAGGACTGGATTTCAGCTAGTAAAAAGCAACCACAATGAGTGTACCCCGCAATATTGCAATATAACATAATGGAGCCTCGCCATAAATCATTCATAGAACTTGGAGTCAACTATATTAAGATAAGATTTTATCATCTCCTACAGTTGTTAATGGTTTAAAGGTGAGATTAACACTATGCTTGCAATAAGAAATTTAAAAATGTTAAGTAGATGTCTACTCGATGATTATTTATTGTATGCTCTTTTAATACGCGATTTAAAATTATGTTCGCAAAATGGTAGAGTAATTCGACTTTTAGTCTGAAGTGTTTATGGCCATCGAAATGCAAACTATTCGAGTTTAGTTATCAAAAGAAACTTTTATGAATTTAATTATTTTTAATTTTTCATATATATTGCGTCTGTAAGGCATTAACATTATTTCTCTTTATTTTTTAGGATACCTTCATCGATGGCTATGGATTGGATGCTGCCACCCTTTGGTGAGAACCCCAAAATCGTCAGGAACACTGTCGAAAAGAATACAGACATTTTAATCAACCGCAACATTTGAGATCACGGAGTTAGATTTAGTGAATCCAGTTAAGTTTTACTTAAGATTTACTTCTTAACTATAAGTGCGTGTACAAATTAAATTAAGCTACATTAAAAGGCATCCTATTTATTTGACAGAATATCAGTTTTCTCTGAATGATTTCTTATGCCTAGTAGAAATTTAAGTAGATTAAGACATGAAAAAATAGCTAAATGTACGATAATGTAAATATTTTTTAAAATCTCTTTTATTAAAGTTATTTAAAAAAATTGAGCTCTTTGATTTAACAAAATCATTTTCAATAATATGTCCTCATCCTAATAATCCTTGTCCAAGTCAGGCGAAATATCTCCCATCAATTGAGAAGTCCTTAATGAGTTGATAGGAAAAAAAATTGTCCAAAAAGGATCTTAATTAAGAAAAATAAACCAAAAAAACGCGCTCTGCTTCGTCCAAGTTGAGTTGTTCGTCCATTTTCGTTAATTTCAGGATGATATCCTTGTCCAAACTGGGATTTCACTTAATATCCTGATAGATCAAACATCCTAGAATATATTGCAGAAAAAATCCGATCAAAAAAGGATTTGAAAAACCGAAAATAAGCCATATTCAAGTTTTCGTCCTTTTTCGTTAATTTCAAGATGTTATCCTTGTCCAAATCGGGATCTGACTTCATATACTGGTAGAGCAAACATCCTAGAATAGATTACAAAAAAAATCCGGTCGAAAAAGGCCTTAAAACAAGGAAAATAAACCTTAAAACGATTTCTCGAACTGACAAATTTGCTTGCTGCCGTTTCTGGTGGCCTGGTGTCGAGCTCATTTTTGGCCCAACAGCTGGAAAACCTGGATTTACACCAGTTTTTTACATTTTCGTTGAAAACCGTTTTTTGACTAATTTTCGGTGTAAATCCAGGTTTTCCAGTTTTTGGGCCAAAAATGAACTCGACACCAGGCCACCAGAATCGGTAGCAAGCAAATTTTTTGTTTTGAAAATCGTTTTTTGGCTTATTTTCGGTGTTTTAAGTCCTTTTTCGACCGGATTTTTTTTGTAATCTATTCTAGGATGTTTGCTCTACCAGTATATGAAGTCAGATCCCGATTTGGACAAGGATAACATGCAGTAATTAATGAAAAAGGACGAAAAATTTAATATGGCGGGTGCAGAATTCGATTTTTTGATTAAATTTTTTCGTCATTGAGGGAGGGTCTCCCGCACCATGATAAGAAACGTAAAGACGTTTTGAAAATGATTAAGGATAAACATTTTTGCCAGGATGCAAACTCTCTAAATTACTGAGTTGGTACCTGCGAGAGGCCTGGTTGGACTGAAAGTGTTGCTGTGGAAGGTGGATGGGTGAGACTACAACTGGGCTGGAACTCTAGCCTTCCAGCCAATGAGCCACAATGCCTTCTCGTCAATACCACACGGTTTTTGCATTCCCTGAAGGCTGAAAACAGCCGCTTTTCAGAGCAACACTTCCAGTCAACCTGCCCCTCTGATAGGTAAAACTTCAGTAATCTGAAAAGTTTGCCTCTTGCCAAAAATTTGTATCCTTAATCATTTTCAAATCGTCCTTAGGTTGCCTACCACGGTAAAATAGTCCTTCTTGAAGATAATAACAAAAAAAATTCATCATTGAATCGATTTCTGCTCCCTCCATATTCAAATTTTCGTCCTTTTTCATTAATTTCAAGATGTTATCCTTGTCGAAATCGGGATTTCACTTTATATCCTGATAGAGCAAACATCCTAGAATAGATTACAAAAAAAATCCGATCGAAAAAGGCCTTAAAACGCCGAAAATAAGCCAAAAAACGATTTTCAAAACAAAAAATTTGCTTGCTACCGATTATGGTGGCCTGGTACCTCAGAAAATTTTTGTTTGAGAGCGTTTTGATGCCCTGCCTCCAGCAAAGTTTAGAAATCGTTTTTTGGCTTATTTTCGGTATTTTAAGGACTTTTTCAACCGGACTTTTTTTGTAATCTTTTCTAGGATGTTTGCTGCATGAGGGTGTTAAGTCAGATCCTGATTTGGACAAGGATAACATCCGAAAATTTACGAAAAAGGACGAAAACTTGAATATGGATGGAGCAGAAATCGATTTTATGATGAAACTTTGTCGCCATTGTGTTGTCGAAGGACTATTTTACCATGATAGGAAACCGAAGGACGATTTGAAAATTCATAGGGATATCAATTTTTGGCAGGAGGAAAGCTTTTTAGATTACTGAATTTCCTGTAAAAGCTGGTTTGGCTGGAAGTGTTGCTCTGAAACGCGGAACTTCCAGAGGACAGTCCATTTAATTTTTAAATCGTCCTTAGGTTTCCTATCATAGTAAAATAGTCCTTCGACAACACAATGACGAAAAAATTTCATCATAAAATCGATTTCTGCTCCATCCATATTCAAGTTTTCGTCATTTTTCGTAAATTTTCGGATGTTATCCTTGTCCAAATCAGGATCTGACTTAACACCCTCATGCAGCAAACATCCTAGAAAAGATTACAAAAAAAGTCCGGTTGAAAAAGTCCTTAAAATACCGAAAATAAGCCAAAAAACGATTTCTAAACTTTGCTGGAGGCAGGGCATCAAAACGCTCTCAAACAAAAATTTTCTGAGGTACCAGGCCACCATAATCGGTAGCAAGCAAATTTTTTGTTTTGAAAATCGTTTTAAGGCTTATTTTCCTTGTTTTAAGGCCTTTTTCGACCGGATTTTTTTTGTAATCTATTCTAGGATGTTTGCTCTACCAGTATATGAAGTCAGATCCCGATTTGGACAAGGATAACATCTTGAAATTAACGAAAAAGGACGAAAACTTGAATATGGCTTATTTTCGGTTTTTCAAATCCTTTTTTGATCGGATTTTTTCTGCAATATATTCTAGGATGTTTGATCTATCAGGATATTAAGTCAAATCCCAGTTTGGACAAGGATATCATCCTGAAATTAACGAAAATGGACGAACAACTCAACTTGGACGAAGCAGAGCGCGTTTTTTTGGTTTATTTTTCTTAATTAAGATCCTTTTTGGACAATTTTTTTTTCCTATCAACTCATTAAGGACTTCTCAATTGATGGGAGATATTTCGCCTGACTTGGACAAGGATTATTAGGATGAGGACATATTATTGAAAATGATTTTGTTAAATCAAAGAGCTCAATTTTTTTAAATAACTTTAATAAAAGAGATTTTAAAAAATATTTACATTATCGTACATTTAGCTATTTTTTCATGTCTTAATCTACTTAAATTTCTACTAGGCATAAGAAATCATTCAGAGAAAACTGATATTCTGTCAAATAAATAGGATGCCTTTTAATGTAGCTTAATTTAATTTGTACACGCACTTATAGTTAAGAAGTAAATCTTAAGTAAAACTTAACTAGATTCACTAAATCTAACTCCGTGATCTCAAATGTTGCGGTTGATGAAAATGTCTGTATTCTTTTCGACAGTGTTCCTGACGATTTTGGGGTTCTCACCAAATTGTGGCAGCATCCAATCCATAGCCATCGATGAAGGTATCCTAAAAAATAAAGAGAAATAATGTTAATGCCTTACAGACGCAATATATATGAAAAATTAAAAATAATTAAATTCATAAAAGTTTCTTTTTATAACTAAACTCGAATAGTTTTCATTTCGATGACCATAAACACTTCAGACTAAAAGTCGAATTACTCTTCCATTTTCCGAACATAAATTTTAATATATCGTGTATTAAAGAAGCATACCATGGATAATCATCGAGTAGCCATCTGCTTTACATTTTTAATTTCCTTATGGCATTCATACTCGTGTACTACAGTCCTACTAGTAGCAGAAATTTTTAATTCTGTCTGTCAGAAAATAGTCCTCTTCTTCTTTATTTACTCTTTTGACTATGCCCAGTCGAGCTTACTAACGAACCTGATCGAAGTATAAAACTAATATACCACTTTAAAACAGATCAATAATCAGCAATATAACAGTTTAAGTCACAATAAAGAAATTGTCATTGGGCTTTGTTGTTAAACAAATACGGCGGGAAACAATTTTTGCATTACTGTTTAAAAGGCTTTTAAACATTTTTTCATTGAATTAAAAAGAGTATTAAAACTAGCCAAGAAAGTTTTATTTAATTTCCTTTTATTACAAATACATGTCAGCGTAATTAAAATGACAAATAACAAAATTGCGAATCCACTTAATTTAGGTATGATGAAATATGTGATTTTCACGAAAAATTGTTAATTCTATTATTTTAGATGCAAATACATTAAAGAATTTCATCCGATATTTCAAATCATTGGGAGAGGTAAGATATTGTAATATTTTCAGTAAAAAAAAAATGTGTTTCTTAACCAAACAACTTCTAAAACTGCACGTTCTGTTTATGGTTTCCCCAAGATTGCAATTAAATGTTATAGGGAAATGTAAAAAGTACCTGCAGTTAAGATAGCGCAGTCAATTAAGAGAAAAGTGCCTTCGGCATCTGAGAGATCGGCATGTTATAATAAGCACTATATGAATTCCTCGACTTTGTTTGCAATCACTACAATTCCACTTTGAAGCGATCCTGCTTTTCATAAATACTACCTGGCATTAGCTAAGTCAGTCAGAATTTCTTCGTTTTGATACTTAAATAAAACAAGATTGAGATTGAATTTTATTAACATCAATGTCATTGAAGGCATGCAAACTGGATAAGCCTAATTCGGTCATAAAAGTAAAATTTATTAGGACAAAAGTAATGTTTTTGAATTTTCAAATAATTGTAACCAACGTAGAATTGCATTCAAATATAAAAGAACTTTCAATTGATCTAATTTTTTATAAAATAAAATATCAGATCAGCACTAATTACCAACCTTCCCTTACAGAAACCATTAACAACGGTTCGATTTTTTGACCGTGGTGACTATTACACAGTCCATGGTAATGATGACACAGAATTGGTTGCAAAAATCGTCTTCAAATCAACAGCACAAATTAAAATGATGGCACCTGGCGAAGTTGAAGAAGTACCTTATATAACCTTGAACAAGGGAATTTTTGAAAATGCTGTAAAAGAATTATTGCTTGTAAAAAACTATCGAGTAGAAGTGTATGTTAACAAAAAAGGCAGTCCAAATGACTGGAAACTGGAGTTTAAAGGGTCACCGGGGAATCTGATTCAGTTTGAGGATATCCTTTTCGGAAACAACGAAGTTATGTTAGGTACTGCTGTCATTTCGATTCAACTTAAACAAGAAGGTACACATAGGCTAGTGGGACTTGCCTGTGTTGAATCGAATGACTGCCTATTATCAATAACCGAATTTGTGGATGATGATTTCTTTGCTGAGTTGGAGGCAACTGCTGTCTTACTGGGACCGAAAGAGTGTTTGCTGCCATCTGGAGATGGAGATGTAAGTGTTTTAAAAAGAAAGTAAAAATACAAGAATTGAATTAATTAAAGTTTATCAAGTTTGCTAGAATAAAATCTTTAATGGAACGAAATGGTGTGTTGGTATCAATTAGAAAGAAACATGAGTTTGCCACTGAAAA
This sequence comes from Leptarthrus brevirostris, assembly GCA_964036015.1. Taxonomy (NCBI): domain Eukaryota; kingdom Metazoa; phylum Arthropoda; class Insecta; order Diptera; family Asilidae; genus Leptarthrus; species Leptarthrus brevirostris. Next base: position 110,425,361 of record OZ038375.1, read on the forward strand.
ATCGGATCTTGTTCAAGACTTAAATAATCTTCTGCGATTTGAGAAAGGCCAGCAAGAAGATGCAAACACTCTTCCAGAAATTAATAAGAAAATCGCAATGTCTGCTCTAGGAGCTGCAATCAATTACCTTGGTTTGGCTAGTGACACTGCCAATTTAGGACACTTTGAATTGAAATTGTTGAATCTCAACCGGTATGTATCGCATCCTATTGGAATAATTTTCTATATTGTAAAATTTCTTTTGCAAGATTTGTTCACCTAGACGCTGCTGCTGTATCAGCTCTTAATATACTTCCAAAACCGGGAATAACTATAAATTCACCGTCATATCGCTGGCATAGTATTCTTGGTGTTCTTGATCGATGTCGCACACCGCAGGGGCATCGATTAATGGCTAAATGGGTGAAGCAACCACTCAGAAATGAGGCAACACTTAAGGACAGGCATGATATAGTGCAATGTCTTCTAGATAGCCCTCAAACTTTAACTGACCTTCATGATGATTACTTAAAACGAATCCCTGATATTTTAATGCTTGTTAAAAAACTCATGCGGAAGAAGGCACAACTTCAAGATCTGTTTCGAATCTACCAAGTTATCATTCGTACTCCACGACTTGTTACAAAATTTCTGGATTTAGAAAACCAATGCGTAAAAAGTGTGATCTGTGACCCCCTTACAGGCACTTTAGATGTTCGTTAAAATTTTTATTTTGTCGAAATTTTATTTATTAAATTCTTTTTAGGATCTTAAAATGTTAAAACAAATGGTAGAACAGGTTATTGATCTTGAAGGAGTACGGAATGGAGAGTATTTCGTTAAAGCATCATTCGATGATCAGCTTCAAGATATGAAAAGCAAAATGGACGAAATTCTTGAAAAAATGGAAGAACAATTTGAAAAAACTGCTGATCATTTACAAATGGAAAAAAGCGGAGCATTAAAGTTGGAATACGTTTCCCACCATGGTTATCATTATAGGATTTCTCTCAAAGATGATGCCGTTCTTCGGAAAAATTCAAAATATAAAATATTAGATGCTATCAAAGGAGGAGTAAGGTTTACCACAGACAAGCTTAGTGGACTCAATCAGGACTTCAAAGAAACCAAGGAAATGTATGAGGAGCAACAAAAGTCTATAGTCGATGAAATTATTCGTGTTGCAGGTTTGTCTTTGATTTAATCCATAACTTATCTTACATACTATTAGTTTACGAAATTATTGCAAGGAAATTGAGTTGTCTTAGTTTAATCAAATTATTATCTTTTGATAGTTGGTTATTTAGGCCCATTAACTTGTCTTAATGGTCAAATTGCTCAAATTGATTGTCTCGCCAGTTTTGCTATAGCAGCAAGATTGGCACCTATTCCGTATATTCGACCAAAAATACTCCCAGAAGGTTCAGGTATATTTAAGTTGAAAGGAGTTCGTCATCCGTGTTTAGAATTACAAGAGAATGTTACATATATTGCGAATGATGTTGAATTCAAAAAAGGTAATACCACATCAAGTTCATTTAATCTTAATCTTTAATGATTGTCGTTTCAGATGAAACACACATGTTTATTATAACAGGTCCAAACATGGGTGGGAAAAGCACATATATTCGTTCTGTCGGCACTGCAGTATTAATGGCTCATGTCGGTGCTTTTGTGCCGTGTGAAGATGCAACTATATCTATGGTGGATTCTATTCTTGGGCGTATAGGGGCAAGCGATAATATCGTAAAAGGACTTAGTACTTTTATGGTAGAAATGATAGAAACTTCAGGAATTATTAGAGTAAGAATAACGTAAATTAAGTAATTCTTCGAAGAGTTAAACATTTAAATTACTGCAGACGGCTACAGATAAGTCAATAGTTATTATTGATGAACTTGGAAGAGGAACTTCAACATATGAAGGCTGTGGAATTGCCTGGTCAATTGCTGAGTAAGTTGTTTAGTTTTGTGAAGTGATTTCTTTGAAAACCTTTTTAAAATTTTCAGACATCTAGCTCGGGAAACAAAGTGTTTTTCATTGTTCGCAACACATTTTCACGAAATCACAGAACTTTCTGAGTATGTTACAACAGTAAAAAATTGTCATATGGCTGCAGTTGCAGACGACACGAACTTTACTCTTTTATATCAGGTCAAGCCTGGAGTAATGGACAAGAGCTTTGGAATTCATGTTGCTCGATTGGCGAATTTTCCTGAAAATGTTGTTAATGTAAGTAATCGTGTCTGTCTAATTAGAGTAATTTTAATTAATTGCTAATATTTTAGATGGCTCAGACTATGTATGAAGAATTTGAAGATCAATTTGCAAATCTAAAGTCAGATAAAGATAAGGAAGTAATAAGTAAAATTGAAGAGTATATTGAAACGCTCACTAACAGTGGTGAAGTATCAGATGATCAGTTGAAATCGGCTATTGATGATGTTCATAAGCAAGTTCTTAGTGCGGATAGTCCTTATTTCAAGGCAGCATTTCCGACAGTTTTCCAGTAAAGTTTTTTTCTAATTGTAATAAAATTGTTGAAATTCACTTGAATTGTTTTTTTTGGACTGGAGAGAAGGAAGGTGGGGGACTTAAACTATTTGATTTTTTGCACTAATGATACAATTATCTGGCTCAAGAATTTCGGATTGTATTGTGTGGAAACTGTGGGATTACATTATTAAAAAATGTTGGCAGTAACAGTCATTTACAGAGTGGTATACGTATAAAATGAAGTATTTCAAAGGAATTTTAGGTTCAACACGGTTCAAGCAGTGAAATGTAAGAGTTATAAGTTCACAACGAAGAATTTTATATCAATTTGTTACATAAACGAATTGACTGGAAAAGCAAGATTCAAAAATAAAAATTGGTATGGTATGGCGCTGATATGTAGGTCAGTAGAAGTAAAGCGCTAGTCATAAATGTACATCCGCTCTGATTTGTATTCGTTTTCGAGATACTTTGAGACTACATAATATGTATATGTATAAGGTTCTCTATAAATATGAGCCGACCAGATTACCCAGGAGACTAGCATGGATGGCACTGGATAAGGAAAGTTCTTGGAGTGAAGCATTGCACGACTTATTTGAAAAGCATAGTGTGGCTATAAATTTTCGGGTTGACTCCCAATTTGAAGTCAAAGTTAAGTCGATGCTTTGAATAGTCGATGCAGAGGAAACATCGGATAAGAGAATGGCATATCATAGAGCAAGATGCACTGTTAGACATGGGCTGTACGACTACAAGCTGGACTACTTAAACAAGCAAAATTATTTCAGGAATCAGTTACCCTTTGTTAAAATTTTGAGGTACAGATGTGGGCTTGCTGATCTAAATGCTAGTCCATGGAGGAAAGAAAGTGGTAGTCTGTGTTCCATGTGCAATTTGTCCGTGGACGAAGACTTGGTGCACTTCGTTAGTGTTTGTCCCATCTTGGCAGAATTCCGCAGGTATGCATTCAGAAAAAGCAGGCTCGATGAACGTGATATTATTGATATATTAAATGGTAAACATAACTATAATGACTTGATTTCATATGTTACAAAAGCATGGTTATAGAAAATTTCTCGTGTCTGAATACAATTGTTGAAGTTCTTCAGTTGCTCAACAGATTAGAGGTAATTAATGTTTGTAGCTATCACTCGCCCTGTATTTTAAACTAATTATTACTCAGATGTGGCTGTCTTAAGATTGAATTATTGTGGTTTTCTTAAGTATTTTCAGTAGATTTAGTTAAATTTCATTAGAATAATGCAAAATTGCTAACCACGACAGCCACGTCGTAGTTTATAGTTTTCTTTTGTTCTTTCATTTGTTCTAGTATTTGTGTAAGTATGCATAACGCCAAGTAGGATTTAAATTTAAATTTAAACGAAATTAGAATAATTAAAAGTTTTTATTGTAATAAAAACGTTACAACAAATTGCCACAACAAACCACCGACGTTCTTTCCTAACAGCGACATTTTCAGTTATTTTGTACTGATAACATTTTTTTATATAATAATAAATAAAGTTTTGGTGTGAAAACATTTTCTTGTGCAACAGTTTTTTGCCATATTTTGATCAAAGTATACGTGGGTGAATACTTTTTTTCACCACGGCACCTCGCCCACCTCCCAACCCTCCAGGATGTGTGTTTACCTTCTTCTACCACCTCCACCCCTCCTAACCATCCAACGAAGGGTGTTCAATTAATGTAGATAATTACAGAATCTGGCACTGCAAAACTTTTAATCAAATCACTAACTTACATTTATTATATTAACGACAATTTGTTTATAGAATTGTCTGTTATTAAAATTGTATTATATTATTATTTTATTTATTCAGGCTTACCGTAAAATTTATTTATTGTTAAGTCGAGTAGACTTCATTTCTGTAATAACACAGTTTATCTTCTAAAAATTCGTCTGTTTTTATTTTAAATGCAACCCCGATCATATTTATTCAAACAAAATTTCTAGATAATATTATAATTAATTAAAAATAATGTTGCAAGTGTAGAATTTTTTTATTTGTTAAGAAAAATATATTTCTTATTTTGCTCGTTTGAGACATCTGCATTATTCTATATCGCCTGCGCAATTGCAGTTATCAGCTATTGCGTAGAACATATTTATGAGAGAATTCCAACCGCGAAGTCCGGGTCACAAAATGACTGCTGCTGAAAAATGTCAGTCTTTCTGGCTCCCTTTCATTTTGTTCTCTATTCTTTAACCTTGAAATCCCATCCAGTATAGTATAAATCAAATGAAATCAGAGTGTTTTATTTACCGGCATAACCTACCTCCCACCTATCAGCAAGTAAATTACAAACCGACAAATACGGTGCCATTCTGCAAGTACTTAGATTATCTCTCCCAAAATAGTCGCGCAAGCGAATTGTGTTGTGTTCTTAGAAGCCAATGAATCTGTATTGGATCAAGTTAAATGACAAAGTCTCATAAAATCACGGATTTTCTACTCACTTTCCATTCTGAGCGATTACAGCATCGTCTATGTTCTTAGAACTAGCCTACCTCTGTTATTACACTTTCAATTAGTCACTGATTTGTAGAGATCATAGCAAAAGCAAACAAAAAGTTCACGACATGTCAGCTTTGAATTTATTTAAATTTTGAAAGCGGCTCAAGTGTTTTGTTGTGGAGCGTTCAGCTTCCGAATGTGCGCCATGGTCACTTTCTGGTCAATGGAATCAGTGATCTCGTACGCAAGCAGTGTGGATTTTCCTTAGTAAACAAAATCAATGATTTCCGAGAAATTAAATTTTATCAAGTTCTCGTCGATTTTCAATGCCTTATCAGAATTTTATTGAGCGAAGGTCATAATCCTATCAATCCGTATTGATGCTGTTATTTTTCATTTGACGTGACACAATTTTGGGATGAATTTCAGTTATTTTCGAAGATTCCTTAACAATGGGATCGTGTTCGTGATGTTTTTAAAGCAGTATCGTCGCAAGGTGAGATCACGAACTAGTCTGAAATTGTTCGTGCAGAAAGCGAAAGTAATTAATCTTAGCCAAATGATCTAAAGCTAGGAGTTAGAGACTTCTGTTGCGGATTGTATTGCGTTAGCTCTTTTAATTGATTCATTGACAGGTTACCCGCTATGATTCATAGATGTTTATTATTAGATTGGACGACTACCTGGTGTCATGTCTTTCGCACTCTTGTTGTGTTCCGTAGGAAATCAGAGGCATTTCTTGTAATTGAGGTAGTTTTGTTTTTATTATGCGGTGACATATATTTGAGCTATGAATTTTCGCGGAAAGAAAACTACTTATGCACCAGCGAGTTTATTTCTAGGATGTTGTAGGAGTTCAAAGCTTTGAGTTTAATGGAAATAATTTAATGGTTGGTTGATGATTCACAATTAGACAAAGAAAAATTTTAGTGGAACAACACACTTATTTATAATATACTATAGAAACACAATGAAGCCTTATTTTAATGTAATCCTTTAAGACGAATGAATCTTTATCACAGTCAGCATCATAATAACAAATTTCATACCATGTATATACGAATACCTCCTTTGAAAAGCGCAACTGAAAAAATAGGGTACTTTATGGGGCTTTGCTGTAAGTGGGGGTTATACATAGATTTAATACTCATTTGTATTTCTAGTGCAATCTGTGTACATGACAGCCTTGATCTTTTCATCCCAGAATCTTTTGATTGTTGACTGTTATTATGGGTCTACTCGTCCATTCGACGTGTTTCTTCCACTTTATTATTATAACCACGTAAAATTTGCCAAATCTTATTCCATTACATTTGCGGCGAAGAATATGTCAGCTCTAACTTGCATACAAATACTTACATTTACGAATCGATTAAATACAACACTTGTGAGTACTTCTTCTGCGTCGATTAGAAAACACTTTCATAGATTGATCATTATCAAAAAGAATATTTAATAATCTTCTTCAAGGTATCTGAAAATATGAATATCAGAGTCAGATAAAAACGCAATTATTGCGAGATGATAATATCATTGGAATCACCGAGCGTGAAGGATTTTTTAAACTATGAATTATGATCGTATATCTATGAATAAACATTTAAAGACAAGACAAGACATTCGGAAGTGCTAATTTTTGATTTGTTAAAAGATAATAGGTGACAAGTTGATGTAATTTAGAAATTGTTTATACCTTAATGGTCTATTCGGATGTAAGAGCTTACTAAGTTTTACTTCGTCGAACTGACATATTGCGAATTTGATTTGTTATTATTTTTATCAAATATAATCCTTCATCTTAAGCTAAAAACTGTTAACTGTAATGAATTTAGTGTCAATAGGGTTGTGAGTTGTTAGACGCAAATGCTACCTTATTCTGTTTATCTTTAAACTTTTTTTTATATATGATGTTGCCAAAGCTCAGGAGATGCCTTATGATGCTAAAGCACATCATTGGCAGGAAAGGAATTAAGGATGAGGGAAATGGGTAAGGAGGTAGAGTGAAAGAGGTTTCGATGTACGCCCCCCTTGAAAGTTTCGGGATCATATGACGAGGGAAAAACAGAAGATGGTAAACTGTTCCACATTCGTGTTATTCTGCTTAGAAAAGATTCCCGAAATTTGACCTGGAGCGTATAGGAGTGGGAGCGACTTGTAGCTCTTGTATCGCACGTTGTCATGTGTCCAGAAGAAATCAGGCTAGCAATTTCGTTAGAACAATGTCCATGGAAATAACGATAGAAGAGTGAGAGACAACCGACATTCCGTCGATGCTCCAGAGTGTCAAGGCCCTCAGAGATTGAGGAATCGCCAATAAGTTTAATAGCCTTACGCTGGACTTTGTCTAACGCGGACAATGCGGTGTGTCCGGCCCTTAGAATATATAACTAGAGGAAGTGCACATTGCTCAGAAAAGTTAAGCATTTTCTTCATGTGTTAGAAGCGTATCTTTGTGGTACTTTTCTCCACAGCAGCATAAGACTTGACGGGGCAAACATAAGTTTTGAAATTTAACTACATTTTGGCTAACCGCCACTGAAATCGAGTTGGGGGACAAAAATTCCAATTGCTCAGATGTAAACAAACTGAGAACGGGGACAAAAACTTTAATTTTTCTAGTTACCTACATTAAGTCTTAGCAGTTTTAATTAAATAATATAACATTAAATACATCAAAAAACATATTTCTAATAGCTACTTGCCTAAAAAAAGATATTCCACGAGTCCATCGTCGATTATTTGTGCACCACTTCATTTTAAAAATCTGTCTTTTAAAGTCTATAAACTGTCTCAAAACTTATAAACATAAATCACTCCACTAATATAGTCTCGATTTTTAATGTTATATTTGCAGAAATAACTTTTAATTCCAAATAAATTGAAAACAAAACTCACACAGAACTAATGACAAATGTTTTGCATTGGAATCTGTCAAAGATAGGGGATCTGTCATCGAGATAGGGGACACGTACCTCACCTTGCCCACAAGAGAAATGCTTAAAACACGTACGAATTTTTTACAGGCAAGGGCACTTCCTCTAGTTATATATTCTAAGGTCCGGTCCCTGCCCAAATGTGAAAGTGAAATATTTCTTACGTCTCTGTAGAAAACCTAAGCATTTTATCGCACCTTTGGCGATTGCAAATATATGATCAGTCCAGGTAAGATTGGTGGATATCTGAATACTCCATCGACTGAAATGGGTTGAAATGGTGAACTGGGCGTTTTTTTTATGGAATGAGTTTTTAATGCATTAAACGAAACACGATTTGCTCTGCCCCAAGTGAGTGCCATAGAAATGTCGTTGTTTAATGATCTAAACATGCGTTCTCTCTCTATTGACTTCTGTAGAATTTCCACGTGAATTCATTACAGAATCAAATGAGTACGCGAAATCAATGGTGCTGTCGTCGGCGAAACTATGGATAGGATTGAGAGTAAGGGATAAAAGATCATTAATAAAAAGAAGAAATAACGTTGGTGAAAGAACTGAGCCCTGAGGTACACCGGCATTTATTTCGTAGGAATCAGATGTAACTTCGTCAATTACTACACGGATTGAACGGTATGACCAGAAACCGGGGTGCAGACCAAATGTTTCAAGTTTGGCTAAAAGGCTAGCATGCCAGACTCTATCAAAAGCCGTTGAAATATAGAGAGCGACGATTTCGGATTCACCAAAATTATGAAGACAATGATTCCAACGCTCCGTTAAAGCCGTTAGTAGATCTGCGGTTGAGCGGCCAGAGCGGAAACCGTACTGGCAATCGTTGATGACATGGTTATTTTCTAGATATTTCATCAACTGAGAGTTGATGAGCGATCCAAAAACTTTAGATATGATCGAAGTCAGTGTAATTGGTCTGTAGCTAGAGGGGCCACATGCCTCTACTTTTTTAAGAATCGGCTGAACATGAGCAAATTTCCATGCACTTGGAAACATTCCTGTTGAATATGAAAAAGTTTGTGCAGAGGTTTAGCCAAAGCAGAGGCGCAGCATTTTAAAACTAGGGGCGAAAAACCATCAGGCCCAGTAGCTTTGGACACGTCGACTTTCGAAAGTACCCTAAAAATTTCCCGAGTGCGAAAGTGTAGCGGCTTTTGCATACTAGTGCACTGTGATGGAGATGGAAGTGGCTGCGATGAAGGTGGCTAGTACGAATTAACAGCAAAATTAGCAGCAAACAGGTTGGCCTTGTCCAATGAGTCAGTAAAAACATTTCCATTATAAATGAGTGGTGATGTTGACGAACAGGTGAAATTGTTCTTAACGGTTTTTACTAGAGACCAGAAGCCGTTACTACCCTTTTGATTAGAAAATACCTTCCGTCTAAAGCTCTGGTCGAAATTGAACTTTGCCCGACTAATTACTGAGTTGCAAATATTTTCTTAAACGAAACTATAAAAATCTAAAGCTTCTTGATAGAATAAATAGAAGCTCTGCAAGATAACTCTACAGCAAAAAAATAAAATCTTAAAGTAAATAATCAAATCTTTAATCTATCACCTTTGCTTTTCATCGTCATTAATGACATATTGTGCAGCGCCAAAGACGACCACCCATCGCGGGGGATTAGATGGAAACTCTTATAACCACCTTACGCACCTAGACTATGCCGACGCTGTATGTCTCTTATCCAACAAACAATGTCATGTAGCCCAAATGTCCAAAGCTCTGAGCAGAGAAGGTCGCAGAGCAGGGCTTAAGATCAATAATGCTAAACCAAACTTATGAGCTTGGACTCCAGGAGACAACATGAAATTTATCTGGAAGAGCAGCAAATAGAGGAAGAGGATAAATTTTGCTATCTCGGAAGTATATTTACAGCAGACAGCGGAGCTGAGAATACACGTATTCTACTATCTATGGCCTTTCCTTTTAGTTGCTTACTCGTAGGAAATTGCTCTTCTGAGAGCTACGAAATGGATTCTTCCTCAATGAATTTTGGCAGGAGGAAAGTATTTTTCAATAGAAATTTGCAACAGCATAGAATATAAAAGGAAAGACTATATGAGCGGTTATTTTTTTAAGTTCAGAAACCGATGCCAATGATTCAGATATTTTTAACGAATCAATTTATTTTTGAAATTCGAATAAAGAACTCCCATTATTCTGGTTTAAGACTCGACAAAAAAATGATTTTGCAATTGTGAAATTTCCAGGAAAAAGGTGACACACTTTGTCAGTCAAGTATTAACTGATAATGAGAATGATGAATATAATATCAGTTGCTTCTGAAAAAGTGGAAAGGTTAAGCACACCTTTTACTTTTCGCTAGAGCCGGATCTAGCTACTAGCAGTGAAGGATATAAAACTTGTGTTGCACATTCCCAAATCGTTAAAGAAAATAAAATGTCAGGAACATTGTTACTCATTCCCAAATAATATTTCGAATGGATAGAAGTTTTGTTAATTTTTGTTTTTATAAGTTGTTCGTAATTCAAGTTTTTTTGGCAATCTTTTAATATACTCTTATACTGCACCTCTGAAGCTGTTAAACAGTACTGCACATATAACAAACGTATGGTATCAGAAAAATGGCAAGTTAACTTTTTGAATTATAGTTAAAATGTTGTTATTATAATTTTAAGCACAAAAACTGTTGATAATTTTAAGGTATAAACAAAGTTAAATTTAATAAACGAATATATTTTCAAAACTTTTTCGTTACATCTTGCCAGGCGCCACCTTAACCTACTATTCAAAAAAGAAGTAGATGAACTCGGTAGATTGTCTGATACAATAAATAAGGACAGGTAAAATCGAACTACTGATGTCATCGATTACATAATTAGAACAGGAGGTCGCCTATTTATTATATGTTCCTCTATTTTTTAAACAGAAGATTTAAATTTACTCGTTTAATCAGTTTTTAAGAGTTTAAGGAAAATCCATAGTTTACTTGAAATTTTTAAAACCACAGAAAATTTCCGATTTGAAATTTTTGTCAACAAAAATAAATTCTAAATTTCTTTGGAAAAAGCTCGGAAGTAACAAGTTTTCAGTTAAACAAGAAAAAAAACAGAAAAGATTTAGCTTTTGCGACGGTTCCAAGGTTCCCACTCCCAACTCCCAGGCGGTAATCGTAATTAAACCGAAGATGCTCATTTCCAATGAATTTTCCATTCTTAATTATCTGCTACTTAGCCGTTGCGATCAATAGTCTTTAGTTGATCAAGTTAGTGACGCTCGAACCGGAGATTGGAGCAATTTAAGAATGAAAACTTCTTGCGAGATTAGTTAGTATTCTAGCAGAAGCTAAGACGAACGGGTCTCCACCTTTGGCTGAGACCAAACCGTGCTTTTTTAATTTTTGTGATACCAACTGTGTTACATACAGTTGATGCGGTTTAATTTTTGCGAACGTTTTGGTATAACAAACGACTAGGAATAATACCGGAAGTTAGGAGTTAACAGAAATAAGTGAGTGAGTGACAATCTTTTTGCAAATGCTTAATTTCGTTAAAGGAAAAATAAGTGCTTAAAAAAAGTGTTGTGCTTATTTTGAATTCTGAGCACTTATAGTACGTACATAGTTGGGAAATTATGTAAGATCTTTGGTGTTTTTAACAATATATAACACAGAAAGCAACTTTTCTAATTAGCCCAGTATACGTTATGAAATTAAATTGCGTTTGAAATAATTTAAAGTGTGATTGTTATCAGTTAATTTTTCACTTTTATTCAAGTTTTAAATTTATATTTTCTAGAAAATACTAAGTCTTCCATAAAAATCTAGTTAATTGGCCCAAAGTTTTTGTGTTATAATGTCATTAAACAACTTTTAAGCTATTATCAGTATCAGGACTTTTCCCAACTACGACTTAAAGTAAAGTATAGGAGTTTGATGCTTGAGGGTAGCGTTTACTAATCATATTTTTATGATAAATTAAAAATAAAACTCGTTTTGGGTTGAGTGGGAATATTTGCCATCAATATTTTAAGCATTTTGGGTAGATGTAAATTACAATAATTCAAAGTCTTTTAGAACTGCAAAGGTTGACTTGAAGACGGTTTAAAACTAGGTTAAGCTTCCCGGGTAGGAATAAGCCAATGGAGTGAACCAGGGCCATACTCGCGCTACGGCTACTGGGGTTTGGGCTAGACTTAACATTTCCCAATGGCTTAAGCTTGGATTAAAGTTGGACTGATGCCCTGAGGACAAGTCTTGCAAACCAATCGTTGCCCAGACTTTATTTAAATTTTTCAGTAGTGGACTAAATTGAAAAATAATTATAAAAATATCATAATTAAAGTGCAGTGTAATATAGATTTATCTTTACTTAAAATTTAACTTTTTATATGTAGATTCTGCCTTTTTATTTAACTACACTTTGGATAAAATCTTTTATAACAAACAACACAGATAAAAAGATTAATAATGCACTTTTTTAAAGAGTACAAGTAAAGAGTAAAAAAGGTTAACATAATATGGCTTACACGTCTGTATAATGCATTAGCCTGGTAAATAACGCATAATATAATAAACTGAATCTTGGTTCAGTCTAGGCATTTACAACTTGTCCAGACTAAAACCAAGGATAACTGACCAAGGCTTGGCTTACCAAGACAGGCCCGAGTTTTTCCCGTTCAATTTATCTTATGTTAATCATTTTTAACTCATAAATTTAAACGATAGTTTTATACCTATTAGTAGTGGAACTTCAAAATTATTCAAATCGCCCATTTCCACATCGGTCTTCGAACTGTCTGTGTACTAGCCTGGGCAATAGGATGGAGACCCCCTTCATCCCCGCCAAGGAGTTAATTAGATGTTCAAAGCCCGGTTAGAGTGATAACGGAAGCAAATGCCAGCTTAGGCACCATATCCAAGATTTCTCTTGTAGTTGAGTGGTACATGAATAAGTTCGCGTCTAGGAGTCTTGTCTATTTTATCCTATAATCAGTAACAATAGCCACACCGCCACCCGAATGTGCAGAGACAATAATGCAGATGATCAATTCACTTCTGACACATTGAGCTCAACTTAGTGGTACCCTGTAATCACATCCCTATGTGATCAGGTCTTAACAAGGTTGTGTAGAACCAGTGCATAGTTTTGAGTTTCTTAAATCGCAGTTTGCACTTGCCTTCTCAGTTCCTAATCTGTGTATCAGGTCATGAAGTACTGTTAGCGTACATTGAGAGTGAAAGAGGAGGGGTAAACCTATCTTCCCTATTAATCCAGATCCATAACTTTTTCCATAATTTTTAAAAGGAACGAGATAGGACTTAGACTTCTTGAGGTACAATGTGTCCTAAAAGTCTGGAAACGGCTGAATATCTCGAAAATACGCTTGAATCGGGAAACAACAAAACAAGATTTGATATTTTTGAAAAAGGCAAATGAAACTTGTCCCGAATCTCAGTCCGTTCAATAACTATACTACACAAGATAATAACCTAAATGGGATCAATGACATGAACGCATGCGCCAAACGATTGTTTTCTAATAATAAACAATATTAAGACTTTGCCCATGTTATCATAAATAAAATTGTCAGAGAGGATTGTTTCTGAGAGAAATATCGTTGCGAATGTAGGTCGTGACATAAAAATAATAAAATCGATGATCTCATTGACCTAAGATTGTTAACACACCCAACCAGTATTGAAAAATATCGACCACGTGTAAATATTTATAGGTGCCAAAAATAAAATAATCCAAAATAAGCACAATCTCTACAAGGAACTGACAATGATATCATAATTTGAAAAATTTAGAATGTTGCATCACGCGTTATCAGAGCGCAAGTCAGCGAGACAATTTTTAGCATCCCTTATCAGACCCAGTTCAGTTTACGGTTCATTAAGTTTTGATTTGGTGTTATCATGACTTCTTGAAAGTAGATTGTTTTTAACGCGTAGAATACTTACTTATTTTAATGAGATTTCCTTAACCAGTGTCTTTGTTTTTCCAGTTAAAGTCTTCATAATGAAGGCATTATGTGCAATTGTGCTAGTTCTTGCCAGCAATGTGCTTGCGGGGCCATACCGGTCTGGTCAGCAAAGGAGGGAGTATTCTTATAGCAGTAGCTCTTCCTCTTTACAAAATGCCGACCTTTCCCCATGGGCCCAAACTCATATGGACGAAGTTAATCAAATGGCAGAAAGGATGAGGCAGCAGTACAACATCCTTTCTCGAGGTAGTGGAGGAAGTTCTTCCGCTTACTCTTCTCAATACACCAGTGGATCCTCAGGTATGTTCTTGACATTTTTGCCTTCAAACATGCTTTCAATGTATTTTAATTTTCAGTCAATTATCCCAGTTTTACTGGTAAATCGCAAGAAGAGCTTGATATTCTAGCAAAACATATGACTGAGGAAATAATTCAGGATATGCGAACTGGTAAGATTGCATACAATCAGATCAGTAAACCACACTGGTTTGAACAACAGGCAGCACTTAAGTTGGAAGAGCTTAGCGAACAAGATGATTTACAGCAGCAACAACAGACTATTTTCGATGCCGACCACATAAATGGAGGATATCAAAATGCGAACTATGACTATACATCCGAAACGAGAAGTCATACATCATCGCCTTCAATTTCAACAGTTCCAATATATGGCGGTGATGTTGAAACTATTCAAGTTAACGAAGGAACATCTCATGTAGCGTATCCCACTGCCGTAACCGTAATTAATGGAAAACACTACGTAACTCAAAAAAATTGTACAACAACAACATCAGGTGGTAACATGCCTGCTATATGGGGTAGTGGATTAGGAGGAAGTCAGTCAGTTTATTCATATAATAAATCTGAATCTCGCCAGTCTAGTGATGGTGGTCCAGTTTATGTAAGTGGTGGTAAATCAAAAGGCATATATGATTACATGCATACTGAATCGCGAGTCCCCAACTATACTCCGGAAATTGTGATTCCCGTAGATAAACAAGAAATTGAAACATTCGATCATACAAGAGATGTTCAAAGACCGACAGTCCTAATCCCAGAATTTGGTGTCAGTACGCACGAAGTTCAGGACTATGATAAATTCGGTTCGAGAAATCATGTATTTTACCAACCAGGTGGAAGCAAAGTTACTATTCAATCATACAATAGAACTGTTATTGGAGGTCCGGGACAAGTTCCGATTGTTGGAGGCTCGGAAAGTAAGACAGTAATAATTAACGGAACAGTCGTATATGATCACTATCAACCATTTGGAAATGTTTCATGGACAAGAGATGATGAATGGAAGAGAAGGGAACGTGAGCGTCTATTTTGGTTGTTCCAGCGACCAAGTTTTACTCTCCAAGAACTTGAAAGATGGCAACGTGAACAAGAGGATCGTCTACATGCCTTGGCATACAGATACAATACGACCGTTGAGACTATTGAAGATTGGCAACGTCGAGAATTGGAACTGTACAAAGTTCTTATGCAACAGTACAATACATTTAGTCAAGATCTTACTGATTGGCAGCGGCAAGAAAGAGCTCGTCTAAGTTGGCTGGTTCATCAGAATGCCATTACCAGAGAAGAGCTTGAAAAGTGGCAGTTAAAAAATAAAGAGCAGTTGTATGCTCTGTCACGACAGTATCGAATTTCGATAGAAGAATTGGAAGAATGGCAAAAAAAGGAGCTGGAGCGATTGTACGGAATTTTTAATCAACAGAACCTGGAAATTGAGAACCTCAAATCATGGCAACAACAAGAAAAAAACAAACTGAATACGATTTTGTTAAGCCACAATACAACTGTTGAAGAACTCCAGGAGTCTATTAGGCGCGATCAGGATCGCCTAAAAAATTTAGCTCAGCAATACCATCTTAATGTGGAAGAAATGGAAAAGTGGTTGAAAACCGAACTACAGCGGCTTACTGGAATCATATATCAACAACAGGAGGAAATGAAGAGAATCACAGAGTGGCAAAAGAATGAAAGGAGTCGTCTGGAAGATATACTCAGACAACATAACTTTACAGTAGAAGAGCTGGAGGAGAGATTGAATAAAGACCGACATTATTTATTGAATTTGGCCAAGCAATATCATGTCTCAATTGATGAGATTCAGGAATGGCAAAAGCACGAAATCAAACGTCTGCAAGATCAGGGTCTACTTCAAATTGAACAAGAATTGAAAGAGTGGCAACAGAGGGAGCGCGATCGTTTGAAAATGATCCTTTTGAATCACAACTACACAATTACTGATTTGGAGAGAAGACTTAAAGAGGATCAGACACGTTTGGGTAATCTTGCACAAACATATCATATTTCTGTTGAGGAAATCAAAGAGTGGCAAAGACAGGAGCTTCAAAGATTACAGAATCAAGGATTAATTCAAATTGAGAATCAATTGAAAGAGTGGCAACAAAGGGAACGCGATCGCTTGTTGACTGTAATTCAAGGGCACAATTTGACAATCGCTGAATTGGAGCGGCGACTTAATGAAGATCAAAATCGATTGTACATCTTAGCGAACAAATACCATACCTCCGTAGAAGAATTGAAAATGTGGCAAGAACAAGAAATTAAGCGACTTCAAGATCAAGGATTAAATGAAATTGAGACCCAGCTTAAGGAGTGGCAACAGAAGGAGCTTAACAGAATTCTCTACATCATTCAACAGCATAATGTAACCATGGAAGAATTAGAAAGGCGTTTGCGAGAAGATAAGCAGCGGTTGTTTAATATTGCTCAACAGCATCATGTCTCTGTCGATGAAATTAAAGAATGGCAAAGGCAAGAAATAAAACGGCTTCAAGATCTTGGACTTATTCAAATTGAAAATCAATTGAAGGATTGGCAACAGAGAGAACGCGATCGTTTACTGGTGATCATACAACAGCATAATTTAACTGTCCATGACTTGGAAAGGCAACTTAGAGAGGATCAATATCGTTTGCAGACCCTTGCACAACAACATCATGTTTCCGTTGAAGAAATCAAAGAATGGCAGAGGCAGGAGATTAAACGCATTCAGGATCTAGGGCTTCTTCAAATTGAAAGTCAGTTGAAAGAATGGCAACAGCAAGAACGCGATCGTTTACTTGGAATTATACAACAGCACAATTTGACTATCGCTGAATTGGAAAGTCGTCTCAAAAAGGATCAAGATCGATTACATACCTTGGCCCATACATATCACATTTCGATTGAGGATATTGAGGAATGGCAAAAGGAAGAAATCAAACGTTTGCAAGATCAAAGTTTGCGTGACATTCATAATCAGCTTAAAGAATGGCAACAACAAGAGTTTAATCGTATTCTGGTAATGATACGCCAGCATAATGTCACCATTGAAGAGTTGGAGAGACGGCTCCGGGAAGATCAACAACGTCTTTATACCATAGCTCAGCAGTACCAAATTTCTGTTGAGGAAATCAAGGAATGGCAACAGCAGGAGCTTAAGAAATTGCAAGATTTGGGTTTGATACAAATTCGTAGCCAAATCAAGGAGTGGCAAGACACCGAGCGTTCGCGACTCTTGGGTCTGATAAAGGAACACAATTTAAGTATTGAAGAACTGGAAAAACGTCTTCGAGAAGATAGAGTTCGACTCCAAATGTTAGCCAATCAGTACCACATAACAATTGAAGATATTGAAGAATGGTATACCTCAGAGATTCCACGTCTGCACAGCATGAGCTTGATATACGAAAATCAGGATCTTAAAGATTGGCAAAAACAGGAACAAGCTTATTTGATGATGTTAGCACAACAGCATGACTGGACAATAAGGGAGCTGGAAATACGTTTGAAGCAGGATAGGGAGAGATTGTATAGATTGGCACAAAGGTATCATACAACAGTGGATGAAATTGAAAAGTTTTACAAAGAAGAGCTGCAACGCCTATCGGGATTGGGATTTGTTCACGAAACAGATACAGACATTTTGACAGACTGGCAGACGAAAGAAAGAGAAAAGTTGTATTTGATTATCCAACAGCATCATTTGACTATTGAAGAACTCGAAAATCGTCTTCAAGCTGATCGTGATTTTCTTGAGAGATTGGCCAGACATTATAGAATTGCAGTTGAGGAACTCGAAGGTTGGCTGCGAAAAGAGTACCAGCGTTTCCTTCACTTAGGTTTGATTATAAATAACGTTCCACAAATAAACGTTGCTCATTGGCAAAGTGAAGAACGCAAACGATTAAATACAATTGCGAAAGAAGTGAGGATTACTTTGGTAGAACTTGAGGAATTCCTTAGAGATGACCGTGAATACCAAGAGACTTTGGCAGAGAAATATCGCATCTCACTTCAGGAATTACTGACCTTCCAACAACAAGAATTACAAATTATGTTACGAGAAGGCTTGCTACAAAATTTGGTTCTTAAACATCTTGAGGATTGGCAGGTAAAAGAACGTGATCGCATTTTCCAATTCATTCTTCAAGACAGTTTTGATATACGAAAACTTACGAAGTGGCAACGTGAAAATCAGGCTTTGCTGCGTCAACTTGCTAGTCAGTACAGGATTAATGTTCAGACTCTGGAGAAGTGGCAACAGACTGAGCTGGAACGGTTATACAAATTGGCTGGATATTACCAGATGAATATTAACCAGATTGAAGAATTCCGGCGAAAGGAACTGGAGCGTCTGGCTACGTATGCCCACCAGTATACAACATTAGTAGATTTGTTCGAAATTTGGGTGCGAAGAGAAGGGAGTAGATTAGTAGAATTGAAGCGCCGTTATAGTTTAACACCATCACAGTTAGCAGATTGGCGCAGGCGTCTGTTCTTGTATTGCCAAGGACTAATAGATCTTGATATTGAAGATAGGCCAATATTCGGAGGAGCAGAAATGGATTCAATTACGAACTCGACACGTCCACGAAATCAAACTATTAGTAAGGATAGAGGTGATCAGCCACCACAAAGCTATGTGGACGATTATGAAGATTATGAGCCTGGTATTGGACATTATGAGCCAGGCTTAGCAAATCGAGAACCGACAACTCCACGCACTGCAACTTCTTGGCGTCCCACACCACCTTATTCAGCGCCATTGGCACCACTACCGTCGATACCAACCGCAACTTCAGTACCACTTCATAGTGAATCAGGCAGTTATTATCATAAAAAGGAAGTCACAGTGTCTGGCCCCGTAATTGGTGGGGTGGGGAATGTTGATACTCAACAAACACAGACTGTTTCTCAGTTTTCGTCATCCACACCGTATCCAACAAGTGTTTATGGGGGTGGTATCCAAAGAAGTGGAAGTACCTATGAAAGCCAACAAACTATAGTTTCTCCTGCGACTTTACCAACTTCTTCATCATCGTCAGGGGGATACGTTGGTAGTAGTTCACATACACGAACCCCAACTTCTGTTGGAGGTGGTTATACTTCTGGACCAGGCTATTATGATTCACAACACAGATTAGGAGGATCATCTGGAACATCGACTACTTCCCAGTCTGGCGGATCATCTCAAACGCAATCTGGACGTGGTGGATCTTATTCAGGAAGTTCATATTCAACCGGATCGTCTGCTGGTAGCTACGCTGGTAATAGAGGCGCACATGGTTCCGTTACTACTCCATACCTTCCTCCTGTACATGGTTCAACTCAAGTTCAATATACTTCTGGTGGAGGTTCGCAGGGACAGAGCAGTTATTCAACTGGAGGTACAACTCCTTCCGTAGGTTATAATCGTCGAAGCGGTTACAATCAGGGCTCATATGGACAACGAGCCCCTGAAAGTAGAGAGGATGACGATGTTCAAAGAAGTGACGGTCAATTCCAAATTGGAGTTTTCGATTCAAACAGCCAACAAGAAGATTTGACACAACAAACTGTGGATTTTGGTCAACAAATTGAAGATTTTGGACAAGAAACCGATGATCTCAGACAACGCACTGAAGACTTAGGACAGCATAGGGAATATCCAACAAGATATCAAAAGGAGTATTCCACACAACAACAGCAACAACAACCTACGTATCATTCTCGTTACACAAATCAACAACACACTGCAGATATGGAATTTCCTGCCAAGGTAGGTAAATAAAATTTTTTAAGAAATATGTATACGAGAATGGGTCTAATAATTGAATTTTTCTTACAGGTAGAGGAAATTAATCCAGATCAAATTGAAGAGGTTCAAGCGCAACCTGCTGAAGATGAAAAGTCTTTCTGGGGAAAACTTAAAGACAAGGCAAAGACTGTTTTTGGATAAACTTCTTTAGGAGTTGTGTTTCTGTGTGTTTTGTTACATTTGAGATTATTTTAATGAGATGAGATGTACTATTAAGACTTAATTGATGTCATTCTGATGTTAATATAAATATTTTATAATTTTATGATAAATTGTTCTCCGATTTTTATACCAAAACAAGTATTCATTCTGCCATTTTGTCATTCTTTCTCTCTATGTTTCCTTTAACGCTTTGTGGAGCATAGGGCATCTACTGCACTTGGCCCGCTCTGTGCCAATGATCTTCCTTGGGTGCAATGCGGGTGCCAAGCTAGAGCCTGTTGAGCAAAGTTGTTTGGCTCTTGACTTAGTGTTGCATTTACCAATTTGATCTTCGAATATCTATGCTATCTTGGCCTACAAGTCTGTGTGGATCCTCAATGGTAGTGATTTCCAGCCAATATTTCAGGATATGCCAGAGATACCGGTTTATAAAGACTCGTAGCTCAGATGTTATTTATGTAATGTTGAACATACAACAAAACAGATTTTACGTTCAATTCGACGCTCCGAAGTTTCATGTGCCTGAAGATGTAGTTATTTTGCCATACATCGAGCCATGTATATACGAGCAAAAGAAGCATATCAGCTTAAGCTCCGCCCTCTGCTATTACTGTGCTTTCAAGATAAAAAAAACTTATTCATGTTCTTATAGAAAATTTTGTCGTGTCACCTAGAGTCTAAGCTCATTACTTTGGTTTCAGTAGCCTTGATATTAAGCCCTGCTCTATGACTTTCTGTACTCAGAACTTCGGACATTTGAGCTATGCGACGCTCCTTGTTGGAAAGCAGTATAGCTGCGTAAGGTACTTAAAAAATGCGTCATTAATAATAATGAAGAATAGCAAAGGTGACAGTATGCATCCTTGTGGTACTCCGTTTAGTGCTTGAAAGTGCTCGCAACGTTTTCCCTTATGAGGTACGTGACATTGAGCTGATTAAGACTCCCAAATAATAGTGATGGTAAAGTTGTATTTTATGTATTTGTAATCAATGCTGTCAACGCCTTCTTGAAATTGACAACCATAAGATATAATACGGACCTCCATTTAGCGGATTGTTTAATGATAAGTCGGAACGTGTTGGTTGCTGAAGGAAAAATTCGTACGAATGCCTGCTTGCTCAGTGTTAAGAGTGCGATCGATTATTTGCTTAATTTGTATTAAGGTGATTTTTTGCCATCTCTTTGGAGACTCAAATTTTATTATAATTCATAGTAATCAGAACACACTGATGGTTAGTAGGAACTAATACAGACTTACCAATAAAAATGTTACCAGAAAATGCAGCAAACTATTTGTTATTTTATAAGTATTCAAAGTAAAGTCTAATGTTTAAGAACAGTTTTATCTTGATCATATTCACCGATCAAATGTCAATAGGAAGGTAGGATATGAAGTAGATCACACTTTATAGCAACTATTGATTTATTTGTCTTTTGATTCCTTATCGTATTTACCCTCATTACAAACATTTACTTATGATATGAAACTTAGAAATTTTTATCTTAAACGAGAACAAAAACTAAAGAATATCTTTTCAAGAATGTTTGACATGGAAGGCACCTGTTTCGGCCTAATATCCACCTTATGAATGTCGTTAATTCAAAAATAGTGGTATTAAAAATATTCCTTTTATATCATTTTTAGGTAGGTAATTCGATATGTACAACAATGCACTATTTGGAAAATACTGTTTAAATTATTTTGTGTATTTAAAATCAAATGTAAATAATTTGCACTTTCTAACTTTCGACTTCACTTTTTCTTTTGTAAAATAAGATTTTGTTTTTAATTTTTTTGAGATATCAATATTGCAAACTTTAGAAATAATTATTTTTAACGAACCATTCCAATTGTACGTGCATACTACGTACTATGAAGACTGGCTTACATGTAGAATTGCTTTTTTTTTACAAATTTTATAAAATTTAAGGCTTCCGAGAATAATGCAGAACTTCCTCATTTCTTTACTCAAAAATGCAAAATTTAACGTTCATGACTGAAGTATGAAAATAAAAACAAATTGTTTAAAGTAAGCAAACTGTAAATGTAATCATATTTTTGTAATTTTTTTTGTAAACAACTTATGATAGGAAATAATGTTTTTAAAGTTACCTTTCTCCAGTTCCCATTACCGCTTGAGGGACACGCCCGCTTAGGATTGGGAAAGAACTTCTTCCGATTCGATGACAATAATTGAAACTACAGTTTAACGCCGACAATATTCTGTGAACACCCACCCAAATGGTAGCGAATTTTAATGAGTCAGCAAAGAAGCGAAAACGGACACTACTAGAGAACAGCCTAACCCACCTACACGCACATACACTGAACAAAATATTAGACGGAGTTGGATCAATTCGTTGAGCCGCACGACCACCATGCCATGGGTCCCGGGTTCGAGACCAGATCT
Organism: Leptarthrus brevirostris; assembly: GCA_964036015.1. Taxonomy (NCBI): domain Eukaryota; kingdom Metazoa; phylum Arthropoda; class Insecta; order Diptera; family Asilidae; genus Leptarthrus; species Leptarthrus brevirostris. Next base: position 110,447,890 of record OZ038375.1, read on the forward strand.
CCCCGTGGGTTTTTATTAAGAAATTAAAAATAATCCACTCCGTCTCTGGGCTGTTGTCTAGATCGCAGCAATGTAAAAAACAAGACATGCAAGTTTCCTCGCCCTAATTCCCTTCCGGCCAAAACCATGCTAACGCATCAAAGGGTTGTCCCCTAGGATTTGGCCACATTGTATAAAAAAACAAGAGCTAAAAAACCTTAGTAACAAATATCACAACCTCTTCACATAGAAGTTGAGGGTCTCACTCTTTGTGCAGTCTACAAACTGGAGGGAGCGGGTCTCCTTGGGAGAAACATATGTAAGGACTACACGACAATAAGGGAGATTCTTGAAGCCATACCTGAGTTGTCCATAGTAAACTGATTAGATGTCGGTAAGATTCTCACCATTCCAATCGCCCCTAATACGGGTGGAGAATCGAGAGACCTGAACGTTTCCAGCTGTTCGTTCAGGGGGACTAGTATGGTATATAAATCGATCCAAGACTGAATTAGGTGTTGGGGCAGGGGTCTGGAGTAACTCCTCTCGATTTAGTTTATCATTACCTCTGAGAAAGTATACCACGGTATTCCAAGCTGAGCAAGCAATTGCTTCATCTACCACCCCATATAAGTTGGTGTGAGAATGCCAAAGGATCCTAGATGAACTGTGTAAAACTAATCAGGTCAACTTGGTTTGGATACCGGGACATCAGAGCTGAACCTCTGCGGAGGGACAGGCTTGTTATCAGGAGTTGAGAGGGTTAGCTTGTTGTAAGTAATTGAGAGGGTAGTAACCGCAAGCAAAAAATACAAACTTTCCAACGATCCCTGACTCATCGTAATCGAAATCGAAATGCAGCGATTTAAAGGTCAGGTATTTGTTCTTAGTTTTTGGGTGATCCCTTAATTTTGAACGTCAGTGTATTTTAAAATTGGATGAATGTTTTGTAAAAAATTTCATTACACTTTATTCTGTTAGGGTTTAAATGATAAATTTTTGACTCAACTTATTGGCAAGAAGAGCAAGTTATAGATACATTTTTGCGCTTGCTTTCGAATGCCAGTATTCACAGTATTCAGGAGAGTGGGGGCTTCTTAAAAAATTTTCTGCCTTCGAACTAAAAAAATCAAAGTTAATATCGCAGAATTTTCGTCAAGAAGGACTCAATTCTCGAGCGGGTTTTCTTAATGAAAAAAAAATATATGAAATTTTTACAATAAAAAAATTGGTTTGGAACAGAGCTAATAGAATAGAGACAACTGTGTCGATTCAATGGTTTTCTTCTTATCAATAACGCCAGCCGAAAAATGTAAATTTGAGAAAAACGTCTTCACGGGCAATATACGTTTTCAATCCGATGGGACGGTAACTTACGAACTACATGAAATGTTTTTATAATAATTTTTCAGTGTATTCTAAAAAATAAAAAATAAATCAATTTTCAATTGAGTTTTTTGATCAGACATGCAGAAACATTTCTGTTGTTATGAACTTCTATTATACAGTTCACTTGTTTTCTTTCTGAACATTTCCAACACAGCCACAGTATTTTTTTGCAATATATTATTTTTGATTAGTTTATTATTGCGGTTTTGATGAACTTTTTCTGTGTATTCAAATCTACAGTGCTCTTGTCTTTGCTCATCGTCTAAAATATTTTTCTTAATAAAACTGTTAAAAATTACATTTTTAGTTTAATGACAAGTCTTTGTAGCAAATGAATATTGAACCAAAAGTTAAAAACTGCAAAATTAGGTGAAAATTGTACAAAATTTTTTGAAAATATTATCTATACATTTTTAGATTTAATTTTTATAACTACAACCCAGTTGCAATGAAGTGAACAATGAGTATAAAGCGCACAAAAGAAGAAGAAACAATTTAGTACTTCAAATTCTCAAATTAACTATAACTAACCATTTTTGTATTAACATATGTTAGATAATTTATGTCTAAATAATTTTTATAGCCAACAGACAATAATTAATATTTCCTTTCTTGTTAAATAAGCGAATTGAATTAAATTTGTAAAACATTCTTTAAAATATTCTTTCCTATATGTTCTAGGCACTTACTTAATTTTGTTGTTCTGTTTTCTTACAATAATTTCTTATTTTAGGGACTATATTGAATTCAATACATTTTTTTTACTGTCAAATAATTCGTAATAATTTTTATAAATTGTTTTTGACTTATTTTTTGCGTAGGCAAATGTTTTTAATTCCATTTAATATTAAAGAGATTTTAGAGGCTGATACTATGTAATGTATTCATATTACAAATAGCTGGTCATCTTTTATTAATAACATATATTTTTCTCGTCTTTTTTTGTCCAAATTTCTTACATAAAAGCACACCTAGGACCGTTTCCAAATAAAAATTTTGTTTAATCTAAAGTATCTAATAAAAATGAAGTAAATTTGTTCAAAAGTTTTGATCTTATTTGTTTTTTTTTCCTTAAAAACATTATAAGCAGTTGTCTAACTTATTTCGTTAACACAACACTAACTGGATGGAAGTTTGGTTTGAATCACTAGAGTTGGCGTAATTGTATAAACATGTCTGTAAGTTTCTTTTTAAAAATGAATGCGTAATCAATTGGCTCTAAGGGATAAAGTAAAGGATAGAAGTAATCTTGTGATACTTAATCTCGTTGCGTGTGACCACAACAAAGAATTTCCCTTATAACTCAAAAACCAGCCCAAACCAGCATACATAAAGAAACATCAGTAACCAAAACCAGAATACGTACACACACAACAATCGGAGGTGATTCAAATTAGGAGGAAGCCTGAGTGGATCATTCCACGAAAGGTTTCTTAGTGCAAACCAAACAAAGCTCCTCTGTACCGACTCAATGTGTCTAAAATGAAAAACATAGCAAAATGACCAAAGCTGATCAGAAAACTCATTTGATCACGGTGGGAGGTAAATTTAAGCAGGTTAGTTGTAGTCGATCTACCTGGCAGAAAGACGAGATTTGCCCCTTACACGGGCCCATAAGCTATGAATATATAGCGGATTCGAACAACTTGGGTATGCAGTAAAGCTTCGTGATTCTTTTATAAACAGGAATTATAAAGGAGCTCTTTCATAGCGTGGGAAATCTACCGGCCTAAGGAGACTCGTGGAAGATGAGTTCCAGTGGGGTGAGTAAGGTTTCAGAGCAGAACCTCACGAATGTAGCTGGAACACCATCAGGACCAAATGAAAAGTTCATTTGAATTCATGATAATATCACGACGAATGGAGGCAGCAGGGCGATTCTAAATATGACCAAACTCTTTCAGGGAAGGCACAAAATTACGAGAAGAAAAGGTGCTCTGGAAAAACAATACAAACTTGTCGGCAATATCGGGCGAGCTGCAACTGGAGGACACGTTGTACCACATTGTAGATATTTATTTTCATATTTACATAATTGAAAAATATTTACAATATTTACAAATTTGAAAAAGGTACGAAGATAATTATGCATTCCATTTATAACGATGAAGAAAACGCTAAAAAGCTGATATGAAAATCGATAAAGTCACAGTAAGCTGACGTGTCTCTACAGCGTAAGTAGCTTTTCCATTGTCTATTTTTTTATCCTTAAGACTCCTTAGTTCCCTAGTATACCACGGGGGAGAATAAGAGAATGATCTCGACAGTTTGAGTGGTATACACAAGTTAAATAGAACGAAAATCCTATCATAAAATGCGGATACATATTCGCCGATATCTTTTTTATAAAACAGAGACGGAAAATCGATTAAGAGGATTCTATCTGTAAGATCAGAGAAGTTGTCCTTTTAAAATCAAAACCGTACTGATCTAAGTTGGGATCATCAATATTAGATCTATCTTGGCAGAAAGAAATGAAAATGGGCGGGTGTAAACTGTCGATAGCGGGTAAGTAACGAGAGGTCTAACGCTATTCAAATCAAAAGAAAACGTAAGATCTACCTGCCTTCGCATAGAGTTCTTTACATCACTCATTTGGTGTAAACCAGAGGAGCAGATGGTGTCAAGAAAATGGGAGTCTTTGGCAGTAAGACAATTTAATCATCAGCATTAAATACCCACTGAACGTTGGGTAAATTAAAGTAAAAACATAATAAACAGGTATATCAACCAAGCTGCAACTGCCTCCACGAGCCATCGAGTCAGAGTATCTATCCCTATGAAAAAATCTGATAGAACTCGTCAAGAATTTCTGAGTCATTAAGGCCGTGATGAAGCCAGGTTTCAACAGACAAGAGAAGCCTGAAATAACTGGCTTGTTCTTGTTCTTAGTCCCCCTATATTTTGATAGTAACAGGAAAGCGTACTTGGTTTTTTTGGTTGCTGACAGTGGTTCTATTGTGAGTGTTATCTGAGAATTTACGACGGGGCACAAACTTATGTGCGATGATATTCTCGGGCCAGAAATCGGGGGCAGACATTATCTCGAAAAGATCTAGGAAGGAGATGATGAGAATGACAAGATCCTAGAAGTTGACAATGAAGGAGTGCAGAGTCATCATCCCCACTCCTCTCCCTTAAGTAACCAATTACGTCGGTGGATCAAGTCGGAAAACAAAGAAAGACCTCGGTGATTGCGCAATCCTCAGAGTGAAACCATTTCAATGCCATTTCGAGACACATTAATATATCTTAACGGGTAGGGGGGAGAGGTGTGAATAAATGAAGGTGGGGAGACACATATTTGTGAGAGGCATTAACAGCAGTCATAGGAGGAGGCATCAGGCTTCCACTAAGCAGATCGGAGTTCTTGCTTACAGCAGTGAACCAGGAACCACGGTCCGATCTAATATGCTTAACACCAGCTCGCAGTTTCGCCAGTGCTGTCTGTATCCAGTTCTTGACGCTGCCCTTCGCTAGCTGGTATAAGCTGCATATAAATATTAAAAGGTACCTTAAATTATTGTAGGGTATCTTTAAAATTATTTATCGGATCAATTTAAAATTTGCACAGAGTAGTTTGGAAACATTGTACTGTAAGAAAATGCAAAAAAAAAATTGGTTTGATTTGCAGCTTAGGCCTCAAAAATTGGATTCCTTTTTGGGATGAGGGGGGAGTTAAGCACTAAATAAAGGAAACAGTACTGTTATCTCTGAAAGTTAAGTAATGCAATGGTTAAACATTAAAAAGAGTTAAAAGAACTTATGCTTAACGCATTCCACAATTAAAAAGTTTTGTGCCTTATTTGTTATATCTACTGATAGACTGTAAATGTGTGTAAACTAAAGAATTGAAATGCGACGTCAGATATTTTTTTAACAAAACTAAAAAAAGAAAAGAAATTATCTTCACTTTACAGAGGAACTAAATTTTAAAATAATATCCAAAGCCTGGAAGAACTTGTTTTATCACGGTTAGCCCATATTGGCTTAATAATTCCTCTTAGTGGAAACAGTGCTATCTTAATATGACTACATTATTTGCCTTTATAATTCTTTTAATAGAGAATGGAACTGAAAACTTTCAATTACCGCTTTTAAACTTACGATCAACTTTCACTACTATTCGGCTGTAATACACCGCCAGTTTCGCTAAGAACTTTATTCTTCAAGATCTCGATTTCATGCAGCAGCTCCAAAGTTTCATGGTCGAGATTATCATCCTCGACTTTGAGTTGGGTTTGCTGATCTTCATCAATATCCCATTCAAGAGATTCAGGCGTTGATATATGAGACCAGCTAGTCTTGGAAGATGTTCGTGCAATATTTTTTTGACTACTACTTGGATGGATGTAGACTTGTTTAACTAAAACACTCCGACTTCCTGTTACGTCAAAATGTCTATCAGTTTCGTTAGCTTCATCCTCCTCGCCATTTCCACTTTCAGATACTTCTTCAGGCAAAAAAAGCCAAGATGAGCTCATCTGATTGTTTTGATTATATTCATGTTCCCACTCTAAGTCTAAGGAAGAACTGGCTCGCGATGAGGATGCAGCTGCTAGATCAGTGTAATTGTTGTTGTTGTTAACGACTTTTGATATTTGAACTTCCCGGGTCGTTAAGAGGAGAGTTTGGGCATCCAAACACTGAAGTTGGATGTCTGAGCTATTGGTTATTTCCCATGAGATAAATACATAAATTGCAGCAAGTTAGTTTACCTTTCAACCGGTTGTTGGGCACTCTCACTCAATTTAGAATACGATAAATCCTTTTTCTCCCAGAATTGATCTAGAAATTGGGAGCGTTTCTGAAAGAGGTTAACGAACTTCGATAAACTTGATGTAAAATCTTCAAACCCTGTCACCCACCTTTCGCTTAAACTTCATTATTTTAAAAATGTAACTTTCATCGGAAGTTTCTTCTGGTACAAGGCCCATTTCCTGTTCATCTGTTGAATGACTGGAAATCATTAAATTTAGTTCAAGGATGAAGTATGTAACTATGCTAAGTCATAATTAGCTTGAATATGGTTTTTGCATTCTTTTTATAGTATACAGGTAGGCAATTACGTCATGACTCACATTAAACCACTTTTACCGGAAATGCATCTTCCCAAACAGTTTCCCATATCTGATTGCCTCAAGTGGACGCCCCATCAGAGCAATGTACTTCGGCTATAACCCAGTAGTTTTCCAAGTACACTTCACATATGCTCGAGAGTTTTACCGTAAATCTAAGAAAATTCTAAATCACTTTTTCAGATATAAAAGAAGGCAATTATCTAACGTTCTTCACTTCACCCGCACTTAAATAAGCTTATTCAGCCTTGAATTATTGCAATATGATCTTTGGTTTTAATTGAATATGAGACACACAAAAAAAGTACTTTTGTCGACACGACTTTGTCAAAGCTTTGTTAAATCCTTTTTTCAGAAAATTTGACAAGAATCAGCTGGGAAAACCTATAAGGTAGGGTTTGCCGGCACATGCGTATCGTTTTTGTTTTGGTTGCAATGGGGTTAAAATATGACGACAACGGGTTTTTTTTGCAAGGGCTTTGCTGGAACTGACGACGTCATCGTTTCGTGGGGTGAGAACTTTTTTTCAGAACAAGTCTGCTTTCGAAAGAAAATCCTTAAAGTTTTCCATTAACCGTTAGCAAAGACAAGTGAGTATAAAGCTTGTCATACTTAAAGCTCATGTTCTTTGATAGAAAATGGTTTACAGAACAGATGACCTGCTGGGTATTCCGGATAGTACAAACAGCAATCGCAGTGCATATTTGTTAGCGGTAGAGGGCTAAACGGGGATTTAATTATTTTAAATTTAATAAACAGCTGTGTGCCACTTAATTAAGAACTGCTTTTAACATTTTGCATTAGTGTTGAAAAACCATACAAAATCTTTCCTAATCTTTCCTTTCCTGTATTTTACATTTTAGGGTGAATCCACGAAAAGCGCTTATGATGTGCCGACCTTGTTGTTTTCGTTTCTAGTTCACTTACGCTTGGGAGGCGTCCATTAACTACGTGAGGTGTTTTTCTTTCTCTCCACCTTGGTGAGATTTGGTAAGATATAGTGCGGGCCCCGCTCCCCCTATAATTTTTAAATAATTAAGTATTTCGCTACATACCTAAGCGTTAATACTCATGAAATAACTACGTTTTAGGTGCACTAAAACGAGTTAATTTAGTAAAAGTAAAAATAGACTTCGAAATCACCTTTCCTAATTCTTCACTCACTACATGGGTATTCATGTACTTCTTCTACTTATTCTAATGATAGGACACTCGACGTCCATGTTTTTTGGTAATATAGTAAGACAGTCAAAGTATCTACATCCTCCTTGTGCGTCCACTCCACCCTATGGTCCGTGGCGAATAGCAACTCCTCACCCCGACGCGTGACCACACGCGTTGGTCGAATCATGACTACAGATACTCAAGGAGTTGCATGCAGCGCCGCCCTGTGTTTCTGTAGCTTCACACGCGAAGCCGCACGTCATCTGTTATGGATAGTTTGATCATTCACCAAAAGAGATGGGCAGTAGTAATCGTCCGGCATCTGGGAATAGCCTACATGTTTGGGATACACCGTAAGGCATTGGGAAAGCAGGAACGGTATTCCCATCGTGTTTGCCCGGCTCCGGCGGGTGGGATAAGGTGGAGGCATGAAACATCCGCGAACCACAGTGAGCAGCGCACTCCTCAATGGCCTGCAGCAGTCATGATTGCCACACTTGCAAATACAAATTAAAATTTGAGTATAAATTCGAGATTTATCGAGGCGCATTTAATAGGAATTTTAGCATGATGTACATATGTAATACCTGCAGTAAATACTTCTTATATGGCTTTCTATGGCATTATCTGCATACCATTGCTCATCGGTCATATCGTCGATTAATACCAAGCTCCATACTTCAAGCAAAACCTCGCATGCTTTCTGGAAGTTCTTCCGCTCTAAGGTGGGATTAATAATTATGGCGCTGTCATTTAATTGTGATCCATAAGAGTAATGAGGAAGAATCACTCCCGCCAGTTCTCGGCTCAAAGGAGCCATTCACCTTTTTACTTTGTTAAAAGCACTTATTTTTGGGGCATTGATCACTAAGAATATGCCGTCTAAGTCATACTCTTTAAAGAGAAAGAAATAATCAGAATAGGGTTTACTTTGCATTGATTGTCCTTCATAGATGCTTCCAAAGCCTATTTAAATCATCAGCGTGAGATGTTGCCGTGGACGAAGAGTGTTTGGCACTGCGAAAGCGATGTCCGTCGGTCCACTGTAATTAACAGCTTTGGGGCGCCCCATCTCGTTTGATTTAATCACAAATGACGTACACCCTTCGAATTAATTAATGTTGAGAACAGAGAATACTGCAGAGAAACTTTATAATCTACGTGCATGAGTAATGGTACCTTATCAGCTGCTGTTAGTTCAATGGGGACACGCGCTTTATCATACTGAGATAAATAAATAACTATCTGGACCGAGACCTGAAGCGATTGTCTCCAGAGACCTTATTAAAGACACAAAAAATCTGGGTTTTGCGTGTCTTATGATGATCGGCTTCTAAGCGACTGTGCTTTACGGGAACGCTTACAACATGCCACCTCGGTTTGGAGGTGTTACTTTAATTGGGAAGGAAGCGAATGTATGCGCCACTTCTAGAAATATTGGATCCGAGTTCTAGGAGCTTTGCTTGTAGATCAGATAGGGTGTTCCAGGTTCGAGCAGCTTCATATCGTCAGCGTTCTTCGGCAGAAGCACCGAACATAGCTATGTTTGCGATAGTCTTAAGAAGATTTCCTCTAAGCGCAGACTTCCAGGGGCAGATCGTAGTTTCGTTTTAATTAAGGAAATGTCCGTTGTCTCTCACTCTTCTATCGTTATTTCCACGGCCATTGTTCTAACGAAATTGCTAGTCTGATTCCATCAGAACACACCGTCAAATTTCGGGAATCTTTTCTTAGCAGAACAACACGAATGTGGAACAGTTTACCATCTTTCGTTTTTCCTTTCTTTTATGAACCCGAAACTTTCTAGCGAGCCGTACATCGACACCACCTTAACCCATTTCCCTTACCCTTAATTTCTTTCCTTCGGAGACTGTGCTTTATTTATTTTATCATATAAAAAAGAAATTTTGCGTCAGTAAAGAAACTGACTCTGTTTTGGATAAGGGAACATGTATGGATTAAAGGAAAGGAAAAAAACAGAGGCGGACAGCTGCCCTGAATTTCTAAAGTCCAGAACCTTATATTGCCTTGCGTACAGGAAAGTTTAGAGATCTGTTCCAGAAAATACTGAAGATAGAGGGTCAATGTGGACTCATGTAAATAGACCAAGGCAGTATCGGGAACGTCATATACGGAAAGAAAATTCCAAGAAAAAGTAGGGTCCCATTTAACGTAATTGTCGCACTATACAATTTACGATCCGTTCCGCATTTTTAATGTTTTCATAGGCAATTTTTACGAAACAATACCGTAAAATTTACTGAGTGGTTTAGGAAAATTTGACCACCTAATACACACATTCGTCCCGGTATAAATAACTACTTTACTTTAACTATTCTCCATAACTTCAAACAGACTTGAAATCATTTTCTTTGTTCTGTGAGACTTAGTTTACTGTGTTCCTGAATCTCGATATGAATATTAATGATTAACTAATTTTCAATCATTTTGTTAACTATTGCAAGTGTTATTAAATAGCGAATTTATACAGGGATAGTTTTTTTAATCTCTTTGGAAGTATAGTTAAGTGTTTAAAGTGAAGATTGGGTTCCAATCTCGGACTGCGTAAATTTTTTATTTTTTTTTTATTTATTTATTTATTTTTGCTAAAGGTGAATTAATTTTATTACCTTTAAGCCTTTTGAATTCTGTGCTGGGAATATCCTTTGAAACCGAGCAGATACTTATCGTTTAGAAAATAGTATTTTACTGTTCCGTAAAAATTAAGACAGTTGAGATTTCCACTACGAGTACAGTTTAGAAGGGTAATTTTTACCGGAATTTTTGTATAATATTCCAGAACTTTTCTCCCCATGTGCTCAATTTCTGAATTTTCATGTTTCCTCTCTTTTAATTCTCCACAAATACAATTTCTGAATAATGAAGTTTGGCGTCGCTTAAACGATTAGCGTAGGTTTTACTGCGCTTTGAGTAAATTCTGTTCACTTAAAGATTAATTTTAATGTCAACAATTTGAATACGTAAATCTGACACCGTTTTGTTTGCCTAGGTGGATTCTGAACTATCAGATACGTATATTAGTCAACAATATCCTTTTCGAGAAATCGGCTCTCAGCAGAAACCAACCATTGTTTTCCAAAGCTAATGTGGATAAAGAAAAAACGCTACTGCCGTGATAGTGAACTGGAAGCTGTAAAACTTTAGTTTCTTCCTACTTCGTCTCGCTTTGGTTGTTTATATGTTTCTTTTTTATGTTTTTATATTTTAATAGAAAGCAAGTTCGATCTGACAAAACTCGTATGACACAAACTCCGGTATTGACGTGCTAAAATAATTGCTCCATAAAAGTTCCACAGATGGTTCAACTGTCAGAACAGAAATGAAAACGAACGAAAATGACGGGAAAAATAAGTAAGAAAATCCCACCCACACCTACTTTACGTCCAGATAAACACCTGAAAAGACGAATTTGTGATTGGCTGGACATTAAAAACTTTTTTCTCTTTGCTCATAAGTATTATATTTTTTTACTCTTTCCGACTTTCCGTAATAGCATGGCATTTCCCTACTGTCTGTTGTTGGGCTTTCGATAGCTTTTGACGCTCCCTGCCTTAATTTTTGTCGATGTCTTTTTGCTTTCGGTGGAGAAAAGAGAGATTATATTCAAAGGGAAATTAAAATTTTATCCAGGGAAAATTTATGCCACGCAGGAAAAGCCTTGTCGTTTTAGGGGAATTGTGTTATAATTTTCTTCGTTTTCTTTTGGGGGGAAAGTATCAGTGAACATGGAGAGTTACCCTAACGACTTATAGAAAGTGAGAGTATTTGCGGGAATTAGGAAAGTTCTCCAGCTTTTTTTGCCCCCAAACCAAAATTAATTTAAATCAGAATGGGCTAATTGTTAGAGAGTTATTGTACAGAGTTTTGAAGTTTACTTCAAAGGTTTACCAAAACTTGTGGGTGTACAGCGCATTGATGTTTTTATAAAAAAATTTTTTAAATGAATTTCACCAGATATACTATAGTTGTTACAGCTCAGCTGAGGGTATAATGCAAACTAGAAAATCGAAACTAGAAAATGCAAAATGTTATAGTGATGTTTTTAGGTTTGGACTTTCATCAAAGAGCAAAATTGTATAATTCCAAATTCTGAGCATTGACTTTTCGAGAATAGTAAAAGATGGATTAGATGAATTATTATTTGTGCAAGTGGAAATCTCCCCAATTACTTCGATCCCGGAATTTCTAACAGTTTGATTGATTGATAGATTGAAAAGGGAATATATTGTGCTAAGGGAGATATGGTCAGGTCCTTAAAGTAAACTGTTTGCACTCAAGACAGTTTATGATGCAGGCTGTTCAGGATATTTTTGGACTTTAACGGCGAGTCCTTAAGTTTAGCAATTCTGAACTTAGCTATTGACTGTTGATTTACGTTGAAGTCATTTTTTATTTCATTCGGTTGGATATCACAAAAAAAAAATCAATCAATCTTTAGTCCCTGATAATTGACAGGTTCCTGCTAAAACAGTGCCGATTAACTTGCATTAGCTTATATTCTGGTAGAGTATATATAAAAATCTTAGGCGCCCATTTTGTGAAGCTATGATATTCAACAAATAAAAGAAAATAAAAACCACAATATGTTAATGGAACGGAGCAATTAGGCAAGTTTAATTTATGGAAACCATAAAGTTTGTTGCTGTAAAAATAATAAATTTTCAAACTTGTATATAATATAGAATAAAATTAAAAATGTCATTTATTTATTTAAATCTTTTATTTCATTTATTTGGTCTTAAGCCGGAGTTACAATATAAACGTCACATTCCCTTCCGTCACAGCCTACTCTAGATACAAGTCCAGAAAACATGACAGTTCATCCAATTTACCACCAAGCGTGTCGTCAATATTTCATTTATGTTTGTTTCACAGATTAACCAATCCTTGCACACATATAAAACTGCACACTGCCTTAATCAAAATTAAAGAGAAGTGCTGATGTCATTGACGCATTCTAACCTCAATTGTTTGTTTAATTTACACCGACTTCAATAAGTCGTAATAGATATAAAACTAAAAATTATTTTATGTTTTTTAGCGCTTTTTCTGAAGTCCGTTCAACGTTTTTTTGAAAAACTTCTTCATATATTCGACTTCAAAGAATGCTGCGTGTACGAAAAAATCAATTTCAAAAGTTGCAGAGGTAGTGTACTTTAAAGAATGGAAACAGAATTATCCAAATCCGGCAATATATTACGGTCACCCTTTCATTCTTACTATGGCCCTAGTGAGCCATCGTATTCTACACAGCATGAGAGAATTATCGTAGTCAAAGAATCATCGTAGTCACTCTAGGTACAAAATTGTTATAATTTATCAGTCAGGAAACGTATTCTGTACAACGGAATCAAAATCATCAAAATCGATCTATGCCTTAAGAAGCTAGGCGCCGCCCCTCCTCTAACTCACACCACAAGCCACAATTTTTATCAGAACAAAAATGGACACTCTATGCACTCAGAATCATCTAAATCAGTCCATGCTTTACAAAGTTGGCTACGCTTTCTCCTACCATAACGATAGGTCAACATTTTTCATATAATAGCAATGGGGGATCATACTGTATACTAGAAAAAAGAATCATCCAAATAGGTGTGTCATTAGGAAATTGGATAACAGGCCCTCCGCACACCACCCCACCAAAGAATTCTTTGACATGGTACCAATCGCGGAACATATTCTACCCAACAAAGAAAAAATCATCCAAATCGGTCCACGCGTTACGAAATTATGTTCATAAAAAAACAAAAAATACATGTCCAACTTAGAAACTTGTTGTTTTTGGGAAGTTGATTAAAAATTTAAACAAAAAAGAATCGTGGCAGAATTTAAAAAGTTACCAGGTATATTAATCAAAAAAAAAATGTTTTTAAAAATTTACCTTGTAACAGTCCTCAAGCAAGCTCGTTTTGCACACAAACTCTTCTGATTGTTACATCTTGCTGGCGATCTCACATGCTCAGGATCTTCCAAAATAGATTGTTTCTCCTGTTCGCGTTCTGTCAATAATTGAAAATCGATTTTTGGCCTTTCCTTTGGGGGTTTCGGGGTGTTCTTTTTTAAGATGCGATGTCTGTTCTTCCTGTAATAGAAATTTATTAAACAATATTAAAAAACTTTATACAAAGAATTCGTTAGGCAATATGTAAACAGAAAAAAGTCCTATAAATTAATTTTTTTGCTAATTACGTAGGTCTGAAATAGATTACAACCAAGGATTTCCCGAATGCCATTTCAAACTGCACCAAAATCCATCCCATAGTTTTGCCGGAAGCGTAAAATTTTTTTTATCAAATTTAAATTAACTAAGTTTGCGATTTGTCAATTTTTGGATCCGGACAATTCGTCGTAAACAATTCATCGTAAAACAATCCGTCGTAAAAGCAATTCATCGTAAGAGTATTTCATCGTAAATCAATTTATCGTAAATCAATTCACCGTAAATACAGTTAACACAACGGACCATTTATAGGTCTATGTGAGGCTGATCGGCTGTTGGGCTGATAGCCGCCACCCTAACCGAATGCCGATTTCTTTACTCCATCTGTTGCTGCACTCATCTTAGTAAGAGATGTGGACCTGGCGCAACTTAAACTGGACCAATTAATGTGAGCCGTAAACAGCCGGATGACGGCGTACAGCCTTAAGTAAGACAAAGGTAGGTTGTTGCCTCCCGACCATCCATTGCAGACAAAACCAGCGTTGAGATATCTCAGCGTGACGATTGGCACCAACATAAACGCCGCCTCCTGATGTTAGCAGCGTAGTCGACCCTCTTCTATGGTGCAGACGTATAGATAGTAGCCCTAAATAAGAAGTCGTACCGGAAAAGACTGGGCCAGATGCAAAGATTCGTAGCGCTGAGGCTGGCCAGGCCACAGCATACTGCACCGCCTCCGAAACAGCCGTTCTAGTGATCGCAGGTGTCGTTCATATCAACTTTCTCGCCAAGGAACGAAGGATATACGCCCTGGACAGATGGAAGCTGACATGGAGCGAAGAGAGCAGGGGAAGATGGATGGTAAGGCTAATCTACGAAATAGAGAATATGGAGAAGTAGGTTCCTACTAACCTAACCGCAGCTCCTGAGCGGCAACGGGTACCACTGCTCGTACCTCTACGAAATGGGGACGAAGCGTCGACGGCGTACCATCATTGTCCAGTTCAAGAGTTTATCTATGAGGGACGGTCTATCCGGACAGTATATGAATGATCTCCAAAGAGGAAACCTGGAACAGTATTGTCAGGTATGTGGACGAAAAAGAAGGACTTTGGGGAGCAGGCTGCTGCAGAATATTAACAGCTAGTAATGGGCATATGTAGCTTTATCTTAAGTGACGGACCCAAAGTATTAATTCTCAAATAAATGTGATAACAAAAGAAGCAATGTTATTCTAAGTTCAGGAAGGTTACATTATCTGCTCAAATAAGAATCTACAATTGAATTCCACGACTACAATCTTAGCTGAAGAATCTCCCTTATAAAGTGATTTTTAGCTTATATAACTTTTGATCGAATGTCTTTAGGAATAACAAATAAAAGAAATATCAAAACACAGAATTTATATACTATTTTCCACTTAGATCTAAATTTTGTTTAAATAAAAACGATTGCGGAAAATCCCAAAACAAAGCAAAAAATGTCCCATGCGCCAACAATATTTTCCATGTTGACAACACTGCCACTCGGCTTACACTCTTGAAAAGGATTTCCGTTGTGAACTAAACCTGTAGTTCCCTCAGTATCGTAGTTTTGTAGTAAAATAGCATACAAATACCAGAAGTTATCTCCCTCCAACCACAAATGCAGAGATTTTCTCGTACATTTTCCAAGCATTTTCCGACACATATACATCCCACGGCACTGGCTTCTGTGTACAGTCAGGCGGCTCTCAAAACTCGACTGTTGATGACTCCCAAAGCCCGAGATAGCTTCTCTTGTAAATTAACCCAGAAATGTACGCTATATTGAGGACGACTGACTTACTGTGACTGTCACCGCCGGTTCGGTTAGAAAAATTGTAAAATAGGCGAGAGAAGGCTCCTATGCGGGTGTGTATTGGTCTTGTCCTGCCACATCATACAGAGATTTTCCGCTTCTTTTTGTCAGACTTTCCATTGATCTCCATAGAGAAGCCGAAACTCGAATGGATGCTCTGCTGTGACTTAGTGATGCTGTGCTGGATGCTAAAAGAAAAATTCAGCTGTACTCTATCAGTGCCGTTTCGGTCGCCATCTAAAGAAGACGTGGGGTAGTTTGCCGGTTGTGAAACGCTCGTAATTCGCACGTGTGTGCCCTCAAATCGTTGAGAAGTGGAAAGGAAATTGCTGCTTTTGTCGTTCTTCCTGGCATTGCATATTCGCGACTCATTGAAGGATTCCTCAAGAGTACAAGGGTTGCGAAGAGATTGAATCCCTTTCTTTGGATCGTAAACCCTTCCTTCATGACGCAAAGACTTAATTATGTCTAATTAGTGCACCATTAGTGTGTTTGTTGGTTTTGCCGGGGGATTTTCTTATAACAATTAAGAACATTTAAAAGAAGGCGTCTTTTGTAATCGCAAAATAATAAACAGGAAATTCCGGAGAAGGATTAGGACTTTTTTACTGAAGGCACTCGAGGTCCTTTTATAATGAACCTGACAAACGAGTGGATTGGTATGACCTAGCTAACAGCATGGACGATTTTTGTTTTTGTTGCTATCGTTAGTTCTCCTGGCTTACATTTTTTTTCCAGGACATTCTATTTTGCATACAGACTTGATTTGGTCTTCCGCCTCTACCAAATGCCCTTTGCTGCGAGTAACATACTTCCTATAACAAGTGTTGGCAAAGTAACTGCAGTCATTCTCTAACCTTTTCATCATTTTCCCAAAGTGTCGTTAGGTGCCACGTGTTTACATCAAAAGCCTATTGAAGTCCTGAGAGTCAGGCAGCATCCTAGGTTGCCTCTATGTGGGTTGTCGGGAAGGCGCAGAGGGGTGAAAATGAAAACTCGAGTGCGGAAAATTTGTCGGTAATTAGTGCAGTGATTGAGTGATTTTTTGTATATCATATGGGCACGGATTTCCCGTGAAGTAGTATCCTGCAACAACATAGCTACATTCGTTTTTGGCAAACTAATTTAAAACAATTTAACACCGTGCATCAAAGAGGAACGGTTTCAATTATAATCCAGTGGACTGCTCTTATAAACAAAAACTGCCCTTCAGTGTTTCCGAAATTCGAGCGCGAACGTGTACTTTATTGACGTAGAGAAGAAAAGAACTATTGGGAAAATGTCAACATTTTGATGATATTTTTGTGACAGTGCGACAGTGCTGTAGAAAATGAGAATTCTGTGAAGTGACCCGGTTTGATCACTATCAGCCTTGTATAGTTCTCGTATTGTGTCAGTGTTGGCTACATGTTTGTTGATAACTTTTTCAGGATGACCCCTGTCCGCATTATCTTGGGGGCCATCTCCATTGCTGTTTTCTTTACATCTACCAACTCTACCGCTTCAACTTCAAACGGATTAGCTGCTAATGGTGAGTGGGGTTAATTTTTAATTTTTTTTTGGTATTCGAATTTTTGTTGTTAAAATTTTTGATTAAAGCATTCTTTTATTTATGAGATATGATTTTTTTTGGGGGAGATAAAAATAGAACTGAGAAATTTCGAAAAGCTTTGGAAAACTGATTTTTTAAAGCTTGGCTAAGTGATGATGTAAATTTAAGACGAATAGCTTTAATCTCCTTAAATGACTGAACAGAATATTTTACTGAAAAAAAACCACGGCACTTGCAATTAATTTTAAGTTTTGCACATAGTCATAGTCGCTAAATTATAGTAGTTAAGCGGAGTGGCCAATGCTCGTTACGATCAGGCCATAAAATGAATATAATATTTCATGACATCAAAAGTTTAATAAAGAAACTTTAACTCTGTGCATTTCTTTATCATCATTCAACGTTATAATTATCTCTGGTGTCAGTAAAGCTCATATAAACTCGTATTTGTAAACAAGTGGCCAAATCACATAACTGAGCGATGTGCATTCTCATAGCCTTGAATCTTTGGGATATTTCTCGATCTCGACTTTGAATATATAGACTAGTGATTGTCATTAAGTTTAATCGCAAAACATAATAGACGATGATTTTTATATGATAAATGGTTTAAGGAAATTATCGGTAAACTCAGCGGCACAGCATAAGCTTACGTTTCAATCAGCACTCAAATTGTTTCGATACCAAGGATCGTAGAGCCCGATTATTGAGGCCCACCTTGTTTGCTGCTACAAATTTCTTGTTGAAATTGGAGCGGAAGGTGGCGGATTGCGTTAAGAACCAGAAAAACGAAGGAATAGGTATAGTAATTTTTTCCTGGGATTTATCTCTCAGGAAAACCTTTCATTTGATTAGCTAGTATGTTTTCTGTCATATCATCACAATTGTAATAGTGTGAAAGGAGCACGTATTCTGGCTGAATTTTTAGTGTGCTATGCATAAAAATCTTGTCTCCCTCTACCTCCCGTAACCACTTGTGAGGCATGGGGAGGGTGAATAACTTCACACGATTTAAGACAACGACTGCAAGTGGATCTACAATTTCAAGTGGATTCCGAACTACTCACATTTTCTTTGTAACACCCATGGCCTTTCTATCGTAATCCGCTGTCAGCAGAAACCAACCATGGGTCGCCGGCCCCGTAGGATTCGAATCTGGGACGTCCGGACAGGTAGGCCGACACGTTACCGCTTACGCAACCTACTCTGACTCCATTTTTATTATAGGTAGACTAGACCATTTTATAAGATATGTATGGAATAATCACTCTACTCTATGAGCAAAAAACAAAGACAGCATTGCTTATTGCAACGAGATATTTGAACCATTTTTGTAATCATCTCGAAAAAACACGCGTAAGTGCGAGCTGGGCTCGCGGATTAGGATTTCGTAGCTATTGTATCAATTAGGCAGATAACACAGAAGAGCTTGCGTTTTAAATGGCCCTATACCTAGTGAGCATTTGATAGCAAAGTGACATACACTGTTAGAAAATAGTAAAACAGTAAGGGTGGCTGCCTAAAAAGGCACACTTAGGCCAAAAAGGCCCATTGTGATACCACAGTTGAGGCTGCTCACTCAACCCTATAACCCCTTAGGGATGGAGGAGAGCCTACCAATAGCTCTCTGAGAGGCCGAGTGGAATTTAGTTCCAGTTGCTGACTAATGCAAAAGTTTTTTAGTCCTGTCACCAAACCATTCGGAGGTCCTGATAACTTCTTAAAAAAGGGGGAGCCTACAAACCGGTTCCTGCGGTTTAAAAAGTAAAAAAGCAGTAAAATTTTGTGTAAATGAAGTAAAATATCTTCCAGTTTTACTGTAAATAAATTTAATTCTCTAATTCGGTCTTGCGCAGATCTTTAAACTGGGAAATAATTGGTATCTACTGCGCATATCAGGAAATTATCAACTCAGTTAGTGCGAACCAAGGTAAAGACCATATTCGTCTGTATGTCACAGTAATTTATTCAGAGACTATTAGGACTTCAGCGCTGAAGAACTGCAAAGATATCTATCAAAATTTTTGCAAAAAAAAAATTTTAGAATACTCTCCCCTCCCTTACATATAAACTGCGGATGAAAAACAAATTTTTTACTTACCTCACTAAGTGGGGTATTGTTGAGAAGGGAATTTAATTAAAATTTATTAAACAGTGTTTCAAATTTATGTCCCATTTTTGAAATATATCCTTATTGCTGAGCTTAAATAGCAGTCACTCTACCGGAAGGTTTCGCCAGATGATACAAATTGATCGGCTGGTTCTTAATGAAGGCCGTCACAGGACTGCAGTTCAGTATATTTCCTGCTTTCTGGAATACGAATACCAAATCGTCAGATTAGTTGCACCCTATACCTCTGTATCCGAAATACTCTTAACTTGGATGTGTCTTTGATACACTGGTTTTAGTTTCTCAACCTCTTTAATATAATAACCTTGTTTGCAGGTTCTCCAGGGATAAATATCAACATTTCTTCTGATATCCTTATTTAACGTACACACGATTCATCGCCAGGTTAGCTCCTTCTCACAGTTGGTTAGCTTTTTGACGGTTTCGCCTACGTGGATTGCTGATTAACACATGTCAGTGTTATCAGACCATCCTCCAATTTCACTGTCTTTACCCCTATATCCTTGGCGTTTTCAGGATGGGAGTTTATGGCCTCCAATATAACCTCCTTAAAAGTCAATAGTTAAATCGACTTTATGCCCCAACCCTACTCGCGTCCATAATCCTAAGACACAGGTTATTCGCCGCCGGTGAAGGTCAGCCTACCACTAGTGCCAGTAGTCGTTACTTTCTGGGAAACTTTTGTCTTCCGTGCTGTCGCAGACAACTTACCGTTATCCTGGACCGGTTTGGTCTTTTGTCTAGGGTTATGAGTTCCTTTCTGCACAGAAGATGTTCTCCTTGATGGCCGCTCTACCGCTCCAGCTTGGCTCAGATTCCGCTTCTCCACACCGTGTAAAGCGGCTTCCATCTTACTCGTCCTGCCACCTTGATTCACCATCCGTTCAGGTTTCCTGTTTTACAGTCCCAAAGCCTACACGTCGGAACCGTTTCGCAGGATATTTTTAGGTGACGTGCTATTTAAGACGGATTTTTTGAAACTCTCGGCCATTTGGTTGACCTGTGTGCTCTTTATCGCCTTCTTATATAAAGTTTAGGTTAGGTTAGAGGGGTGCTGCTGACAACATCTTCAGCCTGGCTCATTTAGGCCACTAGAAGGGTCCATTGTGTCCCATAGATTCATGGGAATCTAGCCTAGTAACCACCCAGTATCTAGCTTCTTTTTGACGCCAGTGCAGAGCACTTGCAGAATACATATCCAATGATTCGATTTTCTCCAGATCTCTACATCTCCGGCAAGGCTCGACCCAGCCTTCTGGCATGGTTACCTATCCTTATCAATATCCTGTTAAAACCCCAACCAGATTCGTGGTGCCGGCTCTGCTTATATTAAGGAGTACTTGTCTTCTTTTACGCTTGAGAGCTTTAGTCTCAAGCACAGAGCCAGGACAAGTACCTTCTTCCTTGAAAGAGAATTTAAGTTGGTTTTGTATTTGTATTATTACATCACTAAAAATTCACCAACGCGATAAATAATACAAAAATTCACTGATAAATGCAATCGAAAATATAAAATGAAGCAAATTTCCCAGTGTCACATTTGGTCACGTCGAAGTTAAAATCTGATTTATATATTCCACAAATTATGAAAATTAAAATTGTTTTTGGTACAAAAATGAAATTCGAAAATCAAATATTTTCCCACTTGACCTCATCTGTGGTCACTGTATTATGTATGTATATACCAACAAAAGTCAGGAGTCGAAAAGAGATCGGATTCGGACGATGTAATTTATGTCGCAAATAATAATAAAAAAAATATATCTTCTCTGTACTATGCTAGCCTGTGCACAGCTGTATTACTTTATATCAATTTAATTTTTAAAATGAATCTTTACGTGTCATGGGATTATTGTCGGATTTCGTATCATGGCTCTTTATATAATTATATGTAGATATTTCTTTGGAGCAACACGAAAACATAAAGTGTTTATTAATTTTGCAATTTTATTAAAATTATTATTTGCCGTGATGGGTGGCTTTTAAGGCGTGGTACGTACTACATATGTATGTTTATATATACGTGATGGATTCTACGAGGAGCTGAACATACAATGTTCGGCACTCTGTGTTTGCGGTGTGACGAGCCAACACAAAAACAAGAGGAATTACTGGTAAATTTAAGTGATTTTATTAATTAAAATACTTTTGTCATAAAGTGCTTATTATATCAGCAGGAAGCCATTTTAATTTGCGTGAAATTTAATGTTCACATTCCGGCATGTATTGTGGTATCCCCGTTCAGAATGTCGAAAAATTTTACATGAAACTGAAAAATTTCTTTTAAATCGTTCGACAGCAATGTAACCGGAATATTGGATTAATGTAATTATTGATGAAACGTTTTAAAATATTTCTTTCCTTGAAAAATGTTATTGGACTTTGTAAATACAGTGTCGAATTAAACATGGATTTCATTTGTATTGACAAAATATTTATCGTTTCGAAAACTGAAATAATATTAATGAAGTTGTTTATATATTTGATTTTTACAAATTTAACATATTAAAGAGATCTGACATTGATGCTATTGGTCAGTTCGCAGAGAAGTCAGTGCATTGTTGAGGTATGTAGAGATACAGACATACATCCAAGTGGAGATTAAGTTGCTACTTCAAAGTACGGCAGGGGGAAACAATTCGGGACTGTTTTTATTGATTTTTAATATTAATCAGGTAGTAAGCATATATCCATCCTACTTTCCAAAGATTAAGGTAAACATGAGTTTAAACACAGCTAGCAAAATATAATTGGTGAAATAAAAAAACAATTAAGAGACTTCGTCAGTGGTCGAAGTACTTTGTTTAATTCACCTTAGCATATCCTGTAATTCTTGAAATAAATGTCAAATATCTAGCTAGCTATCTTAATCTTTGAGTTTTAGCTAAAGAAGATAACCAAGAGCAATGCGGCATTGGAGACCATACTCCACCTTCCACGACTTGCCGTCTACTGTAAAAGAATAGCTGTACGCAGCGACATAAGAAAGCGTTTAAATTTTGAAAAAATGTTGACCACGGCAATAGCAGTATACTAAATATCTATCCTGAAGGCTGCCTGCAGGAGAACAGCGACTACTCTTCTTTAACAATGATTTTTGAGAACATTTCCTCTATGAAAATCCAGAGAGGAATAGGGGAAGACGATGTTGTCACCATGGCGGATATAGCAGTCTTCACCGATGGATCGAAAGTGCAGCAGGGGACGTGAAGGATTGCCGGACTACTGCAGTGTGTTTCAAGCAGAGATCTTGGTAATGGTAGCGACATAGGATTTTATAAATTTGACAAATGTAATAAGGTCACAGCTGATACATAGGTGTCACAATAGTCTTCAGAACTTAGAAGCAATGCACAAGATAACTCTTTGCTGGATCCGTGATCATAGTTGGATGCGGGGGATTGGGGCGGCTGA
Source organism: Leptarthrus brevirostris (assembly GCA_964036015.1). NCBI lineage: Eukaryota > Metazoa > Arthropoda > Insecta > Diptera > Asilidae > Leptarthrus > Leptarthrus brevirostris. The sequence goes on from OZ038375.1 coordinate 110,470,620, forward strand.
TACCATTGCAAAGGAAGGTTCTCAACTGAACGGTTACTGTATAGGCAAGTCGATCGGTCGGCCTCTAGAGTCAGTAAGAGTCAGTTGCTTTTAAGGCTATTTAGCTTTCTAAGGAAAGATGGAGCAATCTGACAACATGCGGTATTTCAAGGCAGCTGCGTCCAGCTTGGGACATTAAGAAAACGGGTTTCCTATTAAGGAAAAATTGCACCGATCTCCGAAATATTGTGGCACGCATTACTGGCCACTGTCTTTTTGGTAGACATGCAAAACGCTTACGGATCCCCACCAGTAACTTTTGTAGAAGTTGTATGGACGAGGAAGAAGTGGAAAGTGTTCCAGGCCAGGCAAAAGTACAAAGATATAGGCGCGTACTTCTTCAGAGGACTGAACGATGTTGCTAACATAGTGTTTAAGTGGTACGGAAAATATCAGTGCAAACGTAGAAATTTATTTCAAATTATTCGCAAATAATTATTTGTTATTTGGGGCTCCTTATTTGAATTTCAAATAATTACTTTTTATTGGATTGTGCATTATTTTGATGAATTATTCATTACTGTGAATAATTAAAATCAATATTTTGTTATAAACACTTTCTCTCTCTTTAATTTTTTCATATATTTATTATCCTTTAAAAAATTACATGCTTCTCCGTCCGTTGTTCTGTACGTATGAGAACACGCTACAGGTCGCAATGTTTGACCGATTTTGGTGACTCTTTTTTCTACAAATTGGTTAACTATTTAACGTACCCTAACCCTATTGATTTTCATAATGATTTGTGAAATAGTATAATTTTAATAAACAATTTTCTACAAAAAAACCCGTTACTTTACACATAATCTCAGCCTCCTAATAACTTAGTATCCAGAAAGACTGCGCCTAAAGCGACTTCAGCAAATCATTTAATGAAGCTTCTCACTCTGTGATTATGCTCAAACTTAGAAAGTTGGGTTTCCCACCTTATTGCTCGATTTGGTCTATGCTTACTTAAAAGATAGGACATATCGCGTATCCTTCCGTAATACTTTATCTAGAGTCGTTAGAGCTTCATAAGGTGTACCGCAGGGTAGCTATTTTGGCCCGCTGCTGTTTATTCTTGCCCTTGACGACATTGTCCCCCTGATAAGCCACTCCGAAGTGTTAATCTATGCGTGCGGACGGTATAAGAATTTTCTCTTCTTGTTTGTCAGCCAATAAGCCCTACATCATAAGTAAGGAAAATTTGAGCATGATTTGAAAAAAATCTAAGATCAAGTAGAGACACAGAATGGATCTGTAAAGTGGGTAAGAAGAGAATTTGTAACAGTTACATTAAAAAATATGATTAAGTCCACGAAACTTTTAGTACCTGAATAAGAGGCCAACAAGACATTTGACAGTTCCTTCTATTGATTTCTGGCACCTTTGACATGCGTCTTATACAATTTAAAATTTCTGTTTTCATGTTCAACCTCGTGCACGAATATAAATTTATCTTATAGCCAGAAACAAATTTTAAATGAAAAGCTTAGTTGCATATTTTGAGTAGCAAAATTATTTTTGGAGTTGAATTTCATCTACCTGGTCTTGAATACTGTATAAGAGAATAGGCACCCTATACGATAGTAAAGAGCAAAAACTAAATTTTTAAGTTACTTTCAAAGTCCCAAAAGAGGCGTTGATACAGGAAGTTCGCAAAACTTTCGGCACCTTCAGATATTCAATTTCTGTTCGAAATAACTTAATTTACCTCTCTTGAACTTATTTAACAAATTAATTATCCAAACCGATAACGAACGAACCAGACGACCAAAAGTGGCAGCAAAATCTTTCGTCTCGCATACACTAACCCGACCATTACATATTACATCCGATCCGTTCATTGAATACTAAATTTCTTAATTGAATGCTCATTGCAAGCAAACCCTTATTAACGATTCTATTTCGTAACGATCTTGTATTGAATTAAATAATTTATGAAAAAAAAAACCGAAATTTGAGTCGTTCCCACTATGTATTCCGTCACATTCGAAATCATTGGCAAAACTTTTCTTCACCTCTGCCACATTGTACAGGATACTACTTCCGGGAAACTTTTAACTTTTCGTTTCGAATTTAAGATTTGCCTCTATTTAAAATTAATGAGTTTCTCTCGCAGTTCTTTATACATTTCTCTGGCTAGAAAACTTTTCAAAGTTTGTCCCAGGGAGGATATAAACAGTTTGGTTTGAAATAAATGCGCAAAATCAAACAAATTTCGATTCCGAGTTGAAAGCACAATAGAACTTTTAACACTGTCAGAATTTTAGATTAAAAGAATTTAAAATTGGCCTCCTGCTAAGTAAATGAACTTAAAAGTTTCGTTCTAATTAACGAGGACTTTGATGTAATTGCATTTTAGATTAATTATGTAAATCCTGCCTGTATTTTACTCTATTTTAAGTACATATTATTTCTGTGGTTTTACAGTGCAGAATAAGTAGATAAATATTGCACACTGTGGCCATGGAATTGAAAGAAGTCTTACAGCTTGAGAAAACTAATTGAATTAAAATCGTTGACATCGCAATCTGTGTGCGCAAACAAAAACCTTACTATTAACCCTGCCAGGACTTGTTGTGCCGTTCGCCACAAGGAACCATTTGGACCTTGGTCCAATTTAGATCGAACGCACGGTTTTTTTAGGTGAATTATTTGGGGATTACGATCGATAGATAACTTAATTAGCACACCCACCTTGACTATATTCTAAATAAGGCTACACAATCCCTATTGGTCTGGTGAAAACTATTCGGAAGGACTTGGTGTTTCACCCCGAAGATGATTTTGCCTCTCTATAACAGGAGCAATAAAGCCTTGTCCAACAGCTGCCATGTAGGCAGTACATCGAATCTCTCCCCAGCACATCTCCATCATAAAATCAGCTGAAATTTACGGGCTGAGAGTAAAAGTGACCTATTTATAAGGTTTGGACAAAACTGGCTTAGAAAATGTTCCGCGCAAAAACGAATCGCGTGAGATGTCGGACAAAAACCAATCGTAGAAAATTTCCGGGCAAAAACGACTCAACTACTTACCTGCATTAACTTTCCATTACTTTTTGTAGTTAAATAGTTTTTGCCCGGAAATTTTCTACGATTAATTTTTGCCCGGAATCTCACGCGATTCGTTTTTGCGCGGAACATTTTCTAAGCCACTTTTACCCGAGCCTTATAAATAAGTCACTTTTACTCTCAGCCCGTCAATTAGTGCTCTAAGAGTGCAGCTCAGATCTAATATGCCGGTTGATAACAAGGATTACATGGGAATTCTTTAGCGCATTCCTGGTATAGATATGTGGACCGTAACGGAAGATTCAGGATTACTTTTCGAAACGAATAGTTTTTTTTTTGAAAAGGAGAAGTTTCACAAAAAAAAAACAATAAATGAGAATTCCGGAGGAAATTGGCACGAGGATTGGCTCTACTCGTCCCGACTCGGACATTAACCATCGGCTTGAAAAGCCACTGGCCACTTGCAAACTGGAGAGTTCACAGTCATCCCTCAGGATTGCAAATGTCAGATGGCAGGAGGAACATACCTGCCAGGACGAAGAGTAAGAGGAAACCATACTCCACCTCCTCTGCAACTGCCCGGCCCTAGCCAACCGTAGGATCCGGTTTTGAAGAGTTAACCGAAATCGGCTCCATTAACGTTCGGTTTATCAGGAGCTCTAAATGGTTCCTGGATACTGGATTCTGGCCCAGCCAATATTGTATATTGGCTCCCAGAGAATGAATTAGGTTCTACTGGTGACAGGGAATTAGTTCGGTTCGCAGAGAGTAATAGGTAGGCTCTCCTCTTTTCCTAGGGGTTAAATGGGGTCTGAAAATACAACCTCAACTGTGGTATTACAATGGGTCTCTTTGGCCTAAGTGTGTTTTTTTAGACAACCCATTTAACCTAACCTAGTTTCTTGTACAAAATAAATAGGATCTTAATTGTACAGTTTGTTATTTGAATAAATAAATTTGAAATTTGACTAATTTCGAACGGCATGAGTCCTTCTACGTCGTCACATTTCCACGCTTGCTCTTCTTTATTTTCAAGAAAATGATCGCAACGAATTTATTTCGGATTTAACATAAAATCGGTTGATGAACATGTCAGACAGAAAATCTCCACCTTTTTAAGTATTTTTTTTTTGGTATCAGACAAGAGCAAAGTTCACATATCTCAACCGTGGTACTATGCATCCTCAGCGCCACATGACAGCTACACATTAAAACGCTGTCAATAGTCTTCACTGTTACCTCTGTTAATATTTGACATACTGTGACTATGGTGCCAGATGCGACGCAAGACTAAGATCAATCTTACGTGGAATTCTTGGAAGGGCGGTAAACTATTGCAGGCGTAGTATGTGCTGAAATGTCTATCAAACATTAGGGGATTAGGTCTAATCAACGGTTGACATTCGAGATGATTTCATAGACAATAAAATTTCGTGAAGTGACAAGTGAATTACTTCCGTTTCACATGATTGTGCTCAATTAATGTCAAAAATAGCTTGATCCGATCCATGATTTTTATCTTTCGGAAGTGCAAACATAGTATCGTTTCATGCTCCATAATTTGAAAAGTACCAAACAAATGGGCACATCGTGTGTCACTTCTTGTCTTGTTATTTTCCCATTAGACCAGGCACGCTTCGCCTATTCCTCTGAAGTTGATGAGAATTTATTAAACATTTCAGATTTCATTTGTTTTCTTAGGATGGCTTCTTTAGCAATGGCATGGGGATACAAGAAAACAGGCGAGGAAAAAAAAATCAAATTGTTTTTGTTTCTCTAAAAATAGAGCAGGTCTTGTCGGATTCCTTTGAAAGAAGGAAACCTACTTAGTCGTCCGCATGTAATGAGTAGATGACAGCTTATTTGAAGCGTACAAGGAGGGAAACATAAATAGTTATTCATCGAGTTTAAGGAAATTTTATTGTGCTGTGAAAGATGTTTGTTTTGGGGAATTGTACAATATGATTAAGGCTAGAGATGGGCACTATTATTGAAAAACGTAGTTATAATAATGAGAAGAATCTTACTTCTTACTTACTAATAATACAAGTGAGTTTTTTTTACTCGACTACAGCAAAAAAAGGAGGGTTATGAGTTTAGGAGGCTATGGATATATGGTTTGCGGGTATGAATGATCATGTGCTTCCTCGTAGCTCCTAAACTACTGTATAGATTTGGACAAATGAGGTGTTATTGGATTTACATTAATGCTCCGCGTATCATAGATGTATGACGAGCAGAGCATTGGTGGCGGGGTGGAGCGGGACGTGGCTGGGGCCGATATCTTACTGAATTAGAGATACTAAGGGCGAAATTAGAGAAAGCCCCAAAATGTTTTAAATAACAAATAAACTTAAAAAAAGTAAAACTCAACTGCGGCTTCGACTGTCCTTTTAAAAGTTATAAAAAAGACTTAGTAGCTGGACCTCTATTCTGTACATATAAGTGGAATTGAATATTTGGTTACGTAAACGTCGCAGTCACACGTTTTATCTCCATTATGATCAATTTTTAATTACGTGTGACTACGACGTTTATGTGCCGAATATTTCATTCCATTTATATGTACATAATAGAGGTAAACCTACTACATCTTATTTACAACTTTTAAAAGGGCAATTGCACCGTAGTTGAGTTTTAGTGTTTTAACTTTATTTTTTATTATAAAACTAAACTTGCATTATTATTAAAATTTTAGTGCAACTGAAAGAAGATTAAATTAAATTAAGATTAACTTTAGTAGTCCACTATATAATTGAAATACAATTGCGGGGGAAACAAACAGAGAAGGAAGAGTTGCCATAGTAATCCACAAAAGGTAAAAGCATACATTATACCTTAGAGCTATAGTACAGCTTTCATTATAGGGTATATTTTGCTTCGGAGACACTGCATTCATTTGTGAGTCTATAGGACTTCTATTTGCAGCACTTTTGGGAAGACTCCAGATTCGATGCCCTTTTCTGTTTTTGATCCGTCTGTTAAGATGCTTCCAGTCTTTTCTGTTAGGAATGATGATAGAAAAGGGTTTTCCGAAGTCGTACTGCCGTTTAATATAATCTTCTGAGGTGATTATTAGTCACTCCGCTGCAAGAAGCAATAAAACAGCTCTCTTTAGAGGAAATATGCCAAAGAGAAAAACGTGGAATACTACTAACCCGAATTCGAAAAAAATCGACAAACTTATCAAAATCTATCCTTTAATGGAGAGATTCCCCCCCCGACACCTTGCCATAAAATTTGTTGTTTGCCTAGTTAAGATCATTTTGGCACGTCAGATCTGAAACACCCTGTATAGTCAGACAAAAGCAAACTTAAATTGTATAATTTTGAATTTTTAGGCCTTTAAACGTTTTTCCTTGTTTTCTCGTAAATACAAAAAGTGGAAAAGTGATTTTAGGTGTTTCATATTATGCTTTTGAATAATTAGAATATAAAATTGCATATATGTCGGATCAAATTTAGAAAAATTATAAAATGTAGAATATAGCTATTGCATGAGGGCTTAGTTTAGTTATTAGCCTGATGATGACTTAAGAGGTCGAAACGCGTTGCTCATGTAAAAAGGAAAAAGTAAATTTATCGTAGAAAAAGCAAGTTGTTTTCATTACTAAAAGTATCCCTGGGTTATTTTTTGCGTTCGTGAAAATTATTTGGTAACACAATTCTTATATTTAGGTTAATATCTTAATTAAAGAAAAAAAAATTTTAAATTTAGCTCACCTGATAGGAGGAAACAAATCACTAAATTGAGCATATTTTATTAAAGCTCTTTTAAACAACACCACATTCACCACCACTTTTCAACAAAATGAATTTTCTAAAATAGCCTGAGCCATGTGTTGTGCACGACAATGTTTCAAATTAATATTTTTACGTAAATTCTTTGCAAAATGTTCACATATTTATACGCTTATGTTATTGCTCTAAATGTAGTTCCATTAAATATAAGAAAAACTTCTTTTACCCGTGAAATGTTTACCTGGCAACGCCTTACATGACATTAGCACTGCAGAATTTTCACAATATTAGCAGGCCGAGAATTTCGCATTATTCACTTTCATTGCAAGTTTCCACACAACAATTATATTTAAATAAACACTTTTGTAAAAAATAGACATTTGCTGCAACTGTTTCCAGTAAATTCTACTTAACTAAATTAAATTTGCAAAAAATATATTGGACGAACAAAGGCACGTCTGCCCCATCGCGACAACTTTCCGAATAAAACATAAAAGAGCAGCAGAGAGCGCTGGTCAAAGTGGAAAGGTGAACTGCATTAACGACGAGGATGGCGCGCGCAAATTAAGTTTTTTTAAACTAAGGGATTTGAACAAATTTTGATTATTGTACTAGAAATTGTAAAGTGGAAATAAACTAGTAATAGGAATTTCCTGTATGTCGCGTAATTATGACTTTGGATTTTTTTCAAATTGTTTAATCTCTGAATGTAATTGAGTTACATCATTAAAAAACAGTAAAAGTTACGTACATATTCATATACAGTACAGACTAGAGGCGTAGTGAGAAAATACTGTCAATGTACGAGGTTTGTTCAACATGCAAGGTTATTTCTTCATCAATATCTATTTTGTCCTCTTCAAAGTAATCCCCCTCAGATATAATACACTTGTGCCAGCACTTTTTCCAACACTCGAAACACTTCTGATCTGAGCTTTTTTCCGAAGGTTTTCCGAAGTCGTACTGCGGTTTAATATAATCTTCTGAGGTGAAGCCCACTAGGGATGGACGCTCTTCGATGCGATCTTGGTAGACCGATCATCCGATTTTTGAGTCGATTATTTCCGAAAGCGATTTTGATGCCATTCGAAAGAGCATGTCAGAAAATGGTGGTCTAGCTGGTTTTCCCGTTCCCTGGAGCCTGGAAACATGGAAAAAATGACGAAAAACCGTTGCAATGGCCTCATTTCCAGTCAATTTTCAGAATGCTCAAAATTAATTAATTCGATGAATTCCAGTAAAATTTCCAGGGCCATTTGAAAGTAGATATTCTAAACTGTGGATTGGGATAATTTTCCAGGCTGGAAATTGCGCATTGAATGAAAAATGACTCATCAACGAAACGCTTCCAGGAGATACAAAAATCGTTCCAGTTCCGTCAAATTGAGAGTGTCCATTATAAGCATAAAAAAGCTCGATAAGTGGGTTACCAATTAGTTCAGTGTACATAACCAATCTAGCTATTCGGAGATCACAACATCTTCACACCTGCGTAACAACAGATGTTACAGCAACGGATTCTGTGCAACGAAACCGTCCAATCAGGACAATGGTTTTCTTCTTGATGGTAAAACTAGCGACGGGAATTACTACAGTTCGGATAAGAAGAAATGCATGGACAACTTGGGCGCTCACAACCTATGCTCATTAACAGACATGACGCATTCTTCGGAAAGATAATCCCAGGCTTTATGTCGCAAGACGATTTCAAAGCTGAATGACTTTGGTTATGAAATTGTTCCACATCTTCCATATTCCCTGGACACCTAAAAAATTTTCACATTTTTAGAATATTAAGATTTCCTTTCCAAAAACTTTTCACTGAGAACAAAATAATTGGAAATCATTAGTTTTGCTTCCTTAAACATTTTTGTTCCGTAAATAATAAAGTTGGTCGAAGAATAATTAAAAAAAGCTGCACACTATGCTGGCCCCAAAAAACAATCTTTTAGGGGTCCTTTACGGAGTTCAGATTTGAAAGCGCTATTTTTTGAAGCCGCAACTATACCTATTCATCTTATACTCATGCAAGGAATAGGTATTTGTATACAAATCTTCATTTAGATTAGAACAAAGCATACTTATATAATTATTTATCATATAACCTGAAACATACCTATATGTGCAGGTAGGTGTACCACGTAGAAACTTTTTACCTTCACATTTCGCTCTGTAATGAGACAAGCCATTGTTAGTAAATTCACATTATTTCGACGTTTTTATTTTTGTTCATGAATTCAACTTTCAACGTTGCTAAAATTGCTTATCTCTGGAGATTTCAGATGCTTATCTCAATTCGCGTTCGTTTTACTGTAGGTCGAGCTCGTATCTAGAACTCAAGGAAATTCCATGAACTTTGCAACAAAAATGTGGTTATTTCCGTCTTTCATTAAATAGAATTTTGCTCCTTTCGTACTATACTTGTGCACCATGCTTTATATTATTTCATCTACTCTTGATTTCTATTAACAATCAGACAAAACAACTACAGGGCTATTTCGGGAGTATTTCAAAGAACCCGGAGTAGGGGAGCAAATTGAGTGCATCATCGAAACACTCTGCTCGTTTTATTCGATTGACGTGCACTATGTGTCTTCTAGATAATTCATGACAACAATTGAAGTCAAAACCAGCCAGAATACAATCCTAGGCTGAGTCTATTCAGCGCTTTAAAAACGTATAAGGACCTGAGCAACTACTTCTTGCACCATAAAATGGAACATACCCAGAGGAAAGTACTTGAACAGCTGCTGTTGCGACTGTTGCTGCATTTCTTTCCTTTGAATTTTTTTTTTATTTTAGGTTTCCAACAATTCGGAATTTTTCTTTCCGGCACACTATCTCAAAAAGTTTTATTTTTCTTCACTTTAAGATGGGAAACATTTAAAGAAATTGAACAAAAAGGGAAAACTTGAAAGCCTGCGGCATCGTCTAAGTTGACTTTTGTGCTGGCCTGGTGGTAAGGAATTCTGTATTGCTGTAAATCTCTATGTTGTGCATTCTGCTTAGTGTTGACAAGTTTATATCTTGTAGAAACCATAAATCAAAAGAAAAGTATTTACTTTTCCATTAGGTGTATTCAAAAGGCTTTTCTATCTATTCATCGTATTTTCTTGAGAACATTCCAGTAGTGCACTGAGAAGTTCGAGACTGGCATAAGATATTCGGGCGGCATGAATAGCATGATGCATCACTTTTTCAAATAGAGAGTGCTAACGGATGGATGAAAAGCTAATCGTCCGTTGAAAAGGAATCTGTAAAACAGCCTAAAAATTCGTTTTGATGTTGAGATATATCCGTGCAACACCATTAATTTTAATGAAATCGAAATGTTGGGATTTTGTTTTAGTAAAGGGGCGGAAGCGATAAAGATAACTTATCTATTGGCACTGGAACAACGGAAAGTATATTGTTTGGGGGATACTGATGCAGTCTTAAAAGAAGATGATATTTAGGTAAAAGATACCACAGTTGAGGCCGTTTTTTCAGACCCCATTTAACGCCTAGGAAAAGATGAGAGCCTACCTATTACTCTTTGTGAACTGAGCTAGTGCCCTCTTACCAGTGGAATCTAAGTCTCGGGGAGCCAATACACAATATTGACTGGGGCGGAAAGGGTTCAGCCTTATCACGTAACCGGGAACCATTCAGAGCTCCTGATGAACCGAATTATGTCCTTGACGTCATTGGAGCCTTAAATCTTCAAAAAAGGGGTAGCCCAAAAAAACGTTTTCTGCGGCTGGCTAGGGCAGGGCAGTTTCAGTGTAGGTTGTTTATGGGACTGCTGCCATCAGTTATCAGTGAGTTAATCGAGTGGTCGCTAAGAAGGTCGTTTTGTTGTGGTTTAGATATCAATCACCACTAAAACCAAGATACCGAACTTTACGCTTCCTAAGCTGGCTGGACAAACACTTGACCTATCCTCCAACACTAAGTACCTTGGCGCTATACGGGATACAAAACTAAACTGGAACCTAAACGTGGAAGAACGGGTCGAGAAAACGTGTCTGTAAAGGAACCTTTGGCAAGAGATGGGGAATTCAGCCAAAGATGGTCCTGTGCATGTACACAGCCGTGGTACGCCCTGTACTTACGAATGGGTCACTCGTTTAGTGGTCTGCAACATATAACGGATATACTAAAATAAAACTGATCAGAATACAGAGAACAGCAAAAAAAAAACTGCGGCCGCCATCCGGCCTTATCCCGCGGACACCTTGAACGTTATTCTTCACCTTCTGCCTATAGACCTATATATTAAAAGTATCGCATCTGGCAGTGCAGTTAGACTCAGAGAATCTGGGTGTTGGACTGCGAAATCATACGGCACAATAGCTACCTAAATATGTTACTTAAAAACAGACTACATCATTCCAAAGCTACGTCTCAGCAAAAACTTTACCGTCAGGATTCCAACCAAAGTAGAGTGGAAAGACGGGGAAATGGGAAACTCTGATATATAAAAATTAATCAACGTCTTCAAAAGGGACTGTGGAGTCGGCGCAGCAACATATTCCGAAGTTCTCCAGATCATTCAGACTTCCAAACTACACCCGCATCTTTCAGGCAAAAGTGCTAGCTTAGGACCGTTAAGAGGAATAACTTCTCGCACTTTCTATAAACGACAGACTCCATATGGAGAGACCTAACCTCTTTCGCCAAATTTAGACTTTTCAACTGTGGAAGAAAAGGAAAACGTTTTTAAAAGAATTCGACAAGATGGCTGTGTAAGTACGAGGACCATTGCAGCAGAGGTAAATTTAGATCACACCTTTGTATGGCGAATTCTATAGGGACAAGGTCCTCATGCCTTTGATTCACCGAGAGACCTGCAAAGCTCTGTTGATTTCTGCTGACGTGATCTACAAAAGACTAGGACTGATCCTCGTTTTTGAACAATGCGCTGTGGACTGATGAGTCCAATTTTACTAAGCATGGATTAGTAAACTTTCACAACATTCACAGTCGCACGCAAGAAGAGAATCATAAACCCAATATAGGTTTAGACTGAATGCTTAGGCAGGAATTGTGGGTCATTATGTGGTGGACCCTAGTATTTATTACAAAAGTCTGTCAGCGGACTCATATTTCAATTTCTTCGAGAATGTGCTGCCGGAATTGCTGGAGGATGTGCCTTTGAGCATAAGACGAAATATGATTTTTCAGGTGCGCAATCATACCTTCTCACGCAGTGATTGAACTCCATAGTCTGGTCCTTTAGAAATTTTACTAATTTTTTGGTCATAAAAACCCTGTTTTTGTAGCTGTGGCATATGAAATACTGACGTAGTGTAATATTGTGTTTTTTTTGTACTTCTTGGCCACTAATTAGATAATTTTATTTTCAACCCGAAATTGTTTTTCAAATTGCAATTTGCCCAATTTTCTATAGTCAATTTTGTTATTTGCAAAGTTATCCAACTTCAAGTTATAATCTTATCACATTAGCTAGTAAACACAAAACTACTATATTTCTGACTCTCTTTCGCTTAGATTGTCGCAAGTTTTGTTTTTATTTCCAAGTTTAATTTTCGAGATGCATTTTTGCTCCGTATCTTAGTGCAACACAGGCCACGCTAATAAATTGCGACAAGCACTTTCTTAAAACTTTCCAAACATAAACAAAAGGGAAACAACAAGTTATCGCAAGATGACAAAACGACAACAAAAGCTAATTCCGTCCGTTGGTAGCAGCAGGAATAGTCCACTGTTTGAGGGGGAACGAAAATAAACAAAAAAAAAATAACCGGAGAAGTGAAAACTTTTAGCAAAGTCTGTGCTAAAGGCAACTCGAATAGTCTTACGAAAGCTACATATGTACACATTCCTGTTATATCCTTTTAATGAAATTCAGAACACATGCTCCTTTAGAAGGCAAAAAAAAAGGAGATACCGCAAACAAGTTAAGCAGTTTCATTGTGGCATCCCATGCTATGACGATCACAATATTCTCTGACATTACTGTATGGCTAAGGTTGAGACTGACTAGTGGAGGTACCGGTGCTCCGGCGGCGGGAAAGGATGTATGGAATCGTTTTACTATGAAACATAATCGTAGAGCATAAGCCTCCGTGGACCCCTTTTTGCTTTGAGTATTTTTGAGGCTGCTTGCATTCAACTGGGATAGATATGATGGGGTTCGACGGCAAACTTATCCGACTGACACCATCGGGAGCCATATACCGTTATTATTATTCTGAAAGTTTTCTGGTCGTGCTCGTCAGGCCTCCGTTATCCTGTTTTCATAAGCTACTGAGTGAAGAAAGTGCCATCAGGGCTGAAACGACATTTGGGCTTTGATTCCCATTTTTTCCTCCCCCTCAAGCTGTAAATTTGTTCACAACTCAGACGAAAAAAAAGGATATTCGACTTTTGATGTGTCCCCCTTTAATACATCTATAAAAAGACTATCGTTCGATCATCAATTGGTCATCGGTTTTCCGATCTCGTTTATCATAAAGAGGAAGGACATGTCGAAAGGATAATCGTCTCCAATTGCCAGCAATGAAGCCAATCAGTCCCTTTGGTAATTTTAATTCATATACCAAGAGATATGCTATCTTGAATTTCAATCAGACAAACACCAATTTGGCATTATGTATCATGCAAGGACTTCTGAAAGACAGGATTACCTCGGCTACCCGTACACATCCCCATGACAAAATTCAGATTTGCCTCGACCTTTAATTGTTGTTGTGTGAGTGCGGCTAACCTTTGTGTACTTCTTAACTCTTCCAAGGTTTCCATATTACTATGTAGTGTTGTATTGACTGAACAGAAGCAACTTCCCCAATGTAGTATAGGTACTATGTAGCAGTCTCCTCTGAGCATCATTCAAACTTATATTCATGTGGCAAAATGTCACCAAATATATACGTATTCCTAGCTGACTGCATACATATGAAATTAGGATGCAGTCCACGGACCTGTTCATGCGATAGCTAGAATATGCTGCATGATATCAGCTCCCTGCTCAAGGCTGAGCAAACAGACAGGATACACAATCAATGTTTACATTTATTGGCTTTATTGGTTGCTTGAGGTAGATATCCTGATCGCGTCAATTTTCAATATTTCTTTCCTCGTCCAGTTTTGCAGTAGCTTCCTCGTATCAACCAGAACCAAATTAACTAGTATTGTATGGTGACTCGTTGCAGCTGATGCCACTACTGCTAAGTAACGACAGTTTTATTTGCAAAACTTCATGTCTACACTGATATTTGAATAAAACCAATTTCCGGTTTATTTCCATTTCATTCCGATTTCGTAAATTTTGCTGCTTTTCAAGTCATTTCAACTGAAAATTACTCCATTATACGAAGAATTTTCAGTCGAGTGTGCGGTTATTTTCGCAGCAACTTAATCCACTCAAAATGTATTTAGGAGATTCAGATTTCAGGAGTAAATAGGACAAATTAGCTTCGGTACACTTTTAAGGCAAATCACTAAATAAGGTCAAATGGACCAATTTAAGAGTCACTAGTCGTACGTTTTAGGAATTTTCAAGTTTCCGGTAATGTATGGGATTAATTTTCATTTTACAGTCCCTCTGAACTTGTTTTTAATTCATGTGTCGTAGAGTAGTAGTAGAGCTCTTGAACTTTTTAATCAAAGTGATAAAAACTTCTTAATCTCGTCCTGTCAACATTTAAATTTGTTGAATTTTTTATATAAGCCAGGTGTAGTTAAACGAGGATGAATTTAATATTAACGGCACTGCATCCTGGACTTCACATAAATATTTTTTTTTCATTCTATTTTTGCTCAGTTAAGACCCGATTTTGAAGAGAAAATTAAATTTTTGCAGAAGAAATTTTAATTGGCCTTTTATTCACAGGATACTAATTTGTTTTTTAAATTAAAGTAAAAAGAAAGGACCCTCATTTGCGAGGCTCGCTTAGTGTAGAAACCATCTGACGTGGCTTTTTCGCAGCATATACTGGTCTTCGTCAATGGCATGTATCTTTTTGGTTTGTGGCATGTCAGTGGTGAAATGAACAATGCTGGAAGTCTATGGACTTGACGTTCTCTTCAAGTGCCTGTAGCACTCCTGTAAGGCGATGTCGGTCACCTCTTGTACCTCAGTCACATCAACATCTGTTGCTGCTTGGCGTTGGCAATTGTTTCGATCCTGTAGGATTATCTTTTTTAGACTGCATCAGTTACATTATATCTTTAAAAAGCTTGATCTCAGAAAACTTAAACCAATGGCTTTCTGCCTGCGATTGGTCAAATGTTTTGGATGAGCACGAGGTTGATTAAGTTCACATTAAACATTCTATGATATTATATCGATATGTTTTGCTAATTGTGTTCTGATCTCACAATCCAATAATTTACATACATTTCAAACCTCGCGGAACAAGTGTACGAAGCAATTAAATAAGGCTTGGAAGAAGCTATGTTCCTCGAACGATTCTGACGACCCGGTTTATTCCAGGTTGTGTGGTCAATTACAATGTCCACATGAAGCATCTTATATTGACTATTCAGATAGAACTAAGTAGATTCTATGCACAGAGCAATTGCAAATGCAATTCTGGAAATTTGTAAACTCCAGGCGCAACTATGATGGATATCCCTCCACGTTACGTCTTGGCGATAGTGCAAGTAATGAAGCTGTGTGAAGCTGGTCCCCTCAAATTCGCTGGCCCTTCTCAACTCATTTTTATTACTGGATAGGATTGGCCATCGATTGACCACGTTTGACCACCCATTAAATTTTTTAACCAGCTTCAAAAAACTTGCCCATTAGATAAAAAGAATCCCCATAATATATTTCTCTTAAAAGTATACATTTCACCCATACCGAATTCTTGTATTTTTTTTTAAATTGCGACTGTTGGTGTCTATGTCAAACATACAAGGGCAGCCATCTGAAATGGTTTCAACGTTTGATCACCTGCTGAAAACTGAATATAGCGTTTAAGAGTAGACGCTTTAGCTATACCGACTTTTTATTTTTTTTTAAATTTCGACGATTGGTCAAACGCGCGCTTAAGAGTAGACGTGTTAGGTAAACCGTTTTTTAAATGTTTTATTTAATTTTCGACGTTTTGACCACCCTGTCAAACTCGAATTGCCTGGGGCTGGTCAAAAAATGTAATGTGTGGTGAAAAGTGGTCAATCGATGATCAATCCTATTCAATAATAAAACTCAGTAAATATATTTGGAGGCAGCAGTGATAATGACCTTGAAAACATTTTTTCGCACATTTCCTGACTGGAGGGTGTTCAATCAAAATTATTGCTTTTCAATAGTGGTCACTCGATGGTCAATCGAATACAGTATTTTATTTTTAAATTTTCGGGTTTTGGGGGGGGGGGGGGGGGCAGCATCACACAGCTAAGTAATGATCCTCTGACGATTGCCAACTTCAGTCCAAAAATCTTCAGCGCAAAGACTTAGTATTAGATCCAGCTACAGCCTTAAAGCACATCTCGAATTTGACCAATAGTTTCTCGAGTTTTCCTGATGGCGCTCCTGCATACTTTCTGACAAATTGCAGTATGTCTTTGGCTCGGATACTGTGTCCCCTTTTCAACTTGTCTATTTCTTCTGATGTTTTTTCTAAATCTAGGATTATATCCGTTCATAAAAAAGGCAACAAATCTCTAACTATCGACCTATTGCCAATTTATGTTATATTGGCAAAGCTTTTGAAGCCAACTTTTCCTTTTAACCTTTCTTAGGCTGTTTCCAGCAGAAGGGTAAATCTATTAACTTCAGTAAATCTGCCATCGAAGCCGGCAAGCAGATTGATTGTACTTTTACGGATTTCAGTAAGGCTTTTGACGGAATCAATCAGTTGTAGGCTTTCCTTTAATCTTCGTTAATTGATTACATTATTATTTTTTTGGCCATAAGTAAAGTGTTTTATTTCGTGGTGTATTCTATGACAAAGTTAATAATTCCTTACGCTCAGGGTAGCCATCTAGAACTTTTTATTTTTATCATTTACAACAATGTAAATGATGTATCTGTGATTCTAACTGACTCGAATTAATACTTCCTCAAGAGCGCCTCAGGGTAACCATCTTGGACCTTTGCTTTTCATCATCTATATCAATGATGATATTATTCTAACTAACTCGAGAGTGACACAATTTTGCGTGTTGTTTCAAACGATAGTGAATGACTTCTTAATTGGTACTCTATTAATTTCCTTCTTCTAAACATTGACAAGTGCACTGTTACAAGTCTTTCTCCCGAAAAGGGAATCCTCTGCCCTACAATTTTACTATTGGCATTAGACTTAATGAAAACAGAGACTTGGGTTTCGTACCTAACACTAAAATTTCGTTCGACCATCATGTTGACGCTGTTGCTGGTAGGCTTAATGCGACTTTGGGCTTTGTAAGAAGATGGTATAAGGAGTACATAACGATTGCACTTTTGGTAGACTAATCCTAGAGTAGGCCGGTCCAGTTTGGTGTCCTTTTCGTGAGGTTTACATTAATCGCATTGAGACTGTCCTGCGCAGATTTGTGAGATGTAGGTTCAAGCTTCGGCCTACCAATGCGTTTTTCTTTCATAAAAAAAATCCACTCCGTCTATGGGCTTTTGTATAGCACGCAGCAATGCAAAACCAGATATCAAATTTCCCTAATTCCTCTAACCCTTCAGGCGATGCTTAACGCATCATAGGCTTGTCCCCTGGGCTTTGGCTACATCATAAAAGAAAATTTACATTTTCGAGCCGAAAATTCATGATTTCTAAACTACTCTTCTGAAAACAACAGATTTTTCAAAGCATTCAACACTTTTATAAAGGTGTCCAAGAAGCTACAATTTTATTGTCGTGGTAAAGATTGATGAAATTCTTATCTCAGTTTTTGCTTATTTGGTGGCCGTCTAATTCTCGCAGAATGAAATCAGATGTTTAAGTCAATCACCGGCATTCATAACGAAATAAAGTGTTCCAGAAATTAAATTATTCGTAAATACCTTAACTTGAAATCCAGCAAAAACGACTATAAATTTCTTTACCTACCGACAATGTGACATTAAATTCCTTATGCCATTTAAAATCGAGAGGAGCAGGGCGATACCAGCAAGAAACCGCCTGTCGAACGAAGAAAACTAAGAGGAATCAAGCTGCAACAATTCACAACAGTCGAACATTTTCCGGCCCACCAAATTCACATAAATACGAGGAAAATCTCTTTCTTATGGAAAAACGAAAACGACGAGATAAATAAATAAACGGCGGGAACAAATGGTCCATCCATCTGCGAGGAGAATGATTGGGGGCTTCTTAAGAGTTTTTCGGAACTTTCGAGTTCTCATCGAGTTTTGCTATTCTCGAGCATCCATTCGTGGACCATAATTCAAAGTAAACAGGAGTCTACTATTAGTTGGCACTTCATATCGATTGGAGTTCTTGTTTAGGTGGAGGAATCGTAAACGAAACTGCCGGAAAAATTAACGACAGTCGTTTTTCGTCTTGAGATGGTGAGGGCATTGTTGGCCATAAACGTCAGAAATCATAACAAGTCAATGTTTATGTATCGTTCACAAGTCGTTAATGTTCAGGACACGCTCAAGAGAAAATCGTGCCGATTAAGAAGGCTTTCACATGATGCGTACGCAAATTTTTCCGTTTAGTTTATGGGACAACTTGGAATAGCATGCAAATGAGAGTCTATTCGAATATTTGTCATTGATGAAAGATACAAATAGTGTAGCATCAGAGTTATTTATGTGATCCATGCTACTAAAGTTTTCAGCTGGCATACACATACAAGCATTTGACAAAGTGATTATGCTATAAATAACAGATAATTTTATGTTTTGTTCTGGCAGTTTCGCTTCTGAAAAGATATCCCATCACAAATGGTAAAATGTCACCGAAATTGTTTTTTATTTTCGTAAAGAAATGTTAGCAAGTTACTTTGCAAATCTGTACTTTTTCCACTCGTTTTAACTAAAAGGTTTGGTAATTTACACAGTTTTTTACAACCGAAACTGTTTTGGGTATGTGAAATGGTAAATTGAAAGGAGGGAATACACTCTGATATAGCGTGTTTTTCCTTATTCAGTCCGAATGTTCGGAACGCACCTAAACTCATTTGGCATTCCGAATATTCGCTTTTTGCTATTTGGAATATTCGCTTTATAACATTCTGTATTTCTTTATTCATACCGGTTCACTCCCAACACGATCTTTGCATTCTGCGGGACCACACAGAATAAGTGGAATAAGCTGAAACTAAGCATCAAACAAGTAACAATTGCAGGGTAAGTAACGAAGAGGTTTCATTATATAATACATATGTTCAATCCCTCTCTCTAGTTCCCATAACTTATAACATAATCCGTTGTGGGGCATGGAACGGGAAAAGAACTTCACCCGATTCGAGACACCGATTTTTAGTGGACCCAATATTTAAAGTGGATTCCGAACCACTGACATTTTTCCTGTAACTTATACATTGTAGGTACTGTCTCTTCCAAAATGGACCTTTTCCATAGTCTGGTTTTATTCTAATATCTCGACCAGTTTAAGCTTTATCTTCCAGCTTCTTCGGCTATTTAGTGCCCAATCTTACTCTATTTCCACTACTAAAGCTAGTAAAAGAACAAGGCAACATCGAAGTAAATTACTTATCTAGACAAATTTTCATCTGTCAGCCGGTTACGGTGCATTGCTGCTTGGCATACCGTAACCAATTTGCATATATGGTAGAGATGGGCGATACTATATTGATATATCGGAGCATCGATACTTTGCTATCAATACATCGAGTTTTGTAAGAGACTACTCATAACTATGTTGCAGATCTTCATTTACTCGGTACAAACAGTCCTAGACCAGATCAGCAGGTCTACTTAAATGTATTTGCACATCGTCAGCATATGGATGAATAGAACAATTATTAACTACATTTGGAAAATCATTTATATAGACTAAAAAAAAGAGAACAACGGATCGAGCCCTGAGGCACGCCGCTATGAAGAAACTTAAGATTAGAGCAGACTTGGAAACGTCTATACATCTATAACAGCTTGACTACGCCCAAACAGAAAATTGTGTAGTAACTTCAGAGCAGATGATTAACAATTGAACACCCCACTTAGCTTTTCAAGCAGTCTCGAATGGTTCATGGAATCAAACGCCTTACTAAAATCAAGTAAAGTGATAGTCATGAGATGATCTCTATCGATAGCCTGTTGGATATCGGTAGTAATCTTGAGAAAAGCGGTTTCGCAAGTATGATGTTGTCTAAAGCTAGATTGCATTGGTTGTACCTATTAAAAATGTAGATAGCCCAGGTTCGTTTACAGATCTTACAGAGGTAATCTCTTTCAGCCAATACGTGATGAATTTCATTAGTAGCCCAGGGATACCGTTGCTGTAAGTCCGTATAAACGTAATTAAACCCAAGAGCTTATTTGGTCGAACTGCAAGTTTATCAAAAAGTATTTGCGATACTTAGAACTTTGTGATGCCTTTCGAAAATATTTCCAGACATCACTTCGCAATTGGGGCATATGTACACTCACGATGAGTCACGTACAAATATATGTATAATTGAAGGGGCAGTTGTTAACCAGCGCCAGGGTTTACCTGAAAAAACCAATGTTCCCAGAAATGATACCAATGTTCCTAGAAATGATACTGTGCAGTGAGCATGTGTAGTCAGACGTAGGCAGTAACGATTAGGTACTACATGATTTGACGAAGAATACAATAATGAGTAATTAAAACACATGAAAATTGTAGTTGAGAAATTTTTTATCGTGACCACATTTGCAGAACATTTGTAGGTTCACGTCAAGTAAATTCCAAGTTGAGACTTTACAAATACTTCGAGAAATACTACGAAAAAATAGAATTCTCCAACCTTTTCTTTCCTATTCTTTACTGTAGCAAGTGTCGTTTTGTTTACACCACCAATGCTCAGCTGTTCGTGTCAGCTTCCGGGCTTGTATCTAGAGTAGACTGTGGTTAAGCTGACAGCATTTAAATCTTGTCAAATTAATGCTGGTATACTGCAAGGTTCTATATTTCACCTATATTTTCTTTTGGTTCTCTTTTTTGATCCAATTTTTATTATATCTACGAAATCTAGAAGAAAAAATCGAATTTCAACTTGTGGAATTAAACCATAGGTGTTTGGTCTGTTTTATTCCTTTAACTTTTTAATTTTACCTTCGGCTGATTTATTTACAATACCCATACGAAAACAATTACGAAAATTTAGGAGATCAAAGGATCCAAAAGTCATACAAGTTCTAATTACGCATGTAAGCAGGACTAAGATCATTTCAAACCATAAGAAAATTACAACTTATATCAAGAAAATTCTAAATTTAAGGAAGTCATGTAAATGAGACCTTTTGTTTGCAATTGAAATCTTTTACCATAACTGAGATAAAATCCGACATTTTCCTTTTCAAGTATGCATACAAGGGCGAACAGATTCCCTCATCAGTGGAGGTGTTTTTCAGTGTCCTTTGATCCGATTTTTTTAGGATAATCTCCTTTGCAGATAGAGAGGTGGTATTTAAGAAATATCTCAAATGCTTTACTTACTTTCCACTAAAATTCAAATGGAAATGTTGCAACTTGGAGTCCCTTCGAGACGATCTTTATAATACATTGAGATAAAAGCAGAAATGTCTCGCTTCATGAAGAGGAAAATAAGGTTCCCTTCTGCTTCAAAAATCATAACATTTCCCTACTCTGTACTATGAAATTTTTTTTTTAAGTCAATCTACTTCAGTCTCCATGGAGGATATGATATTCCTTTTTTGTGGGTAAATTATCTACGATAAGAGGAGAGGAGAGCAACTGTAAAATAAACTTCCGAATAAAGTTCAGAATTCGACTGTAAGCAAAACTAAATTGGATCCAAGGCAACTTAAAGTAGCCCCGGCACAAGTATAGCAAACATTTACAAGATGTAACACAGGTATTGATTTCGTTTGTAATTTTGGTAAATATATAAATATGTAAGTATACACATACATAGAATGAGCTAGATTTGAATTCCAATCTGACTGTCGTATTCGATTGAAACCCTTTCGACCTGGAATGGCAAAGCTTCATCCAATTGGACCGGAACTAGACGAGCATCGAACAGAAGAAATGTGAAAAGTCTTGTCAAAATTCGCTTTAAGAAAAACATCTTGTGTATTCCCATCGACGCGACGTTGGTATTGACCTCTTGAATTTAGCAATTTCGCACCATTGAAAACTACCTGTGTACTTCGCACTAGCGCTTGGTAACCGGAAGTTCTGCGGTGACATTTGTGACATTAACGGAAATCGAAAATGTTTCAGCGAACAGTTATAATTTTTTTTCTGCGATAAATTGAGAAAAATAAATCCGAACAGACTGTAAGACTTCTGGTTTGCTCAATGTATAGAGATTTTCTGTACCTCTCCAGCAGTCGTAGCATGTTACGGGGAAGTGAGCTTTAGATTTTAAAAATATTTTGGAATTTTATGATTTAATCGTTTCTCCTCAAGTCTTAAGTCAATCTAGAGTTAATATATCAAATTTAAGAGTCTTTATGAGGACCTGTATTTACTATAGCTTTATTTTTTGCAGCTCCACTGAAATGCAAAAAAAAATAAAAAAAATTTATAAATTGATCAATTTAGGTAAGATCGATATTAGCGAATATATTGACTCAATG
This sequence comes from Leptarthrus brevirostris, assembly GCA_964036015.1. NCBI lineage: Eukaryota > Metazoa > Arthropoda > Insecta > Diptera > Asilidae > Leptarthrus > Leptarthrus brevirostris. The sequence continues at coordinate 110,493,048 of OZ038375.1, forward strand.
CAACAACTCCTATTGAGTCCGTTTAAAAAACTATTTCCCTCATCCTTAATTCCGTTCCTGGCAAGCCTCACAGGGCATCCCCTCAGCTTTGGAAATAATATATCGATGGCTTATTTGTAGAAGGACGTAACCCACATTAAAAAAAATGAGTTATTGTCACACCCAGTTGAAAATATAACTCTCCATCTCTCTTGCAACATAGTGTAAGCCCACAGTGTTAATGACGTGCTTACCGGCGTGTTCTACTGCGTTTGTGTAAAATATTATTCTATTTTAGTGATTTTTTTAAACAAAAGAGTTATTTAGAAATAAAAAGTAGGTTTTTATCAGATTTTAATTTTGACTGGTGATACGTCTTATTACCATTTATTTATATATGTGATACAACTTATTGAACGATACGATAATAAAAAAAACAAGCAGTAGAACCGTTTAATCAAGTAGAATTATTCAACGGAGAAGGAGTTGGATCAATTCGATGAGCGTGCCGACCACCATACGATGTGTCCCGGATTCGAGACCAGGTCTCTCTGTGAGCTTTCATTAAGAAATTAAAATAATCCACACCGTCTCTGGGCTGTTGTCTAGCTCGCAGCAATGCAAAAACATGACTCAAGTTTCCTCACTTCCCTTAACCTAATTCCCTTCCGACCAAAATCATGCTAACGCATCAAAGGGTTGTCCCCTAGGCTTTTGGTTAAAATTCATCCCTGAATCATCTGTTGAAGTTACGCCAGTTATCTCTGAATCACCCTCTATGGCAAGGAGGTATTTTAAAATTTTAGAATATAAAACACGATGAAATATTATCTACCTCCCCACAGTTAAAAATTTAACATTTTAACAATTTCGTACACAGCCTAAGTACACTCCGCTCGGCACCCCTTGCAATTTCGAAAAATGTCGCAAAAATTTCCCACGATTTCGTTATTTTTCGGGTACAGCTCGTTGAGAAGTTAATTTCAAAAGACGTAGAAATTCATTCGACTAACAAAAATGTGTTTATTCTCGAGATATAGCCGAAAAACTAAAGTCGTGCACTAACTAAATTTGTGCAGTTTTTTTCGAAATTTCATTGTAGGAAAATCGTTAGAATAGGAAAAAAAAAACTGAAGCCAAAATGGAAGGAAAACATAACAGGGGGATTTTTTTTAAATATGTCGATTGATTCTCGAGATATTATGCAATCAGTGTAACAGCATCCGTTATACAGTTGCTCCATATCTTGAAGACGCATCGATATTTTTAACCGACTTCCAAAAAACCACAAGGTTCCAAGTTCGACATGTATTTTTTTTTATTTATTTATTTTTTATGTATGACCGGGCATAACTTCGTAACGCGGGGATCGATTTCGATGATTTTTCCTTTGTTGGGTAGAATATGTTCCCCGATCAAAAAAATGTTGGTCGGGCGGAGGCGGTGTGGGGATGAAACCTATCTTCGTAGTAATGCGTAAACCGATTTGCATAATTCTTTTTTGGTTACATAGAGTATGATCCCCCATTGCTAATAAGAAAAAAAAATGTGGTTATAGGGTGGGGTGGGGTGAGGCGGAGGGGGGGGGGGGGCGTAATCTAGCTTCGTAACGCGTGGGCCAATTTGGATGACTTATTTTGTTGGGTAGCGTGTTTGCCGATTGGTACCATGATTGTGATGTTTAGCATATGTTGCCTCACTGGACCACGACAAAAATTTATAGATTAGGGATGGTGTACAAATGGGCCGTGACCCAATTTATTAATGCACATAGCTCTTTGGGTTATTCTTTTTTATTTTATACAGTATGATCCCCCATTGCTACTATGAGGAAAAATGTTGACCTCGGGTTTTTCGAGTCGTATATACAAAGACAAAAAAAATAATTTTGAAGTAACTAGTCATCTGTGTCCCAGGACGAACCCGGACATAATTAATTCTGAGTATTTAATTTATTAATAATTTTTTTTTATAAATCCAAGCAATTTAATAAGGAAAAATATTACAAAATTAACAAGAGGTGGCTTTCGTTTGGTTGAATACCGTTTGTATAAGAATTCTATTGTTCCGAGTGTTTCGACGAGAATGTAAATGGAAATTGCCGTGGCTTCTGTGAGTTTTCCTTTAAGTTGATTGATTTTTTGTACTTATTCCAGGTAGAAAATTAAAATGAATTATTCTGAAAAACGTCTAGAGAAATGTTTATTTTCTTACTTCGCCTCAGATAGCGCAGAGAGTTCTAACAAAATTCTTATTTGGTAGTCACAATATTTCCTGGTAACAGAGTAAATTGTTATTCCTATCTGGAGTCGGTACAACGCAATATATTTGCGTTACGATTTTATCTGTGCTGCTTTAATTTTGAAGGTTACGACGAAATCTTTTGAGTAAATACGCTCTTGGCCTTTCTTAGCAATGTTGTTGACGCTCGATTCGAGACTGAAGCCACTTAGTCCTATATTTTTGAATGTGCAATTTATAATGGAAATGATATTTTTTTAAAATTGTTTCTAGTAGTGGAATCTGTACGAAAAACAGCAAGCAGACGCTGTAAAAAATTAGTGACTGCACCAGAGGATAACATTGTAACAAACTGGAGACACACGTTCAATATAATCTCCCAGGACAGGGTTAGATGGACGATTAAATCCTTTGATCCAGCAAATTCGTCAGATATTCTGCCAGTTATGTTGCAGAAAGTGCTTGAGCTGGTTACCTCCTGGTTAACGGCGATCTTCAGAGGTTGTTTGAGGCTGAATCACGTGCCCGAGTCCTGACATCTCTTACGCGTAGTCTTAATCCCGAAAGGGGGTAATAGTGATCACGCCAAATATAGTCATTACAGACCAAGTTCTTTCTTCTTATATAAGGGAAAATATTGATCCCAACCTACTATCCAGCACCCACCAATATGCTTGTATAAAAGGTAAGTCGGTGAACACGGCCTTACATGAGGTGGTGTTCCAAATGGTGAAGTCCTTGCAATATAAAGAATATACCTTGGTAACCTTTACTAATATAATAGGGGCTTTCAATAACGTAACCACTATGTACGTGCTACTTTAGAGACACTAAAGATGGATAAAGCCATCGGCTTTGTAATCTTGAATAACCTTGGAGTAGGGCAGAACTACTCTCCGCAAACCAGTCGATCGGGGCGCGCCTCAGGGAGGGTCCTGTCGCCGCTCTTATGGTTGTTGGTTATATATGGTATACTCATGATGCTTGAGAGGGGGGGGGGGGGGGGAGATGAAAGTGGTCGCTTACGCTAATGATGTAGTTGTATTAGTATCTGTCAAGTGTCTGAATACGATTAGTGAAATCGCAGAAGGAACTCTCAAGAAGCTAAGTATCTGAAAATCAGAGGGCTTATCATCAATCCACGCAAAACCGAGATCGTATTCTTCACTAGGATGTACAAGATAACAAAGTACAGGGTACCATGTATAGACTATATGCTGGTGGAACTCAAACCCCAGGCTAAATATCTGGGAATCATTCTATACAGCAAACTGACGTGGAAGCTTAATGTAGACAAAAGGATTGCCAAGTCAAACAAAGCTTTGTACACCTGCAAGAGACACTTCGGTGCAAAGTAGAGGCTATGTAAAACCCAGTATCACTCAATGGATTTTACGGCAATAGTGCGACCAATCATGTTGTACGGAATCATGGTTTGGTAGCCAGTCGTGGACAGAAAAACTTACAATATAAAAGAGACTATAGAGCACCTCTTACGCCGTTGCCTTGTGCTCGCAAGGTTAAGACAGTTTTTCATTGAAGGTTTAAAAGAGGCTTCACAAATGGATATCTCTAGTACGTACGGTATCTGTATGTGGTATCGCTATGGACCCGTTGTGGTCCACGCGGGGCTTTTCTAGCCTCCATTGTACTCTAACCTAACCTTCACTTTTTCTAGTCCTCGGGGCCATAGAACGTCACCTGACTCGATGACAGCGACGGCAAGTGGATCTAGGCGGATTCCGAACCACCGGCATTGCTCTGCAAACCGCAATGGCCTTTTATCATTATTCATTATTAGCAAAAAACAACCATGGGTCAACGTTGCTGTGGTTCGAATGTGGGGCCCTCATGATGAAACGCATTATCCCTTACTCGTTACTCTATCGAAGATTTTGCGTCGTTAGATTTATGAAAAGTTTTTCGGGTGGCGTCTTTAGCGACCTATCTTAGTTTAGTAATAAAAATCGATATACCTACATACGCCTTAAGTGAAGAGTTCACGCATCTATTCCGGTATGCATTAGAAGATTTACAAGTGGTAAAGTGTCTGTTATATTTGTTGTGGTTTAACTGGCACATTGTAATGGTCACGAAGAGTTATGACCTCATGGGATTGTATTGTGATTACTCTACGAATTCTTCTTATGTAGTTGTTCAACCGTTGATCGTTTTCAAACAAACATCTTCAGCACATCATATATCTGATTGTAAAGTTATAAAACTTCTTGAGACCTCGATAACCGCCGAAAATACAATTGCAAAAGCTAATTGTGGAAAGTTCTTAAGTTGTATAAACAAGATTATACTTAACAATATTCTTACTGATGCTGTGATGCTGATCTGAAAATCCGCGCCAATATTTTAAATGCATTATATGGCTTTCAAAATAAAACCAAATACGACTGCTGTCATCGGATCTAATCCACAGTCCAGACGTCTTAAATAACAGCAATTCCACTAGAGATTCATAAATGTAATAAGCTAAATCCTCTATAAATCAGTCTTATCCTATCCCTGCTCCTGCGTTCACATAAAAGGTCTTATGGAAATCAATTCAACAAGCCTTGCCACTTCGTTTAAGAAACGTTATGCTTCGCACTGTGTAGTCTTGTTACATGGAAATGTTTACGAATCGCACCTATTTTGGGCATTACAAATGCGTTGCGTGCTGTCAAAGAGGATTAATTAGGTCTTCTTTGAACAGTTGTGGAGTACCCCGAAGGCGTCATGGAGCTAAATATTTACTTGCATTGCAGTTCATTGCGCAAACAACAGATGTTACTCGCTGCCAAAGTTCCTTTTCTTGATGTTTCTTAATTTCTGCGAAATTAGTTATTTACGTGTGACGGCTGATTGCTGTATCTATTTTCGTAGAAATTTGCGACACAAGTAACGAAGGGCATACGATGAAATTGAATCGTCTGAGCACATCTTAATTCCAATGAACAAATATTCAAAAGTTGCCGGTTCACATGTACCTTCTGCTATAGACGTGCATGTGAAATTTATTTCATGACGCCTTCGGTATTCTTCAGGAAACCGAAACACTTTTGTTCTCTTCTTTCATCTATTCAGTTGTCGATTTTTTTTTTTTTGATTATTTTTCGGTTGATTCAACCCTTAAACCTGACACTTATTTTGTCCTGTTCATAAGATTTGAAAGCAGTAAAATCTCTCCCCTAGTAATGCCGTGGGACTTTCGAAACTCTCCCGTCAGGACTCATACTTTCTGAAAGGTACTCTTGTTCCGAGACTATGAACACCACATAAGGGTTGGAATTCGGTCCTTGGGGGTATTTCTGTAATTTATTTGGAATCACTTGTTCTGAATAAGTTACAGATGTTGGAGCTCCTTCAGGGGCTCTGCGGGATGAATACATTAAAGAAAGCTCAAAAAAAGATTTTTACTTTTTTGGGCTATTTCTTTTTAAGGTTATGTGGTAGTCGTACAGTTTCGGTGCGTGTGTTTGATTTTTTTTTTGGATTTTGACAGGATGTAAGCTCTTCTGAAGTACTACGTAATTAATAAGGGAATATAAATACCAGATTATGCCGAATATGGCTTGCGGCAACAAACGGCTGTTTTCTGCTAAAAGTTGGTTCGGAATCTGCCTTGAATCGTACGGAATTCTATAGAATCAATTCAAACAAACGCTTTTGTAATAATTAGTATCTACAAAATTCAATTTTTCATTATACCATCTATACATATCATAAAACTGTTTGTTCTTGAAATATTTTTTTTAAACTACAATCGGAGAAGACATTACTATCGATACAGATATGGTCAAAACAGCAATTTTTACAATTTTTGTCTAGTTGTCCACGCATCCTGTGGAAACTACTAACCGGATTTAAATGAAACTTGAGATATCGCCTCCCGAAAAAGTACGAGCCTACAACTTTGTACCTTCCCGTAGTCAGGCCCGAGCAATTGAAGAGTAAATACTGAATGTTTTCCACTTCTTCTTCGTCCAGACAATTTCTGCAAAAGACGGTAGTGGGGATGCATAACCGATGGATGGATGGAAGGTTGCCAAAAAGGCAGTGACCAGTAATGATTGCTACGAGGGTTGCTACTTAAGTTTTGAGACAAGTAAAAATAAATATTTATTATCGAAAATGGCTTTACTGTTTTTCAAAATATTCAAATCGACAACCACCAACCTTCTCGAATTCCTAAACTACTCTCTATCTCGATAGTCGGTCAGATAAACAGGTCGATTATGTGTTTACGGATTTCAGTAAGGATTTCGATAGGATCGACCAAAGAATTCTAATTTACAAATTGTCCCTTCTCGGTTTTCTTCTTATGTTTTGGTCGTTGGGTCGACATTGTCTTTGTTACCTCAGGGGTACCTCAGGGTAGCATTCTTGGCCCGTTCCTTTTCATCATATACATCAATGACATCCCTTCCGTCTAGTGCTACAATTCTGTGTTATGCGATGACGCCAAAATATTTCGCACTGTTTCTCATGACTTCGATTGTGGTCTCTTCTATTCTGATCTGGCTACTTTCTGTAATTGGTGTTCTCATAATCTCTTCTCTTAATGCACGGTTATAAATTTTCCCACAGAAGGCGTCCTTTCCTTTCCGATTACTCCATCAATGGTGATTCCTTGGGCAGGGTTGATGTTGTTCGAGATCTGGGCGTGGTTCTTAATTCTCGTCTTTCTTTTGAGGATCATATCGATTCTATCGTCGACATTTGATGTTTGGCTTCGTAAAAAGATGGTCCAGAGAACTTAATGACCCTTACCTAACTAGGCTTCTTTACTGCACCTTCGTTCGACCAAGTAGAAGAAGTATGCAAGCCGTGTTTGGTCCCCCCCACTTTGTTGTTCACATCGACAGCTTTGAGGCAGTGCATCGCAGGCTCCTTAGGTTTTCATTGCGCGGACTTCCTTGGAATGATCCTTTGTTGATACCCTCTTATGCCGACCGACTGCAACTGATTTCCCTTGGCTGCCTTAAAAACAGGTGCGACATTTTCCTAATTGTACTAATCTTCGACTTATTGCATGGAACGATAAACTCACCTGAGCTTCTAGGATCGTAGAAGATCTCTGTCCCGCCCCGCCCTCAGAGAAATCATGATTTCCTGCCCGTTTCCAGCTACTGAACACTGTAGGGCATGCACGAGCCTATTACGGTGATGTCCCGCCTCTTCAACGAACACTTTGCCGGTTTTGACGTGGATTTCTTCCGGCTACGTTTGAAACGTCAACTTGGGTTGTGTCTTGGATAAGTGTTTATTTTTTAGTTATTAAGTTAAACGCTTAAGTTTTAGGTTTAGATCTAATTTACTTTTTTATTTTAATTATTTTGTTCATCATCTATTTAATTTTCAATTCTGCAGTAGTCTTTATTGACAAATCTTTAATAAATAATATAATTAAAAAGTTATGAATACAAATACTATGTCATTTTGCCCGTATTTACCCTACTAAAAATTTTGTTCTGAAAGTAATAGGTCTGTTAAAGGTTTGGGATCTGATCATTAGTTTTATTTATTGGTACCTAAAATCTCAAAAATGTAAGTTACGAAAAAATTGATTTAAAGTGAAAGGATTGACCTGGACCATAAGGTGTACCTGAATCTTCTTCCTCTTCTCTTTGCCTTTTCCTATTTGTAGCAGCTATTCTGGCTCACTTGCTGCAGCTAGAGTCACCTAGCCATACTTAAAAGCCATTTAAATTCCTTCTCATATATAACATGTGTTATATATTTGGAATCGGGAAAGCGCGGGGACTTAAAAGAGTTCATTTCTGAAAATTAGGTTTCCTTTACTCAATTCGTGTAGATATCTATTACCCTAAGCACGTTGAATTCCAGATTGTGCAGAAAACGCATCGGAGAATTTCGTTAGTAGAAATTGTTTAAAAGAAAATATTTTAAGAAGACTTACAGAAGCAAAGAATAAAAATTTCCTATTATGTTTTTACGTAGATATGACTATTACCTGTTTCATTCAACACACTAATCACACCAACAGATTTATGTAAAAATGATTCACATCCTCCGCTATTATATTCGCTAAGGCATTTGCTGCAGTAGAAAACTAATCGTAAATTTATTTATAATACATCTCCAGAAAAAGTATGAAACTCCTCTGTACAAAAACAATTGTTGGAAAATTACAACAATTGAAAATTTTCGTTAAATTTTCCTCTTGTCTACAATTGCACGACAACAATAAATTCGGGTAGCCCATACAAGTCTCGAAATGAAGGAATTGTTGAGCATCCTGCAATTTTCACTGCATTTTGTTACATAGTGTGACATAAGCACCAGAGTCAGAAGTGGATCCTGCGATAATTGATTCCAATAAGTGACTCAGAATCGCTCGGTTAACCATTTAAACGGACAATTTATCCTCTTTCATTATCGCGGCCTGCACTCGCTTTTATAACAAACCCTAGAAAACCCCGGCTTAGAACTCAGCAGCTGGACTGCATTAAACGTCCTGGCGATAATGCGAGAGTAAAGATATTAGATCCTGCAATATAGCGAGGTGTATTACTTCCATTGAAGCACAAACATCTAGGACCGGGTCGGGTCGGGTCGCTTTGTTCCCAGTAAATCGCGCCTTAACGGGTAAAATACATGAAGCTTGCCGGGTTGGAGCAAGATGGCACGGATGCTGATTGTGTAATTTTGTAATTTTCTGTGGAAATTGTTTGCATTAACGCATTTTATTGTTATTCCAGTCATTAACCCAATACCAATTTCCACTGTCTTCTATGAAGGATGGCAATGAGCAGACACACTGAGGTTGAATCTCCGTACACTTGAAAGCCCGTACCCGGTGCGTGAGACTGACTTTAGAAAACCTCTTTTCCGGAGTTGTTAAGCGACCCGAAGTGAATGCCTGTGGAATCGTGTAATAGACGAGATTATGATACAATGAACAGCGGCTGTAAAAGCTTTTGGTACTGGTATCTTTAGTGTCGTCAACAGAGTAGTGTTTCGAGGATCTGAAATTATATCTAAACTCGTAAAATTTGCATTTCTTTATGACAACGTTTTACGAAGTAGATACATCTATCTTTAGACATTCTTTAAACATTCAAACAATTGAACCTTTTCCTATTCGCATAGCATAAATGCAAAATTTTGAATTGGTTTTGTTTTAGCCCGGAGAATAAATTAAGCTTGTGCATCCATATTGGTAGCCCTTTTAATGGCCAAATTGTGCAGAAATTTTCCAATTAAAATTTTTTATGCTTTGGCAACTTTTTACAGTCGGTTACACGTTTTCAATTTCATAAATGTTGTATGTTTTATAAATTTTGTATCAGACAAAAACCATGAAAATGTTATTTACATAGTTACAAAAGTACTCGCAGGATAACAATGCCAGCTCATTTCAATTTCAAAATTGCTCCTAAATTAGGATTTTGCAACTTCAATTAATGATGGCGGTGATGAAATTCATTAGCGTGAGTGCATGTTTTTTGATTCGGTTTCGATTTAATTAGAATCGAAGTTTTTATAGAAATTGAAACAATAGATACGTTGCTGCTGTCTTACATTGTTGATATTTTTGGGAAAGTTCGTTGGTTGAAGTGGCGACCCAGGCTTCTCGCCCAGGATCCAATAAGCACTAAGCTGTGCCGTTTTGGTACCACATCCCGTACCATGTACTATCAGAAGAAAGTTTTAGAAGCTATACGTTCGTATCCTCAAGGCAACTTCGTTATCCATCAAGACTCTGTTCCAAGTCCCATGGCCAAAAGTACGCTTGAGTAGCTACACAAACGCAAAATAACCTTTATTCGACCTCACAAGTGGATTCCATCGAGTCCTATGCAGCCCTTGGGATTATTTCCTGTAGGGATAGTTAAAAAGTCAATTGAAGAAGTGCAAAATGCGGACGGCTCGTGGTCTCTACGATCTTGGCCTAAGCGTTGTACAAAAATATATTATGCAAAAGTTCGTCACATCGAAAATCATTAAAATTTGAATAGAAATAAATATGTTATATGATATTTAAGTTGTTCACATTTATTTTAATTAAACCTGTACACGGAGGGAAAATAACAGGAAAAATTGCGGCTCCGCTCACCGCAGTCACATAGATCCTCTAAAATTTATGATCCTTCCAGTAATTTTTAATTTGATTACAGACAGTTTTTATGTGACTCGTAAAATTTACTGTGCAACACTTTCGCTCTTTCAAGTCGTTTTTAGTGTTCCGTACCAAAATGGTAAAAAAGGATCCTAGAATCCTGCGACTTCGTCTGTCTATCTGCTGCTTCTTTCAGCAACTAATTTTGCTATCGACTTGAAATTTTGAATAGTTTTCAATAATACTTGCTTCCCTTTATTGCAAATTAAAAAATTTAAAAAATGTGTTTATTTTTATTGCAAAATGAGGGGAAAGGGGTGGGGGAGGGAAAGGACATTTTAAAGTGGGCTCACTAGGTCAAGTGGTGTAGCACCGTCACGTACGGCAAAACCGGTTCGCGACACGTTGGAAGTACTCAACTGTGAAGTACTAGCCCATGCGGCTTACTCACCAGACTTGGCTTCTTCCGATTACCGCATGTTTACATCGATGGGTCACGCAATTGCTGAAAGCGCTTTGGTTCGTACGAAGATGTGAAAAAAATATCTCAATAAATGGCTCGCGGAAAAAGAGGAAGAATTTTACTGGTGTGGTATCCATAATCCAATTAGCGATGGACCATACTTTGAATAAGCCACTTGTTATCATTCTTCCGAATTTCATATGTTTTTTCGCAAAACAAATCCGCTTTTCATACTTGTACACCTGGTAAGAAATATCGAATGGATGGTTGTTGGATTACGGTGTATTGCTAGTCTTTTTGGAACAGAACCTACCATGTCAAGATTTCTTTGGTAGATGCCTAGCCTAACTTTGTACCGCATGAATCGATGTGGATTATTCAGTGAATGATCAAATAAAAATATTCCAAGTCCGAAAGAAGCTTGGTCGCCCAGCTAATTTATTCGTCAAAGATTAATTAAGATTCTGATTACTTCAACTTAATGACAACATTTGAATAATAAAATAATCAAAGAAGTCAAAAAAAATGAATACAACAGAAACACGTAACTCCAACCAAGCCAATCATTTATTTGAGATTTTGACAAGTGAAAACTGGTACAGTCAAAGTGGCTATTAAAGAATCTTTAATATAGACACAGGACTGTAGACTATAATGTAATGAAGACAGTCTTTTTAAGTTGTTGAAAATCCTGTTTATTTCATAATTTATAGATAGTTTGCAAATAGCAAGGGTCCCAGGGTAGAACTCTATGGTACACTACCAATTAAAAGTAATTTCGCAAATTACTCGTCTGCGACAACATTGGTAGATTATTGTTTAATAACAAAGGACCCGGTATCTGAACCTTCTGGCATGTCAGAGTACAACAAAGCTCGAAATACTTAAGTGGTTAAATGATAATATAGAAGGCTTAGGATAATACCAGAGAAGAGCTCTTACTTCAAAAATGTTGACTAATAAAATTGTAGGCAAAATCATAAAGCAATTGCAAGACTTTTCGAGAAAAATCAATACTATGTTATCATATTTCTCCCATAAATAAAGCCTGAGCACAGATATTCATGCAAACTTCACAAACATATTTAAATTTCAACACCTTCATTAGTACTTCAACTCAATCTTGCAAAAATGTACCTTTTGATAATAAACGAAGAAAAAAAACGAGCTTTTTGCAATTAAAATATTCATAAACCTCGCTACTGGGGCGAGCAAAGTATATTAAAGGAAACTTGATGCCCCCCAATTTATTTAAAATGCAATAATGAGTCCGATAAAGAATCTTCCATAAACTAAGGGCTCTTTGCTGTCAACCCCGCGCACCAACCACTTAACTCTTAAATAAAACAATGCACGATTGGCGCCTGAGGGCATATTTTGTCTCCTGTGCAAATTTGTTCAGTATAAAAATCACCTCGCCCCAATCTGTTTTTGGAGACCGACCAAGCGTAGCTTCCTCAAACCAAACACTCATCATTCTTTATCACAAGGGTATACTGGAGGGTTTACCCTACATCCAGACACATGTACACGTAACCCCTTTCGGTATCCCTTGTATTCAACCCTGTTCCATACTTTATACCACAATATTCGATGATTTTTTAATACGCAACACTTGTGTTGCTCGACGACAAGAAGGGACGATGAGATATCCTGCGGCTTCCATTGACATGCAATTGCTAAAGCAAAGAATAAAAAAAAATTGAAAATGAACTGAGGTACAAGCTTCCAGGCAAATTGCATTTCGAAAGGACTTCCGCAAGGATCACTGGTTTTAAGTATATCCGACGACTTACTATGAAAAATTTTCGCTCGAGTGCTAAGTAGATGAACGATTTGGGTATATCCCTGTGGGCAGTTTACTTGAATGCGCAAACATGCATTTTAGATGAGGGTTAGATTTACTTGGAAACTTCTATCCAGCATACGGCCAGGTTTTTCTTTCATTTACCCCAGGCCAAAGGTACCTACAAAATTACGAGACTTGATGTAAGAACAACTTCTGCAAATTACTCTCTGTGTATCCTTCATTATGAAGGGATGTGCTGTAATAAATTTTACAGGTTTGGACAAAATTTGTGCCGAATACACGCACATAACCAGCACCTTTACATGAAGAAATTATGCTTAAAGTAAAACTAATAAGTACTAGAATAGTGTACACCATGTAGTCAGCTAGTGGTTCAATACATCACCACACAACGACATCTGTGTCGATAGTTACCAAAGGATAATACAGTTCATCTCCAGAAAGTCATTGTTGCCTGCAGTCTCTTGGCCCTGATTAAGCTAACTCATCTGCCCTAAGGGCTTCGGACCCAAGTGTACTGCCCGAATATTTGTTAAAGGACTCTCCGATGATTTATTCAAGGACACCGTTTTCATCTTATGACACCAAAAATAATTGGACAAGTGCGAGAGAATCTTGTGCTACAAATTGTGGGAATTGTTTGCGGTTTTAAGACTTAGGGGAGGAATGTATAATTAGAGGAGCAATGATTTTGAGAGATTTTGGAAGGATTTTAAAGTTGAAAGACTATTTACATAGAACACTGAAGGGTGAGGGGATTATTATGTGAGATGCTTGTTTTCAGTATAAATGTGATTTTCCTAACTTTTTATTCAAAATTCAAATTGACGGCATTGAGTAAGACTTTACCCTTTTCTTTGAAGAGGTGAAAATTGCGTCTTTCCCTACAAAAAAAAAATATCGTTCAGACTTGAATTTGGATAAGGATATTATTTCTGATAGAATCGAAATACTAAAGGGAGTTGAATAATCAATAAATTCGAAAGACAAGAGATTAACAATTTTGTTCATCATAAAGAAGGATCCCAGTTAATGCCATATATGAACTATATGAACTATATCTGTCCAAATTTAAAGATTCATTACTCCGTCAAGGATGTCAACACTCTACCGAAATGATTTAATCCTTTAAAATTTTCGATCAACTTTAATGAATACAAAAATCAGCTGTGACGTTATCTAGAGAAGCATGGTAAAAGAATGGAAGAGTCGCCTATAAATCTTTTCATAATGATGATCCTATTAAGTAACCTTAGCGAAGTATTTTCAAGTTAATATTGTTTCTCTGCAGCGTTACTTTACAAGTATGCAATTTTTCAAAAGTTCCCACCTAAAAGTGGCTTGAGGGACCTTCTCGTACATTATTAGCTTCATATTCTCTCCGAAAGAAAGACACAACAAAACCTTAAGAGCGGTTGAACACTTGTTATAAATCGCTTTACTTGGTACGGTCCTTGAAAGCTGCATTTTTGCTCCTTCGCCGGCAACACTTAAATTATATTCACGTTCCAATGTAAATACGGGTGGGGCAAAAAAGACAGGGTAACCTCCCAAGTTTCCAATACCAACTACTCCATAAATGCATAAGGTGGTGAAAAGTCGAGTGTTGGTAGTGAATAAAAGTGCAACGAAGAAGAGGCGAATCACCTCTGCATCCTGCTGGAATAAAACGAGTTAAGAATTTATGAAAGTTTTCTCCGAGTCCTTTTCCTGTCGTAACATATACCTGCATGCAGGTTGCTGTGCGGAAAACGTGTTTTAGTGTGTGGGTTAAAACAAAAAGAATTTCATTCGACTCTAAGGTACCATAGAGAAGAACAGGAAATTTCCGCCACTACGCGACCAGATGATGTCGACAACTACAAGCTAACAGTGACGCCAGCTTGGTTATACCCGAGTTCGCTGAGAAGTCATGCCAAACATAGTGGATATCTTGTACCTTAGCTATTTCGTTCTGGCTTGGTCCTTGAGTATATTCAGGTATATTGCGCCAAGAACCTGTCGCCTAGAATCTTACACATTGCAAAGTGCGACCTGGTGGCTCCGCAAAAGCCAAAAATCGCCGAGGTGAAAAATCAACTAATAAGTCTCCTCAGTTGTCTTCTGATAATTCTTTGAAATACTATACGAAGGGAACGGAGTCGGACGTAATATAGCGAAATTGAAATAAATGAGAAAAAACAAGATTTCTTATACGGTACTGTACTATGGTATATAGTCGGTGTTTTATTGGGTTACGACTGCTTGCAAAAAGCTGTAGATTTAGGGATATAGCGATTTTCACGATTTGGAGTTCGTACCTAAGATTCAATAAATTTCTCAGGGAGTGTGGTTGGTTATGTGGTGAACTAGCCCAAAAATAATGGGACTTTAAAGTCGTAAGGAGTATAAGACTCTATACTATTGTGAGAACGAAGCATTATAGAGTTTAAGTGTTATATGTGTTTCTGACAGTACCTTTTAAAAAGCTGATTGGCACGAATATTTGCATATTCTGTTGGTGGTATTCTGCCTCCACTTCTTTGGAATCTAGTGATCTATGAACTACTTCTAATCATGGAAGGAAAAGGCTGTCGGGTGATTGTCATACAAAAAAATGCTTACAATCGGCTTTCTAGATGGGTCGTTAGGGGCGGGCTAGGGGTTAAACCAACAAAACCAAGTTGGTTATTTTCACTAGAAAACATAGAATTCCTCATGTAGACACTCAGTTTCTTAATGGCACTCTTTGGCATTTACAGCTGAAACAAAGCATTGGGGCATTATCCTGGATAGGAAATTAAGCTGGAAACCGAGCTTAAGAAAACAACGGCAGTTCTGTACTTTTGTAAGAGGACTATTTAATGGGGTTTCCACACCAGAATGTCCCCACGTAGCGGTCATCAGGCCAATCCTTTTACATAGTGTCGTAGCGTTTGGTGGCCACTGCCTAACAAGTCCACGAATCTTAATATCCTAGGTAAGGATCAGAGATCAGTCCGTATGTGTATTAGCGGAGCATTGCGGATGATATCCACTGCCGTTGTGGAAGTACTTTTCCATCTATTCCCCTTGATAGGCAAACACATGACAGCAAGCGCTACTATCAGATTCTCAGCTGCCTCTAAGTCGTCCAATGTTCGCGAATTTTGAATTTTTTATCCTTTTCTCTAGGAAACCTTAATTACAACTCACCTAGCTATTCTTTTGTCAAGCGGCTTAGGTCGACAATCCAAACAAGGAAGAACTGAGCAGGCGACACACTACCGTGTGGCGAACCCGTCCGTAATGGAAATTTAAGGGGCCCTGGTTTGGTTGAAATTAGACAACATTTATGAAAATAATATTTGTATTTTAGCGGACAATTAAGGCGGACACCTAAGTCACTTGTCATTCATTTTTGGTATTGAATTATGTTAGGTAAAATTCTTCTCCCGCTCCACCAAGTGTTACGGCGACCAGCGAAAGAGAGAGGTTTAAAGGACGGTCGGGAAATAGGATACAATTTATCTAGAGGAGCACGAAGTAGAGCGTGTAGATAAATTTTGCTATGTCGGGAGAACAGTCACAGAAGATGACTGTGGTAAAGCAATGGCTGTGCTGAAGCAGTGACGTGCATTATTGGAATACATTTTTGTTTCAGTTTAAATTTATTTCAAGTTATTCGCAAATAATTATTTGTTATTTGGTGCTTGAATTTCAAATAATTATTTGTTATTAGATCATGCGTTATTTGATAATTAAATAATAATTCGTTATTTGACGAATCATTCCCAAATAATTATTTGTTATCTGTTAACAGAATAATTAATTGAACTACTTTTTTATGGAGTCATTTATTTTGTTGCAATGCAATTAGAATTATATTCGTTTGAAGTGGTTATCTTTATTCCTAAATAACATGAACAAATATTTAACTGGTTTTTTTAAATTTTTTTTATTAACTTTAAATTAATATTTCCTTGTTATTTGATTTTTGAGCTTCTTCTTCTTTTTTTCAATAATTCTATGAGCTGAAGTATGGGCTTGCGTCAACTATGCTCAAGTTGCATTTAAAATTGTGCGTCTCTGGTTCCTCCAAATTCGAATCAAACGTTAAAATTAGTTCTCTTGAACGTATGTTCGATACGAAAAGTGACCTGCAAAAATATTGAACCTACAGGATTTGTCAAACAGGTCCTCGGGCGCATTAGATACTGAAAATTATTCACAGAAAACTTAATAGACAGGATAGATAAATACGAGCAAAGGCAATGGATAGGCCACACACATTGAGAGAAGAGAAAAATAAAATCGGTTAGCAGTCTCTGAACTGGTTGGTATCAACACGTGACCGAAAGAAGATACAGGGTTGCATGGCCAATGTTTTGAGAGAAAAGGAATTTAAATCGATTGTTCGAAACCAGATCGGGTGCAGTTTCGGGGTAGTAGACGCCATATACTCAAAAACCAGAAAGTTAAACAATTCCGTGTTCAATTTAAAACGAAACGTTGGGGGTAAGTACGCATATTACCTGACATTCTGAGAGTAAAAATGACCTCTCCACAAAGTCCGAGCAAAAGTGGCTTAAAAAATGTTTCACGCCAAAACGAAACGCGTGAGATTCCGGACAAAAACGACATAACTACAAAAATTTATGCAAAGTTAATGCAGTTAAGTAGTTAAGTCGTTTTTGCCCGGAATCTGATGCGGTTCGTTTTTGCGCAGAACATTTTCTAAGCAACTTTTGCTTGAACTTTCTAGATAGGTCATTTTTACTCGCAGCCTATCACTTGCTACTCGTAGTATCAAATTTGATCAAATCCAAACCAAACAAGTTAATGTAAATAAACAATTGCTTTTTAAAGCAAATAAAATTTTATTGCTATATAACAAGTAATAGTATTCCTAGCACTTTGTTATTTTATTGCGAGATTCCGTAACGTAGGATTCGAAGTTGTGCATATTTCTCGTCACGCACTTCTTAATCGAGTCCTTTTGTATGTTAAGGGCAAACTGTTTAAATCCCAAATAGTTTTCGGCATAGTTTTGAATTTCTTCGGCATTCGCAGTCACCTTATCCGTCACATTTTTAATACACTCACTTCCCTCTTCATGCTGGCAACGTTTCAGAAAACCGATGGATTTGTTTGTGAATTTGGAAATTTCATCTCTTATATAACGAATACCAGTTGGAATAGTAGGAAAATTTGATGCTCCAACTAAAACACAATCTCTAGTTTCACCTACTGTATATGAACCAGAATCGATTAAATATTTTAGAATATTTTCCTTGCAAGCGCTTCCTGTTGCTTCAGTTTTAAGTGCTTTGATTTCATTTTCAATTTTGGTAAAACTTAGTTCAGCATATTCCGAAGGAACGAGATATTTGTCAATTAAATCGGGATAAGCTTCTAGAATTTTCTTGGCACTGTTTCTTGCTTCTTCAATAAGCTTGCTGTAGGCAGTCTTGAACGCAGCGAGTTCTTTCGTCTGAGTTGGATCCTTGAAGCTTTCAGATATCGAGTTGACTTCATTGGTCAATTTAGTGTTGGCGATTTCTGTTGCTGAATCGACAACTTCTTCTAGATTCAGAATATTTGTCTTCAATGCATCCTGTTCCTTTTCTATCGTTCCCAATGAATTTTTAATTGCTTCAATCAAACGATCTTCATCTCCGTATATGCCCTATGTATATATAGTATAGAAATTCCTTTTACTAATAAATTTTGAAAAATTTTAGTAGCGACATAAATATTACCTGAATGGCGCAGATGAGTACAATTGCAAAAATTTTCATCTTGTGGAAAGATGTATAGACCGACAACCATGGGATTACTATTGACAGTGATTAGTTCTGTACCGACCTTTTATGTATCCGTTCTGAATTTGTTTTTTATTTAAATTACGTTACTAAGAAAAGTGCAAACAAAATTCAACAAAAGGTGATTAACAAGAAAAGCGAAAACAGCACCTGAACAATTAAAGCTCTGTTTGTTATGTACATTTACCATTGACATTACAGTTAAGGACGCTTCAAAGGCACATATGGGTTGCAAGTAAGATGGTTTTCGAAATCAAACACAATTTATCGACTCTGAACCGAATGGTTTTAATTTGGGTTTTTAAAGACTAAGTAGTGCGAGATCAAGAAACTAACCAATGCTAGTCGATATTTTATTAATATGGCAGTGGGCTTATGTGATTCACGAGTAAAATTTTGATTTAACTTTGGACTGAAACAGCTCTATTAGTATTACCTAATTTTTAAAGTCCTATCTTAAAGAAATATCTTACCGTCATCGGGGTAACACAGAATTCTGGAGATGGGAAGACATAGTTGATATATAGAACAAACAGAAAGGGGCAAAGAATGTTGCCCTCTGGTACTCCAGAAGAAATAGAGGTATCAGTGTACAGAGCTCTCCTGAGCTGAACAGGTTGAGTGCGATTAGGTAAGTAAGAGGACAACCAATTAACGAAATGCGACAATGAATCATTGACGAATACAAAAAATTTGTGCTTAGAGTTCAAAAATTTCCTGTCTAGGGATAGCGCTTATCGTAGTAGGAAAGATAATCGACGTCACTTCCTGAGGCACAGAACCTCCTCCAGGCCTTGCACCTTAAGTTCTTTAGATTTCTTGAAGCGCCATCAAGCCAGGGTTGAGAGAAAAGCGAAGGAAACTGAAACAGTGTGATTAATGTCACGCCCCCGAGTACACTCGACCAGTCGCAGGAAAACAGCTAGTAATTCCAAAGTTGTAGTATCAGTTCACAAGCTGAGAGGAGAAGCAGCATTACAGGCGAAGCACATGACAACCGGGAGGGCATGATTATAACGGGATTCTGGAACTAAGGGGGTCAGGTATAACTCAGGTATCAGTCAGGTATCAGGGGGTTGGGTATCAGTCGAATTGTCAATAGCTGTAGCCAGCAGGTCGTATACTCAAGATGGCGAGCCCCGATGAATGTAAACGATGAACACGAGCAACCTTTCTTAAGGAATTTCCACGACAACAAATAAGAGCTCGTGGTTACCACGGTACAATGCACAAATCAAAGTGACGATCACAACGAAAGACTTGAAATTCAGTTACAAAAAGTTCAGCATCAGAAATTCTGCCGAACAACCAAGTCTTGATTAGACAGATGACATTAACACTAGATGCGCCGGATGCGGAGTTTAGTTGTGAGATCTTAGAGCGCGTGGACCAGTTATGTTGGTATAATAGAAGGTGATTTCGATATTGAGTTTTTTTCAGTGGAGAGTAGGAATTAGACTTGACAACTATATTTATTTAAATAGAGTACACAATAAAAAAGTTACAAACGTTTTTCAAAGAACACTTTATCCCATAGAATTTATTTGGTCGTTTTGGGGTGAAGATGCCTTGTTAATATACTATACTATCCAAGAGTTCATGCTCAGTGGTGAATCGAGGATTTTAAAATGAGGTGAGGTTTAGTTTTTGCACATCAAAACCTATTATTAAGAAAAGTTTTTCTTTTTATTTGATATTGCCAAAGCTCAGGGGATGACCTATGATGCTAAAGCACAGCCTTGGCAGAAAATGAATTAAGGGTGAGGGGAATGGGTTAAGAAGTTGAATGCAGGAGGTGTCGATGTACGTCCTGTTTGAAAGTTTCCGGCTCATAAGATGAGGAAAAAGCAGAAGGTGATAAACTGTTCCAAATTCGTGTTGTTCTGCTTAGAAAAGGTTCCCGAAATGACGGTACGTCTAAAGAGTACGGCCAAGAGAGTATAGGAGTGAGAACGACTTGTAGCTCTTGTATCACGCATTGTCATGTGTCTATAAAGAATCAGCCTAGCAGAGAGAGAGAGACAACCGACATTCCGTCGATGCTCCAGAGAGTCAATGTTCTCAGAGATTGAAGGATCGTCAATAAGTTTAATAGCCTTACGCTGGACTTTGTCTAATGCAAACAATGCGGTGTGTCCGGTCCCAGCCTAAATATGGGAATTATATTCCAGTCAGGTCTGATGTGGGACTTGGAGATCAGCGCTAAGTCAGATGGGGTGAAATATTTCTTACATCTTTGTAGAAAACCCAAGTATTTAATCGCACTTTTAGCGATTGCAAATATATGATCAATCCAACTAAAATTACTGGATATCACAATAAACAAGATGTTTAGAGAGGGAGAATAGGATATATCCACTACGTCGACTAAAATATGTTGAGGGGGAAAACTGGGCATTTTTTAAGGGACATTAAACAGCATTGATTTTTGGATGCATTAAACGAAATACAATTTGCTCTGCCATAGAAATGTCGTTGTTTAATGATTCAAAAATGCGTTCTCGATTAATTTCTGTAGTGTTTCGACGGATATTCAATACAGAATCAAAAGAGTGCGCGAAATCAAGGGTGCTATGGTCGACGAAACTATGAATATGAGTTAGAGTAAGGAATAAAACGTCATTAATGAAAAGAAGAAATAAGGTTGGTGAAAGAACTGAACCCTAAGATACAGGCATTTATTTCCTACGAAATCAGATGTAACTGAATCAATTACTAACGGGTTGAATGGCCTGACAAAAAACTCTCTGTCAATGGACAGTTTGAAGTTTGGCTAGAAGGGAAGCATGTCAGGCTCTATCAAAAGCCTTTGAAATATCAAGAGTGATAAGATGGTTATTTCCTAGATATTTTATCAACTTAGAGTTAATGAGTGCTTCAAATTATTGGTCTGTAGTTAGAGGGATCGTATGCCTCTCACTTACTAGATCCCAGAAGCCCTTAAAACCCTTTTGAGTAGATAATGCCATCTGTCTTACTCTCTGGTCGAAATTGAACTTTTCCCGACTAATCACTGATTTGAAAATATTCCGCGCATCTCTATAGATACGTCTCAATTCCTCTGAAGGGCACAGTTACGGCAACAACATGGATGCTTTCTTGTTTTTAATGGCTATGGAACATTCATTATTTAACTAATGTGCGTTAGTTGGTTTAATATTTTTGAAGCTATAAGGAATAAAGCGATGCACTCTGTTCGCTTAAATATAACAATACTAAAGTAGGTACTCCAATTTTGGTGAATCCTATGAAGAAGTGAAATTGACGAGTATAGGTTTTTTTCGGATTTTGTTTTGTAGAGTAAAAACGTCTGGAGTACGTTCAGCAAGGTTTCTACTATTAGTATTGTAAAAAATATTAATATGAATATTTTGAATAAAATACTGTAACGTAAATGAGGCTCTTCGGGCTCGACGGATTAATTAGGACACTTATTTTTTAATCTCAAATGTTTACAGTTTTATTCACTTCTCTTAATTAGTTCATTTCATAATTTTCTTTACACGTTTTCTTCACAATATAACGTTTCACTTATCTGTGGAACACAGCTTAGAAAGCCAACAATGAGTTTCCAAGGCTGTTATTTGTAGTACTCCACTGTGAATCGAAAAAAAACAGATATATTAACAATTGGTTTAATGACTACACGCATATTTAGTATTTTTGAGCTTAAATATAATTTATACTTAAAAATTTATCATACCTAATCAAAAAATTTGTATTGCCTGGCAGTATATAACGAATACTTCGCAGAGAAACATATCAAGTCGAAAAAGTGTTTAAGTTATTGTGTAAAAAATGAAGATAGTTCTTGTCTTATTTTATTGTACTTTTCAAGTAAGACTAGTCAGTTACGAAGTAAAAAATATTTTCAATTTTGATTTTTAATTTCTTTATCAGAAATTAACTTCTTCCCTGGAGCCAGAAAGTGTTCAACGTATTCAGTCCGCAATATCGAGAGGAATTGAAGATAATCAACAGTTTCTAAACTTGTGGAAAGAAAACGTTGCAAATATTTCTGAACAAATTAATATGAGAGTTAAAGTAAGATATGTGGAATTTAATCAAATAGTAAGTGAGTTCATCGGTCGTGGAACTGATCCTACACGACAAAAGTTCGAAGAACATCTTCTAACCTATCTAAGTAATTTTGTTAAAGAAGCTAGATTGCTAGCAGAAGTAAATGCAGGAGATAATTGGTCCGAGATTAGTTCTTACTTGAATTACCATGGAAATGCTTATCGCTTTTACCTTGAAATTACGGACGAAGTTACGAAGTTGGAAGCTGAAATAAAGGGAAATATATGTAGAATTGCGCATTTTGTAACATTTGCAGCTGAAGTGGAGACAGTTGTTAAAGAGATTACAGCGTGTGTGGCAATTGGATTTAAACAAATTCCCGCTTTACCCTATGGCGTTCAGTATATTTTCGATATTCTTCAAGATTCTACAAAAACGTGCAGTTTCAAACTTCTCAATCAATGCCCTCAGAACAAAACTGATGAGTGTATTGCCGACCTTATTGATGATTTTGAAGAAAGGATGGCTTATTTGCATATTAAAGGTAGTTATCATAACTTGCCATTTTTGGAACTTGCTGCAAAAAAATATCTAACAATAAAATGCATGACAGACAAGTTTTCTCCATTCTTCAAAAATCTTAAAATTGCTAAGAGACTTATGAGACAGTGTAGTGATATCAAAATAATTAATCTAACTACAATGGAGCCTTTGTTAAAAAAAGATTGGCCTGTTTAGCAGAGTTAGTTTTCTGTTTTCCAGACATATATGTATGTATATACTTATATAGTAATTTTAGGTGATAAAAGAAAATCAATAACTTAATAAGGGACATACATTTAATAAAATACATACAAATTAACTTTGAATTTTATTTGAAATGAAATATGCAAAACCTCAGGCCAAGGCTTGAACATGCATCAATGGCGCCGTGATCATGCCACTTGAACATCTAATCCAATTCCGTCTGCTAAGCTCAGGGGGTATTTGGTAGGTTCAGCATGTCTCCCATTCTTTTTCAAATACAATAGGGCTCAAATCGGTTTCTACTGGGGCATTGAAAATCATCTTACTTAAAAATGTATGTTTTGTACAAAAATACCTTACACTAGTCAAAATTCTCACTTCCCTGGGCGTGATATTCCAGAATGCAAGATTGAAGTCAGAATGATAAACATCCACTTTTTTTGCAATGTTACCATTTTTTACATAAAATCATTTACTAACTCCCGATTTCCTCCACTGAATAGAGTGGATACAAATAAAGGGAAAAGGAATAGTATGCGCAGTTGCCGGTTCTACGATTTAAAGTACAAAATGAACTTAGCCCAATAACAATTATGCTTTGGCCAAATCGCCAATCCGGTAGTTGTGCCTTACGGTCTAGAGAATGCAAGGTATGTGCAATAATTTCGGATGGACGCCATGTTGAGCGAATTACTGTCACAATTGACCATTTTTTTGAGTGGCGAGGAGGAATTTATCTATGGAATCAAAGGAGTATTTAATTTGCACGTTTAAGTTTTTTATGGAACAATAGTGTGTTTTGGAAATTCGCAGACGTGATAACTATCTCAGATGTTATTACGTGGGATATTCGATATGGGTGACGCATTAAGCGTAGGCGTAAGATGATCAGGATTCCTAAGAACACTGATGGGATGAAATACCAGGAGATGTTAAAAGAAAAGCTGAAAACGAACTAAGAATACTCAAAAATATTTTTCAAGTAGAGGAGTAGCTGAATGTATTAAATGAGCTGTGCCTTTAGAATTTCCTGTACCACAACCGAAATAGAGAAGCAGTTCCGACCCCGTGGTGGGGAAGGGAACTGGAATCTCTTAAGAAAAATGTAAGAAAGCCTTTCATCCATGCTATGAGAAGGAATTTCCTGAAAGTTTGGAATAAATATGTTCTTAAAGAAAATGATAAAGAAAACTCCGTAACCCGAATTTGAAAAAAAAATCGACAAAATTATCAAAATCTATCCTTTAATGGAGAGATTGCCCCCCCCCCCCCCCCCCCGCCCTTAAATTTTTTGTTTGCCTAGTTAAGATCATTTCGGCACGTCAGATCTGAAACACCCTGTATAGTCAGACAAAAGCAAACTTAAATTGTATAATTTTGAATTTTTAGGCGTTTAAACGTTTTTCCTTGTTTTCTCGTAAACACAAAAAGTGGACAAGGCGGGATTTGATTTTAGGTGCTTCATATTATGCTTTTGAATAATTAGAATATAAAATTGCATATATGTCGGATCAAATTTAGAAAAATTATAGTATGTAGGGTATTGCTATTGCATGAGCGCTTAGTTTAGTTATTAGCCTGATGATGACTTAAGAGGTCGAAACGCGTTGCTCATGTAAAAAGGAAAAAGTAAATTTATCGTAGAAAAAGCAAGTTGTTTTCATTACTTAAAGTATCCCTAGGTTATTTTTTGCGATTATGTTCGTGAAAATTATTTGGTAACACAATTCTTATATTTAGGTTAATATCTTAATTAAAGAAAAAACAATTTTAAATTTAGCTCACCTGATCGGAGGAAACAAATCACTAAATTGAGCATATTTTATTAGAGTTTGAGAAGCTCTTTTAAACAACACCACATTCACCACCACTTTTCAACTAAATGAATTTTCTAAAATAGCCTGAGCCATGTGTTGTGCACGACAATATTCCAAATTAACTTTTTTACGTAAATTCTTTACAAAATTTTCACATAGTTATACGCTTATGTTATTGCTCTAAATGCAGTTCCATTAAATATAAGAAAAACTTCTTTTACCCGTAAAATGTTTACCTGGCAACGCCTTACGTGACATTAGCACTGAAGAATTTTCACAATATTAGCAGGCCGAGAATTTCGCATTATTCACTTTTCATTCAAGTTTTCACACAACAATTATATTTAAATAAACACTTTTGTAAACAAATAGACATTGCTGCAAATGTTTCCAATAAATTCTACTTAACTAAATTAAATTTGCAAAAAATATATTGGACGAACAAAGCCACGTCTGCTCCATCGCGACAACTTTCCGAATAAAACATAAAAGAGCAGCAGAGAGCGCTGGTCAAAGTGGAAAGGTGAACTGCATTAACGACGAGGATGGCGCGCGCAAATTAAGTTTTTTTAAACTAAGGGATTTGAACAAATTTTGATTATTGTACTAGAAATTGTAAAGTGGAAATAAACTAGTAATAGGAATTTCCTGTATGTCGCGTAATTATGACTTTGGATTTTTTTCAAATTGTTTAATCTCTGAATGTAATTGGGTTACATCACTAAAAAACAATAAAAATTACGTTCATATTTATATACAGTACAGACTAGAGGCGTAGTGAGAAAATACTGTCAATGTACGAGGTTCATCAATATCTATTTTGTCCTCTTCAAAGTAATCCCCCTCAGATATAATACACTTGTGCCAGCACTTTTTCCAACCCTCGAAGCACTTCTGATCTAAGCTTTTTTGTATGGCCTTGAGCTCTTCCAACGCTGTTTTTTTTATTTTCTCAATCGTGTGCAAACCTCCGTCCTTTCATGGGTCTTTTCAGTTTTGTGAACAGGAAAGTCGCAGGGGGCCAATCCCGGCGAATACCAAGCCATGATTACGGTGTTGTGTTTGGCCAAAACATCACGAACAAGCAACGATGTGTGAGCAGGTGCATTATCGTGATGCAAAAGCCATGAATTGTTTCGCCACAAAACCAGGAATTTTCTTCGTATTGCTTCACGCATAACATAACTTCAAGGTAATATTTCTTATGTAATCCCGGAAACCAGCCACCATCCTGCACTCCAGGTTGTCCTGTGTTTCGAGACCACTGAGATTTTCTTCATCAATGGTAATTGATGATTAATTTCAAAACGGCTGATTTCTCTACTCTTAACAATTGGCTTCTTAAATATGATTGGGCGAACGTATTTGGAGGGCCCGATATTTATCTGACCATTCGCTCTTTCTACGACGTCCTATACACCTGTTTTACTCAATGTGTTCCGGTCTTCCCTTCTCGCTCTCCTCGCTCATCTCAGGACTGGATGGACGGGTTCCTTAGATGTCTCAAAAACTTGAAAAGCAAGGTGTGGAAAAAGTTCTACTCCTCTAGAAGCGACGCATACTACCACACTTACTACGACCTCTACCTTAAATTCTATGGCGATCTGCAAACGTCATACAATAGTTTCCTATCCAACTCGAGATCCACCCTGCTGTCCAACCCTAGACAATTCTGGAGATTTATTAATTCTAAACGACACAGCGGCGATTACCACTCCTCTTTTAGGTTTGGTGATCGCGAGAGCAGCGATCCTGCTGAGGGGTCGGACTGCGATACTATTTCTATCGTGTGGTCCTGTTTTCGTGAGTTCTTCCTTTTTGAAAAGGTGTTACTTGTCGGCTGTCCCTGTTATCGGTTTTCTGTTCAACATATCTTTGCACTGCGGCCACTTTTCTTGGCTCTGGAAGGATTCTGTTATAATTTCCAAAATCAAAATCCACCAGCTGAATCGAATAATACCACTAAAATTTTATTAAACCGAATTAAATTTGATGATTGAATTAAGTGAGCAGATTTTGCTACTGAGACTTAATTTGCATAAAAAATCATTACACGTCCTAACACTATAAGGTAATATAACGTCCAGTCAACATCCTATATCAGGAAGTGGGATAATCCGAGCTCAAAAAAAACAGAAAAAAAAATATTCAGATCCTTGAAAATTCGTAAAATAAGAGAAAAGCGCCCTCCTCTTTGGAATGGATATAATTTTTTAGCTTAGTCTGGCTGTGTATCACTTCCTGGCTGATTGTACTCTCAAGCATGCAAGTCAACCCTTGCATAAAATACGGGTGGTATCCAGGAAAAGATATATGGCGGGAAAATTCATCCACAAAAAAAAAGGACTAAAACGAAAAACGCGAAAATTTTTTCGTTTCTGTGTTATTTTGAATCTGGTGAATGTCGGCGATAGAGCCACATAACGAATGGCGCGGTGCCCGAACCCGGCAGGGATGTGGTATGGGAAGTATTTTGAAATGAGTTAGTCGAGAATGAAAAATAATTGCATTCAACATGTGAACTTCACTGTAAACTGGGGAGAAGGTATTGGTTTGAATGAAATCGAATTCAGATCGTTATAGAAATTGGTACTGGAATTTGTTGTGATTTGTTCGAATCAATAAATGTTAATTATTGAAGTGGGGGCGCCAAACATAAATTGGGAGCCAAACCTTTCAGTTCATGTCACTGTCTCGAATGGTTGCACAAAACTCAATATATTCTCAATTAAATTCAAATTTCGTAGCACAATTAGGTGTGGACACATTCTGCTTGCAGTTTATGAAATTTTTATTTCACCTAGAATAGCGGCATGGTATGTAATATCTCGAAAAATAGCACTATGGTCTAAGTTTTGCGTGACTGTATGTTTATTGTGTGGAATGAGAGAAGTTTGGAGAACCCTACGTCGCTATGTAATAGTGGACAGAGGAGGAAGCACTCCAAGTGGTAGGCGTAGCTTAGGTTAGGTTGCAGTGACCGCCAATCAGGGAAGGAAGCTTGAAAGATTGCAGTAGACACGTCAATGGTTCCGAGGGTAACCTGAGCTGACAGAGAAAAGCAGTGTACCAAGTTGTTCAACTTGTGGCCTCACATTACGAGACGTATATGTACTAAGAAAAATTTTATTGAAAGGCTGAATCGCTGAAGCCCTATTCAAAATAGATGACAGCGATTTTTCTGAAGTCCAAGGGGAACATTACATCTTTATCATCATCTTAGGAGATCATTCAGGTTCTACCCTTAAGAATGTAACGAAGTCACAAATTACTGCCATCAACACCTTACTTAACGGGCTTGAAGGAAAAATGACCTATCTACATGGTCCGAGCAAAAGTGGTTTAGAAAATGTGCCGCGCAAAAACGAGCCGCGTGAGATTCCGGGCAAAGGCGAATCAGAGAAAAACTTCGAGCAAAAACGATTTAACTACAAAAATTACTGTAAAGTTAATGCAGTTAAGCAGTTAACTCGTTTTTGCCTGAAGTTTTTCTCTGATTCGTTTTTGTTCGTTTTCGCGGGAATGGAGAGTGACGGAACCGGCCAGCAACTATGATACCGTAATATTCACGG
Organism: Leptarthrus brevirostris; assembly: GCA_964036015.1. Lineage (NCBI taxonomy): Eukaryota > Metazoa > Arthropoda > Insecta > Diptera > Asilidae > Leptarthrus > Leptarthrus brevirostris. The sequence goes on from OZ038375.1 coordinate 110,521,557, forward strand.
ATGATTCTAAGATGGAACAAAGTGTTGGTGCAGGAGTGTTCTCTGAGACACTGGATATATCGAAGTATTATCGTCTACCGAAAACATCGAGCGTCTTCTAGACGGAGGTGCTTGCGATTATGAAGGCGTATTCGCTGCTTCTGCATATCCATTCACCGAAACAGAACATCACCATTTTTACAGATAGTCAGGCGGCTATTAGGGCGCTTAACTAAGTTACCAAATCGTCTAGGGTGGTGCAGGACTGTCGAGAGTTACTTAACTCCTTGGGAAGTCTGGTTAACGTAACCTTGTATTGGGTTCCCGGACATATGAAAATTGCAGGGAACGAGATGGCCGACAAACTTGCCACGTGGCCATGTTGAAGATATTCGTATCCCACTATATTCCATGAAGAGCGAACTCTTTCTGCATTGCCGCACAGAAACAAGCTATTAAATTCAATTTACGACTGTTAAACAGCAATGTAACACTTTTGTTGTCCTAATGGAACACCACACAACAATAATTTGTGACAGTGCAATAAAAGTTTACACCCATTCCCGCCTTTGAAGTTCTCTTTAAGTCTCACCCCAATTTTTTTTCGTCTGACAAATTGAGAAACACAATAATGACAGTAATCACGTTAGAAATGCCAAATGTTTGGTCGGTTGGTTTATGGAGTATTAATAAAAATCGCATCTGTCAAAAAATGACTCCCCCAGCTGGTAGCTTTCAATCCTAATAACTCCTTGTACGGGAAGGGTAAGAAAATCATGAGTCACGTTCAAAAGGTTGACTACATCAACGTATTTTCCGGACTGAAACAGTTTGTAGGAAAGTGAAACGTTTATTTCTCTGGGAACAACCCACAAGGGATTGGGTGGAAATCAATTTTGTGTCATCAAGTGCTTCTTCCACAACCAAGTCCAGATATGATATGAACCATGAACCTTTCCCAATGCCATTGGATTCAAGTTGGGAAGATTATCCTGTCCGAAATTTTTGTGTGATCGTTAAGTATTTAATTAGCCTCCCGGTTAAGGCATGTCCCTTTTGATTAAGTCGAAGGAATTGATTTCGTCGTAGGACGTTGTGGTATGAACACATAATGACTTTAGCTTTTTGCTAGTCATGTGCTTTATGTCCTTTATTCCATATAAACATGAAGAGGACCTGAGAAGAGAACTGTATCCATGACAGAGCTAAACGTGATAAGAATTTACCCGGAAATTCCTTGATATCCTTTGTATTCTGTTATAGGCTTTTGGGTAAGAAGCTGTAGTGACTACTAAAATGTTGTTTCCTATTTGAGCGTTAGCGCCTGCTGGCTATAACAAAGCCAAGGCTAGTGGCAGTAAATCTTCAGAGTAGATTACTAAGGGCGGAAACATTTGGGTTTTAATTTTGTCGGAAGGAAGCTGTTATTTTTTAGTGCTGTGTCAAATTATGTCGTTATATGAATACTTTAAAGCTATGCTATTGTGGTGAAGGAATTTAAGAGCAACGAACACTAAATGTAGTCGATGATATGAATTAATACCGAATCTCGGATTCCAATCGTAAGTGGGGGACATATTGTAGTTGAGATTGATTGACTGAGACTTTCAAAAATGTTCCGTTGTAATGCAATAGCGTGGTGTTTATCTAAAACTGGCCATAGCTATTAAAAGATCTGAAAAAAAAAGATTACGATAAAAAAGCCTGGGGCCTGCAGAGTAAATGTCTGTGGGTCGGAATCCACTTTAAATTGTAGGTCCACTTGCAATCATTGTCTCGAATTGGGTGAAGTTCACTCCCGCCCCGTGCCCCGTAAAGGGTTAGAGGAACTAGAGAGAGATTATTTCTGGGTTAGGTAGTTGAGCTCATCGAACTGTTTGCTTAATTTTATATTAACCTTTGTGATAGTAAAATATGCACAAAATTTACACTTGACCCGAGGAATTTGCAAAACAAAATAAACGTTTTAAAAACTCGAGCGACGTGGGAAATATAACAATCAATATCGGTCAATATCTTACCGATTCTTTCAAAGGCTTTCGAGAAAACCCTACATTATCAGATTGTCAAATGTCTGGACAGGAAGAACTCTCTTTCTAGCTTCCAGCCAGGGTTTAGGCGTCGTCATCATATCTTTGAGCAATGATAGATTTACTGCACTCAATGACTTTACGAAGGCTTTTGATACGGACACGATCTTTTACTAGCTAAACTATGGACTAAATTAAATTTTTCCAACTTTGCATGCATGTTGATACGATCATGTCTTTGGAACCCTCAACAGTATAACATCAAGTGGTAATCTCATGTCTGACCGCAGCATTCCGCAGGGTTCTACTCTTGGGCCACTATTGTAAGCGATATTCATAAATGATCTTCCGCGCGTGTTGCATGATTGTACCCTATAAATCAAGAAGTTAATTGCTGAACGTGACTTCTTATTCCGCCAGCATAAAAGACTCAGATCCTCAAATAGTCGTCTCCTCTTCAGGAAATCGCAGAACCTTTAAACAAAAGGATTAGAGAAGCAAAGTCAACATATTATGCGTCTAAGCTGGACTGCTATGCTGCACCCAAAAAGCTTCGGGACTACCTGTGTAGACTAGATGTCAGCAGAAAAGATTCCTTTGCATGTGATCTAGATGCTAACAAGCTTAATAAGTTCTTTACTTCAAGTACTGGAAGTTGCATAAACTCCAATACTGCATCGTCTCCTCTGAATTTCTCCGTAGATCACTCTGGATCACAGTTTAGTTTTCGTTGCATTGATGAGGTTGAGGCTGCGAACGCTATTAAATCTATACAGTCTACTGCAACTGGGCCAGATGATATCTCCCCATGGTTTGTAAAGCTAATTTAATCATTGCAGCCATCACTAAAATTTACAACAGCTGCCTCACTTTCAGCGCGTTTCCATCTCCTTGGAAGTAGGCTTTAGTTGTCCCTATAGCTAAGAGTCCTCGTCCCAATGCCTCGTCAGATTTTAGACCGAGAAGTTTATTATGTTTTTTAGCGAAGGCCTTGGAGAAGATAATGGCAAAACAGATATCGGAGCATTTAAATCTAACTGGCTATTTAAGTCGTTGGCAATTGGGATTTCGTCCTAAACATAGTTGCGATACGGCTCTCCTAAAAATCACAACTGATATTAGAACTGCTTTGGATGATGATCGAGTAGTGTTTTTTAGTCCTTTTAGCCTTCACGAAGGCTGTTGACAGTGTCGATCACGCTAAACTCCTTCTCAAACTGAAAAACTCTTTTGGATTTGGCTCATCTGTCTGAAATTACTTAAACGCTTTCTGACTCATCGCTCACAGCGGGTGAAAATCGATGAAATCATCTCACCAAAGCTTTTGCTGTATACTGGTGTCTCCCAAGGATCAATATTAGGACCTTTGCTGTTCCGCTTTTTTATTAATGATTTGCCGTCTGTCATTAAAAATTGTTTTGTTCACTTGTATGCTGATGATGTACAAATCTATCTAGATCGCCCCATTGGTCTTCTGGAGGATTGTGTCAGCAGAATGAATGAAGAGCAGCTTACAATGGTCAGCAATATAATAATGGTCAATAATCTCATTCTTAACCCAAAAAAAAGTTGCAAGAATTTGTGATGGGCAGAGAAAGTTATGACCTAATCTATTTTCCTCCTTTAGAGCTGGGCCGCTTTATCATATCCTATGTATCGAAAGCTAAAAATCTGGAAATTATGCTTAACGCTCGTATGAGTTACTGTGATCACGTTAATATGAAACTGGGTCAAATTTATGGGGTACAACGTCGACTGTGGCTGTATGCTTATTTGCTCGCATAAAGTTAGTCAAAACGTTAATTTGCCACATATCACACAATGCTTATAACAAACCCGAATCACGTTGCAAGTGCAAGCTTGAACTAACTTACAACGATTCCATTGGGTTTGCATTCAGGTTGCGTAGGTGTGATCAAATCTCTCACTTCCGAAATAAAATTCTGGATGGCTCATTGGAAATATACTTAAAAGGCAGAGCACTAATTTTCCTTCATCATATCCTTTATAAGCGAGGTCCGGCATATCTTTACGATCTGGTTAATTTTTTACGTGGTAATAGACGCTATGACCTGCCATTACGACGCTGTAAACATTCTGTCTTGGATAGTTCTTACCTTGTTCAGGTTGGTCGTATTTGGAATGCACTTACTCTTCCGATCCAGCGAGCGGGTAGTAATTTTAGTAGTACTGATTAAAAGACTTTCTTTTTGTCTTATTATACAAATGCCACTTTTTGAATTTGTATAATAAGACAAGAGGCAGAGGATGCAAGGGTGGTACCTCCCAAGGGGCGAGAGGATATAAGGGTGGTAGCTCGCAAGGAGCGGGAGGCTACAAGGGTCGCTGCTCGCAAAGGGCAGGATGATGTAAGGGTCGTTGCTCGCAAAGGGCAGGAGGATACAAGGGTCATAGTTCGCAATTGGCGGGGGAATAAAAGGGTCGTAGATCGCAAGGGGCGGGAGCATATTAGGGTCGTGAGACAATAGTCATGCTGATATTACTTTCACAGGCGTTCGCTGTGAGAAAAAAGGTATTGATTTTGTATCGTAAACTGTCTTTACCAAAAAATACTTTCACTGGCTACACATACCAGTCGTAAATTTCACAAGCCTTCCTTTCCAAACTTACGTCAAGTTTGATTGATTACCGCTCTCGTCCTGTAAACATATACTATTCCACAATTCAGGGCGGCGGCGTCTATACTAAAAAAAATTTTGCAAACACACATATTCGTTTTCCAAATTTTGAAGGCTCAACTCTCACCCGACTATCGATTTGAACCTTACAACCTCTAAATCTCTTGCATATAACTTTGAAAGCCATGGCGCGGGTACCACCTAGTTTGAATATAATTTGGAAAAGAAATTGAACAAAAACTGTTGAGACATTTTTATAAGAAAATGTATTTTAAGTAAAGCTGCTAAGAAAGCTTTAAAAAGATAAAGAATGTGTAGGAGTGCCCATTTACAAAAAAAGGAACCTAATTTTATAAAATCTATTTATAATTGTTAATTGGGTTAGATAAAAAGCTTTTTAAAGGTTTTCTCATCGATTACTGTTGCCGTGTACAAAAAAAGATAAAGACTTCCATAAAACAACTAGAAATGAATGAACTGTATAAGTCCAGAACAAACTAATCTAATATTTGTCTAATGTACAATACAAGCAGTAATTAGTATTCAGTTAGTCGAAAAAAAAATCTACGATAACATTCATCATTAAAGTCAATCAAATAATTGATCTTCGTCTTATCTTCAAGTGTACATGTATAACAATTGTGCAAACTTTTGTAATGGTTTGCTCACAAATTGTGATAAAGTCTGCTAACTAAGTGATAATTATCTGAAATTTTCACTATAAATTTTTACGGGAAGGTACAGTATATAAGCAAATCAAATATCGATTATCGTTTAGTTTATTGCAGTGCGAAACATCTTTCAAAGCATAACAATGAAATTCCTACTTTGTATCGCTTTTGTGTGTGCTTTCCAGGTAAATTTCAGTGAAACGTTAAAACAGCTAAAGGTAACTTATTACAATTACAGGCAATTTGTGAAGGAAGCATTCAAGATGCAATTCAAAAAGGTACCGAAAGGATCAGTAAACTAAAATCGAATTGGGTGAATGAGATTACAGAAATTGAAAATACTATTCTTCCTCAAATTGATGAAGTCGCTGGCCAGTTTTATGAAGTAGCTGCCAATGTAGCTAAGGAAGTGAAAGATGATGCCGAAAAATTGAAAGCAGCGGAGAATGTTAAAATCGCCTATGACAACTTCATTACAGAAACTAAAGAGGGTGTGAAAAAAATGGCCAGACTTAGACCAGATGTTTTAGAAGTTGCATTTAAAGGAGATGAACTTGCCAATGTTGGATACCAGAAAGTATCCGTAATGGTGAACGACCTGAAGAAGGAAGCTGCCGGAAACTCTTGCAAGGAAGGCGTTTTGGCTAAATTCGCCGAACTTGCAGAACAACAAATTAACCGAATGACTGATTGTGTGGTGGAAGGCGGTTCAAATTTCCCTGTTGTGCCCAATGATATTCGTCTTCTTCGTTCTACTGCTCAGCAAGTTACCAAGGATGATATTAAGGTCTATCAACGGTGTGCTGGAGAATCGGGTACAATTTGCTTTGAGAATTTGTCTGTACATCTTAAGAAGGAAACTGAATTTGCTAAACGCAATGCAGATTCTTATGTTGATGCTCCACATACAGAAGTTGATATGCAAAAAACAGTCAGCCAACATTGTGTGAAACGTAGGTCTGGATTTTTGATGAGACAAATTCCGGAGTTCAAGGGAAATATGGATAAATGCTAGAAATTGAATTAACTATTGTGAAATGTTTATAAATTTATAAGAAAAAATCTTGTTTATTACTTAATCCTTTCGCAATACTTTTATCACAAACTCGGACAACACTGAATTCGGTTTTATGTGTTGCTTGTGGGGACAATCTCAACCGTTTGGGTGATTCATAAATATGCCATTCTCATGGTACCCACATCATTCTTTTATTTTTATCTTTTGATCTACTTAATGCAGCGACACCAAACAAGCGGGTAGAAACTCCTATCACAATGACGTTTCCAAAATTCTCAACAAATTCTGACTCTAACATTGCAGAAATTATCAAAAATTCAGCATTTTCCTAAATTCTCTCCAAAACTTATGTAATAAGTACATCTCTATTTATTTTTATTAAATTACCCATCTTATTACCTTTCCAAAAAGGTACAACATGCCCAAGTAGAGAAAGGATGTAGAAATTTTTAAGTAGAAAACCTATCGGGGAATATTATAAAAATCTGCAATTAAAAGAAACTAACCTCATACTAACTCCAAAATCCTTCTTATTGAATTCAAAACGTGTTACAGTTAATCTTAGTATGTTACAAAAGCATTGTCCATTGCCACTTTGGACCTGCTTCTAATTCCCTGTTTCAGGCGTACTGTAGCCAGCCTCTACCACATTTCTATTGCAGCATTCCATCTCTGCTGTTAGCATGACTTGAATAAACTTTATCCTTCATTGTTCCCCAAAGAAAAAGTCCAATAGAGTAAGGTCGGGAGATCTAGCAGGCCAAGGAATCGGTGTATCTCGTCCAATCCAGCAATTACGAAATTTGTCATTTATTTTTGCATGTTGCATCTAATTTTCGTCGAGAAGTCGTTTGACAGTGTTGATCGCGAGTGTATATTGGAAGCTTACTTAAACGAGTCCGAAAAAATCATAAAAGAGGGCTACTGAGAAGCACAATGTGACGTCCTGCACATGATAAAACTGTCAGAGCCCTTTCAAGTGAGGCCTTTTCAAGAACGAAGTTAGACCCGGATACGCACTGTCATCTTTCCTTTTCTTGATTTTCATCAACGACTTAATGTGCAGCGTTCTAGATAACCACCCATAGCGAGGGATTAGCTGGACATTTTTAACTTTTGGAGACGGAGTTGGATGAATTGGTTGAGTGGTACGATCGCCACGCCGTGGTTAGAGGGGTTCGAGCCTCGTCCTTGCCCTACTTTTTATTAATAAATCCACTCCATTTCTGGACTGTTGTCTAGCTTGCTGCAATGCCAAAACAAGACAATAAAATTTCCCTCATTCACCTTACCTTACTACACTTCCGGACGAAGGCTTGCTAGCGCTTCAAACGGTTGTGCCCTGAGCTTTGGCTACATAATTTTTTTTTTTATATATATGATGATGCCAAAGCTCAGGGGATGCCCTATGATGCTTAAGCACAGCCTTGGCAGGAAAGGATGAGGGAAATGGGTTAGGAGTTTGGGTGAAGAAGGTGTCGATGTACGCCCCGTTTGAAAGCTTCAGGCTGAAAAGACGAGGGAAAAACAGAAGATGGTAAACTGTTCCACATTCGTGTTGTTCTGCTTAGAAAAGATTCCCGAAATTTGACGGTACGTCCAAATTCGACCTGGAGAGTATAGGGGTGGGAGCGGCTTGTTGATCTTGTATCGCGCGTAGTCATGAGTCTACAAGGAATCAGGCTAGCAATTTCGTTAGAACAACGGCCATGGAAATAACGATAGAAGAGTGAGAGACAAACGACATTCCGTCGATGCTCCATAGAGTCATGACCCTCAGAGATTGAGGGATCGCCAATAAGCTTAACAGCTTTACGCTGGACTTTGTCTAACGCGGACAGTGCGGTGTGTCCGGCCCCTGCCCAAACCTTAGGAATTTGGACTTTGCCGACAATGTATGTCTTCTATCCAACAAATAGAGCTTTGCAGCCCTAATGTCCGAAGCTCTGAGTAGAGAAGGTCGCAGAGGAGGAGTTAAGCTAAAACTAAAATTAAGAGCTTGGACTCAAGGAAACAAAACGAAATTTATCTTGAAGAGAAAGTGTAGACATTTTATTATCTCGGACCCTTAGTAACATCAGATGGTAGAGCTATACATGTTCGAATCAACGAGGCCTGAGTTACATTTCATACTCCTGAGATATGGCGCAATAAGAACATCTCCAGGCGCAAAAAACTTCGGCCCTTTGACAGCTTCGAAAACTTGTGAAATAACATCAAAGCTAGAAGCCCTTATAAACTGGTATATACCACACATCCTTAACATCGCCCTATACTAGCAGGTCAAGTCGGAAAAGACATGGGTGTTCGAAAGGCAGTGTCTATTTACCACCCTCAAATTCGTGTATACGGAAAGTACACGGAAATAACACGGAAGGTACACGGAAATAACAGGGAAAGTAAACGGAAAATACACGGAAAGTAGACGGAAAGTACACGGAAGTACACGGAAAGTACATGGAAGTACACGGAAAGTACAAGTACAAATTTCACGTGTACTTACGTGTACTTACGTGTACTTCCGTGTACCTTCCGTCCACTTTCCGTGTACTTTCCGTGTATTTTTCGTGTATTTTCCGTTTACTTTCCGTATATTTCTGTGTTCTTTCCGTGTGTTTCCGTATACTTTCCGTGTATTCTCCGTATACACGGAAATTATACGGCAATTTGAGGGTGGTAAATAGACACTGCCTGTTCGAAAACGAAAGTGGCAATGGTTAGACCAAATAACAGTCTCTTGATTGAAAACCGTACGGGGCCCAAGAAGGTCGCCGAATTGTATGACTGTGCAATACGTGGAGATCCGTAGAGAATGAAGGAATTCAGATCAACAAATCGTGGCAACATTGAATAAGTTAACGCAGAACTGAACCACCAGTATCAGGTCGGTGTAATATACGCCCTATGCCCCACAAGAGGTTAAAGGAACCAACAAGAATAAAAAATAAAGGTGAAGGTCCTGTTTCTCTGCTAATGTTCACTTTTATTCTTTGGGACGCTAATCAGGTGTCGCGGGGTGTATGTGCTGCTAGCACATTTATTAGGGTAGTAGGGTGCATGGTGACAAATCCGATTCGCGGAGCTTTCGATATTGTCCAAGTGCGTCCCCAAGTCACCCATTTAGACCAGTATTATCGTACATAAGTAGATTCGTGCATCATTTATTGAATACTGATATTTTTGATTTGAATTTTTCAAAGTACTCCCCCTTTTACACAAATGAGGAGCAACGAGGTCGGTTGAGTCGCATTTAACGTGACACCTCCTTTATATTCTAAGCAGAAGCGTTTAAAATACTTGGCAACAAAAAACTTGACAGTCGCGTGTTAAACAGTTTTTCTTTTGAAAAACACTATGACCAATAAAAAAAAGCGTTTCCTTTTAAAAAGTCGGGATTGCAATGAATTCCACGAATACCTTAACCAAAAATACATTCAGTAACTTGAACGCAGTAAAAAGTTGTACAGGAAAAGCCATTCCGTCGCGGCAGCCAGAGAAGAAAAAAACTTTTCCTTCAACTGTTTTTCCAGTTCCTGTAAAACCAGTGAAAAATCATGTCCTGAAAATTTCTTATTCAAAAGGATAATCCAAAAAATTTGCAATTTTATTGCACGTCGAGCATATTAGAAAAAATTTTCCACCATCAGATCTTGAGATGGATGTGGTCCGGGCAAAAAAAAGAAACTCTGGTGGGAGATGGTGCGAGGTTGGTGCGGGTGGGTACACCGCAAGGAGACATGAATGAATGGAAATGAAGGTGGACCACATTGTGGAGGCTATGGAACATCATCCATTTCTGGGACATAAATTTAACGGATCATAAAGATACGAACTTTTATGGTTGCCAGTGATTTCGTTTTTCATCCAAAGTTTTGAAGACGGGTGCACAGGCTTTGCTCGCCGCGACTACCTATTTGTGCTCGTGCTCCTGCCGCCAACTGCTCAGACCTTTGAAACGAATGACGCTGAAATGAATTTGGCAGCAAATGGCATTCCCAAAGGAATTCGCAATTTAAACGAATTTGCATGACGTTGCCTTTTATGTTGAGGTAATCATTTTATGCAATTTTCGGAGCTATCGGGAATGCAAGTGACTCAGTCGCTTTTAAGGTGATTACTGCTTGCTTACAAGAACTTCAGACAGCGACAGAGCCCTATAAGATGCCAATAAAGATAGATGGATTCGACTATAGTTGAATGACAATTTTAGTTAATTCCCATAATTCAAAGAATCTTACTAGATCTTTTCTTTTCTTTTCAGCTGTCACCGAAGATCCAGAGTTCACAGACGTAATTGAAAACATCACAGTTCCTGCAGGTCGAAATGTAAAACTAGCATGTTCGGTGAAAAATCTCGGATCATACAAGGTAAGCCAGGTGCCTATCAAATTTAATTACTTAATTACAATTAGTCATTGTCTGCAGTTCACGTCCTTAGACCAGTGAATCCTGCCTGGGGTGGTTCAAGCACAAGTTTCACGTTCGGCACCCATGCTATTAGCCCTTATAAGTCGGTATACGATAAACCTTAAGGAATATTCCCTGCAGGACAAGACTAAATCAAAGAGCAAACAAAATAATTCAGGCCCGCCGGTAGTAGATCCTCTTGATAAGATAAACACAGAACGAGGAAAAGAAATTTATTCTGAAAGACGAGTAGGCATCGGGATTCCTGCCATACCGAACACAATAGTGAACACATGTTGGAGGTGTTTGTGCTTGTTCTGGCCGCAGGACAACATAGGAAAGTATGACTTAAAGTCGAGGGGATAAAGGAAGAAAGGATTCCGCCTTGGGATATATAAAGATCCTTTTTATACCTGACTGAAATAAAAAAGTCTTGTCAACTTCTCGAAGCCAATAGCTCCATGGGTTTAACATATTTAGCCAGCCATAGTCTTTATGGGGGAGCAAAAGATCCTTGTGGCTTTGTGGTAGCCACTTTGTGGTTAGTATGGGTTCTGAATTTGTTGGAGTTATTATTGGGGTGACTTGAAGATGGAAGATATAGTAAAACGTTTAAGGAAAACCATTAAATTATTGACTTGACAATATAGTGGGGAGGATTCTTTAACATTTGAAAGATAGTTAATTAAGTTTAATATTATTTTGGTACGTGATAGACAACGCTTAAATTTTTATAAAACAAAAAGTAAGCATCATTATAAACAAAGGCACTTAAACAGCTCCTTTCATTTACAATTAACTCAGAACTAGAAAGAACTTTCCTTACATTACCAAAATATTATAAAATGGCGATGTTAGTAGTAAATGATGATAGATTGCCATCATAAGGGTATACGGGAATTAGAGAACTGCGGAATCACAAAGTTATAAGGCTTAGAAGACTGACACACGTGGTGAGCGGAGCCTTAACATCAAAACTTTAAACTAGTTTTTCTTAAAACAACACGTTTCTGTAATCGGTGGCCGAAATATCTCAATTTGCACTGAACCGATTTACTTGAAGTTTAGCAGCACCTTCGGTATCCTTGCGTTACTATTGGTACCGCGATTGTGTTGATACAAGTTTTGTATGGTGTCTTTCAGGTGTTAAAATCGATAAATCGCTTTTCATTGTAAATGCACAATTTTTGCAAGCACTTAACCCTAAAGGATAACAAGAGTTGATGCCCATTTTATTTAGGCATGACGAAGTTGTATACTTTGGTTCTTGCCCCAGCTCGGTTTTTCCCGAGTTCCATAATCGTTATACCATCTGCCGATCTTGTTCTGTGCCTTCTTTAGAATATCATTAATTATGGAAAGGCATTTCCCAGATACCAGGATTACCAAATTATCGGTATAATCGAAATACCTTGTTCCTGTCCGAGTCGAGTTGCATCAGCATTTTGTTCGTAACAATCCGCAAAAGCAAGGCAAAGAGAACTCCACCCTGAGGCGTACCCCTACATACATGCCTTACAACACGGCTGGTACCTAGTTCGGACTGTGTTAGCCTTGATTTTAACATCGTTAGAATTCAACGGCCAAGGCCCTGCCCTACGCTTAATTCGATGAGAGCGAGAGAGGATAGATTCAGAACGAATGTCATTGAAGTTTCTTTCTATGGCTAGGAACGCCGCTAGAGTATGTTTCTCTTATTTGAGTGAGTATTCAATATTGTGCACAACTTCGTAAAGAACTATGGCTGCGGTCTTGTCTTGCAGTAGATGAGCTGTGATCTTGACGTGCAGTTGCCAGAGTTTGCCTAACGTGAACGTCCAGCACACGCTCTAGAGTCTTCAGCAAGAAGGAGGGCAGACCTCGTTTTCCAAACTTAGGAATAAACATCACCTTGACATTTCTGTAGGTCTGAAAAACATAGCTCAAAATTGCCATCAGCCAACTTTGCGGCTAATTCCGGTACCTAGCTTCTATAGCATGATTCGAAGAATTCCAACTGGAACGCGGTATTTGTAGAAGGCGAAGCAGTTTATAGCCGGTATTAAAGCAATCGGCTATTGAAGAACCTGGTTAAGTGTTTTAGCTCCACGCTGGCGAACTCTTCTAGTCCACTAAGGAAGTGCTTGCAAAAGATCTGAAATCTTCTCCTGGCTACTCCCGGACACTCGTAGAGTTAATACTAAATCTTTCAACTCCTTCTTCGTCCAGACAACTCCGACAGAAGTCGTTGGCAAGCATGACTACCCAAAAAGCAAAGCCCAGTTATAATCGCAGTGAAATTATGGAGATTTCGGCGGCTTCCCTTCAGTAAAAACGCCGTTCATTCAACGCTTTCATTACACTTCGACCACATTCACTTTGATATATCGCAGGTTGTCAGAATGATCCATCTGCGCTCGGCGAACTGAACAACATTCACTTTTTACTGAAATTAGAGGCGGTCCGATTGATCTGTCTATTTGTGAAGTATTAATTTTCGAACCTTCTTTTACCAGAACATTGCCCGCCTCACTACCCGCACACCGCTATGACCGGATACCCAGCACAGAATCACCTTGTGTAAAACTCCCAAACTTTGGAAACTTTTAAAGTTAACGATTGGATTTTTGCTTGCTGTATGTATTCTCAACGAAAGTAATACTGACGTAGCTGGCGCCTCGGTGATCACCTCTACGTGGAAAGCCCAGAAGTTCTATAAGCTCTGATGTGTTCCAACAAATTTAAATCTAAAACAATGCTAAACTGCTTCAAAATTCTGTAAAGTCTTAGCACGAACAGAGAGGTTCAACTTTGCTGGGTACCAGGTCACAGAAGGATAGCTGGAAAATACTACCCTCAATACAAGTCACTATAAAACACCTCAGAAACGACTTGTTGGACCGTGCGCAGAAAACATGGAAAAGGACAGCAACGTATAGTATCAGGAAGGTCATATGGAAAACCTAGGATCGAAAGAGAACTAATAGGTTACTCGGCTTAACTAGGACTCAATGCAGAACTCTTCATTGGTCACTATCTCACAGGTGTGAATGCGCAAGAATCGTGGTCTCGAACACCCAGACTGTGCAGACAATGTCAGAAAGTCGACAAAAAGGAAACAATAAAAATCTTCTGTGCCTTGCGCTTGCAAAAGCAAGACACAGATCGTTAGACAGGATCCAGGCGAGGCTTCTAGGTGAAACATTGGGAGTATTTTGAAATTTGCAACGGAGATGGGTACCTGTAGTTTAAACAAATGCAGCGCCTCGACGATCATTCATAGGATATAGGACAACTAAACGTTATAACTCTAAGCACCTGGTGCGGTCTATCCGAGGCATTCGAGGCCTAACATTCTGAATTTCTGCTTTGCTAACTGTGTTCTTGTTTTTAAATGTAACGGCTCGCACTTATCTGAACATTGGGTTAGTCCGGTAAGGCATTTCAAAAACTTAAAAAGCAAGGCTTAGAAAATGTTTTGCTCTTAAGGAGTGACTCTGACTCTGTTGTTGCTGCTGCTCTAAAAATCTTTTATTGCAATTTTTTTTAGAAAGAATTCGATCATCTCTGATCCTTTGACGATCACCAACTTCTTTGGTATTGTTCCTTTTTTTTCTTTTTTTTCTACGATGTGGCCAAAGCCCAGGGGACAACCCTTTGATGCCTTAGCATGGCTGTGCCCGGAAGGGAATTTAGAGTAAGGGGAGTGAGAAAACTTGAATGTCTTGTTTTTGCATTGCTGCGAGCTAGACAACAGTCCAGAGGAAGATTGTAATATTAGTTTTAACAATTTTACTCATTTGATGAAGCTTCTACCGACTTATCTAGAATCTAAAGACCTCTTGATTGATGAAGCAACTACTTTAAAGCAAATTTCAAACTTGCCCAATAACTTCTCGAGTGTTCTTGCTGGCATCCCTCACCAGTACCTCGTCTTAAAAATTTTTTCTTTGCTATTTATATAATGTCTCTTTGCTTTTGTGTCTTTCTGAAATCCTGGAAACGCTTTGTGATTATTCCGTTACATAAAAAAGGTAATAAATGTAATATATCGAATTATAACCTTTTGAGGACTTAGTTTGCAAGGTTCCCCAAATCCATTGTTAACCTTTCCTGGGCTCTTTCAGCATTGTCTCATGACGGATAATTCCACTATATCTCCATCTGTCATCTAATCTGACTTTAGCGATGCCTTCGACAGAATTATTATTTTTTCTTCATCTTTGCAAATTTGGTAGGCTTCTATGTGTCAGGACGTACGCAACGTATTTTATTCAGAATTTTCTAAGGAAATTCTAAGCACATCTGAAGTGACCAGGGTACCCATTTAGGACCATTACTTTTTATAAATTTACATCAATGATGCATTTACGATTCCGAATAATTCGAGAATACTTAATTATGTCGGCAATGAGAAGTTTTGTTGGACTGATTCATTTATAAAAGAGTGTGCTTTCTTAAACTCTGGCTTAGAGGCTTCTTATAAGTGCTGTTCTGTTAGTCGTCTTCCTTTGAATGTTGACAAATGCACCGCCATGTCATTCTCTCAAAAAACGAATCCGCATAGCTTCCTTATCAATGGTAGACTATCAACCAAATTCAAAATTTTTCAAGATCTTGGGGACCTTCCCAATACCATATTTCGAAAAACTCTGCTTTGTTAAAAAATTGAAGATTTCGATGACACTTACACTACGAAGATTTTTTATTGTGCTTTGATTAGATCAATCCTAGAGTATGCGTTTCTTGTTTGGTCTCCTTTTTATGGTATACATATTAATCACATTGATGCAGTCTAGAATCGATCTGTAAGATTTGTCTTGCGTGGCTCCTCTTGGTCATCTTGTTTTTGTTTTATTGGAAACTCTTGAATGCAGGATCAATAAGTCCACTGTTCTATTTGTGTTTTGACTGTTTTCAGGGCGCTGTTAATTCCCCTGAATTGTTAGCATCGTAATCAGAGCTCCTTTCACTGAACATCCATCTTAGGGATGCTATAATACATAGCTTCTTACTTCAGTCAAGAGGATCTTGCGAACAACAAAAGAAGACGCGATGTGTTTTATGAGTCAGGTTTCTTTTTTTTACGATTTTGCCGGTCCTAATCGCAACTCAAAATTATATCTTAATTGAATTTAAGCCTTATCGATGCTCTATTACTCTATTAATAAATAACAAAAAGTTGGACTCATTTTATAACACCTTTGTTTTTACGAAGAGAAATCGTTGGAACTAAATCTTTTAATTTTAATTATTTTGTGCCATAGTTGCCGTCATTTGAGGTCATACATTGACTTTACCTTCACCAACAAAGTTTAAATATTTCGAAATTCACAAAACTTTGATGCATTTATCACTTAAATCTTGCCTGACTCGATCGATTCCAATAATTGGTTGGAAAAGTTGTTTAGTAGAAAAGTTTATGGTAAAGCCATAAATGAAAAACACTCGATGGGGAACGAACCAGGACTAGGAATTGGTAAGGGCGATGAAAGCTTTTGCATGTTTGTCAGAACTAATAGAACCAAAGTTAACGCGCTTTTACTTTGTCGGCAAACTTTTGACATCCCCAAATGAAATCAGGTAGACTGTCTCATTCCGTATTTTATCACTTGATTGACAAATGCAATGGAGTTGGTTGGTGTTATTGGTTGTAACTTCTATCACCTGAATTATATTCTATAATTTCTGTAGTTTGCTCTGCGGTTGTTTTTTTTTTGTAAAAATCTTCCAGAAGGTTCTTAATAAAAACTTCATTACTTTTTTCGACCCCATCATTGTGTCTGTCTAGAGATGGTATCTGGAAACAATTCCCCTTTTTTTTTTGCCAGTCAATTATGGTAAACAGCACTCCAAGTATATCAGCATGTCATTATTATTGCTGTCGTCTTTTCTCTTATTTTTTTTTTATTCGGATTTCACCCCTTTACGTATCTGCCCTACTTGATTGTGTTCTAATATCTGATGGTTTTCTTTTCTCTACAACCCTTGCATCTCGAGATTGTAGAAAACGTCGAGAAGGATTCATAGAGGGTAGGTCTTTTACATACTTCTGATTCGTCGTGTTATTGAATGTGGCGAACATGTCTGATGTTGCCTTTTCAAATTCGATTGACAAGAAAAGTGGTTGAAAAGTGGAGTGGCATGAGGTTGGGATTATGGTTGTAGAGTTATACGACATATTGACAAACTGAATTAAAGTCGTTTCGCTACCGAAAACAGACACTGAATGGAAGCATTCAAATTTCAAGGAACAAGAGACACCCACACTGTGAAGTATAATGGAAATTTAATACGTTTGAATAATGTCGTCTAGTTCGATTAGGATGCGATTTTAAGACGTTTTGATTATCTTACATTATTAGAGAGTCTGAATTGGAAGGAGAACGAATGCAGGAATCCATTAATTTCAAAAAAGGTATGGTAATTTGTATAACGAACAATTTGAAAACATTTTCAGATATAAAGAAAAAAAAATTACATGCTGGACATTGTTGGTTTAAATGGCGAGTGCTTGCCGGCAAAAAAAGCACTCTAATTAGCAGTTTTCAAACAACAACCTGTAGGGCCTGGGTTGTTGGTTTCGGCCTATCATAGACAACGAGATAAAAGTACTGAGACGCCGGCTGAGGGCGTCTAAGGAACTAGGGTAATTCCGTAATCTTTACTCCTGAGATTGCTTGAATGTTCTCCAGGAAGTGATCTCCCAGTGACTTCCTCCTAGCAGCCATCCGATATATGTAAATTTGCCCCTCCAAAGAATTGAGACTTCCATGTAGGAAATATGAGGGTTGACAATGGGGCCAAGCTTAGCCAAATGCTGGAGTGCCACGCATTGGGAAGTTTTCCTAGCCTGCCCCAAGCCTTACAAACGATTCAAAAATCATACCCGGGTTTGTTAGTCTCTGGTCAAGCTTTATCGAAGCTTCAGCTGATTTATGAATACCGATTATTGTGTTCTACCGTGCGCCCAAAGCCTGAGCCAATACTCAAAAGTCAGGGCGTGGTTTCTCAGTACACATTCAAGTTCTAGCCACGCTTTAACTGAAAGTTTTTGGCGTTCCAGCCTTGGCCCCCAATCCTCTAAGAATAATAAAACTCGCGGAAAGATCTTGGTAGGATTGTTATTGTATGTTACAAGCTTGATATACGAGCGTGCAATTCATGGATCACGTGGACGAACGTATACACAACCGCAACCATTTTCTTTTGTTTTTTCATATATTTTTGTAGCGTTAACTGGTGTGCTTGCCAATTAGGTATTGTGATTTAGACGTGCTTCTGCGCTTACTTCTTTATATTAAAACTATTTTGTCGTGTACAGACTCAGAGGACCAGGGTGCTGGAGGGTCAAACTTTATGGTCATATCAACATCCTGGATCTGCTACCAAGAGAACTGACCATACCTCTAACTGTCTACATCACCCCAAAGCTAAGTTTCAGGAAAAAATTCGAGGTGGAGCTCCCCGCCAGAACGGAGTGGAAAAACGGCAGTGATGGAAGCTTTCGGTCTAACGATTTTCACTGAAGGCTCTAAGACAAAATACAGTGTCACTGTAGGGATTTTCTCGGAAACACTCTGTCTTACAGCCGGATCATGCGACAGCCTTTCGGATTGAAATATTCGCCATCCTAAAGACTTGTCAGACCGCGAAACACACACTTACCCCCGGTTGGTGGCTCTTGACTCTAACTACTTGAATCTAGCTACCTTACTTTTCTGCCTAGTGTAACGGTGCCGTGATGAGCTTTTTCTTATCTGTGGGCGCTTGGAAGTTACCCTACTCTGGGTTCCGGGTCATAGGGGCATAGCGGACGAGCTGGCGGGTCACCACCATACAAGACTCTTGTGCGGAAACAGCTTAGTTTTGCTGGGATCTGTAAGGGGTGGTCTTCTGTCATACTATTTCTATTATCTATAGCTAACTGTAGGCGGAGTAGCCTGCCCAACTGAAAAATATCGATGTGGCTCTCCTTGAACATGAGAAAACTCCGTGATTTCATTCATAGTTCCTGTAGCGATATTGCTAGGACGGTCTCGGCAATCACGGGACACTGTCTATTGGGGACCTGAGAATACCCCTTAATATACACTGCCGTATCTGTAGGGATGAGAATCGGAACAAGACTCTAGTTCACTTCCTCAGCAGATGTTCGGCTCACGCTTTAGTCAGACATCGAGCACTAGAGAGCTTTTTTTCTAAGAACTTGACGGAGGTTTTTTTTTATACGATGTGTCCAAATCCTAGGGAACAACCCTTTAATGCGTTAGAATGGTTTTGGCCGGAGAGGAATTAGAGTAAGGGAAGTGAGGAAACTTGAAAGTCTTGTTTTTGCCTTGCTGCGAGCTAGACAACAACCCAGAGGCGGAGTGGATTATTTTAATTCCTTAATAAAAGCTCACAGGGAGATCAGGTTTCGAACCCGGGGCCTATGGCATGGTGGTCGTGCGGCTCATCGAATTGATCCAACTCCAAAGAATTCAGTATTTTTCTAATAAAAATGTTAAAAAGATGTTTGACGGTGCATAATTTAGTAATTTCTACAAAATCTTAGTCTAGAACGCCTGAGTTATGTACGTTGAATTAATAACACCTTTTGAAACAAGACCTTCCCTATTATATGGCCATAATAAATACATCTTTGGCCTCTAAGGTAAAGTCGTCTATAAATAAATCTTAACTGAATCTGATTCTGAAAAATTTTAATTAAAATTTTCTCAGCAAATACCGTGACTGCCGCAAAATAATTGCATCCTTACGGCAGTGTTTACGATATCTCGTTCCGACAAGACGTTGAATGGAAAAAGAAACACCCAAAGAAACTCATTTACTTAACCTTGTTGAAATTGCGAAAAAGTCAATATGAATCGCAAATAGCTCGCGGCAATGGCAGGTTCCCTAGAAGTACTACAAATTAAAATTGTCCTCTTACTAAGTAAATTTACCTGAGACCGTGTCACTGCCAACTCACCGGGGCCCGCTTTATTTTTATTATTAATCAAAAAAAGTCAACAAAGCTGGAGGAAATTAACTTAAGCTCAGAGCACTGCCTTGCCAGAGAGATCCGCACCAGAAATAAGCCAGCACAAGCCAATTATGGCAGCGAAGGGATAATGAAACCCAAAGATTTGCCCCGTTGACATGTGCCCCAAACCCGTCGCACTGGAGTCCCAAAACGTCACATTCGAGCCTTGTGTACTTTTGCTCCAAGCTCTTGGCGGACATTCTTTTCGAAGAAAAAAAAAACTCTTCCGCAATGTTTCGGGAGTTGACAGAACTTGCCTTATCACTCGAAATGAAATTTTGATCTGCGGCCCCTAGCGCGATTCCATTGCCCAAACCAAATTTTAGGGGTTGCGTTATTTGGGTTATGTCTGAACTGTGTTTTAAGGTCGAACTTTCCGGGAGGCGGATGATGGCTTATGCCGCTTGCAGATTGTCATCATTTTGCTGAAGTGCTGGAGGACTCGTCTAAAAATATGAAAACCCGACAAAAAACAACACTCTAAGGGGATAAACGTGTCCTGGCATATGATTAAGTCAAGGATGTGTCCCTTTTCGACTCTCTTCATTTCACTGTGTTCCTGGCTCGAGGTTATAGTGCCCTGTTCGCCTTGACAATATCCTACAAGCCAAAAGGTTTTTGGTAGTCCCTGCGTGTGCTGGTAAATTGGGTATGCGTACAAATTATATAGTGGCATCGGAGCGCCTCCCTGTTTGCACAATGTGAATTAAAAATGTTTATCCTGTCGAACTGCCTCAAGCGTGGCTGAATACTTTGTTTCATATAATGTGGCACGCGTTTTGGTTGATATTACGAACAGCAAAAAATTGAGGTGAATTCCAGTTTGTTGTTATAAAAGATGAGCGACGGAGGCTTACTGCTATCAAATTACCTGCATGCGCCTCACGAAAAATCCCATTTGCTCATTGTGTACGTGGCAAAATTTGCATTCGCTTCCGTTAAGATATTCGGCTCTAATCGCTTTTTTCTCTTGAATTAATTGAGAAATATTTAGAAGTCTTGACGGAATTTTTAGAGAAAGGAAATGCACTCAAAGGAAAGTTCCTAAATAGTATATGACAAAGTCTCATTGACGTCCCCGAGTCTCATTGACGTCCTTTTACTATGTTAAGTAAGAAGAAATTAAAAGGACCCGGATGCTAATAAAATGTGAACACGTAAAACAAGCACAGAGAGAATTAGGTAGAAATGTCCCTCTAGTATCCACTTCACGCGTTGATTGATATACAGCAAAGTACTGATACAATTTTCTACGACATTCTTCATTTTACATCAAAATCTTTCATTCGTTGTAAGCTCTACTTCTACAAAGCTTCAAGTAAGTATAGTAAAGTCACAATTGAGAGTCAGTTCTGAATAAGAATCTTCGAATCAGAGATGGAATAGGTATTGGTGAGGAAGCACTTTGGCATTCTTCACAATATCTTCAGTATTTAAAGAAGAAGACAATATCCTTACGGCAGGCATTCTCACTGGCCACAGTAAAATTCTGGAAGAACTTAACAATGACCCTGTGGTCAATTGAATATCAGTTGTTTTGCCGAAAAGGCTTAACTTTAAAATACCATTCAAGCTGATCCTGAAAAGGAGAGAACACTGGATTTTTAATAACCTCATCTTTGAAGAGGTGTCGCTGACGGATCCAAGATGAGTGACAAAACGGGGGCTGAAGTCTATGAACCCAGCCTCTGGTTACAGAAGGCGCTCGAATCTGTAGATTATTCAAAAAGGATTACGTGGTGCCAAAATACATATAATGTCGGCCAGTTAAGGGCACTCCCGGCTCTAGGGCCTTTTACCTGTGAGACTAATATTGTCTGTCTCAATGCACTTGAGGAATTGGCCAAGAAAAATAGAATCACGTTACCTAGGTGAAAGAATACGATGACATTGAAGGCAATGAGATGCTTAATCGCCTTGCAAAAAATGGCGCCGATTTTTAGTTTATCGGACCTTAGCCGTTCTGTGGTTACTCGAGAAACCAATTGCCAATTTAGATGAGATATGAGAGAATAGATGCAAGAACTCACACTGGATATAAATTTGAGGCATAGGACAAGCGAAGAAGTTCATAACCTTCTCAAAACAGAAAATGGAAGCGCTGCTCTCACTCAGCAAACCAGATTTAAGGCTGCTAACTGGATTTTTAACTTGCCATTACCCTTAAGGTTACTATCTTAACAAGAATGGGGTTTCCTGCGCTTCGAAGAGGATGAGACAGCGGAATACATTACTGTGAAGCCCTGGGTCGAATGAGGCTCCGAAATCCCGGTGAAGCTTTCACATTACCGGTAGACATAACCCCCAACGCAATTTTAGCCCTTATCAAGGAAATAAGATTCGATCTGTTGGCCTTAGACATTATAGGATCTCTTCACAAAGGATCTTCCTGGTCAATGTAATAGGAGGGTGATATATGTCCTCAGATCTATATTAAATAATAATAAATAATAAGTTTTTGTTTGGGAGATCTAGCATAGAAAGCTTTCCAAGGGATTTTCTCGCCGCTTCTATGGAATCTGGTGCTTAACGACCCATTCCTAGATCTAGAACACTCCGATCAAAAGGTAATCGCCTAGCTGATTACGTTGCCTTGTTAAACTCAGGCAATAATAACCAAATATCCTAGCTGAAGTTATCCCACATGTCTTTTCGAAACTATGATTTTGGAGTATCGAGTATGGTGTGGGTATAAACCCTGCTAAAACAGAGCTAATGCTCGTCTCATGGAAGCCACACTTTAACGCCTCACTAGATGGGATCCAACTTAATCGAAGTGACCAATTCAAATATCTGGGTTTTGTTCTGAAGAGCAAACTTCGCTGGAAAGCCAAGATTTAAGAAAGAGTGCGCAAAGTGACATCAGCTTTGTACTCTGCCATAGTAGCAACAGATAAAAAACTGTGGCGTGGAGCCACGAATTGTACACTAACTTTTTTATACTTTCATACAGATAAAAGTGACCTATCAGAAAGCACTAGGTGCGTCGGTGAAGTAAATTTTGCCTTACCGTTATGAGGGTGCCAGGTTCGAATACCACCGCGGCGGCAATGGTTGTTTTCTATCGGCAATAGATAACGTAATTAATTGAACCACCGGAGATTGCAGAGTAATTGCAGTGGTTTCGAATTCACCTCAAATTGTAGATTTATCGGAATCGAGTAAATTTCCTTTCCCGCCCCATGCATCACAAGGGGTTACGGAAACTAGAGGTAATTCAATCATTCATCTTACGAACTCGCTGAAAGGAATATAAGTGAGATCATCAGGATAATTGTATTGGTCTGCTCGCCGACACGACAAACGTCTTCTAACTTAGCTCTGTAGGTAATCCGCGAGAAAGTAATATTTCAATTTAATCTGTTGATTTTTAGCCTAAGCAATAATTCAAAATTTTATTCCCTGTATTGTCAGCAACGAAAGGTGAATTGGTCTTCTAATTAAAACATCCCTAAAAAAACGTTATCCTTTCGTTTTGTTTAGTAATAGTACAGGAAATAAAAGAATTACACTTCGAAAAATTACCTACAGGAATTTGACTTGATAAATCGTTAGGGGGGCATAAAGAAAGCTTAACTCTAGATTTCCGAATTTTCCCCCCCCCCCTGTTTTTGAGAAAATCCAAAAAAATTTTGAAATGCGTTTTTCATAATAATGTAAATGGGAAAGTTGTTCGTCACAAAAATACCTACATTTTTTATTTAAACAATTTTTTTGTAAAACTTACCGTTCTCGAGCTGGAGCTTGCCAAAGTGTGAAAATTGTACTTTATTCCATATGGAATACGCGACTCAGCGCGGCCATAAAGTACAATTTTCACACTTTGGCAAGCTCCAGCTCGAGAACGGTAAGTTTTACAAAAAAATTGTTTAAATAAAAAATGTAGGTATTTTTGTGACGAACAACTTTCCCATTTACATTATTATGAAAAACGCATTTCAAAATTTTTTTGGATTTTCTCAAAAACAGGGGGGGGGGAAATTCGGAAATCTAGAGTTAAGCTTTCTTTATGCCCCCCTAACGATTTATCAAGTCAAATTCCTGTAGGTAATTTTTCGAAGGAACCCTATTTTTTCGTGCTTCGTTTCCTGTACTATAAAGCGAAATGAAAACAAAAATTTGTTCGTAAACTAATGCTTGAGAAAGCTTCTGGTGAAATAAAAATGAAAACACACTTCAGTAATGATAACAAAATCTTTGGTCCAGGTACATGTACTTTAAATCTTTTATTTCAAATCCACCGACGTGAAATGGGAAAATTTCAGTGTTTTTCAGTCTGCAGAATTCTGAAGAGGAAGATCTCTCTACAATACCAGAAAGACAGTCAGTCAAAAATGTATACTTTTTTTCGGAATGCTTCGCTTGCTTGGTGCACTCAATGGATTAATTTAAAAGACAAAAATAATAATAATCGTAATTTCAGGCACTCGTCCTTCTTAACTCTATCCAAAGGACTAATGGTCTGTTGCGCTGTAAAAGTGCCAGTTCCCCGAGGAATTCATCTCGGATATACCCTTGAGGTTCATCTCCTCAAGTCTCCTGACCGCATAATTGTGCTGTTCATGAGGTTCCCTCTTGTACCATCATAACAAAGAATTTATCCTTCAAGAGAAGTAAATGGATAATTTCAGCAAGAACCTTGCAGTGGTGAAAACAAAACAATTCCCCGGCGTAAAGTGGTCCAGCTGGAGGATAGCTCTGGCTACTTGAGAAATGAAATCTTTAAGTTCATCCATTCATTCTGGATATTCTCTCTCTTTCTCTGTGCGAATTAAATCCACAGGAGTACGACCCAAGTGGTTGCAATAGAAAAATAAATAAATTTTTTCCATTTTTTTTCTGTTGGCACAAAAAAAATGAATTCAAAAGTGAAAACAGTTTCTCCATAGACGAGTATGCGACTCTACCGGAATAATTCACAAAAGGTGGAAATTTAAAAATTTCCCATTCCCAACGTCGGGAATTCACTTTTGTGGCCGTTGCAGTTGGTCTATCTGCTTCTGTGAGAGGGTGTGCTGGTTGCTTCTTTTGTATATCACTGGAGGCTCCAACTGTAGGATACAGTTTCAGCTTTAGCCCGGTCCAGCTGAAGCTGGTATTCGTCACTGAATGCAAAAAGGATACACAACAAAAATTTTGTTTATTATTTCTGTCCTTTTGCGATTTCAAGCCTTTTGAACAAATATTTTTTTTCAGATCCTTTTTTTATGTCTGTTGAATTGGTGGCCAGTTAAGGGTGCAACTTGACTTTCAAGTGCTATGGTGCTGCTGAGCTTTGTTCGAGAGTTAGTTTCTCAAAATGTTACCTTATATTTGCCATGCCACAGCAAATTTGGGAAAAACGTGAAAAATTGTTATCTACTTGATTTTCAGATGGGAAGGCTTTTGGTAGAAATCGTGTTGTATCTTTTACTATTAGGTTAAGAGATTCTTTCAATTTTCAAGTGCTATGGTGCGCGATAACCAATGCTGAGATTGTTCTTAACAGGTTGGTTACTAATTAAGACAATTTTACAAAGAAAAAAAAGAAAGACAAGAAATATTAACTTCATTCGGAATAGAAGGATTTGTGTGCATGTAAAATTGTTTTTGAGAACAGCACATTCCTTAGATTTTGAGTAATGTGGTATTGAGGGAGCTGGTTTGAACTAAAAATCAGATTTATAATTATTGATTTGCCACTGGTCTTTTTCAGTTAAGTTCGGTGTACCACAAGGATATATCTTGGGCCCTTTATTGTTTAGCATGTACATAACTGGCCTAACTAATTCGAAATACGAAGGTCCATATGTATGCTGATGATGTACAGGTTTACATAAGCTGCCCCATTAATCGGTCGCTTAAATATGGTCCTTGTAAGTATTTGTTAGTGGTCTAAAGCCAACTATTTATTATTAAATACTGGTACGTCGAATTCTATGATAATTCATAGGAGAGGGTTGTAAATACAGTTTACTACTAATCTTGGTATGATGTTCAACTCAGATATGACATGCAAAGAAAATATTTAATAATATATATGGTGCCCTACGAAGACTCTGGCTTCCTTTCTACTACTCCTTAATTTAGGATTAGTTTTGCATTGCTGCGAGCTAGACAACAGTGCTTGTCTCGAACCCGAGCACCGTTGTCGTGCCGCTTAACCAATTGATCCAAATCCGTCTCGATATTGGATAAGCTTATTGTAAGCAAGTACTAGAATATTTGGAAAAATATAGCTTTTTAGTGCCGGGCCTATCACTCCTGTGACGCTGCCATTCTTAAGGTATCTACAGATATAAGAAGCGCTCAGGATAGGGACGAATTACTACTTTGATTCTTCGTGATTTTTCTAAGGCTTTTGATTGTGTTCATCATTATATTTTCATCCTCATAATTTAGGTTTAATACTGTAATGTAAACAGGGCTCTTCGGGTTCCGAGAATTAGCTAAGACACACAATCACAAATGTTCACAATTTTTATTCACTTTACTGATTAGTTCCCTTAAAAATTTTCATGACAACTTTTCTTTACACCGTCTCAGTTCACTTATTCACACTTATCACTTCACGAGTTAAAATACAACTAACTCTTCGCAGTACCACATGTAATCTTCGCAGTCTAAATCACGATTAAAACTAATTAATTCTAGAAACTTTTTGACTTCGTTACACCTTTTCGCCTCACATATTCACCATAGGTTCGAGTCGTAATTGACTTTCTACATCTTCTAGCCTTGATTTCTGGCTACCTGTGGGATGCGAATTACATGGTTCACTGTTTTCCTTTTTGTGAGCCCACAATACATTGGCCGTTCAAATGATTAATAATTTAATAGGTTAAGTTTGACAACACAGTCTCCTCTAATTTATGGTGCGAGATGTGCCTAAAGGATCAATTTTAGGTCCCTTACTGTTCAATTTATTTGATAATGACGGGCGACTTAAAACTACATTTAAGCCAGCCAATTGAACTTATTGAGGTGTGCGTAGCACGCATAAATAATGATCTGAACAGCATAAAAGCCTGATCCCAATATAGCTTGTTACAGCGAAACACATTTTCTCCAACAGCGCGATTAAGTAGTAGTAAGTTAGAACGTAGAAATTATTGTGCATCTTTTGTACAGCAAACAGGTAGGGAGACGGAGTTGGATCAATTGGTTGAACGTCACTGCCACTATGCCGGGTTCGAGACCAGGTCTTTCCGTAGGTTATTCAAAAAATTTAATTAAAATATCCACTCCGCCTCTGGGCTATTGTCTAGCTCGCAGCAATGCAAAAACAAGACATTCTAGTTTCCTGACTCCCCTTACCTTAATTTTCTTCCGGCAAAAGCCAAGCTAACGCATCAAAGGGTCGTCCCCTAGGCTTTGTCCATCTCGTAAAATTGTTATTGTGTTAGTGTATGTGTTATTGTTATAATGAATATTAAAAGACAAAGAGAATTTCAGAAAATACTGGCGAAGAATTGAACAAGTTTTAAAACTCTTTCGATTGTATACATTGAGTTCTAGTAATGCACTTTACACTCACCCTGTAAGAAAAGAGTGCATCCTTATTAACTTGGACTAACTACTAATCCTTGTAAAGCAAATTACAATAAACTCGAAACTTTTGCCCGAATTGTTAAAGTTCTAATTGAAATACAAACGATACAAGCCAGAGGTGTTAAACCTTAACACCACGAAAAATACTCAAAGGAAAAATTCATAATTTTCACAAGGTAAAATCTGGAAATTTCTAAATTGTTACCGCATAATATTCCATAGAATTAAGTTGATTAAGGTTGTTGCATAAAACCTTCTCAGCTATAGGACATTCACACAAACATTTAATAAGTATGACAGGCAGGAGTTGCCTGTGGCCCCGGAGCAAACAAGTAACTGCATGAATGCGGCAAGCGGTTTTATACAATATTATATTCCTCATGGCCTGTTAACTTAATTTTGTGCAGCTGCAATGGAATTCGCATTGAGACGTGCACTGCATTAAATTCTGTTTGTGAATTCTTAAAGGGCTTCTCAAAAGAAGTTCACCTGAATGCGACGAACATATTCAATTTGGTTGCGCACAGTATCCAATCCCAGTGGAACCTTCTAATTGTTTTTTTTCTCTCTTGCTATTTCAGGTGGCGTGGATGCACTTCGAACAGTCTGCAATACTGACAGTTCACAATCATGTGATAACACGTAATCCTCGCATCAGTGTGACACATGACAAGCACGACAAACATCGGACATGGTTTCTGCATATCAACAACGTCCAGGAAGAGGATAAGGGACGCTATATGTGCCAAATTAACACAGTAACAGCCAAAACACAGTTTGGATATGTGCATGTTGTTGGTAAGTTTGCTAGAAAGAAGTAGAGGAGAAATGATGGCTTCCTAATGGTAACAGGGTCGCGCAGGGGGTATAGAATATAAAAATTCGAGGGCAAAACTTTTCTAATAAAACGATTACACGGGGGAGTCGAAAGTGGTTGGACAAGGAGTCGCCCCTTATAGATGAAATATGGTCCTGTTGTGAATGAATTGAATCGTACGAGGAGGCTAAGGTGAATATTGCTGTCTAGAAGTTACTTAATTCCCATGTTATTCCAAGACATTTAAAGCGAACAACTCGAGAGCATTTGGCTCCAGGACTTCAGGGCTGATTATGGCGCCTGAGTTCTCTCTTCCCTACTGTGCCTCTTCTTTACATTTAAACGATTTGGTAAGTTAACGCTATGCAGCCAAAATGGTAATGCCATTGATCTGGTCAACGGAATCCCTATGCAGTTCGCTTCATATGAACGGATCCTTTAAAGTTCTGATTTGGATTTCATTTAGGCTGTCGCTTTACAGCCACATGTGTTCGTTTCTTATTTCGTCCCAGATGAGTCGGGTATGAGATGGTTGTAGAAAATTGTCTGGTCCTTACGTCCCCATTCTTAACAGCCGGCTCTTCACCCTCATTTGTTATTCTATTCTCGATTCTAATCAAAAGTTAGCTGTGTGCAGGATATGTCCTCGGTATGTTGTCCTTATGGGGGTCGAGAAATATGGAAAGGTGGATGGGAATGGACACAGTCGAGTGTGCCAAAGACTTCTTATGTCCTTTTGTTTTTCTTTAAGCAGTGATGTAAGTGATGCAGAACATAAGACAGACTGAAAGGGGGGCGACGGGTTTGATCTACTGGTCTCACACAGCACCCGTATTAAGCGATAAAGATCTTTTTTTATTAGTTTTATATTTGTTCGATGTTTCGTTGTAGTTCGTCCTGACCCGATTCCCCGCTCCATTCGCTAACATTGTCCTTGTAATGATCCCCATCTTATCTCTAATATCTCCTCCTTTGGCAAAGATTATCGCAGTGGGGCGAACGGAACCGGAGCATTTTAATCCACATATGGTTTTGATTGGTTAAGTTTTGAAAATTTTTCTAACAAACTCAGGGTCCTTGTTTGTTCGAAGCCAGCAGTAAAAGTTTGTTTTGTCGATATGACGGCTTTCGGAGGGCTCTTTTGGTTGGTTTATTACTGATGTTAAGAAATTGTTGCCAGAATGAAAGAACTTTCTTGCGATGTGGTTTCCTTTTTTTATACTTTTTAAAGTTAGAACAGTTGGCGTTTAGATGGTGGTAAATTTAATTAAATTTTTAAATCGTGTATTGAGTATTGATTTTCAGACATTTTTCTTTCGGTTTAAAGTCATTATTAACTTCTCAGTTTCGGGGTTATCATAGCAATTTAAATATACATTAAATGCACGTCTATCGAATACGATTGAGTTTAATAAGATTTTGTTTTAAGTTTATCGTTTCACAATGACTTCTGAGGTGTTTGACATCATCGCTGTTTTAGTACTCTTGCTTCTATTCCAATAACCAATTTTAGGGTTGCTGAACCATTATTTATTTTATTCATTTTGCAGTTATCGACAATCCTCTTTTTTTACTGCTTGATTTTTTTAGGGCTTTCAATCATTAATTGCGAACGACATTTTCATGGCACACCGATGCACTGAAAGCGTACGTATATGTTCTTATGAGCTTCTTAAGGTTCGATATTGGGACCTCTGTTTTTTATTTTATAGACTAAAGTTAGTAGTTAGTGCACATCTTTACTTTGGAACTTTAAGGGAATCTCAGAAAATCGCAAGAATAGATGTGAATCTGTAACTTACATGATTCCTCACATTTTATATGATTTCTCTCATCAATGATATAACGCAGTAACTTATTTGGATTGAAACATCATCAGTCTAAAACGAATCGATTTTTTAGTTGGTTTATTGGTTCTGATTTCAATGTAGTCTACCTTACTGCTACCTGACTTTTGGGAGAAATTTTGGACGCTGAGCTCTTTGATCAGGGCTTCGGACATTTCAAGAAAAAGATGACAGTATGTCTCACTCCGTTCAGTACTTGGAAGGGCTTCGACAGTTTTCCCCCTTCTGTAGGACGTGATATTGGGCTCCTACGTAGGACTCCTTTTTAACGGGGATAATTTTCTTTGTGATGCCTTTCCTATATAAAGCTGCCCATATACGTTGTCTCCTTCTCAAAAGCAACGAACATTAGATGTAAAAAAGGTCCTCCGCTTAGCGGATTTGCTCGATGATAATTCAGAAGGTGTTGATGTGATCACTACAGGAAAAATTCTCACGAAAGCCTACCTGTTCATTATTAAGTATGGGATCGATTGTTTGCTTGATTCACATTAAGATGGTTTTTGCTATCAATTTTGAGACTGGAGTTAAAAAACAGATACCGCGCCAATTGCTAGAACCCCTCAGGTCGCCGTTTTTGGGAATCTTCACAAATGCGCCTGTTTTCCGTTCAGTGGGAGATGTCTCGATTTCCTATAACATTCCTGGATTATAACGAGAAGAGTATCAGCCACATCAATGTGATCCGCCTTACTTAGTTCCACTAGTATTCCATCAATTCCTGGGGCCTTACCGAGGTTCCACGACTTTATAACGTCTGCCAACTCCAATATTGTCAGAATTCTGATGTTAATATTGACCGCAGCCGGCAGGAGTTCATGGTGGTGTGAAGAGATATTCAACGGTCCAAAGGTGTTGTTTAGAGCTTCAACAAAATATTCTCTCTACTTTCGCAGTTGATGTCCCTCCGTGACAAGTACCTCTTACAGGATGTTCGGTTGTCTTACACTTCTTTGGACGCCTTTATGCAGAGATCGGTATGCAACGTCGGCAGAAAAATTGATGCAGTGTTAAATCTGCTTCTGTTTCTGTATTTTGGATCATGTGGCGTCGCTCATCCATGATCCTCTTCCGCTTTCTAATCGTCGCACGTATTCTCTACCACAGCTCACAGATGGAGTCGTCGGTGTTATGCCGCAGTACTACATCAGCTTTTTGGTGCTTTTTTTGCTGTGGTATATGCGCTTCGGATATTTGGTTTTCTTAGCCCCTGAACCTTGAGACGTGATATATTAGATATTGTGTTACGCGGGCGTACTGCTGCCGCACATGAGTGAAATTTAGCTGTTATAAAATGGCGATCACTGCTAATATCAGAAATTTTCGTATACAAATTTCAGAACTTTTCTCTCCATGCAGTGGTGGAGCCTAAGTTTGTAACGCGTGGGCTATGGTGACTATAAAATAACGCGAGATTAAATAGTTATTTTAAGCTTAAATATAATCAAAATAACCAAATAACAAATAATTATTTGCGAATAATTCTCCAAATAACAAATAAATTCTTTAATCAAATGCAATTTTATTTGATTTATTATTTTTCATTTTAATTTTATTATCTTAGCTTTTATCTTTATTTAAAAAATGTCCAAGTCTGATCTACACTTCGAATGCATACGAAATATGTGTACGTTTTCTTACTTCAAGCGTAAATACAACATTTGATCAGATTTTCTAAGTACGACATGGTTAAGAAGTAGCCTAATTTCTCTTCGTATACAATATCCAAAAGGTTTATTTCAAATAAATCGAATTTCAGTGATGTGGTTTATCTACTTCCGAAACAAAAGTCTCTCAAAGTATTTAACAAAACTTTTCAAATATTTTCAATTAGCCAACGAATACTTATTCACAAGTTCTACTCGACTCGAACTTTCTACTCAAATGCGGTTGTAACTCAGTCCATTCATTCTGTCAAAGTGCCGAAATTTATTTAAAAACTGTTTCTGGTATGAACTGCCAAAAACTCAAAGTCCACTCGAAAAGTTTCTACCAAAACAGCGGCAATAGCAGAAAATCACTGTGTCCTGGAGGACAAACAAGGATATATCACCGAAAAGTCTTTTACTGCAATAACACATCAATTACTTACTTGTCTTATCTCTTCTCTTCTATCCCTATTAGAGTATGTTAGCACTTCTATATGTGCGAATTATTGAAAAATTACCGAGAGATCTAACAAAATTTTACCAAAAATTCGACACGAAAATAGACGAGAAAAACTTCTTCAGTTTTTGGGTTTTCAATAAATGTTTGACAAAATTTTTGGAGTTTCGACAGAATTTTAGAATTGAAAATGTAGTGCTGCAACTAAAAAGCATTCGTTGTTTCTGATTCCCCTTCTCTTCTACACAAATTCGGTCCAAGTGCAACCATAGATTCTCGCAAACGATGAAACCTTCATCCATTTCGGTTTCAACATTCCAACACTCGAGATGAACGAGGAAAGTTTTAGTTTTTTACGTGCCATCTACGAGTTTGGCAAGCCTTACCAGGATATGTTCTACCGAAAACGACCTAGCATCCTTCTTTACACGCACCCATACATTCCGGTTTTGGTAAAGGAGAACTAATCGAAAAAGAGATTTCTGGTGCATAAATCAGAGGCCAACTTTGGTCACATATCCGCAGATAAATACATGTATCTGGGCATACATCCTTGTCCCGAGTGATTTGCTAAAGGATATTACGGCAGTTTCTGGACATGAGTGCCAGGCCTGGTGCAGAGTTCCTTTGGGAAATTCCTCTTCAATATTAGTTGAGACAATATTCAGTCCTTTCGTTGAATGCCTAAATAAAAGGACATGAACAGGACCTCGAGTGCGAAAAACGAGAGGAAATTAGTTTTCGGTTCGTATATGCATCGGTCAAAAGCTTTGGTCTTCTAAAAATGAGTTATAGATCATCATGTGATGGTATGCTTGAGGATATTAGTTCGATGTTCTATTTATAGATTTCTTTTTTTTGCATTAGTTCGAAATTTATCGCTGTGTCATATCTCTGTCATTACAGTTCCGCCGAATATTGATGACACCCTGACGTCCAGTGATGTCATTGTAAGGGAAGGGGCCAATGTGACACTGAGGTGTAGAGCTACCGGAAGTCCTGAACCTTCAATAAAATGGAAACGAGATGATGGAAGCAAGATTTCGATTAATAAGGAAATTGAGGGTGAGTAAAGGAAGCTTTAAGTTTTATATAATTGGTTTTCCACCAAATGCGCAGAATGCTATGCTTATTAAGGTTCCTAAGAGTTCTTTCATTGTCTTTTAATTAAATAAATATAAACTGGAGCAAGCATTTATGTAGAAGCATAAAATAATTAGCCATAATAGGTAAATTGCAGCAGGAGGTGAAGGCGTTACCACAAGGTGGTAAAGGAAAGAAACAGAGCAAGGAGTTTAGTCGCGCGAAGTCGATTAAGTTAGTTTGTTCTCCTAACCAGGAATAATAATATCGTAGAACTGGAATTTAAATCAAATAAAAAGGCCACTAAAGTGAGAATGATCAAATAAAAAAGAAGAGAAAAAAATATGTAAAAAATAATTATACAATTTCAAATTCTTTAAAGAAAAATAATAAAATAAATTTTGGGGCCTAAAACAACTTTGACACAACTGATCGATAGATTAAGGTCAATGCGGTCATGAAGATGTGACGCCAACCGATTATCTAAGTTGGTACGGCAAAGAGGAGCCTGGAGAAAGTTTCTATGTCTAATGGAACGAATAGTAACTGGAATGTTCAACGATGACAACAACTCCGGCGAGTGAATAAAACCCCGCAAGACATCCAAGATAAAAGAAGTCCCAGACCTGTTGCGCTTATCCTCTAGCGTGTCCAAAGAGTGTTGCCCAAGCCTGTCCTTATAAGACAGAATTAATAGGATTATTCCATGGAAGGCCACGCAGTGAAAATCTGAGAAACCTGCAATGAACAGCCTCAATACTAGCAATGTGTAGCAAGGGGACCAAACAGGACAGGCATACTCCAAGATAAAATAACACAACGAACGTACAAAAAACAAGTTTGGTGATAAAAGTATTGTTAAACTCTTTAGACCATCTATTTACGAAGGCTGAGGGAGCATTAACCTTGCTAATAACAACAACAAGATACTTTACTCTATCCACTGGTTAGAAAGTTGCCGCACTAACCATGCATCAACGGATCCTTGCTTCGAGGATATTCAGAGGCATAATGTTCGCATAATGTACTCCAAGAATTAAAATACTGAAATCAGAGTTCATTAATGTAACAGTAAACACGTAACAGTAAATCTTAACATCGTCATCATAGCATAACATTTTCGAGTTTGACAAGATGATGGAACCCATGCCATTAGTAACAAAAGTAAACAGAAGGGCGCCCAAATGACTGCCCTGGGGCACATCAGAGGTGATTAAAATTTCATTAGAGAGAGATCCCCGAAGCAGAGCACACTGCGTTCGGTTAGAGAGATAGAAAGATATCTATTGAATTATAGGAGATTGAAAAACGCAACATAGTAAGTTTGATAACAAGCAATGCGGTCAAAGGTCTTACTGAAATTGCTATAAATACAATTAACCTGTTCACCAGCCTTGATTCGAGGATTCCACAAGAATACTAGTTGTTGATTTGCCTTTGATGAAACCATGCTGGAAGGCTTCTAAGAAGCAGCGAATACAATACCTCCAAGTTTGTGATTTACCATGAAATGATTTTTTTTTTAAATTGCAGTTCACGCTTCCCTTATTTCAACATTTGTTTGTGTCTTTGTAGAATTCAAACGCACATATTCACTAATGTCCTTAAAAAAAACATCTTTACAGTTGTCGAATGGGAAGGTGAAACGCTGGAGTTAACGAGAATATCACGACTTGATATGGGAGCATATCTGTGTATAGCATCGAACGGCGTACCGCCCAGCGTATCAAAAAGGATAAAAGTCAGCGTCGACTGTGAGTATAAAAACTAATTATTTCAGAAGTTAAAAGCAAACCATGATAAAAATAATTTAATATAATCCATAAACCTAGGCCTGATGCGAACTGTGAAATTTCCAATTAAATCTCGTCTTCCAATTTCAGAAATTATCTTGTTTCAAAATAATACCACAGTATAGCTTCAGCCCACAGAAGAATATCTGTTGGGAAGGATATTAATTTTCGTTTGACTTGCAGTTGCCCCGATGGTCTGGATACCTCATCAACTAGTAGGCATCCCAATGAACTACAACGTAACCCTAGAATGTTTCATCGAAGCGCATCCGACATCCCTCAATTACTGGACACGAGAGAATGACCAAATGATAACAGAGTCCACCAAGTACAAGTAAGTGTAACATAATAGCTATAGGATTCCTGAAATCTCCTCATATTATCCGATCCCGTGCCAAGTTATCCTTTTCAGTAATTATTCCGCTGCATGCACCCTGTGAAATCATAAAATTGTGCAGGGCAGAGTGGGCCGTGGACATTTGAGAAGAAGATGAAGAACAATTCTGCAACTGGGCCTGTTCTGGGAGTTTTGTGTCGTTACGTTACTTATATCCCGAGGGCACCATACATCCTGTGCTTGCCACTGTGTTATTTAAGCTTTTATCCTGAATTTTTCCCTCTCATTCCCGTCCTGTTGAGTAATCCCTTTCAGAGCCGATCCTTCCATTTTAGCGCTTGGCTACAAGGAAGGGAGTTTTTATATTTTTTCTATTAGCATTGATCATTCTTCTTCTTCTTGTTTTAATGATTGCAGGACAGAGACAATTCCTGGCACTCAGTCGTACAAAGCTACAATGAGGCTAACGATAACGAACGTCCAAAGGAGCGATTATGGCAGTTACAAGTGTGTCGCCAAAAATCCTCGTGGTGAAACGGATGGCACCATTAAGCTTTACAGTGAGTATCCATAGCTTGTGATATTATCCTTTATCGCACGGAATCCATCGAAAAATGTGGGGTGTGGATGTGTTAAGGTGTTGCGTTGTTTGTTTGTTTGCTTGCTTGCTTGCTTCTCACTCTCGTTCGGTAGCAGAACGATTCGATTCAAGGAGCCGAACTTTCGAAGCCACTTACCACCCAATCTGTCGAGTCCTTTTGGTGGTGTCTTGAGTTATTACGGCGTTTATTGCAAATGCAATGTCCTTTTATAGAGCTCTCGTTTCCGTTATTTATCTGCAGTCGAAAAGATTATTGAAGACAATTCAAGGCGATTTATAGTACTGCTGCGGTTTAAGGCAGAATACCAGCCAAATACTTCAGGCGAGAAGGAGAGAAAATGCACCGGTAATTGGTCGGGAGGTTCCATTGTTCGGGAGAGGACGTATTGAAAGTGCACGATAATGAATTTTCGACTTCATTGAAATAAATTGGAGGAAAGAGATTTGTTTTTTCCTAGTTTAAATGTCATTTTTGGAGCACTTAATTCAACAGCGATTGTTCAATTAGAGCTGTCTTTTGTGCTATCGATTTCAGCTAGTTTAGGTTGGTCGAGTTTGTTAGTCGCGGTACGTTTTAAGATGAAACCATTATATTGCATAGCAGAAAATAATGTTGGTAATTTAAATTCGTACAAAAACATACGAGTGACATATAAGGAAGTACTCAAATTTGCACAATTTCCATCTCTCTCTAGTTCCAGTAACCCCTTCTGGGGCATAGGGTGGGAGAAGTATTTCACACGATTCGAGGCAACGATTGTAGACTTATAATTCAAAGCGGATTCCGAATCATAAATATTACTGTAATGTATTCTCAATGGATAATAAACCATGGGTCGTCGCCGGTAAGATTCGAACCTGGGACCTCTGGGATGGAAGGCCGATACGTTATCACTTGCTCCACTGACACTGACAACGACAAGAATAATTTCCATAGTCACCTTCAATGTTGTTAAATTGGAATGGGAGTGTATACAACTATTTCAGGAATTTTCTCATTTTTGAAAGAACTGCCGTCTATCGATTGCAGAGTCTTCAGCACCCGCTATAATTTATTTTTTGATCTATTCAAAAAAAAAAAGCCCTTCTAACAGAACATCAAGTAGAAATGCCGGTAAGCTTACCGAGATATACGTACTGTCTTCTGGTAAGAAATCGCGTAGGACCAAGCACATTGTCGTCTTCTA
Source organism: Leptarthrus brevirostris (assembly GCA_964036015.1). NCBI lineage: Eukaryota > Metazoa > Arthropoda > Insecta > Diptera > Asilidae > Leptarthrus > Leptarthrus brevirostris. The sequence goes on from OZ038375.1 coordinate 110,558,609, forward strand.
GTGGTGAAGGCCAGAATCCGCTTTGGATCGATGCATCTGCGAAATAAGTAAATAATCAGCGGCTTTGAACAGACTTAATCAAAACTGGGGGGGGGGGGGCCTTAGTTGTGTAGACTTTCGCACGATGTATTTTTCACTGTCAAAGCAAGTGATAATCAAATTATGATTCGCATTTGAATGCAAAAGGAAAGAGGTGACAGCCAGAAAGCCCTCAGAGATAGATTGGTTCACTGGCACGATCTCCAGCACGAGTTTCGGCCTGCCTATGAGTTTTTATTCGCAATTACAATAAATAAATAATTCACTTCCTATCTGGACGTTGTCTAGCTCGCTGCGATTTAAAAACCAAGGCATTCATTACCTCATTATCCTTACCCTAATATTTATTTCCGGTCATCGCCATGCTAACGCATCATAGGGTTGTCTCCTGGGTTTCGACTACATCATAAAAAAAATTTAAAAAATTAATGTTAGCTGAAAAAATTGTACTAGAAATAGGTACAATCGTAAAAGAAACCAAGAATTTGTTCGTGGGTGTTGATAATAACACTTTCCTGACCTCTCTAAGAAGAAGCATGTTTTTAAAGTCGTCGGTGAAGTAAGTGATGACGTGTCGGCCTATCAATCCAAAGGTCCCACCGACGGCAACCCATGGTGCTTTTCTGCTGATAACAGATTACAATAAAAAGGCCATTTGGGTTGCAGAGAAACTGCCTTTCGTTCGGAATCTACTTTAAATTGTAGGTCTACTTGCACCGCACATCCACTTGTTGTCGTCTCGAATTGGGTAAAGTTCTTCTCCTGCCCGTATATCGAAAGAAAGTTATCCATTAACATTTGAACAGTTTTAGTTAAATGATCCTTCCAAAAAGTATAGTTCCACTATTGAAAGAAAGCATGTGATTCGTTGCAAGTGAAACTTCACTAAGGTGTGCACAAGATAATACATAACTTTTAAACATAACCGTTTAAAAGCTTCTGCTAGCGATGTGATCAGTTTGTTGCCGACATAAATCAAAGCCCCAATACATTTTTTCCAGTTTCTATATCGTCGTGGAGTAAGTGATAACATGTTGGCCTGCTATCATGAGGGTCTCAGGTTCAAAGCCCACCGTCAGCAAGCCATTATGATAGTCTCCTGACAATACATTACGCTAAAAAGCCATTGGGAGCTGCAGAATAATGTCGGTGGTTCGAAGTCCATCTTAAATTGTATCTCCATTTGCAATCGTTGTCGTCGAATCGGTCAAAGTTCTTATCCCACCCACCCGGTATTCCACAACGGGTTACGAGAAATAGAGAGAGAGAGATTTTGTCGTAGCGTAAAGCATGTTTTGCCGTTCGATTAATTGTAATTGCATTCGACGAAAAAAGGAAAAACAAGTTCTTTCCTAAAGATGATAGCAACAAGACTGTAATTTATGGATCCTAAAACTGCATAGTAAAATTCAGTTCCATTGACTACGTTCAACCATTTTATCCTGCAATCCTCCGATAAATAACTATGTATTCGGGAAGTACGAACAGGATATAATTCAAACATTTTTCCACGTAAATGTGCAGAATTAAAATTTGAAAGGGAGCTTTCGTTGGATTTGTCCCTGTCTCTGCATATGTGTTGACTATTCCCCCGTGCAAGAAAGTTCACATTTTTCCCTTTTGAAAATTTCATTTGCCTGAATCAAATTATTATTTTTTTCTGCACACCCACACCCCTACGTCGGGTCTGTTTGCCCGCCCTCTGCTAAACCTTCAGCACAACTTTCAGGTAGTCATCACAAGTTGTTGCCAATGTAGCACGGTAATAGGGTGTGTTCCAGGAATCGTACAGCCACAGAGATCCGCTATATGGAAGAAGTAATGGAAAACGTGGCTAATGGGATTTAAAAGGTTCTGCTGAATGCGCTTTTACTCTGGGACGGGTATAGGATGCAAAACTCGAAAAGGATAACTTACAACAGCTAATAGAAGTACGATATTTTCGCGGCTTACTTTTAAAGCATTCACAAAGTCGAGAGAGATTGAAAAGTTGAATTTTATCGATTTCAAACGCTTTTTTGATTTATACTCACGTAATATCTGAATTGAAACGAATATATGGCTTTGCTGATCTTTTCATAAAATTAATCTGTTTGAGTGCTTCTGCTTGAGCAAAATTACATTTTTATTTTTTATTTTATTTTTTTTATTTCTTAAAGCATCGAGTCCTCCAACAACGATTCCGCCCCCAACGACTGAAGCAACAACAAGAGAATCAACAACGATAAAAATCGGTTTCTATACACCTATTTACGGTCAATATCCAACAAATTCAGGGATACTATTTGACAAAGGTATGCTTGTAGAGAGTTCTATTTTTATCTGATGATTTTGAAACAAATAATTTACAGGTTCGAAATATCAATCGAATTTGAACGAAATAGACAAGTCGGAGCAGAAATCTCCAGGTGAAACGGCCAAAGGTTACGATTGGTCACAGGAGCAAGCATCCGGAAAACAACGAATGAACACCGTGTCTAGTATTCTTAGTTATATTTTAATTTCGATATCAGTAATTATATTTGTTCTTAGATTGTAATTCAGGGAGCGATATTAGTTCTAGCAGTAAAAAAAATTAAATTTATTAAGAAAAATCATTTTGTGAAGAACAAAGCGAATTGCCTGAATAGCTACTATTTTATACAGAGGATTAGACATATTAAAAAAAATATATATACTTAAGTAGCGCGGGGAGTTATATCAAAAATTTGTAAAAAGACTTAAAATTTTAAGATAACTTAGGGCAGGTAATTAAGGCTGCTTAGGTAATTGATATTCAAAAAGAAGAACAAAAAGATTATTGGATAATCTGGTGGTTCAAAATGCTCCAAAAGGTGGTGGCTAAGTCATTTATTCGATTCAATTTGCGAAACAATATAAATATAACAATATCAAGTTTTAGTATAACTCAAATATAACCTTTGTTTTTTGAGTTCGTTTGGGAGCAGAACATTAATGAAACAATATCACGTTTTAAGAGATCATGATTTTTATTTCTATTGCTAAAAACTAGATATATTATCACAAAAACCAGAATACTTACCAAGGAGCTTAAGAAGTCAAAGATAGTCACCATTCTCTAACCCTAAAACCTGTCTAGAAAGTAGAATTCTCTCAAAATATTATCTTCAACTCGTAGAAATAACTCATCGTCCACGCGTGGTTCGACCAAAATTCGCTGCCTATTGCGAGTTACAAAAAGAAGTCGACTATCCACTAGTCGTGTAGACAATAACTATGGTCCAAACATTGATGGCTATTTGATGATACGTCCAACTCTTTTTTTACACCAAAAAAGTCTTCGCTTTTCAGAGAAATTTAATTGATCTAACACGATATCAAAGTTATTGTCTAATAATTCACATACTGAGAGCAAGAGAGATTCAAAAAAACATTGGGAGCAAAATCGGGATAGAAATAGTTCAGTGCAAACACAGAACAGCTATGGTTCAGAGCAAAAGTGATATAGAAAAAAAAATTGCGGACAAAAACGAGTTAGTTCGCTATCCAACTCGCTTTTACCCGCAGCGAAAACTTAACTAGAACTAACATCGAAAATTTGGCTACTGTTTGCTCGCAGTGAAAACTTGACTAATATTACTCAGCACTATTGTTCTATGATTAGGGCTGTAAGTATCCGGATTTAAAAAAAAAGAATCCGAAAATCCGGATTTTACGGATTACGATTTTTCGGATTTTTCATGTGGAAAGCCATGAAATCCAGAGTAGGGTTGGGGTAGGTGTTTTTTTACACAAACAATTAAATTGAACTCTATCACAGTGAATATAACAAATATGGCAAATATAAATTGGACGCTATCATTTGAAACATCTTTTGCTAAATACGGCGTCCTTTCTATTCATCTAAATGTTGGTGGGAGTAAGTGGCGACTCTAGATTTTCACCATGGGGATGGTTTGGTAGTTTATCATGGAAACTTATTAAGACATTGTGTGTGTCAGTCTCGCATTTTTTTTAGGGAGACCTGGCTCTACCAATTTCCAATTCATCCAACTCCATCTCCAAGATTTTCTTGAAAGGAAAGTGTGGGGGGGGGGGGGAAGTTGATGTTTTTGAAGTTCAAGGTGAGGTCTTAGTTTTCGGATTTTGTTACAAACGAAACGACGATTTTTGGAAAAAAATAAGACGAGAAGTTTAAATGATGTTGTTTATGAAAAATCTATACGTTCAGTACTTTGAATAAATTTACAAATAACATCTTTTCCGAACAGTCATAAAAAAAATCACGGTATTCATATTTTTACAGTAAATCAAGAAGAAAAGTTTGACATTTCTTTATTTATATCTTTACAAAGATTCATCAAAGGCTGACTACTTACAAAGAAAGCAAAGCAAAAACTTAAAGGAAAAAGTAAATAGGTAAAGATATTAAACAGTATTTGCCTTTACACAATATTTAGATAAATAAAAATCAATTTTATCAAAATATGCATTAAAACAACGACATAGATGTGATAGGCTCATATAAACCATACTTAGTGCGGTGTTTAGGTATTTTTAAAAAAATCGCAATTTCTAAAGGAGCACGGTGGAACTCAGATATTAAAGAAGGATAACAGGACAGGTGAATCAATAATACCATGAAGGCAATCCAAAGAAAAAACAGTTTTGCAATTGCTCCGTCGAGAATCAAGTTTTAAAAGGTTGAGTCTATTTGTGTAAGGGGGCAATAGCAATCCAGTTGATCCAAGGAACCTACGCTGGACTGCGCAATTAACGTAAACATTGTAAAATGGTGACCCAACGCAGCAAGCATACTCAAGAATCGGACGACCGAACGGACAATAAAGGAGCCATGTAATATATGGGTCATCAAGCTCCTTAGCCACCTTTTAACGAAACCCAGCGTTGAATTGACCATAGTAACAATTGCGTAAATATGATCGTCGAAGGTAAAAAGACTATTCAACCAGACTCCCAAATCAATGGTTTTGTCAAGTCTTGTATAGCGTAGTTGAAGTCTAGTTGAATTCTTTTACGACAAAAAAGTTGTACATTTACTAATATTAAGAGGAAGTTAGTTAATAGAACACCACTTACAAAATTAGTCCAAGTCCGAATTTAAAATTTTACAATCACGAGTGGAGGAAACAACACGGAAAATCTTGTCATCGTCTGTGTAACGAAGAATACTTGAATTAGACAAAAAGAAGGATACATCGTTGATGTAAAAAATAAGAGTGGACCAAAGTGGCTACCTTGAGGTACGCCAGAGGAATTGTATATAATATTGGAAAGAAAACCCGGAAACGATACTCTCTGAGTGCGGTCCGACAAATACAAGTGAACCCAGCCAACGAATAAAGACGGGAATCCTAGGGCAGACAGCTTATAAATCAAAACTGCATGATAAATTCTATCAAAAGCTTTACTAAACTTAGTAAATATGCAGTGAACCTGCTTGCCGCCTTCAATTGCTGAGATACAGAAGTTGGAACATTTTAAAAGGTTAGTTGTCGTTGATCTCCCTTTCATAAAACCATACTGACAAGTACTTAAAATAGATTTACAATGAACATACAGTATAAGGTTTGCTATCGCCTCAAAAATCTTAGCAATTCAGCATAAGTTAGCAACCGATCGATAATTGACTAAATCGCATTTGTTGCCCTTATGAAGAGGAATAATAATAGACAATTTCCAAGCATTAGGAAAAACACCACAAGAAAAGGATAAGTTAAATAAATAACGCAGAACAGAACCTAAAGAATAAGGGCAATTTATTCTTCAGCAGAAAAACAGGAATACCATCTGGTCCACACGGTCTACGTTTAGAATTCACAAGTCTCCAAAACTGTTTAGGATCGTTACGTTAAACTGCTTTCATTCAATATGGAATACTGTTATTTAGCAGAAGGTGTCTGGTTTACAATTATATTAAACTCAAAATGATAGCGTTTTCTTCAAAACGTAGAAAATTAAATTGTTATTTTCTGCCACTTTTTTGTTGCCGTCACTGTAAAACATATGACAACTTTGAGTACGATTATATCGCTGCGTTTCAAATGATGTTAAATTCAATGTGAAGTATGGGGCTGGAGAAGAACTTCACCCGATTCGAGACAATCATCGCAAGTGGACCTACAATTTAAAGTGGCTTCCGAACCACTGGCATTACTCTGTAACCCCTTACGGACTTTTTGTCGTTGTTTGTTGGCAGCGAAAAACAACAATGGGTCACCGCTTGTGGGGTTCGAACCTGGGACTTACGGAATGGAAGGGCAACAGGTTATAACTTACTACATAGATGACTTATTCGATTGAGTTAGGTATACAGGTATTTAACAGTGGCCGAACTCAGAAATTCTGCACTGAAGAACTTTCTTCTAAGCGTTAGACTAAGACAGGACAAAGATACACAATGTGCATTATAGTATATCTATTTATTGGATGTGGGTGATACCTTAGAAAACTGTGGCCACATAAGTATTGTGAAAGCAACCTGTAGTCCTCTTTACTTAAGGCGTAAGTATCATTGTAAGCATAGGGTCCAACAAATGGCCTGGTCTGGTAAGTCCAGCGACATGTCTCCAGCATAGAAGCTGTTGATATCTCCAGCATAGAAGCTGTTGACTGTTAGCCCAATCATTTCATATCAGAGAAGATAGTAGTACGGGGGTGAATCAAATATAAACGAGACTTTTGCTTTTGAGCGAAAAAGTTTGAAGAAAGCGAGCGGCCGCTTCTAGGATGCCTGGGTAGGGATGTCAGGAGAGCAAGCGGTCGACCGGTTCAAACCGGTTTGCCAGTAGTTGTCACAATGTCGAAGCAACATATCCATTCTTATGTTGCGCAACGCATTATTATTAAATTTCTTACTCAAAAAACCCCAGTCGAAATGTTGAAAAGATTGACTGTACAGTTTGGTGATCCAACGCTGTCAAGGTCTCGAATCTTTTTTGGCATAAGCAGTTCAAGGAAGGTCGTCAACGTCTTCGGACCAGTATTACGGCAAAGTACTCGTAACTGTTTTTTGTCGACTGGCATTTTGTACATTTATTTCTTGCATGGACGTCCGTACTCTGAGCTTTTCAGTAAGGTGATAACCGCTTATCGTTTGAAACGGTGTGACCAACCAAATTGAAACGTCATTCTCCTCCACGTTTAACTTGCAAAAAATTGGAGGGGGATGTGATGGACAACACTTGAGCATCTCCTCATATAGCACTAACTTATCGCCTAGCGATTTCCATCTGTTTGGGCCGCTGAAGCAAGTACTCGGAGGACAACGATTCCAGGATGATGCAGACGTGAAACCCTTCTTGCGCAATTGGCTTCTAACACAACCCTTTTCATTTCACACGATGCCAGGATCAAAAACCAAACATTGGGAAAAATGCGTTGTTATGTAATGTAAGCTAAGGAATTCTGAGAAAATTACAGTTCCTCCCTCACCCTAGCCAATTTGGATCCATCCGTAAATATTTCCGCATCAGTAACTACGTGACAATGGCAAGGAAACAGTCAATCTTTTCGCAAAGCTTTGTTTTGGAATCAAATAGCCGGTCGTCGTCAGTGGTATCTCCCTGGATAGTCCATAAATATACTGCCATGGCCTAAAAGAAGCATTCCTAACAAGAATCAAATAGAACAAAATGAGCAGCAGTGGATAGAAATATAAATACAGACGAAACAGACAACAAACTGTTCAGGGATCATAATAAAATCGCCCAGGAGGCATACGATTGGGGGGGGGGGCGACTATAAATATAAGTAAGGACCCGTAGAATAGAAAGAAGATCTACTAGCTTATGTCACAATCATAATTTATTTACCTGCCTTACCATAAACCAGTAATGTACAGAAAAAGCCTTACTTGCGGTTGTTATATGTTTTTTTTAAATCTTACGGCTAGTTCCTCTCTAACTAATAATAAATTTTTAAATTTTGCTAGGGCCAGAATTGCCAGACCTAATCGAAATAAACACAACTTCTATCGTTCTCAATATTGCAATAGACCTTTTAAAAAACTGCTAATTGGAACATTTCTGTTTTAAGTGTTCTCTCACTCTCTCTCTCTCTCTAGTCCCCCCCCCCCCCCTTGTGGGACATAGGGCGTGAGAAGAACTTCACCCGATTCAAGTCAACCATTGCAAGTGGACCAACAATTTTAAGTGAATTCCGAACCACTGGTATTTTCTCTGCAACCCCCATGGCCTTTTTTATATTAATCTGTTGTGAGCAGAAAACAACCATGGGTCGCCGCCGGTGGGATTCGAATCTGGTACCTCAGAATTGGTAGGCCGACACGTTATCACTTACTCCACCGATAACTCAAATTATTTACGTATACTAATTTTAAAACACAAAACAATTCTCGATTATTTTATTTGAATTTTCATACTTAAAGTTTGTTAAATCAGAAAAATGTTATTAAAATTTTGTGATTCCCTTCCGAAATATTCTAATATTTTTATAAACACAATTTTTTGAAGAAAGTAAATGACTTACCTGCTACTGGGTTAATTATTAAACGAAATTTTTAATAGATTGTAAATAACTAAACGAAAAAGGGTAAAATGAAATCATAAGGAAACATAATACAAAAATAACTCGCTTGTAAATTTACCTGAATAAAAGCTGTAAATGTAAAGTTAAGCACCGTTAAATCCCGAAAATTAATTTAAACCAAAACCTAACCTATAAAACTAACTGCAAGAAATTGTAGTTTGCACAAAAATTTAATTTAGGAGTGGCTTAAATTGAAACTTGATGCCAAAATAAAATTACACTTAATTTATAAGTAAAAGAGCTTTGAAACTCAAAAGTGATCAAGTGCTGCATTGGTGCATAGAAGCTGGGCTGCAATTGTATAATTTATGTAAAATACTGAGTAATTATATAAAATAATTATAAACAAGGACTATAAAATAAAATTTATTATAAAAATTTAAGTGGTGTTTTAATTGGAATTTTCCAATAAATTTCAGGTGACATTTACCTTTTCTCTTTTGAATTTGTCTCCATCGTAATGAATGCTTGCCATAAGGTTGAAAATCAAAAGTCAGAACAGGATTGGTGTGAAACGAATAAATAAATTATTTTAAAACCACAGCACAGTCAAGGATAGATTCAATCAGCCAGTTCAACGGTTCGTAAATTAATTTTCTTCATGAAGGTATATAGCAGCCGAAAACTTTTCCATTCGCCACGGAGTCTCACGAAACTTCAATTTTTGAACTTTTGCGTCACCACGAACTGCCGCATTTTTATTTTTTCAATTTTCTTTTGCGGATAAAGTTTTCCAAGTTTTATCGGAACCTCCTTCCTGGCTGGCCTGGCTGATGGAAAATCATTTCCATATTAGACAGAAACCAGCGAGGCAACACCCTAAGGATGCCTGTTTCGAATTTTATATTTTCCTCGAGCAAAGGAACTGCGGAAAGGAATAAGTTGACGTCTTGTTCAGGATTTTCTAAATGAAATTCTAGCTGATCGATCCCATTCGATCTCGACCTGAAATCGAACGGAATTTTAAAGAGTGCACACAATGAGCCAGATTCAACTGAAACAATATGCATATTAATTGGAAATTTTCTTTGCTCCCGCGTCCCAGTCCTTATGCAATTATAAGGCGACAGACAATTGCTCCAAAGAGGAATTGTCCCGATTTTCGACGAATGAAAGTGAAAAACTTCCCAAAGAGGATGAGTTGATTGGCCAATATCCAAGGGGGAATCCTCTTTAATCACAAGTTTAATTCAGCTTTGTTTTAATTTTAATTCGTATTTTTGTAGATATTTTAAGTAGCTCTTAAAATGGAAATTACACTTGAATGTTTTTGCGAAAAAAATCATAATAAACCAATTTTTTGCCACCCTCAAATATTGCTGTTGGTATAGTATAGTATAGTATAGTATAGTATATTCTATTCACTTCAGGAGTGGTGTTAGGTTATATTCCATGCAAAGTGACTGCATAATGCTGTATTTGTAATGAAGTATAGCATTCCAGAATTAACCCTTCACACATAGAAGGCGCACTGCTTGATAGGAGCCAAGAATAAATTGACCATCAAGTCCTTCAAAACAGTAGAATAAGACTCCCACACCAACATGCTAACATGGGAAAAAAACAAGCAAAAGGAAGGAATAAGAAGAAAATAAGTAAGGAAACCCAGCACACAATATGCATAACAGATAGCGACGGTAGCAGAGAGAATAGATAGTACTAAAGTGCCTCCGTGCTAATCGATAAATCGAAATTAGGACAAACATTGTAATGGGTCTTTTCCCTGAAACCTCAATAGAGGGGTTGCCGGGAGCTCTGAAGTCGTCCAAGGTTCTTTTATATTGAAAAGACTCACTCCTAACCGTCTTATTAATAACACCTGTCCTGAATTTCTCATACAAATGCAAATTGTTTCCAACACAACTTAGACGGTGGTCGCTTAATTTCAGCCGTCGCCATTCCTGTTTTGTTTTATATTCTAAGATTCATACAGAGATCTGGGTGATTTTATGTTCTGATCATGCTATCTTTTTATGGGCACTCACAATGGACCTCCATGGCTTCCGAGTGGTTTTAGACTTGGACCAACCATAGCTGTATAGTAACGCCAAAGACGTGACTTTCTGCATTAACGATTCTGTTGAGAGAATGTCCAAATGGAAAGTGGTAGGCATGATCACGATGTCAGATCACACTGCTATTACATGAGACATTCGGTATTACAATAAGGAAAGTCACAAGCATACAGGAAAAGCTGGAAATAGAATTCCCAAAAATACAATACAAATAGAACAGCTAAATGTACGTAATGAGGAGAAGAACCCGACTATATGCAAGAAGAATGAATCAGGAAGAGATTTCTGTTTGACTACTCAAAACATTTCTGAAGTCTGTCAAAAGTGATCTCGATAACAAGGCACGACTTTCTACTGGATACTTACTTTTCCAGAAGCTTCGTGATTGACATTACTTGGCCGTTAAAGAAACAGTAACCGAACAGGTTAGAAAAAGTTGAAGCAGACACCCTAGTACCCTATTACAATGGAGCGCTGAAGTCTTCGCCCCCAGGCTTTGAGACATTTATATTGCGTTGGGCAATTGATTTATATTCAGATCTTATGTAAAGAAACACAGGTCAGGGGGTGGAAGGTGGGGATAAAAGAGTACATATAATGGGGCGAAGTCTTTTAGGCCAATCAGCCTGACATCGTTCCTATTGCAAACAATGGAGGGGATCAAGGTTTACCACATCGAGAAGACAATGCTAAAGGAATGTCAATTAAATAAGGCCCAGCTTGCGTATCTAATTTGTAGATGCCTAACGTACCAGAGTTGCGTTAATCCACTGAGATGCAAGAGGATTGGCAATAGGTAGGTTTGCTAAAGTTTAGAGAGGTTAATTTTTAGGAAATGAGCCAAAACTGCAAGGAGGAATCAAAGGGGGCTGTCCACAGCGGGGAGTTTTATCTTTCCAACTCTAGTACATACCTGTGGACTCACACTTTGAAAGCAAAGGTATCTACAAATTAGGTTATGCCGAAGAAATTCCGTGGACATCACAACAGACATAATGAGCCCTTGTGTCAAGAACAGGAACTCTTCGTAAATAAAGTCGGATGTGATAACTTTCACCAAGGACAAGAAGGCTTTAGATTTTACACTGTTTCGAACGGAAATACAGGAGTCTGGAATAGTCCAGTATTTATGAGTATTTCTCGATTTAAGACTAACCTGAAAAAGATATATTGAGGAAAAGGTTCAAAAGGCAGACAGAGTACTAGACAAGTGTAGAAGGGTGTGTGGGCAGCTGTGGTCCATCCCATCAAAGCCAGAGTACTTAACTACACTATAATGGTAAGGTCCATTATTTCATATGCATCGGTGCTTTGGTGGGAGGCAGCATTGTAGAGCGGTTGTCGCTAGATTTACACATTAAAAAGATGGTAAGCACAGTAATGAGAAAGTGTTAGATGTTATAAAACGTACAATAACATACCGGTTCTGGAAATTCTAATTGATTAGATCAGCAAAGTAAGGGTTAGTAAAAGACACCATGAAATGCTAATAAATGATGGATCACTACCTGAGAGAAGCTTCTAAAATAAATACCTACATGACTACAGTCTCTCTAAAGCCAAGGATCGAAAATGTTGCTTTCGAAAGACATTAGAAAACACAAACATATGCTTTCATTGGGGTTTGAAAAGCAAATAAATTAAGATGTCAAGTTAAAAGGAGTGGGGTTAAGTGATGCATATAATATCTATAACTTTTTCATTTTCTTGCCCTACATCAGCAAAACTTGAATAGTGAACGGACCAAATCTACTTCACCACAAATAATTTAATGTTATTCCTGTAAAATTGTTTACAATATTATGTCCATAAATACAAACGGCAAGTTATATGTCTCTACTTGGACTCACAACGTTGGAGTTGGCAGCATTCTGTTTTAGAAGGACAAATATTGACTCCTCTAATATAATTTGCATTCTGTCACAGACCCTCAGATAATTCACGGCACAAATTTGTTGCATCTTTCCAAGGTTGAAAATAGAATCCTAAATGTCAGGTGAATATATCCTTCTACACATTATGAAATCACTTTGTTTACTTGCATCCTTTGTGAGCTTTTAAAGCCCTGTCTACATGCTGATGAGCATTTAATTATGCACGAGCCCAGATTTTCGAAAACAATGGCCGATTGCATATTTCTCGACTGTGATTGCGTTCCAGAATAACCAGAATAATTTAATAAAGAAAATTCCGCAGCTGATGTTCATTTAATAATTCACTTACAGGACTCGACTGAAAAGTCCGTTGTTTGTCCTTTTTCCCATCAAAATTTTCCTTGTTGAACAAATTACTTTCGGTAGGTAACTTCTGCAGTTAAGTAACTCAATGATTTGCTGTTTTGGGGGTCATTTAACATTCATCTATTTTCCATTCACTAAAATATCTCCTGGTCATTTAAAATGCATAAAAGATGCAAACGACTTGTCATAGTCCCATTGGTCACTGCTTTCATAGGTGTATCCATCCACTGATATTATTCACTTTGGCATACAAAAACATATGTCCTTCCGCATATATAGCTGTTCACTATCCACACTCATATGCAAATTTTGGCCACAAATCATTTGTTTTTCGTTAACCACTGAATATGGATGGCTTCTGCCAACGGAAGAGATTTGTTACAATATGTCAGCCGGTTTGGGACGACTATCAAACAGGTACTTAAGCTACACCTTGAGGTTTTGCTATGTCCACTATATGAGGGAGTTTAGTCCGTAGTCAGTTGACTTTTTACTCAAGTGGCTGTCTCTCTTGTGGAACTGAAGATTTATGCAGAAAGTTGCTTTGTTTTTGCAAATTGATTATGTACGGAATTCGAGCAGTTTTGTATACGTGAACTACGTCAATGGAGAGTATTTTCAACTTGATTTTATGAGTAAGCATGAAGATATATTCTATTTCGGTATAGGGTACGTTACAGTTCAAGCATATCAAATAGATAAGTAGTTAACGAACAAGGGAACCTACTTAAAATACCGTTGAACATCTTGGTTAAGTTAATATATTCTGATAGCAAGAATCTATAAATATAAATAGGACTAAGTTTTTTAAAAATCCGATACATGTATTAAAAAACAAAATAATTTTCTTGTAATCATTGCATAGTATAGAAAATAGAGAGGAACAAAATTAACACTAAGTTTCTACGTCAGCACTTACCAGCGTCAATAAAATTAACAAACAATAGTTTGAATGTTTGACATTCATTTTAATTTATTGACAAATTTGTTATTTCATATTTTTGTAGGGGTTGGATGTTATTCCCATTTAACAGTTCTTGCCTGAGTTCAATTTGGTACAGAATTTGAAATTTGAAATTTCAGTTTGGTCATAAATATCGAAAATCGTAAAAAAAGCTGTGTCTGGATCTGAAATTCAGAAAATTTATTGTGTATGTAACAACGTATTACCATCAAAAGTAAAAAATCTAAATGCTTTAAGTCTTTTTCACTCGATCTGGATCGTAGTGTTCAACAATTTTGTTTACCCTCATAAGACTCATCCTAAAACATCCCAGTAAAAAAAATCACGTGGAATATATGATGATCCCACAAAGACCCTTCAATCCTGCAATCTTTACCCATTTATACCAATCCCCACAACCTTAGATCCACTCCCCTTTTCCGACTCGATCGCCATCGTACGAACTACGGTCAACACGAACCAATCACCAGGATGCTACGAAAAGTCAACGACCTTTCCTCCTTTGACTTCCATCTGAGTAAATCATCCCTTCACAAAGCCTTATATCTTGATCCCGCCCATCCTGATCGCCTTTCTTAATGCTTTTTCTTTCCAGTTTACATTTATTATAATTATAGCTCATATTGTAGCTTATACTATTAATTATAGCTTGCATTTTTATTTGTTGTACTATTATGTTATAGCTTGTATTAAGCGTAAATAAATAAAGTACGAGCAAGAGATGTAAAATTAACGTGGCATTCAAAGTGTCAATAATGATGCCACCTTTAAAAATATAAGAAGTAGAATTTCTTAAAAATGCCAAATAGATGGGTTTGATTTGAGAATGTCGATTTGGCAAACGTTCCAGAAAATGGTTCGCATTGGATGGCCACGTTTGAACTCATACACCATACAAAACCACCTTGTCTATAATTTTTTGTTAAGGCGTTGAAAATAGCTTTAAGGTATAATTTAGGTAGTGCAGAAATTAATCTTTAGAAAAAACCAAACCATCTGATACCTTCGGCTCTCTGATTTTGCAAAAAAAAAAATCTTTATGGCCTTCGTAATCATTTACAGATGTACACTCGTACGTGCACAGGCATTAGTCAACGAACGTCAAAACAAAATCAATGCAAAAAAAATATTATCGTACAGTTGCCAACAGAGATTATTGTAAATTTTCTAATTTCACTTTTCATCGGAGTTAGATTACAAAAAATTTTATAGTTCCGATATTTTAAATAAATTACTTTCCACCACCGAACCAAACAATATCCAGAAATTTCACACCTGCAGTCAGACAGAGATTACACGCACAAGTTAATTTCCCAATTCAATTCGATTTATTTCTGCACTGAGGTTGAATAGGTGAAGCGACTGGCATTCATTAGAACTTGCCAACAACGGCTGCACTCAGTCATTACAGTTTACTCCGATCGAAAATTGATTGAACAGAAATGTTTCTGAGTTTCCTTGATTCCCTTCACGCCGGCCACCCCACATTTTACTCCAAGCGCATGCCAACCGACCAAGCCAGTGGAGTTTTCAGCATTAAAGATTGAAGCCCAGCACCTCGCTCACTCAATATTGCCGACCAACATAAGCATTGAATCGTCGCAATGTCAAGAGCTTCAATTCAGGCGACTGCCATTTGAGAAAAGTGCGCCCGAGAAAAATTCATACGAAAGCGCACCACCCAACCACCCCACAGCCAGCAGCTTGACCAGCGTCTCACTGCAACGACAACGAGCCCATGAAATGCTTGACGGGAACAAAGCGATTTCCTTTCAAGCAGAGCGTTCGAAGTGAAACACATGAGTTTTCATTGAATCAAGCGAAACCACCAGTCAACGGACATGCTGGCTGAATTTCAGCGGACTGCTTTGCTTGACTGAAGGAATTGGGCAAGTGTGGTGCACTCGGGTAGGCTAGGCCGCTGCGAACTGAATTCCTCATTCCTGTTGACGACGGAAAGCAATTCTTCTATCGAACCCTGTGGCCGAGTAAAATGAAACTCAGTGCGTGTGCGCTGCTTTGACTGAATGATTAGCTAAGTTGAATCATGTGACGGGTTGCTTTATGTTGAATTGTTTCAGGGAAGTTGAATAGCCAAAACCACATTCGATTAACTCGCGCTTTTTCTACCGTAGGCGAAGAACCGATGAGTGAGTGGTAGGTAAGCACATTGGCTCTGCTCTGGTCTTTTCGAATTATAATAATTGCAAGTGCTGGGGCGCTGGGAATTTTCTTTCGCAAGGAAATTAATGTTTATGTTGTCTTCATTTCTTCCTTATAAAAATGAATGTGTGCTATGACGTTTTGTGCTGTTTAGGGTTTTCACGGTAGGACAGGATGGCTGTCATTGGAAATATTAAAAATGATAGAAAATGAAAATATCGCCCAGCAACAAATATTTTTGAATAAACCCTTTGATATTTTATTGGCTAGCCTAACTTCGTAACGCATGAACCGATTTGGATGATGCTTTTGCTGTTGTATAGAGTGTGATTCCCCATTGCTAATAAGAGAATAATTTGGTCCTAAGATGGGTCCCCTACCACCCATCTTAGGACCAAATTAGGAGGGGTATAGTCTAACTTCGTAACGCGTGGACCGATTTCGATGATTCTTTTTCTGTTGGGTAGAGTATGTTCCCTGATTAATACCCGGAGAACAAAGGGATAGGGAGTAAGGGGTTGAACGTAACTTTTTTAAGCATGAACCGATTTAGATGGTTCTAAAAACAGGAGTAATAATTTCTTTGGGAAGTTAAACAAGTGCTTTTACTTTTTAATTTTTTAATAAATGACTTCCACCAAATGTTAGTCGAAAGGAAACTTTCTGATCATGAATAAGGCGTTATAATAATTAATTTAACTTGTCGAAAGTCGTATAACTTACTCTTTTTCACTTTAAATTGAACTCCATTTATTGATAAAAAAAATTACTATGGACCTATATTATCGGCACTTACCACTTATAACTGTTAAAACGTTCTTCCATTAAAATGATCCAAACAACGCACCTTTCAGCTTTCCTTAAATGTATGCTAAGAAATCGTTTTAATTTTATTTTTTAGGAACCAAAACTTTTAGATAAAGTAGTGAAGAAACTTACGACAGATCTGCAAGCTTTAGATGACCGGTCATTAACGATATGTTCCGGAACGGATTATATAAACATTATTTACCAGCATGTGATTTGTCCGGATGCCGCCACAATCAATATCAATATTCAAGTAAGAATCGAAATCATTATTTCTTTTTATTTGTATTTCATTTCCTTTTTTTATTTTTCATCGTCATGGGTGTGTTTTTATGAATGACCGATTTAAAATTTACTACCTTATTTTGGATAAATTGTGAGCTAAGAAAATTCAAAGGATGTCTTCAAAACGTTTAACATAATATTAATTAGAAATCAAGAATTGTTGCAAGTAAAGTATTATTTAAGTTTTTATTTTTATGACCACCCGACTTAGTTTAAAACAAACGACTTTGCCTTTGCGGTGGCAAGAGTAATATATAAAATACTTTGAATTATTGACAACATACTTCTTCTCAGTTCACATATAAGCAAAATAGCTATTCGCTTTGCAGCGATAACATCTTTCCTGGTCCTTTCTCTTTATTCTCCAACTGAATTTCTGCAGTTTTTTTTTGGCAAAATAAAACATTTTCCGCGGATTTACAAAGACTAGCTTGCTATAACTTAAAAAACCGAAATCAATATCATAAAATATAAATATTTGCGTAATTTGATTCGTTTGTGCTGTTTGTGTTATATATTTCGTCTCGCATAAAGTGAATAACTATGACGTTTGCGAGAAGAAGTGTTATTATTATAAAATCAGACCCCTTACCAGCTAAAAAGCTGCCTAAGATGCAATAAAATAAACTAATAATTGTTTCAGGAAGCATGGCTCTAAAGAGCTCCAGATTACCGAAGATCACGATTTTCTCTAACGTTTTTTGGTAGGCAACTAAAGACAAATGGTTCTATAGATAGTCTAGAGAATACTAGATCTATGCAATAATTTCTGATGGACGCCATTTTTCTCTCGAATCACTGTCATAATTGACCAAACTTTTAACCAGCGAGGGGTGAATTTAAATATTTTTATTTAAAAACTTTTATGGACCAAAAGTGCTTTTTGTTTTGTTTTTGTAAAATATTAACAAACAGAAAATTCAATATAAAAAAACTATTCTGTTGATTATTCAAAGAAAAGATACACCAAGCCACTGAACTGTTTTTTCCGCCATCTCTCTATCCCCCTCGGGTTCTAGAAAAATACATTAAACGCTTATATTATAAGTATATCAGTGAGAGGGAAAACGAGTACTCTCGTAATTTAATAAACGTTCTACCAAAGCGAACAACCGGTAACACAGTCATATAGGCACATAGACCCGTTACACGGTCACATAGACCCAGTTACATGGCCATAAGTGACGGGCTGAGAGTAAAAGTGATCTATTTATAAGGTTCGGGCAAAAGTGGCTTAGAAAATGTTCCGCGCAAAAACAAATCGCGTGAGATTCCGGGTAAAAACGAATCGTAGAAAATTTCCGGGCAAAAATGACGTAACTACTCAACTGCATTATTTTTTGTAGTTAAATCGTTTTTGCACGGAAATTTTCAACGATTCGATTTTGACCGGAGCTTCACGCGGAACATTTTCTAAGTCACTTTTGCCCGAACCTTATAAATAGGTCACTTATACTCTTAACCCGTCACTTAAGAAGTCGAAACGCGTTGCTCATGTAAAAACGAAAAAGTAAATTTATTCATTACTTAAAGTATCCCTGGGTTATTTTTTGCGTTCGTGAAAACTATTTGGTAACAAAATTCTTATATTTAGGTTAATATCTTAAGTAAAGAAAAAAATATATTTTAAATTTAGCTCACCTGATCGGAGGAAACAAATCACTAAATTGAGCATATTTTATTAGAGTTTGAGAAGCTCTTTTGAACAACACCACATTCACCACCACTTTTCAACTAAATGAATTTTCTAAAATAGCCTGAGCCATGTGTTGTGCACGACAATGTTCCAAATTAACATTTTTACGTAAATTCCTTGCAAAATTTTCACATATTTATACGCTTATGTTATTGCTCTAAATGCAGTTCCATTAAATTAAAGAAAAACTTCCTTTAACCCGTAAAATGTTTACCTGGCAACGCCCTACATGACATTAGCACTGAAGAATTTTCACAATATTTGCAGGCGGAGAATTTCGCATTATTCACTTTCATTGCAAGTTTCCACACAACAATTATATTTAAATAAACACTTTTGTAAAAAATAGACATTTGCTGCAACTGTTTCCAGTAAATTCTACTTAACTAAATTAAATTTGCAAAAAATTTATTGCACGAACAAAGCCACGTCTGCCCCAGCGCGACAACTTTCCGAATAAAACATAAAAGAGCAGCAGAGAGCGCTGGTCAAAGTGGAAAGGTGAACTGCATTAACGACGAGGATGGCGCGCGCAAATTAAGTTTTTTTAAACTAAGGGATTTGACAAAATTTTGATTATTGTACTTATTTAGAACAAATATTAAGTAGTAGTTGTAGTTAAATTGTTTAATTTAATTATGGGCGTTTTTGTAACTTGTTGTTTTCTTGATAACGAATTAATTAAAGTGGAATTCGTTAAAAACACATTCTTTCGTACTCTCATCATTGCACCTACGACAATGTGCATTAAAAGGCCTAGCCTTATGGCATGGTCCTCAATTGCCCAAAGACCCGTGCACATTGCCGTTGTTCTGGTGACGTCCCTTCGGATCTTAGTGAAGAGTTCTCTTGTTCTTTTTATGTCATAACTTGGACATATCTTCCTAGATTTGATGCAAGAGGTTATGCCACTCCATGTGAAGTCTGCCGTTGATAGAAAGTGCAAGAAGATATTCCTCTTAACGATCCCAAGCGGAACGTGCACCACCTCCGCAAGGCAGCCAAGAAGACCGGAGCACCGTCTAGCTAGCTCATTAGCTCTGTCATTCCACTTTGTTCTGGTACCCAGATCAACGAGCTGGTGAACCGGTCGGTTTTTTGTAGCATATCTGTACCAATTTAGTGGTGATAGTAGCTGAGTCAAAAGCCCTGATAATTCCTGCGTTAATGTCTCGCACGCCTTCAGAATAGCCATCGCCTCTGCCTGAAAGACGCTGGCGTAGTCTGGAAGTCTGTATCGCCTGGAGACCTTCAGCGATTCGCAATATATTCCTGCGCCGACTCCGCAGTCCATTTTGAAGCCGTCCATGAACATTTCTATATCAGAGTTTCTCAACTCACTGTGCCTCCACAACGAATCTCTAATCTCAAACTATCGTACCTTGTATCTTGTATCGTTGTATCGTTCTTTTATTAGAAAAGTAAATTTTTTTGTTCAGGAAAATTTTCGTATACAAATTCAAGAACTTTTCCCTTCATGTATGATTCCATTTCCGTGTCGACTTGAAAACATTATATTTAGGACAAATCTCTAACTCCCGTAACGCCTTATACAGCATGGGGCGGGAGAAGACTATACCCTATTCGAGACAACGATTGCAAGCGGTCGTACAATTTATGATGGATTCCGCACCACCAATAGTACTCTGCAACTCCCAAAGTATTTCTTATCGTAGGTACTTTGTTGTCATCAGAAAACAACCACAGGTGGGGTTACAGAGTGGACTCATTTGAGATGTTCACGGATAAAAGACTATAAATGTGTCCTTAGCATCTATTTTGACTCCTTCGCTCTAGTAATATTTTTTTATTGAAAAATATAAACTTAAGCTGTAAAATGCGACTTAAATTACTGTATCGCAAGTTGAAGTTATAATATAACATAAGTAGGACAGCGATATCTTGAAAGATTTTCAAAATGCTATAACTTAACCTTATACAAAAGAGGGACTCCTTAATGGATTTTCAAAAGAAAATAAGCATCGAGAAAAATAAGCTGGTGTAGGATTATCCAGCGCCAGATTAGCTTTAACAGAATTTTTTGTTCAGATAGCTAGAAGTTAAAAGTACCTATGTTGAGAGTTTATTATATGACGCACAAAGAATTACTGCAAAGCTAACGTAAAGGAAAGTACACTTTGACACTGACGGAGCCACAAACAATTGCTTCATCCTAATACAAAAATCCGACTACCTACTGAATGCTGTTGAATTAATATTGTCAGTATCTATAGAAGCAGCAGCTTGTCAGCTGATTCGGGACATAAGGTGCCATCAAAATTAGTTTTGTTGATAATCTCAAAATATTTGTATCAAAGATCCCATCAACGATTAGGTGAGGTTCGAAAAAAAAGATCAGTCCTTTGGGAATTAAAGATTTCATCTTTCCATATGGTCTATGTATTTGGCAATATCATTATGGATTAAATCTTTTCTCGGTAGATAGTCAAATTTTTTTCCGATTATTTATCACACTCATGAAATACTATTCGTCAATTATTCTACTTTTTTAAAGGTTTCAAAAATCGAAGGAGGAATTAGGTTAGTGTCACTTTTTAAACTAGTGACTAGCGAAGTATAAGTAAGTGTAGATGTATTTATCAACTCGATTTCACAGGATCAACAACGCAAATTTATTATATATGAAAAAGGTGAACGTACTTGCAACACCATTATTTTATGTTGATATTCTTGAAAATATCGTTGTTCTCTTTAAAACTTCAACATTCCTGCATACTGTGAGATTATTCTTACAAGTAGCACGTACACTTTTCCCCCCATGTTTGAATTACTATCCGGGATGGACCCTTTTCATGGCGCCTAGAGTCAATTTTCCACGTTAAACTCATGAATTTATCTGGCTAGCAGTAACCGCTATTACTTAACTACACGGCAGCAGAGACTGAATATAATTTTTATCTAATATCCTCGAGGAAGTATTTAATCGCCCATAAAATCGCCCAATATGTCCCAATTCAGATATCCCATAAATCAAGTGTCATATTCGAGGAGCTCATGGTAGTCACGTAAGGGATGCCTGCGGCTTTTTGATGGAGATCATTTAAGGGGTGAAGTTATTCTTCAACAGAATGGGGAAAAAAAAACTGGAAAAAATAGAAGTCAGAAAAATTGGGTTAGAGGTACAGCTAATACAAGATATTCAACCTTTATCTCTTTCTTCCTTCGAGCTTCCGTAAACCTTAAATGTGCGTGATTCATATATTACGAGCGAAGGAACGTACATAAGCTCACTAGGTCTAGGTGGGTCTTTAAGATAAGAACGATATGGGGAAAATTCCAAAACTTTTCCTTAGCCTCAAACTATTTAAGTTTCGTAACTCATCCTGGCAATAAGGAAGATTTTGTGTCATTCACCCTATCCTCCCTCCACTCCGGGAACTAATTAGGAAAAACTTTTCGTTAAATTTTCCTCCTGCAAATAAATGCTAGGAACGATAATGCTCGCTAATTTGCAGTACCACTATGGCCATTTCTGTTATCTCGTTCTGTCTGAATTGGAGGAATAATGACCAGAACGACAAAAGGACTCTCAAACGTATCGACGTGACTCAATTGTTGGCGGCATGTATCCATATCTAAAAGAATGTCGAGTTGCTTAGGATCAATTCGAGTTAGGAAAATGGATCCAATGGGTAACATGTATTGAATCCTATATCACTCATGGTTATGAATGGATCCAATCAAGGCAAATAAAGGCGAAGGTCTTGAAAGAAGTTCCACAATGTGAGAAACTTAGTCGATTGACACCGATTATTTGCGACAGTAGTCGGTAATCGTCTTTTGTTCGGATCGCCCGGTGCCAAAGGCTGTTTTATTCCTTCCGTGAGAGTATTAGTGATAGCAGTGCAATTTGACAGAATTCCCTTTCAACATCCCTTTTTACTGTATTACTGAATGTTTCTTTCCAGTCCTTAATTATCCTTTCATTAGTTCTGGCTCCAAGTAAAGCCCGGCAAAAGGGGCGCTTTGTCTGCCGAGCTACTCTCCTATGTAAATGTAATTGCACGCCGTGCCTTCAGGATTCAATCCAGTTAATCAGAAGTTTTCGTTAAAACAAAAGGCCGGGACGCCATGAATAATGTAGTGGAAAGGGATCGCTGCAAAGAGGATGCGTGTTAATTGTGTTTTATTCTGGCTAATGGCCTTACAGTGAATGATGAAAGTAGATTTCGTGGTCGTAGACGTCTGCTCCTAGTTTTCAGGATATTCTCTACAATGTACGAATACCTGAGGCTAAATTGTAAGCGGACTGCGGAGCTGCTGCTGCTTCGGGATCAGAAAGGAATTAAAAAGCAAAAGTCTGACAGAAATTGAAATGTGCTTTTGGGTTTAGAGAAATTATCTTAGTACTGACGTCATAAATGGACTATCTGTGTTATATGCATAGATACTAAGTTGGGATTACGGAATGCTAGTTACTACATAATGGCATCCGAAATGAATAGAACGAAAGGATTACGATTGAGTGAGAGATGGTTGTTTGAGAGTTTCGAGCAAAATAGCGTCCTATTAAGAGAAGAAAAGAGGTTGTTGGAGGATGGATGGAAGAGTTGAAGCCATCCAGGATACGGCGATACTCATCTGGACATTGGTCTCCCTTTCACTGTGGGACCCAGGGGTAATTGGGTCGTGAATGGTATCTCCTCAGTCAGTTCTGCAGGAGTCGAGATGGAGGGTATGGTAGCTATATCCAAGACACCCACAACGGAAGCAGCTCTGGGAAAATTACCTTCCGCAGGTTCTGCGATGGCTATGAAGGCTGGAGTTACGCCGGCTGAACGTGCTGTAGCGGTCCTGGAAGAAGGTGACATTTGGAATATTTAAAATATTAATAACAATAAATAAACAACATAATTAATATTAAAAAAGGGTTCATAACGTTTCTCTCTCTCCCTGTGGGATATGGGGTAGGTGACGAACGTCGCCTCATTCGAGACAACAACTTCAAGTGAATGTCCAAAATAAGGTGGATTTTTAACCGCCGATATTTACTCTGCAATCCCCAATAGTTTTTGTTCATTATCTGTTATCAGCAGAAAACAGCCATTGGACTGCGGCAGTAGTACCGAAACCTGAGACCTTGGGGATGGAAGACGAATACGTTATCACTTACTTCACCGACTTGCGGCGTCTAAGAACAGCTGTTGACTCTATATGGGTTTCTTTGGGTCCTTTCGCACCTTGTAGGGTATAGGGCTTAATGAAAAAATATTTCAGATATGATAATTGCAAGATATTTTGATGCTGTAAGGCTTTATTCGAGTTAAAGTATCTAACGACAAAGAGAAAGAAAGATATGCAGATTGTAGAGTCGAACAATGTTTTAATCTAAAGTTAGTTTCTGTAGTATGATTTCTGTAGAACCTTGTATATCGTACGTCGACACATTCCAAAGTTAAAAAATGTATTTACTAAGAACCGAAGAAGACAAGAGGTTGAATACGGAACTGGGTTACCAGATGCTTATTCAAAATCATACTAAAGTGGGGCCCAAGGAAATTAAAATTGCACTTACCTTGCAAATTCAGCGACCATTGAATCATTCCTAAAAGAAAAACGGAACATATTAGATGCCTTTTAATTAATTAAAGTAAGTTGAGTATTTTTTTATTTTACGTAATGAAAAAATTGATCTGTAAGTTCATTTGCATTTAATTAGTTGTTGAAATACATTAGGGGGGATATCCACCGCCAACTTTATCTGAGAACTAAATAGAAACGGGACAAGAATAGAACCATGAGGTAGTCCAAACAAAAATGGCAGCTTGCTGACTAAGCACTTTCTGATGCTATCGTAAAAGAGGGGGAGAAACAAGGGCCCCCCCTGGTGAAACAGAAATGTTATGCATTCTTTCTTACTTTAGTAGGGGTGGACATGCTGTATTAGCAGACAACTGTGGTTTAAGTACAGTAAGAGAAGAACTAGGGTACTCCTAAGTGGAGGCAGAACCGATGCAAGGAACCTGGTTGGGGTTTTAACGGATCACTGGGCTATAAGTAACCATGTCGGAAGAGTAGATTCA
This sequence comes from Leptarthrus brevirostris, assembly GCA_964036015.1. Lineage (NCBI taxonomy): Eukaryota > Metazoa > Arthropoda > Insecta > Diptera > Asilidae > Leptarthrus > Leptarthrus brevirostris. The sequence continues at coordinate 110,583,394 of OZ038375.1, forward strand.
GATGATTTTTGATAGAGCTGTAGGGATTCGGAGAAACGGGACAAGAATACGTACAGTTGCCGAAGAGCAATAACTCATCGGATGGCACCAATGCCTTCGCGAGGTCATTTAGTCAGGAGACAAATCGCAATTTTAGCAAACAGTTTAAAAACCTCCAATTCTTCGGAGTTAGGGACGTCCACAAGTCTTCACGGTAGGTCACAGCGTACAGCGCAAGGAACCACTCCCCCTCCAATGGGCGCATCAAGGACGTCAGCGTGACGATAACAGCGAAAACCAATGTACTTAGAGCTAAACAGCTTGGCATCTGAAATCCACGTTGTATCATGAGCCACTGAGGAAGCATCAGAAAAGAAAATTCGAGTTCTTGGAACAAAGTTACGAACAATAGAATTGTGGGGAAAAATGTCAGGATAGAGAGAGCCTGGAATAAATCATCCTGTACTCTGAAAGAAGCTATAAAAGAACACTCAGACCAATTGCATGAGGAACTAGGGAGGATTATACACGATGACCTTGACCTCAGCAGTCTCGGAATGGGTTTTGGACACAAAAATATACTTTGGATCATACGCATTTGAGCAGAAGCCAACTGCAAATTATTGCCTACTTGGCGTGACACATAGGCGATGTGAGTGAGAGTCATCGGCCGACGTAGAGGTAATTGCTTGAGAAGTCGTAGGTGCACGGGACTCATCCGTGCCACCAATAGTCCCCGGAGGCGACTCAGTCTAGTCTACTACAATAAACTTTATATTTTGCAGAAAACATTTAAATATTTAGTCTTACATAGTATTGCTCTCATATGTGGAATATAAACGACATTCCTTTGCCAGTTTAAAAACTAATCACGAACCTTTCGAAAAAAATTAGTTTACAAAACAGGTAGAGTGTGAAATGTTGGCAAAGTTAAACGTCTTGTCTACGTGAAAATTCAGTGTTGTATACCTGTCACCTCTAATTGTATAAACTAAATATGATCACCCTGTGCAAGAAATCCAATTACAATCACTGTCTGCTTGAGGTGGTCGGAATAGCCTCAAAAGCGTTATTTCTGACACCTTAAGAAAGCCGTTCGGAATAAATCGAAATAAATTTCGACGGGAACGCAAAGATGTATAAACTTAAAAAAAAAAAAAGTGGAATAAATCGAATCCTTTGGTTATGGTCGGCCACCAATGTACCAAAATGGCGGACAGATATCCAGTCCAGTTGCAGTATTGAGCTATTGGCTTGATTTCGATTCAACGAACTGAAATTATTCCATAAATATTTATGAGGACATCCGTTCAGTTTCCGTTGCTTTTTCTACTTTGTACAACTGGCCAGAGTCAGGAGTTCTTTGCGCGATTCTATCGTCATTCTGGATAAAATAAAGAATCCACTGACAGTATAGCTTTCTTTCTAGAGACATTCAAACTCTTCCAATTGTTGCATTTCTCAGGGGCAAATTTGTATGTGTGGATATAATTTATCTGTTGAGTGAACTTTAAAGATGCTCCGGAATATATTAGGCCGCCTTATCCGGACATGTCGGCAACATCCGAAAAACTACGACGAATCGTGCAGGAGAGCTCGACCAAATAGAATTTCTGTGTATCTTCTTCTTAGTTTTAACTCAATTATTATAAAACGGTAAGGAGCATGAGTTCTGGATGTCAGGACGAGAAAAAAACTGCAGGAAAGTCTCAAATTTAGAGAATTTGATTTCCTTGATTCAGTAAGGAGATTTCACAAGTTTACAAGTCTCTGCAACTTCCTTTTGACTTTTTTTCTCCATATTTTTAGCAATATCCCTGACGGAATACACAGGATACAAGTGCAATCAGTGCTATTCAGAATAATTCATAAATCAAATCAGGAATGCTTCGCTTTCGTATCAAAGACGGAAACGTAAAAAAGGAAGTACAATTGCTTCCTTTTCCTTGGAATTTCTGATCGTACTAAGGAGTTGTGTAGTTATTATCACACAAGATGCACTACATAAACTGACAGTACAAATTTCGCACAAAGTAAACACGGTCAACGTATAAACTTAATTACTAATTCCCAGCTACATCACAATGTCCTGATTTGAGCTGCATCGTTCAAACACCATTCGAAATTCCCTTTGATAGGTTTCAAGGAAATCCATTCACAAACGGTCGATAGATTCTAGACCTGACTTAACTGTACGTTAGAGGAATGATAGCTAGAGCCAAATATTGCGACGGATAGTATGGCAATGTCCATGTTTGTGGTTGCACTTGTTGTTAAGGAATTCATACAGAATTCATTATCCTGGCAGATATTGACTCTGTGCTTATGGAAGTGGAATTAAGGGAAATGCTTACATGAAGCCACAACGATAGCCGGGGATTTAGCCAAAGACCAACATACTATATACGTAGGCCCAAAAACTGACCAACTAGAATGGGATTTGGATTTCCCAATTGGAGGCAACTTAGGCCACCTTATGGAAAAGGCATAATAATTTGAGCGTAAAGCGATATTATAAAGGCTACATGAGCTGAAGGGAAATTTGACTGCTGAAACTACCATATAAAGGTAAACATATGAAATCAATGTCTTCTTGCAATTGTTAAATTGAGATATACGTCTGGTAACACAACCCGGTGGATTTACGTATTGATATCTTTAAGATGTAGGATGCAACCATTACCAATTAAAATTAAATTATTCCTAGGCTGTTATCTAGCTCGCAGTAATGCAAAAAAGACCCATGTTCAATGTTCTTCATTCTCCTTAATCGAATTCTCTTCCTGACAAAGCCATGCTACCTCATCATGAAGTTGTACTCTGGGCCTTGCACGATCGCCAGATTCGGCGTCTTGAACCTGTGGATTGCAGTCGAGGCTTAGGAATATTGCTGCCCATCTCATGTCGGCTAGTTCTTTAAAGGCGGTAATGGTTAGAAGCTAATGAATTCCTAGCGAGAATACCAAATTCAGCTTGAGCCTGTAGATCAGGTTCATCTTTCCCACCTTCCGAGGTAATTGAATTTTTCTACTTTCTCGGTAATCTGATCTGCAAGATAAATTTCGCTACGCTCCACCGAGCCCAATCCCATGTATTTAGTTTTTGCAGCATTGATTTTAAGTCCTGCTTTGTGACCTTACGACGGCTCTCTAGAATAGACGTGGTTTGTCGAATACCTTGAGCTATGCGGACGATGAGCTTTCACCTAATTCCTGGGCTGGTAAGGCCACCTAGCACGCTGTTCCGAACATCAATAAAGCCGACAAAAAAAGAAAAGGTGACAATATGCAGCCTTGCTTCACTCCATCTACCAGCTAATGTAACGTGACAATGGCCTTTTGTTAGGACTGCTTCCTAATGGCAATTTTTTTGTTTGGAATACTTCGTAAACATAAAACTTCCCATGTATACTAACGAATAACACTGTCGAAAGCTTTTTCCAAATCAAAAAATAATTACCAATTACGTTTTGTAACGGGGATCTTCGATAACAGGACTATTCGACAATAATACGGAGGGTGTTGATATGATCTCCGCAAGGAAACTTCTCGAAATCTAGCTGTTGATCATTTTAGGTTTGATCGTTAGATTGTTTAAGCCTGTAGAGAATTACTTTAGCCATTAGTTTGGAGACACTAGGTAAAAGACAGATTCCTTTCAAATTTTTCAATTTTTTAGGTTACCTGTCTTCCTTCATTCTATTCCAACGGGAGAGTTTCAAGTTCCCTACAATTTTGTATAAGTGCTAGAAGCATATCAGCTGCAGCGTTACAGTCCACCAGGCATTTCATCTATTCTTTAGCACAGTCCATATTCTTGTAAAGAAAGTGCAGATGAATTGGCTGGAGAGAGTTCTGCCATGAGACTTGTGGGTCCTGAGTTGGTGTGCAACCTACATTGCTAAAAGGGCTATGCAAAACTGAACATATGAGAAGCAGAAATGCTACTGGGAATTCTGTGTGGGGGAAGCTCATTCCAAAAGCTTGATATCGGCTCAATTACGGAGTAGAGCTAAGAAGCTTCTTATGTTATGAGACTGATTACTACATAGTCTAATCACCAGGCACTGCCAACAAAGAAAACATTAAGCAAAAATCGGTAGAGTAGCTGATCTGACCTATATGGAGGAGGAGGAGACACAGCTTCTTTGCGGGTCACAGACCATGACAAGGCGAGGTAGACTCTCTGAACGAGCTGTTGTCTCTTAAAAAAAAAAAAATCACCTTTACTGAAGGAGTGGGGATGGGTAGCACAATGTGCCTTACTCAACGCGGCGCTGCAATACCTCACTTTTCCTTTTTTTTAATAAAACAAAACTCCCGATAGGACCAAAAATTTTTTCATAGTAGCAGTGGTGGAACATATTCAACACAACACATATTATAAAGTTATACCCAAGTTTTTTTTTAAATAAGCGCTTTGTTCTCAGCACATTCTCGTTTTGGGAAAGTCACAGTAAATTGGTTGTTGTTTTTGGCAGAATCAAGTGACATTCCACAGGATTCAGTGCTAGAACCGGATTTATTTACTATTTTAAATTTTATACAAAATGTCAAGTGTTGCATTTTTCAATGTCTTCAAGATCAGACTTCGAACAATGTGACGGTTTTTCTTGATTAGGAAAAAATTTCTATAAAATACTCTACAAAATAAACTAACGGTAAAATATATTATAAAATACATAATTCATAATTTATTCACTCAGCTAATATTTCGAGATTTTCTTTGCAGTTACAAAGTTTTTCAGTAAATTTTAAAATCATAAAAAAATCGTTTAAGAGAAATAGGAAAAAGAAAAAACACACAAAGCAAAGGAGAGAAACAAAAATAAATTTTTGGTTCCATTTTTATAACAAATTCAATTTTCCACTTCAATCAAGAACTTGAAGTGGAGCCAACTATCCGAAAGGATAAATTTCACGTCACATTCAGCTGGACTGATTTAAAATCTGTCTTAACTTGAGAAAAACCAATTGTGGACAAAAAACATCAAAGCTACAAATGAACTCAGTTACAATAAACAGGAGCAGAATGACGATTCTCTCAAATTCAATCAGATGAGAGATTGTCAGACGAAAAGGTCAACATTACACACCCGGAGACCAACTCCATTGTAGGTATGCGAAGAGTTATGAGAAAAGTGTTCAAAAAAAGAAGAGGAAAACGTTAAAAATGTATAAAAATAAAATAGAAATCCGTTCACGTTCTCAAATGAACAAACACTGGGGACGGAACTGGAACAATCAGTTCTTTCATCAAGATTTCTCCCTTTCGTCCTGGGAATCACATTTTTTCACTTATTCTTGTCCACCTGCAACCACTGTCCTGATTGAATGGTAAACTATGGGGACCTCAGGACGAGCCGAAATGGAATCCAACTACGAAAGCTATCGACGTGCTATAGTACGAAAAGACACGGGGCAGTGCGCCATCATGAGTAATTACAGTTAGGCAAGTCCTTATAGAAAGTGCCTGGGTACCTTCTCGCCAATGGGGCGGGTGTACCAGAGACAATGCAACTATTGTGGCAGGAATTGTGTGCCAAGAAACGACTTTTATGGAACCAGGACATCTCCTTATCACATTCCATAAATTATGCAAGTTGGCTGACAGATGGCACCAGAGTAGTAATTAAATATTTCCGGTTCCATTTCTTCAGCCCTTTTGTCTGCATGCTAAGAAAATGGTAAAGAGCTTGTGGACAAACTTTTTATCTTAAAATTCTCTCTCGGGTAATAAAAAAATGGAGTCAAAGAAAATTAAACGACTTCATATTTTGGGCACTCAATTAAAACGTTCAAACTTTCAGGCTCTTGGAAATTCCATTGTCAGATGGAATTTCTTCTTACTATCCCCCCGGGCATTTACTTTGAATTTTCTCAATTATCAAGCGAACTGTAATAAAGTCATCTGGTCCACCGCGAATTTGTTGCACGAGAGCAAAATTTGAATTTCTGGCCCGATTACATTACTCTTCGAACGAATAAATAATTTCATGTAAAAAGGTACAAATAGGTGGGATTTTGATTGTCCTTGCTGATGAAATGGTAATGTATTCATGAATGTATCGATTTGGTGGGAGATTTTTGAATATATGCATGAATTGAGATTTGTTTTTTCGTGGTCGAATGGAGTAGCAACTGATCATAACTTTCTCTTACTAGTCTATCAATCTTCTTTTTTTTTTAAAATGAAGTTACATCAAATATAAGCTTATTAACGTTAGCTCAAATTAAAATCCCTTATGCCATAATGAAAGCGTCACCTTTATTCTTGTATCAAGCGATATAGTGCTCCGTAAGAATGTAGCAGAAGGTGAAAGTGTCTAATACGTTACTTTCTCTGTAATCAGCTGGAACATGGAATTGCCTATAATTCTGTTTTTCTCCAACTTCCCAAGCAATTTGTTAAGAAGCTGTTGGGCGCGCATTAATAGAACTCTACAGTAAAATTTTGCATAAACTGTTTTTGCTACAATATCCGTTATAATTTTCATTGAAAGTACTAACCAAAGGCTATATTTAACAATTGGTTCAGATATTTTGCATCGATAGTTTAGGAATTAGAGGGGGGGGGGGATGATTTTATAATGACTTTAAAAACCACACAGAAGAGTATAATCAAAAGTCTATGTTGCATTTTAGGAGAACTTTCGTAGACACACTACTCTGTTGATGAAAATGTGGGGGGTGGGGGGTGCTGGGCGGCCCATAAGGTCCAGCATCATGGTGTGGTGCAAGCTAAGGTCACAGTAGCGTTGAAAGGATATAAGCATCCACTATCCCATGATGATGATACCCCAACTATTCTCAAACCAGTGTATGAGAACCTAACATCAAACGTCCAATTTACAGAATAATAACGAAAGCTTCAGTGTGTGTGCTAGGGCTTCACGGCACCCGGGACAAAACCGAGACTTTGGCACATCTCGGTCTTTGTCTCGTCAAGGTGAAGACGATCTTGCTCTCGCATCAATCTCGGCAAGATAAAAACAAGGGAATTGTGGTGTGATAACGGGGAGCAAGGACAAGTGATATTATTATGTAGATATGCCTCGGATAACTGGGACTGATTTTATGACGACAACCTTTGACTATAAACATCGGGCTATGAAACGTGAAAACTCTGCAGGACGAGTGCGAACATGCTAAGATTATAGCTGTGGAGCATGAAATGACTGAGCATAAATTCAAGGTCATGGGGTTTAGCGAAACTAGAGATGAAGTGGAGATCTTACATCACAAACATCTGAAACCGTGTTGTTATAATCTGGCCAGAAAGAATCAGAAGCATCCCGCATGGCAGGTGTTGACTTCTTGTCAACTAAGTTCGCCCACCGATCACTACTGGACTGGTTACCAACATCCGACCGATTTATTCTTGACAGGTGCTGAACCAGGCTACGTAACATCTCAATAATTCAGTGCTATGCGCCGACAGACGAAGCGGATATATAACAACCCAAGAGGCTTTCTACCAACTCCTTGGCGAGACTTTTTTAAGACTCTTCAAGGTGACAATAAAATTGTTATGTGAAATCTAAATGCCAAAATTGTTTCTAACAACATAGCCTGCAACGAAATGCAATGTTATGGGAAACTTTGGATTCGGAAACAGGAACGGTAGTGTGAATTTGGTTGTTGGATTTTGTAACTCAAAGTAACTTGTCATCTTTAAATTCTTGTTTTAACATTCAAAATACCATTTAACGTCCTGAGTTTCCCCAGACGGCAGAATTGGTTTAGTTTGACCATATCACTGCTTAGGTCTAAACGAGGCGCTCATATTAGCTGCGATTACAATCTTATTACAGCGATGACCTGTGGGGCATGGGACGGAACAAGAACTTCACCCGATTCGAGACAACAAGTTGCAAGTAGACCTACAATTTAAAGTGGATTCCGAAGCACTGACATTTATCGTTATTAATTGTCAGCAGAAAACAAGCGTGGGTCGCCGTCGGTTTCGAACATGGTACCCAACACAGGGAATAGATATTGTTAAGTTAATACTATTGTATAGATTCGGATCGGCAATTGTTTTCCAAGTTGAAATCGTTCTGTTTTCAGGTTTTATATGCTCAACATCTACAATAGATGTTTCTTACTCGCAATAGAATTACCAAATTAGTCCATAAAGTCAATAAGGTCGGTTTCCAGCAGGAAATTATCAAATAAACAAAAATAATCAAATAGATGTAATTTTCGCATCCGCTCTGTAAGATCCAAACAATTATCTTCTGTTTTCTGCAAACCATACAAACTCCTAGATAATTCTATCCTCTCCATAAATAATTCTGCCTGATGTCGGTCACTTTTGATAATTTCCATGCTACCCGTTCTGCAAATTCGAGTCCATGCTTTCTGACTTAAACATTTTCAATGAATTTTCTCGAAAACCATTCTCTCTCACTCCTTAAGTCCTTTAAATTGAGTCACTTTAAACAAGATTTATCCCTACGGATATCCGGCTATTCAATTTGTAACTAGGACTTTGCTATGCATCTTTCATAGTATGTCTGATGGCGTCCGAGTCTCGAGCTTTATTTCTGAAAGATTGAGTTACAAATGTCTGTGAGATAACTAGAATACGAGAGAATTGTTGGGAACAACTGAAGGTATCCATCAAATTTTGTGGAGTTAAATGTAGCCACTCCACTGTCCTAGAGAGCATCGATTTTCTAAAGATATTTGAATCTTTTACTATAATCTTAAGACAGATTAGATTACAAAACTTCTTCGTTCTTTCTACAACAACACATTGCAGGTTACTTGAAGTGCAACAATTCACAGGTCAATAACTAAATAGTCTTTGATCATTATTTTCCCGCAAGAGAAGCAGAAAAGACTGGAATCCCAACGATTGCTTATTAAGAAGAAAATTTATTAGCAACCATTAAATTTGGTTTATGGGATTACTGGACAGCAGAATGCATAACTCCTTACGGTCCTGATATTCATCTTGTTCCTATCTGAATGGCTCAACTCGGCATTCTTCTTCATTTCCTCTGCTATGGAGGATCTAATCAAGGGTGTGAATATTAATGAGTTACTGGGCGTTTTTGCTCCAGATACTTCATATTCCTGTCTCGTTGGCAAGTTGTTTGATGAAGGTAATTATTGGCTAAGTTTGTTATTCGATACGTTGACTCGCTCCCTTGACTTCCCAGGGATGGTTTGAAAGATTGTACATAGCCCGAGGAATGGCAATTTATTAACTGGTCAAATAGACACGCTGGGTTGAGAAATGAATATCAATATTGCGACAGCGTGTCTCCTTGCAAACAAGTCAGGGAGAAAGAAAAAACAATAATTTGAATTTAAGTGAAATCAGTCTCAAGAACATTTTTCAACCTCTCAATGTCATGCATGCATCGAATTCCACCGAAATAAGATAAACAAAATTCATAGGAATTAATCGATAAATTCCCATGCTATAAAATCACAACGATCCTTTCTTCCTTTCACAGTCTTACATTTGCGATACTAAAGTTTTCGTACATTTCGACTTGAGGCGTTATCCAGACATTTCATCTTGCGGGCATCGCATTCCAATACCCCGAGATGCTAGAAATAAAACGTGGTCTGATAAGAGATTCCTTTTTTACCATATCAAGGATATAAAAAAAAAAAGTTTCACTCCAATATAACATACATGCTCGTAAGGAATTGTTCCCCTTGTCTTGTCTGTCGAAAACCATAGCTGTTAGTTGAGTATGGCGTAGTTGGGATCGTTAACTGAACTTTAATATTTATGACAAAGCAGCAAAATTTTAAATCCTATTATTTTCCCGAAATTTTCGCGAAGCATCAGAATTATGTGAATAAGCCTTGAGCAAGCAGCGAAGCAACCTTTTAAGAGCTACTCCCCGTAAGAAGAACAAAAGCCAGACAGATAAGGATAATTAATTGCAGTCTTCGACTCCTTCTGAGATTTTTGGTTCCACTTTTTATAGGATTAAGTGGAACAAGGAAAAAGTTGTTTACAACTTTTACAGTAGAAGAGGAAAAATTTAATGCCCAGATCAGTCGTTTTTAATTGAAAATTAAAAGCTAAGATAATTACATCCCGCCGCCCGCCGTCTAGAAATGTTGAATGAAACAAACCATTTCTAGAAAGGGATTGGAAGTCGTTCTGAATTAAGGCTTTGGGGGGGTTAAGAAAAAAAAAAGAACTCGAGTGATAAGTTAATTTAATTTTAGTGTGATGCGAAAAATTAACATTGCGATCTCAATTATCATTAACTATTTTAGAATCAAATCACGCTAAGTTTGTGTGAATTTTTATTCAAATTTGTGTCGGAGTTCTATCGTTCTCTTGTTCCTGAAAGTTAATTTTTTATAAAAATTTTAAATCTCTGTTCATATTGTTGTCGCACATACAAACGTTCTGCGGTTAAGTAGGTATACTTTTTTTATAAATCAAATTAGTCGACATCGTACCAGCAATGTTACTATTACTCCTGGAAAGTGTTATTGAAAGGAAATTATGTAATAAGTTTGCAGCCCTCTCTCTCGGTGTCAAGTGAGCTATTTTGCTATGACCGTAACAGAGTGATAACTAGGTGGTGGGAGGTCATTCTCCGACCATAACTGAATAGAGTTTAATGTTAACTTAACCTTTTAGAAACCCCAAAGGAACTAACTGGAAGAAATTCAGTTAAGTAAGTCAAATCGAAACTTTCCAATATACTTGATGTAGGCATTAAAACTATTCAAGAGGTGGAATCAAGGGCAGACACATTCGAGAAAGAAACGAGTATGGTATTCAATGTCACCTTCCTCTTAAAAAAAAAGTAAAAAATCTCTCCCGCCCTGGTGGAATGAAGATCTCTCTAATCTGAGGAAATTTACTCGAGATATCTTCAACATCAGGTTTACAAAAATGCCATCAGAGAAGCCAAAAAAATGGCTTGGATGAAATACTGAATGAAGCTATACTTAGCGCAGGCTACTCTTTTTTTCGAAGATGAGATGGTACATGGACCTAGTGCTCTTCTGATACCTTAAAGACCAGTTAACACAGGGTAAAGACAAAGTACAGCAACAACTTGCCCAATTGAAGCTATCGTCACCAAAGAGAGCTATTTAGGCTATAAATAATGTTGCGCCCTAACAAATCCCCTAGGTCGGATGAAATGTTAAGGTGGTGTTAATTTCAAAAGGTTGGTGAACGGGGTGATGAAGTTGCAATAGACTTCAGATCAATTAATCTAACCTACTTTTTGCTCAAAATGTGGACCGTGTGCTCGACGTACACCTTAGACAAACTCTAGAACGAAACCGTTTGTCAAGATCTCAGCACGCTTACTTCAAAGGAAAATCCAAAAAAATGCCTCTTCACAAAGTTGTGCGTATGATTGAATACACATTAAAATACAAAGAATATACTCTTGCGCCATTCCTAGGCGTAGAAGGGGCAGTCAATAACGTTTGCTCTAAGCCCCTCACGTCGAGCTTGGCGTGGAACAAGACTTAATTTGTATTTGAGAATGCAAAGAAAATTAAGGATGTCCCCTATGCCGGTGATTTGGCAATCCTGGTATTGGAAAAATTTCATTCGGATATTGCGGAGAATTTTCTGAATAAGATCAGCAGATGGTGCAAGGATTATAGACCATCTACGAGCTCAAGAAATACCGAGCTGATACTTTTTACCACTTAAGCCAAAGTACTCAACTTTGTCATGCTCGAATTAAACGGGTACCAACTCTTATTATCCTCCAGAGTTAGCAACTTGGAAGTGCTTTGAGACGTGAAGTTGAACTGGAAGTAAATCATAGATGCTTTCAGCCGCACCTTTCGTGAAAGTTGGGAGCTGCGGCCCAGAATAACGCTGTGGATGTAGTACGACCTATCTTCACTTATGGCCCCCTAGTTTGGTTAGCCGGCTATAGGAAAAGATCAATTCCAACCGATGCTCTCAATGTTCGGCCGCATCTTCTACACCTCCTGATCTGTACATCAACTATTTGGCGTCATGCAACAAAATCAGACTGAAAGAATCTGTATGCCGGGTTGACAAAACCTATGGACTTGGTAGTATCCTCAACTTAAAACCGAGAGAGCTATCTGCTACCGTGTCTGATAACGCAATACCCAACGTTATTGTATAGGAAATAAGGTGCAAATTCGTCGATGTCCGCAAGTCGGAAATCAAAGAGACCATACCAATACCAACATTTTTCTCTCTAGTATGATGGTCGGATAGAGGGAGTAGTGAGAGTTTTTTTTTTCAATCAAATCGTGGATAGCATGACCCCATCATACCTTGCGTCCCCATCATGCCCCTAGTTCTCCTATAGGGGTTGCTTTAGTCCCCTACAAAAAATTGATTGGTCTAAAATCATTAGCAAATCCGTTGTTTCACTTCTCAACCCTTAAAACAGATAATACCTCCCGTCGGTAGGCTTAGTGTAAATAATTGTGTTTAACATTATCCTTAAAAATTGCTTCTATGGCACTTCTTTTAGCATAATAAGTTAATTAACCCAATCGAATTTTTTATAGTGTCAATGCGTCCGACCTGAATCCTTGCTGCTCTCAAAAGAATGGAAATACTCCACGTAGTCGTGCTTTTGGCTTAAAATTCTTAAACATCTTAAGAAAGCCTTTGTAGAACTGTCAATATTTTTGTTTGTATCTGATGTTGAAGTTGCCTTTAGAAGATATCCCCTGATTAGAGAAGTCTTCGTTCCAGCGTGAACGAAAAACATTATTGGACAAGATAACTTGTATTCAGTTTAGTGCCTTTTCACATGTGCAATTTCCAGATTCGAAATCTTGAAGTGTCCTAATGTTTAGGTTAGGGATGAATGTTAATTTTGTTGGTTTTCAGGCAGTGGGATATCCTTGAAAAACTCTAGTTTGCTTCTGAGTTGTTGAAGGAAAAATAACATTCGACGTTTATGGAGTTGAAACCGACTTTAATTAGCAACGAAAACCTAACTTAGTTTAACTCAACCAAAATGACTCTCTATGACAGATACAAAACTCGAACTTCATAAGGTCCTTTGCCTTTATATGAAAACTTTTAGTTTAAAAATGTGTCCTTTTGCTAAAAAGCTTTATAATATAATCGACATTGTCAACGACAAAATTTTGTGAGGTTGGCTACTACCACCTTATCAAATCAGGTTTATACCAAAAAGTCAAGAGAGTTTCCCGACCACGACATTAAATGTTCCACTTACAGTATAAGCTCGCAGGAAACCACAAGAAAAAACTTTTCTGTTGACAGGATCTCACGGGAGTTGGACATTTAAATAGCACGAAAAAAAGGAGTTTTTGAAATTTTCAGAGTTGTAAATTCTCGTTTGTCCACCTTTTGAATACCTGCGAACTATATTTGTATGTCATAGCTTCTTTTTTACCATACTATAGCCCGCTGTTGATGGTAAATAAATTATACAATTATGTTCAATGTTTTTTCCTTTGCCTGGAAAAAGAAATAGCACACTACATAGTTGTCAGCTATCGTATAAAATACCCGGGAAACAGTGAAATGTCTGAACCCTAGAGGTTTTTATATCAGAGAAAATCTTTATGAAATTGGCGGCGAACGCACAAGGGTCACATGATTGCCATTTCAGATATTAATCTGTACAAAGTATGACAATACTCGTAATTGCATTTGTCGCCTTAGGCTGCGTTCGATTATATTCACGAGTTGAGTAGGAAGTCACCTCTGTTGGGAATTTTAAAAATTTTCGAGAGAACTGTGAAATACGTAAAGAGGAAAACAAATACGTAAAACAACGAAATGGTTGGCGTTGGTGTTAATTAATTTTATAGATTTTTTATTGTAAATGTTACTTAAGAGACAGGTGTATTAAATGCTTTTGGGTAAAAATGAAATAGAGTTAATTTGACTATCACATGCTTCAAACGAGGTAAAAACGCACTTGGTGAAACTTTTTTGACAACATTTTAATTAAGTAACAAACGTACTTGCTAAGTTTTACATGAATGTTAACACTGTTTCAGATATATTGTGTAGATCTAGCACTTATTTTTATTAAATATTACTACTACTAAGAAGGTCTTTTATTCCAAAACCACTTTTACTGTAAAAGACGCTCGGGTAGCCAAGGAGGTCTTTAACATGGGAGGATATTACATCAGCAGATCTCGGAAATTTCCGCCAGAAAATCCTCCAGACGGAGTCGGCACTCCGTCTCACTAGCCAGACTTATCCGGTGAAGATGATATCTTAGCCCATGTTGGCCAGATAAGTGGTCTGATAGCAATCTAGCTCCCTGGACCAGTCCTCTATAACAGCTCTCGCCGATGACCAGCTGACTCTTCAACAAAGTTCGCGGCTTTGGCATCGAGTGGATGAACCCTTCCTGGCAAGCTCAACAGCCACCTTATTTCCCTCGACAACCGAGTACTTGGTCTAGCAAAGCATGACCCTAATATAGTCTGTACTCCTGAATATGAGCTTTTTCGTTTTCTTTCTAACTTGTAATATGGATCACGCACCAAAGAAACATTGTCCCTAAAGCATGGATGTTAGACAAGTTGAGAGGAGTGTTCGCTCCACGTTTAGCTACAGGTCCACACAAATTGAGGGAATCACTCCCACTGTCGATTTTTTTGAGAAATCGTTTGAAGTAGTATGCTCTAACTGGTTCAGAGGTTACAAAAATTGTAATGCAACGTTTAATTAAAATTCGTACAAATTCAACCTGCCCTGCTGGTTTAATGGATGTCATTTCTATTGAAAAGACTGGTGAGTTTTTCCGTTTAGTATACGATGTAAAGGGACGTGCCACCATCCATCATATTTCTGCTGAAGAAGCTAAGTACAAACTATGCAAGGTGCGAAAGATCCAACTTGGTTTAAAGGGTGTACAACTTATTGTGCTGCACGACGGTCTTACAATTCGGTATTCTGACCTCGTAATTAAGGTCAATGACACTATTCAATTGCACTTGGGAACAGGAAAGATAACTGATTATATTAACTTTGACTGAGGTAACCTTTGTATAATAACTGGAGGTCGTAATTTGGGACGTGTCGGTGCAGTTGTTTACTGTGGAACGACATCCTGGTTCTTTCGATATTGTACACGTTAAGAACACCCAAGGACACTGAACGAATTCCGAGGACTGTATGAATATATTTCAATTGATTTCAAAATAATATTATCAAAGAAATGTTTGTCCAAACAAAAAGTCTACCGTGATCAGGATTTGAACCAAGTCCAAACTGCGCCGTGAGCCAAACACGTAAATTTAATTCATTTAGCACCAAAAAAAAGTAGACTGTCGTTAAAACGAATAAATACTCCGAAAATGATTTCGAATTTGCGAATCCATTTCCAACAGACACGTATTTGCTACAAGGCTTTCAAACGTTTTCATCATCAGTAAGAGAGCCAAACCTTACATCTCATTACCGAAGGGTACGTACGGGTGTTAAATTGAGCATTTCTGAAGAGCGCGACAAAAAATTAGCTGCGAAAACTGCTCATTAATTTTGTATAAAATGTAAAAGTATATTCCGCTCTACTCGGGATTAGAGTCCACTCTATTCAAGAGAAGAGTTCAGTCTACTGGGAGTAGTATTTTTTAATGATTTTTGGACGAACCTTCTCATTAAATACGACGTAGCATATCTGACGCGCTGAGAGTAAAAGTGACCTATTTATAAGGTTCGGGCAAAAGTGGCTTAGAAAATGTTCCGCGCAAAAACAAATCGCGTGAAGCTCCGGTCAAAAACGATTTAACTACAAAAAGTAATGCAAAGTTAATGCAGTTAAGTCGTTTTTGCCGGAAATTTTCTACGATTCGTTTTTGCCCGGAATCTCATACGATTCGTTTTTTCGCGGAACATTTTCTAAGCCACTTTTTGCCCGAACCTTATAAATAGATCACTTTTACTCTCAGCCCGTCATCTGATTGTGATAAAGCTATAGACTCTCTCCGATCAATGAAGTTTAATATGTTTGTCGTCAAATGGTGTAAAGGTTTGCACTTCCTTATGTCCCATAAGATAAAAGGGAAGCTAAAGAGAGAGAACAAGATATTATCAGTTAATTTCGAAAGTTGCAGTCGGCAAAAAAAAATTAAAAAGTAGAGCTAAAACTGACAAGTACTGGTGTTAGTTAATGTCAACTGATTGGTAATTTTAAATCATCCAATGATTATCTGAAAGAACAGTTGTTACCATCATTTGTATCTTTTGAAAAAACAAGTATAAATTAATATATTAAAAGCTGGAGTGCTCTAGTGACCGGATTTAGCGAGCTACTGATCTTCTGGTTGTAAAGGTATAAGAGTTTAAGTACATATTCAGACTAAAAATGTATGTGCGTACTAACATGAATATACAAGTATGAAATAAGAAAAGATTTATCCTCACAAGAAACACTTCAATTTTGCATTCTCCAATAACTCTGAAAGGAAAAAGAGATTCATGCCTTTATCAAAAGCCATAAGGGCTGCAACTCTTCCTTTTCATTCAATCCGTATGTCTAAAGATAGAACTTTCTCTCAGAAAACGAGTAATAGCCACTTCAAATCTTCCTCACTCACTTCGCATATTTTTCAAAATTTTTAAAGAAGTTTTATACCTCACAGCTGCGCATTCCTTTGTTTGGAAATTTCGAACCAAAAACCACTTTGCCCCTTTCGAAATCAAAAGGAAATTCAAAGTTTTCTTTTTTCACAACGGACCAATTACAGAACTTTTTGAGCAGTTAACAAAAAGACGTTAGAACGAATTCAAATACTTAAGTTTTCTTTCCTTTCCAAAAAACGCACTCAATCCTAGAAATCTAACAGAAGTACATCATGTGGTCCTCCCACTTGGCCCTCGTCTTGTCGGTTCTGCTTGTAGTTTTGAATATAGTAGTGCACCCTATCCTAGATGAATCCCTATGCAAAAGGATTCTCCGGACACAAGTACCTCATTATAACAACCTTAAGGATTTGAAAAGTGTAAACTAAGTTGTATCGTCCTTAGCTTGTCTGCTTTTTCGAATTATTCTTCAGAACGGATATCGTCTCTGTAGGTTATCTGGCTTTCAAGTAAACCTTGTAGGGTTCAGTTACACTTCTCAAGGGAATTTTTT
Source organism: Leptarthrus brevirostris (assembly GCA_964036015.1). Classification (NCBI taxonomy): domain Eukaryota; kingdom Metazoa; phylum Arthropoda; class Insecta; order Diptera; family Asilidae; genus Leptarthrus; species Leptarthrus brevirostris. The sequence continues at coordinate 110,600,453 of OZ038375.1, forward strand.
TTTTTTAAATATTTCGCGACTTCTAGAATAATCCAAGTAGATGCACATGAAGGACCTTTGCATTTTTTAAATTCATCTCCGACAGAGCGTAAATTTCAGGGAATAAAAATATCTTTGATTTCTTAATTGTATGTACGCCCTTGGAGCTAACAACAGCGTTCACAGAAAAAGTTCTTTAATTAATATTACTCAGGAGTTTAATGAATACCTATCCATTAAGTAGCACTTGGGGCTGAGTTAAAGTTGTTCAGATTATGGTTTGTATATTTTTTGTAATTTAATTAGGTATCTGGAGATGACGCAGGATTTCAGCGAAATCCGGCCACCGTTTGAGTGGGGGCTTAGTATTATTATATAAGTTGACATGAATAGTGAAGCTTTTTTACTAAATTTGTTACTCAAAAAATGCAAAGTCTGTATCCTATTATTATGATGAAAATTGCAAAATTATAACTTTTAGGTATATAAAATTTATGTATATTAACCCATTTCCTTCGCCGTTAAATCCTCTTCTGCCAAGGGGGCAAAGCGCGGGTAAAGCGGTGTTAAAATGCGGGTAAGCGCGAGTAAAGCGCGGGTAAGTACGGACAAAGTTCGGGCAAAGCGAGGTTAAAATGCGGTAAAGCGTGATTAAAGCGTGCGGGCAAAGCGAGGTTATACGCTTTACCCAGCTTGACCCACATAATAAAAAAATTTCTTAAACTTTTTTTTTATTTCATTTATTCACTTATTTTTTCAATATTTGTACTAAGATATATTTACAACTTTACACTATCTACGCACTTAGAAATTAAGTGAGAATTAGAATACTTTAATGAAATGAAAGTTAGCAACTACAAAAAGAATGCAATTAAAAAAACATAGATAAAAAATAAGTCAAAAAGGAAAAGACAGAAAACAGAAACAAAATAAAAGAGAAGAAGGATAAAGGAATATAACAGTTCATTGCCTACTCAAAATTTCATGACTGAGGATATCAAAAGGTTATGAAAACACGAGAAAGACTATAGTCTAAAGTCTAGTATCTTGTCTTCTATTATTTCCCTAAAGCCTTTGACAAACAGGGCAGTATTAACAGGGCGAAAATCTTCAACATTAGAGGAAGTTTCAGATGTCGGAACCGGAACTTCCCCAGCAAATGCAGAATAGGATGAAAAAATGATCGTGTAGTCGAGTTGTCATGAGAAAGTGACAGTTCGGTTAGTTCATCGGGATCGAAGTCTTCATCACACTAGTGCGAGAATTGCACACACCTAAGCTGAGTAAGTTCTTTCAGAGAACAGGCGCTGAAAAGTGCAGGTTCGGTAAAAATTACGTAGCCCTCAAATAGCGCACTTGATTTTACTGTGTAGGGTGCGATAGCGGTCCCAAGTAGTCAAACACCGCGTCACCTTCCGCTTCGAGTGCGTCTTATCATTAATAGACACATACTTGTTAAACAAGTAAATGAGAAGCTGCTGAAAGCATTCCATTCTTACCTTAATGAATGATATGTAAGAGAAATCGTTTCAGGTAATTTCACCATATAAGGCTTCCGCATATAAGGCTATTATATTAATATTGTGAAAATCTGTAAATGAATAAGTTAAGTCTAATGTTTTATATCCGACAGTATATCAACGGAAACAAATATCAGATCATCATCCGGTGTCTCTTACTGTTATCACCTGATTATGGAGCAATAGACAATCCATATTACAAACTAAAAAAATAGAGAAGCGAAAATAATGATCGTGTAGGCATATTATTCAGTACTTTTGCCGGAAGAAAAACTATCCTATATGTTGGCCGAAGATATAAGATACCAACATGCCAAATTTCATTTAAATCTGTTCAGTAGATTCCACGTAATGTCTACACAGACAGACAGAATGCAGAAAGACAGACAAAAATTATAAAAATTACTGTTTTGGGATCCTCATCGACCAAGAAATTAAAAAAGATATTTTATGTACAGACACGGCCCCTTTGTAGTTTTATTATATGTATAGATAGTTATTGTTGGTGGAGGAAGTGATAACGTTCCGGCCTACCAATCCGGAGATCCCAGGTTCTAATCCCGCCGACGGCCAGCCATGATTGTTTTTTGCTGACAACAGATTACGATAAAAAAGCCATGGGCATTGCAGAGTAAATGTCAGTGGTTCGGAATCCACTTGCAATCGTTGTTTCCAATAGGAAGAAGTACTTCCCCGGGGTTTGGAGAACTAAAGAGAGAGAGAGAGAGAGATATATAGTTGAATATATAGTTAGACTCACCTCTTCTCGAAAACGAGTGAGAGAAATTCCAGAAAGGTATCTAAATATTAAATTTGAAAGTGTGCAACTTTCATTTCCCGCCTAGATGTTATAAAGCTTACAAACCTAGACGATGCTAATTTAAACAGAAAACAATTGATTAAAAATCAATTATATTCACAACACTTCACATTTTAGAGCAATCTTACAAATGTAGTTCGTCTACAGGAACCCCAAGATTAGCTAAAACCGTTCATCATCTTCAAAACACAATTCCTCACTTAAGGGAGAAATCTAAGCGAATTACTTATCCTTAAGTGGGGAGATAAAGTCGACAAACGATTTTACTGACAGTCAAGCCATTTTGTAAGTCAGGCAGAGGGCTTTACAATAGCGCGTCAATCAGAACCACCCACTCAATGTAACGACAAGCAATTAACAACTTAACAAATTACTTTGCCGCCCATTTAACAGTGTCCTCACTCAATTTTCCGGGAAGACAATAAAACGGAAGTCAAAGTGTTTGTCGAAAGCCACTTAACTGTGGCTCATCACGCAATCAAGCTTGTTGCTTTGCTTCCCTTTTCAACGGCGGTAGATGAAAATTCGTTTCTGGAGCACGCAACCATAGCACCATGTCAGCACCCTTTCATTACCCCCCCACCGCCGCCCGTAACTGCGATGTTAAATGGTTCGCTTCGCATCGTCATCATTACGGTAAGGGTGCTTAAAGGGATGAACTGTGTCATTCATTTTCACTTTCATCCGGGGTACAATACTCCGAAATGAGATACAAAACGAAAATCTAGGCAAAACCACAAAAGGATCATTCCTGCCCTAGGGCTTGGTCAATTGAACCGCAGACATATGTTAAAGCAGATGGAATCTTCTCCGGTCCCTAGTGTACGATTCCTTTAAGTCCTTTCGATACGTCCCGGTTCTTGTTTATTGCGAATGGGTGGTTTGTTCTTAACCCGAGCACCAGCCCCAATGCTTAAGGTTTCCGATATTGGGCCTCTGGGTAAACTTGAACAACTGGAACAATACGACTCCAGACACAAGTAGTCAGACCCTCTTCCTGGCGACAATCTCAGGATTCGGTTGTTAATTTTGAGGAGGCTCAAAAGGTCGTCCTGATGGACCCTTTACGGTTGCCATGGTGGTGATTCCTTTGATGGGACTTTGATTGCGACAAATTAGCATTTTCATGTTGAAAGACTAGCGTGGGAATATTTTGATGGGGTAAAATGGGAAATGAATATCTTTCGAGGAAGCTCTTACAAATCTTCGCATTTCTGATTTGGAAAGAGAGAGAGAGCTCGAAGTGGATTAACTTAAGATCATAATATTTTAGAAGTTTTTAGTTTTTCGCATTTCTAATCTTTGCCAGTTAAAAGGTTCATCCTTTGCCGTCAATATTCATAATATACCACATACTATTCGATTGAAGTGCACATCATTCTCCTGAAACAACTGTAGTACTTATTTTTGCAAGAAGCCGTAAATATTTGTCCTGCAGGTGTGCTTTTTCCGTTCACATGAAAATTTTGAGTTATCACCAGCACATGATGTGCGATGCCTGGCAAGTGCCACAGTAGCACATTAAGGACATTTGTGGCGTGTAAAATTGTCATATTAACTTTATAGCGCTCGTGCGGATGAATGTTTCAGCCGCGAGTGACATTCATGTGGGTGATGTCGTTGGTGTGATGAAATTTTGCAGTTCACTTGTGCGTATGCATTTATATAAGCGGCAAATTCCAGGATAATTTTCGGTCTGACAAGAGCATTTACGAAAAGTCCTGCGAAATAAGAAACCTTTGTTAAATGTAAACAGATTTTTTTAGCCCTTGCCCGATTCCTTTTGATGCAATTTGTTTTTCCTTTAGATTCTAGTCATGCACCAGTCCTAACGAGCCGGAGGCATTCTGCGATTTTAACTGAAATAAAAAGCCATCAACTACTTCTGGAACTGACCATAACATTGTGACTGCAAAAAAACGTCGCTGTGAAAAACGTAGCCATTGCAGTGCAACGATGGTTTATAAAACCTCCAAAGTGTGTGTGTGTATTTTACTATTTTCTTGCAATTTTTGGTGTATACAAAAGCAAACCATTAAAAGTTCCCTTAGATAGCCAAACATATGTGTTCATGTGAGTAGAATTCGCTAGCCCCTCAAGCAATCATTAGGACTTCACAGGACGACCTAACTCGTGGAAATCTGCTGAAGTGAACAGAGTCAGAAACTTCGTCCATTTTTGCTTCATTGCCGGCAGCTGCAGAGCCGCTAAAACGTGTCTTAACAACTGCTCCCCTTATTCCCGCAGCAACCAGAAATATTGGGCAGAATGCTTGACCATACCATCATCCTGAATCTAGCCAACTTTAATTCACAGGCCACCAAGAGTGGACCTGCATATGAAATTATAATTCACATTCTAGACGAGTAGAAACATCTGCAAAATCAATATAATCAGTTTAGTAGAACTTTTGATAGTAGACAGGAAATGCAGATTACTTAAGCATAGACGAATTGCGTTTGAGGAATTGGAAATTCTTGGGCAATTTGTAAAGTTTGTCAATTTAAAGTTTCGTTAATGTTATGACACACAAAGCGAGAAAAAAACAACTGTGAGTCTGTCTGTCAGAGTTTCCTGTAATCGTAGTTATTTGTAGCTGAATGAAAAAAATACTCATAGCATAACTCCACTCATGCCATCAAGAACAAATCACTTTACTATGTTTTTTTTTGTGAACAGCTCCCGCAGAATTTTGTTGGTCAATGACTAAATACAATTGGGGTTGGTTTTACAGGAGCACTCCCGATGAAGATAAAATTTATATGGCCCTAGTCAGGCCTCGATTTTGAATAACCTTTACCCAAGCGGGGTTTTACAATCGGCTTATCATTGGGCAGTGAAAGGGTGCCAGATGTATAATTCACTTTTGATATTTATTTTTTCGTATTACTGTTAATTATTTTGTTATAAACAATTTAATTGTTTAAGTGGGAATTACAGCCAACGTATTAACGAGGGCGACAAAATTATATCTGCATCGGGTTCCTCTAATAAAAGTACATAAAAAATGTATAAATAATTTTGTTAATACCTCAATGATTTAACAGCCTTAAGCTAGAGCAACGTAGACGAAAGTAGTAGTAGTAGTAGCGGCATTGAAAGCCTCGCATAAACCATGTCCATAGCTGCCACGTTTTGTTGTCCTATATCCCAGAGATGTCGTACAGCGATCCTCGAGGCGCTGCCTTTGTTTATATTCGTTGTGAGTTTTAGAATACTCCTCATATTGCACCCAGAAGCCTCCTATTGACCCTTGACGAAATACCTGTCTAACAATATATGTCCTGCTTTTACAAACGCAGGGCTATCTATCTGTCTCTTTCAATCATCAAGCATCTGTTTAGATTTGAATTTGTTGGACCCCAGAAAAGTGCTCACGGTGAGGTTGACCGAAGTGCGAGCAGACTGCGACTGTGGTCATTTTGCCCGCCTATGTAGTTTTTCTTTATAAAAAGTACCCTGTTCTAGGCGGGTTAATGTCGTACCCTTTAATTCCTCCCCAGGAGCTTAACTACCACTATTACCATATCATCGTCGTACATTTTTACCTGGGAGGGGGCAACGGGCCAGTTTTGATGAACGTCGCGGATATCCTATCAGCCTGAAGTTTAACGCCCCTGCTTCAGCATTTTATTCAGTTTGGTCCATATGCATTGATCCGGCCCCTACACAGTTGTGGTTCGAGCCAGTTGAGAAGGTTCTCTAGCTTCTAAGTTGATGTAATTATCTGACTTTAACCCATGTACAGAGTACTCAACTCAAATTGATGTGGTTAAATGGCTTAAGATCTTTAAAGAACTGATACGGGTTGATTTAATTGTATGCATTTTATTAAGGCAAGGTTCTGGTCGCGAGGATGAAAACCTAGACTAGATATTTTTTTACATATATGCAGTGTATAAATTAAGCCCATAAACGAGTGTCGCGTTATCTTAACAATTTAGGAGTTACCGTAGTTAGAATGGAACCGTGAGTCGGTCGAAAAGCACATGTGCAAAAAATACTTTTAGAATACCGGATAAGGTATCGGTAATCATCAAGAAAGTCGTCGGTGGAGTAAGTGTGTGGGCCTCTCAATTCGGAGGTCCCAGGTTCGAATTCCATTGACGACGACCAATAGTTGTATTCTGCTGGCAATAGATCACGATAAAAAGGCCATCGGGGTTGCAGAGAAACTGTCAGTGATTCGGAATTCACTTTAAATTGTGGGTCCACTTGCAATCGTTGTCGGGAATCGGGTTGAAGTTCTTCTACCGGGAATTAGAGAGAGGCAATTATAACCCGAACTGTACTGTATAAGTATGAACTAGGCAGGTTAACTGTAACTTATAAATTTTGTGGTAGTTTCCCGAAAGCTGGGAAGGTCTCCTTAATTCTTCCTCCTCATAAAAAAGCTTATAAATGCGCAATTTTGAACTACAAACTTATTGCTAATCTTTGCTGTATTTTCAAAATTGTTGAAGCTGTTATTTGGACGATTCTTTACTTCCAATACAAGCCATCTTTTTAGACCTTTCAACATGGCCATAATTTTTTTTTCAATTTTTATATCTCTGTAATTGAAGATGGCAAACATTTCCGGAGTATCGCAGAGATCCCACCTCGGGCCATTATTATTTATAATTATTAACCCTGATATATCCACAATTCGGTTATACTCAAATACTCTTTGTTATGCTGACGATGCGAAGATACTCCGCACTGTGTCAGACAATGCCGATTACCTCTATTTTAAATCTGGTTTGGACGCCTTTCAAAGCAGGTGTTCCATTAACCACCTTCCCCTTAATATGTGCAAGTGCAAATTTATGTCATTTTCTCGTAAAAGATCTACCTTTCATTTTTGAACTTTATCATTGATGGTTAACGTTTAATTAAACTTGCAAAGACTAAGGACCTGGGCGTCTGGCTTAATCTGTGGGCGCATTGATTTTAATCTGTGGCGAAGTTATGTGAGGAGTCAGCTTTGTTGAAATTACTTTATAGTTATATTTTTTGGGTGACAGGAAAACTGTTTTTTTTGCAGTCTTATAGTTGGTGAAAAATAAATGTTTTTGCTTATAAGATCAACTCTTACAAGATCACTCTTACATGCGCCTGCTTGAATATTATTGAAATTTGATTGCGCGAACTTTATGACATTTTTGTTAGGCCGCCCTCTTTTAAACAACGTTTAAGCTCTTTCAACATAAACGTCGATCCTTTTATTGAAAAACAAAGTAAGCAAGTTTCTAAGTTTAGGCATTCATTCCTAGAACACCTCTCTTTTCTCATGGATGACACGAAGTGCTACTTCTTGAAAGACTTTAAAAAAAAAATATTTAAAAATTTCCCCTTCAGATGTCTGCACATGTTCACAATTTGTCAAGACAAAAAGTTGTCACTTTGCAGGGTGCATAAAGAATTAACTTTTAAAATCTTTGAAAAATCTTCACTGTTCAAAACTTTTGTAAAATTTTAATTTAATTTTTTTCATCGTTAAACCACCGCTTTATCTGACGTTCTTAGAATCTCATGAAAATTTCTCACAACGAGCGTGTGGCATTAATATCACTGCAGAAACTTTCAAACTGAAGCTGAAGACAAAACATTTACTGTGAAAATATTACGTATATGCTCTTAGAAGAAAGTTATCACCCGAATTCTCCCCCACATCTTCAATCTCCCTTTTTCTGAACGCAATCCATTAAAGTCATGCTCACCTAAAGTTGTTGCTTAAGGACAAAAGCAGGTATCATGGTACCAGAATGAAAAAATGGTCTTCCAACAGTCATAAATCAAAAATTATTCATCCTGTACATGTAATTTGCATACCCGTTCACCCGCCCAAATCCTGACAGTATTTGTGCACACAACCATTCATGGCAATACACCTTATTCAGGTGAGCTAAACTGAACACAATGAAAGATGCAAAATCGGGCAATTTTTTACCATAAAACGATAATTTAAGGAGCGGCTAGCTTTTGTTATTATACGTATAAGTTCGGCTGGTAGTGTAGAAACGGAGGACATTGTATCTTTGCCCGGGGATACGCGGCTGCTGTTTTATTGTGTCCTTTTGTCAATGGCACCCGTTTTGTGGTAAGTTGTTGGTCTTACGATGAGTTAAGAAAAGGTACTCGTGGTCGTAATAAATTTAAGTAATGACTTGGTTGTCATAATTAGGATGATGACCAGATTGGAGTGAGCCTCTGCCCTACAGCTATAGCGATTATTAATAATATTATGACAAATAGGGGAGTGTGGCAATATCAGCATGTCTTTCTAGAGGGCGCTTTTTAAAAAATATTCCTCTTCATTTGCATATTAAGGCTTTAAGATGACATGGACAGACGTTTTTGTCGTAATGTTTCATATATTTAACGAATAAGAGATGAAAACTTTTCGGAAATTGTACATTTGTTTGACAGTAGAATTTAACGAGGGTGTTGGGACATTTTGGTGACATTACCCTCTTTAGGTACTTTAAAAGTCGTCAATAGTGTAAGTTATAACGTGTCGGCCTACCATTCTGAAGGTCCCAGGTTCGAACCTCACCGACGGCGGCGCATGATTGTTTTCTGATCACAAGAGATTACGATAAAAAGGGCTATGGTGGTTGCAGAGAAAATGCCAATGATTCGGAATCCACTTTAAATTGTAGGTCCGCTTGCAATCGTTGTCTCGAATCGGGTTCTTCCCACGCCCCATGCCACACAAAGGGTTACGGGAACTAGAGAGAGATCCGCTTTGGTGGTATAAACTCTCAACGAGCTCTAATAGCTACATTGCCTAAATTGCTGAAGAGTTAAATTACCCCACAATTGATGAATTTGGTCATTTTATTCGACAAATAAACTGACATTACATTTATCCGACAGATATACTTTTTGCTAGTACACTTTTCCGACATGTATAAATTTGCTAGATATTACACTTACCTAACGCACCTCTTGGGGGAAAGATCAAGGAAAACACTGCCAGATAAACTTTTTTCAATACACTCATCCCACAGTTATAGTTACCTGAGTTACACTCATCCGACAATTTAATTTTGATATGGTATCTTTATTTCAAAGATGTTTATCAAATCTTGAATTTATAAACCTATTCGTTGTTCAAGGAATAATAGCCATACGTATAAATGACATAGTCAAGGTAAATGGGGCACCACCTCCACCAAAAGCATTGTCAACGGTCTAGAATATTTTCAGTTATTAGGCAATGAGAAGAAGTATTCTGCTCTACAGTAAATTCATAAGGTAAGCACGCACAGCGATGGCACACAGTTAATTAATTAATTCAATTTTTATCTTACACAACAGGAGTGTTTCGTCTACATGAAAACTTGCCATGTCCAACCAATACCTAGAAAAGGATTTTGAATCATTCATCAACTCTCAGCTCATGAAATATCTAGACAACAACCAGTAAGATTTCCACGTTGGCCGCTCAATCGGACTTACTAACTGCTCTAATGGAGCTTCTCTATAATTTTGGAGTGGCCGATACCATCACTCTTGCTTGATATTTCAAAGGCTTTTTATAGATCACAGAACATACTGCCCTTCTAGCGATACTGCAAAAACCTCCTCTTAAAATGGATAATGAGTTTTCCATCAAGTCATTCAATTAGCGTAATAGTAGACGGAGTTAGATCTCATCTCTCTAACGGAAATGCTGGTGTGCCACAGGTTTCAGTTCTCTCTCCGACGTAATGTTTTTTTTGTTTTTTTTTTACGATGTGACCAAAGCCTAGGGGACAACCCTTTGATGCATTAACATGGCTTTGACCGGAAGGGAATTAAGGTAAGGGAAGTGAGGAAACTTGAATGTTTTGTTCTTGCATTGCTGCGAGCTAGACAACAGCCCAGAGACGGAATGGATTTTTTAATTTAATTTTTAAAAACCCACGGGCAGATCTGGTCTCGAACTCGGGAACCATGTCATGGTGATTGTGCCGCTCAACCCATTGTTCCAACTCCGTCTCTTTTTTTTTATTAATGGCCTTTTATCTTTCACTTTCAATCACATTCATAGTTTTGCTGACGACAGCAGCCGTACTCTTTTAATTCTCTAATAAATTATTGTGGAAACTCTACAGAAATCAAATGAGAACGGATATTTACGATCCTCGATTCCGTCAGAGCATATCATGTTATGTTCAAGACTCTATATTGTTTAGTGTCCCTTAAAAAATTCTCAACATACTCTCAACCTATTTGGGTCGACAGCGTGATTATACCCAATTCGCTCTCTCTCTAAAAATCTTGGTTATTGAGATATTCAGCAAACTTAGCGGGACCGACCATATATTTACTGTTTCTAGAAATGCGATGAAATGCTTGGGTTCTCTACAGAGATGGTAGAAATCCTTTACTTCGTCGGACTTGAGACTGATCTGTCAGGCCCACATCAGTCCCAGACTCGCATTTAATCCCCATATTTAGATAGGGCCGGAAATTGGACATGACACATTGTCTGTGTTAGACAAAGTTCAAGTAGAGGCTACAACTTATTGGTGACTTTACCAATTTCTGAGAGCATCGAAGGAATGTCGTTTGTCTTTGACGGTAATTGTTCTAACAAAATTCCTTGTAGCCAACGCGTGATACAAGGTCTTTAAGTCGATTCACCCAAATACTCCCTAGGTCGCACCGTTAAATGTCTGGAATCTTTTGTAACCGTAAAGTTTACCATCTTTTGATTTTCACTCGTCTTATAAACCTACGAGGCCTACGTCCACACCTCCTTGACTCAACCTCGTAACCCATTTCCCTTACCTTTAATTCCTTTCTAGTAAAGTTTGTGTTAAGCATCATAGCACATCCCTTCAGCTTTGGCATTATCATAAAAAAAAGGGATGGTTTCGATTTTTAAACTTTTGAATAGGTCTAAGTGGACAAACCGAAATTATTAGAGATTAATTATAGGAGACGTTCAAAATCTAACTAATTTTAAGGTTTTTTAAAAGTCTTCTCCTATGTTAGGGAAACTATGATTATATTGGAAGTTTCAATGATTTCACAGTTCACTCCTAAGATATCTCGTTGAGACTGCTTGGGACTGTTTTAAATAAAACATAAAAAAAAAATCCGAATGTGACTTTAGAAAATCACTGAACGTTTACAAGTGCGTAAATATCGAAAGTCGAGGACATGAACATGATAAAAAATGGTTCATTGCGGATAAGCAAATCATCCCAATATTCCATAACACCAGGTGTCCTACCGAAAATTTTTCTAAGAATTCAAGTAATTACAGCAAGCAGAGATCATAGAAAGTAGATGTTTTGTATTATTTTTATTTTGCTTTCCTTTTTATCTTGCTGATACATATTGTTTTGAAAAACAAAATGTAAATTGTACGCCTAACTTAAAGAATAATATTTGCTATACCCTCCTCTCGATTTTATTACTACTTTAATATTCGAGAAGGCATAAGATTGTATATTTTCTGTATAGTTAACACTGATGATATACGTAATTCTAGTATATTTTTAGAACTGGGTGCGGGGTCACCTGAAAATATAACATAAATCGCAGGCAATTCTTCAACGGTTAGATTTACACCATTTCAGCATTTATCAGGTCTGTTTGGCTGAACATCGTGAAAAAAAAACTTTCTGGACAAATGCTTACTTAAGTGATTGGGGAAATTTGTTCAAAACGCAGAAAGTGATGGAATGAATTTCGTGCAAAATCATTAAAAATATGAAGAAGGTGATAGAGATTACATTTCATACCAGTAAACGCAAAAATATACACAAGCTAAATTTCTTAAATAACTTCCTGCTAGAGAAGAAAGTAGACCTGTTTGATGAAAGTCCAGGTCTTAATTAAGTTCTTAGTAGCAGAGTAAAATAAAATAGCGCCTAATTAACTCTGGAATTGAGTTCAACGAATAAGCTAAAGTAAGGAGCTGTCATTATGATAATTAGGAAAAATTAAATTAATTCGTGCCCTTAGTACTGTCCTGAATACTGGAGAATTCGACAAACATCCGCAATCCAAGCAGTGAGGAATTGTATTGAATTTGGGATTTATCTATTTTTTACCAAATGTTTCCCATGAAATGAGACCAGCGACAAGTGCTAACAAAATTAAATACACTTTTGTTAATTGTCCAGGGCCATACGGTCTAAAACGTACAAAAAGCATCCAGAGTCAAACAGCTGGGTGCTTGATTTTATTGGTGAAATAACTTGTCACAATCTAAAAATTGTAATTAACAAATTGAGTCCATTCTGGAAAATGTAATCGAAAATACTTTGAACAAACTTAAGATAAAAATTAAAAAGGCTTTACAATCAACTCCCTTTCAGAAAAGTGTCTCCATATACCCAGTTTCCATTTTAAGTGGAAGTACAGGAAAATACGTTCATACCATATAGAAATCCGGGTGAACAATTTTTACTTGGCATGGCAGTATATGCATAAATACAATCCTACATGAAAATCATTGAAATTGCAGGAGCCGCAGAATAGAAAAATAATGAAAATAAGTCATCATAAGTTTTTCGGGAACTCATTCGAATTTCACAAGAAGGTAATCTAATAGAAAGACGAATTACTGCAAAGCCAGGATTTGTTACACATTTATTTGAAGGAACAGGTTAAGGTTAAGATTTAAGATTGCAGTTGGATCTCACCACACCATGATTCCCGGGTTCGAGACTCAGTCTCCCCGTGATAAAAAAAAAACACTTCGTCTCTAGACCACATCCTAAAACCGTAAAAAAAAGTGGAGTAAGTCCATGACCACAATTTCCTTACTTCGGTCTTTAAACAAACCGTTGCCAATGGTTTAGGAGTAGTCAAGGTCTTTCATTAAACGATATTTGTTAGACCTGAACTTCTACGCGACCAGTCCTGGAGTCCTGGACTTTCATCAAACGGACCTTGTGATATCAACAAAATAGACGCTATTTGTCGAGCCCAAAACATGCAGGGAGCAACAGATAAGCAAATTCCTGGACACTCGTGCGCGAATGAGTTGTCCCAACATTTTGTATGGAACAAATCTGTATGCCATCTAATTTCTCGTATTCTCGTATTAGTTCCGTTGCTGTCTTTGAGCCAACGCACACTTGACTCAAAATGTCTTCCCTCAAGCCGGTTTTGGGGATGTGAATCCACACACATTACAATATTTTGTTCTGACTCACATTTATGTCGGAATAAAAGTTGAGTTAGTATGGGTTTGATAACTTTGAAAATTACGCTATGCTGTACAAGACAAAATATCCACTCTATACTTGATGTTTTGGATCCGAGTATTAGAAATCATTTCGAAAAAGAGCAGGGTTCTTTGCGTGAGTGAAAGTGACTAAAATTTTATGCGCAAGAACCAACGAGTTGTGTTTTTCGCGCGGGCGAAAACGAATCCACTTTTCGGTGCAGGCAAAAACGACTTAAGTACGAGTTTAGAATCGATCCAATCACTACGGTCCTTATTAATACCCATCCTCCTCAGCCGGTTATAGATGACTTCCGTTCTTACGTTACTGAAGGATAGCTGAATGTCCAGGGAAGCACTCAGGGTGTACTCTTTAAGCTCCAGAGATCTTTCACTGCAGCGCTGTCTCACCCTTCTTTTTAGTATAGGTATACTAGTTTTTTGAAATGTTAAAACTCTGCCTTACCACTCTCATGTGCACATCCAGTAAAATTTCTAGTACTCCCTATTAATACCCATCCCTTACTAATACCCATCCTCCTTAGCCATTTAGAACCACAAAGCTTTCTCCATGAAGACTTTTCCGCTGATCTTATCAACGTTTTAAAGGATTTTAGGCTGTCGATATATCTAGATCAGTCTATTTGATCCCTGCTGTACTTATCCACATTAAAGAGTTCACGCGATTGCGCCTTAAACTTTAACAAATCTTCATTTCATCCTGGTGATCTGGTAAAGTTCAACTGAATTCATAAATTTGTTTTACAATTCTCTCTTAAGCAAAAGTTAACATTATTTATGGTCAACACAAAGAAAATGTCTTAAAATAAAACCAAAAATATATTCGGCAAAAGTTTAACAAAACATCAACAAACATTTTATAGTGAAATCGTTACAAACTAAATTTACGTGGGAGTTTCGTGGGTTTGTCGTGGCAAAATAAACTCCTAAGACATTGCTTTAAATTCGTCTCATCTCTCTGAAAACTCCTTTCAAGTTTGTATATCCTCGAAAAGCTTTCTCATCGTCGCAAACTTCCTTTGCACTCTTAAGTGAAAAACTCCAGATGAGTACTTCCTTAATCCTTAAATTCCATAATTCAAGCTCATTGCGTGATATCTGTTAATTAAAATTTATTTTTCCTAAAAAGAAAATCGCATCCCTTCAACATAAAAAAAAATTATATTTGCTGAAGGATCTCCTCGAAGTTATGATTGCTTCCTCTTTTAAACAAGTTAATTTGGAACGCATTCACTCCTAAACATTTGCGGGCTCCCCATCTTGTTTTCAGTCTGAATAGCAAGTTCGCATGCTTTTATCCAGGTGTTTCAAGACGTGTATAATGACTTACATACGTCATTCTCGTGAGGGTAGTTATCCTTTCTCTTCAGGGGATGCACCCACTTTTGGTATTACCCAAACGGATTCTGGTTTTCCTTTAATTTTTCTTTTTTAGACACAGAACGACGATAATTATGTCAAGAGCTTTGATGTAATTAAATAAGGGCTTTCGAGGATAGGTGGTGAGGGGGCACCACAACGTTGAATATAGAGAAAATGTTGGGGGAAAAAAAAGCGTAGCACTCTTGCATTTAAGAAATGGGTTAAGTTAGGCTTTATGTCCTTTCTGCACAGATGGAAACCCCTGAGAGGACCATCTGAGCGCACGAAAGAAAAAGTTCAAGGCTTCCATTTATGAAGGGCACTACGGTTTGCTCGAAGGCTTTGGGATTTCAATATTTAGGGGAGCTCTATAAATTTTTTAATTGAAGTTAATTCGTTATTTGTTTAACTGTATTTTCATAAAATGACCTCATTTGTATCAGAGATGTCAAGGAGCTATAATTCCAATGACTCTCGAGAAGTAGATATAAATTACCTTGTTCCGAACTACATCAATTAGGTCAGGTCTTTCAATGGCTACAGCTGGAGAAGGAAAATATAGAGTAATTGGTATTCGACTGAAAGAGAAATGTTAACTTTATTTAATAATCTTTTAAATGTTATCGATACCGAAATTTAATTGCGGAATAACGAAATTGGAAGATTCACAAATTTGCAATGGTCGAAAATGCAAGAACGGAAGCAGATTAAAGTCCGCGTTAATTTCGCTACCGATGTTGCAGTCAAAGAGCAACTCAGAGCGGCATACCGAAAGGCATCCAAAGAAGTACAAGATGTGACAAGGGCACCGCTGGCATAAAAGGCAAACGAATTGATCGACCGCAGTAGCAATGGAGATATATATAAGACTGCCAAAAAACTAGCAGAAAACACTCTGAACAACTTGTAAGATCACGACTTGTTATGGAAGAGCATCATTTTGGAGATAATATATTTTTTAAGACCTAAATAACACCATTGGACCGTAGAATACCTCTTCATATGAGCTTGAAGAACCGCCGGCTATGTCCAATATTAATATCAGGATCCAGACAAGATGGGGGACGATGGTAACAATAAAGTCGCCGGATCTCGGTCGGGCCCCAGGAATTGATGAAATGGAGGCCTATCCCAAGAAAGGTGACCTGACGAATTGGAGCAATTGGCGCGAAATCTGTCTCTTAAATGCAGCCTCAAAATTAATGCCAAATATCATCTTAAGTAATCGACCGCACTCTTAACGATTTACAAGCAGACTTTCGTGCGGGTTTCTCCTGCATCTAACACATTAAAATCAAAAGGTCTTAAAATATGTTTTGTTACATTTTAGGTGACCTATCTACAGACACTCCACTTATTGGGGGTAAGTGAAAATAATTTTAAGTGCACTATTTTTTTTCATCAGTCTATGTTTGTAAACCAAATGATCTTAATAGGTAAATAAGATAATAGGCTGGAAGGGCTGTAGCATGCACACAGACGCACCAAAGCTATAATGGTTTCTAGTTGCTACAAAACCCTGAATAACGACCCGAAAGTCAGTTTTTTAAAAGTGAATTAAAATGCGCTACCTAATAGAACACTATCATACTAGATAGTACAGTTATTGATTTTTGTTTTCTTCCAAATGTTACAAGTATCGTAAAACATCTTAAATGTACAGAGTTTTCCTTTGCATCTCCTTATCGTGGTAAAAAATGCAGACTTCGTTTAAAATATAATTCAAAAAAAAAAGACTCGGCCTAAAAATATTTCTTTAATAATAAGAAAAAATATACTTAAAACAGTGTTATATATATATATGTATTTTTTTAAATTAAGCTTAATGGCTATTACATTTATTCACTTCTTCTTCAATATCAGTTGCAAGCTGTTCAGTTTCTTCTTCCCATTCCAACTCAGTTACACAAATTCCGGCAAGTTCTTTCTGAGCAATGACAATAGCATGTATATGTTCAGGATACATATCCAAAAATTCTTTCATTCTCCGATATTCGAAATCCAAATCTTTTATGGCATCTTCAAAGTAAGTCATATTTCTGTGATCAAGAAAATAAAGCAATTGGGGAGGAATAATCTCTAAAACTTTATATACACGAAATACGACATAATTAGCTTCCGCAGCAATAATATTAAGATCATTCAAATTATATTGTTGAACGCAATCAATAATTTCATTGATGATTTTAGTTGAATAATTTCCAAGAGTATTAAAAATATTTTTCTTGCATTCGGCAGAAGTATTGAATTTGTCTACAAACATGGATAGTTCATTTAGTGTATTGAAGATGTTTTCATAGAGCGACTTTCCATGATATTTCTCGGTGTAAATTTTGGCCGGCGTTGTTACAACTTTGATGACAGCTTCAGTTGCAATATTAAAGAATGTTTGAAATGTATTATTAACTTGCTGAAGTTTTTCTGGATCGTTAAGAAGTCCAGTGTAGTTAACCAAAAATTTGTTAATTACTGTTTTACATCCAGAAATATCAGAAATACTATTATTTTGAATTTCATCTGCATTTATTTCCAGAGCATTTATATATTCGATTCTTTCAATAGCACCTGATATCATTTTATTTATGTAACTGGAACTTCCACGAATGCTCTAAAAACATGATTAAAAGATAAAAAAAAAATTATCCAATATGTAAAATGTGTGTCAGATATATCTTTTGTCTTAGAAAACTAAGATGTTACTCAGACTTTTATAAATTACGATTGCTTATCGAAAAAATTTATGAAAAAGTGTAAGGGTCTGTTTACGTTCTCTAAGTTTTGAATTATTATTTTAACTTTATTTTAATGTAAATTACAATAAAAACTTAGTTTTAAATTCGTGTCAACATTTTAACGAATTTGTGAAAGCTTCCCCTTAATAAATAAAAGAAAACCAACTTAAACTGCCGCTATACTATATAGTGGAGTCAATGAGACGGAATTTTGGTCCAAAAACGAAAGAAATCCGGGCACCTGCAAGACCAAATTCCCCCCCCCCCCCATCTTCCGCTTTATACGGGCCCACCCTCTCAAACGGCCAAAACTACCCCTTTTTTGGTTATAGTCCACGGAGGCGCGACAGCATCATTTCTGATGGAAATTGTTGATTATTTTACCGGTATATGTATAACAAAGGAAGACGAATTATGGTAGCGACATGACCGTGACTACCCTTAGGGGTCGATTCTACGCTCCAATCGGGTGGACAAAATGATTTTATATATCTTCAGATTGCAAACGTTTACTGCCACCTCCCGTTTTCGAGAGTGCTGATAAAAAAAAATACGTAAACGGGCAGTAGCCGCCCCTTTCGCGGATAAATGAAAAGGTAATGAAATGAGTCCGACAGAATAGGGTGAATGTGACGAAACGGCTTCTTAGAAGATAAGTTTTCAGAAAATATATTAATTCCAGAATTCTTATTTTAATGATTGTAGTTGTAGTTGTACAGCAGGATGTTCAAAATAATGTGAATGTATAAAATTAGGATTATACTGTAGCAGTTTTTGCAAAAATTTGTAAATTGCGAAAATTTTCCAGTAGAAGACGAAAAGAATATAACACCAACAGGAACAAACGATCCTGATGATAATACTGATGTTAATTTTGACTTAAACAATTTCTACATCTTCTTTGTTATGTGCCGACGTCAAAAAAAGGAGATAAAAGGATCAACTTCCAACGCCTGGAAGGATAGTGTTAACTCCCAACAAGCTTCCTGGCCTATACCCTTTTCTTTTTCCACTTTTATCAAATTTAAACCCTTCCTCTTGTGAAAAACCATTATATTATATAATTTCCATTAGAAACCACGCTGTCGCGCGTCTCTGTGCTAAAACAAAAAGAGTAGTTTTTGGCCGTTTGAAGTGGTGAGCGGGCCTGGATGAAAACTATTTGTACTATTCTATTCGAATTCGGCGACCTAAAAAAACGGGGAGAGGAATTGGTCTAGCAGGTGCCCGAATTTTTTCATAACTCATCCGCGTCGTTGACCCCACTAATACACTTGTTTCGAATCAGTTTTAATACATCTGACACACTTTCTCCAAATTTTTTATAATACTTTAGCTCAACTTACCGGGAAAGCACAGATAAAAATTATTAAGTAATATTTCATATTTATTCTTTAAAAAGATCTTTGAAACTAACAGCAAGTGATGTTCGTTACCAGCTTTTATAATCCCAAACTTCATGTACTGCCATATCAGAAATATGACGTCATAATTAAATATTGGCACAACTGGATGTCGACTAGCGTGTGCATAGGTTAGACAATATAAAGAAATTTTTGTATACGACGTAACATTTAACATTCGATTATGTAAGCTTGAAAAAATTTAGTAAAATCTTATTAAAATTTGATTTTAAAGCATATTTTCAATTTATATCGATTTTGAATTCAAGAGGGATTATCTTAAGCAGAATTATTGAAATTAAGAGCAGCCATCATTCTGCTAGGCTTTGTTTTACGCCAAGTACTGATATAAAAATTCTGCCTGCGTAGAAAAAATCCCATTTAATGGGAATTTGCACGTACTTAAGTTAAAGAAATTGACGCCATTATTACATACATACCTATATATATATTGAAGGTACGTAAGAGAAAAATCAGGATTAATTAGTTGGTTTACTTTAAAGCCCACGAAGAATGGTTAAACAAATTAACGCCAGATAACTACTATTTACGTCGCTCGTAAGAAACAATATTTGAAAAGTTCAATCTGGAAATATATTGCCAAAAAAAAAGCAAATAATAAATAAAGAAAAAAAATTATTACACATTTTAAATGAAAAACAAAGCCAATCTAAACTTGAATTCGTATATAATTTACCTACTCAATTTAGATTATCTTAAAAAAATACTATACTATATCTACGTACATGAAAATCTAAAACTGTATGAATTTTTGTTAAACGGAGATTAATAATTATGTTATTATATTGTTTGGAAATTGTATGGATATCTGAAATCAATAAAGCAAATTTGATTTTGATTTTAAAATTTTACCGACTTTTCTCGACATATAATTTGAGCGCGGTTTTTTAGAAAGTCGGTGTTTTTTCATTCGGTCAACATCGTTTTCGATATTTTCTGAATCGGCGAGTCAAAAAAACATCGACATTTTTCAAATCGAAATTTTTTTTTTTTCGACATTTCGCCCCCATGCCTATTTTTAAACGAATGTAGCCGATGGATTTATTGATGTAAACAAATTTAATTATGGAATTTTAAAAATTTTAATTCTGAAAATTCAAAAATTGCAAAAAGAAATTTTAAATAAAACTCACCTGATTAATATATTAATCCATGCGTGTAGTGGGCTCATGTAGAAGTATAGCACTTTATTTGAGAACACTTTTATCACATCATTTTTTGTAAAATAAAATTTATTTTGAATATTGTCCTTTTTTTTGTAAATTCACAAATGCACTTTTTCATTTCGGACACGTTAACTCACTATAATTTCCGCGGTTTGACGAATAAATCCTACGCTTTCAAGCCTTAACACTACAATTTGACATTTACACGATAAAAGACGCGCCCGGACTCATTTCAATGGCAGCGGTATTGATGAACTTCGCATCAGTTGTTGCTACGCAAGTAGGAAATTTATCGAGCAAATCGACAAGAGAACAACTTCAATTTTTAAGAGAAATGGTTCATCAAGTAAATTGAAGTTCCTATGATTGAATGATAATTTGCCCGAGAGTATTGAATGTAGGTCAAGTTCACGGTAGCCGACCTACCTCAACTTAGAGTTTGTTTTGGATTCTCACAGTATTGCTTTTGTCAATAAAAATTCATCCGAGAATAAGAACAGAGATTTTTGTATGCGCAAGCGCTTGTAGCTTTTCTCCCTGCTTCCGAGACTTTTGTTGCGACAGTTTTCAAACAAAATATTCACTTCTGTTATGTGTGTAGGGATTTTATTGAAGTTTTGATTTCATTCCAAACATTTTTGCTTCGTAAACAAATCGCTGGTTATAGTGTGAATTTTATTTGGACATTTGTAAGTGAATTTAAGATGTAGTTTAATTAGATATAAGGATTTTAGTTTCCGTGGAACACTTATTTGACGATGAATTTCGATAAAACAGCGCAAAATAAAACGAAAATAATAAATAAATTTTTTTGATATCTGGCTTAGTTTTGGAGATATTCGATCTTAAAATTTTAAAAACACATCACTTCACGACTTTCAAAAGAGGTGTATTTAATTAGGCTTTTAGGTGTTTTATTAACTAACCAATGAAATATATGCCTCTGCTGGGGGGGGGGGGGGGCAAGTTAATAAAGAACTAAAAGATTTATTTATACACCTCTTTCTCCCAAAAAGTTCGCGGTATCTTTAAGTTCGGCCGTTTTGACAAGTGATGTGTTACTAAAATTTCAAGATCGAATATCTCCAAAACTAAGCCAGATATCAAAAAAATTTATTTATTATTTTCGTTTTATTTTGCGCTGTTTTATCGAAATTCATCGTCAAATAAGTGTTCCACGGAAACTAAAATCCTTATATCTAATTAAACTACATCTTAAATTCACTTACAAATGTCCAAATAAAATTCACACTATAACCAGCGATTTGTTTACGAAGCAAAAATGTTTGGAATGAAATCAAAACTTCAATAAAATCCCTACACACATAACAGAAGTGAATATTTTGTTTGAAAACTGTCGCAACAAAAGTCTCGGAAGCAGGGAGAAAAGCTACAAGCGCTTGCGCATACAAAAATCTCTGTTCTTATTCTCGGATGAATTTTTATTGACAAAAGCAATACTGTGAGAATCCAAAACAAACTCTAAGTTGAGGTAGGTCGGCTACCGTGAACTTGACCTACATTCAATACTCTCGGGCAAATTATCATTCAATCATAGGAACTTCAATTTACTTAATGAACCATTTCTCTTAAAAATTGAAGTAGTTCTCTTGTCGACTTGCTCGATAAATTTCGTACTTGCGTAGCAACAACTGATACGAAGTTCATCAATATCGCTGCCATTGAAATGAGTCCGGGCGCGTCTTTTATCGTGTAAATGTCAAATTGTAGTGTTAAGGCTTGAAAGCGTAGGATTTATTCGTCAAACCGCGGAAATTATAGTGAGTTAACGTGTCCGAAATGAAAAAGTGCATTTTTGAATTTACAAAATAAGGACAATATTAAAAATAAATTTTAATTTACAAAAAATGGTGTGATAAAAGTGTTTTCAAATTAAGTGCTATACTTCCAAATGAGCTCACTACACGCATGGATTAATATATTAATCAGGTGAGTTTTATTTAAAATTTCTTTTTGCAATTTTTGAATTTTCAGAATTAAAATTTTTAAAATTCCATAAATAAATTTGTTTACATCAATTAATCCATCGGCTACATTCGTTTAAAAATAGGGATGGGGGCGAAATGTCGAAAAAAAAAATTTCGATTTGAAAAATGTCGATGTTTTTTTGACTCGCCGATTCAGAAAATATCGAAAACGATGTTGACCGAATGAAAAAACACCGACTTTCTAAAAAACCGCGCTCAAATTATATGTCGAGAAGTCGGTAAAATTTTAAAATCAAAATCAAATTTGCTTTATTGATTTCAGATATCCATACAATTTCCAAACAATATAATAACATAATTATTAATCTCCGTTTAACAAAAATTCATACAGTTTTAGATTTTCATATACGTAGATATAGTATAGTATTTTTTTAAGATAATCTAAATTGAGTAGGTAAATTATATACGAATTCAAGTTTAGATTGGCTTTGTTTTTCATTTAAAATATGTAATAATTTTTTTCTTTATTTATTATTTGTTTTTTTGACAATATATTTTCAGATTGAATTTTTTAATATTGTTTCTTACTACAATGTATTCTTTACTTAGTTTCTCAATTAATTTATGTAACCCAATGTGCGATGCTCCAACCAACACGATGCATCGGGATATAAATTGGGTACAGTATTGACCCAGCAGATAGATGGAAGTGAACATTAGGAATAGAATATTCCGAACGAATAAAGAAATACCATTCGGTGCGTTCCGATCATTCGGAGTGAATAAAGAATTGCATCCATTGTTCTAACGAAATTTCTGATCGTATTCCCCGTCCGCCGCCAACCCTACATAGTACAAGTCGAATTTATACGTACCGTCAAATTTCGGCAATCTTTTTTAAGCAGAACAACACAAATGTGGATGCACAGACCTGGTGAGTGGCACGATCACCGTGCCACGGTTCCAGGGTTCACGTCTCGGTCTCCCCGTGAGTTTTTAAAATATAAATTCTAAAAAATCCACTCGATCTCTGTGCTGTTGTACAGCTCACAGTAATGCAAAAAAAAAGACATGCAAGTTCCCTCATTCCCCCACCCTAATTCCCATCCGGGTCAAACCCAGCGTTAGCATATCGTAGGACATCCCCCTGGGTTTAGCATTGTCATTTAAAACGAAAAAACAGGCACATTACTTTCGATTGCTTTATTGGAGCTATAGACTAAGTTCTCTGTCTTAGAAATAGTTATCTCTTATAAACTGAATGCTTCTATTTCGTTGAAAATGTGTCCGGTACAAAAGCAATTGACGTAAATTTGACATACTCGTTAATTAGTGGATTTCCCTATCCTGGAATAAGTCCAAATATTTGTGACATTTACCTGAAAAATATTATTTTCGATAAAGTCGAGCGACTTTATATAAGATATATATCTTCGTATGTCGTTAAATGGCAATAATAATTAAAAAGATTCCCAACACTGTGTGGTGTCATAGTCATTTATTTTTTCATTAAATTATTACATTGAAGGACTATTACATTTCTCTACTGCTTCTTCAACGTCAGTTGAAACTTGGTCAACTCGTTCCTCCAATTTATCTATGCATTCTCGAGCCAATTCTTTCATAGCAAGGATATAAGGGTATGCACTTTCAGGATACACTTCATAAAAATGTTTCATTTGGTGATATTCGTAATCTAAATCTTTCAGGGTACGTATAATGGTATTGTTGTCTCCGCCATCAGCAAAATATAGAAGTTGTACTGGAATATAGTTTGTAACTTCAATTACATCACTTATGACTTTATCAACTAGACTTCCAACTATATCAATATCAACAATATTATTTTGTTTAACACAATCAACGACTTCATCGACTATTTTATGTGAAAAATTCCCATATTCCTCAGAGAGATCTGCCATGCATTGACTAGTAGAAGTGGACTTTTCTAGGAAACTGTTTGTGCGTTTTAGGTTATAAAAGATGAAGTCATACAGACCGTTTGCACTATATGCCCTTAAGTAGCTCTCGGCTGGTGTTGCAATGACTTTTCTGAGAGCTTCAGTTGAGACATTAAAGAAAATGTCAAATTTATTTATTACTTCAATAACATCCTTGAGTGTTTCTGTATCATTAAAATCTTCAACGTAGTCTTTGAAAAAATTGGTAATTTCTGTCCTTGCATCAGAAATTATAGACATACGAGCATTTTGAAGTTCATCCACATTTATATCGAGAGTATTTAAATTGGTGATATTTCCGATAGCATCTGATATAATGTTATTGACGTCATTGGAATTTCCACGAATACTCTGAAAACATGAATAAAAATTGTAAAGTGTATGTCATATGTGTCTGGTAAAACAGAGATATTAAACAGATTTACAATTCAACTTAAGATCTTAAAAAATTTGATAGATTAGTGAGATTAGTGAGTTTTCCTTTACGATGATTGCAAAGCTTAAAAAACATAGTAAATGTGACAAAAGGTAAGGTTATACGCACCGTAGCAGTCAGCATAAAGAGAGGACTTGGGATAGTGTAATATTGGAGAACAGGAGCTCTTTACTAATGCAAAGAAATTTAATTCTATCATTTACACTAGGACTATTCACTATTTGGAGAACAACTTACTATTCCGGCATCAGTAAGATTTCTGGGGATTTTCTTAGAGTCAAAACTAACCTGGAAAAGACCCGTCTAGAAAAAAATTCAGATAGCTAACAGGGCCTTATATCAAGGTGGGAGGGTGTGTGGACGGTAGTGGAGAATCTCACCGAATGCTGCATATTGTATCGTTCTTGCCATTCATAACATCGTCCATCCGATCTTGCAATCGAATATTTTGATCTACGCTGACTATATGAAGCTTTGGATTGATGCGGGCACGATGGCTTACATCTCAATTTTAACAAATGTGAGACTATGTTCTTTTAAAGTCTCCCTACAACTTTGTGGGGAATAGCCTCCGTCGCGTTCTGTCCGTTGCTGACCTTGGGGTGAAACTTCATAGGACACATGATTTTGCTCTGCATATTAGTTATATTGTGCCAAGAGTCAGCTTAATATTAGGCTTTGTAAAGCGTTGGTATAAAGAGTTCTCGGATTTACCAACTTTGAATCTCTTGTTATGCTTCTTAGTTAGACCTATTCTAGAATATGAATCTTTGGTCTGGTAGCCCTACTACGCTGTTATACCAAAACTACCAAAACTTTAATAATTTTTTAAAATCGTTTAAATAAATTACGCAAATTAAAAAATTAGAAGTTTTCTTCTTTCGACAAAAGCAATCAATTTTCCGATCATTGTAACTTAATTACAACTGATAACACAGAATATTTTACATCGGGCTTGGATTATTCATTAATTTACAATACTTACACCAAAAGCACAGATTAGAACAATTAAATGGAATTTCATTTTTCTTCTTTTAGAAACGTATTCTTATTAAACTGATAGAAAATTGAGTTCGCAACTAGCTTTTATAGTCCCAAATTTTTGTGTGTCACCTAATCGAACACATCACGTCATATGAACATATTGGAACAGCTGGTTATCAACTGGTAGGTGGTGTACTTTATGAATAATAAACTTCTGCATATGTTCCAATATTTAAACGTTAGAATTACGTAAGCATAGAGATATAAGGTGACAAAGTAAAATTTACTTTAATTTTAAAATATAGAAATGTCTTATGTAAAATTATTAAAACTTAGAAACGATTATATCACAAAACTTTTCATTCTTTCGTCAATTATTTGAAAGAAATTTTGCTTACGTAGATTGGAGAAATAGTAAATTTCTATTTTCTGCAAAAAACATATCCCCCGAAACCAGAAAATGAAAAAGCGTATCCTTCGTCTCTAAGAAAAAAAAACAGAAACAAGACAATTCAGATTATCGCTCAATCCCTTAATGAGAAACGAGTTTTGGTTTAGAATACATTTATTGAAAATTTTCAAAAGAAATACGTCAGTCAGATTCCAATAGAAGAGAAGAGGTTATTATAATGATTTATGTAGAACTAGAACATCGTCCCACTCTAGTGTAATTCACTTTTAACCGACTTCCCAAAAACGCGAAGGTTCTAAGTTCGTCCAGTTTTTCTTATAACCCGTCATCATATTACACGTGCTTATTTTGTACCTACTTTTATGTGCCATAGACTGCATCCTCATTGCAATACAATAACAAAAGCACATTGGCAAACCAAAAACTAATTGGACGAAAAGGGAAACAAGGGAAGTTTGAAAACAACTTTAGCTTACTTAGTTAATGAATGAAAAATTTTAAGAAGAAATTTCTTGTCCTAAACCGTTTGAGTGCTACTTAAATAATGCTTACATGAATACTAGTATGATAGCTTTATGGACGGTAAAGAGAAGCTTTGCAACATTGTAGTCTTGGCTGTTATAGACGCGTCGGTTAAAGCTGGAATAGATAAGAAAAACATTCAGTAAAAGTAATTATTAACGTAGGTTTAATTGTAGTATTCAAGGTGGAATTGCATATTCCGAGGTGGAGGTCAGTCCAAGCAAAATAATGGGACCAAAAATGGAAAGAACTAAAAGAATTAATGAGAAGGGTTTGTCGGATTATGAGGGGCTGCTGAAGTCTATAGATGACTTCTAATGCAACAGAGTGGACGGGGTGATAGTCAGAGGTTAAGCCTTAGCATAAACCCCTCACTCCGCCAAGCAAAGACAACAGGCCGAAGCTGCTCCCCCAAAGGTATAAAGCTTCCGAGGTAATCAGGAGGAAGAAGCGGTGTCGAAAGGCACGCAGCACCCTCTTGAAGCTTGAAAACATGGACATAGCGTCGATCACGGACCGGATTAAGGAGAAGATGAAGTGGGCCAGAGAAATCCTAGCCTCTGACCCATTTAATGTCCCCTACATCCGTAAACCACCCGGCGTTACGTTCGTCGAAGGATCCGCCTAAGACGCAAGACCTAGTACGTCCAAAAGGCTAGGGTCCGTGGACTAGGACAACAGCGAATTAAAGAAGCCAAGGTGCTTCCAATGGAGGTCCGCCAAGGGCAAACCAAAAAGCGTCTTCCAGAGAGAGTGAATCTCAAACAGAGAGGGGGCGAGAAAGGGGGAACCCAGGCAGTGGAAGCAAGGTTGACATCCTCAGCAACAGCTGCGTCAGGCACAAGGGTGACCAGATCGCTGATTATGGCAGAGGCGGCGCGCGAAAGCCTAAGCGTCACGGTGGTTGAGACCGACTGCAGAGCTTGGAAGTAATGTGACGGAACAAATTTGGGCAATTTATGGGAGAGGGCGTCGCCGCAGGTAATTCCCGGCTAGGACATACCCGAGAGTCCGAGAGCGAGAACTTTTTTTTCCAGAGAACCCGCCAAACCCTTTAGAAACCCAACGAGGACCGATTAGGAGAAGTTCAAAGGATGTATTGCAAGTATTGGCCAACCACCGAGCGGCGAATCACTTGAAGACGTCTTGAGAATGTAAATATAGCTGTCCGATCAGTATCCAGGAAGTCTTATCCTGCTTGGTGGGACGGAACAACAAATTTACTGAGGCGATATTCACGAAAGCTTTTTAATAGGGCTAAAACTACTAGACTAACTAAACTGGCCAAGCAAGCCAAAAATAACTTAAAAAGGAAATTAGAAGAGGATAACTTATATCATGGCGGAAGTTCTGTGAATCCATTGGGGATACGAGCGAGGCCGCTAGGCTCAGAAAAAGTCTCCCTGGGAACCCAAGTACCCCTTACTTTCTGATGCGATGTGATGGCACTTACACAGAATCAACGACCGAAGAGACACTGGCATTTCTCATGAACACGCACTTTCACATTGTCACATATGGCGAAGTAAAATGGGCTATTAAGTCATTCGATCCCTTCAAATCCCTGGGAGGAGTTGCGATCATGCCCTGTATGCTGCACCACAATTTGGAACTGATACTATCATATATTTAATACTTGAATTCATACTAGTATAGTACATGATGTAACCTCAGAAACCGACATTTTAACTTGCACTGTAATTACTATAGCTTAAGTCACGGCAAAAATAATTGCGTAGAGTTTATTAATCTATTTTTTAACAGTAAACTTTTTTAAAGACCTTCCTATTAGCTTCGCAACAGTTCATGTTAATATAATTTTGACAAAAACACGTGCTAGTCGATATTCAGTTGTGCAAATATTATATTAACATTCTGCTGGTGCATGATCTTTTCGGTGGGCTAGTCTACGAAATTTTAAGGTACAAAAGCTCGTTACCAATTTCAGTTACCAATCAGTTTTATACGATTTTCAAAGAGAAAATATGAAATTTTTCTTAATTGTTCTTATCTGTGCTTTCGGGGTAAGTTATGTTACTATAATATGAAGTAGTAAATGAATGTGTCAAATGTATTAAAAGTAGTTTGAAACAAGATAATATATAGTACAGTGGACGTCCACGTAGTTTTGTTTTACAATGTAACTGAGAATATTCACAAATTTGTTAAAAAAAATTCCACAAACTTGTATTTTTATAGAAATGACAGAAAATGTTTCTTTTTCTTTGTTTAAATTTTTTACCAATAACTAAACACACTACACTTAATATTGAAATACAATTAATGAATCTTTGGTGTCGGTGGTGTAAGTGATAACGTGTTGACCTTCCATCTCGGAGGTCCCAGGTTTGAACCCCACCGTCGACAACCGATAAAGGCCTTTGGAAGTTGCACAGTAATGTCGGTGGTTCGGAAGCCACATTAAATTGCAGGTCAATGCAATCGTTGACTTGATCAGGGTGAAGTGATTCCCCCATGCCCCACAAGGGGCTACGGGAAAAATACAGAGTTTTACCACATAAAAGATATATCTGACACATACTTATGGTATTTTATTATTACATTTTAACTTTAGTTTTGTTTTCAGAGCATCAGGGGAAATTCCAACGATGTCAATATAATTATATCAGATGCCATCGAAAAAATCACCAATTTAAATGCTCTCGATATAAAGTCGGATGAAATTCAAAATTTCTATATTGCCATGATATCTGATTGTAGAACAGAAATTGCCAAATATCTTGAAAACTACCCTAAGTATCTTAACGATACAGAAAAACTCAGTGATCTTGATGAAGTTACCAAGAAATTTCAAACACTTTTTAATGTCGGAACAGAAGCTATCGTCAAAGTGACTACAACGCCGGTTAACAATTATACCGACAAATATCATGCCGAGGATCTCTATGACAATATTTTTTATAAACTAAAAAATCATTATGAGTTTCTAAAAAATCGTGATTCGTCGATTCAATTCAGAGAGAATCTTCTCGAAAACTTTGGAAATTATTCAAAGAAAATCACCAACCATGTCGTCGATTGTATTCAACAATATAATTTGAATGATCTTGAAATAGTTAAAGATCAAGTTGAAAAAGTTGTAGGTGATATATTTGAAGTTACAGATAATATTCCTGAGCAATTAACATATTTTGCTGAGACGTTGCCCAGACAAGAATCTTACTTTCAGTACGCTATAGAAGATTTAGATTACGCAAATCAAAGGTTGAACGAATTTTTGGAATATTATCCTCAAGCTGCATATCCTGCCATTGTCGCGCAGAAAGAACTTGCGCGTTTGTGTCTATCGGATTTGGAAGAATAGATTGAACAATTTTCAATTTATAGTTAAGAAAACTAGAAAAATTGTAATAGTTCTAAAATAGAATAAATTTATGTTTAATCAATAAAAGTACCATTCGTTTTGAGTAAGAGTTTTGTTATTATTGTGATTTGAATACCAATATATTTATGAAGAAATATTTTCAAGTCTAGTTGCCCAAAATTCGAACCAGGAACACTCATAGGGAAGGCCAAGGTATTATTCCGTACTCCACCAACGACTACTGTGGACACAAACATTTTCGTTCGGAAATTCTCTCGTAATTCGTTTCCACAAAATAAATTAGCAACTATAGTAAAGTCAATGTTTTAAAAATTCAACCATAATCTGGTCTTTGCAAGTAAAACAGAGTAAGAATCCCGCCAAGTGCGCTGTCATCAGGATTGAAATTTATTCACGGCCTTGCACACGGCCAACGCTACCAAGGCGCTTCTGGACTCATTCGGTTGAGACTTTAAACCACCAGGTTCTACAATAATTTATAAATTTATTTTAGTTCAAAACTCTTACTTATGAAAGATTTTATAGTTGGCCCATCATTGGGCAGTGAATTGTTGCCAGACGTTGACTGCAACATTACTAGCCCGACAACGGTTGACTGCCCGATGATAACTCCGCGCCATCCATTACCTAATAGTCCTTTAGCCATGTAGACTTTCGATGCAAAAATATGTCGATTGAATTTGCAAGTTGGATTCTATGAATGATGAATACAATTCGACCAAAACGTTAAAAAATGGGGTATCTCGAAAAATACACGTTGTATAATAAAAAAAAATGCCTGTTCAATATTTTTTTCGAAACCTATCCAATGATACCAAACTTATCCCTACATCAACACTTTCTAGGAGAAGGGGGCGGGGGGCAAATTCAAAATCTGAAATGGGAACTTTCATTTCAATTATTATAACTCTCTAATGGACCGATGAGAGACTGATCGCTGCGCCGCTGTGGCCGTCCCGCGAACTACGGCTTATTTAAAACCTAATGCAGTGCGGTCAAAGTTCATTTTACTTTCAGAAGTCGTGCTACGAACATCTCTTCGGGTACTCTTATACATTAGTATCAATTTCTGCCTACTATTAATTTTGTTTCTGAAAGAGCAGAGGAAGATTTTAGGTCCCGAATAACCCAAGCGAGAGGTGCATATGCAAAGCAATACCGGATATGTAGATTTCAGTTAAAGCTAAACTACGCCTGCTCAACTCCAACGTAAAGACGGTACATTTGTATAATTGCGAAACTTGGGAAGATCATTACGAAAGTGTATTACTAGGCGCGTTCAAGTTTTCATCAATAGATGCCTACGTCACATCTTAAAAATTCACTGGCAGGATAGAACACCGAATGAAAAATGTTGCAATCCAGGACATGATTGGCGACCAAATGCCGCGAAGAAAGAGGATCCATACTCGCGTTAATAAATTAATAAAAATATAACTAAACAGGCCCTTGATTGGAACCCACAAGATCTCGTCGAGTAGGCAGACCAAGATCAACGTAAGAATGATGTTAGCTGAGCAACTGAGAGAATCCTGGTCTGAATTGAAGGCGGTTCACAATAAGTACTAAACGCTTTACAGACTGGAGGCATCGCAAGTGTCCATGCATGTAATTAAGGTAATTAAAAAGATTAGGTATATCCCAAAATTGAATTACAATATGGGGAGACATATTGTAATTTAATTTTGTCCGTGTGCATAGCGAACAGCAGTTTGCGAGCAGATAGATGATGACTCAGTCTAACTTGCAAAACATCTCACAACATTAAGTCATTATAGGGAGAATTAGAGACCTAAAAAAGCAATACACGAGTGTCAAGTGGGTTAAAGGGGTGATTTGATAAGTTTCTAAGGGTTATGTATAATTTACCGTGTCAAATCAACTTATCATTTTATTGAAAAGTACACCAAGATTTCTTACTTTATTGCAGGAAAGAATATTAGTATTATTCAGAATTACTGGGGCAAAATACATATAATTGAAAACCTCTTTATAAATAACAATTAACGATAACTTTTTAACTTTAGACCACAAATACAGTTGCTTTAGGTCCTCGTTTATCATATGGCCAAGGCCTAGATATATATAGTTGAGTATCATCCGCGTATATGTGATAGCAACAATTTTGAAGCACAACTGGGAGGTCGGTGATGAAAATAGAGAAAAGTAACGGTGCAAGGATGGACCCCTGGGAAAGGCCACCGTTGACATGTAAAAAATCAGAGCAATTATTACCACAGAATACTTTTAACGTGCGGACTAAGAAATATGATAAAGATTTGCACGTAAACTTTGAAAAGTTTGTGAAAGCCTTTGAGAAATCCAATAGAACCAAAATAATTATCGTTTCATTATCAATGGCAGCCATCTAAAATCTAAAGGGGACTATAAACTACGCGTGAATAAATTCGTATTATAAAAGGATGGTAAGTCACTGTAATTAATTTCATTATTTGCCTGCCATTAAACTTTAGTCCCTTTATTAAGTATAAACGACAAATTGTATATGTGTATAGATAGAAAGTATACGATTTTTATTTAAATAATTAATGTCATAAAAGCAAATCCTGAAAACATTTTACTCTTAGGGACACCTACACGCTGTAATGATTATTGCTACTTTGAAACAAATGGATGACACTGAATTGCGGTTAATGAGTATTCGTATGTCAGCTGATTTGTATAATTTAAAAGTGTCTCATTAAAATAGGATAATGAGCATCAGTGAAATTATATATAAATCCGAAGTACAATGAGGGATTTTTTATAGAATTAATTTTTTTTACTGCGGTTTCCCAAGTCAGGCAGGTGGCTTTTGATACTTATTATGAAATTAATTAAGGTTTGATTGTTCATTATATATGACTCATATCGATTGTTAATTATTGATTGTAAAATTATTAATTGCATTTCAAATAATGGTTTAACTATGGTATGTTATCCTAGACTAGAGAAGGAGTTGGATCAATTCGTTGAGCCACACCACCACCATGCCATGGGTCCCGGGTTCGAGACCAGATCTCCCCATTAATAAATTAAAATAATCCACTCCGTCTCTGGGATGTTGTCTAGCTCGCAGCAATGCAAAAACAAGACTTTCAAGTTTCCTTACTTCCCTTACCCTAAATTCCCTTCCGGCCAAAACCATGCTAACGCATCAAAGGGTTGTCCCCTAGGATTTGGCCATATTGTATTATAAAAAAAAATAACAAATAAAGATATTTTTTCAATTATAATTTTAAATATAAATCGATAATTCTAATCACAATCATCACACATTTCTGGGTTGATGATGTACTCAACGTGTCGCTTTCATAATTTCAATATGCAACAAACAAATACACATGCATACCTACCTACGTTTGTTTCAAAATTCAAAATTGACAATTAACTTAATTCGAATTATTTGTGAAATTACCAGTGAAATTAAGTCAATTCGTGAATTAGTTCAAATAATCAAATTTGGTTAATGCAATGCAGTAATAGCCGATAGAGGGGGGGCTGAAATAATTATTTGAGCGAATATTAAAATCGAAATTGTTATTCTGAACTGGAAAGTTGTTCCATAAATTATAGAATTCAATGAATATAAGTCTTCATCGGTATATTCATCCGTAAAAGAAAATAAGTTTAGATAGTACTCGTACAATACGATTACAAATATGTCAATTACCTAATTTTACTTAAAATTTATAAATGGAAAATGAGCTACCATAGTAGAATTAACAACTACCGAATTAATTACAAAATAAAAACTAATCAAATTGTAATTAAGTGGTAAAGGGCATTACGTGCAGAACTGACAAAAGTTTTATTGCCAAAGTAATTCGATTGCTGATAATTTATTTGCAGCAGAAAATTTTAATAAAAATGCCATCAGGATTTCATGCAAATTTAAAAAAACATTTAATTTGGATTTTCCAAAATGAATTTTTTTCAAATAGGTTTTTATGTGCATATTTTTTTATATAAAAATTTTTTTAACAAGAAGTTTCATTTTTAATGTGCACTGCTGTTCGTGCGTTAACGTTGCAGTTGTCATTCTTTGAGCTTTTAATAGTAACGGCTTGAAATTGAACAAATTCATTACAAAACTGGTGAAAATTTTGCGGAAACACTTTCTAAGCCATATACTTTTTTTTACTTAAATGTCAACAAATGGCAAGCCAGATCCTACTATAGAATGCTAGATACAAGCCCGGAAGCAAACACGAACAGCTGGACATTAGAGATGTAAAGAGACGTCGTAATAATTCCTTCTCGACCATTTTCAATCAAGGTGCGATGTCCCAAGGAAAAGATTTTTTTCGTGTAATAGAGAGCTTGAAATGCGTCAATGACATCAGTATATCTCTTTGTTTTTGCTTGGGTAAGTGTCCAGTTGGGATTGTATTGCACGGAATGTTTAAGGTTGTAAAATGACAAAACTATTATGTTTTCTGGGTTTGTATTTAGAGTAGGCTGAACACGCCATTTCAAATGAAACCTCCAAATACCTAATATTATGACTCCGACTTATAGGTAACGGACTAAGTTGTTTATCATATATTGATTTTGTGTTCAAGTCCAGTAGTTTTCTTGAAAGACCACATATGATAGAAATACTAAGTAAGCCAAAAATTAACCATAAGCAAACCAACGATGATTTCTCTTAAAGAATTGCCTTAATCTCTTGCTACTGTCCTTGCTTATAAATTTAACGGTATTTTTTCTAAGTTGGAGAAGTCCTTTACCATTTCTCCTCTTTACGAAAAGGGTAAAGTTGATATCTCAAATTGTAGGTTGATTGTGCTTATACCGATTTCTGTAAGTGTCCTTTTCACAAATTCAAGCAAAAATTTCAGTAACATCTTTGATCATATTAATCGCAAGTTGTTTGTTTTTAAACTTTACTATGTTGGGTTTTTTATCACCTCTAATTTAATAGATATCTTCCTACCTCTCTGAACGAACACAGCAACTTATGTTTGGGGGTTCTATCTTTAGTGAAATATCAATCTCTTCTGGTATGCCACAGGGCAGTCATTTTGACCCGCTTGTATCTATTATTTTTACCACGGATTAGACCACGGATGGATATTTGTTGCCTTAACCACGTCCGGTCGACAGACTATCATGACACCTTGAAAGCATGAAATGGCTTGTAAGTACGCAGAGGCTTACAATCAATTTTGGTAGAACAGAAAAATTTCTACAACGACATCGACATCCTATTACTTTAAATCAATTCAATGGCCAGTGATTGAATAAGACGACTTGAAGCGAATTTCTTAGAGCTCCACAAGCAGGGCAATAAACTTGGTACACAGCGTATAATTAATTAATCAATCAGTCTGAGGTTAGAATAACAAAATTTCTTCGCCAAACTGGTCATCGTGGATGGTAGAAAAATCGCATCCGCTTTATATCAATGGGGTGGTAAATTAGCGGGACGTCTCTAGGGTACGGAACACTTATATACACATTCTAGAATAATATAAGACTTCCTTTACGAAAATTAAAAGAATTCTTTCGTATGTAAACTTTACACAAAACTTCTTAAAACAATTTAAACCCTTTAAATAAAAACTTTTTAAATGATGCATCTCTGTTCCATTTAGATGCAATTTAAATACACAAAGGATTAATTTCAAAGAAAAACCGCTTGAAAACTTTATAAACACCCTTTGGCAATTTTACAGCTGTGATAGTGCTCCTCAGCTAATTTGATACTTAAAACAGAACTGAATTGGTTCACTATGTCTTGTCCAGTACTCCATCAGATATTAGACTCAGAATAATTGCGGATCATTACAGCTATCGCAAATACTTAAACCTAAGTAAAAATATAATATCTTTAAAGATATCTGAGACCATTTGAAGTCCTTAAAGTTTGAAAAGTTTCTCCGTCGTTCCCGATTTCAAACTCGAACACATTAATACAATTGCAAGGAAACGAAAGTTTTGTGTTTCTCCAGCTCGAGACGTATGCAATAAATTTGAGACTTGTCGCTTAAGGGAAAGGACTCCTTCAAGTCGAGAGTATTAAAATGAGCTTAACAAACCCTCAGCATCTTTTAGTAATCACCTTCGGTACCATAAAACCCCTGGAATATGCTTAGCTTTAGATAGACAGGGGATAAGACTGAAAATTTTCATTTTATTACTTCGAGGTTGTGTACCAAATCTCAAGCAACTTCTTGAGATACGAACAATGCCATTGCGATGAAATGTTTAGCAGAGAAATCCACAACAATTACATTATGATTGTGGCCATTGATAGAGCTTCACTAATTGCCCTCCAATTCTACTGAAGAGACATAGCACTTCCCAAGCTATTCCTGGTTTCAATCTCAATCCCAATTCAGTCGCGATCCGCTTACTTAAAGCAGTCTTGCTTCTGAAAGTTTTCTTTTTGGGAGACGCGAACTCCTGAAAATAGGGATCATAGTTGAGGTCTGTTTGCTATTCTGATAAGAAGTTTCCTAAGCTTTTGCGAATTAAATGACTTTGCCTGATGAGTGTTTAAACGGTTTTATAGCCGGATTATTCCCAACCGTCGCTCGCGTAGCGTGGCAGCTGGGTGGTGTCATGTTAAACGTATCTGTAAAGGGGTAAATCAGCTGTGACTTATCGAAATATCAGAGATTATGGTCTGACGCTAAGCTCAAAAGGTAAATAGAGTCAATTTGGAAAATACGGAAGAAAATTGATTGCAGATATATACACAGATTTATCTGAAGGGGATTCGCATTAAAATATAGTGGATTTAGTTATAAGTGAATATGAATCTGAGAGAAACCATTGATTTTTTACAGAGAAGGAGGTGACATGAAGATGGAGAAACTTCTACATGGTCGGTGAAAATTCTAGCGGCGTTTTGCGTAATTTTTTTAACAATAAATGCACCTGAGTAAAAATAGTAATAAAACAAGAAGAGTAAATCTGCTGAAAGATATCAGATAATCAATCTAACTCGAACGCTTATTTAACGTTGGAACACAGTCGAAAATCTCTGAACTCAAACCTGTCAACTGGTTAACATATCCCAAAACCACAGTTACAAGCCTATTGCTGAACCCTGAGTCACGTCAGCTTTCTCCATCAATCGACATACTTACATATTTCAGCTGGAGTTAGCCGAGGGTGAAATAAAAGTGGAAACCCATGGAAGCTCATTAACTCCGGCTGAAGCTAAGTATTTGGGTATTATTCTGAATAGGACATTTAACTGAAAACCGAACATCCAAGAAAGGGTTAAGAGAGCTCATATTGTTGTAGGAGGGCTATTGGAGGAAAATTGGAAAATTGAATTTCTACCCTGAGATAAATAATTGACTCTATATAACGGTCATTAGGCCAATTCTCTTGTACTCGTACTCGTCTGGTGACCATCCATGACCAAGGCAAGCATCCTAGAAAAGGTTGAAACATCAGCCAGCATTTGTCGAAGCGGAACACTCGGGACGACACCCACTGCTGTTCAGAAAATATTTCTTCACTCGCACTACATGACACATGGTTTAATAGATCTGGCCTAATCTAAATCGTAAGCGCTTCAAGCGTCAAGTTTCGTTAGACAAAACCAACCCAAGTGAAATTACAGGGTTCACTGCCTAACTCGCGAAGAGATTAGGACTATTCTGAATTATACTTTACCACCTGTGTTCGTAGCTTGGCCCATATGCGGAAGGCCTTTCTGTATGACTATTTCTTGGATAGTCTCTGTAACTTCAAGGCGGCTGACGTAAGGAGTTGTGGGCTATCTTACTATGTGGGCACCACATGGTCTTAATCAAGGCCTTAGTGTGTCCTTTCATTGGATGCACTGATTCGCTTTAAATGAATCGAAAGCATATACCAAGCTTGCTCTACGTAAATACCTTTTTCAAATGTGTTCTTCATGAACATGAACCTTAAAAAACAACCGTTCACTCACTACTCGCGAAAATATGTTACTATAGTAAACCGTTCGCTCAGCATTTCGGTGATTGTCTCGGCACTTATATTTCTGTCAACATACTTCTTAAGAGCATCCCTCCTAGGAGAATCACATAGTTGCCTCTGGACATTTTGCTAAACGGAGGTAATTACTTATGAACAGCTATCGCCCTACGATCGGATGAATTTGAAGTTGCAGCCGTTATCGTGATGGGGACTTCTTTTAGGGCACACCATAGTTTCAATTCCACGGTACTGTTAGGTACGACGGCAGCATCTTTTAAATTTTAAGCAATATATCACTACACACAAAGTCACAGTTCCTCTCGAGACAGTGAAAAAGAGTTTGCATCATGACGTCCATCAGAAGACTTTCCTTTTCTTTTTTTTTTTGTACGCAAAAAGGACTTTAACGTCTTTGAAATCTTCGAATCTCAGTCATTACACAGAAAGAAAGGTTGCTCAGAAAAGCCCCATTGTGCCCCTTACTGGTTGTGATGTATGCAAAAGAAAGGGAAAACTTTAAGCAATTTTTCACCACACTGCCAAGGGTGCCGTTTTTTTTAAATACCTTTAACACGTTTTGCATATACATTACTCAGGCAGGCATCTTCCCGCCACCACTGGGAGACATATTCAGTATGAGCGGGTGGATGACTTTAAGTTTTTCGCCATTCAAATCTCTTGAATTTTCCTTGTTAGCGAAGTGATGCTATCTGAAATGGAATCACATAAATTTAGAAGAAGCGCTACTTTAGCCAATGAGTCGAGGATGTTAAGGTAACTCTGAGGAGGGAAAATGCTAAATCCTATGTCTTCTGTGAAAAAGTCTGGGATCTGATCAACGGTGTAAACAGCTTTCAAGCGTGTAATACGAGACACTCATTTCAGTGCGGGGAAACACTGTCGCGCGTCACTGTGATTTCTTTTCTTTTTTTTTGATATGCTTGCATGATTCTTTATGAATATTAAAAAGTTATCGCTGAGAAAATGGGACTCGTTCCAGAATAGAATATTGATGGCAGATGGAAACAAAAGGGAAAAAAATCGTGACTTTGATGTAATAGTATTAAGGTGGAGTAGACGTGATGAGAGCGTATCCAATTTTCATATTTTCTTTTTGTAACGGAAATGCAATGATATAAGATTTTAATACATACAATAGCAAAAGAGAGGAAAATTGAATGACCCTCAGCTATTTAAATGCAGGCTACCTTCGTTACCACAAAATGTGAAAAATAGTTCAACCAAACATATGATTCCACTCTAATAATGAAAAATAAAAATAATTTTACGGCAGTACTAAATCTACTACTTTTGAGAATTTCGAAAGCATCCTGCCTTTAATGAACATCACAAAAACTGAATACCTATCCGTTTGCTAAATTTAAGTCCATTTCAATCAGAGAAAAATGTTTCATTCAAAACAGAACAACGAGCCAAGACATTGTCTGCATCCTGAAATATTCGCCCTATTAATTTTTAAAGTCCTTTTTGTTTTTTTTTTTCAATATAATCTCAACTATCTACACCAGCGCAAGTCTCAAATACACTTGGATGTCCTTATAACACATAAATGCTGTCGAACACTGTCAATGTAGCAACACTGGGAATCTGAACAACTTAAATTTTCTAGGCAAATTTTTTAGTTTTCATTTAGTTGTCTGTTTTACGACCTAAATGTCAACAGAGCGGGAAAATTAACCTCACAACTAGACATAATATGAATGGTTTGAACTTATAATGGTCAAAAGATCTGTGCCCATTCAGTTGCAAATTGTGAAATGTAACCAAACCACCGCAATTGGGGTTAATGGGGATCGAATTGATTTTACAGGTTGTTGCGTGTCCTTTCAATAAAAATAAATTAACTTTATGCCTCCGGCTCTGTTATGATATTTTTGTAACAATTCGTACCAATATATACATTTTGTATATAATGATTGTGGAATGATAACCTGACCACAAGGATTGTTAGAATGTGATTGATGACGATGGGATTGGAGCCCCCCCCCCAATATTAAGCGTTCAACAGGTTATCACGGATGAAATAACCTGAACTGACCATTGATGATGGAAATTTGATTGAGCTGATGGAAAATACATTTTGTGTACGGATTTTCTAGCAGTCACTGTATCTTGATTGTATGCAGGACACATTGGAAATATTAATTAATGCAGCAAGTGATGTTAATGTTTAAATACCAACCAAATAGAGAATGGATGGACAATAGTCGTTGTGAATAGTCTGATGGTACTCTGGACAAATTATGAAATAATTATTGAACATACATATATATTAGAGTGTCCGTTATTTCCCTAATTAGGAGATAGGTTACCGTACATCTCCAGATTCGGATCTATAGCCCAAAATATGATTCCAGTAAAATCTGAATCAGCGAAACGTTTTTTAAGATATAGTGAATTATGGAGTAGAATTAAGGGTGTTTTACTAGCAATGGCGGAAGACAGCATAGGGTACGTCTAAGGAAGCTAGCAGCAATAGATTTTGGACATAAACTGGCAAAAAGCGATGGAAGAAGGAGTTTTATCAATTTATTGACTGGCACGATCATCACGCCATGTTCGAGCCTCGCTCTCTTGTCTAGCTCCTTACCCGAATTCGCTTCCGGATAAAGCCGTATTATCGCAACATAGGGTTAGCCCCTGGGCTAAGATCATCGTAAGCAAAAGAGATAGAACGCAGAAGGGCCCTAAAATATAAACTGGACTCCACAGAAGATCAAGAACGATTTCGGCAGCTACATGACGAGTAAGTAAGTTGTTAAGACAAGCGTCAAGCGCGATATTAGGCGGCAGATAAATTATTTCGTGAACAAAGCGAAAACACAGGCAATAGTAAATTGCTGTACTAAATAACTAAACAGCTCCAGGAAAGCGGTCTGCCGCCTTGAGATGGAAAGAACAATTCCTCAACGTCCTGAATAGATGATAGGTTTGTAGAAATAAATACGCAGAATGAGCAACCATAATCATTTTCTAACTAAAACAGAAATAATAAACGCAATTCATGCGATGGCAAACTTTAAAGCAGCTGGTAAAGATGGTATCTCGCCCGAATTGTTAAAACCCGATTCAAACCTCTCAATAGATGTACTACACCGAATTCTGAAAATAGCCTAGACCACTTGTACTTTTCCGGAGGATTAGGCGGAAGGTGTCAGAGTAAAAATACCGAAAAAGTGAAACTTATCATCTGTCTCATATTAACTATGGGCAAAGTCCTTTCCTACATAATACTATAAAGGATAAAGGAGTCAGTAGAACGAATGATTAGAAGGCAACATGTATAGATCGTGTTAACATTTTAAGGAATACCGAATTACGGTCTTTCCTCTACGTTGCCTTTGTAGATTATGAGCTCCGTTTTCTTAATTACATTAAGACACCCACTAATATCCAAGCATTTCAAAAAAGGTTGATTAGAACTTAAATCATAGAACGGTTAACCAATATTTTATCAACATTTACTTAAAAACCTTTTAAAGAATATCAACTTCTTGGAGAGCTTCCAAAAATAAATGGTTTCGAGTAAACGCCTTCAATCCACTTTCCCTTAAATTCGATTTACATTTAGTCCTTCCAAATGTTGTAGCAGAATACCCCTTTAAGTGAAATAGAGCATAACATTTTAATTGAAGTGAACTTTTTGTTTTGGTCGTTCTTAATGCAAAAAAGTTACCTACCACTCCCTGATTCTCGGTGGAAAACTCTTCTCTAAATAAACTAATTTAGTTGATGCACCACTATTCAGAGCTATTACGTGGGTGGACAGTACTGTAAAAGGGGAGAAATCATCCTACAGTTCCATTAAAACTGCACACCTTTGCTCAATAGTCAAATATTACGTAAACAAAAAAACTGAGTGAGCAAAAATTTTATATTTGGCCACTTTTTAACCGTGTCTACCTAGACAAACGTATGGCATGGTCCAACCGCGAACGAAAATTTGTCGAAAAAGCAAACAGTGATATTTTTCTCGCTGTCTCCAGATTTTTATCGATGCCTCATCTACAGTTTTATAGTCCCACAGACTTCCCGTCCGCCACTTAATTCGCATGGGTATATTCCGCCTCATATCAATCAATACACGTCTACAATGTACTCGAAAAAGGTGATATTGTGAGGAGTTCTCGTACCATGTTTCCGGATTTCTATATCTGGTGGCGGGGGATTCTCTACCGAACAACAATGCGAACCTTCCTCACGGCTAGAGAGTAGCTACTAGCGAACCTGTGAAGGCGCCAAAATGTCGCGAAAGTTACGTCTTTCAATAAATTTAACAAAAATCATTTATCCCATCCCCCGAACTGGAAAATTCGATTCTGTTTTTCTACCATTCGAGCTCATATAATGGGCCCTGTGAATCTGCCGGTGGATATGTGTCGACGATATGCATATCCTTTTCCCTAGGGATAAAATTCTACTCGGGCGCCCGCTGGAAATCGCTTTGTTTGGCTGTTGATCCTGCACTCCAACGCCAAAAGTTCCAATGGCTGTCTACCGCCAGACTGTTTTCGTTTGTTGCTCCTTTTGACCCTGCGTGGATGGAAGGGGGGGGGGGGCAGAAATGGAAAGGTGAATTTTTAGAAGGATGTGCACCTCAAAGGTAAAGTGTTTTATTGAATCAAAATCCGTAAGAGGCGAAGTCGGCGGGACCTGTCTTGTTGTGGAACCTACAAAAACATATCATTTTATGCTTGGTTCCCAAGGACGCAAGACTTAAATTTATGCAACTGAACTGCATTTATCCTCCGATATGTGTTATGGGAAAAGTTTAAACTTCTGACAGAACTTCCGAAAAGTGAGCGAAGAGTCGCAGAATAAATTTTACAATTTCCACCCCTGCAGCACTTGCACTTCCCATTGTGAACTATCGGCACCATATTTCTATGTCGCGTAAAAACTTTGAGGTGAAAAAATTCAAGCTGAGATAAACACATTCATCTTATTGAGACGTTTCCCAGTCGCTAGTAAATGAGCTTGACTGGCAGGGATGAGAGGCACTCGGCAGGATGAGATTCTGTTTTTCCATCAAATCTTCAAGCAGCTTCGTTGCCTTGATTGGAACTGATGG
The DNA here is from genome assembly GCA_964036015.1 of Leptarthrus brevirostris. NCBI lineage: Eukaryota > Metazoa > Arthropoda > Insecta > Diptera > Asilidae > Leptarthrus > Leptarthrus brevirostris. Next base: position 110,643,263 of record OZ038375.1, read on the forward strand.
GGATTTCGTCCAGGCGAAGTAAAAACCTAGTGAACTATACTGTTGTCCCGAGGCATAAATAATGAAATGTTAGAGTTTCACTTGTCATCGAATTTTTTTTTTCACTCCGGGAGCATTTCTCTGGAAATGTTTTTTGTTACAATGTAACTTAAGCTCGAATGGATTTTAGCTTTAAAGGGACCAGATGTACGACGGTCATATTGTCCAACTAGGTGGTTAACATACGCCAGCTTTTTCTTAACACATGTGCCCATCCAACATCGGTTAAATATTAAAATTTTAAGAGAAATGCCACATCTGATGCTAAGAGTTTTGATTTTTAGTTAGCCAAAGTTGTATATTGATTTACGAATTCTTTAATTTAGTGGTTTGCGCAGTCCACTTTCGAGATGGTGGGCCGACTTCCTTCTTAATCTCGAGCGAGAGAATTAAGGCGAACTTCTGCTATCTGAGAAACTCTCACTTCGGTTGGAGAATACCGACCAGACAATAATCGAGGTAACCTCGCAAATCTACCATTGCTGAGGGTGGTGCAAATTAATTCCTACCACCTTAAGGTAGCTTCAGCTGCGCTACTCCTCCGCCTCTCAAAAACAGCTGGAAGCTCTTTGACGTACAGGTAGCAGGTAAAACCAGATCCTGTATTATCATAAAAAAATACTATAATTCCTCATCCTCTCCCAAAGAAAAATAGCCCACCTACTGAAGATCCACTTAGCATGGACTCTAGGCAAACCCTCAATAGTGTGGTAGACACCCTAATGCTTGCTTGCAATTAAGCGGCACAAATTTCCTAACCCGACCAGGACCCTAGAGGTAAGCCTAAACCTTCAGAAAACACGCAGGGATGCCATCACTAGAGAAACTATCAGCCAAACGAGAAATGTGCTTTAATAGTAGCTTCGGTAAACATAAGATCTTTGGATTCGAGAGTAGTCGGTGGAAGCCTCGTCAAATGAGTAAAATTTTTATTAAAAAAACCGCAGTCTGTTACCAAAACCGAAGTGAAAATGAATTCACCAATTCGTCAATGGCCTATCACTCTCGATGTTACCAAAACTCAACATGGTCGGTACTTTAAATTGATTTAATTCTCTGCAAATACATAGTCATTATATGTAGTAGACATGAAGAGCAGTGCAACACTGGTTACAAAACATGGAATAAGTAAAGTAGTCAGATTCTCTCCTTGAGGAACAACAAGTCTTCTTTTGAAATTTTTTAAACACTTCGCGGATCTTATTATATTTGTTTTACTAATATTCTACAGAAAAATGGCCTCATGTATGAGTTTATAACCTCTGGGTGTCAGTGTTGAATTTCATCCCTATTGTCCACTCCCATAGCAAACATCATTAAAATTAAATTTTTACATTAAATTAATATCTGTCGACGAGCCCTTTTTAAGTCTTCACGTATTAAGCTGTTTCCATCACTAAATCACCTTAGACTTCGCTTGGCAGTCATTCACATAATAGAATAATTTTCCTGAGATAACAGAGTTAGCTACCTTATCAAAGTTTGAATGGAGCTGACAGATTTAATAGTTTCTTGTTTGAGAGATTTTTTTATAATTTAATCCTGGAGACATCATCCTCGAGGCATGAAAACTCTTTTGTCCACATGAACTCCGCTTGTTATGGCATGAGTGTGTCCATGTATGTATTTTTGTGTGTATGTGCAAAATAATGTCTTGAGATAAATTCGTTAAGACCCATCGTAGTCATAACTCAATTTATCCTGATCCTTTCTTTCGTTATATGCTTGCTCAGACCATACAAGAAGTTATTATCCTCAGCTTTTAGCTCCTTGCCTTGACGATCCTTGAGAACGACTTTGACGGGATTCACCCAGTCGTATCTTGAGCACTTTCTTCAGAATTTGGCTAAAGATATGAGAGAGGCGGTGGGGTTTCACGATTATTGTTTCTTTTGTGATAATTATTGTGATTATATTCATCCCCGGTATTCAGTGCCGCGTACATCTGACAGCTCATTATCATTCATCTTTTGAGTACCTAAGAAATGATTTTAAGGATTTTCGCACTGAAGGTGTTGGCTGTGGCAGAAGTTAGTAAGGCTGCGGTTATCGTAAGACTTGTCTCGTCGGTTTAAATGAGTTATGTTTTGTAATGAGATTTATTTATAATGAGTCTTAATATTGACTTTTCAATTAGGCGTCTTTTGGATGGTGTAATCAGGAGCTGTCAGTGTCGAGCTCCTGTACCCGGTGCTCCACGAAGTGCATATTAATTCAACTTAATTTTGTTGCGACCTTGTTTTCGTTCACTAACGCAATTACGATGAAGGCGAATTGAATAGATAACTATTGCGGAAGTCCTTCGTCTCGTAGGATTGTCCTTGGCACAACACCTATTGAAAGGAATGCGGAAGAAGTAGCTCTGGTTATCATTGGTTTTGCCTGGAAGGTTTTTACTAATAAAAAGAATAAATGAGAATTGGACAACGAGCAACGACATGTCTGTAACGCAAACGAAACTGAAATTCAGCACAAAAAGCCGCACAACAGACAGACCTACTACATTCTGTAGTTCTGTTCTGTCTGTAGAGTTGTGCGGTGCTTTAGTTCTGTTCTGTGAGCTACTCTCGTACGGTGTGAGCTAAATTAAAAGAGTTACGTGATTGGAATGCTCATCGAGTAGACTTGAACGTTCCTATGGAAGGTCTGATTATAACCCAGGTCCATTATTTGTGCTTTCATTCAGCTCATAGCGGTTTGTTTTATCCCCTGCCTTATGGGTGCTTAAGAGCAGGTCATCCCCTAGGCTTAAGGGGATTTTCAATATACTGGCAATAGATCCAGCATAACTTCCAGAAGGAAGGCAATTCACTCGTATATCACACAGACATATTGCATTTGTATCTTTTGTTAATAGACTCCATCAATAGAGTGAATTTTATCCCAAAGATTTTTTTCATAAAAGAGATGATTCTATAAAACGCATATTATTTTTTCGTTATCTAACAAGAATCTGGCCAAATTTCTAATGAAATAAATTTTATTTGAGCGCGAGTTGCAGACATCCATTAATTCTGCAGATATACTGTGAAAGTAAGGTCTGTCTAGACAGAGCGTAGAAATAGCACACTTTCTTCGAGGAGAAAGGAGTGCTTCTATAATTTTTACAGCGGAAACCAAAATATAATACCCAATGAAAGCAAGACAAGATTCTTGCTATTTGGTGGAACTCTTAATAGTTTGGGGTATTACGACGTTTCCACTCACGTTTAAGTAATTGAACATCTTTAAATAGGTGTTGAAGGTAAGATTAAATTTTTAAAAGCCGTCAATGTTGTAATGGATAACATTATATTACATTTACGTTAACCCATAATCATTCAATATTGCCAACAATAAATAATAGTATTACCAACATAAATGAAAAAAAGAATCACAAATTCAAATGAAGATAGCAGAACTTATGCACTTTGCGAAAATAGCAGAAATTTATAAAAGTTATTATAATTAATCCCTCGTTAATCCCTATTATAGTTAAGCTCGCAGAAATGTAAAAACAATACATTCAAGTTCCCTCATTCCCCATACCCTAATTCCCTTCCGGTTAAAAGCATGCTAACAGGGTTGTCCCCTGGGCCCTGTCTACGTCATAAAAGAAAAAAAATGCCAGAGATATTCTTTAACTTCTTACTAAATACTCCTGAAAACCTTTATAAAAATACAAAATTGTGTTGGCAGTACTTTTAATAGGGAACTATTGCATGATACGTCATTAAGGACCAGCGACTAATTTTTTCCCATAAGACCATGAGATGAGATCTGATAATCTTTTATTAATGAAAGCGTTATGAGCTTGTGAGTCTTGGCAACCTGCTTTACATGAAATGTTTTTGGTGAGATTTCATTTCATTTTGCAACATGTCCTAGTTCTTTTTTTTTGGAATTTTTGAAATAAACATATGAGCAATTATTATAAAATACAAAACCGGACCACCCTTTATGAGGGGTTGGAGAGTGACAGTTAAAATTTTTTTTTTGTTTTCTAATCCTAGCCTGTATACCAAATTTCAGCTTTCTAGGACTTCAGGAAATACACTAGAGGTGTTGATGATCATGAGTGAGTCAGTGACGAAATTGACGTATTTTAGATATTGATAAAATCTAAAGTATAAAAGCGTTTGATTAGTTTTCTTATCACATCTTATCCAGAGAATTTGGGCTCTTTAGTCTTATAAGGACCGAAGCTGTGAGGGTTCGAAAATAGGATGAAACGCTTCGAGAAAAGGTAGGGTGCTGGGTAGATGCCCTGCTTTCTTTGGCTCGTCTTGGCGTGCTATTGTGCCTATACTACGCTGAACCCGAAATAATTTCGCCCTTTATTGCGTCAGTACCAACGAAGGAGATAAGTAAACTGAAAACCTTTAAAGATGTCCTTAGAACCTCTTTTACGACTAACAGTGATTTACAAAATAAGTCCACAAACTATATTGTAAAACCGCTTCTTCTCCGTGTGTAAAAAATATTTTTTTTACAATTATTGCTTTTACTTGTATAAAGCAAAATTTGGGGGGTCTCTCAATCTATTTGACAGCATATGACACAAGGAACAGTTTATGGACAGCCTCAAAGGGAAAATCTATTTAAAAAAATAGTGCAGTTAACGTTTGAATGTTCAATAAATAACACGTATTTAAGGCTACATAGGTACGTCATTGAAAGCTTTAAACGAGTTTTAAATTTTCATTAAAACCAAGAAATAAATAAAAATAAACCTAAAATATGACAGGTCCTAACCTAATATTTATAATGTGACTGCGAAAATTCATTGAATTTTCGTCATGTTGGCATTATTAAAAATGACAAATTAATGCACTCGTCTGATGTGAACCAGAGAGTGAGGAGTCTGCAAAGAGCTTATCATGCTATATATGCCCATCGAATGAAGTTCAGACACGAAACCCATAGAGACGGCAGGTGAAATTGATTTAATTTAATTTTTTTAATTTCAAATCCGATAACATTCGGAAGTATGATCAGAACTGGAATCAGTCAATCGGACCGGAAGTAATTGGTTATGGAAGCCCAAATACCTGTGTTAGGGCTTGTCTGTCGTCTGTAGACTGCCAGAACCTGAAACTCGAACTGAAATTCATTGCCAGGTCGTTTGTGTTAAATCGTTGAGTTCAATAATTTGGTTTGCCACCATAATTGATCGTTACGAATCCTGCAGCCACAAACAACTATCGACGTAAGCGAACTGTGGGCTCCCCAATTCGGGGCATTTTCTGGATAACTACATGACCACATCAGCAAAGTGTTGCAACTGAGTTCAGTGAAGGCATCCTTTGTATATTCATTGGTTCATGGTCACAATACCATCATTTTAGTCGGTTTCGAATTGACATCCGGAGTTATATTCTCGTTACAAGTTCCTGTACATATTACCATACTCAGGTTTAGTTGCAGGTGAATAACTATCAAAAGCTAAAATAAATGTTTGCAAATAACAATATTAACAAGAGAAATGGTTCTAAACCTTTATGCTGGTTAATACCTGTTTAGAACGGATTTTGAAGTACGTTACTGTGAGGACCTAAGTACTAAGTGTTTTTAATAATCATAAACAGAATATCCTTTAGTTACCGACACTTATTTCTGCAATTTAAAAATCCAAATATCTTAGAAAGAGTTTTCACTCCATAAATGAATCAGTGGGGCAAACTGCATCGAACTGCCTGGACTTCAGTAACACTATGGGGAAAATATAGGCTTTATGTTAACAGGAGGCAAACAATTCACATACGATTTGTTCAAAATTAATAGTCCTGGCGAAAGCATGCAGATAGTACTAATTCAAGTAGGAGGCAAGCACACGAATTACTGGATGACTGTTGTTTTTCCAGTAAATTTCATATTTGACTTTCAGTAAAGTGGATATGTACACAATGGTCCCACAATCAACCTCAAACATTATGCAAACACACTGCACCAGCTTGCCTGTTTTTGTTACCCTTAGTTGATTTGCATCTAATTATTAAGGCCAGAGGGAAAGTCCTCCCCTTTCCAGTTACCAGATTTCACAAATTTCAAAAGTTTTTGATAATTTGAAAAGTTTTTGTGCTATCCGATCCCGCCCTGACGATAGTCACGAAGAAGTTATTAATCGTAGCAAGCCCTGCCTGCCTTTCAAGTAGTCCATGCAGTTTACTAGAAAATATCTTGGGAGCGCATCCCCAACCTCAAATTTAACTGAATCGCAAAGTTGAAAGAACTTGCTCACTCCACTTGATGTCCATATGGGACTCGGTTATCGTCGATCTATCTGCCAATAAATTTGTGAAAACTACCAAACATATGTGAGAGCCTGAGCAAGACGACCATCATGGTCAACAATCTGAACAAAATTTCTGAAGAAATGAAAATTTTCCCCGACTCCTTTACTTAGTCCTTGTGTGAATTCAAGTCACATCTCGACTCTAACGAGCCCAGACCACCAAAAGTTCAAGCTTTGCAGTCTTACCATTTCTTCTGATAGATTCCAGGAATGGCAGGAGTTTACTGTAAAAAAAATTCCTTCCGGATAGGGTGAGGCCTAGTTGTGTCCTATGCACTATCCATTTTGGTTCGGTCCTTTAGACGAATGTGTGCTACTTGATTTGGATATAGTGAGAAACTATTCGAAACCTTCATTAAGCAGGCCTCGGGACAGTCTAAATCCTTCTTGTTATTCACAGGATGAAGTAGAAAGTAAAGTCGTAAAGTAGACCTTATGTCGAGTTGAAACAGTCCCAACTCCCACAGTTCCACTCCTCGAAGAGGACATCAACAAACTCGAAATTAAATCGAGTTTCCGAGAAGGTTGCTGAAAGGCAAAAAGCCAAGACATGAGCCAAGAGGAGAAAAAAAAACTTTATCCCATTTCTGGCGTTCGTTATGTGGTTTGGCACTTGACCTGTCCATAAGCCTGACCGGCCATCTCTTCGGCATCTTATGTTAAAAAGAAAAAAAAATCCAAGAACGTACACAGCTTCAGTTTGTCCTAATATTCGCATTCGTTACAGAGGACAAGTTGTGCTGAATGGCGAACTAATATCGGACTTCTTAGACTTTACTAATGACAGCCAACGATGGCCAGCACGTAGTGAAAGATAGAGGTAAAGTCATCGACATTATCCATGCCGATGGCATAAGGTGGCTCCCGATAATTTGAGAGATGGGGCAATTTCGTTGGACCCTCCGTGTAAATCGAACGAATTCGGTGGTCAAGGAAAAAGTTTGACGACAAAAAATGTACATTCGCCGAGTAATAACGATGTCCATTGGATGCTGTGAGAATCTTTGATGCAACTTTTGAAACTTTACTCTGACTTCTAGTGGTCAACGATTTTCGAGAAATTCAATTAGAGGCAGGAAGAAAGTTTTTATGTCCTTTATTGGGGCTAGAGCCAAAAATTTTGAACTCAGACAAATTAAGGGAATAGCAAAGGCAGCACAGGATCTCACAATAGTTTCGATTGCTAGCAAGATGTAAATAACTTCAATCTGTTGCTTTTAATTAAAATTGCTTTCGAGTGAAAACATGCAATAATCGATGTAGAGAAACATCCATTTTCTAGATATTTCTAATAATTAAATTATCCATCCAAGAAATTGTCCAATGCAAGTTTGGAAAGCAAAACGCGGACAAGATTTTGTTGCGTCCTTAAAGTGGTGAGGTGTGAAGAATTCAATCAGCTCTAAACACAATACCGTGAAGACTAATATTGGATTTGAAAGTCAAGTGGATTACGTTCCAGAACGAATAAGACTTCGTTTCACAAAAAGCAACTTTAAGGCTATTAAAATTTTATTTAAAATATTTCTACTCAGTAACTAAGAGTGACTAGTAACGGAGCGGGACGGGACTAAGATGTGCGCTCAGTAATTTGAGTGAATTTATCGTTCATCGAATTATCGAATATTACTCAAAACTAAATTTTGCCGCTTGTTACTAATTTTTGCTTAAAAACACCTGTTCTTATTGATTTGTTTTTCAACTATGATAGGTGTTCTTGTTTACTGACCCTTTTTTATAGCAAAATTTTCACGAGTAACAAAACGCCAGGATACAAGGAAGTGAATTCTGGCTAACACATGCTAATATCGACAATAAAACAAAATTACACTAACATTTTTATAACTTTTTTGCAGTAATAATTAAAATTAATTACCTGTTAACCCAAAACCAACATTTTCGACCCTTTATCTTAAAAATTTTGTTTATTTAAAGAATTTTCTACCTAAAGTACAATAAAATAATTAGATACTCAAGGAGTTCTAAGGATGCGGTTTTTCTAATTCTTTCACTACCTTGCCATGTTGCACCTTTTTGGAAAGGTAATAAGACGGGCAATACAATAAAAATAAAAAATTGGTGTGCTAATTACATGAACTTCGGAGAAAATTTGGGAAAATTCTGAATTTTAGGCAATTGCAAACCATTTCTATCAATTTTGGCCGTGACTGTACCTGCAGTGGTAGTAGTGAGATCAACATTGTTGATAATTTTAGAAAGGCCATTGGGATAGAAGTTGTTTAGCATTTCTTTGATGTCGCTTATGTTGAGTAGATCAAAAAATAAAAATAAAAGAGTAACGTGCATACCATGGAAAACTGAATTTTATGAATCACCCTGTAACTCGAAAACGGTTGAGATTGCCCCCCCCCCCCTGCCGTACAATTTTTTGTTTGCCTAGGTGAGAGCTATCATTTGTATTCGTATTGACCTCTAGAAACGTTACACCCTGTAGAGTGGAAATCGTTCAGCATTTTTAAAATAGTGTTTATGACTAAAGTAAAAATGAATTTCTGTTTTAAATAATAGTGCCCAGAAAATTTTGTTAACAAGCGTCGGCGACAGGATTTTCTTATAAACTATCCACTGACTATGCGTCCTAGCAAAATCCTTTTCAAACGATTTGTTTTTTTTTTGGTTAGTAATGGTTTCTTCTTGCAAACACGTCCGTAAAGGTCAGCTTCTCGTAAACGACGTTTTACGGTATCAATAGATTGTGCATAATCATTTTCGCCGAAAATTGCCGCCTTAATTTCCCTAACCGATTTGTGCGGAAATTTTTTAGATTCACGTACAAGTGATTTGTCTTTGCGTGAAGTAGTTATACGTGGTCCAGCCTTTCGGGACACAGGGTGAATGGAACGGTGAAGTGCAATATTTAGCTTTGACAATTTTTGCCACAGTCTAAGAGGACACCACACACCACAACATGATAATGGACCAAATAATGAGTCAGGTGGCAATATTGTGGACGGAAATATTGTAAGTATCATTAACGGGTATTGATATTCATGATGATATTTGGACTAACAACCATAATTGCATCGACGCTTCTATTGGCTCGAATGGAGAAGCGAACATTATTTTGCCAATTACCGAAAACATGAAAGAAATAACACCTGTAAAAATCACTCAATTAATTAGTTCAAGTCAGTATTCATGCACTGCAATGCACTTTATTAGCCAGAAAAAAAGAAGAGGACGGGAAAGAAAATAAAAGGAAAACGCCAAAAATTATTACAACTGTGGCGATTAGTGAAGAATATATTGGCTATTATGAAGGCGAATATTTTACAGGAACAGTACTGAACATGGAGAGTAATAAATTCAAAATCCAGACAATGACAATGGAAATGGCCAGAAAAAGATGACATTTGTGAATATCCAATAAGTGAAATAATGTGCAAAATAGACGCTCCCACATCGTGGGACTTATGATGTTTCTAAAATTAAAACCTTAAAAAATAAAGGTTAGATAAAGTTTAAAGAAAGACTATTAAACTTATAGACGACATCACTATCTCTGAGAACATTGACTCTCTAAAGCATCAACGGAATTTTGGTTGCCTTTCATTCTTCTATCCCGTACTTCACTCTTCTATAGCTGTTTCCGCGGCTATTGTTCTAACGAAATTGCTTGCCCCCTATACTCTACATCGTTGTTCTTATTAACCTACATCCCTTATCCTTAATTGCGTTTCTGCCAAGGGGCACATTGGGCACTCCCTTAAGCTTTGGCATTCTGATTAAAATAAATAATTATTGAATCGTGCCACAGTCGCGGTCTGACAACGCTGTTCTCATCACAATAAGTGCCTCTTGATTTGTCGACCAAGCTACATCGAAAGGATGGCTGTACATGGTTTTTGGCGACTTTGAGAAATTTGGCATTATAACTTTGCATTTACCGTGTACTGTCAATCTTTTTGGAAGAGGATTTAGATATAAATCATAAAAATTAAAATCTAAAAATAATTGTGGAACAACAGTCAACCAGATCACGATCGCCGCATCAGCCAAGACACCGTCTGAGCAGCCCCTTCGAACACAGTCTAGAGAAATTCAAATCGAAGCTGACGAAGAGTTAGCATGTTTTCCTTCAGACAGTCCCAACATAACCTTCGAAGACTGCCTGTTGAACCATCCAGATCAAATTATGGCATGCATGAAACAATTAATCGTTTATGTAGGGCTGTTAATGCATGTCCTAATTTTGATTTAACTCTTAGCAATTTGTCGTTTAAGAACTATCTATTTTCTGTGCTCCCGAGACCGTCTGTTATGCATGGTGTGTGCTGGATTTCCTTATATGTTTTCTTCCTGTTGCCTTCTTTTGCTTGTTATTTTTTTCTTTGCATGTTTGTGTGGGTGCCTCATTTCATCGTTTTGATGAAATCTGTGAAATGATTCTGGGCTCCTGCATAAGAAGTGCGTCTTAGAAAGGACTTTTCATTAAGATGGCCCAAGGAATGTTGTCTTCCCCTAATAATTCTACTGTATTGTAATTTTTAATATACGCTGCATTCCTAAAGAGGGATTTTTAATAACAACCCCTACTTTACTTTAGGATTTGGCCGAAGCCTAGGGGTAAACCCTTTGATGCGTAACCATGGTTTTTTTTTGTACATGATGTACCCAAATCCTTTGAAGCTTTGGTATGGTTTTGGCCGGAAGGGAATTAGAGTAAGGGAAGTGAGGAAACTTGAATGTCTTGTTTTGCATTGCTGCGAGCTAGACAACAGGCCAGAGACGGAGTGGATTTTTTAATTCTATTTTAAAAACCAACGGGGAGACTAAGTCTCGATCCTGGAAGCCATTGTGTAGTGGTCATACTTCTCAATCAATTGACCCAACTCCGTCTCCAAATTGGATTTTTTTTTTAAGTCGTTATGCAGCTAATGTCGTTTGACCGGAAAGCATCACTATGCTTGCGTTCATAGATGTGTTTAATTGATTTGCACGCAAAATTTAAGGTATTATAAATAGATCAACCAGGACCTTGACAATTAAATTTTTAACCTACTGTGAATATAGTTGAAATATTATTTCTCAATAAGAAGAGGATTAAGACTGATTTGTTTTCTAAACAAACAACGTTACACAAAATCTCAATAATCCTTCACTAAAACTCACCTTATCCCAAACATGTTTCACCTTAACATATTATTGACCCTTGAAGATCATCCTACTTCAAACAGCAAGATTTAAACAAAGTGGTTATATTAAGTGAAACCTTTTAACCTTTCACTTTCCGATTTTCTTGTCACTCAATAGGAATAATAGGTGTAGACTTAAGCCCTTAGCAACCGTGATCCACCAATCTGACCAAAGTATCTCTACATAATCCGTGAAAGCATCGTCGGATGTCTGATCTGAATGGAATTGATGCGATTCTCAGTTCAGATATAGTAACACCAAAGTTGTCTTGAAAGTTTTATTTGAAACGGAAATCTCTAATTCGTTATTTAACTTAATACCCAGGTCACTCCAAGTCAACAGTTCTAAAGACAAGAAAAAGGTATCGATGAAAAAGCGTCCATTTCGAACAAACTTTTTAGAACGAGATTTCAAAGGGTTGAGCAGAAATAAATAAATAAACATAGAACAAAGCATAGGTGGGAATGGGTTTGTTTGGAAAACATCGTATCGAAACCGAAATTTATTAAAGCGCTTCAGGTACAGGGCAACATTTCTGTTTCAAGGTTTATTACCTACTGCTTTTGTTGTGACATTTGAATTTGGATGGAGAAAAGGAAGTAAAATGCATCAGGAAACTTTCTCTATTCGTAATCCTGTGGAAATTTGGAAATGGCAAAAACGAAGATTGGTGAGGGGAAATTTTAGAGGAGAAATGGGATATTTTTTGCAGGAGAAAATCCAGAAAAAATAGAGAGAGCTTTTAAGGATAAAATTGCGCAGAAACAAAATTATTTCGAGCTTCTGAAGGATTTTTATAGAAGAACCAATTTTGTTAGTCCGAGACACTTGAGGGATCATCGTGTGGTTCCTAGTTTAAAACAATGGCTAGTGACAGCTAGCTTCGAGATTATTAAAAATAATAAAGTTTGTATTGGTAAAAATTTAAAAAGAGTTAGAAGTTCATTTAGTAATTTCACTTTCTTTTTCAAAGAATTAATGGATATCTTTGTGGCTCTAAGAGCTCGGGCATGAAGACTTGTTTTACACCGCATCCGTTTTGTAAGCACTACATTTTGTTTTTTCATCATTTAAATTATCTTAAGGTGAAGTATAACGTGCACTTACAATAACACGCAATATCGCAGTTGAACAAGATCATTTTGGTGCTAGACTATGCAACGGTCACACACATCTTCCCAAAAACCATTGTCTTAACGTTTGAACGCGATTTAGAATCCAATTACGTCAAAAACCTGAAGTCAATTACTTCGACGGTTACAATATTTTTTCTAGTAGCGCTGAAAAATAATAAAATAATACTAGACTTCACTCCTTTCATAAATGAATAAAGAAAGCACACCTGTGAGCCCTAAATAATTATGTAGCAATATTATTATAGGTATAACTCCACCGTAGCCGCTCCCAAGCCCGGTTGAGAAAGAATCCGGGAAACCCATGCACCAACCAGGACACCTCGACTTAGCGAAAATCCATGCCCTATATAAATACTCTCTCAGTGATTCACAGGAAGCCTCACGAAGGCTTGTAACTTGGCTATAAACAACGGACCACGATTGAGCTAAGGAACGAGAGAAGTCTATTAGACTAATACGTCTAAGGGTCTCACAGCGACAGAGGATGTGTTGCGCTGTCTCTTCCTCTTCCACGCCAATTTCGAACGAATATTTGCTGACTGTTTTTTTTTTCGACTAATATAGTGCGTGGCGAATGCTGAGTTCTTGCCAGAAGGTCGTACGGCTAATAAGACATATTACCTTGCAGTTATGCGTGAAGCAATACGAAGAAAATTCCCGGATTTGTAGCAAAACAATTCATGGCTTTTGCATCACGATAATGCACCTGCTCACACATCATTGCTTGTTCGTGATGTTTTGGCCAAAAACAACACCGTAATCATGGCTCAGCCACCGTATTCACCGGGCTTGGCCCCCCTGCGACTTTTTCCTGTTCACAAAACTGAAAAGACCTAGGACATGACATTGGGCTCCAGACCTGACGTAAGGACTCCTGGGTAAGGACTTTGGGTTGCTACTCCTCTGTATAGCTGACAATATATATATATACATATATACTCAAGATCAATGCAGTCAAACGCATTCTCGAAATCGACGAACATGTAAAGGGGACCTCCATTCGGCAGATTGCCCTATGATAATTCGGAGGGTGTTGATATGATCGCTGCAGGAGATACTCTCACGAAAGCCTGCTTGTTCATCACATAGAGTGCGCTCGATTGTTGGCTTGATTCGCATTTAGATGATTTTTAGCAGCAATTTTGAGACTGCAGTTAAAAGACAGATACCATTCCAATTACTAAAACTTCTCAAGTCTCCTTTTATGGGAATTTTCACAATTAGGTACGCCTGTTTTCCAATCAGTGCAATAGGTCTCGGTTTTCTAACATTCCTGTATTACTGGAAGATGAAGATGACACCTGTCGCTTCTGTTTGGAAGAGGAAGAGACAGCGGAACACATCCTCTGTCACTGTGAGTCCCTTGGCCGTATTAGGCTCAGGCATCCCATCACCACCGCCTCATCAAATACTAAGTCTTTGGAAAGAAGGGAAGTCGGCGGAAGCCTCGTCAAATGTGTAAAATCCTTAAAGCTAGTATCACAGTTGGAACCCAAAAACGCAGTCGTAAAGAAGTTGGCAATTGTAAGTGGATCATTGCTTTCACGACCATCAAGGCACATTGTAGAGGGGCTTACATCACAGTTGAGCCTAGAGTTCACAAATTTCCAAAATTGCTTAGGCTCAGCGTGTAAGGTTTGCCTTACCTTTTCCAAGCCTTACCTTTCAAGTTTTTTAAGTCTTTAGTACACCGATTGAGCCAGGGCTGAAAGGTACGCGAATTATTGGATTTTGATATTGGAACACAGTCTGCAAAACATATTGATAAAATATCGTAGAAAGATTTCGCAGCCTTGTCAATGTCCCGCTCACTCGAAACGCTCGACCAACCACAGGCAGAAACCATTCGTTAAGTTTTTGGAGATCGGCCTTTTTAAAGTTATAACAAAAGTTACTAGAATCAAAAGAAGTTAATGTTATTGGCTCAAAACAATAATTCACGCGATAATCTCGCGACACTTGATCGACATAAACAGCCAAAACAAGAATTCGGCAATGATTGGAATCCTGTGTTTTTGGCTTAAGACGTCACTACCTTGCATTGAAGAAATTAGTTATATAATCCCCGTAGTGGGACACTTATTTCTACCACCTGATCGTGTATCGGTAGAATTGAAAAGGTGGTTAAAAAACACAATATTATAACAAATCCTGAAGAGTATCAAAATATATAGCGAGTTTAAAGTATCTCTGGGTTATTTTTTGCGATTATGTTCGTGAAAATTATTTGGCAACACAATTCTTATATTTAGGTTAATATCTTAATTAAAGAAAAAAAATTTTAAATTTAGCTCACCTGATAGGAGGAAACAAATCACTAAATTGAGAATATTTTATTAAAGCTTGAGAAGCTCTTTTAAACAACACCACACGCACCACCACTTTTCAACTAAATGAATTTTCTAAAATAGCCTGAGCCATGTGTTGTGCACGACAATGTTTCAAATTAACATTTAAATAAATTCTTTACAAAATTTCCACATAGTTATACGCTTATGTCATTGCTCTAAATGCAGTTCAATTAAATATAAGAAAAACTTCGTTTAACGCGTAAAATGTTTACCTGGCAACGCCCTACATGACATAAGCACTGAAGAATTTTCACATTAGCCGGCGGAGAATTTCGCATTTTTCACTTTTCTATTAAATTTTCATTGCAACCACACAACAATTATTTAAATAAACACTTTTGTAAACAAATAGACATTTTCTGCAAATGTTTCCAATAACTTCTACTTAACTAAATTAAATTTGCAAAAAATTAATTGCACGAACAAAGCCACGTCTCCGCCAGCGCGACAACTTTCCGAATAAAACAAAAGAAAAAAGAGCAGCAGAGAGCGCTGGTCAAAGTGGAAAGGTGAACTGCATTAGCGACGAGGATGGCGCGCGCAAATTAAGTTTTTTTAAACTAAGGGATTTGAGCAATTTTGATTATTGTACTAGAAATTGTAAATATTTACAAGAAATATTAAGTAGTAGATGTAGTTAAATTGTTTAATTTAATTATAGGCGTTTTTGTAACTTGTTGTCTTCTTGATAACGAATTAATTAAAGTGGAATTCATGTCATCTACAAAATTGAATTGAAACTGTCAGGATATAATACACTTGTGCCAGCACTTTTTCCAACCCTCGAAACACTACTGATCTGAGCTTTTCGGTATGGCCTTGAGCTCTTCCAGCATTGCTTTTTTTATCTTCTCAATCGTGTGAAACCACCGTCCTTTCATGCACAAGGGAAAAATGTCGGAATGGACTGAGACAAGGATGCATTCTGTCATCCTTGCTTTTCCTGTTCCTCTTTACTGATGTATTGTTAGCCCTTCACGATACTCGAGATAATTCGCGCTGCCCGTGCGAGAGCGAGACCAACATCGTTGGTAATTGTGCGATTACAACATATAATTTTATTGGAGATAATTTTTTTAGTTGTTTCCGCTTTTATGTTACTTCGAACGTCAATTGTATGATTTATGGGGCAAATAAGTATACACTGCTTACCTCATTCGCTTCTTCCTACATTATTAGCTTCTGCAGGTATTTGCATTTTATCCCCAATAGCTAAGAAGAGCTTTTGTTACCTGGTTCGGGGCGAGGAGAACAAGAAGCAAATTCATATATACACAGGTATATATCACTTGTCCTCGTTTGCCATTTTTCCACCGAAATTCCTTTTGTATCTTGTCGAGAGGCCGACTGAACTGAGATTGATCTTCATCTCGCCGAGATTGCGACGAGGACACCACCACCAGACCACCCATCGTAAGGGATCACATGGGAACCTTTTTAATCACCTTACGTACCTGTACGTGTATGTCTGCTGTCCAATAAATAGAGTCATGTGGCCCAAATGTCCGAAGCCCTGAGCAGAAAAGGTCGCAGAGCAGGGCTTAAGATTAATACTGCCAAAATCAAACTTATGAGCTCCATGACTCTAGGAGACGAAATTAAATTTATCTTAAAGAGCAGAAAATAGTGCAAGTGAATAAATTTTGCTGTCTCGTAAGCATAGTTACAACAGACGACGGAACTGAAGCAGATGTACAGGCTCGAATTGCTTTTAATACTCTTGCTGAGATCTTGCGCAATAACAACATCTCCATACAAACAAAACTCCGGATTTTCGAAGAAAATTACCTGTCAAATATGATCTAAATTACAAGCCTTTGTCAACCAGTGTCTACGGGGCATCCTTAACATCCTTTGGTATTACCAACGAAGACTTACACAGACTTACAGGACAAGGCGGGATAGACGGCAGTATTCGCATTTGAAAGTGGCAAAGGATAGGCCACATACTAAGAAAAGAGTCAAACAACAATCGCACAACAGGCTCTAAATTCAAACCCGCATGGGACCAAAGGAAGACGCCCAATTGGGCTAGCACACCACACTTGGAGAAGATCCGTAGAGAAGGAAGGTACCCAGATCAACAAATCGTGGCCACAGTTGAAGGCGTTGGCGTAGAACCGGACCAGGTAAAGAGTCGGTGTAATAAACGCTCTATGCCACACAAGGGGTTAAAGAACCAGAGAGAGATTTAGCCCATTCCATCTGAACTTTTTTACTTTTCTCTCGACGTATGCACAAGATCACATCACCTGAGATGTTGTTACAGCTGATAAAGGTTTCAGAGTCATACAGATGAGCTTTTTCAAATTGCTACCGGCTTAAAGCAACACAATAAGGCACAACCGCAAAGCCAGCCTTGAAAAATTCGATTTTATCCTTATCTTTCAACATTTAACCTTGGCACGATAAAATATCGCCGACCCGAAAACTTTAGATACTCAAGAATCACAAATAGACGAAAACTTTTGTAAAGAGCACCCAAAAGAAATTTATGCAATATCCACGTTTCGTTAACGATATTAATAAACAGTTTCAGAATTTATTGCTTCCTTAAACATGCGGCAATTCTTTTCATTTCGCCTTCTGCAGCATCTCGAACAGCATCTTAGCTCGTTATGCGTAAGATGTTATTCTGTCCTTTTCTGTCTTATTTGTCTTGTTATGTTGAATAAAAGGACAAAACCTGCAACACATGTCGATGATGGGCAAAGTTTTCACCCAAAATAAAAGTTCATTTCCCTTCAGTGTATTTTTCTTGTTCTTCCCTCTCATCCTTTAGCGAAAGTCAAAAGACATTCCATGTCCTTATCAGAAATTGAGTTGAGTGTTGGTGGAATCTTTGTATCTATAGAGCATACTATAGCTAAATCGGGGTCTGCACGAAAATGTGAATATTCAGCATAGTGAAGGGCTAAGACAGAAAGTGGAGCATCCATTACTCTTGTCGGTGGTGTGGATACCCTTAAGTCATACCATAACCGCATCAGCATCGTTTAAAGTAACATCACGGAATCATCTCCTAGGAGAAAGATATTCCCAACTATTCTATCCGATGTTCGATAACTTTAACGAAGACGAGTCAGAGATAAAAGGTTAAAGACAACTTAAAGGTATTCCCTGAGAGGATTGATCAAGATTCAAAAGGGTATCCGGAAACGGAATAAAACGATAGGGAAATAAGATGTCCTTGGAACATTATTTATTTACTTGATCTCGCATCTTAGCTGGTGTGTCCCCGAGACAGACATTATATACGTGCTACGACTATCTTTCAATCGCAATGAGGTTGCCGATAGTTTTCGCTAACCCATTAACTGTAGCTGCTGCATAATTTAGAGGTTCCAGTTATTGGGGACAAATAGTTTCGGGGTATATGAATACTGCAAAAGTCTTTCTCTAAACAATCTCTAATCCTTTCAATGGTCGTCTTTATAATTCGGTGAATTTAATTACCTGCCCACATACGTACACCGCTTTCTTCCTAGTGTCATGAATTCTTTAGTCACTCGACACATCCAAGATAATTAGACGGAAGATTCCTGTCTTCCACCTAATTAAACAATTAGACGGTAAGCAACAAGTGTTCGTCATTCGGTTTTCTTTCAGCTTCTCTTGTTATTTCCTTTTTTTTTCTTCGACGGCGTGTTAAGTTTTTCTCTCCACTCCAGTATCATATTCTACGAAGTCACTAGGGCTTAAACTCAACAAGTTTCAGGGCCTGCCTCATATGTTGCCATCCGCAAGTCTTGACAATAGCTATGTGCCTTCCGAATCAGCTTGGAACGCAAGGAAGACTTTAAGGAGCTTAGTAGAATACTGCAGTGTTCAAAGAGTCTCTCCTTCTCGTCCTTTGCCCGGTCGGTATCCGAAAAGAACGACACGATTGTGTAAGAATGTGGAAAGATTGTTGTTAACAGAACAAAGGCTTGTAGTTTTGTTGTTTCGTTGTTTTGTGGTCCTGCCTTGGCTGTAGAATAAGAAGAAAATGTTCAGCTTTACACGTCGGATAGGGGCAAGTTATAAACGAGTCATAAGTGGATACCTACTTAAGGTACACTTGGATTGAGTAGTCTAGGATCATTTACAGTTTTGAAGAGGTCCTGATGACTTAAGCATAAAAGTATGCTCTACGTCAATTAGGTGTTTATTTTATATAAAGGGCTGGAAATACCCTGAAAGTTTCGTAACGCAATCTGCATCCAGTAAGGCGCCATCCGATATGATGTGCCGCTATTTTGTGGAAGCTAGTCAGAGCGCTGCTGCAGGACCCCTGATTATTGAGAAGGAGAATAAGAAGGCTCCCGGGGAGTATTGCTAATCTTTTTGGCGTAAACTTATGTAGCACAACTAGATCCTGCATTCTAGTCAGGTGAGGAGCTCAGGCAATATTACTTCCACAAAGTACTACGCCAGAACTTGCCTACCTCTCATATGATCCGTCGGCTTCGCACCCAGGTAGAGAGGTTGAGACTTTGATGAAGTACTGCAAAAAAAGGAATGTGGGGCTAGTAATAGAAGTCTGTGGTAGATTTAAAGGCTGGAAGAAAATAGATGAAGAAAATCTGCGAAGAAAAAAAATGTCGTGGAGAGACATCTGCTCAGATAAGAAAAATGTGTCTGATGTTTGCCGACTTCAGGATATGGCCTGAAATGACCCGATCTCCCGATTCGAATAAGTTCGACATAGAACACGAAAGATGTCGGCGACATAAGGTGAAGGCGGAAAGGATTGCTTCTCTTGAGGGCGTATGACAATCTATTAAGTCGTTTGAATCACTCAAGGTAGCGGGATTAAAAGGTATGTTCCCAGTCCTATTTCAGTGGCGCAGAGAGATGGTATCACCAATACTCAGAGGAATAATATACATTGCATGCTTAGCAATATTGTAGATCCTGGATTCGTAGGGAGAGACTTAAGTCATATTTCTCCCAAAATCGGGTGGAAAATTCTACCCGAAGTCCTTCAGACCCGTGAGCCTAATATCCTTTCTATTAAAAGCAATGGAAAAGATTTAGCTTATCACATTGAAGGGACGACACTCGTAAGATACCCGCTAAGTAGGTACCAGCACGCTTTCTTTCCTGGCTGATCTACCAAAACAGCATTCCTGTCAAAACGGCAATGGTTGTCTTCAGGGATATTATCCGGACGTCGACTACATATATAAGCAATATATATACTTAATTTGTCGCTTCCTGAAAACAGGCTTGAAAACAGGCTTACTGACGTCACAGATGGATTCAAAATGAATAGAAGGGCAGAAATGGGGATCTTCAATTAGAATTTGAATCTGAACACCCTTTTAGGTCTGCGAGCGTACACCTCAGTCTATCAGGCAGAGATGCTGGCTCAGATCTAAATTGCCTTCTGGATAGTTGTGGAAGGGGTATGAAGATGGTGATGGCACTCAACAATCAGGTGGTGAACAGGTGTGTCCATAGTAGAGAGTTCAATACAACTCTGGTCTTATACTGTGTCCGCAAACTCAACGAGTGTGCTTCATTGAACGTGGTGACACTGATATAAGTGACGGGACATGGAGGAATCGAAGGAACTGCTTCGAGTTTTCAAAGTCCCGAGCTGTTTACTACAGCGGCACGTCGACGGGCATGTTGGATACGTGGGCTACGAGGGAGTAATTGGAACAGTGGACTGTCGCAAACTCATACAGATAGGCGAAGATGGCAATTGTATTGCCCAGAAGTGCTGAACAGCGGAAAATTCTTGATATGAATTGAAGGACTCTGCGATGGCTGACGGAACGTGGAAACTTCAGTTGTAATTTTATGTTGAAGGATGAACATACTTGAGGATGACACCTTTAGGCTGTGCCTGGAGGAGCAGGATATTGAGGTACACATACTGTGGCAGTGTCCTGTATTATCAAATAGAAGGAGGAGGCTGCTGGAGTACCAATAAATGGCGGCTGAAAAGCTCGGTGAGGTGTCTTATAAGCAAATGCTTACTTTTACCCATGAAATCGAGATGAGGATGGATAACTAGATTATGAAGGGATCAAAACGGAAACAAATAAAGTGGTCTGTTTCAGCTAATCTGTAGAGAGGTGTTATTGGCCAGTTAAAATCTCAGCAACATTCGGGTTTTGTGGTACCTTTGAACAATTTTCACATCTCATGCAAAAAAAAAACCCTTTTGGAAATAACCAATTCAATTCAGATAGCTTTCACTGCCGTATGGATGGGAAGGTTTACGAAGGCAACCACACAAAATTCAGTAATGAGAAAAAGAATTGAAGACGTAAAACTGAAAGAGTTCCTCAGGACACAGGTAGAAAGATAAGACAGCAAAATAGTCTTTAATGTTTCATTCCAAATATGTACTACGTCAGAATCCATCAATCTGCAAATCGATATTGATAACACATAAAAAAACGACGCCAAGAAAAAAGCATAGCAGTCTTATCGGTAAGTCAATTCGCCATCCATCCGCTCAAGTGCCTTTTAAAATGACATACTCACCTGCCTACTAATACCATTTCTTCAAAGATAACAACCGAATCCTCTTCTTATTGCTGTCATTATTTTTGTTCGGTTCATTGTAACCCAACAATCACCAACAAATCCTCTAGCAAGACCCCTAACAATCGTTTAAGGGTACTTTGCGTAAATCCAAAGCCCGCAAAAATACATCAAAAAATTTATTCGAAAGGATTTCCTTCAATAATCCTGACACATTGTTCAGCTCCGGATGCCTTACATCATGCCAGTTGTCCTTGGTGTTTTGGGTGCCAAGCGGCAAGAGGGTGTGCTTACAGGAAGACGACAAGATATCATTCAGAGACTAGTATCCCTCCACATTTCAAAGCCTTCTCTGACTTAGCAATTCCTTGGCGGCATGCTCTGATAATCGAATCCAGCGCGTAACAGTGAACATCCTTGGAGCTTAGGGGATTCCGTACGCATCCGTCTGCTCATATCCTACGTTTCATCTAACAAGGAAGCGTATATGTGACTTGAAATTTATCAAATTGGAGGGAAACTTCCCATGGGGGGAGTACGATAAAGGCAAGGAATCCCGTCAATCACTCCATAAAATCCATGTCACTCTTCGAAGGGCTCTTCATGCTTCACCTCGGCGACAATCACTGGCGGCGACAAAATGACATCGCCGCGAAAATAAATAAAATCAAAAAATTATGAAAAACGAAAACCGAATTCAATTTGGGACCGAAAGTTGTAATATTGGGAGACGTGTCGACGGCACGAGTTACAAGCAAATGGGTGACATTCCCGGACTCCGTTGACTCCCTCTTGAGGTGATTTTTGTTAAGTAAGACCTCATCCCGGCTGTTACATCTATTAGGACGTCGCGCATAAAACCAACAACCGAACCACTTCAAACAAAAAAAAAAATGGGGCAATCTCCACTTCATGGAGCCTTGCAATAGTAAAACAGACCCATCACCGGATGTGCCAGTGTTTTGTCGGGCTGTTAAAGGCGGATTTGTAAACAACTTCAAAGTGGTAGTATAAGAGCTCGTGAAAGCACGTTAGAAGCTTTACGGGCGCTAGAGTATAAGCTCCTGTGAAGTCTGAACAGAAGCATAGCGATATGGTGCCATAAGAAATCCCATACCCGGGTTTTAAGTCTTGGTTTTATTGCGACATTCACGCTTGCTGCACTGAATCCACGAAAAGCATGGTATGTGGGAGGCAACTATGGCAAAAGTACTCTGGCGGCTTTTACCCGTTTATGATGAACCGCTTCACGAATTTACGACACTTAAAACACTTTTGTGGGAACTGATGGATGTTTGTTGGAATTTTCTCATCAAATTTTGAAATTATTGTCGTGTTGTTTGCAGTTTCTGTGAGTTTCGCATCGAGGAGGGTGAGCATGAATGTTTCTAGTTCTACTGGGGATGGGGGATGGTAAAAGTGAATAAACGATAGAGTTTTCGAATTCTGGGAAAATTTTATACATCCGAGACATGGAAATATATGGTTCATGATGTCGGAAGAAATTACCTCGTCAGATTTTTATTAAAACCTTCATTTATGCGATAGAGTTCTTTTTCGAATTTAAGAGTTCGACATGTGTTACGTTTATGTTAGGTTAACAGGTGAGTGTGCAAAGCATAAAGATTTAGAGAACTCTAGGGAAGCTTTGCAATCTTCACAGCAATTTGTTATATTAACGAAAAACTACTATAATGAAGATAAGATTAAAAGAATAAGTAGGATGGGATCCTTTTAAATAAGATCGAACCCTAATATATGTATGTCAGAACTCCCATGTAGCAACACTTTTTTTAAATTGGGCAACCCCACTTCAACTTTTTGACGCCGGCCTGCACCAACCTTGGGCCTGTAGTATTCTCTTTCTCTTTTCTCCTCATTAAAAAAAATTCATAGATGAGTTAACTAGTTTCATATCGACCATTCCAACCAGGCTTGACTGGGATGGGGACACCATTCCCTGTGGGGAATCCATTCAAATTTATACAGATGACTCTAAACTACAGGGTAGGGTGGGGGGGTGGTGTTTTCTCAGAGACACTGAACATTACCTTATCCTTCCGTCTTCCAGACTACTGTAGTGTGTTTCAGACGGAGGTTATGGCTATTCAGGAAGCTTTGAATTGGTTGAAGGGGAACGAAGCTCCAAAGGACATCTGTATCCTTACAGATAGCCAGGCTGCTTTGCTATTCCTTGATTCTGTCCTATCGACATCTAGGGCTGTTAATAGCTGTCCCTCACACTTAAATGAGTTGGCTGAACGGTATTAAATTCACCTGTGCTGGGTCCCGGGGCACAGGGATATACCAGGAAACTGAGTGGCGGACGAGCTTGCAAGACGTGGTACCACCCTGGAGATCTAACAGGAAACGACTTCTCTTGGTAGGCCCCTGGCCTCCTGTAAGATGTTGCTTAGCACGAGGGCAATTAACCTAGCGAACCACAGATGGGCAAATGGCACTACGTGACATACGTCCAGACAGATCTGCCCTAAGCTGGCTCTTAGGCGCTCCAAGTGTCCGCTTTCGTGGGGCAGATCTGACCTTAGAATAGCTATTGGGGTAATTACAGGCCATTGCCCTATTGGCTTACACGCGAAGAGACTGGGAATTTTCTCAAACAACTTCTGCAGAAACTGCATGGACGAGGAAGAAGAGGAAACTATTTTCTACTACTTCTGCCTGTGCCCTGCACTGGCACGCAGGCGAAAGTCCATTTTTAGGCAAGTATTTCTGATTTCTGCGATCTGGCGGCGATTAACGTTGCAGATCTTTGGCGCTTCATCGACAGCTCCGGATGGTACCAATGAGGTGGTGGAGAGAATTCTTGGATTCCCGTGGCATCAAAATGTGCCTATTGAAGTCTAACTGTGCCCTTTAACCTTTAACGAACCTAACCTTACTAGTTAATCACGCTTAGGTATACTATCGCCAAAAAGCTTGGATCAACCCTTACGTAATTGCTTTTTTGTACAACATTTATTAAAGAACATTCACCTCCTCATATCTACGAGGGTACCGCTTGCTGCAGTGGTGATTTTGTCGCCGTCTAATAAACTTTTGATTTTTGGTGACATCAATTTGCCTGGTGCTTCAGGGGAGCTGTCTGGCGTCGAAGACGGTGTACTGCCATCTTTTTGTTCTATCTCTTGGCATCAATCGTCCTTGGTCGACGGTATCGTGCCCTCTGGGTTGTCACAGACCTGTTTAGTTTCGAAGGACCACGGTAGATTCCTCGGCCTAGTGTTTTCTACGGATCCTGGTAGTGTTGTGATTAGGCGTTGATCTGTTTTGTCATCGTCCTACTCTTTAGGTTGTGCTATTTTTGGATCCTGTTATTTTACCGATCTCCTCCTATAACGATCTTTGTTACAATTTAAAAAAAAGCTGATCGCTCTATTGGTTGTCAACTGGTAACTGAAGTGGTTTTGTTGGTGAGTGTGATACTTTGCTCACTGTGTATCGGTTTTTATGGCTTGCAATTCACGGTCCTACTTACCTTGGTTTTAATTTCAGGAATTTTAAAAGTAAGGTTTAAAGAAGATTCTTCCCCTCAAAGAGTGCCTCATTATAGGCTCGATATTAGCAAACCTCTTACGATTAAAGTTTCTTTAAAATTGCTTCCTTGAAAGACAACTGTGATATTAGTTTTCAAAACTTTACTCAGTTGACGAGGTTCCCACGAACATTTTTTGAGCCCAAGGATTTGATTTTCAATGGTGCTTTTTTCTTAGGCCAAGGCCTATATGACAAGGAGAGCTAGGAAACTTAAATGCCTTGTTTTTGTATTGCTGCGAGCTAGACAACAGCCTAGGGACGGAGTAGATTTTTCAATTCTATTTTAAAAAGCCCTGGGGAGACGGAGTCTCGAACTCGGGAACCATGGCGTGGTGGTCATACTGCACAACCCATTGATGCAAATCCGTCTCCCATTAAAGAAAATCTGCCACCTATTAGATATTTTCTTGGCTACTCTTGACGGTATCCCTACTTCAGTTTTGAATATATGTAGGTTTTCTCTTGTCCCTATTCTTTGTCATATATTAAGCCAATCCATCTGTCGCGACGTCTTTCCTAAACCCTGAAAGAACATTGTACTTACTCCTATTGCACCCTGTGCTGCATTTTAACGTTATTTCGAGCCTTAAATTTTTTTGTCCTTTACTTTAATTGCAAAGCGTTCCTAGGCTCATTTCAGCACAGTTAACTACCACGAACTTTCTGGATTTTTCGAATTTCTGTATCTCTGTCATCGAGTCTGGTAGGCAGTTAGACTGCATTTTTATTGATTTGAGTTACACCTTCGATAGAATTAATCACAGTATTCTTACATACAAGCTCCATCTCCATCAGTGTTCCTCTCTTTTTCTTGACTAGTTGTATTCCTATTTGTCTCATCGTATGCAACGCATTTTATTTCGAAGCATTCTCTTCGAAATTATCAGTAATATCTCAGATGCTCCACAAGGAAGCCATTTGGGTCCTCTGCTCTTTATTATTTACATTAATCACATAACGACTATTTTGAATGGTTCCAGGCTACTTTGTTATGCTAACAACGCCACCCTGCATTGCTTGTCACTTTCCATTGTCTCTCGGACGTGCGTGTCGATAATCTCGAATGTTAATATAGTTTTAACTTTAGAACGGCCGATTTTGAGGCTCTGAATTGGTGATTTAGACTTCCGTACTTGTCTGTCAAGTGACGATATCGACAGGAACGTATCTGGTTTTTACGCAGTTTTGTACGAAGCTATCGGGAGGTTTGTACCCTATGTCCGGGTTAGAAGACATCATTTTTAATCCATGTTTTAAGAATGGTAATAGGAGAGAGATTGCTAACTACAGACCTATTGCTTAATTATCTTGGATTCCAAATCTCTGCGAACTGATGATCCAATCCCAATTGTCCATTGGGTGTAGCGGTTTAATCTCTAGCCGGCAGCATGGGTTACTTCAGGGTAGGTCCACGGTTTCCAACTTGTTGTAGTTTGTTTCTGGGTGGATTTTTGGATGGCTGCCAAACTGGCTGCATTTATACCGACTTTAGTAAGGTCTTTGATAAACACACTGTACTATCGTTTTCAAATTGGCCAAGTGTTGGGTTTCCCGTCCCCACTCATTGCACGGATTAAGTCGTATTTACAATAGGACTTATAGAGTGCGTTTTCGTGGCGTGCTCTCTGATGGTTTTGTGGCTCCTTCTGGTGTTCCCAAGGGTAGTCATCTTGGTCCTTTGTTATTCATCTTATCTATTCATGAATATCATGATTTACTTCAAAGATGTAAAATTCTTATTTATGCGGAAGATTTTTCTCCCAATCAAATCTTTTGTGGATTGTGAGATCTTGCATCAGGTTATGACATTCTCGAGGTTCCGCAACTACCGTACTATCAGTACAAGTTTGATGGTACTTGTATTCAACGAGTTTAAGGAATGATTGACTTGGTTATATATCTTGATAGACAACTTAACTTTATCCCCCACTTTAATAATATCGCTTAACTCTTTGCTGGGATTTATCCTCCGATGGTCCAGGGAATTTCCTAGCCCTCACATAAGACTACATCTTTATACATCCCTTGTTAGATCACTGCAGGAATATGCTTGTCCGGTTTGGTCTGCGTTTTACGGATCTCACATTAAACGTATTGAATCCGTACAGCGTAGATTTGTCAGATCGACCCATCGTGCTTTGCCCTGGAGTGGCCCTCTTATTCTGCCTCCATATGATGAGCGGTTGGGACTGCTACAAGTTGCTACTCTCGAGAAGCGTCGCTGGGTTGCTGATATAATTTGTCTACACCAGCTTCTGCAGGGAAAGATTGACAGTGCGAAACTTTCTTCCAAAATATTACCTAGAGAACTGCCCTATTCTCTTCGAAACCATTCAAGCTTACATATAGCTTTTTCGCGCACTAGTTACTGTATGTTTGAGCCAATTAACCGCATGTGTAGGTTTGCTAATGATGTTGGTGATGTTTTCAGCACTAACGTGGACAAGGTAACATTAAGGAGGAGGCTCTACAACTTGTAACCATCCTATTGTACTTACTCGTTTTTGGTTGGGTTTTGTATGTTGGTTTGGGTATGTTTTGTATTAGCTTGGCTTAAGCGTTCTCTGTTGCCTGTGCACACCTGATTGTTGTGTTTGGATGTGTTTTGGATTTTGGGTTACTAATGTTTTTTTGCATGTTGGTGTGGGAGCCTCATTCACCTGAATATTTTGTTATATTCTGGTGGGTAGGTCAATTGATTCTTGGCTTCTGCCTGTGAAGTGCGCCTTCTGAGTTAAAGGGGTTAATTCTAATTATATTAAGCTAATTTTGAAAAACTAAAGTTTGTAGTATCCTCCGCGATTTTACATCCCGCAAATCTATTCCGACTGACATAAGAAGTTTCCATACTTCAATCTGACGTCATCACCAATGATAGAAACTTTACCAATTACCAGAAACTCGAATTTACAATCGAGGCAGCTACAATCGAATGTAGCAATCCGATCATTTCAGTGCCACGCAAAAAGACAAAATGCTCGCAAATTACCCTCTTAATTAGGGTGGGTAATTACCAGCTAATAGCGGTCACATTAGTAATAATTAAATTTTCCTCCAAGGATTCCCTCTAAGGCAATTCATTTATTCTGGCCTGTGTATATCACCATTGCCAGACAGTCAAAATTACTCTCGTTCTGCACAGGACTACTCGATGCTAAAGTTTGGAAATCAATGAAATCAATAGAAAACAATTATCTAGGGATGGTCTAGCAAATTCTGGAAAATCACATCCCGTGGAGGCAACAGGAAGCAAAAAGCCGAAACGAAATTTATGTGACTTGGAAAAATTTAATCAGCAGGTCCTTCGCTCAGGAAGATGCTTGCCAATACCATTGAATCGTCGTGGAATTTGAAATGATAGTAAAAACGCGTCGCAAAAATATATACGTGTATTGGTTAGTTGCTACCAATCTACCGCAGAAGAATTGCTTTTCGAGAAATTTCAGCCAAAAGTCAACATTTAATAATCACGTGGCCATTTGGCTTCTAATTTGTGGCACATGTGCTCCCGGCAAGGATATCCTCAAATTTATCCATTCTGGAGTTTAATCCATTCTTGCTTCGTCTCTGGGTCATTAGATACGTTGACTTTGGCAATTAAGCTAGCAACTGCAACACATAAATAGGATGCGATTCACCCAATTTTGGCAAATTAAGGACGAGAATCGTTGCAACTTGTAGGGCATTCCTACCACGGTTTGCTTTGCAGTTTAGTTTTTACACTTTTTCCTTGCCAAGCATTTCTTCAGATTACTCACGTACGCTTATTACTGAAACCGAGCGAAATGTGATTCGAGTCACATTAAAATTGGCCGTTCTTGCTTGTGGAGTCATTTTTTTATTCAAGCAACATGATTGGTTGACTAATAATAAGATGACGCTTTCTAAAAATGAGGTGATTTTGCACGTTCAATTTTTATGTGTATATCTTTTCAAAAGAAGCGAAAGAAATTAAATTAAGCCTGCTTAGAGGCAATCTCGCCACATCGCGATGCAAACTCTATAAAAGAAAATTTAAACCGATGTCCTATCTTCATCTCCAGAGATGCCGGTGCCATAACATTTAATAAACACAATCAGGAAGTACACGTTCACCTCGGTTGGGATATACGGTTTTTAAAAAAGGAGGTCGCAAACAAACTGCTCCTGGATGTTGATTTAATTTTTCCATCAACAGTGAAGTATTTTCGCATTTTCCATCCATAACTTTGTTAGCATAGAGTTGGGGTGACAATTGCCAAGTTTCGATCCACATTCTGCAGCTAATGAAACGTGGAACAGAGTTACGGATAGTACTTGTATGAGTATTAGCAGCATCCCAAAAAAAAGATTTTGATTTCTTCCTATTAGGTCTTATCAACCTGCAGATCCACATCCACCCTTATCGTAAATATAGTCGAAACGCTAAATATGTACAAGAAGGATGAGGAACTCAAGCATTTTACGGCTTTACACACTCTGGTACAGCACAATTAGGTTCCTACAGGAAAATCCCAAAAGTTGTTTGGGACTGTGATTCTTCAATCAAGCAAAAGAAACCGGGGGGTAGTTTCGGGTGTTGAATGGTGATAGTGGGCTAAAGGTGATGATGGTTGGTATTTCCTGCTAATCTTGATCTTGTTGCCAAGAACTGTTAAACTGTCCGAATGGAATAAAATGGATGTGATTGTGGGTTGATAGCGCGTGAAATTCCTTTTTCTTGCCATTCTGTTTCTCGGCTCTTCTCCTTTATTCAAGTATTATTGCAAAGCTTTTGTTAAAATGAAAACTTTAAGAAAAGGCAGTTAAGGTATTGTTAAAGGATACAATTTCATGTTGAGTTTTCCTTATAAATTGTCTATGCACGATAGAGTTTTTAATAAAAGTGGCGTTGCAAAAAACATTTAGCAAAGCAATCTGTATTGGAAATCTTTAAATATTACGTTCGCCCAAGCATTCAAAATTGCGAAGTGAGTGGATGAAAACTCGTATTAAACTTCTTTCCTACTTCGAGAGCACTGCTCCTAGATTCCTTCCATTCGCCACTTCTATAGTCCTCTGGTATCACTCATCCAAACATGTTCTAAACGAACGCACAACAATTTCGAACCAATTAGAGTCCCGCGGGACCAGTCATTGATGACTGCAAACTGCTTCCATCATCCTCTCAGTTCTACGATTCCTTCCCGCAGCACTTGCAGCAATACCAAAGCGAACGGAAGCTTCTAAGATAAGCTGCTGCAAGCCTGCACCCGCGCCGACGATAAAGGTTGCCAGGTGCAGATTAATGTGTCAGCCTCCTTTGCCAGGAACTCTAAACGTAATCGCCTCATCAATCTGACAAGGAATTGGTTCTTAAGTGCACGTGTGTAAAACTTCGGAGTTAGGCGGCTGTTGTCTAGGCTCCATCTGTATGCAATACAGATAAATTGTTGACTTAGCAAGTGTAAGGATAAATCTTATCAAACAATTCACCTGGTTACATGTCCTTGGCTTCAGTCATTATGGTAAAACAACAAAAAACAAATATTTTCCAATAAGTGACTTCGCAAAATCATTAAATTCGTCGATCGATATGTGACAGCTGGTTTGGATGCATGAGGCTATGATGGAGCAGTTTTAATGTCACATCAGAGTCTTTGTAGTTGGACGGATAGCTATAGATCACTCTACTAGTTATGGTCCCCATTACTTCCAAATCTACTATATTAACATCTTAGTTATCCGTAGGATTTGCTCCTATGAAGGACTCGTTCAGCCAAAGTGAAGTGAGTGTGCTAAATTTTGTGTGCGGCGCTCGATTTAGTACGAAAGCGCTTATCACCTCAATGCTATGATTAATAGATTAAAGAGGTGACTGAAACGCTCTCGTGCTGCATCCACCAATTCGTTTAATTGCGTGTATCAGTGTGTTCGCAGAAGTATCAATAATATCTCTAAGAATTGTAACCTGTCCTGTGTCGGCTGTAACACCTCTAGCATTACTGAACACCGAATCTACTAACTGAGGGTTCAATCTGATCGGAATTGCTGAGAATTCCCCGTACTCAAGTTCATTCCATAGCAAATGGAATGTTCGTCTTTAATCGAGAATATGAGATCCTGGGATCAGTCATGCGGATATGATAGACGGACCGAGATAGTACTGCTTGCTTGCGCTGCTACCCCTCTCCAAAAAGAACTTACGTACAGCTGCGAAATTAAGCTATCTCTTTGACAGAACACTCGTTGGAATGCCCGTACCTGAAGACAACGCATTCTTCGAAGCATTCCGATTTTAACAGATGCAGACAACGACTGCATGTGTATTCATCGAAAGGGGGTGCAAACTAATCCGCCACGAATTCACAGCTCCAGAGCAAAAATTTGAATTTGTGTAACGTCAAAAATTATTATTATTATTATTAAGGAGTGGATCAAGGACTAACCGCATCCTTTAGTCACTACGACCAATTTGATCTTTTGTGACCTGATCCAGGATCAGTATTAGGAAGCCCCGTCAATATTTAGTTCCCTTATCAGACCTAAAATTTTTCTGGGGGCTATATCTGATGTTGATGGGAAAGCCCCACCAAGGTATCTAAGCTTGATACGGCCGAGGGCCTCACAGTGACAGAGGATATGTTCCGCTGTCTCTTCCTCTTCTAGACAGAATCGACAGGTGTCATCATCAGTCAGCCCCAACTTTTTTAGGTGGTGGCCCAGGTGACATGAGCCTTAAATCTGGTCTGCTGAGTGAGGGCAGCTCCTTCATTTTCTGTTTTGAGTAGGTTATAAACCTCTTTGCTTGTCTTGACCCTGGGATATTTGCACAGTGTGAGTGCTTGCATTCGTCCTCCCATGACCGGATACGCATTGCTATTCGGCTTTTTGAGTAGCCACAGAATGGCTCCGGTCCAATAAACTGAGAATCCGCACCTTTTTTGCTAGGTAATCCGCCTTCTCGTTGCCTTCGATGCCCTCGTGCCCTGGTACCCATGCTAGCGTGATGCTGTTGCTCTGGGCCAGTTCTTTAAGAGCAGTGAAACAGTCCCAGACGATTTTAGACTCAAAGGTGTAGGATCCCAGAGCCTTAAGTGCCGCCTGACTGTCGGACATGATATATATTTTAGCACCGCGTATTTCTCTCTTGGTAATTTCACGTGCGCAGATTTCGATAGCATGTATCTCTGCTTGAAAGATGGTTGGTGTAGAACCTAGCGATTTGTTCACCCTTAATCTTGCTCCATAGACCCCGATGCCCGTTCTGTCTTCCATCTTGGATCCGTCCATGAGAAAGAGATCCCCTTTCAAAGATATGTCTATTATTGAGCCAATAATCTCTGCTCTCAAGGATCAGCTTGAATGGTATATTAAAGTTATGCCTCTTCGGCATAATATCCGATATTGAGTTGATCACCGGATCACCCATGAATTCTTTAAGGATTTTCCTATGGCCAGACCAGTCACCTCCTGAGAGGTGATTGGTGCCAGTCAGCGTTATTGCGCTTTAGGCAGCCTCCTTCTTTAAATGTAAATGTAAAGGGGGGAGGTCTAATAGGGCCTCCATAGCTGCCGTGACGTATGGGCGCATGGCACCAGTAACTCCTAGACATGCTGACCTCTGCAGTTTTAGCAGTGTGGATCGCGCTGTCTTTTGTTCGACTTTTGGCCACCACACGAGAGCTGCGTAGGTGACCATGGGTCTTATGATTGTTTCATATGCCCAACGGTCAATTTTGGACCTTAGTCCCCAGGTCTTTCCAAAGCGTCTTCGGCAGGACCATAGGGCAGTCATAGCCTTTCCTGTAACCCTATTGAGTTGAGGATTCCATGTGAGTCTTTGATTTAGAACTACTCCTAGATATTTGACCTTACTTGAGAATTCTATCCTTGTTCCTTCAAGAGTAGGAGCCTCTAGCCTTAGGTTCTTTTTTCTTGTGAATGGTATAATGGTTGTTTTACTGGGGTTGACTCTGAGCCGTTCCCTAGCACACCAGGATTGTACCATATTCAGAGCATTTTGCAGTCTTACTGATAGGGTTCTATCCTGCTTGCTCTTGATGGTAATGACCAGGTCATCAGCGTAGCCCTGGAAATCGTAGCCAGCATTAGTCAGTTTGACCAGGAGATCGTCGATAACAAGGGACCAAAGCAGTGTTACCGACTTGTCCCCCAGCCTCGCTGTGATGTTCCGGTTACTCAGCATTGCCCCAATCCAGCGGTCCGTCAGCAGATCAATACCTCTGTCCCTGGCCGCTCCTTCAATGGACGAGAAAGACGTATTGTCAAACGCACCTTCGATATCAAGGAAAGCACAGAGGGCAATGCCCCTACCATTGACAGCATACACATTACCATACACACCTATATACTGTAATTACCTACCACAATCAGTCAGACAGCCCCTAATTTCAGTAAAAAGGGAGATCGACATAACAGCTGTTAAGATTGCCGAGCGCAGGGAGATCGGTCTGGCAACCTGCAACATATCTAGGAGGATAAGGGCAGAACGGAATGAAAGCAGAGCAGCGTTCTTACTGTTGGGAAGCCGCCGAAATCTCCGTAATATCACTGCGGCTATGACGGGTCACTGCCTTTTTAGTAATCATGCCGTCCGCATTCGTATTCCTGCCAACGACTTCTGCCGGAGTTGCCTGAACGAGGAAGAAGTTGAAAGCATTCAGTATTTACTTTACGAATGCACTGAACTAACCAGGATAACGTTCCAAGCCTTCGGCAAGCACTTCCTTAATGGACTAGAGGAGTTCGGCAGTGTGGTGCTGAAGAGCCTAATCAAGTTCCGCAATAGCTGCGACTAGTTCAACTAATCACTGCATGGCAGTGTAAAGTCGATCCACGTGAGGTTTCTTCGTAGTCTATCTGAGGTCGACTGGGTTATTACCGGTAACCGACAACTAACCTAAATACCTATTACCTGACGAATTAATTAAATTTCTGATGGCAACATTTGTTTAGAATAAAAAGTCAAAAAATTACGTCTCTTATGGGCATCAAAGCGTTTTAACCAAATCTCACACTTAAACGATCTAAATCAATTGGAAATTTTAAAAGTCCCCAAAATGCCCAAAAAGTTTCATAGGCTTAAAATCGCCACCTAAATAAAATTCATAAAACTCCTCAAAGCTCATCACAAACGCCACAACAAACCGGATAGGGTTTAAAGTTTGCACGGATTTCTTATTCCGGCTTTAATCTTAAATCAACAGCAAAGCTAACCGTATTAGGGTATAATAAAGGGATTTTAGCGGCTGATTGTTGAGGTTTTGTCGGGTGTTGTTCATGCCCTTGTATTTGAGGGTTGGTCCCCCCCACAAAAATGTTTCAACTCTTGACTGCTAGCGTTGGTTAAACTTTTCAACTTTCCTCAGATACTTTAAGCTTTACTGTAAAGAAAATTTCGGGCATGTATTGCTGCAGCCAACTAAACTTAGAGTGGAGGGTGCGCGGTGTTACCCCTTCGGGCTAGGATAATTTTAGGAATTTTGCTAGTTTTGCGAATACCAAGTGTGGTTGTAGTGATTAACTTCAGACCTGAAAGGATTTCTTCCTGCTTACCCTTTACGGTTTAGTTAAGTCAATTGTTTTGTTGCCTGGCAGATGAGGGTTTAACCGGAAAATTTTGTTTATTAGGACAAAATGAGGCTTACCGGAAAGTTATAATTGTCTTATAGAGGGTTATCTCGGATTTTAAAGCAATTCGATGACAATTCAACTTGGTTACAAGCTTGTAATTATCGTGACTTTGGTGTCAGAAAATTAGATGAATTGGGTGCCGAGCTTTGGTCAGCTATTAAGTAGTTTCACTGGAGATGACTTTAATCTGGAACATGAACATTTACATTTTCCCAAATCAATTCAAATTCGGACAATAAAACGAAAATTCTAAACAATGCCAATTCTTTGTGATAGTTTCACCGAAAACCTGCTAAAAGGACACCAAACCGTCTGACAAGGATTTCGTGCAGAGAAAACTGAAAGCAACTACTTCTAAGGGGCACCAATGTCCTTTATCTAATTTATGTATCTCTCCGGCTAAACGAAGTGGATGCTTCGAATTGAATTACAAATCGACAAACATATGTCTGGACATAAAAGGATACTCAGCACCGGTCGTTTGTCTGTTGGTTCTTTTTAAGGGTATACGGAAAAACACAAGAGGTCCAGGACAACGTACTGTTGTGCTTTAAGTATTTCATGAAGGAACTTAAGATGTCCATAGCAACAACTGAAATGAGTGCAACAAAAAGCACGTAATAAAACTGGTTAACCTATGAAGGGATTTTCCATTGCAATTGTATATGTGATACTATTAGACGCGAAAATGGTTTGGTCATCTATCACAAATGCAAGTTTAACTATGAAAGCGAGGTTTTAGGAGTGATATATGGTCAAAATATCTAAATGGCTTTTGAAAAGTCCATTAAGGTTTGGATTATTCTACTTGTATCGGAGCTGGATATATTTGGTATTATTTGTATGTAGCAGCAAAGCAAAGTCAAATGGAAGGTTAGGTTAGGTTAGGTTAGGTTAAAGTGGCTGCCTAAAAAGGCACGCTTAGGCCTAAGAGGCCCTTTGTGCTACCACGTTGAGGCTTGAATTTAACAAACCCCACAGAATTACCTAAGGAATAAAAGGGTTAACATGTTGCCGCCTGCGCACCGAACCAGTTTCTTGTATCCAGTGGGACCAGTTCACGGGAAGTCAAAATAATTTTGACTGGGTTGTGAAGGTTGTTCATCCTTAATTCGTCGTCGGGAACCAATTTGAACTCCTGATAAATCGAGTCAGGTCTCTGACATCCGTGGAGCCTAGCTCGGTTAACTCTTCAAAGAAGGGGGAGCTTAAAAACCA
Source organism: Leptarthrus brevirostris (assembly GCA_964036015.1). NCBI lineage: Eukaryota > Metazoa > Arthropoda > Insecta > Diptera > Asilidae > Leptarthrus > Leptarthrus brevirostris. Next base: position 110,679,094 of record OZ038375.1, read on the forward strand.
GTTCCTACGGTTGGCTAGGACCGGGCAGTTACCGAGCAGGTGAAGTATGGTTTCCTCTTCCTCTTCGTCGTGGAAATTCCTACAGAAGTCTTTTGAAGGCACGCCCAGCCTATCGGCGTGTCTACCTATGAGGCAGTGACCCGTGATTACGGCTACTGTACTGCTAATTATTTTGCGTCCGAGTAGGATGAGCCCTCTTGACCGCTTAGGGTCAAGCTTTGGCCATATCTGTCGGGTAATAAGGCAGTTGCCAGTTAGTGTTAGCAATCTTAAGAGCCTCCTGTGAGAGTTCCAGTTTGCATGTAGCTAGCGGTTTACCCGGCTGGTGGTTAATGTCCGAATCAGGACGTGTGGTACCGATTCTCGCTAGTTCGTCGGCTCTACAGTTACCCGGAATATTACTATGTCCAGGTACCCAGATGAGCCGTACTTTCAGGTGTTCAGCTATGTCATTTAGTGTTGAGCGACATGTTATAACCGTTTTGGAGGTTGTGTATAATCCCGAAAGGGATTTAATAGCGGCCTGACTATCTGTGAAAATACATACGCTGTCTGTAGGTAGCGTTAGTTGATTCAGGCTGTCCGCAGCTACCTTTATAGCCATGATTTCTGCTTGAAACACGCTGCCGTAGTCAGGTAAGCGGAATGAGACATCGAGGTCCAAATGTTCCGAGAATATTCCTCCACCCACTTTGCCTTCCAATTTGGAGCCGTGAGTGTAGAGATGCACTGAGTTCCCCCATTGGGGAGGACCTTTCTCCCATTCCGATCTGGTGGAAAAGAAGGAATCGAATTTTGTTCCAAAGAAAGGCTTGGGCGAGGTGTAGTCGATATTGCTGGCAGTTCTACTGTGCAATATTTTGGAGTGACCGAAATCAGTTCGCTTCCAGGTCTGGATTGAGTTAAGCCTAATGGCGGCTAATGATGCGGTTTGCTTACCAAAGAGATCCAACGGTAGAAGGTGGAGAATAGTGTTCAGGGCTTTAGAAGGTGTGGTTCTCAGGGCACCTGTTATCAGCAGTGCTGCCATCCTCTGAACTTTGTCCATTGCTTTGAGATGGGTTGCTATATTTAGTGCCGGCCACCAGACAATCACCCCATACATAAGTATAGGCCGTATGACACTTGTATAGAGCTAATTCACAATGCGTGGTTCCATACCCCTATAGCCTTCTTACACGAGTACGGCGCTACTGTAGCTTTCCGTACTCTTTCTTGGATGTTAGGCTTCCAGGTAAGTTTTCTATCTAGGACTAGACCTAGATACTTAACCTGATTACACAGTTCCAGCCTAACCTCGTATAGTGTAGGGCAATTAATAGGAGGTGTTTTATGCCTCTGAGACAAGAGTATTAACTCTGTTTTGTTTGGGTTTATACCCAGACCACACCCATCACTCTATGATGAAATCTTGGAGAGGGCGTATTGTAACACCTTAGCCAGTGTATTGGGGTGCTTACCTGAACATATCAGGACAATATCATCGGCGTAGGCAATAATATTGTGACCGGACAACTCCAGGTCTATGAGTAACTCATTCAGAGTTAAGTTCCATAAGAGTGGTGAAATGATTCCTCCCTGAGGGGTACCTCTAGTTACCACTCTTTGGATATTGGATCCTCCTAACCTGGAGATAATGACCCTGCTTTTTAGCATGAGGTCAATAAATTTGATGAGAGGATCGTCGATTTCAAGCCTCCTCAAGGATGCCATTATCGCCTCTGATCTAATATTGTTAAAAGCACGGAAGGAAGGAAGTTAATATTCTTTCTGTAGTAGCGAGTGCTCTATGATTGTGGTAAGTTCGTGTAGGGCTGTCTCTACGGACTAACCTTTAGTGTAAGCATGTTGCGAAAGAGACAACTTGGAATGATTGATTGTCTCTTTAATGTAGATATCTAAGAGTCTCTTCAATGTTTTGAGCAGGAAGGAGGAGAGACCTAAAATCGTTGCTCTTATAATGTGAGGCTTTTCCTCCTTTAGGGATAAAGACCACCTTCAACTTCGTCCATGAGGACGGAGTATAGGTGAGGTTAAGGCAAGCCTCATAGATGACAATTAGCCATGGAATAAGTATCTCGGAAGCTAGTTGTAGTTGAGCTGGGATGATATTATCTAATCCCGGTGATTTATATGGCTTGAAACTTCGTATCGCCCATTTCAGTTTTCTCACATCAAGTATCTTGTGAACCAGTTCATGGTCGCTTGGAGTATCCGGCAACTCAACACCGCTGGTTGCCGAGCATCCCGGAAAGTGCGTGTTTACAAGTAAGTCAAATGGAAAGAAGCAACTGTTTATCGTAAGTAGCTGTACTGGACCTTGTATAGCTGTATAGAATTCTTAAATTGTTGAATTAATCCATCTTCGACTAAAACGTGAAATTTTTCTATCCCTCCGTTTAAAATTGACTCGCCTGAAAAAAAGGAAAGGTTAATTTTAGTTAAAACAATTTTTTTTTCGTAAATTTAGATGAAGTGACAGCATCCCAATTAGCTTGGCAGTTTGTCATTATCTAAATGGAACCATAATTTTCCATTGTCATGATGCGGCACTAAGCTTCAGATCAATAAATCACGTCAGAATTTATTACTTTGACAGATTGGTCCTAAGGTCCATCCTGATTTCCCCACAAGCGGAAGCATTTTACCTTTCATCAAACAAATTTTAAAGGAACCGTCAGCAAAAAAGAGATATATTGAAAAGAAGCAGCTCATCATCCTTTTGGGCATCTCTCACCTTCATCGAAATACATCATCCGTGCTGCGGTGAGTCATGTTAATGGCTCGTTTCCATCCTTTTAACACTATCATCCTTATTTTTTTGAGAAAACCGGGTATTCCTTTGTCGAAGGATAGAGTCGCTCTAAAGGGACGATGACATGCTAATATTTTACGAACCGACGTCGCTAAAAAAGACTTACGAGATAATTTTCCAGGCACATAACCACAAAATAAATTTTATCGTAAATTTTTTGATTTTCTGATGTGTGAAACATTTTAACAAAAGGTGGTGAATTTAAAATCTGCCATAAACCACCGGGAAACTTCTGTGCCTACCCCCGGGGATGATGAACACGTTTTTACGCCATGGCTCGGCAATTTCTCTGGTGACAATCGCCGGATGGAGATGATGCTGAATCCGGAAGTTGAAAGCCTATGCAAGCAACAGCACAAAAAATTTTTTTAAATGGAAGGACGATGCCACTTTTATAAAAAAAAAAATTTCGGCAACCATCATTTTTAGTGGCAAAATAAAATCTGTTTGTCATTGTTAGAAAATATTTTTGACGATTTTCATGGCAAATTTTTTTATGGATAAATTATAACTTACTTCCGAAAAGTCTGTGGTTTTTATTGTGCCAACACGTCAGCTTTTCTTTTCGTTTTAAGAAAAAGTTTATAATGTGTAGGAAGGCATTATTAACGCCTTACAGTTAAAAGTGATTTATTAATATAAAATGACGTACGGGATTAACTTTTAATTACTAAGAAATCATCTAAAAAAACTCTTAATTTCATTCAAAACGAATCTCACTTTGAAGTTTACACTTAAAGCGGCTCAAAGTTGTGATTTCAAAAAGTTCATGAAGGCTATTTTCACGTTTCCATCGCTACATCGAAAAAGCTTCTATAAAAACATCATTAAGTCAGAAAATGGTAAACATTAAAACATCCTCTCTCGATGGTAAAAATTTTGCTGTAACAGTTCCTGTCTAATAACATTACTTGAGTGGGAAGTTTGCAGAAAAGAATTTAAATTCGATAAAACTTTCGTCAACTTTTTCGTACATTAAGATAACAAACTGCAAAAATTCCGGAGTTTTAAGACAATTTTGATAGTCAGGTGCAATAATTATTACTTTTATTAGTATATCGGTCTTCTCAACCGTACCAGGCAGAGGGGCGCCCACATTACCTCCCGCATGGGCGATGCAGCGACCAGGACGAAGAATGCACCTGGAGGTTGAGGTGTACGGGATCCAACACGCTTCTTTGCAGCATTTGGACCCCGGGTGAACTGCGATCTAGTTAGTAGCATGCTCTAAAAGCAGGAAAAACACCCGTGTTGATATTATAAGTCAGCCGGGAGATAGTACAGGGGAGCCCTCTTCTGAAGTTCTACGGAACCCTCGGCGACAGGTTTGCTGGTGATTCGGCAGCCTGCTCAAAGTTGGTAAAAGACGGCTGGACGGGAGGACTTTCCTATGGAGTATCGGGAAGTGGGAAGCAAAACGGTGGATGTTGCCTCGGCTGTTGTCTTAGAACGCGACCCTGTACCTGAATACGGGCAAATACTCAATATTATTTTTAAGTTGGAGTTGGAACAATTCGTTGAGCCAAACGATCACTATGCCATGGGTCCCGGGTTCGAGACCAGATCTCACCGTGAGCTTTTTAAGAAATTAAAATAATCTACTCCGTCTCTGGGCTGTTGTCTAGCTCGCAGCAATGCAAAAACAAGACTTTCAAGTTTCCTCACTTCCCTTACCCTAAATTCCCTTCCAGCCAAAACGGGTTGTCCCCTAGGATTTAGCCACATCGTATAAAAAAAAATTATAAATCTTCGGAATGAGTAGAGAGAGATGGAGGATAGGGAAGGAGCCCCTGTAAATCCTTTTGAAAGATCATCTAGAGTGATGCGAAACCCACCGCATTAAGAACGTAAGTGCACTTTGATTTGATCCACAACTACTCTCATGTACTTAAGCGTCGTGTAATTTATTCCTTTCAATTTCCAATTTGTAAAAGGAGAGAAGGAGGAGAAACAGAGAACTATTAGAATGTGATAAGGTTCTAAGGCGATCCTCTTATCGTAAGCGACAGAAAATGAGTATCGTTAAAAGTTTCAGGGACTCTCACAGTAAATTGTTCGAGTGGTCTTACACATGAGTTTAGTTTAGTTTAAAATCATTAACTGGACCCGCTTGAATGTGTGGTGCAACATCGGTTGGAGCTGAATTAAGTGGTAACCCAGCAAATATGTACAAAAAATAGTCAAAAAAAATGAGAAATGCAGAATATTTACGTTAAAACGTTAAAAAGTCGGAGAACATTTGATGTCATCAGAAGAGGTTCAAAATCAGTCAATAGGAAGGTATTCGAAAACACCAGATTTTGTAAGAAAATCCCTAATTTGGCATCACTGCATTAAAAGTCATCAGAAGTCACCGCGGCGGAAGTTAAAAATCACCAACTTTTAGACGTGTCTGAGAAAAAAAATTCTGTCTATAGAGAGGTCTTCGAGAACACCAGATATGGGGACTAAATCACTGATCTGATTGATGGGATCGCATCCAGCAGCCTCGTAAAGACGAAGCGGAGACCACTTTGATTTTGACTGAACGTGGTGCAGCGCTGGTGAATATATCCACCTCCAGCCAGAAGCGGACCGCTAACAGTGGGAAAGGTAGAAGAAAGGGAAGGATAGGGAGAAGGAGTGGGAGGGCTTCACATACTAAGGAGCGGTGGAGTCCACGTCCTATCTAAGAGGAAGAGGAAAAGAAGTTAACAGCTCCGGATGGTACCCCTGCCAGGGCATTGGAGACAACGTCCTCAAGCAACGGGATACGAAAGAAGAAACCCTGTCGGGAGGCAATTCTGATCAAACTGGCCCAAGACAAATCTTATGCCGACGTGCTCGGGGCGATCAGAAAGGCGGCCAACTCGGAAAGCACGGGGAATGGAAGTAAATACGGTCCGCCAGACCCGGACCAGAGAGGTCTGGTAGAGCTGGGGACTAAAACCGGCTAGAAGGCTGGCTGTGGCGAGTCTATACTGGGGGAAAATGCAACTGTGCGCAGCCTGGAGCCGAGGGAGACGATAGGGATCAGAGAATATCGACAGCCTCACCATCTTGGTGGAGGTGACTGACGCCATAAGGAGGGATCTGGGCGCGCAGGCCGTATCCAAGTGCTATCAATGCCTCAAGGAACACAAATAAAAATGTACACCCCAAAAGTAAAAGAACTTTTGTGTCGCGCATTTGGAAGCGCAAACATTTTTCTTTCCTAATAGCACATGTTCCAGAAACATTCCAGAAATCTTTTCAAAAAACCTCTCCAAGGCATTTCTATGTCCCATATCAGAAGCGATTCCTGGACATTTTATGAGTATGTACGAAGAACATTCTCCTACATTTTCTGGGAAGGATTCTGGTCTCAGCCCCAAAAATGTATATCTTGGGGACGTTTTTTGAACATACTTTGGGAATGTTTTATTCTTTCGTTTTAAACGGATATCACCGGAACTAAAAGTTGACAGTTCAACTTCATCTTCCTCCCTGTCTTCACCTTGCGAAGAACAAAATGGCCAACGCAGCAAGTTGCCAACGTCAAATTCAAGCATGTGTTTCAAACACGACCACAAATCCACTGCCATAGAGTTCAAAAAAAAAATTTTTGAAAGATGATATTTGAACAGCCTGCTCCACTGTTTAGGAAATGATTCTTGAAAGACTGAAAGGTGCTCCCAATAGTTGCTATAATTCTATGAAATCCGAGCAGAAAATCATTCGATAGTCGGTGGTTGAAAGTGTACCCTTGTTTCCCTTTCCGACAATTACATAGGTGGTTGGGGGACATGACTACCTCTCAGTTGAAAATTTCAAAATGGACGCAATTTTAGTTTACTATTCAAATGTTAATTGTGATTGAAAAAACTTAGACTTCTCATATAAAACTGTTTTAATAAAATATAATTCGAACTGAATCGGTCCCGCGAAAGATCGATTCAAAAATCGGCAGATCGAAGGCTTAAAGATCCATCTCTCGAGATCGAATCGAAGTGAAGGCCAAGAAGAAAAACGTCGGCAAAACAAAATCATAAAAATAAAAGGAAATACGAATCAGAAGATACAAAAGTGAAGTAAAAACAAAGAAATTGGAGGAAGAGACAAGAGAGGAAAAAGCGAAAGGAAGATCCCATAGTATCCGAATGACAAGTCAAGTTGGAGACGGAGTTGGATCAATGCGTTGAGCCGTACGACCACATTGCCATGGGTCCCGGGTTCGAGACCAGATTTCCCCGTGAGCTTTTATTAAATTAATTAAAATTAAAATAATCCACTCCGTCTCTGTTTCCTCACTTCCCTTACCCTAATTCCCTTCCGGCCAAAACCATGCTAACGCATCAAAGGGTTGTCCCCTAGGATTTGGCCACATCGTAAAAAAAAAAATACTGGCGGAACGGGGGAGTTATACGAGATAAGCACGTGTTTTATTTTCTTTCTATTATTGGTAATATGACTAATTAAATTAGTGAATTTGATTTTATTTCATAATAAGAAAATATTAATAAATAAATATATAGATATAGCTAGACTATTTCGAAATAACTGAATTGTGTGAGTCGCGAATAGTGGGTGGAAAACACGATAGTCGTGTGCCGACATTTCTCGTTAGTAAAGTTTTCCTGAAAAATAAGACGAATTTGTTCTGAACGAAAATAGAAGTTGAGTTCAAATTTGGACGTGGAGTCCAATCCTTCAAAGTAAAAGTTAGTTATAGTGTTTAATTGTAACCCACCCCTCAGCAGAGCGAGCCAATTACACTGATTAGGGTTGTAACAAACCATTCATGCACTTCCAATCCGAAAGAAAATCAAGACATTTACTTAACATACTTCTCGAGTTAAAGTTTCAATTGTCTCGATAGACAACTCAAACAGTTCTTATAACAACCCGCCATTGCTTTAGGGCATAAAACATCAGGTACAAAACACATTAAATGTTCAACAAAAATTAAAACTTGTTTTTCTTGCCCTACACTCGTAAATTAAAATGGAACTCGTTAAGGTATTTCGTTTACAAAATTTAGTGGGGAAAATATCTTGTCCATTCACCTTTGTAATCCGATGCTCCCCTAAATGGAATACCATTAAAAAAGAGAACTAAAGCCAAGCCTAGGGCAATACAGAAATTAACAGAAGCACTTTTTCATTCGAAATGGACAAAGTTTTCCCTGGGAAATTATGTTAATCCACGACTCGACGCTTTCGGCATTCCTAAAACGACTATTTCGTTACGAAAACAGATTTTCTCCAGAAAATGATCCTGTAACTGGGAAATGCCACCGTAATAAAAGATTTTAATCACCATGTCGTTATCATTCAACCAGTCGATGGGAAGACGTCATTGTGAAACAACCACTTGCCACCGCCCTATGTTAATGGACCCACTCGAAGATTAATACCTCCCACTACCTTCAATGTCTCGTGCTAACGCGAGCGTGGCATAAGACGCCAGGAAAGCACCACTTAAGGACTCTAAGAAAGGTGACTGCTGCCGAAAAGGTACGCCATCGTACGTTGGGAGGGGCAGAGAACACGAGACGTTAAGAGTCATCCAGCATCCACCACTGAACTTCTTTCTTCTCGCAAAGCCTCGAGATGTTATACTTGCCGGAGAAGTAATTAAACAAAAGTCATTTAGATTACGTCTTTTGTTTTTTTCCATGTTGTTTTTGTTCTGTCGCTTTGCCGGTAGCAATTTTCGCCTGGCGCGTCTTTAGGCCCCTGCTGAACAGAGCAATTTAAAGAGCTTCTAAAGGGATTGGAACTCGCACTCAAGCATTCAGAAAACTTCAAAAGCTCCACAATACCACTAATAGAAACTAGAACCTAAACCAAGAATAAATTACATTTTGCCATTTTTAATTTAAAAACTACCCTTCTTATTTGCCGATCCCTGGGTACTCGACAGGTGACCCAAGGTGTGATGGGATGGAATTCTTTTCTTTACCTAACAACAAAGCCCGACATGCCACCACGTATATGTGGAATCTAAAAAGTATTTTTCAGGTGTGTTTTTACTTTAAGAATATCCTTGTGTTTGCTAGAGATGAAAACTAAAGCCGATTTCTTTCCCTTTCTGTGGTCCATGGTGGATTCAGTTACTTCGGTTCGGACCGAACTGGGGCTCTGGATGATTCTAGTTGTGAGGGTGATTTACGTGTTTTTGTTTTCATTAAATAAGGCTTAGAAGCAGAATTCTTTTCGGTTGTTAAGGGATTAGGTGACACACACGGACACGTTACGTAGTTTGGATCGGATGATGAAGTTTCTCTATACGAAGGCTGCGTTAAGAAAAACTTTCACTCCTGATCCTTAGGGATTTTTTGACTTTTCGATTGGAACCTGCATACTTCATAATGTTTGGAGGATAAGGCTATTGAGACAGAAATATTATCGCTATTGGAATGTGTTAAGGCAATTAAAATGAGGAAAGATTGAAGTTAGAATCGTGTATTTTTTTTATATCGGGTTAGTTCTTTAATAGGTATAAGTGAAATTTGATTGTATATTTGAAAACTGATATTAAAAATGCCTCAATTCTACCAATTTTTTGATTACTGTATTTACAATATAAAACTTACAGAGTCATTCCACTGAAAATGACTGTATATCTGAACCGACTTCTTCAGATTTCAATATATTTTGTTTTCTCGTAGAGCCTCCAGAGAAATGAAATAATGCAAATTTTTCACGCCTGGTGCCTGATATTTACAGTATAGGCGATACAAGGCTGGTTCCGGCCCCTCTCCGCACCTAAGTTACTCTAAAATTTTTAACATGACACCAATGATAGGGGCGGGGGGGGGGGGGGGTACATATTCTATGTAAACATCAAAAACAGAATCATCTAAATCGGTTCACGCGATACAAAGTTAAACTTACGCCCCCCCTGCCAAAGGAAGATCACTATATAAGTGTCTTCTGTACATTTCTTGTTGTTACATTCGCCCCTCTCGACCTCTAGATGCTTACGAGCCCATAATTGAAGTGATCGACACCCTGCTTGAGAACGCTTACGCCTCCGATGAATTTATTTTACTGGGTGACTTTAACCTCCCCCGTATTCAATGGTCATTGTATGAGGACTGTTCTCACTTTATCCCCCTGAACGCCTCTTCCGCCAAAGGAGCCTTTTTTACCGATCAGCTCTACGTTTCTGGTCTCTTTCAAGTTAGCGGAGTCAGGAACTTCCTGGACAGACAATTAGACTTAATCTTTTCTTCAGACCAAGTAAACTCGGCTGTCGCGGAAAGCAACCATCTCTTCTCAGTCTTCTCCCCTGTTCCTTATTTTCTCCTATGAACACCCGCACGTCCTTTCAAGCTCCAAATCTTCTCTTTCCTTCAATTTTCGTAAAGGCGACTTTGAGAAATTAAATCACTTGCTCCTCAACTCTAACATTGGCACTATCACTCAACATCTTCCAATTGACGTTGCTTTAGAGGCGTTCTATTCGAAAATACACGCTTGTCTTACAGAATCTATCCCTCTTCTTCCTCTTAAAACTGCTACTCATCCATTGTCATTGGTAAGACAAGGAATTACGCTCTCTCCGCAACAGAAGAAATAAACGTTGGCAAACTTTTCTTCTAACCAAAACTGAGTCTGACTATTCTTCCTACCTATCTGCTTATACCTCTTTTTTTGAACGTTGTGATACCCTCGACTATGAGTACCTCCAACGCATGAAAAATAGCCTCATATCCGACCCCAAACGTTTTTATAGCTTTATTAATTCCAAGAAGAAATCCAATGGTTTCCCCTCCACTCTTAAGCTCCAGAATACCTCTTCGTCTGATCCTAAGGTTATCGCAAGCATCTTTGCGCAACCAACGTTACCGACTTCATCTCCAAAAGGCTATGTGGCCTGGAAAACGGTAAAAATGTTGATGATATCGCCACCGACAAGATCTCCCATAACGTTACCTCCAACCCACCCCACCTATGATCGCTCGTCCGGCGTCCCTCAGGACAGACACCTCGGTCCATTTATTTTCATCCTTACTTACATCCTGTCCATTTATGCTGATGACATGAAAATAATTAAACATATCTCCTTCACAACCGACTCTCTTCTTCTCCAAAAAGACCTGGATTCGTTCACCGCATGGTGCATGAAAAACTTTCTTGAGCTCAATGTCTCCAAATGCCAGTCCATCTCTTATTCCCGCAAGCGTCTTACAACCACCCCGAGAGTCTACATGCTAACCGACGTACCAGTCCCTATCGTTACCTCTTTGTGTGACCTCGGAATAATCTGTGATAGCCAACTCATTTTCCGTTCCCACATTGACAGTATAATTAACAGAGCTAACTCCGCTCTAGGGTTTGTGAAGCGTTGGTCTAGAGAGTTCGCCAATCCTTATTTTTCCAAATCCAGAGTCTGGTGTTTTTGCCGCATTTAGTGAGGAACTCAGAATGGATTCCACCAAAGCCGGGGGCTTTGTCTGAATTCACGTCCATAAGTGCGCTACCTACTTCAGTTGGTGTGAAAGGTTCGGAGTATGGGGAAGAGCTTGGACTGGAACGTTACAATGCTCTCAGGAGGTGATTGTATGTTCTTTGTCCCTAGGTGTTCTAGACATATTTACGATGTGGTTAGCAACTTGATATGGAGAAACTGCATTTGGATTTGGTGTGCTTCCGCAAAGTTTACTCAGTAAACTCCAGGCGCTTCTGCTTGAACGTTTAAAGTTTAGACTCTCAACTGTACGGGTCCACTTATCTCGTCTTGCAGCATTGATTCTATTTAGGAGGTCGTCTGCAATTTCTGGGTCCCCGCTTTCCAAAAATTCTTGATAAAGGCGGTGTCTGCTTTTGCTCCAACCGGGAATATACTCCTTTCTGTAGCGTCTTGGAACCGATTTTTTTTCTGATGATATGACCGCTCCTACAAATCTTTTATAATTATCAGCTTTTGGTGGAATCCATCGGATACACATGTCGAGAGCCTTTGAGTAGCTTGACCAGTTTGCCTTACTAAAGTTCCAGCGCGGGAGAGGTGAACCTGTTATAAAGGGAATTTGAATTACTACTTCTAATTGGATTGGTCTATGTTGGCTGTGTGGGAAATCCTCCATAATTTGGCGAGAGATGGCCGTTATTGTCTGTTTCTGTGATATGTCCAGAGGGTGTGGTGACTATTAAAATCGCCTACGTAGACTGAGGTATTAGGCAGGAGTGACAATGCTTGAGTGGGCCAGAGTGAATCTGGTGGTTTGTAGATATTTGTTTGATATTAGTTTAATAATATCCATATGTATGTCGTTATTGGAATTCGAGGAGCCCAAGCTAACATCCCCGAGGTCATTATGGGTGTATACGGCTGTCCCATACGATTGGTGATATGTGGCGGCAATCAGTGTGTATCCGTTTAGGCAGCCCTCCTGTAGTACGACCACGTCAATATTGTTGTCGGCAAGAATTCTGGAGAGGAACTGGCTTTTAGGTCGACTTATTCCCCCTATGTTAAGTTGACAGACTCTTATTGGTGGTCCAAGGGTCCTTGTCGAAAATACCTGTGAAGGGCCATCTGAAGATATGCGTTGGGGTTGAGATTGTTACATTTTGTGAGACTTTTCTTGGACAGGAGATCTAACTCTTTAGCATTACCCAGGGTGCACCACGTTATATTAAAAGATTTCAATGTTCGTCTCGTGTAATTATTTGGAGAGGTATTTGTAGCAGGAGAAAATTGCAGGTGCTATTCATTGATAAAGGTGTTAAAATTAACGCGATTTATTATTTCAAGAATATTCTGCAAGATTATCTGCCGCCTCATGCTAAAAGACGGTACCGTGAAGACTATTTTTTGTTCAAACAAGACGGAGCCGTAGCTCAATTAGCAATTTTGGTTCAAGATTGGTGCAAGGAAATTTTACCGGATTTTATACCGAAGGACGAATGGACTCCATCCTCCCCCGATTGGACGTCTAACTAATTGGAATGTCAAAAAAATTTATGAATTTCAAAAAGTTTTGGTGAAAATATGGGGTGATATTCCATTGGAGGTAGCGCGAGCCGCTTATTCTTCATTTCCAAACAGACTAAGAGCTGTTATTAAGTCTAAGGGTTGTAAAATATAAATATGAGTACTACGTTATATACTATAATATGCCTTTGTAGTATTTTCAAAATAATTAATAAAATTAATTCATTTATACCAAAGTTACACATATTTTATTTACTGATAGAATATAAGAACAACCCTCCCTGTACACGGATTTTATACGCTAGGGCTACTCCATTTAGTTTCTTACTCGTAGGGTGGTACGAAAAATGTTCTGAATATATGTATTAACTGAAACTTAATTAAAACTGTCTGGAAATAAATTAATAAAAGGAAAAAATATGCAATATTAGTAATTATGCTATCATTTTCTAAGACGGTCTACCATTTGTAGATGGCACGAATTGCCTTTAAACAAATTCATTTTCAAGAAAACAGATGTTATAAGTACGACCATAATTAAATTGAATAATTTAATTACAACTATTACTAAAAATACTTAAAATATTAACAATTTTTAGAAAAATTATTAAATTTGTTGAAATTCCTAAATTTGAAATGACTTAATTTGCGCGCGCCATCCTTGCCGCTAATGCAGTTCACCTTATGCTCTTTGCACTTTGCTGCTCTTTTTTTCATTCGGAAAGTTTTCCTGCTAGGAGTGACATGGCCTTGTGCGTGCCTTTGACTTTGTGCAAATTTAGTGTAGTTTAGTAGAATTTATTGCAAAAATCTTAACTAAATATCTTATTTTATGCAAAAGTGATTATTTTAAGTGAAATTATTATGTTGAACATTGCAATAAACAAAGAGAAATTAATAATTATGTGAAATTCCCTACGTGCTTGTATGTATTGTGAAATTCTTCCGCATTCATGTCATGTAGGACATTGCCAGGTTAAAGTGTTATAAAAGAAAGAAAATTTTTATTACAATTAGTGATTCGCGTTTAGTTTGTTATTAAAAAGCCATTAAAAAATTATTGAAATTAAAAAATTATTTAAATATTTAAGTTAGAGATGTGAATTTCGCGAAAATTGGAAAATTGTCGTGAGCAGCAAATGGCTGGGGTTATTTTAGAAATTAAATTTAATAGAAAACGTAGTGGTGTGTGTGTGTTGTGTTTTAAAAGTGCTTCTAAAACTTTAATGAAATAAAGCGAGACATTTCTTTAGTGATTTTAAAGGAATCTGTTCGACCCTATTTGGAGGAAGTCAGGTGAGTTAAATTTTTAATTTCTTCTTGTTTTATTAGAATTAGAAGCAAAATATAATAACTGGGAGGATGTTACCAAATAATTACTGCATTCATTCGGCGAGATTGACAATGGATTAATTTATTAAAAGTGTTTGGAGTTTCTTATAGTTCTTAAATTGGGGCAAACTTACGAGAGCTTGGTTGCAAATTCCAAGTGATTTATAAAAGTAGCTACTCCCCGTGTATTTCCCTTTACTTCCGTGTACACGGAAATTGCACGACAATTTGAGGGTGATAAATAGACACTGCCAATTTTTTTTGTATCGTTTATTATCTTTCAAGAAATATTATACATAAAAGAACATTTAATATTGGGCGTTTCAAAGAGATAAAGTTAAGATAAAATTCGGAAGGAAAATTAGATTTTATTCAACTTTTTTAACATTTTTAGTATTTTGTTGGTTCTCTACTTTTACGAATGACGTCAAAAGTTCTATTTGAAATGGATTTTTTTTTATTTAAGTTTTCCAATTGTAGAGGATCTTAAGTCTCGCCGAGCTGTCAAGATAGCCATATTCAGTTCATCAGTCGTTCCGTATTGTTTATTTTCGGAATAAACTACCCGAACGAGAATACCCTAAAAATTTTCGATGGAGTTCAGGTCGGCCAGTCAAGGACAGTGATATTATAATTTCTGATCCACGATTTCGTACTGCTGCTGGTATACATAGTGGTATTTTCTTGTTGAATTGTGAGGTTAGCGTTATGATGATTGTTTAGGTATTAGATTACATTTTCTTGCAACACATTCTGAAACCGTGCTATTCATTCGGGTAGATGGAAATGCCAAAGTCACAGTTCTCAGTGCGCTTAAACCTCCTCATACCATTAATGAACCAACGCTGGAGTTTCTCTTGGAGAAATATTGTTTCTCCTTCCTCAAATCCGTCCATCCGTCCGTTGAAACCATCTGGGCCGTCCAAATAAAATTGTTTCTTATCAGAAAAAATTATCTTAAACATAATAATAGTGCTTAAAATTTCAAGGGCTTCATTATCAAAATAGTTTACCTAACTCCAGTTGGTACCCGTAGCCGTCTTGGCAAATTTCAAACGGTTTTCTTTATGTTTTGGCTGCAAACGCGGTGCTTCTATTAATTTTGCTCGCATGATATATGGTTGAGACCAGTGATGAGCATTATTCGAATAAATTTTCAATCAAATAACGATTTTTTTTTAAAAATCGAATAAAAAATTATTCGAATAACTTTTTATTCGATTTTCAATTTATTTTAAGTTATTCGCAAATAATTATTTGTTATTTGGTGATCCTTAATCCAATTTCAAATAATTATTTGTTATTCGATCGTTCGTTATTTGATAATCAAATAATTATTTGTTATTTGATGAATTATTGGCAAATACTTATTTGTTATTTGTTGCTTTTTATTCGAATTTCAAATAATTATTTGTTGTTGGTGTCCATTAGTTCAATTTAAAAAAATTATTTCTTGGTACACGCATTTCATATCACAAGGTGTCTCGTACTTAGGTAATTAAAACTGCCTTGTTATGTTTCGATGTTTACAGTACACATTTTAGTAAATGATACCATAACACAAATAAGTATTCCATAAAAAGACATCAACTACTTGATAATCGAATAACAAATAATTATTTGAACTTCGAATAAAAAGCACCAAATAACAAATAATTATTTGCGAATAAGTCGTCAAATAACGAATAATTATTTAATTATCAAATAACGCACGATCGAGTTAAAAATTATTATTTGATCTTCGAATAAAAAGCACCAAATAACAAATTATTATTTGCGAATAAGTCACCATATAACGAATAATTATTTAATTATCAAATAACGCACGATCGAGTAAAAAATTATTATTTGAAATTCGAATAAAAAGCAACAAATAACAAATTATTATTTGCGAATAAGTCACCAAATAACGAATAATTATTTCATTATCAAATAGCGCACGATCGGGTAAAAAATAATTATTTGAAATTCGAATAAAAGCAACAAATAACAAATTATTATTTGCGAATAAGTCACCATATAGCGAATAATTATTTAATTATCAAATAACGAACGATCGAGTAAAAAATAATTATTTGAAATTCGAATAAAAAGCAACAAATAACAAATTATTATTTGCGAATAAGTCACCAAATAACGAATAATTATTTAATTATCAAATATCGCACGATCGAGTTAAAAATTATTATTTGAAACTCGACTAAAAAGCAACAAATAACAAATAATTATTTGCGAATAATCCTCCAAATAACAAATAATTTTTGTAATCAAATAAATTTTTATTCGATTTTTCAATTTATTTGAGCTTTTAGCTTTTATCTTTATTCGAATAAAAAATGCCCATCTCTGGTTGAGACTTTATTGGTCTCCATACAGTCGATGTGGATACATTTAATCCCAATTCGCGCTTTATGTCGTTGCATCTTTTCTTCGAATTCGAAACCATATGCGAAATACTCCGAATTTGTCTGTTTTTTGAGGGTAGATCTATTTTTTCCATATTCATCAATATTATTTATGTTGTTTTGGACAACGACTAAATATCTGCCCAGCCTTCGCGAAATTTTCCTCATACTGAGTTTCTCATCGTTATAAGTACCAATTCTACCATTTATATATTCCGATAGAGACTGTACGCGTGCCATAATCTTAAATGAGTATTTTTTCAAATACATATAATACTACAAAGCTCAAATTGCACTTACTTTGCTTAAACTTTGCTCCGACTTTGTAATTATGAAAACGCTTAAATTTCATTTTTCAAAAAATATCTAATCCTCCTGGTAGAGTAAATTAGCAACCGCTACCACATCAATCGTATTTAACTAAATACGTCATATTTGTCTATTAGTAACGAGTCTACCTCGTAAGTACATTCTTCGCAAAAAATATTTCACTTCGAGAAGTGACTTTTTAATTTTGAAAGAGACTGTATAATAGTAGCGCATTTTAAAATAGCATTATTCACTAAAAGAAAAAAAAAAGCATATTTCTGTGATTTTTTTTCACAGTACCTTCTTTATTAAAATTCTTAAAATTTGTGACATTATTAAACATCATTCCAAGACAATTCTGCTAAATTTTCATAAAAAAATATTAAAAAATAAGCCAGTGGTAGTGGGGAGAACCGAGTCACCTAAAAAAAAAAAGTCGACTTGCGGTAGGCACGATAACTCATGAACAACCAAACCAAACCAAAAAGATTTCTTTAGTACATAAGTTTATCTTGGATTTGAACGCAGGAATAAACAAAATATTCATTTTTGAATTTTTGGTAAAGGTGCAATCAAAAAACTCTGATTTTTACCAAAAATTCCTCCTTTTGTTTAATAAAAAAATAAGTAGTAATTGAACAAAAAACAAATCCTTCGTTCAGATCCGAGTATTTATTATCTTAAAGAAGTGTTCAAAGTTTTGTCGAAATCGGTCCAAGGGTTTTCGAGAAATTTTGTCTAATTTTGTTGCCACGCGGAGCGTTATGACGTTCCAGGAAGACCGAGCGCTCGGATTCTATTGTCTATAACTCGAAAAGTTTTTCTCCTAATGACTTCAAATTTTCTGACAATATTTCTTCTAAGTTTTAGTATCAGCAAAAAAAATAAAAAAAAATTTAAAATTTCGTTCCGTTTCCGAGTTATACTGTTTACAAGCCGAGCGCGTAGGGTCCGTTTAAATCCTTGCAGGTGCGCGCGGCCCGCATTTATCCGCGAAAAATAATTTTTGTAGTCTTCAAAACAAACTCTTCTTTTTTACTTCCCTTTCTATAACATTTCTAGATCATTTTCAGAATTGTAATACAGTTGCCCTTTCTCGGAATCCGCTCGGAAATGCATTGTCTACGTTTTCGTTTCGTTTCGTGTTATTGCATTGCAAACAAACAACGTTTTTTGAACTTCGGTCCCGGATCGCGTTAAATCTATTTAACCGATTCGGGTTCTTGTTGATTTAAATTAAAGTTTGTATTATTCATGGGTGCTCTATGATTAAGGGATCATTCTGGTTTAGACACTCGAAAAAGGGCTATTTTATTAAGTTTTTATGAAAAAACTAACATAGATATTGATATAAGGTTTATTCAGCTCAATAAATATACTTTTGAAAATTATAAAAAATATATATGTATTTATAGTTTTTTTTACACATTTTGTATACATAAGATACGGAAGTCCTTAAACAAGTCCTTGACTATATATTGGTCAAAAAATTAATTACTTATTCAGCAGTGCTTTTGACCATGTAGTCATCGTCTGTCCATGAGAGAGAGATCTACCTTTTACAATAATATTTTTGTCGGTAAAAGTTACTACTGGCTTCGATTGCCAATTATTCGGTGGCATATTAGTTAGGTACTCAATATTGATAATAATAATAAATTAATAAAGGATTTAAAGGATCCCATTTCCACTGATCTGTTAAATACAGCATTAAAAATTTTAATCTCTACTTTCAATTTCGTTCTTATACGAAATGATACAAAAGTTTCTAATACGTATCTTTGTTAGTACTTTTCTATAGAGAAGGCTTCCATAAACAAATCAATAATATTTCATGTTTAAAGGTCAAGAAGTCTAAATGGAGTTGTTAAATTTGTCAAGATTCCGAACCTCGCCTTTCATCTCGTTAATAATAATAACAGCAATGGTCTTTTAACCAACGCTAAAATATACAAATCATTCATTGCCATTCTCATCCTTTTCGTAGTTTACACATTAAGTCATCACAAAGCTATTATTCATCAAAAAAAATTATTTCTATTATAATCCAAAATAAACGTTTTCAAGGAAAAAAACCCCCCAACAACTTTCCTTTCTTTACACGCTAATTAAGTATCAACAAAATTATGTTAAAACTTTTCCCCAAAACAACACGTTTCAATTACATCTACACTTGAAGAAACAAGCGAAACATTTCATTCAAATGCTGTAGAGCTAACTCACAGAAAATGATTGATTTCTACAATTGAAATCGAAAACAATCCTGAACACCTTTGGATATTTCGAATTCGTGAAGTTTTTCCTTTCACCACTTAATCTGTGTAACCAACACCCATATAACGAATTATATTGTAAAAAGCTTTTTCCACATTAAAGCCGACAACGAAAACGACCTATTCGTCCTATCAAGTCCGGCCCAAATGCATTTTTAATATCACCTTCAAGGACCTATCATCCGTAATGAAATGATTGGCCAATACTTTGCGACGCATAGGCATCATTTTTACCGAAAGCTCAGCCGCCTCCTGAAAGCTATTTCGCGTAAACAAATGAAAACCAGCTTGCTCCGAAGGACTCGCCGAAGTAGCCACGAGAGAAAGTTGAGTGGCAAAGAGGTGAACTCCCAACAAATCTACGATTTCCGGAGCTTTGTTGAAAGCTAGTTTAAGAAACCAAAGGATATCATCGCGCACAATTGAGCAGTTCCTTCGAGTGAAGAGTCCTTGAAGAGTCCAGTAGCGCCAAAGCTCGCGCGTTTCCGTCGGGGAACCTGCGAAAGATGTTGCAAAAGAAAGTTTACAATAACCGCTGTGGACCGACAAGCAGCTACTGTGACAGCCGAAGGCCGTAAAATTACATTATGGAAAACCGATGCAAAGGGGGTACTTTTACTGTAGCAACAAAAGCTTTCAACACGTAAGTACGACTGGCAACCGGGACACATTGTGTATTGCTTTCTCGTCAACATCCTTTTAAAAGCCTCCGCCCAACACTTAAGCATCTTTCACCGTCCGCCAGCGGGAGGAAGTGTTATATTCATCCTCAACCAGGATGCTCATGTGTTCTTTATCCTTCATCTGTGCTAGACGATTGTGTGCGCGCTTCCATATGGCAACGGACCTGAATGGAATTCCATCGCGCTATATGTATTAGTAACTCGTTTTGGTTTATTAGAAAATTTTTACGTTTAAAAGCTCCAGTTACGCTAAGGATTCTGTACGAACCGGTCGAATTCCGGCTTGCACTGTTCAGTCGATCCTATTTTTTGATTCTCAACGAGACCATCAGAAGTTGGGAGGTGACTTTTCGAATTACAAGATTCGATCAAAAAAAAAGTAATTTTTTTTTGGTTGCCATAAGAAAAGTTTTAACCGATTTTTTTTCAAAATTTCCGTTAAGTGTTTTTTTTTTCTTGACGGACCAAAAGTGAACATTTCTATTGCCGTTTAGTGTAAGTGAATAGCCGAACGTTCCTTAGACTGCTTGTGTAACAAATGTGCGGTTATATTCAAAGGAATTTATAAGGAAGCTTTTAACGGTCGTTTTTAACAGTTGAATTTCTTAGTCGCACTTGAAGTATATCCTTTGTTCATAACTTTGTTGATTTTTAGTACAAGTTTATTGCGTTTCTTAACTTTTAATGGATTCGAGAGGGGATTAGTGTATTACTAAACTTTTGGAATTAATTAAAATCTAGATGGCATTAATCTACATATCTTTTAAAAATCATACAAAGTATATTTACCATGGTAGCCTTTTCTAGATTTTGATTATTTTGTAGCTTTGTTAGATTTTATGAGGACATTCTCGGTACGTTTATTAGAATCTATATCCGAACTACTGTATTTAATCTTGTACGTAACTGCTATAGTCGAGAAAGCGTTCTTTGGTTTATTTACTGAACGTGGGGCACAAGTTTCGAAAGTTCGTAACATAAGCTACCATATGTGTTTGGTAGATTTTGCATCCCAAACACGCGATAAATATATTAAGCATAATAATCCGGTTTAAAAATTTGATCAATGTTCCTAGATTTTTTTTTTTAAACAAGAAGAGAGTGCTTAAGTTTTAACTAAAGCGATAATGATCATTAAGGCAAACATAATTAACATAACTATAACAAATGTGCACTATCTTCTTTCATATTTGTTGACACAATTAAAATAATAAAGCTAAAGCTTGCGTACTTATTCGGTGTAATAATTTTATTTAGAAATATTATGATTATAATTACATTTAATTACATTGCCTTAATTATCATTGAGAAGTATTTTAACTTTAACATTATGATTTAAAGACTCAAAAAATACTTTTTATAATTTTTCTTGATTTTTTCACCAAACCTGTATAATCTTAACACGCCCCCCTCCCCTCGTCGTGCATTATTTTCGAAACAATTGGTCTAAAAATCCGTAGAAATAATTTTGAATATTTGAGTACTTTTATAAAAATTATAACGCTAATTTTGCAATTTTCTTCTTCTATTTTCGATACCTTATTATTCCCAATATTGGCATCTTCTTGAATATAATCCGATTTTTGGCGTTTAATGATAAATAATTATAAATTTTGTGTAAAAGCGGATTGTAAGTGACGTCATTAAATTGGACTCCGATTATCCAAATCCAAAAGACCCACGAAAGTACGTAATAAAGTGCCATGCCTCTTTGAAACTGTCCGAAATTTGTTTTTAATATAATCGTCTGGCATTTCTCTGTTTTTTCGTTTAATTAACAGTTCTAGAAACTTCGGCGATCATTCTTGTCTTGTAAAAAATTTTTAAATAACAAACTTTGTATTGTTACGTACTTAATAACTTTTGCTCTACTGGCTCAGAATATGTATCGCAAGGTTCTAAATAGCAAGCATTTATTTATTGATATTTTTTCTTTGTTTTGTTAATCTTGTGTTTTAAACTTCTTGTTAGACCACAGTTTTGCCCGAAACTTCTATTAAATTCAAACGTTAAATGCCTACCAAACAAATTTCAGTTCCGCAAGGCTCTCGTTTAGCTCCTGTTCTGTATTTGAATTTTTGCTTAAGTAATTTTTTAATCTCGTTCTAAATTCTATTCATTCTCGGCTTTAATTTTATTTTATCGTCTAAACGAACGGCTTCAATACAATATGAATTTTAATCCTTCATCTATGTGTGAATCTCTAAATCTCAGTCTAATATTCTTTCTTAATGTCATGAATATAGCTTCTTTTGTCTTTGCATTAAAATACCTAATAAACAGGTCATATATTTTAAAGTGCGTAAAATATTTTGAATGTTTTTTTCTGAATCGCAGAAAGCAGTTTTCTTAAACAATATCCAGTTTAGGTAAAAAATTTTCAGTTACAAATCGCCATGTGAAATACCATCTTCTGCCTGATCTATTAGAAATTTTTCCGTTTATTGTAATTGTACATAAATAGTTTCAAACCGGCTCTAGTTATCAGTTAGTATCTACGCAAATAAGATACTCATTACTACATTAGGAAAAAATTTTAATGTCCTTTATTTTTTTCCTGAAGTAAAGAATTGCCTTTAGGCTATATGTAATCGATTAAGGATTGTCCTATGACTTTAAAGTTTACCACTAAAAAAAAATCGAGTGTGCCGCAGGAATCAGTTTCAGGACCGTTATTATTTCATCTCTTTATTAATGATGGGCAACAGGTTATGAGTACAATTAATTATAGGTTCATATTGCTTCGGCCAAGATGTATGTCATTCTAGGTAAGCTCTTCGTTGTTAGGATTCCGTACCCGAAGGGTCTCCAATGGAGCCCCAGTCTTGCGGTAACACTGTTTTTCCGTCTGTCTAACTCCTAAACGAATTGAGATATCAACTTGATATTCACACAATACATATACAACAACAACATCTAATTTTTCTATAATCGAAAAAGAAAAACAATAACTAAACTCTCTCAACACGGTTTGCAATTTTATTTGACATAGAATGTGATATCTCTGAACACCCAAACTATCACACAAACCTACATGGCTGCAGAATATTTGAAGATTTCATTTTCTAACAAAAATTTCTAATCAAACTAGCGGACATAGAAAACACCCACATTATAAATATAAACTAGTTTTGCGTTATAATAATTGAATTTAGCTGAGAGACGTAATGGGATCAATTGATTGAGTGGCACCATCACCATGCCATGGTTCCAGGGTTCGAGTCTCGGTCTCCCCATGAGTTTTTAATATAATGAAAAACTTCACTCCATCTCTGGGCTGTTGTCTAGCTCGCAGAAGTGCAAAAAACAACATTCCAGTTCCCTCATTCGCCTTACCCTAATTCCTTCCGGCCGAAACCATAATCATAGAGTTGTCCACTGCGCTTTGGCTACATCATAAGAAACACAATGTCTTATACTACTATTCTTAGGATTCCAGTTTGGCCCTTTTATCAATGTCTCTCTCTTTATCTAGGTCCCGTAACGCTTAGTGGGGCATGTGACGGGAGAAGAACTTTACCCGATCAGAGCCAACAGTTACACGTGGATTCATAACCACTGAAATTTTCTTTGCAACCTCTTGACCTTTTTATCGTAATTTGTTGTCGCCGCCGATGGGGTTCAAACCTTGTACAACCGGGATGCTCTCCAACACTTTATCTTTTACTCCACCGACAACGTAAAGTCTTAGTTAACACTTAAGAAAATTCACGATTTCTGTTAACATAGTTATAACAGTCTCCTAACCAGTCGCAGATCTACGGGGGATCGGATTCAACCCCCCCTCCCCTTTACTGTATTTATTCAAAGTATGAAGTGCATACATTATTCGCCAGCAACAACATTTCAACTTCTCGCTACACTTCAGACCTTTTCACTACTATACTCCTTACTACTACATGTTAATAGGATCCATCAAAAAAAGAGTACTTTATTATTTTTGTAGTAAAGCGAGCAGTTGTCTTAATAACAAGTTTCGATGTAAAAAAAAACATAGTAAAATCCTAGATCCGCCAATGCTCTCGACTCTTCTGCTGAAAGAACTGAAAATTTTGAGCCATTTGCAATCATGTATGCTAACTTTCTAGGCACACCATCTCGGTTTTGGTTGCGGTTTTTACATCTCAAACTTAGATATTTCAAAAGAACAATTTTTCGACCACGAGTATTATGCATAGGTGCTTTCAATCATCAACGAGAGATCGTACATAGTATTGTGTCAACATCAGCATCCACATAAGATTTTTTTTCCCTCCTAATAGAACTATGTGTCCCTGCACTATGGTTTTTGAATTATTTTCTATGAATACTGATCTAGGGGTATTTTTTATGATATAACGCTTTCTTGGGTTTCTATTAATATTTAATACTCCAAAGTTTTGCGACTTTTAAACCTTAAAACCATACTTCACAACAAAAATAAAGGAAGCTATTAAATCTCCACAAATGTCTACTTTGCATATAAACTAACGCCCATATATTCTGTATATTTCCATCAAATTTAGAAAATTTGTGAGTTATTAAACTTTAACTGTGGAAACAAATTCAAAACACTGGTTCATCTCACCGGCAGCATTCTATCTCAAACAATGTTGTAAACTAAACTTTTCATGCCAAAAATCTCACCCCAAAGTACTTAACGTGGAACCGAAGGAACAACCATATTGTTCCAGAACAAGACTATTAAGAGCATTCCGACCGTAAAGGCTAAAGTACTTACTTTACTTGCTGCAAAGTCAGAAGTGCTCCAAGAAGTGTTCAAAACTCAAAACTATATGAAACAAGAACATCTGCCAAGCAAGCTATGGAGAGCTTAAGACATCACTGAGCATCCAAAAATTATCCCAAAATTTCAGTGCTGCAACTATTATTACATTCGTGTGCAACTTAATTCCTAAGAAACGATGAACTACAGTAAAGTGTTAAGTTGATGGGCCCCTGGTGTTTAATTGGGGCCCTCCTACTGCTAACAGCAACAGCGGGGGACTCCACAAGTGCAAGTTCCGGCTCGACGTCATCGTCATCCCCAAATGGAGGAGGACCTTCATCGCCTCTGAACGGTGAGTTTTTTCTCGATTATTTTCTGAATTTTAACTGATGTGTAAGAATCGTCTTTTTTTTTGTTTATGTTTCATGCCTCTCCTTTAATATTGCAAAATGAAATTTTTCAGTAATTAATTCTCAGTTGCACATTAAAATGCAATTCCTGTGGGCCCAATGTGCACTCAACCAAGGGCAATTCATCGACCCAGTGATTTCCCGTATCCCCAGATCTAGGGAACTTTTCAACAACAACAGCAGGCTGAAAAAAAATTTTTTTTTTCGAATTGTGGAACCTTCTGCTCTTTCGAAAATTTCCCAACAAATTTACATGTTGACTTTTAAACCAGTTGCCGCCCCAAGCAAGATAAATAAATTTGAATTTGAATTTCAATTAGGATGGGTTCAGGAACCAAACAGATTCTGGGACCGGCTAGATATAATGTGGCTGCGATGTAAGTTTCAATCCTCTCTTCTAGGTAACTTTCGTAAGTAAATTAACGAACTTGCGAGCTAAGAAGGTCTGCACAGTTTTGAAGGTAGCGGATGAATAATCTCTGTTGAAAAGTCAAAATACTATTAGGGGAATAAAATGCAGCGACTGAAAACCTCGCTCAATATTTCATGCCGACAGTCTCACAATTTATAAGGATCGGGAGCTGTACAAGTGCATTAAGTCTATTTCCATAAAGTTTCAAAGTTTGTCCGCTTTCTTCAGGATGATAAAAATTTTTTTTGGAAAATATACATACAAAGGCTTGAAGGTATTGTTATGGAAAAGTTTATTTCTATTGAGATTGTCCTACTAACGATCGTGGTTTCGTATGAGTACTTTTCGAACATTAACACCCCTACAATAAGGAATTCCTTATTTCTAAGACTCTTTTATTTTGTTCGTCTCAAGGGATTAAAGATCATTCTTCTTCGGGTATGTCCGCCCGCATACTCTGGTTAACCATAATACCTTCTTCAGGCTCAAAAAGATATGATACTATTAGCTGAGTTGTCTATTTCTGATCTATTTATTCGTCGTCATTTAGGGAGGTGCTAGGTCTTAGATCTGTGAAAAATATAAAAACAGCATTAAATCTCGTTGCTATTCAGATTTTGATATTTAAGTTTTTGAATTTAAAGGAAGTTCAAAAACCACAATTGTGTGAAGCACTTACCGCCAATTACAGCAGTTACAGCAGGCGTCGCTTATATCAACGAAAGAAATGCAGATTGAGCCCTTTGTATTTGGTGAGGATAAATAATAAAATTTCACTTTACTCCTGTATTTAGCAGTCAAAATCCTGTTGGTAAAATACATGCGCCCTATCCTTCTGCTTCAAATAAGTAATGGAAAATTGAAAATACAGATCTTCATTCTTGCTTAGTACAGCGAACAACATTAAGGAGAACCTAAAGTACGTTGGGGTTCTATTGTACTTTACGATCTTTCGATGGAGAAAGGTTTACAATCATAATAATCCTATCTGAAAGCTTGTGAAATAAAATTTCTAGTTGAAAAACGTGTGAATGAGATATTAACAACTTCAATGCCCTATCCGAGCTCTCTGGAATAGGATACGTGCTGATCATGTTTGCAATAATTTTTAATAAAGGAATTTGTACATTAAAATCAATTAGCTTACAGATACTTATGCTATAAACACATCTATGTCCATCTCGTAGGTTAGGGTAAGTTATAGCAGTTATTCAGCGGACTGACCTAATCAAAGAAATAACTACACGTAGACTTTTTCTACTTGCATCTTGGAACTACGACAGAAGTCGTTGGCCAAAAGTCTCAGTCTTCTTGCCTGTTTGCCTATGGCCCAATGGCGTGTTCAGACGTCCACTAGATTCTGATGTCGCTCATATTACCAGTGAGAAGTTCCCTCGTTTACCGCAGGCCACATTTGTCGGGAAATACAACAGGTGTTCCTATTTGTTCACCGGCGATCAGCCGATTGGTGGCCTCACGCAGTCGACCGCCACGGAGATATCGACTTCAGAAACCCTTCTAGCTAAGTCATGTACATTTTAATTCCCCGGAATACTACTGTTCCATGGTATACAACATAGAGTCACCTCATTACGGTTGGATATTACCTCTAGGCTATCTTTGCATAGTTACCCGACCACTAAAACAGTTAGCGCCTTGCCACTGTATATGTAGACGTCCTTACAGGTTCCTCCTCGTCTATACATTAACAGTACTGCTGTCCGGCCACTTCAATTTGCTGGGATGTACAGAATTTGCATTCATTTTCGATCCATCCGTATATGTGGATGTCTCTGCTATTCCTACCACTTCACTCCCGTCCATTAAATTCTTATCGGAAGCGGCACTCCTGGTTATCAATGCATCCGACGTTTCTGAAAATGTCTGATCTAGGCTGACACGGTATGATTTACACTGAGACCGCATGATCTATCTTTCTACACCCCCAGAGTTCGGCCTGA
Organism: Leptarthrus brevirostris; assembly: GCA_964036015.1. Lineage (NCBI taxonomy): Eukaryota > Metazoa > Arthropoda > Insecta > Diptera > Asilidae > Leptarthrus > Leptarthrus brevirostris. The sequence goes on from OZ038375.1 coordinate 110,706,308, forward strand.
CTGTACTAGTTGCAGCTAAACTTTTGCAGTATAGATCCATCGGCAACAGATCACGTATAACCTCTTGTATGGCCATTGGCGTCGTACGTAAAGATCCCGTTTACTTATTCCTGCCACCGTCTGGTTCCTAGACAACAGTTCCAGATTGAATTTCCTTTCCAATGCTGTTCACCAGACCAAAGAGCTGAGAATAAGTCTGACTATACAGGGGAGAAAAAATTTATTGAACTTTCATACGAAAATTCCGAGAAAGTTACCATTCTCAACTGTAATCGTGTTGTAGGGAATAACACCGTAAAATTTCCTGATCGATGAGCCCCAAATATCTGTTCGAATTTAAAGGACATTCCGAACATTGAATTCAAAAGGCCTAAGAGTGATCAAGTTAAATCTCCCTAAGCAAAATCACAGTCTGAGATTCGAACCAAAGTCTTGTCTTAACCACTGGTTGAAACCAGAGATGGGCATTTTTTATTCGAATAAAGATAAAAGCTAAAATAAATTTAAAAATCGAATAAAAATTTATTTGATTACTAAAATTATTTGTTATTTGGTGCTCTTTAATCCAATTTCAAATAATTATTTGTTATCCGATCGTTTGTTATTCGATAACCAAATAATTATTCGATTTGATGAATTATTGGTAAATAATTATTTGTTATTTGGTGCTTTTTATTCGAATTTCAAAAAATTATTTGTTATTCGATCGTGCGTTATTCGACAATCAAATAATTATTCATTATTTGAAGACTTATTCGCAAATAATTATCTGTTATTTGGTGCTTTTTATTCGAATTTCGAATTTTCCCGAACCCGAGTAAAAATAAGACTCAACTGCACAAACGTTGCCGACTACGGGAATAGTTTTATTATTTCAAACGTCGGGCTCGAATGAATTAATCTACGAAGATAATTTTATTGTTTTCATTTTAAATTTTAGTCTAGAAAAAGTTTGAGTACCGTGCTTGGTTTGGACTATTTCGTGCTTCATATATTGATACGTTCCTGCATCAGGCTGGCATTTGGAAAAGTATAAGTTTTACTCAGGCGTATCATGCCTCATTTGAATGCCATTCAGGCGTTTTGATGCTGTACGTACTTGTACGCGACTCTTATTCTTACTCGGTTGACAAGGCAGCCGGCGAATTGAAAGTCTGCGCAACACATGAAAAAGATCCCTAGAGAAGGAATATATCCATCGCAAAATTGTATTCAAGCCTTTAGTATGATTCTGAACCAACTCCTGATGTAAGTTCTTTCCTACTTTAATTTTTCTCCAAATATTGCGCAGTCGCTTACATTCTTATCCCTTTTTCGCCCTACGTTAAGTCTATTCTATTTCCAGCTTAATATCATAATTTCTATCACGTCTAGGCAGGTCAGAGAGTAGAATTTCAGCACTTGCCTTATATACTAGTTAATGATCGCTTGGAGCTTAGACATTAATTGACGAGTTATCTTGCAACGCATTCCTTGTGGAGAGTATCAGAGAAAAAATACTTCTAGGACCACTGCTGGATACTCTTCAAAGTTAACCTCCGGCAAGAGCCACCCGAACCCTTTAGAAACCCAGTTACATAAAACGAACTGGACTGAATTCAATTCACGAGTCATAAGTAATGTAGTGGCACCAACTTACGAGATACTCGATAATACATCGTCTACTGATGATTCAGTAGAGCTATTATCCAAGGATGCTTTTACGAAGAGCTGTCCTATAAGTAGACTCTCGAAGAAGTTAGATCCCGCTTGGTAAATTTTTAATTGCACTGTATTGTCTAAAGTGCAAATAATCAGACACTATTAGATGCCAGTTAATATTTTTAACTATATTGGAAAAATTGCTTGAGAACAAATCTCTTTTAAGCGAAGCTACAGAAATTCTAGTTATGTAATAATTAGCAATATAATAAATTTGACTTATGAACCCACGAGCCTCCTATTATTGGCAAATATTTACACTACAAAATTAGTTTCTAGCTCATTAATTTTGTGTATACTAAATGTTATCCAAGCTGTAGATAATTTGTGGATGTCATCCTATATATATATATATATATATATATATATAAGCTGTAATATACAGCTTTGCATAGGGACTCATAAGGTGACTCCCTCTCTTAATTCGTTCAAAGTCAACACTCAGCTGAATTTCCCTTTCACAGACGACTTTGACACCTTTACGTTAGTTTCCACATTTAATTAGAATATTAAGTAACCGTTACATAATTAATTAATTCCCTACGATTTTCACGCCCTACGTACAAAAATTATGGTCATTTTTTGCTAACTATAAAAGTTACTAAAAAGCTAATTAACTTGCAAACCTTTTGCGACCCGAAACTAACGTAAGCCAATTATTTGACTAGTAAAGTTAGTCCGAATTTTCATTATCCAGGAGTTAAACGTCTCCTTGTAGTCTTCATGACACACTTAAATTTATCCCAGCCCGGCAAGCGATTTCAAATTTTAATTGGAAATTCAAACTTTATCCAAAAATTGCAGCAAACACGCACAAGCCTTACAAACTAGATTCCTACCCTGTTTTGAGTTCTATACTAGACAAGAGATGGCTGGGTGTTGTAAACTGAGCCAAAATACTTATGTATCGGTCTCATCTCTCAAACATGATGACAGGATAGCTCTACGGGTGGATGTCGAGCGGCAGAGGATTCCATTTATGGTTGCTTACCGAAGCTTATTTGATGTGCAAATTACTTTCGACATGATACGACTCAGTTTCAAAATTTCCAGTGGGTGCTGGGGGTTCATTTTAACCTCTGTTAGTGTTCTATTGATAGAATCATGCATAGAAGGTTGAGCTTTGCCTTATAGCCTCCTAAGAGTCTCCAGCTAAGATACGTATGTGGCTGCTCAATAAGTTCTTTAGTAGGCGGCTGAATCCATTCCCTGACGAAAACGTGCAAAACTTTCAAAGGCTTCTTAGGGCCCAATCGTGATTTTGCATTCAAGTCACGTGCACCACCAGCTGACCAATATGTAACAGTCATGACATTAGGAGCCCATTTCAGCAGAGGATTTCCTTATGACAACGGACTCGGGGGAGGGATAATTTAATTTCATCCTTACTGTAAATTGTTGTTTAAGGAGTTAAAGTCTATGGAAGTTTGCTAGCATCCAGAGATCCTTGAACACTTTACAAATTTGTGACTAGAAATTCGATTTTGTCTCCCAAACCTGATCCAAGATCTGAGATACATCGAAGGGTTTCCGAAAGGATTCTACCAAATGCTAACGGAGGACATTACCTTGACTTGGCCATTGATTGCTGATGATATCGAAATCTAAAAGGAGCCAATTTGCTCGTAATGTCGACAACTTCCGATGCGCACTATGTTTTCTAACGATTTCAATTTAAGATGTGCACAAAAGGATGGAAGCATGTCGTGCTCGGTATCAAAAGGAAGCTGTTGTCTTAAAATTTTCATCCTCACGTTAAACTTTTTCAGGTGTTCATCGTGATTGAGTTATTTATCATACAAATTAATGTATATTTTAAGGGAACTTTCTAATCTCACTTTTGTTTTCTTTCAATTTTCAGTTGTTGTTGAAGAACCTGAATTCACAGATGTCATCGAAAATGTTACAGTACCTGCTGGACGAAATATTAAATTGGGATGTTCTGTTAAAAATCTTGGATCGTACAAGGTGAGTTTTAGATTTTATAATTTACCGTATTTACCAGAGCAAAAGCACAAAATTTGTCATATTTTTATTTTAACCAACTCAACGTTCTTTTCGACCGCTTCCATTTCCATGAGTTTCTGTGCTTTTATATGTTCCATCTCTAATGCCAATTAACCTTTAGCCAGCACACTTCTTGAAAATCTCGTAGCCTGCACATGGGGGCAATCGGACCCCAGCCTACTATTAAACATCTCAAGGTCAAACCGCTTATAATATCTTAGCTAAAATGATTGTGGGGATGTTGATATCTTATATTATCTACTTTCTCCTTTTCCATACAGCTTCTACAAAAGTCGTTTGTGGTGATGCCTTGGTGATGCTTTTTCTACCGAAAAGACGGTGGCCAGTAATGACTGCCATAATGAATTTCAGAGATTAATGTGGCTTTCCTTTAACAGGAAAGCTGACCAGAGCTGCCTGGATATACTGCATGTTGTCAAATTTCACTACGTTTCTTTAGCAAGCTGAAGAGCCTTAAGGTTAACTTCTCTTTTTACAGACTCTAGAGGGTCGCCGATCGACCTGTCTATACAGGAGGCGTTCAATTGAGAACCTTCCTTCCTTGTATTCCACTTGCCTTGTATTCCACTATGACCAGGGATCGAGCTCCCAAGTTTTGAGGATTATTATGACATCTACGTACCATCTGTGCCCTTATTATGTTTAAGTCCAGCGCCTTTATTGCCGCTTTACTGTCTATATAAATTCCTGTGTCGCTACCATTTGGTAGAGTTGGGTGTGATAGTAACATCCTTGACGAGCGTCTAAATGGCCAAAATCTCTGCTTGAAACACACTGCTGTGGTCCGGCAATCGATACTAAGTACGAATATTCAAGCAATCCGAGTACTCCGACTGATAAGCGCAGTTGTCTGCCCACCTGTGGGTTTTATTACGGCTCTGACAACCTCGTAGTTGCGTAATTTTGTGTGGATCTGACGACTTCCCAGCATTGCGTCAATCCAATGGCAAAATAGGATGGAAATAACTTGGGAATATTTTTAGTATTTAGTATTTAGTTCATGAAAATTGACGTTTCGTAGGTTTTTTGCTAAGAAACATCAATTGGGTTATACCTGGATTCGCGCTAAGTTTTGACCTAATCGTGGGAATTTAAACTTGATGTCCTTCTGGTTCCGTTTGCAAATTTATTACAATCTCTGCAAAGTTAGCCTGATCTGATAAACAAATTGTGTTTGGGTATTGCCAGCGTTAGAGATAATTAGTAGAATCACTCACAAACCTTACTTTCAAATAAAAAGAAGAAACTTTTTCGAATTGAAAACCTTTTTTCGGAGTAGAATGTACAAAAAATACATAAAAGATCCTCTGCATCATTACCAAGAGAAATAACCTATATCAAATTGATAACATACCAACAATGCGCAACCCTATGTAAACATAACTTTTAATTTAACGACATAAATAAACACCCTATATCGTCCGCCCGCATGACAACATCAGGTAAAAACAAATGAGCCGTGTACAATTTCACGGTATCATCCCGTTTAAATAATGCTCTATTATCCTTTTCAGCAATAAGTTAATATCTCCCCCAGGGAAAAGTAATTCATCAAATCGCATCGTGACAGCTACGAAGCCACCTTAGAAGGCCATCACCTTAACCTCATCTCCCGACCATTAGCAAGGCAAGACGCAGAGAGAAAAAAAAGCCGTACAGAAAGCAATCGCCAAGTTCCAACATCATGATTATCCTCTCTGATCCCGCGGGAGAAATCATCCTAAATCATCCATTGCCGTCGTCATCCAGATTTTTGTTGGAGAAGTAAAAAAAAAAACGGAATTTTCCAATCAACTTGAAATCCAGAAATTTAACAGAAGTAAGCAAATGGGGGCGCGGGAAGGTAAATTTTCTCGGCAGTAAAGAATTTTCTTAAGACAACAAACACGAGCAATCATAACTGAAAGCTGGCGGATAATTAGGGACTTAAGAGGACTTAATTAATGTATTCCCTCGAATAATTGCTCAATGACAGTAAAAAAGTTGAGGAGCTGAGTTTTCTTAAGTAAAAAAGGGGAGCAGCTCTTAATTATGCTTCAACCGCAATATTATGATTGAAGCGATGATGATTATGATAAAGGGCCAACCATATCGAATAGGGACCTGCAAGCTAGCCTCTGGAGGATATTGCCTAATAGATGCCTCCTACACTGAAAATTATTCCCTCTCTAAAGAATGATTACGTCAGGACAAAGCGAAGGACCCAAGCGCTACTTGGGACTTGAGCGATGAATAAATCTTGGCATGAAGCTGTTGGTAATTTTCATTTTTTTTTGTGGAGTCATCTTCAATTTAAAGAACGCCTTCTCTCCCAGGGTGATTTAATGTACTCTCCTTAAGCACATATGTTTGGTTCCTTTTATAGAGAGGACGAAGACGATATCTGACAAGATGGGTATACATACGTGGAATTATTAGAGGGGACAGGAGAAGCTTGCGACACTCACATTGCTCGAATGGATTCCCATACCCTATTTCAGTTTTCTGAGAATATGTGCGTACCCAGAGACACCAAATAACTAGGAAAGCCCGCGCCATGGGAAATTTATATTCATAACAAATGTATGACGGCATATTCTAGGGCACATATCTAGGTACATATATGCATAGCTTCTCCAGTGAATTTTTTGCACACCACTTCACCGTGATGATTCTGATGCTGAACACACTATATAGCCGGGCCAAAGTGATTCGAATTCGCATAGGTTCTTCCACTCGCTGCCGCTCAACTGTTGTGCATATGAGGACTTCTGAACGAAACGAATGTATGAAGTAATGGTGGGAATACATAATTTCTGGTTCCTTTCATTTCTGCTGTTTCCCTGCAACTGCCTTTTCACTATGGGCTTTAGCCTACAAGAGGCGACTTTTGTCTTCCATGTCTTGTACAAATTCTTCTTGATATGCAGACCATGCACAGCATTCTGCACTTTTAGTATGTTTTGCCTTGCGGGCCATCTGGACCCACTTCAGAAATTTTCCAACAAAAATTGCACAAAGTGCGGTTGGACTATCTACCAACATCCGGGGAATGCCTTCCAAGAAGCGGTGTAATGGAAAACTATCTCCTTTGAGACAGCTGGATATATCTAAACTCCCCTCCAACGGTAGATCTAATGCAATTTCTCGTCTGTGGCCCCTTAGAAACGTCTTCGAACGTCAGAGTCTATAACGCTTCAAAGAGCTTGGGAAAAGATTTACCCTAGTTCGGGATAAATTTCTGATCCTGTTTGTTAGGTAAACGTGCCACATGTATGCGGAACGTTTGAAGGATACGCTCCCGGGCTGAGGATTGACTTCTGAATTTCAATATAGACGTTTGTGCGCTACTGCAGGTTTGTTGTCGGGTGTCGTGTCGTATCCCTAGTGTATCGCTTTTTGCTCCCTAAGATGTGCTCCAGGAAGGCTACGAAAGTATATACATAACCTGATCAGGGGGTATCAGGCACATTTATGAGGAATTCGGTCTCGGTCAATTATCCATTGACATTTCTGGATTACTTTTGAAAGCATAAAAATCGTAAAAATGCAATATCTAATGGATGTCTGCATGAGAAAACCCGAATGATTCGGTATATTCGTCGGACGAAATAAATTAGATTTTCGACGTGAACTTTGCCCAGTTTGTCGAAGTGAATTTCTTATGGAACGACCGAGAACCTGAAGTAGTTTTATGTAGTATCCCAAACTGGATCTCATTCGGTGATGATTTAGTAAAGCTGCGGAAAATTACAAAAGATCTATGCAGCTGCAAGTTGGGATATAAGTTAACGATGAGTTCAGATATTTCACAGCTTTTGGTCACATGTGAGAGGTATTGCTCTTAATTTTGCGCTTGAATAGCGATTTTTAATAGGTAGAATAGTATATGATAAATCTGGAATGATTAATAGAAAAAAGTTCATCTACATTTCATTCGAGATGGTTCTTATATATAATATATATAATAGTGCTCACAGCTTCTGTTGAAGTAGAGTGAAGGGCACCGACAGGGTCGATGCTCGCAGTTCTCTGATCTCTGCTTAGTTTGGTTTGGTTATATGCCTTACTCATCCAAGGCCACTAAACCAGTAAAGTATAAGTAAGAATGGGGCGCACGACAGCTGCATATAACCACAGTGGCATATTAGGTAGGTAGATAAGTAGGTTCATGCGTAAAGAGTTATACACTCCTTTCTGATCCGCTTTTCTATGTTTGGCTTCCAGTTAAATTTCCTATCCATAATTTAACCCAAATACCAAGCGCTGAGGGATAGAAAGAGTTGTTCTCCGTTTAGTTTCTTTGTGGTGAAGGGTGTAAGCTCAGTTTTACCTGAATTCACCATCTGTCTATAATTCTTGTACCAACTGTTTTCCTTCTTCATTTTTCTTCTGTATTCTCCATAATCTCGCTGATCACTGAGGGGAACATGCCCGTTTCCACCTTGACTCCTCTTAGTTCGAATTCCAACAGGATCTTTTTCATGACTATCAGCCATAGCAGCGAAAAATAACCCCTCCTTGGGGCGTTCCGCGGGAGACATACCTAACGGCACGGCACAACTCTTTACACTTATCTTCGTGGAGATCGACGAGATATTTCTGGATGGCTTCATTGCTTAGATTGTTAATGGCTCCCTCTATGTCCAGGAATGTAGCTTGAGTGTTTTCTTTGTACTGGATTGAATATCTAATTGTGCGAACTACTTTGTGGAGGACTGTCTCCACGGATCTGCCCTCCCAGAGTTTGTCTCAGATGTATGTTCGGGACACGTTGCAGAGTTTTTAATACAAGGTCTAACAAATCGATCTTAAGTCCTTTGCTAGCTCGTGGCCTCTTTTGCCAGCCTTTGGTATAAGCTCAACCCTAATCCGTCCCCAAGATTGAGTAACGTAATTGTGGACTATGCAAACCCTAAAAATCGCTACCAGCCAAGGGACTATAATGATCGGCGGTTTGTTTAGGATGTGGCCAAGGCCAAGGAAAATAAAATCGCTCCTATATAACTTTAAAAAGTAAAGACCAAGAATGCTGCTTTAGGGCACCCCAGAAGACGTTAAAATATTCAAAATTCAACAGAAAATAATTGGACAAGTAAGAGAACAACAAAAGGACAAGGAAATCCAAACAATAAAGGCTTGTGATTACATATGAAGTGCCACAATTCACCAAATGACGAAATAATAACTCACAACAACCACTTGTTTCCCACACATCAACTCGTAAAGTGAAAAATTTTGTTTGCTAACCCAAAATGACATTGCTGAAAAATATAAAATCTCACAATAAAATTGATATATGTATGTTTGGTGCCGTTTCGGTTCCCTTACTTCATGATCATTCATCCCCTCCCTGAATGTAACAAATGAAGTGCCCGATCGAACAATTAAAGTACATCAAAATCGACGCCCATATTGCCGAATCCACTCGCATTCTCTGAGTCATAAATTACCCAGTGGCACAGAGGAACAGTCTTCCTCGATTCCATTCTTCGTTCCACTTGAATTGTGTCTCGACAGTGAATACCCCCCTCTAGCCCATATGTCACAAGGAACTTAATATTCAAATTATGTCCGCTTATGTTTTTTATGTTGTTTCTCCAAAAGCGAAGACATAAATCACCTCCCCCTGGCCATAGACTTGGATTCAGCAGGACTAAAGAAAACAGCAGTCATCTGGCCGCACCAACTTTCTCCACACCCTGTATTAGATGTCCTCGGTTTAGTTGTGAATTGGTTCCACGTAACAGGGCTACCGCTGCATATAAACACCGGGACAACAAGAAATGAAAATATCGATACGGCTGCAAAAAGCTTAGTCTTGCCTGCGGCATCAGAAGGTACTGACTTATTCGGGGCTGCGGCACCAACTGTCGACATTTCAACGTTTTTCTCAGGTTGGTCTACGACGACGTCTTGAGTAATTTACTAAGTGCCCGAAATTTTTTACACCCGAAAAGGATATCGATAACCTACGGTGGTGCGACTGTAAGTGTGTCAGAATTCGCTCTGAATAAAGCACTTTGCAGGGGCACGCTGGGACCTGTCGTGTTGCCGCATTCTTATTCTCCGTTGGCGGAGGTAAATTACATGCCTGAACGAGCTTTCAGTGATTCGGCATCCTAGCAATCCCCCATTGATGGAATGTTCTCTTTCCTGTTGCTCTCAACTTATATGGAGATGTTCGCTGGGAACCCGATATATGCAGACAGGTAGAAGCTAGTCACCTCCCGCGTGGCGAATATGAACGAATGCGTTATCCATTCGTTACAAGCTTTATTCCTTTGAGTTACCGCGACATTCTTTTAGTTCCTCTTTCCCGGAATCAGCAAACTCCATCAAGCAAGGACACCGTTGCCGGAAAAGAATTCTAGGAATAAGAGAGCAGCCGTCGCTCCTATATGTCCTGAAAAGTTTGAAGAAGTGGAAAAACATTTCACTGTATTTCTGCCCTTTTTTATGTTCTACCGTTATAGGCTTTGAGAGCACAGAAGCACCCAAAAGTAGCTCCAATGAAATGGGAATCGTTGAAGGGTAAGAATCAAGGAAATTCCTTGCTGGCATTTCATGCAAATTATGCCGTTGAAGGTTTGAGGGTTGCTTCAGATTTCTCATCGTTTCGGCAGCAAATCTGATGGGCTTTGCTGGTGGGTTTCGGCGGGTATACTTCTAGCATTCACTTCCCGTCTCCTTATATAATCTCAGATGCTATCGGTTTTATTAGACGGCGATTGCAAAAGCAAAATCAAAAGGAGCCACCGCAAAGTAGTTGAAGCTCCGATTTGCATATCATCGGAATGCGATTTCTCTGGTGGAATGTACCCTGGAATTTGGACAGGACGATTGCAGCAGGGTCTGTGGTATGGCTCTTGACTTAAAGTGAAAATGCATATCTTATGGTATGTGAATGTCCTTTTGAACTCTTTGCCTATATTATTCAGCAAGTAAGGCTTCTATATGACGGCTACTGTGAAACAGCAAAGCTGCTGGGAATTGTTTGAATTTCTTCTCATAATTGTTGGTCCAATGGAATATATCTTTCCTTTGGGTTGCAAATTTCTTAGTATCTCTTTGGAATTTTTGCTATTTTAAACACGTTATTCAAATATGGCATTTCTTTAGTCGAATTCTTGTGTATATTAGATGACTTGATATTTTCGAAAAACCAATTTTAGTTAAGAAGCAACCTACGTACACCTTGAAGGTATTGCTGAAGGAAATCTTTACGATGCTTTTAGCAAATCTCACTAATTTTTGAACACCTTATAATGCTAAGGAAAGTTTTAATAAAGTGAGTTAGTTGTTTAGTGGAAATACTGAGATGTCAAATTCTGTTGATGGTGACGTGTTTAGCTCCACAAAAATAACAGCGAGCCTAGGAGAAAAATCGCCAACTATTAAGGCTACCACGGGCTACCTCAAGCAGGGGTGTTGTTCCCCTGTTATGGTTGTTGACGAACTCCTAATGTAGCTAACAGATGCCGACTTTGATAATCAAGCATACGCTGATTTTTTTATAAATATTGTTCTTTTATAACTATTAACATCTAAAAGCGTTTAAAATGTACTACGATTTATTTCCTTTTAATTCATTTCAATATGTTTGACACAGTTGCCACTGTTTTACTTTCTTCTAATTTATCCCCTCTCTCTTCCCATGTGGGGCGTATAGCATCCTAATTTATCCTAACCAAATTCAAATTTTATCTTGCCAACAAGAATACATCTTGACTAGTGCAAGTATTTACTTTCTGTTAAATTTAAATTATTCTACTCCTCGATGATCTATTATCATAGAAAGGTGTAGAAAATCCTTGAACACTTTGTCCCAGATGACATTATTATTACCCTGAAAATCGCTGCGACAGCATCGCTCCAGAGCTTCCTTACAGTCAGCCAGCAGCTCGTGAAACTTTTAACACGTACAGATGACCGGTTTGTAAAGTAAGGTGATTAATTATTTAAGACATTAAACATTCAGTGCATCCGGAATCCTGTCATATATGCAAATAGAATGCAAAGTTAATGTAGTGGTTCTACTATGAAAATAATGCGCTTTAAATGAGGACATACTGCCCGATCTCAGGCAAATTTTAATTCTTTTGAGAAATATTAACTTGAAATACTTATAGTTTCGGAAAGGTTTGGATAATTAAATTTACTTTAGTTGAAAATATTAACTCAACAGAATGCAGGATTTAAGGCAATTACGAAAAAATAAATTTTAGAAGAAATGAGCAATTGAAAATTAGATTTAGATGATATTTAATATATTTAGTGATATTTACTATATAAAGATGGAGTTGGATCAATTGTTTGAGCGGCACGACCACCAAACCATGGTTCCCGGGTTCGCGACTCCGTCTCCTGTAGGTTTTTAAAGATAGAATTAAAAATCCACTGCGTCTCTGGGATATTGTCTAGCTCGCAGCAACGCAAAAGCAAGGCTTTCAAGTTTCCTCACTCCCTTATCCTGCTTCCCCTTCGGTCAAAGCCATGATAACGCATCAAAGGGTTGTTTGCTAGGCTTCGGCCACATCGTTAAAAAAACAAACAAACATTGATGTGTTGCACCCACAACCGTACCTGATCTCTGCAAATGTTACTACTGTGTATGATCTGTAAAATTACATTCTCCCACTCTAGTTCTTGTGACACTTTTTAGGGCATCTGGCGGAAGAAAAATTTAATCCGGGCTGCAATTCAAGCGTCTTTTTTAGCGCAATTTGTTGTCGCCACTGAAACTGGGAACAAGTGACTCTAAGGTTGAAAGAAAGTACTTATCATTCCACAGAAAAATAAATAAAGATAGCAAAATTTGAGTTAATGTTCTTGCACCTTAGATACAATGCCCCTAACGCTTTGTGGGGCGTGGGGGTGAAAAGAACTTCACTCCATTCGATCCGCGCGTTACGAAGTTAGACTACCCCCCCCCCCCCCTCCCACATCCTTAGGCCAACTTCTTTTCATTATTAGCAATGGAGTATCATACTCCATACAACAAAAAACGAATTATCTAAAGCGGTAATAAATATTTTTTTGACATGGTAACAATCGGGGAACATACTCTATCCGACAAAGAAAGAATCATCCAAATCGGTCCATGTGTTAGGAAGTTAGACTACCCACCCCACCCCAGGGCCATTTTTTTCTATTATTAGCAATGGGGGATCATACTATATTCAACAACAAAAGAATTATCTAAATCGGTCCGCGCATTACGAAGTTAGGTTTCACCCCCACCTCCTAACCCAACTCCATCAAAAAATTCTTTGACATGGTACCAATCAGGGAACGTACTGTACCCAACAGTAAAAGAGTCCAAACCGGTGCACGCGTTACGAAGTTAGGCAAACCCCACCCCACAATAGGAAAGTTTTTTTTGCATTACTAGCAATAAGGGATCATACAACCAAAAAGGACATCCAAATTGGTCCACGCGTTTCACCTCCACCCCCTACCCCACACCCAACAAAAAAAGGATCTTCAAAATCGGTCCACGCGATACGAGATTATGTCCGGTCAAACATAAAAAAATTTTTTTTTAAATAAAAAAATACGTGTCGAACTTAGAACCTTGTTGTTTTTGGGAAGTCGGTTAAAAATGATCATTTTTAGTTCTAACTGGCCTATATGGCGTTATCTCTCGGAAGATAAATTTTTTTTATTTGTTGCAATTTATCTCGAAAACCAGATCTGATCCAAAAAAACCACTATGATTTTCGGGTTCAGCGGAAAATTTGTACTTTAGTAATGGTGGTTTTTATTTGTCGCAATAAAATTGTGCTAAAATGTGTGTGCTAGTGTAATTAACCTTTCTAGGGCTATGTTAAGACAATGAGTATTCTGTCGGAGTCGGATTGTACTTCCTGGTACATATTTCTCGAACAAGTATAAAAATAGGCTGGTAAAGTGCTTAGCTTGTGCGTCTGGGTCAAGCATGTGGAGGATACCAAGAAAGAATATTATATTCATTGAGAAGCTGTCAATATTTGATAATCCTTACTTAATCAATTGATCCATCTCCATCTCTTGGCCCACTACCTTCATAATTCTCATGGCTTTGTTTCGGAAACTATAAATGCCTGGAACTTCGGGGGGATTGTGTTTTTTTTCAACACAAAACACGAAAACTAATACGACTTAACATACCCTACAATGTATAAACGACTGTCTAGTTGTTCATTTATGAAATTCTTTTACCGGGAGTAGATGCGGTCAAATGACTTCTACACCTGTGTCAAATTTCAAGTCGATATCAATAAAAGTTACTTAGAAAAATGGTGAGAACATAGCACTTAAAAGGAGAACTCTCATTTCCCTGCGCGAATTTATTTTGGTTCTTGAGTATGATTTTTTTAGCCAAGATTCATACTTAAAATATGTACAGGCAGAACTCAACAAATTGCTACACATTTTTGTAACTGAACTTCCTAGTTTTATAAATTAAATGAAAACTCTAAGCAAAACTAAAGTTTTGTTAGCCATTAATAAAAGGATAAAACATCGAAATTAATAATATTTCAATTAAAAATCCTTCTTCGAACTTCTGGGTTCTCATTGCAAAAAAATTAATTTTTCTTCCTAGCAGGCATCTACGGCGAAACATATCTGCAGCCGTCACTTTCGAAAACTAATCGAAAGAAGAAAAAAAGTTTTTCATTAAATTCTAAAACATCCTCAGAGAGAAACTTCAAACTTTTGGAAAACCTTTCAGAGTTTTCAGATAACTTTTGATAGTATCTCTAGAGACGCAAGAACATCAAGTTTAATCCCTGTCGAGTTAACCCCGTTCGACGCCTCTGGAATAAGGTCTTGGATGAAACAGCAAAAAGCGATAGTGCCAATGTTGGGCTCTCGAATCTTTAATTTAAATGCATCGATAGAATTTTGTAGCTTGTAGAAATTCAGATAGGAACTTTTCTGTAACAAGCATAGGCCATCACTCACACCATACTTGTACTTCGCTTTTTTGGTATTTCGTTTTATTTTATTTTTTTTTACCTTTTTCGATGTTTCATTGATCGAACAATTTTTGAGTACCTTTTGTGGAATTTCTTATTCTGGCGCAATACTATCCGACAGCTGTGCCGCCTTGAAAGTTGAATTCGTTGATGTCGAATGGTTCTGCCACTTTGGCAGACTCCTTAGCTATCGTCTTCTATTTCGAAGTTTCCAGTCGTCGAGGTGCGAAAGATACAGGAAAGTGAATGAAACGAGGTGAGGATTTGGCAAAACTTTGCATTCAGAGCACGTCCGATTGTAAAAGGAAAACATTTACACCATGCTACCTATAAGTCCTTGCCCCACAAGTTGACACGTAGACATCCCCCAAAGTCCGCATCCGACGTGTGCAGTACTCCGAAAACCTTAATTCCCCTAACTTACATAGCCGTTCTTGAGCTCCTGCATCCCCCTTCTTTCTTAACTTTATAAAAATCCATTAGAGCACATTTTCTGTCTTGGAAATTGAACCCAACGATGATTGCTGACCTTTCAAATATATATTTATATATTTCTGTGGTTGCAGGTAGCCTGGATGCATTTTGAGCAATCAGCAATATTGACAGTGCACAATCATGTGATTACGCGAAATCCCAGGATCAGCGTAACCCATGACAAGCACGACAAGCATCGAACATGGTATCTTCATATAAATAATGTACACGAGGAGGATAAAGGACGTTATATGTGCCAAATTAATACAGTCACAGCAAAAACACAGTTCGGATATCTTCATGTTGTGGGTAAGTTGATTAGATACATATTTTATCTTTATGTACACAATAAAATAAGTAAAAGTGGAAGGAGAAGGTGATTATGCTTCTTATATTTATGGTCGAGGTAGACTAGAAGATCTGATTAAAAATGCTATTAATTTTATGGAAGATTCTTTGGTAAGATACGTCTATTTGAAGTATGTAAAATATTTATGTGTGAGGTATATATAGGAATAATTTGATTTATTTCAAGACTTCGAAATATTGCAATAATAACTATAAGGGACCTAAAATTTTTTTTGCGGTACTCCTTGTATTATAAATATTTTATCAATTTATACTTTTGTTGTTCTGGCAGTTAATCAAAGAGACTCTGTTTTCCTAGTCTGTAGTTCGTACTGCTCCAAACCGAAGATTGTCCTATGCAATGTCTTTAGTTCCCGTAACAAATAATGGACCAATTTACAAATTCTTCGTCGCCGCCGTTGGGATTGGAACCTGCCACCTCCGGATTGGAAGGCCGACAGACACGTTATCACGCACATTCTACCGACGACTTTCAAATTCTGACTTACAATGCATTAAAAAAAAAACATGGAAGAGTTCTGATATGATTTTTCACCTGATTTCTTGGAAGATTAAAATCAGTAATGTCAAAATTATTATTAAATAAACGAGATAAAACATTGAGACACATTAAAACCCCTTGTGGAACATTGGGCGAGAGGAGAACTTCTAAGAACTAAGAAAGAGCTATTATTAGAACACCATTTGTGGGTCTACGTCAGTCTTAATGAGAGCACGATCATCAACACCAGAGATGCTAACAAATATTTTAGCGTCGTCAGCGTAAGAAAGAACTTTCAAATTTGCCTATATAGATCATTTGTGTATATACATCATTACTATAAGCAGTAAAGAGAAGCGGTCCCAAAGTGATCTCCTGAAGAACCCCATACGAGTTTTTAGAAAGGACGCCAGGAAATACAACACGCTGAGTCCGATCAGTCAAATATGAAGACACTCACTTCACGGAAGCAGGTGGAAGTCCCAAAAAGTAAAGCTTTTCAATAAAAATTTTGTGGAAGGTTTATCAATAAAGATGTAGTCGCGTTTCAAATATCTTAGCAATGAAGCTACGATTAGCGATAAACCTGTACTTAGAGTTGACGCATTTATTACCTGTCATGTATGTATAGGGATATAATCAACGACAGTTTACTTTATTTAGAGTCGTTAGGGCTTCATCTGGTGTACGTATTCTTGTCATTGACGACATTGTCCCCCTGATTAAACAGTCCAAAGTCTTAACCTATGCGGACGATATGAAGATTTTCTTTTGCATTAGAAACAGTTATGATTCTTCCTGCATTCAAGATGATTTAAACACCTTCAAGGATTGGTGTGGATCAAATAGCCTGCAACTTAACCTGGATAAATGTGAAGTTATATCATTCTCTAGGAACCTCAGTCAGCTCGTCTTTGATTATAGTTTTGTGGATACTACTATCCATCGCGTGCAGTCCGTTACTGATCTTGGTGTGAAGCTAGACAAAAAGCTCGATTTCATTCTGCACATAAACTGTATTGTGTCCAGGAGTAATTCAGTTCTGGGTTATATCAAGCGGTGGTCAAGAGAGTTTTTTGATCGTCACACCTTAATTCATTTATTTTTTTTTGTTTTGTTAGACCAATCCTCGAGTATGCATCTTAGGTTTTGGTCACCTTGCTATGCTGTTTATTCTAGACGCATTGAGTCGGTACAACTTTGTTAGGTTCGCACTAAGAGACCTCCCGTGGAATGATCCACAAAGGCTTCCTCCTTATGACGATCGCCTTCGATTGCTTAATATGCACTCTTTGGAGGCACGACGCAGAGTTGCTGACCTGGTCTTTATTTACCAGCTTTTGAACTCGATCATAGATTCTCGTGCACTCGCAGGTAAGGTTTCTTATAGACATACCCCGTATAGCTTTAGGAGACTGCCTTTACTACATGTTGTAAATATGGTATGCATGAGCCCATAAATCGCATGTGTAGAGCCGTGAATACGTGCCCTGTTTTCGATCTTACTCTTACTAAAGATTCACGATCTTCAGATCTGTGTTCTCTGTGCACTTCGGATTGGTATGTCCAGTTTTGATTATTTATGTTTTTTGCATGTTGGTGTGGGAGCCTCATTCACCTCAATATATTGTTATATTCTGGTGAATAGGTGAACTGTTTCTAGGCGTCTGCCTTAGAAGTGCGCCTTCTGAGTTAGAAGGATTAATTCTACAGTAACTTAAAATAACGCATGATCGAATAACAAATAGCTTTTTGAAATTCAAATAAGGTGCACCAAATAACAAATAAATATTTCCGAATAATTAATCAAATAACAATTAATTTTTGTATTCAAATAAATTTTGATTCGATTTTTCAATTTATTTGATTTTTAGCTTTTATATTTATTCGAATAAAAAATGTTCATCTCTGGTTCCGGCCAGTATCAAACATAGGTTTTGGGGCGATATGCATCACAAAGTATACATATATGTATGCAAAACTTTGCCATGTTAAGAAAGTTATTGGTATTTAATTTTTTAGATTTTGTTAATACCAATAAATTTAGTCTAGTCTTCCCGAAAACTTTGAGGAGGATTATACTAATAAAAGTAAGCCAAATGTCGGATTTTGTATTAACGAAATGTATCTCAGACGGTGATAACTTTAACTTTATTCACTTTCACTAACTTCTTTTATAATTAAAATATATTTGCCATGACATCACGATAAGAAATGTTAACACCTTCCTATATATGTATGTTGTAATTTAGATGCTTTCTGGAAAGTGGAAAAAAAACTATTTGTGCGGCCTGCTTGAAGTTCACCTGAAAAAACAGGAACCCAGTAGGATTCACTGTTGCAATAAAACTTAAAGTTTAACTACGCAGTGAAATAATTCCAAAACTTTTTTAATTAAAATTTCACATTTAATGTGAAACGATTCACATGAGAAATGTTTCGTACAAATCACATTAGCAGGTATATTATGGTTTTTTTTTTGCAACGAATATGTAATTTTCAAAAGTGTTCAAAATGCAAGGTGGACTTCTGCGAATTCAGAGCTCTTAGCAGTGACTATATGCTATGCGGCAATCGTAGCACATATAACGTGCTGTTTTATATTCCAGGGTCGTAAATTATTCAGAAATATGCCTATGACTATGGCGTTTTTTTTAAGAAATGTTAAAGAGGAAGGATTTCCCCCAAAAATCGCTCAAAGTATGCAATTTTTACTTAAATTTGCTCTCTTCCACCCCACGGCATTACCATACTAAAGTAAAATTGATGAAGAGTAATCAAGCATATCGCGTTATTCTATGAATACCATAAAACCTCCAACTGTTCCGGTCAATAAGTGAGGCATCTGACGTCGGAGAAAAATTGAAACTTTCGCTGTATAATGAAAACGCTGGAGCATCTTGGCTGAATAAAAGCATCAGATCCTCATCTTTTTTTTTGTATATTAATTTGAATACCTGAAATGCCACAGAAATTGTTAACCATCGGTGCCTAGAGTCTTTCATCAGTTCTGGTCTTACTTATTCTGGTTGAAACTTTCCAACGGAATTCTGCTATTTGAACTTGTTGTAACTATGAGAGGAAGGAGTATCTAAGCGGAACATATTTCGTGCATACCATGGAAAAGAAGATAAACAAACATTCAATATTTACTCGATGGCTTTAATTTCACATAAATCAACTTTCTTCAACCAGCAAAACCGCAGATTGGTATGCAAGTTACCACCAAAGTCGCCTATTTGATTTACAAGAAGAAGGATGTCGGGAGGATGGAGTAAGAGGAGGATTTGAGTAAGAGAAAACTGGAAAAGTTTTTCTATTCATCCGCAACACATTTTATGGGTGAGGTTATTAGCTTGCCTCTGGGAAATGTAGGCGAGACTATGTTGTTCCCGCGAATAACTTACACTTTGACGCGAAAAGATGAAAGATTTTGAAATTTGGAGCAAAGAAATTCCATAGCTCGCCGTTTGAGAATTTATCTGACTTTTCATTGAAACATTACTATACCTACTGTGGATAAGGAAAAAATTTCATTTTTTATGATAGATTGAAAGATGAGGCGACGGTTGATTTTAGAGTTGGTAGGAAGACAAGAAGTTGTCTCTTAACGTCCCTTACCGAGGGCGGCGAAAATCCCATTTCCGTAGGTATAGGATCAGAATTGTATATAAGTAATGTTGTTCCATGGACACCGATTTCTTATATTCAAAAGTAGTAATTTCGGTCAGAACACGAATCGAAGAAGATGAACGTAATGATAGCACGAATGTTCAACAATATATGGAGTTGTGAGTATGCTGTATACTAGGTATGATGGCAGAACTTATCATCAGAAAAAATTTAAGGTAGGTACTGCCGGCTTTCCGAAGGGTAGTTTCCTCACCATTTCTTTCACAAATACATTTAGAACTGTGATGTTTTACTGTAGTGTTAGGTTTTCAAAACTTCAGTTTGCAATGTTCTTTTTTTTGTCTTTCCAGAATGATTTCACGAATAAATTGATCCTGACCAGCTTATTAGAATTCTCCAACATTTGCCATTTCAATATATGTATGTAATAGACAGAATTTTTGGGTATCTATGTAGTGTTGAATTCTCACAAATGCGTGCTTTTTACTTTGACTTCTCAATAATCAAATCAAAGATAAAGAAGCGTTGGATGAACTGGAAGGAATAAATCGAGTCAACT
Source organism: Leptarthrus brevirostris (assembly GCA_964036015.1). NCBI lineage: Eukaryota > Metazoa > Arthropoda > Insecta > Diptera > Asilidae > Leptarthrus > Leptarthrus brevirostris. The sequence goes on from OZ038375.1 coordinate 110,726,496, forward strand.
TGCCTTCGTATCTATGTTAAGCCCTCGGAGTTGCTTTGGTAACAAAAAAGCGAATTGATTGGCCTAACACGGCTCTGGTGTGAAACTTGTGGGTTCCGAGCTAGTGTGTGCATTTTCCACATACATAATTATTGTACCTTTTCAAAGGGAAGAATCCGACAAATGGCATAGAAGAAGTTAGCACAATAGAACTTACAGACCGCGGCGCTTCATCACCGTAATCCTTCACACAAACCAAAGCTAACTAAACGAATCCTGCTCCGCTCGGGTAATGTTTCACAGATTTTTGTCGGACGATATGCGATGTACCTCAAGGAAAATATCTTAGCCCACTTTTATTTATTACGCGCCTGAGCTGCACTTATGACCAACTTATATCCAACGTAACTGAACTATGATCTAAAACGACGTGCCTTTTCTTAGGTCTGTCTGACTGATACTAGGCTTTGTGGGAGGATTGCTGACGCCAAGCTATTTGTCCCTGACTACTTGGTTTTCTAATCTAACCTCCATCTACCCGTGCTAGGCGCTCCCGTTCCCGGTTGTGTTATTTATCCTGTTTATCGTGATTTACGATTCTTGATGTTGCTAGATCCGGTCTCCTGAAGTTTCTTTGCGTGGTTCTGCGGCTACCTCAACAAACATTTTTACCGTCACAGCTTCTATTCCACCAGTTTCGCACGCCGAAATTGATGAGTGGTTGTATGTTGCACTCTTGGTTCCATTAGTCAACTTGTTGCTTTTGCGAGACTTTAATATGTCTACTGTGAGTTACGCGTGATCCGCTGAGCACGATATTCTGCTAGAATCTTTCCCGGCTTCTCTGCAACATATGCTGGCCTTCATCGCTCATTGCTTCTTCTGATTTGTCGCAAGTTTGTGGGCAAAAGATTTGAGAGGTTCGCTCTGCGTGGGCTTCCCTGGGCCGATCTCCTCTGTTTGCCTCCATATTCTAACCGGCTTATGATTCTTTCTTTGAAGACTCTTAAGTATAGACGTAATAGGTCCGGAATCGTGTTTGCTTCTGACTTAACGAATCCAAGCCTGTAATTACAAAAAAATTTATTGTTTTGGCAGATTGGAAAGGCCATCAAACATCATTAGCAACATAAATAAAAATATCATTTAATATTTCCAGATTGAAAAGAATACACGTACACTTTCTCTAACGATTGAATTTTTTTTCCTCAAAACAATAAATAGTTTTTTATTTCTATTACAGTTCCCCCAAATATCGACGACTCGTTAAGCTCCAGTGACGTTATTGTCCGAGAGGGATCAAATATCTCATTAAGGTGTAGAGCAACAGGAAGTCCGACACCAACAGTGAAATGGAAGCGAGATGACAATTCAAAAATTTCAATAAATAAATCGTTTATAGGTAAGCCACTCAATCTATTTACGGAACGACAACTTGATATATTTATTTTTCATTTTCCAGTAAGTGAATGGGAGGGTGAAACCCTAGAGATTACAAGAATATCCCGTCTGGACATGGGGGCGTATTTATGTATCGCATCGAATGGGGTTCCTCCGACAGTTTCCAAACGAATCAAAGTTAGTGTTGATTGTAAGTATCCCACTTGATGTTTCTTGTCATATCGAATAATATCCTTAAGGGACTACTATCTTTATACGTATATAGAAAAAAATATAAGAAAATTTCTATCATTTTGTCAACGTCATGAAAGCTGTGGCAGGTTGTTACGTCTGGAAAGTGTATGACACCAAAGAACTTTTACCCCAAATAGAACTGAAACAAATCCAAAGACTAAACATCATCTGCTTGTAAAGTTTTTGAATGTTATCAACCATATTGCGCCTACGTTGGTAAAGCTTTATATAGCATTACGCTTTGTCATTTCTACCATTGCTCCAAGACCTTGGGGGTGGGGGGCAAACATATGAATAAATGCTTTGTGACATCTTGTTACAAGCACATTGTGGATCTAAGTAGACCTTCTCTTTTTTTTTCTAAAATCTGAAAACCGAAATAGGATGAAATTCCCCTCCGAGCCCTATGAGTACCATATTGTTGATGTTGCCTTTTTCGTTTCATTTCCAAAGGACCAGATGGAGCCGTCAAGATATCCTTTAGTATAAGGATTCCTGTTTACTTGTCACATCTGTTCCAATCCTTCCCGTCGTGTGAACATATTTATTTAGCTCACACTCAGTTTCCTCAACTGAATGCCCTATGGCATGTCCCTTTCATCCTTTTTCGAGCAGTCATTTTGCTCTGTTTGCCTATTTAACAGTACTAATATCACGACATCGAAAAATATACCTTACAACACCACAAAGGAGTCCTTCCGTAAATGGGAAAAATTGTAAAGTAAACTGGAAATGATGAAAAGGGTCCTATTGTTGTTCCTTTTTTGTGGCATTATATTATGGAGGTGTTAAGTTCACTTTGTTCTTCATTTTTCTCATGCCCTTTAGAATGGAAAATTAGACGCATACATAGTATATATGTATTTCGCAGTAGAGAAATGCTTTTTGCACAGCAATTTTAAAAGTGAAGTACATACGTTCATTTGCCTTAGTCTACTGTATATTGTACTTGTAGGATTGCGGTTTTAAATTCTAAATTTTAAAAATCAAAAGCGTTTGCAGGGACATACATGCTAAACTCGTTTTTAGCAAATCTATAGCTTTTGACTTTCTTAATTGGGTTTTTCCCGAAATATGCTCCAATTTATACCTCACCAGTTGTCGAAATTTTCTAGACACATCTCGAACCTTCAGACACATCTCGAACCTTCAGTGCAATTCGTATGCATATAGGAGTCTGTACCAGCTTCCCCTCTCTCCTCGAAAAAGAATTTTTATTCTCAATGTCCTATATTGTCGGGTGGACTATTACATTATTAATGATCTTTTCCACTTCGACGGACTCTACTTTAGATGATAGCATACAACTCTTTCCAGGCTCTGCCATATGCCGTATGCCGTCCCAAAGAGTTTCCTGGAAATTTTAATTGGGGACACGCTTGATGAAGTTGCTATTGCTGTGATACATAGTATATCTAGTCCAATCCCATATTCTACCAAAGATGATTCTTATATTTTTGTAAAATGTAAGGGGATAAGGAATAAGAACAAACCAGTTAATTTTAAACTTCTCTTGCTTGTTGTTACGACGTCATCGCTTTAATAGAAACCTGGGTTCATCATGGATTTAATGATGCGAAAATTCCTGAAGAGTCCTATCAGATTTTTCATAGAGAATAGAGACTATAACTTCATGGATAGTGGTGGCGGTGTATTAATTGCATGCAAATCGCTTTCTTCGGCACGTCCCCAACTAAGCTATTAACTCTTAAGATCTTTCTTGTGAAGCTGAACGTTATCCTGCTCTATTGTTACATTTCTCTAAATTTGACAAATTATATCGACGCAGACGATCGAAGTCTTTTCGACATTTTAATTCTTAGCTTAGATTTTACTAATAGTATAACAAACCCGGATGATGAAATCGTCTTTGTTGGTAATTTTAATTTACGCCATGCGATAACTTGCATAATGACCACCGTACTATTCTCAAATTTGTAAATATGAATAAAACTATCCCTCCTCATGTGACACAAGGGCTCCTTCAGTGGAGGGCCCCTGATATAGCTCATGACTTTCCATTGTTTTTTGAGAGCGCCTTTTCTTCTTTCAATTTTATGCCTTCCTCAACCTTGACATCCAGGATCATCGAGTTGTCTCCATTTCTAAGCCCCATATACCTCACGGTGTTATTACGGAGAGTCTCAGGGACCTCATAGGTGTCAACTTGTTGATGCGAGCCTGTACATCAACTTCAGCTCTACCGTCTGCTGTAACTATGTCTCAAGATAAATTTCATTTTGTCTCTTGGAGTCCAAGCTGATAAGTTTGGTTTTATCAATATTGATCTGAAGCCCTGCTCTGCGATCTTCTCTGTTTAGGGCTTCGAATATTTGAGCTAAATGACTCTGTTCGTTGGATAGGAGACATACATCGTCGGCATATTCCAGGTGCGTAAGATGATTAAAAAGATTCCATCTAATACCTCGCGATGAGTGGTTATCTACGTTATTAAAAACGATGAAGAAAAGCAAGGTGATAAGTATGCATACTTGTCTCTAGCTGTTCTGCACATTGACGAGCTCCGACAGTTTTCCCTAGTGTAGAAGGTGACATAGAGCTTCTGAGTAGCACTCCTTTATGATGGTGATGATTTTTCCTAGGATGCTTCTCTTACGTGAAGCTGCCCACATATTTTCGCGATCAACTTTGTCAAACAGCTTCTCGAAATTGACGAACATAATTGTAAAGGAGACCTCCATAAATTTGTATACTGCAATTAAAAGACAAATACCGCGCCAATTGCTACAACTCCTCAGATCGTCTTTTTTGTTAATCTTTACAATTACATCTGTTTTCAATTCAGTGGGATAGGTCTCCGGTTTTCCAACATTCCTGTATTACGGGAAAAAAATACCAACCGCAGCAATAGAATCCGCCTTGAGTAGTTCAATTGTATTCCATCAATCACCGGGGCCATACCGAAGTCCATCGACTCAATTGCGTCAGCCAACTGCAATCTTGCCGGAATTCTGAAGTTAATCTTGGCCACAGCCGGCGAATGACGGTTCAAAACTAACCCAAACAAAGTTTCCCTAAGCAACTGTAAACCATCGATCTACATAGTACTCAACTCCGAAATTAAGAGATTTAAAATCAGCAGAAATTAAGACAAATGCTGCACGAAATTTACGATTAAAACCTGATGCTCCTTTACTTATTACCAGTCAGACAACTGCACAACCATACGATAGAATTATCCTCTCGTTTATCTTTTTACTCACCCGTCTCCCGTCCTATTTACAGACAAGCAACTATCTTCAACACAATGACATCTTTGATTATAATTCACAGCTCCTTCAGCATCATTCCCATTTAAAGCAAAAGGATGTAAGATAATGGGGAAAGCATGGAAAGGCCAAAGAGCTATAAAGCATTCCAAGGAAAGGGCTGGAAAATCCTTTGAACGTTGTCACTAGAACGAATTGATGTGCAAATTGCCATTTACGTTAAACCCATCAGCGATCATGAAAGATTCATTGGGTGTCCCCACATACCCGAGAGCCTGAGTATAAGACATTTTCAAAGGATAGAAGAATGGTTAAAGAACTCCCAGAGACACTATCTTGACAGATGCTTCAGGATGAGCATTCTAAGATGCGCTCGAAAAGGCACCAACAATGCGGCTGACTTGAGCCCACCGTTAAATCGATGGAAGGGATCGGAGGTGTCGATTTCGATATATATCATCCTTGACTTTTTGTTGCCCCGAGACATCTAAGAGCGTGTTCGATAGCTGGTGTACAACTCGGGACCCCCCCTTTGACTACATAAAACATGATTGTGAATGGAAATCAAGTTAACAGACAGTGCAAATATTTAATTTGGGGATGCCATTCACGGGAGAAACAGCAAATAGAACAAACCCCAGCAAGGAACATAAAAAATTCTAAAGGGACTGTGTATATATCTCCTGCTCCATAAGAAACCGGAAAGGGATGTTTGACTTTCAAATTATCCTTCCAGCGTATCCTCTTGGTATTTTTCCTTCTTCAACATTTTTTTACTTGCCGTTTGGCTATGATAAGTATTTTTAAAGGATTTCCCAGCTAAGTGCCTTAAATGGTGGCAAATTCGCCTTTTTCCAACTTCATTGTCCTTGAAGGAGTCAAATGTTTCCCCGGGCATATGATACTTTTCCCAATTAACAGCTGGAAGGATTAGGGAAGGACTAATTAGGGAAGAAGTTTTATCCCTTCAGTTGGGTTGATGGAAAGTCGCTGGTTCTGGCGTAAAATGCTTAACCCTTGCTAACTTTCGCCTTAATGGCCTCAACTCGGTTGGTGGAGGAATTTAAACGAGAATTAGATGGAAATCAGCATGATTGTTACAGACGGTGCAGTACCTTGGACAGGATGTCGATTAATTTAACACACACAATCATGGCATTTTTTTTTCTCTTTTCCGTTGAGTAGGGACTTGTAAATTTCAAATATTGATTTCAAGAATTAGTGGACAATTTTATCTTAACGGTGAGGAGAACAAAATTCCTCAAATATGGGTATCTAAAAATTTCAGTAGAATACTTAAAAGCCAAGTATTAGGTTATATTCTTAAATTTAATATTTTTATTAAACTACATATTGTTCTCACTCAGAAATTATCTCAAGGTAGAAATGTAATAAATTGATTTGCGGCATTGTATATTGACAGAAAACTATGCTAAATACCAGTAAGTGATAACGTTCGAACCCTGCGACACTTGGTTTTCTTTTTTTTTCGCTGGAGACTAATGCTGGTACTTGCAATCGTTGTCTCGAACTGGTAAATTTTTTTCTTCCGCCCCGTGCCCTACAAGGAGTTAACAGAAACTAGAAAGTTAAAATTCAAGTAAACTTCACACAAAGATCTCTCAACATCTCAACGTCTTGTAGGCCGGCTAAACATCACCTTGACCTGGGACCCACGACACAGCGGCATTGAGAGGAATGACAAGGCTGACGAGATTGCTTCTGGTATTCTTGGCTTCCTTTTGAAATTTGTGCACATTCTGATTAAAAGGGATGTTTTTTCACACTTTCTATCTAGGTTAAGTGCCCAATATCCTGTGCCATATTATAAAAAGAAGAGATCGAAAGAGCTACGTACAATCCGAAGAGACGTCGTGACGGCGATAATCACGAGTCCTTGAGTTATCGGTGTTCACACGACAAGTCCTTACACCTCTTTTAACGGACAATGTAGCAGTTGCCAGGATGAAGGGACGAAAGAAAATCTTTTTCATTTCCTGTGCTTATGTTTGGCACTGGCCAGATAAAAATATCGAGCATTCTGCAGCCTTTGTTTTAGTGAGTTAACGGAGATCACGGGGATAACGGAGAGAACGAGGAGCAAAATTGAAGAAGCCATTCACATTTTAAATGCTACAGTGTGGATTTAACAGCCTTCTTTCTATCGCTCACCTCACGACTTAAACCCTATATTTTCAAACAATCAAGTCACAAGTTCCTGTAGTGTCGGAATAGCTCTACAGCTATGGAAGCCACCACAATAACTAACTAACTAGGGTTTATCTATTAAGTACCGCCATATTTAGCCACAGTTCACTATGAAGTATACGTTATTTGAATGCCCTCTACCACAACCTACTCTGGATACCAGCCCGGCAGCTGACACGAACAGCTGAGCATTGGTGGTGTAAAGAAACCAAAATTTGTTAAATTAAAGTTGGGGAATTCTACATTTTCGCAATATTTCTCGCAGTATTTTTACAGTGCGTCAATGACATCAGCATTTCTCTTTAGTTTTGGTTAAGAGTTTAAGACAGTGTGCAGTTGTATATGTGTGCAAGGATTGGTTAATCTGTGGTACAAAAATAAATGAAATAATGACGATACGCTTGGTGGTGAAATGGCCGAACTATCATGTTGTCCGAGCTTGTATCTAGCTTAGGCTGTACCTCTACTTAAAACTTTCTTTCTCTCTCTCCCTCTTACAATTCTCAGTTCATCTTCTTGATGATCTCAATTCTAAATATGTTAAATATATTTATTTCGCACATTAGTGAAAAACAAGACACGAAATTATTATATAGAAGCAAGTAAGAACGTACTTCTATAACCAAAGCGAAAATGAAGGGGCCCAATGAAACATATTGCGATGGGAGGGGGGGGGGGGGGCGTATTACGCTACTGTGTGCAAAATCAGCTCGATTGGATACCGGGAAGTGGGTCAGATAACCTATACGTCTAATCAAAAGAGCGAGCGAATTAATTTCAAATAGTAAAGAAAAGACAAAATATATCATATTATTATTGTGTGTCGGCTGTGGCATTCTACTAACTTTTAACTCTAATGAAACTAATTTGAAAACTGGTTTTGTGTATAACTGTAAACTTAATATGTTCCGTCATATTTTCTTTAACAAATGAAACATATTTTGCTCGAAAACTTTTCCGACTTTGTTAAATTTTCACAATTCCCATTGGGAGCCCAAGCAGAACACTTCTTAAATTGCACGTTTCAAATTTGTCGTTCTATCTTTGCAGTTCCACCAATGCTGTTAATTCCACATCAGTTAGTTGGAGCTCCTGAAGGATTCAACGTGACCATTGAGTGTTTTACAGAAGCTCATCCGACATCACTGAATTACTGGACCCGAGGCGAAGGACCAATAATTCATGACTCCAGCAAATACAAGTAACACTTCAAATATATTACTCTTAGCAAATATTAACAGTAATCTGTATACACTCTTTAATATTTCGTTACAGGGTTGAGTCCAGTATTGGTGCTCCAGCATATAAGACTCACATGAAACTGACCATAGTGGGGGTTAGCAGCGGTGATGACGGAATGTATAAGTGTGTAGCGAAGAACCCGCGGGGCGAAACAGATGGAACAATTCGGCTTTATGGTGAGTATATGCGGCCCAGAGCTGCGAAACCCACTTTATGTCCACTGTCCACTATTACTCTGCGAGAACATTAAGTGGATTGCTTGATCCAATAAAATTTCACATTTTCCACAAATTTTATCAACCGCAAAATGCAGCGCTAACAAAGCTTCAAAGCTTGAATGGGGCAGGAGACATGAGACATGGGCGGCGTACAGGAGAAAATTGACAATTAGATTTTCTGTACGTGCCAGCAGATGGGGGTGGCTGGAATGAGCTCTGGATCTAGATCTGGAATCTGGATGCCGCCAAAAACCCCATTCACTCCAGGAAAGCTATAGTTAAAATGATACCGGCACTGCCGAACCGACTTGCTGCTGACGTGAAAACTGGGGACAGCGGTATAAATTTTGGGGCTCATTTTGGGAGATGATTTTAATGAAATTCATGAAATTGTTGTCATAAATAATTAAACGGGGCCTACTGCTGTTGATGCTGTGCTACAAGCTGTATCTGACGTGTATTGAAATCCAAATTGGAATTAGGGCACCGTTGGACTCTGAACTGATGCAGCAGTGCCCCTAATGACCGACAGGTGATTTACGGATGCTACGTGAATTGGGCAATTATTCCTTCCCTGCAGTCGGCTATTGTCCATTCAGTGCTGCAAATTCGAATTTCAACAGTACACAGGTGTTTACAAGGGATTTTTGGCCGCTTTTAAAGGCGATCATATTTATCTTTGCTGGGATCAAACCGCACGCTTATCAATACATCCTGCAGACGTACCGAACTGTTCCATCGAAATATGTTAATTGAATGCTGTAAAACGGCATAAAGTCGAGCAATATTTACGCTTCCGTGACTTTAATTCTGCGGACAACATTAATTGTCCTGGTAATCTCGAATCCATTTTTTAAAATTCTGTAGAATTTCTTCCGGCGTTTAATTGCCTTTAACCTATGCGATAATTTTCTGTGATATCTGATCTCGGAGCGTATTTATATCTCTGTTCTTGTACGCCAAAAATGAGCAAGGCAAAATCGGGGATACCATAAAGTTGCCTTTCTTATAGAAGTCCATTGAAATTCGGATGTTGTATCGATTGCCGAAGCTCCCCAAAGGCATCGAAGGAATCGAACCAATAAATGGTAACTCGCGCGTAAAACCTCGACACCAAAAAAGAAATATAGTACTTCCTTCATCCCCCATTTCAAGCAACGTTTATCAGAGTGCTATCAACTTGCTGAAGGGGATTTTATTTTTTCCCATTGGCACCCCTCATTTTAAACGTTCCTTCTTCCTTGCTTCAATATTCAGGTCCATGTACACGGTACAGAGATATCCCTTACTCAAAGACAATTGATTTATTGGCAATTATCCCTGATAAATTCAAGGTGGTGCTGCGAAGGCGACAGGGATTTTTACAGTTTGCATGTGAGATTCGATTAGCTGAGATTTCATTGGGAAAATGTATGTAAGAGAAAAGTGTAAAATTTTCTAACAGAGTCTGAAATTATTTTTCTGTCTTCTATGGGGAAATGAAGTAATCTTTAGAATTGCAAGTTGAAATATGTGAAAATAGATAAATTGCGAGCAAAGTCCATTTTTTTTTCTGTAATATCTGACAGACAGGAATGAACCCCGTGCATTGCTCTTTGTTATTTGTTAACGTTTTTAATTGATTTTACTTTTGTTTTTATTATCGCAGCAAATATGAATAGTGATCTTCTCACAACTGGCAATTAGTAGTGACTGTATTAATGCTGTGACATTAGCTCTCACTAATGCGTCTAGAATCTAAGCACCTTGTCTTCGGCACCGCATGTTAAGTTTGAAAGATAATTTGCCACCCAACGCCGTTGGCCAATTAGTGTAAAGAGCTATTGCCGTCTTGTTCTGTGTTTCGAACATATTCGAAGCCTTTGTATGATTGAAAGCCATTTTTTGAATATTTCTAACATAGCTATATTAAAGGTAAGCTTACGACGAAATGTTGATTTAGGTAAGGCCTTCGATAGAATTAGGTTGATTGGTTTGCAGGGTGGGGGTGGGGGCAAGATACATGTCTCCCGTATCCCTAAAGTCCACTACCGAACCAACTAATACTCAAAACGAACTTTATATAACATTTATATCTCATCTTGTAAACTTCTACGGCATCTTCGCGGCAGTGTGTTCCCATGCTTCTAGATCTTCTTAGCGTTTAGGTCGGGCATTGGCCGAGAACGTGCAAAGTGGAGTGGAGAAAAAACGTGAAAAAACTTCAACGGAATCCGGGACAACGATTTGCAAGTGAATTTCCAGCCACTGACATTTTCTCTACAACCCCATCGCCTTTTTATCCTGATCTGTTATCAGCAGAAAACAACCATGATTCGCCGCCGATGGGTTTCGAATCTGGGACCTCCGGGTTGGTAGACCGACATTTAACGGCCAAACGGCCTTTCCAAAATTGTCAACAATGTTGATCTAATTCCTACCATTGCAGCTACAGTCACTTCCAAAAGTGACAAAAATGGTTTACGATTTCGTAAAATTCAGTATTTTTCCAAATTTTCTCCGAAATTCAGGAGTTGAAAATTTTGGAAAGGTCATTCGGATAGTAGTTTTTTAGCGTTTGTTTGATGTCGCTGTGTTGGATACACCAAAAGATAAAAATAAAAGAGTATTGTGCATACCATGAAAAACTGAAATTTATGAATCACCCTGTAACTCCCTGCCATACAATTTTTTGTTTGGCTAGGTGAGATCCATCACCCAACTTATTTTGGCACGTCTAATCTGAAACACCCTGTAGATGCTGACGAACTTAACAATATGTTTGCTGGTTTGTCAACATGCCATCAAACTACAGATACAGTGCCTGATCTCTATCTGTCTTCTGAGATGGATAGAGAGGTTGCAGCTGTACAGTGTGGCCGTATTGAAGATTTTCGTATCCCACTAGGTTCCCTTAAGAGGGAACTCTTTGGGATAGGAAGGAAGCAAGGATAGCAAGGAACGCTTGCAAATGCCAGATGGAGCGCCTTGAAAGATAGGATAGCAGGGAACGCTTGCAAATGCCAGATGGAGCGCTCGGAAAGCATGTAGCATATCCAGTGCAACCTGTCCAAGTTATAATAAAAGTAGGACATCCGATCTTCTCAACAGACCGAGAGCTGTTATCGTTAAAATCACTGAAGTCTGTAAATGTCTCTTCTCTGTGAATATCCGGCTCCTGTAGGAGTCCGAAAAAGGGCTTCTTTGAAAACCTGAAGGCCATCTCGGGGGTAAAGATTAATGAAATATTCAGTTTCTCATATTCCTCCGGTAGGCTTTAGTTCCTTTTTCCCATAATAAACTCAGCCGACTTCAACCATGATTTCAGATAAGAATCAGGGTTGCGAGTGAACTGAGTCCAACAAAATATCGGGTCTTACTGGTTGTGACATCAAAATGGGGCTATAAAAGTGCTAATTGGAGTAGTACCATAATGGCCACGCTCACCACTTTAAGCAACTAACCAATACTTAATGCAGTCTTGGCTGCTTGGGTGCTATTGACTGATATTACCTTAAATACGGTTAACCAATTTACTATCTACACTTAAAAAAATACGTGCTGGGGCATTTTTCCTTAGTGTAGTTAATATTGTTATTATTAACATTACATATATATTATTGGCTAATTTCATTAGTATCCCGTCCTTTCAATCTCTGTTGGGTCACCTTAGTTAAGGTCGAGAAGACTGAACCACCAAATGCATTTGAAACCTTTCTACAGTGTGTTACAAAACTCTAAAAACAAAATGTTATGCAAATTTTATGTCAAATATGCACTCCAAAAATTTCGAAATGAAATAAATTCACTTTTACTGCAACAAGTGACATTACATCTTTAAAACATTGAGTGCACATCAGCTGGAATTTAAATGGCTTTTTTTCAAATCAGAATGTATTCTCATAATTTCCATATTTTCAGCATTCAGTTATAGAAATACCCTTGATCTACATTGGGATTCCAAAGATAGACGTATCTGAAAGCAAGTGCACATAAATAGAATAATTTTTCTCATGGGAATTCGCAATGAATGTGACTTTTCCACTGTGCATTTGAACAGGATTATATTATTGTTTGCGAAGTAAAAAAAGACAACTCGACATAAAAATCAATTTACTCTTTTCTGGGAAAAGTCCCTGTTGTCTGCTTAGATAAAACCCAAAACAAAAATCAATAAATGTGTGTACATATGTGAAATGTAAGAATAACCAGATTACTTTAAAAACCAAAAATGGAAATCTGTTTATAAAATTTAATGCAATGCAACAGCACCTTTTATGCAGCAGACCAAAAAAAAAATTATCCTCTTTAAAAGTATTACAAGCTCACTTCCTCTAATTAAAGCACTTCAGCTATGTACGACCACTAAAACATATTTGTCAGCAAAATGTTTTTAAATAGCCTCAACCTGTGTACACCTGATTTAATGGAGGTAATTAATCGTATATTTGCAAGTGGTTTTGTTAAAAAGCCAAGCGGAAATTTAAATATTTTTAGTTTGTACAGTAGCCATCCTTAATTAATTATATCGCCCTCAATTGTCCCAGAGGATTTTAAAATAAAATTCAAGCATTTCGAGGGTTCTACAATATTTAAAATTTTCATTGAGAAGTTAAAAGCAACTACTATACAAAATAAATATTGATATTTACCTATTTCAGTACTTTGAAAACCTTACGAAAATAGCCCTTCTCAGTTTTGTCTTTGAATGCCTACTATTATTTATTTATTTACATTTGTCGAGATCAAGCTGTAGACCCAAAAAAGCATGAGGTCATCTTAAACCCGGACATAATCGCCAGCATCCCCTATGCTTGAGAAAATCTTCATTTCATCAGCAAATGTTAAGACCTAACAGTTTTTAGTAGGGAACAAATATCATTAACAGATAAAATAAAAAACAAGCGACCAAGGTGGCTGCCCTGCGGAACCCCACATGTCGCCCTAATTAGGTTAAATTATCTTATTTGGTTTTAGTTTAATTCTAAGGTTAAAACAAAATAAACCTGGTAAATACGAACAAAAGAAATTGATTAGAGAACAGGGAAACCCAATCTTGAGTAACTTAAAAACGATGAGATGGAGTGAGGAAGCCTATTGAAACCTTTTTACTGGAGTTAGTATAAATGCAGTTGGTCAGTTAGTCCTTAGCCTCGCTCAAAACCAGAAAAAAACTTCCGACTCCAGAAAGTTAATTAAGGTAGATCTTCCCGACACAAAACCATGTTGATTATTAGAAATCCGAGCCTTACAACACATATAGAGTTAGTAGGTTTGAAATGGAGAAGACCTTAGCAATGGGCCTATAATAAGTTATATCCTTTCTAAGCCCCTTTTTATGAAGAGTTGTAATAAAATAATTCTTCCACAGTTCAAGGAAATTTTCTTTAGAGATTGATTTGTAGAACATAATATTCGAGAGAACAACCAAATCGTCCGAACTAGCCTTCAGCAACGCATTCGGTTTGCCATCAGGACCCGAATGCAGCTCCACTGAAACCATTAATCAATCAATTAAATTTGTTGCAAATGTCGGGAGGATTACTGATTTCAGATCCCAAGTAGGATATAGAGAAAGGGTAAAAGTCACCCTTCCTTTTCATGTTAACAAATTAAAAAAACCAAAGTGGTTCGTGGAAGAAGTTTTCCCGAGCTTTAGTGATATATTCGCTATGGAATGAGGTAGAGAACAACTTAAAGTCATTGTAGCAGGCAACAATATTGGAGTCATCCCCACCCCTTGATTAGGCCTTCCACAGCTCCGCATTGTACCATGGAGGTAAGATAAGTGATCGTATACGCTCGAAAGGTACGGGGGTGACCAGGCCCGTACAGACAAAATTCGGGCCCGGGGGGTACCACACACGGGCCCCCGCGAAAGGAATTTCTGGCCGAGCACTAAGCGTTTACGGGCCCATAGACAATCGAATGATTGACTTTCAATTTAAAATCTGTCTAGTATATTACACTTTTTCGATCGTGAAACATTTTTTATATAAATAATTAAAATGGAAAAAAATTTCTGTTGATGACTTAGATTATGGGGCCCCTTTTGAAAGCCCGGGCCCGGGGGGGTTACCCCCTTCGCCCCCTCCCTGTCGGCGGCCCTGGAGGTGACAATATTCTCATATATGTACCTTCTCGTAAAACAAAGCAACATCAACGTCAATATCTACACTAGAAAGAATGGAGAGGAAATCTAACAAGGAATCAGCAGTAATTAGATTCAAAAGAGGATCAAATCATGTATCTACTAATTACGTGTAAACCAAAGGAGCAAAGATCGTCCCAGAAATTAAGCTCAATATTTATAGACATCCTCGCAAACATCCAACAGCTAACGTACGTTAGGCAGATTAAAGTGGCCATCTAAATAACCAACGAAATAAAAATATAATGAAAAGATTCAACGCATACAACGGTCAGGATCAGGAGGATTAGTACTTTTATTATCGGCTAACTTGAGACCAAAGAACGGTCTCCGTCCGTTCTACGCTTACAACAATTGTCTTCATTCTCTCAACGTAATTTTTGTATGACGGTTCAGGTGTTCGACGGTTCGGACTGGTCACGTAAATTAGAATAAATATTAAAATCGCTTTCGCTTCTTAATAAACGGAATCACTTCCAAGCTTTACTTTTTAATTTTATTAAATGATGCAATTAGTAATTAATCCAAGGAAGGCTAGCATTACTTACCATAGAAATACGATCACAAGCAAACAAATTATCATAACCATTTACTGCCAAATCAATGACCCTGACACACAAGATCAAAGAGCAGGACAATTTGTGGAGCAGGATGATAAGACTTCTCAGGGAGCACTAACCAAGGTGCAAATGGGAACACAAAGTTCAGGAATCTGCCGCAGTTGTTGGCAACATTGGAACGCTGTATCAAGCCAGAAGAAGTAAGCCTATAAATGAAACATGAATGATGCAGCAGTGTGGACGAATAAAGAGGAGGAAATTCGCCATCATCTAAAGACAGCCAATTAACAAGTCGACGAGTTAAAATTACCAAAAAGTAAGAATTCATCAAACGGCCGGCAAGACATTAGATAGTATGTCAATTCAAAAGGTAAGCCATCTATACGTGTCCGCAGACGTCCTCGGAGGAGTGTACGCAGGCAACAAGGATGCATTTATGAGGTGAGTAAAAACAAAATCCCCAGAAACTTCATGTCGTCCGAGTTCGAAAGCTTAACAATGGAACATGGAATGCTAATCCAAACGGCACACATAACTCCCCCACCAACAACGTGCGAAGATGACGATGTCGAAAACCTCTACAAAGCGGTCAGCCACACCACACAGAGGTGTAAGTGTAAATTTGTGGATTGAGACTCCTGGAAAAAGTCTTTACCACACATTTCTTAAAATTGAGCTGCAAACTCCAATCCGTGTCTAAACCATCCTAAATAAAGGCGAGGTCTATCCTTAATATAGGAGAAGATCTTAATATCATATGCGTAAATCAGAACATTAAAGTGCATGATCATAGAAACAATGTCATCAATGGCAAGAACGAACAGTAGTGAAACGAGAAAAAATTGGTTAGGTGGAGTCACCGAACGAAACTCGATATGTCTCCTCGTGTCTCTTGAGTAGCATAAAATCGAGCCTTCCAAATTTAAATAAAATTACGGATCGAGGAAATTAATGTATATACACTCCGTCTGCATGCTGCGTTGGAAACCTGAAATAACGATGGAGAAAAATTCCGAAAAGTTAGTAGTCGTCGATCTACCAGGACATGGTTATTGAGGGAGATTGAACCCTTTCAAAGCTTAAGGAACTGCGAATACACTATCGACTCAAATAACTTGGGTATGCAGGATAACGTTTATATGGCGTTTTAGAATGAGAAGAGCATTAGAACAGGACTTAACGAATGCAGGAAGTATACCGTCAGGACTTGAGGAAAACTCTTTTTTAAATTATCTCTGATTTTGTTCATAATAAGCTCCCGTGATATAATAGACAAAAGATCAGGTGAACCGAAACAATCCAGATTATGACCACAGGAAGCTCACAGTTATCGGAGACGAAGGCACTTTAAAAAAATAAAAGCAACATTATTTTTACTGGAAAAGCCCTCGTACCACATGGTAGATAGATAGTTGCTCAATTTCTTTTTCATATTCATAAGTTTAGCAAACACTAATAAGGTATTCCTTATAGATATGGATTATAAGGAATACCTTATATAGTGTTCCTCGCAAACACTAATAAGATATTCCTTATAGACCGAAGAAGATAAGACCTTAAAGCTATCATAACAGGTCACAAAATCAGAATACTCTGACTGTTACAACGCAAGTAATTTGTCCACAGTTTGTTCTTCCTGTTCCTAAAGTTTCGAAGGTCAGCAGTATACCACGGGGGAGGGGAACAGGTAGCCTGTTCCGTTGAGGGGAAGAAAAGAATTTGACAAATCATAAATATTGTTATTGTGCTGGACAGCAACGAGTGACGAAAAGTCAACTGAGAAGTTATCTCGGAGAAAAGGGTTCCAAATTGGGATCCACAATACGAGTATGTTTAGTTCATAGCAGAAAGAAATGAAGATGGGCGAATGGAAACTGACAATGGCCCATTTATTAGTATCTAATTCGACTATAGTGTTGCTTACATGAGAAGAGATTTAATTGCCTTCTCGTAGAGCTTTTTAAATCACTGATTTGTTGCAAACCAGAGGTAGCGATGACGTAAAGAAATTGAGATTTGAGAAGAAGGTCGATTCCGAACCATCGACATTACTCAGGCCGAACAATTTAATTTTTTTTAATTTATAAAAGCGACAGTTTTGCTAAAACTTTTTCATTGTTTTGATACAAAAAAAAACCTTCGGTTTTCTTCTAGTAAAATTTATTAAATAATAAATACCGCAACTTCAGGAACATATGTAAATTGAGCTTTTTTCAATAAACGGCTCAATTGCAATTTATAATTGAAAGATAATAAAAACGATTCGAAAAACTACTTGTGCGCAATATCTCACCTTAGTTTATCTTACCTTAATATAACAATAGCATCAAATGTGAACGTCACGTACACAGGTGACTTGTACAGAATCCCTAGATGGTTATCCTCGATGGCAAAACTTTCTAAATCAGAGCACGTGACAATCGTGTATCACGGCAAACAGCAATTAAGTCATCGATTTGTAGCATGTCGTCCTTTTGCTGACCGTTTCGGACTTTCTGGACAACTTTACTCATACCAACCTTTCCAGTCAGCATAAGGTAAATTCATGACAGGCAATCTCGAATCAAAACTGACTCCATTCACCTCCTCCCCTCTATTCCCCCACTCCAAAATTCTGATCATTCAGCGTGAATACGAAAATCCTGTGGTTGATAATTGGTCACTACTCTGCAAATTCAATATGCAGCTGGGCGCTTGTAAATCAATTCCAATCAACGTATTACTCCAAATAAATAATTAGTTCCATGGTCAGGTTAACACAACGAACGCTATCGGACGGCACGTTTCGAGCTGTCACGTGTTGCTTGCGATATTTGCATTTTTAATTACGTCCCTTGTGGCATGTTTTTGTGGGTCTTCGATATTACTACTGGTACTTTTCGCTCTGTAAAATTGTCAAAAAATATTATTGCCATTAAATTGTTATGTAAAGGTCAAAAAATTTATTAAATTTTTTCGCAGTATCAAATCCGCCTACAACACCGCCAGGTCTGGGAACGACTGAGGTGTACTGGGAACATATCGGACAAAATCAACAGTCCTCAAAATCAGTTTATCACCTGGGGGATAAAAGTAAGTGACTTTAATAGACATTGGAAATTGAAGTGTTTCCATTATTTGTTTCATCTTCCTGTTAAATCAGATACCAGGTTTCAATCAAATCTGAATGATATCGGACTATCGGAGCAGAAGTCATCAATAGATAAAACCAATGGTTTCGGTTGGCCAGCTCAAGTAGACAACATCGGAGCACCACTACCAAATTGGTCGCATTCCATAGTACTATGCAAATGGTCCTATTATTCGGGAGTGTGGTTGTTGCTCGCAACACTTAGATTATTCTTTATTTGACATCAGCTGGACACTTGGTAGCGACATTTATCAACAACTGATTTTTTCTTAAATTTAATGAAAAATATGCAGGGTTCTAAATAAACGTAAAATTAAAGTAAAGTAAAAAGTAAAGGAATTATTAAGAGTTATTTATGAAAAAACAAAACTAATCTTATACACCTATTTGTATTGAAAATAATATACACAAAGTTAAGACTTATATATATATACACACACACGTCAACACCTTGAGCCATATAGGAGTTGCAACACGAGAGATACTGAGATTATTGTGATTCTTCTATCTAAGAATCGGCGCTTGTTATTCACCTGAGAATTCTATATTTTTCCTGGTTTCAGACATTTACGTCAGTGCAGAGATTTTTTTTTTAGACTAGAGTACATCGAGAAAACTTCATTTCCGCTTTTTACGATAAATTAGCCTTAAACACTGTAAAAAAAAATACCTATTGAAAAATATAAATAAATAAGAAATTGACGATTCATGTTGTAGTTTCATTTTGGAATGCTCATGCTTTAGCATTTTTGAGAAGCGGCAATCTTCCTCGGAATTTACAAAAAAAAACAGACGAATACAACAATTCCTATTTATGTTCATGGGAACAGCTGAATTTGGTCGTTTAAATACCTAAGGAGCGGGGAAATGATCAGAAACTTCTTGAATTGAAATGTTCCCTTTTTCGTTATCTTTTTTTTTCCTTTTTTTATTTTTTTATTATTTTATTATTTATTTATTTTCTTTTTTTTCTATTTATAGTTTTGTTTCGTTACAACGAATTTCGACATTGAGGAACGAATGGAAAGTGGAACCTGTTCAATAACGATTTTTCCTTAGTTCAGTGTACGAAGAAATTAGTTTGTTAAGTTGAAAAAAAACACACATCACTTAAGAAAACTTCAAAAATCAAATATACTGAGTAAGTACGTAATTTATGATATTTTCTTTAACATTTTTAATTCATTTTGCAAGAACTTAAAGTGCTTTTTTATGGTACAATTTCATATACGCTGCTAAAAGAAAGTTAGCATTTAAATACAAATGTGTAAATGAAAATTCAAACGACAATAGATATAAATTTCATTAAAGAATATTAGTTATTTAGTGTAAAGAATAAAAGCAGTTTTGAGCAGTGTTTTAAGATTTTTTGCATGAATAGTATCAAATTTACAATTTAATTTATTTCTAAATCACTTTATTATTTATTGATCCAAATTTAATGTACGATTATAACCTCAATATCTATATATTGTCAGCACTTATAAATTTCCAAAAAAATTCTACAATCATCGCTCAGGCTTTGCTTCGAACGTAACAAACAACGTTCCAAGTATAACAGAACTAATGCTCAGAAAAACTAGTTACGCTATCCCTTTACTGTCAAAATGTAAGAAGGCACAGCCTACCTTAGATGCAAGCCCGGCAGTTGACATTAACAGCTGAGCATTGGTGGTGTAAACAAACCAAAATTTGCCACAGTAGCCATAAGGAAAACTTTAGGCAATTGTACTTTCTCGTAGTATTTCTCGCAATATATTTAAAGTCTTTAATTGGATTTTACTTAAGGTTAACCTACAAATGTTCTGTATATGTGAACACGATAAAAAGTGTCTCATACAATTATCATGTGTTTTAAAGGGAAAACTCTCTTGTGATCGTTTTGTTGAAGTATTGAGCTTAAAATGCGTCAATGACGTCAGCGTTTCTCTTTGGTTTTGATTACGAGAGTGTGCAGTTTTATTTATGTGTTGTGCAAGGATTGGTTAATCTGTGGTACAACAAAAATGAAATAATGACGAAAAGCTTGGTGGTGAAACGGCTGAACTGTCTGTGTTTTCCGGGCTTGTATTTAGAACAGGTTGTGAAGGGGCTCTTCTGTTGTTATATTCCCCCTAATCTGATAAATTGCGTTGATATAGAAGGACGAGATCTGTATGATATTCTAACGCTTAGCTTTGACTTCATCTTTAACATAGCGAACCCTGAAGATGAAATTCTTCTCCTTGGTGACTTTAACTTACTCAATGTTCTATGGGTACCCAATAACGATGGTGACGACTTCCTTCACTCATGTGATCACACAGCTAGGGTATCTCAATTTCTTGACGCCATCCCTTCTTCTGGTTTGCACCAAACGAGTGGTGCAAAAAATTCAGTTGCATCTTGTGTTTACTTCTAATTCATGTAACTGTATAGTCTATTTGACTTCCAATTAGTTATCTGCTATTTTTTTTACGATGTGGCCAAAGCCGTCCCAACCCTTTGATGAGATGGCTTTGTCTGGAAGGGAATTAGTGTAAGGGAAGTAAGCAAACTTGAATGTCTTACTTTTTTGCATTGCTGCGAGCTGGACAACAACCCAGTGACAGAGTGGGTTTTTTGGTTCAATTTTTTTAAAAAACCCACGGGGAGTCCTTGTCTCGAACCCGGGAACCATTGCATGGAAGTCGTATTGCTTAACCAATTGATCCAACTCCGTCTCCTTGTTAGTTTTTATCCGACCACCTTCGCCTTCTTCTGTATTTCGGAACCAAATTTAGAGCACCATATTTATGACTGTAAGAGATTAAACTTCTCTAAGATAACGTCTAATGTCCTCACAGACGATTTTTCGGCATTGCTGGACAATAATGATATTTATGTCAGCGCCTCCCGGTTTTATAATAAGATCTATGGTTTGCTTAACACTTTTATTCCATTAAAATGGATTAGGTCTTCCTGCTTCTCACCCCCGTGGTATTGTACCGAACTTCGCAATCTTAGGCATAGGAAGAAAAATCTCTGGAAATTTACTTGCGCATTATCCTCCACACTCTATAAGGAATACCTTGTAAGTTTTTGTGATAGTATGAAGTGTGACCCCCGTAATTTCTTTAAATTCGTCAAGATGAAAAATAAATCAAGCAACTATCGATCTACAATGTGGGATGAGGGGTCTTTCAGTAATGTCGTAATAATATAGCAAATAATGTTGCTTCATTTTTTGATATTGCCTTTTCTTCCGATAACTTTGGGCCTTGTGAGAATTCTTTTAATCATTTTTTGGATCGTCCGGCTCTATCCGATTTTTTGCCCTTTATATCTCGGTATCTTATTTTTGAAAAAAATCAAAGAACTTAAATCGGACTTTCCTCCGGCCCTGACGGTATCCCTCCTGCACTCGTTATGTCCTGCTCCGGTGTCCTTCTCACTTCATTAGCGATTATCTTCAATAAGTCCCTGCAAGATGGTGAATTTCACGCATTGAGGAAGGGCTCCTTTATAATCCCGGTTCATAAAAAGAGTCATAAGAATTTTGACGTATGCAGGACTTTTCAGATCAGAAGTGTTTCGAGGGTTGGAAAAAGTGCTTGCACAAGTGTATTATATCTGAGGGGGATTACTTTGAAGAGGACAAAATAGATATTGATGAATAAATAACTTTGTTTGTTGAACAAACCTCGTACATTGACAGTATTTTCTCAGTACGCCTCTAGTCTGTACTATATATGAATATGTACGTAACTTTTATTCTTTTTTAATGATGTAACCCAATTACATAAAGAGATTAAACAATTAATTCGTTATCAAGAAGAAAACAAGTTACAAAAACGCCCATAATTAAATTAAACAATTTAACTACAACTACTACTTAATATTTGTTGTAAATATTTACAATTTCTAGTACAATAATCAAAATTTTGTCAAATCCCTTAGTTTAAAAAAACTTAATTTGCGCGCGCCATCCTCGTCGTTAATGCAGTTCACCTTTCCACTTTGACCAGCGCTGTCTGCTGCTCTTTTTTCTTTTATGTTTTATTCGGGAAGTTGTCGCACTGGCGGAGACGTGGCTTTGTTCGTGCAATTAATATTGTGCAAATTTAATTTAGTTAAGTAGAATTTATTGGAAACATTTGCAGAAAATGTCTATTGTTTTACAAAAGTGTTTATTTAAATATAATTGTTGTGTGGAGGAAACTTGCAATGAAAATTTAATTGAAAAGTGAATAATGCGAAATTCTCGGCCTGCTAATATTGTGAAAATTCTTCAGTGCTGATGTCATGTAGGGCGTTGCCAGGTAAATATTTTACGGGATAAAGGAAGTTTTTGTTTAATTTAATCGAACTGAACTTAGAGCAATAACATAAGCGTATAACTATGTGAAAATTTTGCAAAGAAATTACGTTAAAATGTTAATTTGAAACATTGTCGTGCACAACACATGGCTCAGGCTATTTTAGAAAATTCATTTAGTTGAAAACTGGTGTTGCGTGTGCGTTGTTGTTTAAAAGAGCTTCTCAAGCTCTAATAAAATATGCTCAATTTACCTTTCCTGCATACGAAAGGTTTTTTGAATCGATAGTGTATGCGCAGCATATTGAGCGTGGTCAAGGTGTAATCTACCCCAATCAGCATGGTTTTGCCCTGTAGATCAACGACTACTAACTTGCTAGAGTTCACGTTATTCAAGTTTTCAACGAGGCTTGCAGACATTCTGTTTATACACAAATTTCAGTAAAGCCTCCCTCAGTCTGTGATAGTATTTAAACTCAAAAGGCTGAGTTTCCCCCTGTTCTACTCGACTGGATTTCTTCCTATCTAAAAGACAGGAAATAACGTGTGGCGCTCCGTGGCTCTACCTCAAGAATTTTCAAAGCTTTATCTGGTGTGCCACATGGAAGTTATCTCGACCCTCTACTATTCGTTTTTGCCGTTGATGAGATTATCCATCTGATCTCGAACTGCATTGTTCTGTTTTACGCTGACGACAGGAGGATCTTCTCCAGGTATTGGGGACCCCACCCTCACTCAAAAGGACTTGAACACGTTCATGAAGTAGGGCGAGCACCATGGCTTACATCTTAATTCTGAGAAATCTGTCCTTCTCCAGGAGCTTAAATCCACATGTTTTTCACTACAGCTTTGCGGGGAATGGCCTCCGTCGCAACTGACTTTGGAGTAAAACTTGACTTTATTCTGCATATTAATTATATTTTGTATAGAGGCAGTTTAATCTTAGGCTTTGTAAAGCGTTTCTCTAGATAGTTCTCGGATTTGCCTACTACAATATTCATTCCAAGCGGATCGAATTGGTGCAACGTAATTTCGTCAAATTTTCGCTAAGAGGGCTCTCTTGGGACGATCCGCTTAGACTCCCGCCCTACACCGACCGGCTTCGTTTGCTCGGTTTTCCCTGACTTGTGAAAAGACGTAAAGTCGCTGACTTGGTCTTTATTCATCAACTCTTGAACTCTAATATAGACTCAGGTACTCTTGTTAGCAAGGTTTCCTTCCGGCAGTCCCAACATAATCTCCGAATACTACCTTTATTTGAGTTGACCCGTCGAGATCAAATTAAAGCATGCATTAACTAATTAACCATTTATGTAGGACTGTTAATTTATATCCTAATTTTGATTGAACTCTTAGCAAGACGACCATCTATTCTCTGTGCTACCGTGACTATTTGTTATGTATATTGTGTGCTGCGTTTCCTTACTTGTTTTCTTCCTATTCCTCTATTTTGCTTGTTTTTTTTTCTATGCATGTTGGTATGGGAGCCTCATTCCACATTTTTGATGAAATTGATGGCCAATTGATTTGTGGCTCCTAACAGGAAGAGCGCCTTCTGTGTTAGAAGGGTTAATTCCACCGAGCATAAATTTGCAACGAAATCCGGTTCGAATGAAATAGAAGCTTGATACAAATAGAACGAAGTAAATAAAGTTCTGCTTAAAACAGAAAACCCAAATATAAAGTTCCAAATGAATATTACGATGTGTGGAACAGTCCACATGCTGTGCTAGCCTTTTACATGAACTTTTGCTATACATGCGTGCATTCATATGCATTTATTGCAACTTTAATATACTATTATTTACGTCAAATTTTGGTGCTTAGTAAGACGTAGTATAAGTGTTAAAAATTGCTGAAACTTTCTGTGTAAAGTTCTATATGCAACGTTTTAATGAAAAAATAAATTTTTAATGGAACTTTATGATGTATTCCTAGCAAGGGTATGTTCTTGCAGGACCACACACCACATAACACCGTACCCGTGTTTGAAAAAGCAAGAGCCTCATGTTGTACTTAATTCGAAAAGAGCAAGAATGGATTTATATTATTTTCAGAATTGAAGTTGCTCATTTCAAATGTTAAAAAAATAGAATTTTTAACTGATTTCCCAATTTTGTAATGTATTGCCGAATTTGGGTAATTCTATAGAGTGCACTACATCTGGAATCGTTTAAATTGCTTTATTCGTAGGAGCAAAACAGCATTTTTCGAGTTGTATATCTGAAAACACTAAAAATGTTGGATTTTTTTCTTACAAACAAAAATTCTTTGTATACAATAAAGGCCTAATAATAACTACAAAAAAACGCAACGTCCATATTTATTCGTTTTCCCACAATAAATAAAAGACAGTGTCAAATTGCCGTGTAATTTGCGTGTACACGGAAAGTACGTCAAATTTTGATTAGACTTTCTGGAAGCAAGGTCTAGACTGTAAGGAGAAGTTTCAGTCCTGTAGTGGCCAAATATTCTGTGCATTATTTCGCGCAGTGAGCCATACCGTTGTCACGATGAAAAAACGGGGTGCCCATTTTTGAATTTGGTCGTACGTTCTTCTTATATTCGATTACTTTAAGCATAAACTATTCAGTGTACCACTTAGCTGTGTCTGTCTTATATGTGTCCAAAACGACACGCTTCACAATTCCACTCGATTTGACAAATACAGCTTTCATTTTCTTCTTTACTGATCAGGATTTTCTGACAGCTACAGGTGTATCCTCATCATCAAGGACCCATACTTTGTTTTGAATCTTAGTCAGCACATCATAATAGTAAAGCCAAGTCTTGTCATCTATCACGATGTTGTTCACATACCGAGATTGTCCCTTATCAAATATTTTCAGCATCTCCCGGCACCGTGTCACACGTCGTGTCATCTGCTCTTCAGTCAGCCTATGTGGCACGCAGAGAATCGAACGATTTGCTGTTGCGTTTAGGCCTAAGATATTCTCGTTCTGCTGGTAGGTAACTCGCCTGTCTTCGTCAAGCATTTTCCGCACAGTAGTATCGTTTTCCTCCATAACTGACATTAGTAGCCTTCCCGCCCCCTCATCGTCCTTCAGAGTGAAATTTTCCCTTTGGAATTCTCGGTATAGTCGAACGATGTGAAGAATATACCCCTAGTGCATAAGTCATTTCTTCTAAACACCGGTCTCCGTTTTAACCACGCGCGAAGTTATACCGCAAAACTTCCCGTATCTCATTTCGTGTCCACAATGCCATAGCAAGCACTTTACACTATCCCTGCTGACGAATAACTGAGCCCACCGACTTGGCACAGCAGTTACTGCGCAAGCATGCACCAAAACGCAGCCTTGCAGACTTTGTATATGTGTAAAATAAAAACCGATTTTATATATATTTTTTAATTTATTTTTATACATACTTTTACGACCGCCAAGGTGGTGTAACCCTTAATGAGATTTCAATATCAGACTTGGGTCTAGTCTTAATACAAGCCTTAAGCCAAGTTTCAAAACCAACCCTGGGCCAAGTTTTAGTGCAGGCCCCTAGACTAATCTTCAATGCCAGGGCTGGCACGAAGTTTGATCCAAGGCTTGAAAAACATTGGGATGATAATATATTCCCAGACTTGGACCATGCTTCGATGCCAAGCTTGGGCAAGGGTTGAGAAGGATTGTTCTAAGCTTGGGCGAATCATGAGCCTTTCTATTTATCCTGTATGGGTTTTAATGGTACATAGTTTCTAAACGTACGACAGAAATTTCGTAGAAAATCAATTGTATCTCAACTATTCAACCCAAAATCTCAAGTGAATATACCTCTGTCTATATTATGTACCTAGTATAGAGGTACTATATGCTAGTCAAACTGAAAGTCAGCCATAATCTTGAATATGGTACGAAATGAAACCGGCATTTACGGTGGATTGAACATAGTTCCTGACACCTAAAAAGTGCCCAAAGGCAGGACGAAAAACCGCATGCAAAATCAACAGAATATCAAAGAGCACGTGCTCAGCAAGTGGCTGGTACGTGGTTAAATGGATAATCGAAAGCTTGTATGTGAACATTGCAATTTTGAAGTGAAATTTTGAAATAAATTCAGTTCCTGAATTCATTCACCTCTCGCAGTAACGTAAATTAAAACGAAGAAAAATTATTTTTGGGATCCCCCATTCCATTCGACTGGGTTATCTTTAATGGAAGATTTCGATTCTGCTACCGCAATAAAGGAGGTTGAAACTTTTACAGTCCTATATGAATCTTTATGAATCGTAAAGAGCAAAAATTTGGGGCTGGGGTTAGAACTTGTTATCGGAAATTTCTGTCTTAAATAACTTCCCTAACGTTCCAGATCATTTATCATGCAGCGCCGTATTTCGAGAAGTTTCTGATTAGAACTTGCCCTGCAGATACAACAGCTTTCGGTCCAAACTCAATTAAAGTTTTGTTAATAGTCTCGCGTGTGTGGAAACGTTCATACACACAGAAAAATGAATCACAATTCATAACAACCCTTCAGTCTACTTAGCCCACTGTTTGGATTTGCTAAACAACCACGGAAGTCCCAAAATCGCTTATAAATCATCAAACCGATAAAATCTGTAAATCCTCCAACAAACCATGGACGTATAGTCTTCTGTCGGTTACGGCAAAATAAACCGATTCAATGTATATAGGTATCCTGCCGATCGTTGTGCCACAATATCTGCGAACATCAGAGCAGGACCACAAATCGAAATCCTTAAACAATAAAATTTTCCTTTATACGAGAAAGCCGGATACGGGCATAAATCCAGCTAAATCCAAGTTGTATGTGCATCCGATGAGCAGCAAGCACTAGAGCCCCCCTCTTGTCTCTGGGCCCTGACTTCAGATGGACTTGATACTCGGGATGTTGGATGAGCAGACCAGACCACTTGCCGGGACATCGTTTATTCGTAATGTCTGCAAGCGGATGCTCTTTTATTGCTGACTTTATAGCAAAATAAAACTCTTGTCAATTGTTGAAAAATGTGAATGAGGAATTCCTTGAGGACTCCTCGTTAGGATATCGATGTTGAAATAGTGGACCTAATGAATTCGATGGGATTTCAACTAGGTGCACCTTTTCATGCAAGGTGAATGGGATTTTGTGAAGCGAATAAAATTTCCTGAGCTTGTTAACGAGAACTTCCGTAGATGAAAGATGCGCCATTACAACTCAAAATTGTTTTGAGTGGTGCCCAGAAATGAGCAGTTTTGTTGGTGCCTGACGTTCACAGAATGTTCAATTACTGCGGTTTGAATCAAGTTTGTTTTGGTTGGCGACTGAAATCACAAAGAATGAAAAAAAAATAGAACGAATTCGTTTCTTGATTGTTCTGATGGTTTTTACCAAAATTTCCGAGAGGAATAAGGAAGTCATTTACGTGTATCTTCATCAGAACAATACGAGAGTAACGAGCTGGCCGGCTTATGGATAGAATTTTTTCGGGCCTAAGAATTTTGCCTTGAAATTGCTACGTACCATTTAAAATGGTCTTATTTTTCCAAAAATCTCAATAAATCTCGTTTTGATATATCAAATTTTGTCTCAATAGGTATATATAAATGAGAGGATGGGAGGATTGTGACATAAAGTCAAACAGACGAACGGTCACACAGAAATCATAATGGTTCCTAGTTGCTACACAATCCGAAAATCAAATCCTCATTTTAAACTTGAAAAAATCCTTAGATCTTAGAAAAGACTGTAAGCTGGAAATTATAATTTGGGAAGAAACCTCATCGAATGTTACCGGTCATTAGTAAAATTGTAACAGATCGATCAAAAACAAATTTAAATTCCCATTGATTTAAAAAATTGTATCATCCTCTTTCAGTATAATATAGGTTAGGTTAGCGGGGTGCTGGTGAGTTACCTTCAGGCCGCCTCACTTAAACCACTAGACGGGTCCGTTCTGCCCCATAAATTTATGCGAATCCAACCATCTTAATTACACTGTTCTTATAGTCATCCTGCTTCCCTAAGGAATCTCAGCAAGGCTGTAAGCTATATTCTCTGCAACTCCGAATGTCTCGAGAAAAAGTAACAAAAAATTAGCCTATTTCTTCTTGTCGCCAGATCAGAACACTACATATGGCGAACGGCAGAAGTTGTTTGCATCTCCTGGCTTCCTGGTTCCTGGCGTTAGTTCTGGTGCCACTAAGGAGTGCTTTAGTTCTTCTCTTATCTTACTCAGGCCACGGTTGTCTACTAATGCAGCATGTATCCCTGTTAGTATGCGAATAATTAGCCTTACTTTAGGATTCACTGGCATTATCTGCCGTAAGGATGCCGATCGAAATTTTCACATATGTGATCGATCCAAATCTCAGCACACTGCGTTGTGAATTCATTTGGTCAAGGGTAAGGGAATTCCGGTATTCCGCGTTGATCTTGTTATCGTCTATAGAAATGTTTTGAGGGTACACTGGATGCTTTTTAAGGGACATGAAACAACACCAGTTTTGAATGCATTAAACGTTTACTCTGCCCCAAGCAACGATCCTAGAAATGTCATTATTTAATGACCCAAACATTCGTTCTCGGAATAATATAAAATATCTTCCGTCTAACGCTCTGGTCGAAGTTGATCTTAGCCTGACTAATAATTGATGATTTAATATGCTGACGAGAAGATAGACTGTTTTTTACATGTATGTTTTCGGTGCGATCTTGTTTACGCGAAGTATTTCGAGCTAGCTGACTGACATTCTCCCCAAGTACAAATGTTAGGCAAATAATGAGATCAGAAGAATATTCGCGTCAATTCAGATGAGACACCTCTTTTTATTAGCAGAAATCTTTAAAGGATTTTTAATAGGGGGTTCTTAGATATGATCAAATACCTACATGTCCTTCTAGATCAAAAACTTACTTAGTGAAAGAGCGTACCAAAGTAACAGCAAAAGTGGCTTAGAAAATGTTCCGTGCAAAAACGAACCGTGTGAGTTTCCGGGCAAAAATGAATCAAAGAAAAACTCCGGGCAAAAACGACTTAACTAAAAAAAGTAATGCAAGGATAATGCAATTAAATAGTTAAGTCATTTTTGCCCGAAGTTTTCCTCTGATTCGTTTTTTCCCGGAATCTCAGGAGGTTCGTTTTTGTGCGGAACATTTTCTAAGCCACTTTTGCTCAGACATTGTAGATAGGCCGTTTTTCTTCCCAGCTTGTCACTTAATCTGATCCTACGGGCTTGGTAAGTAACTCATGGTTGTTTTCTGCCGACAACACTTACAGTGAGGAGTTACGGGAACTAGAGGGGGCTTGGTAGGTGACTTAAAGGAAATTGAATTACTAAAGCATCAAGGAACATCAATAAAGATAGTGCTTCGAGGCATTCCTGGTTCAATTATGCCTATCAAAGTTATCAAAGGATATGTCACAACAAGCTCCTCATTTTTGTGCTCTCTTGCACTCCCAACCTGAATATTTCCATAAGAGCATAGAATTACAGTTTGGAACCGCAGAATTCTTACACGCTAATTATCTCATTACTTACAATGTCAAGAATGTGAGACTTCAAAAAGATACCTTTCTTATGAAAGTTTCACAAAACGTACCAGTAAACAACGTCGTCTACATAATGTAAATACTATTTGAAAATTCTAGAGAATACCGTGGTTGAGAAACACCCACAGAATCAAGACAAGTTTCAGACATACTTTACCTAAATAACACGAAACTCGGTTCACTTACATTAAAGAGGTTGGAATCGATGCTGCATCACTTTGAAGGCGGCACTTTTTAATTCGTTTGCGTCTTTACTAGACACCACCCTCGTGTATTTCATCCCCCAAGTAATTAATTGCTCGTTGCGTTCCAGAAAATAAGCTCGAGTTCTAGAAGCAGCACAGCCGAGTTGTAAACAAGCTGCGGAAACAAATTTCATTGGGATTTGTATGCTTCTGGAGAGGAAGTGGAAGAACCTTCCTAAGGAGCAAGAAATATGAATAATTCCCTACAATAATAAAACTATTTCGAGATGAATCTCTCCACCCATAAGCACGTAGCAGAAATCCTTGCAGGAAATAATTGAAGACAACATACGTTACTTGTACAAAATCCGAGAGAGATTCAGGCCGCGGGGACGTGGGCTTTTCTTGTATTTGCACGAATTACTTACATGCGCGTATACATAGCCTGAAAATTGTTGATTTCATTCCCAAGAATCCATTTAAGGATGCAGCAACAGCTAGGAAAAGAGACAGGAAAGATTAAACATTTCGAAGGATTCGAAAGCTTTTCGTGCACATAAGTAGCGGGAGCAGGCCCCAAAGCAGAGCAGCACGTAAGCGCTGCTGTGGTAACTATTATACAATCCCAAGTTGCAGATGTTTCCAAACCAGGGGTCCGGGTGATGGTGTCAGAGATGCTATACTAATTTCAGGGTTTGAATAGACTGTTGGGTGTCAGGGATTTTGCTCATACACACTTACTATACTCTGGGTGCTCCCAGGAGTCAGAATTCTCAACATCGTTAGGATACTCATGGTTTTCTAGACTGTGTATGCAATCAGCACAGTATGCCAATGCTTGCTACACATTTATCCCATTTTGGGTCAGATCCTAGAAGCTCTTCGTTTGCTTCCCTTCCCCTTGGATGTGCAAAACTTCTGGAGTAATTAATGGGGCCTCCGGATCTTTTTTGGAACTTTAATTGAAATTAATTGCCGGATTTGTTTCCCATGCTTATGGGCATGTGAAAAGGTAATTTTGGGGCAGTATGATGTGAATGATGTCGATGTTACGTGCTGGCAACTCACTTCTGACGTGATTTGTCTTTTCTTAAACTGATTAATGATTTTCTGCACCGAATCAACTGCTCGGATGTAAAATTAGACGCATAGGTAAAATAAAGTCAAGGTGAGCTTTTAACATGTGTTTGAGGTGTGGCAAGTGAGTAAAGGAAAATTTACTTCCACTTCCGTGTCGGACCTGCTGTGTAACTTTTGGTTCTGCGAGTTAGTTAAATTGATGTGGTTGCACTTTGAACATGTTGAGGAAGATGGTGAATCTACTTAAGTAAGTAGCATTCAACAGAAATGGAAAGCTGGTTGGAGAACTGAAACTTTGAAGTGTTGAAGTGAAATGTACAAATAATAGAAAACAAACGATATTAGTTGCGAATCCATACCTTTCGGGGCCAGTAAGGTGATGCCGCTAAATACTGCGGTATTAAGACACCACAAGGCGCGGACGGGGAAGGGACAGACAAATTATCGAAATAGGAATGAACAATCAACTTTAAATGTCGTTGGATACTATGGTTCTAAGCCATATTTAGAACTCGACGGTGTGGGTGTGGGAAGGGAGTAACATGTAAAAGTGATCGGAAACGGGACTCACTTACCAAAAGTCCGAACAACGCTGGGCACACGCAGCTAGATTTAAATAAAATTAAAAAATAGTGACGTAAAATAATCTTCTAATATTTTAAACATTTAAGAACTTTTTTTATGCGTCAGGATCAGACCTTTTCCGTCCCCTCCAAGTCTCCCTTAACGAGGGCCCAATGAGTTCATCCTACCTTCAATTCTCTGAAAACATGATCCTGTGAGATGCCTCCCATATTCTGCATCCACCTGATGAACTGCTAGCAGACGGAATTTTCTGCTTGTTAGCGTAGGGCATTCGCTCACCATGTGAGTCGCTGTCTCTTTTTCATTTAGGCCCAGTCTGCAGATAGATAATACCCAAAGTTACCATGGCCTGTCACCATTGCTTTCAACCATCTTGGGTTACCGTATCGAAATGAAGGATATCTCTTTTAGTCTACACTTTTCTGGCTCTCCACCGAAATTTGAGATCCAGCCCTATTTTGTTAGAGCAGCGCTAAGTTTAAGAATACACTCCAGTGCAAGAAAGAACGTTGATTTTCGTCCGTGGCATACACCATATGAACACCCGATACCCGATCGCCAATCGCTATGAGCATTTTCTATCCCATGACATAAAATTTTATCACTAAGTCCAGGGCAATAATCAAGACCAACATCTTCGCTTGGTACACTGATTTATACCTTTCCAGGTCCTCTGAATAGATACCTGTGACAGTGCTATCATTAATTTTGAAAACATCCGTGAGATGATGGTGTCAGTCTGCAAGTCCACGGTAAACGATCATTGGGAGGTAAGCGTTTTGTGATATCTTCCGATTACCTTTACTTTGCTTATCCCATGCATGTTCACTTCAAGTTCTTTTACCCTATGCTTTTTGAGGTCCAGAATTTTTCTGTGCCCAGGAATAGTACCAGACCTAACCAGTTTCCATCACAATCTTATCAAAGAGCTGTGCGTTTTTTATGACATTAAAAATCAGTAGCCTTTTGGTATTCGTTTGTGTCGTTTTCGTTTACCATACCACCAAGGCACATGAGATAATAGATCTCTCTCTCTCTCATAGTGTACATCCAGTATGCTGACTGAGATAGAAGATACACCACTTTTTTCTACTTACTCTATCACACTGATGTAGCGGCCTGTTAGCTTTTCGTATCTTCTGCTCAATATGTAAGGCCAGTTTTGAGTCTAAGAATACACCCAGGTACTTAACTGTCTTAGATTCCTTGAGCCCCAAAAAGTTTAAGTGTAAAGATTATTAGATCGGACTTGTTCATATTTACAGACTGGTCCTGTTTTACACACCACTGATCCATCCACGGAGGGCACTTCTCTTGATATCCGCTTTTGGTTTCATGAACTTTCCGCTTGCTATAATTTCTATGTCATCAGCATAACCAACGTTCCACTAAGGGGTTCCACAGGGTAGGTAATAGTACCCACCTGTGAGCAACCTCTTCTGGCTATGCCTCTCGTTTTTGCGTTACCGATCTAAATATTCACTGTTTAACTTTGTCTAACATATTGTCAATCCATTTCGTTATCAACTCTTTGTACCACTAGTGCACAAGTGACCTTCGAAGCTTATTCTGTCAAAGCTCCCTTCAATGTTCATCTTCGAGTTAACACCTTTTCAATGGTTGGTCAACTTTTTGACGGTTTGGCATACCCAACCTGGGATTGCTTTTTAACACATCTCAGTGTTCTGAGATCATCCTCCAAGGTCTTCGTGTTCACCCCTAATCCCCTATTTTGCCAGCGTCTTCAGTAAGGGATCCTATAGCCCTCAGCAGAGCCCGTTTAGTGATTTTCGTTTGAATAAATATTATTTAAAGTGATCTGTTCAAATAGATTATTTCTCGTTCATGGTAAACTCACTAAAATGTGTCACTTACTTACTGCATTCCCTTAAGACTATTATTGGTTCTCTAACGGAAGTGCGATTCTTTATTAGAACTTTGATTTGACTTGAAGATGATTTAACTTGACATCAGATTTAAAAGCCATCTCTGACCATCAAGCAATCAACTCTTTCCACAGCTTGTCCCATTTGTCAGTCCACTCTGACAGCCTTTTTTGGCCCATAGATCTGACAGTTTTCAAGTTTACTTAATATTCTAAAAATGTCTAGCCGTCGGTGGAGTAAATGATAACGTGACGGTTTTCCATTACGGAAGTTCCAGGTTCAAACCCCACAGCCGGCGATGCATGGTTGTTTTCTGTTGACAATAGTTTACGATTAAGTGGCCATTGGGGGCTGCAGAGTAATGTTGGTGAATCAGACACCACACCCTAAACAATAGGTCATTTTGCAATCGTTTTCCCAAATCGGGTGAAGTTCTTCTCCCGCTCCATGTGACATGACTACAAGGGTTTACGTGAACTGAAGAGAGAAAAATGTTTTAATAAAAACTGTTTCATTTCATATAAGGAAATAATTCTAAAAAATCTAATTTGGAACGAAATTATTAAGGCTTAGACAAGCCAATTTACTCAGAAATGGTATATTTCCATAAATTAAGACTTGCCAAGAATAAAAGACAGCATTGCACCTTTCAGGTCACTTTTAATTTTACATAAAATTTCACATCCTAGTTACTTTCCTTTTCTATTCACTCAGTCCAAAGAAACTATACTTATTGAGTCGACAAGAGCTCTCTACATTGAATTTGTTCTTTTCAATTTCAAGAAATATTTGAGAATTTTTGTATAATTCCTGAAGCTAGTTCAAGAGCAGACTGTCTTTGATGCGCTCCATGCCAACCTCAAAAGAAAATTTAATTAGAAAACTTTATAACTAGACCAGCATTAAGATTGGATTTGACCAACGTCTCAGAATAGTGCAAGATTCCCTGCCATCGTTAGGACGTTATTGAGAGAATGAAAGAAAATTTAAATTCCCGGTGTCAAGGATGATTTTGGCTTTCGCACTATATATGTAGCGCCGCACAGAGACCTGGAATATTTTCTGCATTTCAAATTTTTTTTTTCGTCAGCCGAACTTTTGCCACTCACAAAAGGTATAAATTCAAAATAATAGGAAAAATAGCAAAGGGGAGAGCACGGTAATACCTGTTGTTGCTCACTTTTCTTCATTTTAATATGCAAATGGATTTTACTTCGACTACATCAAACCTGGTAATAGAATTTCTCCCCCGAGTGGAGCCCGCCAGAGCACTGTTGAATTATTGTTCGCTATCGTGGTTATTAGTTGTAGGTACATCTGCATTGGTGCTCGAGTTCTGACGATGAGATGCTGGAGCTGCTGAATTCGTGTTTTGGTACGGGTTTGTACCCTTCATCCAGGTGCACGGTTAGTCGGTTACTTTTCTCTGTTCGTTTGCCTGGCATCTAGTCTAGTATGGCGACGCCCGGACAAATCTCTAGTCTGGTAGTTGCCAGTTGCTAACAATTTGTTTTCTCATTTTGGTCGCGTCTTCCGTCAGCCAGCTGCCAACAGGGAACCATTCTGGCCATCAGGAAAATGAATAATATTTTTTCGTTTTACACTTTTTTTTCGAAATCAAATGATCTCATCAACCATTCAAAATGCATAGAAAATTGAAAATGCAAATTTTTTCTTTCATTTTATTTTGAATTTAATTATAAGGACGGAACATGGTTGGGCTCTTTAGAAAGGCTAAAATGTGGTTTCCAGCTAAATATCAATTTTGTCTATTTGGGACACTCTGCCCTCTGCAACGATTTTTGCACAATGGTTTTCGCAATTAAAGACTTACGGCCGAAGTTCGTAAACGTGGCCGTCTTTTTAGTGAAGTGAAATACCTTAAAAACTTTGAAAAGTTGCTTTTAGTTTTAACAACCGAGTAGTGGACTTTTATCAGCAGCAATCAAGGATTTATTTAAAATGGAGTTTTCTAAAAATAATTGCATCTCGTTATATTTATTCCATTTTCCATTTTAACTTAGTTTTGAACTTTGTAAAGAAAGGCCAAAACAGGGATATAGATTGGAATCCCCACGAAATCCACGGAAGACGCCGAATTGAACGACCGTTCAACACATGGAGAAGATCCGTCGAGAGGAAAGGTACCCAGGTCAACAAATCGTGGACTCAGTTGAAGGCGGCATTGTCGCAGAACCGGACCAGGTGGAGAGTCGGTATAATAGACGCCCTATGCCCGACAAGGGGTTAAAGGAAACAGAGAGAGAGAGCCTGTAAGTCTATTTCCCTCCCTCGATCTTCGGTAGTGTTAACCTGGTACTCATTCCATTCTTTAGACTTTCTGTGGTGTTAGTCTATATCCGTGCCTAATACAATCATCGTCCTGTAATATACGTTTTCTAATCGCATCAGACAAAAATTTCAGTGGTCTACGAGTTCCGTTCCTACCGTAGCATTGATAATGATATAGTAGAAAGTAGAGATAAATGTAAGAACATAGGTAGTTTTAATAAAAACAAATATATATGGCAAAGAAAGCTGAATAAATCTACAAATTTTGATTTGTAAATTGTTCCTGAGTCGATACAAACCTTGGACAACCTCAGAGCTCCCGGCAACCTCCTTTTTTGGAATTTCAGATTTCAGATTTACCCATTTAAGGGGAATGCAAAGAAAAAATTACAAAGGAAGCATATCTTTTTAATTTTCCAGTGGATCTAACCATCGTTCAGCCAAAAACAGTCAACAGAGGTTATTTTGCTTAAGCTTAATACCATTGACTTTTGTATAGAGCCGCCGATATCTAGGTTCCCCCTTTTTGGCAGACCTTGCCGAATTGGGATCCTTGACATCGGTTCATTAGGGACTCCAAGTGGTTCTAATATTTGTCCTTCTTAGCCTAACTCCTGGTACAAAACATGTGATGAATACACTATATTGGTGATATAAAAAAGGTCGTCTTTTTCCAGTTCATCAACCCTAACAATAAACGCATCTATACTTCCTAACACATTTCATGTGGCTCTCGAAATTCAACTTAAAACACCTTTTCATTTTACTTTCTAATATCACACCCTTGTGTTGTCTTTTATTTTCATTCACCCTTGGACTCTCTTTCAAGTTGCGTAAACCTTTACCAAAATTCTTTGAGGTAAAGTTCACTTGGTTTTACAGGTGAATAATGCGGTGTAACTAAAGACCATACAAGAAGAAAAACAAAGGGGGGAAGTCCCCTTTTACTTCAACAGGAAAGTATATTATTTTTTTTCTTGCTCAGTGTAGGCACCTGAAAAAGCCTCCACATGAAAACTTCATATGAGGATTTCTGGGCACCCTGAGGCAACAGCCCAAACAAAGCCAACAAATAGGTGAGCAAAGGTTTTTAGTTAAATGACGTGTAAGGAGCTCCCTGTGAGCTGTATCAGCTTCCGGCAGATATTTTCTGTTCATAAAGTGGGTTACCATGAGCAACGACGTGTGACTTACGAAGGTGAGTTACTTCATCAAGTTCTCATTATTTTCTGTTAACTGCATTGTTTGGGGGGGGGGGGGGGGGGGGGATGGGGGAGAGATGGAGCTAGAAAATAAAAGTGCTCGAAATAACTAGCTTTTATGCCCTTTAACAAATGACTCCTTTAATGTGATGCAGACGAAGTAATTTTATAAAAATATTCCAGAAAATTATTGCAACCGTTACAACAGGTAAACTGAGAAATGCTTTCAGAACAGATAGACTATACCTTCATCCTATCTGTGGTTGGTAATGTTCCTAAATTTTTACTTCATTCCAAGGACCATCAAGACAACATTAAGTAATTAAACTCGAGAAAAATGTTCAGTCGCCGACGACTTTTATAATCTTCGTTTTTATTCCATAACGATGGGGTCCTTAAAAGGGCTGCTCTAGTTTGTTCTGGTTAAATTAAGGCATTCCAGCTTCATCATTCTTAAGCGCGAAATTGTGTCGAGGACTGAAGAATAACTGGGAAAAAAGATCAGCTCTGAGCTAATGTTTTAGCCATAATGACTCCAATCCTTCGTACATCTGCACTTTGCTTGCCACAACAAGTAATGGTGCTCATAGTTCTGTTC
The DNA here is from genome assembly GCA_964036015.1 of Leptarthrus brevirostris. Taxonomy (NCBI): domain Eukaryota; kingdom Metazoa; phylum Arthropoda; class Insecta; order Diptera; family Asilidae; genus Leptarthrus; species Leptarthrus brevirostris. The sequence continues at coordinate 110,764,439 of OZ038375.1, forward strand.
TGGAACTTTTTTGGTTTTGTATTTTTTGTCAGCAAGAAACTATGAGCTATGCTAAAGGAACTATGGAAGTTTACGAACTTTATTCGTTGAAACTTAATTTTACCAAAAAATTTATCCCGAAAAGTGAACATTCCGAGTACAAAAATGCCCGAGGACTTATGATTCTGCAGCGACTGTGAAACTCTTAAAGGAAGGATGGTTGAAAGGTTTTCCTTTGTCGATGAGCACAACTTTCTCTTTCGGGTCTACTGAAAACACATTTTACTATTACTTGACCCGATTCCTTATTGCTTGAAATTAGCAAAGTTAGAAATTATGGCAAGCAACATGCGTAACCAAACGGAAAGTTTGTTCTTCTTCTTATGACAATAAACTTTTCCATTTCTACATTATGTTATGTAGAGAAATATATTGAGATTTGTGTAATATCATCCATTCATGTTATACTTCCGATATAGTATTCCTACCATTGGTTGGAAACGTTCCTTTGACTGCTCCCCATTACATCTTGTATTTTCTAGACTCTGTTGCCTCATCTCGCTGGTTTAGATTTGTGATGTTCCTAATGACTCGGGCAAGGTTCAGGTTAGGTTGAGTCAGGTTACGGTGGCGGTGAAAAGGCCTTCTCCTTCAATAAAATGGTTGCCCAGTATTTCCTGCCCTGTCTTTGCAAGTTCTTTTTGTATTGAGTACCTGACAATATTTGCACACATCAGTGTCGGGCACCCAATTCTGAACGTATCTACCCCGGGAACACCGTGTCCGTTGTAGATCCCGTCCATAGTTCTACATTGAGTTCGAATTAGGTTAAGGAGACAGTTAATCTTCTTCTGATCATAGGATTTCCACATTATTTTCAGGATTCGCTACCTTGGGGTACCTTTCCATCATCTGCTGCCTTGTTTATAACTGCAACCGAGATGCTGCAGTCACTGGAAGGTCTGCAGGACGAGTAAATGTTGAGCACCCAGCAGATGCCATTAATGCTCCTACTCCGGAGCTCACTTTAGAGCATTCATCTTTTCTTTAACGTTTAGAATGAGTCCAAGATATTTAGCCCGGGGCGGGGGGTTTGGACTCTAGCAGCATATCGTCAATGCGCGCTACCTTATCCTTTCAAGTAAAGAGTACTATATCAGTCTTGCGTGTGTTGATGTCAAGCCCCCTGATTTTTAAACATGAACTTATATTCTCTAGAGCTCCTTTCGTGATATCGCTAATCATGTTCTCAAGTGACAGTAGGTTGCTTTGTAAACCTTTGACGTCTTCAGAACGTCTACGTTCGGCTCAGAGGTTACGTCGTGGCAAGCCCCTTCTATATATGAGAAGGTTCCCAAGGTATATTCTTTCTAGTGCAGGGACTTTTCGATCTCGAACACCACATTATGAATAGCAGAGTCAACCGACTTGCTCTTCGTATGCATATATATATATATAGGACGGTGCAGGTCAAAATTTTTCCTAATATACCGATTTTCAGCGATTTTAGTGGAACAAGTTTCGACTGATCGGTCTATAGTCACTGGGTCAGGTACATTGTTCAGTCTAAGCCAACCTCTCAAGATAATCGTCAACCAGGTGGTTCGAAGCTGAAGCATCTAATGCAATGTAATTGGCAGTATACCGTCTGATGCCGATAACTTTTCCGTATCAAAGTAGTTGATTGCCCATCTGACTCTGTCCTGCGAGATAATTGTAGAGCTGTATCTCCAGTTTTAGCAATGTCTCCCCTAAGGTAGTCACTAGTGGCCAGTTTTTTTAATCTTGTGTTTTCATCTGACCCCGGTGATACGATCGTGAGGAGATGTGTGACCCTCTTGTTGCTGCTCTTGTTTGTCATGTATTTTGAAACTGCCGATACTACTTGGGAACTGCTTCTCAACTTCAAACGGGCTGACTTTTCCACCATCAATGACCCCGAATTACCCGAATTACTCAGATTTATGAACATCTCTATCCCGTTCCACTCCTTGCGGAGATAAGACTTCCTTTATGTTTCTGATTAGCGAAAGCTGTATGGTATGCACAAACCTATTACATCGATGTCTCGAATCGTAAATGGACACTTCGACAAATTTGATCAGAATTTCTCCAGACTGCGATTGATAAGCCAATTTAAGTTTTGTTTAGGCTAATATTATGTTATCCTTGTTTTTTTTTATTATGTAGCCAAAGCCCAGGAGTCAACCCTATGATGCGAACGAACTCAATTCTGTGAAAGATAAATTCTTTGAGAAATAACGCGCTATTATGTGGTCTGGCATTTGCTTTTTCTGGAGTGCCGCAAGGTTCAATTAAAGGAACACTTCTATTTATATTAATAATTTTGACTGCATTATGAATAGCTTACTTTTAGTATTTTTTTTCATAATGTGCGATGTTATTTATTATTATTTATGGAGCATGCGTGGGTGAAACGTCATGTAGAGCCTGAAATTTGAACGTTTTAAATTAGAGCAAAGCGGCTATAAACATAATCGGAAAACATAATAACTTATCAAGCCTGCCACAATATCTTTAACAAGCCATCAAAATTTTAAATGGTCCGTATCATTAATTCTAAGCCACCTAAGTAGTTACTTTGTGTTATCGTTAGAATATATTACCTAAATTACACTACAATTTCAGTAGAACCTTTTATTGAATTACATTCACTTGAGAATGTTGTCAGAAATTTGTTGCAATTAGTCAAAACAGACTACTTCTAGATTCTAAAGACAAATGCCTTAAGCAATTCTATTATGCATTTATCTTAAATTAAAATAATATTATCCGTTTCCATATAATCTGTTTTCTTATTTAAATACAAAGTAATTTACTGACATATTTATACCTGCATCAAAGGGAAACACAAATAACATCTTAACACGCAAAAGATAAATAAGCTAAAGCGTACCCTGTGCACAGGGTAGTGGCGTTTAACAAAAACTAATTACGAAAGAATCTCTCGAAAGATTTAATTAGTTTTCAGTAGTGTACTCAAGTTAAGTCGGTTATATAGTTACGATCCTGCCCCCGATGCCAGTTCTGTACCACTCTAAAGACGTTTATGATGAACAAGAACACATAATGTAGAATATTCCTTCTTTAGCTTCACTTGCGGAACGATGGTACAATCTCAAAGGTGAAAACATATTTTCCATGGCACGTGAGAGCATCTTCTGCAATCGGAATTGTCTGGCGTATGTACATGAACCAGATACACTAGAGAATGGCGTATAGCTAAAGTAGATACATCTCGGATTCCTTCCGGTTTGTAGATAATTTCACTTTGACAAATTTCAAGAACTTAAGTTGAACGGGGAAATGCATTTCAAGCTTTTGTGAATTATGAGATTTTATTATAATAAATCGGAAGGGACGGATGAAGGGAATCTTCTAGATGAAATGATAACTTCTTATTTCAGTCGGTAGACAAGTGAAAGACTGAAAATTGCAATGGAAAAATAAAAAAATATTTCTACGAAATTTCGCACCCAAATTGAATTCAACGTCAAAATTAAAAATTTTTATTCATGTCGTCTCCTTTCAAAGGATGTAGTCCTTGTGAAAATATTTTTATTTCAAGATTACAAAGATCACATCAAATAAATTCAAGGTAAATTCTTTTCTTTGGAGTTATTATAGGAAGATTCGACGATATTAAAGATAAAAATTCAGACTTTTCATGCTTTAAGGCAAGCATGGCTTATTTCCTATTGAAATTCTTGTGGACAGCAGCACCACCATTTTTGATGTCACCAAAAAAAAAACCTAAAAACTTATATTTTTATTTCATTTAATAGACATTGTTGCGCTTTATGTATTATTTCTGGCTTTAGAAAATTTCCAGAAGTCACCTTGAAGAAATGTTTACTCTGTGAACTTAAATCAAATAAGACTCCATTAACAAGCCCTCCTGTTTTTGATGGTTTCAAACCAAACCAAACCAAACCTAGGCATGTACATCATAGCTATACAATAAAAAAGGCATCATCGAAATCGGTCCACGCATTATTAAATCAGGTTTCACTCCCATCACAACCCCCCCCCCCCACACACACACCCTGCGACACCCCATCAAATCTGTTTTTAACATGGCACCAATCGAGGAACATACTCTACCCAACAAAAAAGGAATAAGAAATTATGACCGGTTATACATAAAAAAAATTACATATCAAAAATATAACCTTTCCTTTTTTGGGAAGGATTGTTGGGATGTGTCCTTTGTCATATATTGTAATCTAAAGAAGTAACCGTCTTAACGTTCAATGCTTAGCGTCAACAAGCTATTGACTCAAACGATGTTTTTTTGCGACAATTACATTTAAAAAAACATACAAAATGCGTAGCGTAGTTGAATGTTGTTGAATGCGAAAACCTCCTGGAATAATGTATAAATATGACTCTAGAATTTATTTTTCTATTCCAAAAAAGGAGGAAACTTTTTAATGTTTTCAGAACACTATTTGAAAAGTGAATCCTTCTGTCATTCGCGCACCTGATTAAATGACTTAAGAAACAGTTTATACTCGTACCTATATATAATTTTTAGTAGTTCAATCTTTTTTACTCGTATAATGTATGTAAAATTGTATATAAACACTTCTAATTAGGGTCCACATAAGATACCTGCAAGTAGCGCATACAGTAAAAATCGAAAAATTGTTTGCTCACTATTTTTGATTCCTATCTGACCATTACAACGTCTTTCCTGGCACGTTTCGCAATTGAACTTACGAGTGTTGTTAATAGCGTTTTGCAACAATCTACATCCGTTGCTCCCAGAGAATACGCAACCCTTAGAATAATGGAACTCATTAAGTTCATCTGAAAATCAAAAACAATATATAATAAAACCATTTAATATTTTCACAATTAATATTATGCTAAAATTTACTTAGTTTTGCTTCGAGAGTAAAACAATTAAAAGCTGAGTTCTCGCCTGTTTCAAATTTGTCTCGAGATATATTTATTCGATCGAGAAGATACACGAATAGTTGATTTGTTTCATGAGCCAAGTGTGTGTCGCAGGTCCTAACTACTTGCTTTGCTTTATCACAATTTGTACAAATGCCACAAACCAAAGTGACACCTGAAATAACAATTATAAACAAATAAGGATTTTACCATTTCTTCATAAATATCGTATTAATTTGTTTTACCTAATATAAAACCCTGGACCTAGGCTACTATTTTTCTCTTTAAAATAAATTTTACCAAAATTGTTTAGTTTTAAATGAGCTCAGAAGCGGTGATAGGCTGCGTTTTCGACCTTCCGGATACCATCTGTAACATTCTGAATGGGATATCTTCCGAATTGGTTCACCATATAATTCGAAACTCCTGGTAGATCATCCCTATGGACCAAGGCCACTAATTTCTCTTTACAACAAATTTTACCGAAAGAGCTTACTTTTTAAATGAGCTCAGAAACGGTAATAGATCGCGTTTTCGATCTTTCGAGCAACTTCTGTATGATTCCAAATGAGTTATGTTCTTAACTGGATCACCAAATATTTTGAAATTCCTGGCAAATTATCTCTATGGACGAAGGCCACTAATTTCTCTTTTAAATAAATTTTCCCGAAAGTATTTAGTTTTTAAATGATCTGGGAAGCGGCAATTGGTCGCGTTTTCCTTCCGGGCAGCCTGTGTAAGATTCCGAATAAGATAGCTTCCGAACTGTTTCACCAACTATTCGGAACTCTATGGACGAAGGCCAATAATTTCTCCTTAAAATAAATTTTACGCGAAGTGGTTAGTTCTTAAATGGGCCCAGAAGTGATAATAGGTTATATTAAGATATTATTCAAATATTTTCCGAACTAGTTCACCAAATATTTCGAAATATAAAGGGTTTCGTTTTTAAATGAGCTCAGAAGCGGTGTTTTGCCCTTCCGGGCAAACTCTATAAGATTCCGAATGGGATATCTTCTACCTAGCAAATTATACTTTTGGAATCAGGTCATTAATTTCTCTTTAAAATAAATCTTAACGAAAGTGTTTAGAAATGACCTCAGAAGCAGTAATAGATCGGCAGACGGTGTCCGGGCGGTCTGATATGATTTGGTTAAAGAGGAATGGGGCAAACACTGAACCTTATGGCAGGCCGTTCTTGAGTGTTTTTCTTTTGCTAAAGCAATCACCAAGCTAGATTCGGTTGCTAAGCATGTTGTCAACCAGCTATACCAAGGTTTTACAATGAATGATTTCAATGTTTTACACTGAATGCTTCAATATCATTCCCTGACTCCACACTGTATCGTAGGCAGCTGTTAGGTCAATAGAAACGAATGAGGTTTTTAAGCAGTTCTGATATCCAGCTTCAATAAGAGAAGTCAAGACTAAAACCTGGTCTGTACAGCTTGATATAAATCCAGCCTATTCAACTGGAACTAACTTGAGAATGGCACTTGACATAGGACCTGCATAGGAGCCTCTCCCGGTGGTTATAAGACATGCTCAGTAGGGTAATAGGGCGGTAATTTTAAGCGCGGTCCCTAAGTTTTCCTGGTGTCAATATTCCAACAGCTTTTATCCTTTTCAACTCTGGAGGAAATTTTTCTGTTTTCAAGTATGTTCCTGTAAAAATGGACAATCAAAGTGTGATATTTTTGTGGCAGTTAGGCAGGAACGCAGGATGAATTCCATCTAAGCCGTGAGCTTTCCCTGTTTTCACGTCTTGAAGTGCGCTATCTACATCAGTGGGTGTAAAAGGTTGTAAGTAACGGGATGAGCTGGGATAGGAACGTTTCAATGCTCCCAAAAGGCGTTTAACACTCACATTTGGTCTGGAGAAACTGCTGCCACTCAGCATGCCAGATTTTCTAAAATTGAGAATACACTCATTGAAGACCTGGAAATTCTGAGCAGCTTTTTCCGAAACTGTAGACTGAAACCTAACGTTAATTAAACTGAAGTATCCTGCTTCCATCTAAATAATAGACGGTCCAGACATGAGCTAAGAGTACTTTTTAATGGTGCTCACCTAAAAGTGCACTTAAATAATACTGCTGCTAAACTCCGGACTCGAAATAATATTTTTATATGTGGTACATCCTGGTGTGCCTCGTCTTCGACAATATGCATCTCAGATCTTGGCCTTGTATATTCTGCAGCTAATACTGCGCCTCCTCCCTTACGAGAAAAATTGATCTACAGCTTGGAAGCATTATATACGTGACTATAAAATCAACCACAGTACACTGGCTCCCTCTACTTAGCCAGATCTTTCCTCCTGATCTGCGACATTCACACGTCTTGCTCCGGGAATACAAAAAAATTTGAAATTATCCGAAACTTGCAGTACCTGGTGACCTGACAGACATAGCCTAAGATCGGCTTACATCTAGACAGCCGCCGCTGAAAATTGCAAGGTCCATTACCACTGCGGTGGTGGCTGAATGGTAGCAACAATGGGCAACATACGCTCTTGCATAGTAATCTGTATGGCCATTAACAGATTCAGGACATATCACGGTAGTATGCATCGACTCATTTTTTAAATGGGTTAGTTACGAATCACCGAAATAAGACTGCGGTGCGGGCCATCAAACGCTGAACCATATAATTAATAATTGTGATCTACGTGCCTACGCAGGACACGCAAACGATCTGTGGACCATCCCTGTAGGACGCCTCGAATGGTTGGGCATTCTAGATGCTAGGACGTAACGTGCTGTTCCTGCTATTTGTATTCTTGTATTCTGTTTTTTATTTCTTGTTTTTTTGCTTGGGTGCGATTAACTTTGTTGTATTTTTTATATTTTGTTTTTATTCTTATTTTTTGTTCTTTAACTTTTTTCACATTCCTTCTATTATTCTATTCTATTCTATTATTTTGTTTTGAATTGTGTACCCACTTTGTAAATTAAGCATTTGCCATACGTTAAATGAATACAAAAACTATATCGACAACAAAACTTACTTTTTGGAATATTAACGAATAATATAAAGATTCCTAATGTATAACAGATATTCATTTTAAGATTCTAACCACAGCACCCTCTTATTATTTATTATGAAATACAATCACTCATAGTTTCCTATAAAAATACTTTAAACTAAAAGAAAATTTCGTATCTTGTTATATTTACAAAATATAATATCTGACATTGACAAATCAAAATTGCATAGATCACTGTGCTTGAAGAAAGTTCTGTGAATAAGATCCACATTTTATACGCATCTAATCACGACCACAAATAACAAGATATCTTATTATTCTTGTCACGACTTTGAAGTCGTCGGTAGATAAAGTAATAACGTGTCGGCCAACCTATTCAGAGGACCCAGGTTCGAATCCCACCCACGGCGACTAATGGTTATTTTCTGCTGACAACAGATTGCGATAAAAATGTCATAGAGGTTGCAAAGAAAATATCAGTGATTCGTAAATCACTTTAAATTGTAGGTCGACTTCATAACCGTTGTATCGAATCGGGTGAAGTTCTTCTCCTACCCCATGCCCCACAAGGGGTTACAGGAACTAGAGATAATCAATCGACTTTGAATTCTGAATTTGGACAATTCTATAAATCCTTGTATTTTTTAAAGATAGCCGGCAACGTAACTGCAGAGATTAAAAGGTTTTTTAGCAGATACCCGAGATCCCTGAACTGAAATTGATTTAGCTCTTCTAAAGAGCGAGAGATATCTTTCTAATATTATAGCATATTTCATATGGTCTTTATGAATGGTTATCACTAGTCTAAACGTTTTATATGTTTATACATGTTGATGTCAGTGCATAACATTTCGTCTAGTTAGGCGTACTGCATTTCGAACTCCAGAAACGCGAATCACTCAATCAAAAATTTTAAAATCAACATGTGTCTTCCAGAAATTCTTCAAATGCAAATAGTCTAAAAACTTGTCTAAATTCAAGTGCATTGCTCAATGAAATTTTCAGTGCTTATTCAGAAAATAATTAATAATTCAAACAAATGCATATGCTTTTTGAGCTGTCTATACTTTCATCATATTCCACGCTTCATACTCCCCTCGTAAACTTTTGCCCACTTTAAATAATGGCAAAAGGAATTAAATGGGACTAGTCCCCGAACAGGAGGACTAAAAACCTTGCGCCCCCTATTACTTAAGGATTTACACAAAATGCTTAAAGATAAGAAAGGACCATGAAATGGTTAAGACAAAGTGCCGAAGTGGATGAAATTCTGCATAGGCAAAGGCTTCACTATTTCACTTAACATAATTTAGGTTAACAGAATTTCCATTCGCCGCAAGAGCCCATAATTCTCAAAACTTTTCCCGCTCTCGGAGCGAAAACAACTTTCGTTGCGCGATGATTATTTTCCCATTTGAAGGGTCTCACCCGCCGGTTTCTCTTGTCACTATTACCGGGTATGTATGAATGTAGCATGATGGTAAAGGGCGAGAAAATGTGCTGCCGGGATAAACAAAAACTCGCTGCTTTTTTGCTTTCTCTAACAACGAGTGCTATGATGCTGGTGAAAACTAAAGCAAATGCATAACATCAATCCAATGGCACGACTGAGAAATTAAAGTGCAACTCGAACTGCTACTTTATGCCACCTATGCTTTGGTTGTGGTGGGATGGGGTGGGGTGGGGGAGGGATGTTCATTACATTAATCGCGATTGAATTTAAATTTATGTGCATGGGACCAGCAGTAGAACCTTCAGGCACCTCGGTGCCAGTTCATCTCTCTACATTATTGAGCATTTTACTCCTTTGTGGCTGTTGCTGTTTGTTCGCTAAGTGTTTTTAGTATGAGACTGGCTGAACTGAATCCAGTTTCAGCTAAACTTTCGACAGTGGAACTATTTTCATAAATTTTCCGTTTTCATACATTTTGTTTTTGTCCATGAATAGAATCACTGTGAAATGAGGAAATTGCTTTGTCTGTTTTACTTTTGTAATTTTTGGTTAACGAAAAGAAAATTTATTTGCAGTAGGGAAAAAATGGCACGATTCTGATTGGGTACAGCTGCGCTTTCATGACTTAACTCAGATGGGTGAACTATTTTTTACATCTACATATATGTATATAAAATCCAAGCATTTCATCGCATTATTAACGATTGCGAATTTATGAACAGTCTAGCTAAGATTGCTGTAAATCTCAATACCCAAGATGTTTAGAGAATCTTTAAGGACATCAAACAACATTGAGTTTTGCATGTATTAAACGAAACACGATTTGCGCTACCACAAACGAGGACCATAGAAATGTCATTGTTTAATGATCCAAACATGTGTTCTCGGTTGATTTCTGTAGCATTTGCACACGAATTCATTACAGAATTAAGCGTGCTGTCGTCGGCGAAACTATGAATAGGATTGTATGTAAGGGATAAAAGGTCATTAAAATAAATAAGGTTGGCGAAAGAACTGAATCCTGAGGTACACTGGCATTTATTTCATGTATCCATTTAACGAGATAAGGATGCAAACCAATTGCTTGAACTTTGGCTAGAACGGCAGCATGCCAGAGTCTGTCGAAAGCTTTTGAAATATCAAGAGGGATGATACTCGACTCGCAAAAATTATAGAAACATTTATTTCAATGCTTCGTTAGAGCTGTTAGTGAGTCTCCGTTTTGAGAGGCTAGTGCGGAAACCGTACGGGCAATCGTTGATAAGATGGTTATTTACTGTGACCGGGACAAAAACTCGATTGGTATTGATATAATTGGGCATTCGATTGAATGAATTGCATCATCTGCGCTGACATAATTTTCTCCGCTATTTTAGAAACATAAGGTAGTATACTTATGGGACGAAAGTCACTACTTTGCTTGCTTTTTGTAATGGGAATATCTTTAGAATTATTTCCAAGATTGGGGGGGGGGGGGGGAACCTCGAAGTCATTATGCACGTGTTTATAATATAAGTTAGTGGGCGAATTAGACATCGGAATATGATCTTAATAAATGTTGGATTAATATTATCACAACCCACCGAGTCCGACTTGACGTGTTAATAAGCGTCGACAATATCATTCTACTAATGGAATTAACCCTTCTAACACAGAAGGCGCACTTCTTTGGCAGGAGCCCAGAATCAATTCTCCTATTCCATCAAATTGATGAAATGAGTCTCCCACACCAGCATGCAGAGGAAGAAATAAAAAAACAGGAAGAAAACAAGCAAGGAAACCCCGCATGCAACATGCAAACAGAGAGTCACGGGAGCACAGAAAACAACACCTTACTAAGAGTTAAATCAAAATTAGAACATGCATTAACAGCTCTACATAAACGGTTAATAGGTGCATGCATGCCATAATTAGATCTCGATGGTTCAACATGCAGTAAAGGTAGTCTTCGAAGGTTATGTTGGGATTGTCTGAAGGAAACCTTTCTAATAAGCAAACCTGAGCTGGTGAATAAAGACCAAGTCAGCAACCCTGCGCCTTTTATCAAGCGAGTGCAAACCAATCAACCGGAGGCGGTCGGTGTAGGTCGGGAGTCTAAGCGGATCGTCCCATGGGAGCTCTCTTAACGCAAATCTACGAATTAATTTAATTTTAATTTTGAATTAACTTTTTTCTTGTAAGTTAGTTATCATAAGAATTAAGAGAAATTATTAAACATCATTTTAAAATTAATATCGGATTTTGGCAATCAAAATAAGGAATTGGCACAAAATTTGTATTACTAAAATAGTGACAATAAATTTCTGTATTTGATTTGGATGTTTTCGAATTAAATTTAGGGTTTATGAGCCATTGCTATGCTTGCGGTAAATGCCGATAATATAGGTCCATAGTAATTTTTTTCTTTATCAATAAATGGAGTTCAATTTAAAGTGAAAAAGAGTAAGTTATACGACTCTCGACAAGTTAAATAAATTATTATAACGCCTTATTCATGATCAGAAAGTTTCCTTTCGACTAACACTTGGTGGAAGTCATTTATTCAAAAATGAAAAAGTAAAAGCACTTGTTTAACTTCCCAAAGAAATTATTGTTTTAAGAACCATCCAAATCGGTCCATGCCTTAAAAAGTTAGATTCAACCCCTTATCCCCCATCCCTTTGTTCTCGTGGTATTAATCTGGGAACATACTCTACCCAACAGAAAAAGAATCATCGAAATCGGTCCACGCGTTACGAAGTTAGACTATACCCCTCCCGCTCCCCCACCACCCATCTTAGGACCAAATTATTCTCTTATTAGCAATGGAAAATCACACTCTATACAACAGCAAAAGCATCATCTAAACCGGTTCATGCGTTACGAAGTTAGGCTAGCCAATAAAATATCAAAGGGTTTATTCAAAAATATTTGTTGCTGGGCGATATTTTCATTTTCTATCATTTTTAATTTTTCCAATGACAGCCATCCTGTCCTACCGTGATAAACCTAAACAGCACCAAACGTCATAGCACACATTCATTGTTATAAGGAAGACAACATAAACATTAATTTCCTTGCGAAAGAAAATTCCCAGCGCCCCAGCAGTTGCAATTATTATAATTCGAAAAGGCCAGAGCAGAGCCAATGTGCTTACCTACCACTACCACTCACTCATCGGTTCTTCGCCTACGGTAGAAAAAGCACGAGCTAATCGAATTTGGTTTTGACTATTAAACTTCCCTAAAACAATTCAACATAAAGCAACCCGTCACATGATTCAACTTAGCTAATCATTCAGTCAAAGCAGCGCACACGCACTGAGTTTCATTTTACTCGGCCACAGGGTTCGATAGAAGAATTGCTTTCCGTCGTCAACAGGAATGAGGAATTCAGTTCGCAGCGGCCTAGCCTACCCGAGTGCACCACACTTGCCCAATTCCTTCAGTCAAGCAAAGCAGTCCGCTGAAATTCAGCCAGCATGTCCGTTGACTGGTGGTTTCGCTTGATTCAATGAGAACTCCTGTGTTTCACTTCGACCGCTCTGCTTGAAAAGAAATCGCTTTGTTCCCGTCAAGCATTTCATGGGCTCGTTGTCGATGCAGTGAGACGCTGGTCAAGCTGCTGGCTGTGGGGTGGTTGGGTGGTGCGCTTTCGTATGAACTTTTCTCGGGCACACTTTTCTCAAATGGCAGTCGCCTGAATTGAACCTCTTGACATTGCGACGATTCAATGCTTATGTTGGCCGGCAATATTAAGTGAGCGAGGCGCTGGGCTTCAATCTTTAATGCTGAAAACTCCACTGGTGACATGCGCTTGGGGTAAAATGTGGGGTGGCCGGCGTGAAGGGCCTCAAGGAAACTCAGGAACATTTCTGTTCAATCAATTTTCGATCGGAGTAAACTGCAATGACTGAGTGCAGCCGTTGTTGGCAAGTTAAGAAAGGAATGCCACTCGCTTAGTCGCTTCACGTGTTCAACCTCAGTGCAGAAATAAATCGAATTGAATTGGGAAATTAACTTGTGCGTGTAATCTCTGTCTGACTGCAGGTGAAATTTCTGGATATTGTTTGATTCGGTGGTGGGAAGTAATTTATTTAAAATATCGGAACTATAAAATTGTTTGTAATCTAACTCCGATGAAAAGTGAAATTAGAAAATTTACAATAATCTCTGTTGGCAACTGTACGATAATATTTTTTTTGCATTCCTTTTGTTTTGACCTACGTTGACTAATGCCTGTGCACGTTCGAGTGTACATCTGTAAATGATTAGGAAGGCCATAAAGATTTTTTTTTTGCAAATTCAGAGAGCCGAAGGTATCAGATGGTTTGGTTTTTTTTAAAGATTAATTTCTGCACTACCTAAATTATACCTTACAGCTATTTTCAACGCCTTACCAAAAAATTATAGACAAGGTGGTTTTGTATGGTGTATGAGTTCAAACGTGGCCACCCCTTTCGAACCATTTTCTGGAACGTTTGCCAAATAGATATTCTCAAATCAAACTCATCTATTTGACATGTCTACTTATATTTTTAATGGTGGCATCATTATTGACACGTTGAATGCCACGTTAATTTTACATCTCTTGCTCGTGCTTTATTTATTTAAGCTAAATACAAGCTATAACATAATAGTACAACAAATAAAAATACAAGCTATAATTAATAGTATAAGCTACAATATGAGCTATAATTATAATAAATGCAAACTGGAAGGAAAAAGAATTAAGAAAGGCGATCAGGATGGGCGGGATCAAGATATAAGGCTTTGTGAAGGGATGATTTACTCAGATGGAAGTCAAAGGAGGAAAGATCGTTGACTTTTCGTAGCATCCTGGTGATTGGTTCGTGTTGACCATAGTTCGTACGATGGCGATCGAGTCGGAAAAGAGGAGTGAATCTAAGGTTGTGGGGATTGGTATAAATGGGTAAAGATTGCAGGATTGAAGGGTCTTTGTGGGATCATCATGTATTCCACGTGATTTTTTTTTTACTGGGATGTTTTAGGATGAGTCGTATGAGGGTAAACAAAATTGTTGAACACTACGATCCAGATCGAGTGAAAAAGACTTGATGCATTTAGAGCTTTTACTTTTGATGGTAATACGTTGTTACATACACAATAAATTAACCTGATTTTTAAAACTTGGTATCTTCACAACATATGATCAATAGTAATTAAGGTGAAATGTGAAAGCTTGCAATTTTTACTGTAAAAATCTTCTATTCGAGAACTATTTTTGAAGACACAGCCGTCAACATGTCTCATGTCGTCTACGGTCGGTATATATCAAAGTACTGCTATGCCTAGCAATATTGATAACTGCTATGAGCGCTGGGACTGCAGCTGAGTAGAATATTAAGCTTGCATCACTGCTAGACTGCGACTGCTTCTGGTGCGCTGGTCGATGTGGTCTTGATGGCGGCTGACCTCCGACAGACCCCAAAGCACTGAGCCAATTACAATTATATAGTCTGGCTGGCGTCTGGCGGTGATGGTAACCCTTTACTTCGTTGTGGGATGTATAACGTTGGTGGGAAAAATGTAACTTCCTTACAATATGTTTGGTAAAAACAAAAATTCAAAACTCGAGCGACGTCAGAAGTATAAAATTTTTTATGACATGATTGAGGTTTCTAATAAAGGTTAACTAAATTCGTTTGGCTTTTCTACAAAAGCACCACTAAAGAGTTAGATTTTTCAAGCTGCTTGAAGCTTTCGCATGAAACCGAAAGGATCAATTGACGGGCTAAGAGTAAAAGTGACCTATTTATAAGGTTCGGGCAAAAGTGGCTTAGAAAATGTTCCGCCCAAAAACTAATCGCGTGAGATTCCGGGCAAAAACGAATCGTAGAAAATTTCCGGGCAAAAACGTCTTAACTACTTAACTGCATTACTTTTTGAAGTTAAATCATTTTTGTCCGGAAGTTTTCTACGATTCGTTTTTTGACCGGAGCTTCACGCAATTCATTTTTGCGCGGAACATTTTCTAAGCCACTTTTGCCCGAACCTTATAAATAGGTCACTTTTACTCTCAGCCCGTCATTGATAATATGATGTTTTGGGAATTATCTGCTTCAATTTTTGCTAACCTTCCATATAATATGTACATTTTAGGCAAATCATTATAAAACACAAAAATGAAATTTAACTTCAATTGTTAACCAACTTTTAAAAAAGGAGAGGTTATAAGGTCGACGCGTTTTTTTTTTCTATTAAGGAAAACAATTTTAAATTGTAAATGACTGTTTAAAAATAGTCGGCACATAGAATATTTGAGAAAAACAAAATATACATAATGCAACTGAATAGGCTTTCAACAGAATGATTTAAAGGAGCTTGTCACCATAGCATTGTGAGGTGATTAGAAAATATTTTCCTTTTTGTAGCTCACCTTAATACTTTTTGATACTCTTGATTTCTAGTGTCGTTTAAGAAGAGGATTACTTTGTTAAGACCTTGTCATAGTTACCGGGACCAAAGCGTTTTGAAAAAAAAAACAAAACGAAAAACCACAGACATTCAAATTAATTCAACGCTTGACACACAATTTACAACCTTTTGGGACAGTAAAAAAGGGAGTGGTTGAAAAAGACTGTTCAGCCAAGCGATATTCATTTTTTGCACCTCGGCTAGAAGGCACCTTTAATTCCCTCCACAAAAAAAAAGCGAATTTTGTTTTCTAAACCTATTTGCCATTTACCAGGCGCTTTTGTGTCCTTTGTGGGGCTCTTTGTGTGATTCAGAAACCGAAAACAAATTAAAATGATATTTTCGTCCGTAAGCCCCGCGTGTCCTTCGTCGCGTTCACCCACTTTGTCCTCAATCGAGCCGGTCTGTATCAACAGCAGAACCGCACACACCGCCAATTTAATTCCACTTTACACTTTTTGTTATTTCGCTTGTTTGGAGAGGGATGGGTGAATAAGCTTTATTTTGCAATTGCAAAAAAAAAAACGAAAATAGAAATGGTAAGGGGAGTTCTGGTTTTTGCTGTTTCCCATCCACCTACGTTGCACCCTCGAAGTGTAAAGGGTGTGTACATGGTTTGCTGTGATGCCTTTGTTACACACCGCACACAAATCAGGTCTGCATAGACTGCACTGTGGGTAGATGGAGCCAGACTAAGTTTTTTTTCGTAAATCGTGATGCAATGTGAGATGCAGTTAGAATATTTACCTCCAGGCTGAAACTCAAAAGCTTTTAGTACTGCTAAGTGCCCTTAGATTCAGTCCCAGGTGAAAAGATGATTAAAGAGCACGTTCACTCCAACGCAGGAAGGATAATCTTGTGAACTTAAGGAGTACATTTTTTTACAAATTAGCGGGGTTAATTTGTTCGAGAACTATTCATTATTTAGAGAAAGTCGCAATGCTTTTGAGGGGCAGGTGTAGCGTTCTTAATAATTGACATATTAGAGTGGAAGGAGTGAAGATGTGAAGGTAGCATAATATAAGGATAGAGATAGTAAGGGTTTCATATCATGTCCACTTCTACTAAGGTACTTTTTTATTGAAGTGGTCTTAAGTAGAGAAGATTAAGCTTTAACCACTCTATTTTCTACCTGTGCGCCCGGTGTGGGGGGGGGGGGGGGGTGTACATCTATTTGTTGATAGTTTTCTTTGTATAGCTCCTTTCTTTATTTTTTTGAATGAAATAAGATACGCCCACCCCCCGAGCATCTCCTGCTCACAGTCCTGGTTTTTACATACTAAAGAAAATCTTCGGCAAAGCAAACTTGAGTGTGTAGGCAGATGAAATTCTCTAATCGCTATTTAAGAGCACCTTCCTACATAAGTTATTCCATAAGTCGCCGCTTTCCTTTACCATAAAGAAACTACTTTGAATATATGAACTTTCTTATCACCTAAGTTGCACGCTAAAAACTGACGTAAATTTGTAACATGAGAGCAATGGGGAAAGATATTCTATTAAATCTCACTCTCTCTCTCTAGTTCGCGTAACCTCTAGTGGGGCATGGGGCGGGAAAAGAACTTCACCCGATTCGAGACAAAGATTGCAAGTGGACATAGAATTTAAAGTGGATTCCGAACCACTGCCAATTTCTCTGCAACAGAAAACAACCATGGGGTCCGACGGTGGGATTTGAACTTGGGCGGACCTCCAGATTGTTAGGCCGACACGTGATAACTTACTCCACCGACGACTGTCAATGTTTAGCCAATGTATATTTCTTATCTTGGAGAGATTTCTATAAGCATATTGTGTGCTACATAGATACTTGGTTCAAGATGTTATTACCTGAGATATGGATCCAGTAGCCTCTCTAGTATTTTTAATAGAAACTACGAGGGAGTAATTTGTAGATAATCTTATGTGGCTTGATTTCCCTGCTTACTAAATGAAATACACATGCTCGTCTCTCCATCTTTCTACTTTAAGCCATGGGGCACGGCGAAAATGATTCCGTCCGGCCCATCAAATTTGTAGGAATGACAGTTTTTTTACCGCCCACACTATCTTGTCCTCGCTTATGCAATCCCTGATTGTCGTTGGGTCTTCTACGAAGAGTGGAGTTGTCGAAAGATCTTGTGGGTGGCTTTGCATACTATCTATCGTGCACCAAGGGAAATCGATGGAGATTTTATCAACTGTATTCTGTCTACACCCTCCTATTAAATATATTTTTGCTTACTGATTTTGATACTTGGCTTAAGGTTAAAGAATTGCACCTGAATTTGCAGAGAATATTTCTAAGAAATAATTTGCAATTAGATATGACCTAAACCTTTATGAGATAGTCTAAAAAATCCAACTTAAAAACAACTAAACTTCTTCAGTGTCCCTATTCTCCTGCCATTACCTATTCAAAAGCATATTGTAACCTCTGCAGGAGAAGGTCAGACGAAATTCTAAGATTATGTAAAACAACCCTTAGTTCCATAGCTGCCCCGCATATTTCCCGCCACATTATATTCCTAAAAATGATATCAAGTAATTCATGTTTATAGTTCAATTAAAAACAAAATATAACTTCGAAAAATTTACATTTTAAAATCGTGAGTTGGCAACGAACGTAGCAGAGTGGAGCACATCCTTATGCAAATAGCCGCATTCTCTAAACTCACAGAGAATACGACATGAACGTAATGAAAATCATACAAAAGTGCACGTAAAATATCTTTAAAGACATTGAAATTTCCGAAAAATTCAAAAATATCAGTTGTGGACATCGCCCAAGATAAGAATATCCATATCCTTGCAAAAACAGAACTTTAACCTCTCTCCCAATAAAAATCTACATTCCACTATACGTTGCGATTCCATTCTCAGCTTGGCAATGAAGGAATGTACTCCATGAAAATGTGGGGGGAAGGGCAGCAGCAGCAAATATCCGTATAAAAAAAAGAACGTGTTGTGACAGAACTCGCTCAAGTGAAGAGATTTATCGCATTGTTTACGTTCAGAAATTTTTATATCCTTGCCCGCCCAGCACGTAAACGATGACAGTCTGTTGGCCCTTTACACTTAGTGTTCTGGTTCGGCTCGGAACAAGACTATACAAATCAAATTAAACATAATGTGAATCAAATACTTCCGCAGATATTTGTCCGTTTTTTCTTTTTCTTAAAAAGAACTAAAATTCCTAACTTTCATGACCTGTGCACCACTGTCGTCTCCGCTCCTTTTCGTGAATTCCAATTTTCAGAGATCCTTAAGTTTTCCAGAAACCTCCCAACCGAGTCTGTGTTCGTGTTTGACTTTGCCCGTTTGGCTGAGCTTTAACTTTTTTCCTTAAGTTTTCTTCTGTTAAGCTTTTTAATTTGGTTAAGTGCATCCCTTCACCAATGGAATTTTACGAAAAACAAGAACATCCCCTCGTCACGTATGCATTGCACGCGCTTTTCTACCACCGGAACACACAACAAAATTAAGGATGAGCGCTGTGTAAATAAGGACTCACTCGTCTGAGGCAACCAAGTTTTTGCATTAAAACTTGCAACTTGACTTTTCCTTACAATCTGGTTTTTCTCGCATTCAGATAGCGCCTCTCCCACAAAACTTCCAGAGTAGAGCCTTATGTTTATTTTAGAATTTGTTAGAAACCGGCGCTAGAACTCGAGTTGTCTTTTGATTTTTTGAAGGAGACGATCTTAAATAATAACGCAGTTCCGAAAATGTCACCATGTTTGCGTTTTGTGTTACTCTCGCGTTGAATATAAAACGCTTTAAGTGCTCGTATTGAAATAAAAATAAAACATTCTTAAAAGTACGACTAGAATGTCAATTCAAAACCTTTTATAAGTTGACTCCATTTGCTAATGAGTAAGATATTGATTCTGGACAACTAGATGGGTCGTGCATCGTGCTCTACATATGTAAGTATTTCATCGGAGAGAGGTCTTAAGAAAATTTAAGTGATTGGTAACACTGTTTCTGAACGGTTAAGACAGATTTTTATTTTTGGATAAATCTATTGAAAATATTTTGGAACTAATGGATCTTTAGTATATTCTTCTGGCCGTGGTCACAGTTTTTCCAACATTTAGACTATTTCAATTTTGTGGCGCTATGTACGGTGATACTTTTACAGTGGTGGAAGGATGAGAATGGTCTCAATCGCCACAGTTGGCATTGAACTAATTTCTCCGGAGATGCCCAGACAGGCAGCTGTTTCAATTTTAGTTAGCTTGGTCACAGTCCACCAATTGGTGAGACTTTATCTCACAATGGAAATGTACATCCAGTGTACAATACGAGAGCTTAAGCCCCATTTCTTGCCAAATATTTTCATGCACTTGGCCAAGTTTAGTTTGGAGTCGTAATTACCTGGTTGGTTAGTGTCAGGAAACTCCTGCCCAATTTGGAAACTCCCGCCAGATTTCAAACAATCTCTTTCTCGTGAAGTGGACAGCTTTCGTCTTCCGAGGATTGACCGATAATCCCAATTGAATGCTCACCTGGGGATATTACTCAAAGACTCAGAGCTGTTTCCATTAGTTCGCTATCGGTGCTTAGGAACTTTCCTAAGATCAATACGGTTAGGTCATCTTCATAAGACACACCGCTTAGCCCACCATCTCATTTTGTGTAGATGTGAAGACAAGCATTTCGTCAATCCAGTGGAAAACGAGGTTATCGGTACCGTGGGATTTTAGAGCGTTGTATATTGGTACATTCTTGGCATTATTGAAATTAAAAGAAACGAGGAAACGCTAATAGGTTTGAAGTCTTCAGGGGTTATAAGACCGTTTTTGTTCAGTCAGGAGATAAAGATCACCTTGACCAGTCTCCAAGCAAGAGAGTCATAGGAGTGAAGTAGGTAGCTTCTACACATTACTGTGAGCCAAAAAATAGTGGATCCCTGAGCTTTTTGAAGCATGACGGGTAAGATTCCAGAGTTTTAGGAGTGCTTGCCAATCCAGTAGCTCGACGTCGCCCTCGCTGCCGAATTACCGAGGAAGTGTGTATTTATAAGCTGTTCCAACGTTTCATCTACTGATTTTGTACCGAAACCATTGCTTCATAAGAAATAGGAAACACGGGCTACTTGCGAAATGTATTTATCTTAATAAGTAAAACACTTATAAAAGCCCAATTACTCCACTAATTTTGTTTACTTGATATTATGGTAAAAGGACTGCTGTTAACACTACATATTTGGATAGCCCAAAAAAAATTTCGGATTTTTTGGAACTCCCATAACACCCATACGAGCCCACCTTCGGATTGAATAGTCCCTACTATAGCTAAAAGTGACTCATTTTACACTTAATTTGTTGATATATTGTTTTCTCACTTGGTTGGCGTGTCAGTATGGTTTAAGAACGTCTGTCATGTCATAAGTCTTGCCGTCTGATTGATCTAATTGTCCTTAGAAGATGTGTGGCCGCATTTCCCTAGATATTTTTTCTACCCGACCCTCACCGATTTCAATTAAAGTTTGTTTCGTTAAGCGGAGAGCTCTTATCCATTAATGAAATCATGTATTCCGTTTTGGAAACCCCTAAGGTAACATACCCTTTTGGGGTGACATCTGTTTTCCACTTGGATTTTCCAGAACGTGTCAAAAAATTGAAAAGAGCCTTACGGGCATTGAACATTCATACTTCCTAGTCAAGCATACCGAAAATTTTAATTAGGCGTAAGTTTATATTATTTTCCTATACAAATGGCATTTATTCATCCGTAAGCTTTCAATATTCAAATTTATAAACATAAATAATTAGAAATCTGTTAATGAATATACACCACTCAATGCAACTGTCGTGGCAATTTACCCATTGAAATGTATTCTAATTTCCTCTAAAATATCGCTGGTTGATGTCGAAGTATGAGAAATCATATTCTATGTAACCAAAGCAGCGTTAATCATAACCTCATTAGCGTAAAATTATAATTAGCCATTTGGTGGTAGTTCAATTCACATTTGGGTTATATGGGAGTTAGGTAATGTTCCTTCTTACACAAATACCTACCCAAAAATACTCGTTCAACAAAGCCATGCCCAATTAAGTTAATTGCAAAATTAATGTGACCCTGGTACTGTCAGCCCTGCGGTCGAATGTCAAACATTTGGGCACCAGAATATTCCACAAAACATCGTCGTCGATTTTGCAAGTTTAACGAACCCTGCCAGACAGCGAAAATAGTGACAATACTGCCATCAGAATCAGTAATGTTGGGGGGGGGGGGGGGGGAGGGGACGCTCATTTCAATTGCCGGAAGCACCTAAAGTTAAATGGAGGTATAAAATGTCAGAACGACATCCGAATGCCCAATGTTATTGAATAACGTCAATGGGGTTTCAAAGGGACGTTTCATATTAAATTAGTCGACGTATTTTCAGTAATCTGACATATGCTATTGTTAATTTGTTAAAACAACCGGTTTTTGATGTGGCAGGTAGTTAATTGAAATGAAACTTCTTTTTTTTTTAATCATTATGTGTACTAAAGGGAAAGCAAAACCTGAGAAGTTAGTACATATCCCAATGGCACGGCAATGGCCCATGAGGCGCCACCGGTGGTGTTCGAACTTGGGACTTGCGGGAGAAAAGTCCGACACGTTATCACTTACTCCACTGACAACTTCAACTTGAGTGTAATTTAATTTAACCTCAAAACCAAAGACTTATTTTTTATTGTTAGATTTTATTTCGATTTGATTTGTATCAATAACACAGGTCTACAAGATTCGGTTGTTGGGCAGCTGCGAGACATGTCCGATGTAATTTGCTGCGTAGAATCTGAAAGTCAGCCATCACGTCAGGATTTTAAGATCTTTGAGGTTGTCTACTCGAAAAATTGGTTTTCTTGCTACTTTTGAGGTTATGTACAAGATGGATAAAATTGTTTTGGTCGTTTTTTCTAGTTGCATCATTTAATTTTACTCTTACCATTCAAAATAAGCTATTGAGCGGTTACCTACGAATTTTTCTTGCGAAGTTAAAGCCATTTTAAATTATGAAATATATTCCAGTGTTAATGTGAATGCTCATGACGTTCTTGGGATATATTTCATAACTTAAAATGGTTGTAATTTTGCAAGAAAAAATCATAGGTCTCAAGCAATACGTAACGTAAAAGTCAAAGGAGTGAAGTTTCTTGCTGCTGCTAAAGCCTACAATGTTCCAAAGCGAACGTTACATCCTTACATAAAATGAAACCAACGAGAAAATCCAGTTTGAGACGCCCCCATTGCTGACTCAGGCATAAAAAGATGGGCTTGTTACTCGAATACAAAGATTGGCTAACGTGGTTCATCCTTTCACCCCGAACTGTCTTCACCAATGCGAACTAGAATATTGTAAACTAAATAATATTACCACACATAGTCACATAGTCGCGCTGGGTAGTGTTATTCCACCAATTGCCTTTTCTAAAAGCTAAGGTGAGTATGAATATAGTAACCCTTAGTAAACATGGATCAATCATTTTGCAAAGTACAAGACACCAAATAAGTGCTTGTTAATTTTTTACGGTGCATATTGATTACACCGTAGTTGAAACAATATCACACCAATGGGCATAATGGTTGATTTGGTTGGTTTGCAAAAGGCGTAAGACGTGCATCTTCCTTGCACTGAGGCCTTTAGTGGCCCGTTGTACGCCCCTTGCTCGGCAGCGTACTGTAAAGCCCACTATCGAGACAACTGATCCCCATAACGAATTGGATAATTTGATTATATCGCAATCTCTTTAGTTCTGCAAAATTTTCGCAGAAGTATGTCCCTAAGATTATTCAGCGTTAGGGCTGGGCATTGACCGAGAACGTGCAAGGCGGTCCCGTCTTCTTCCCCGTATCCTCTACGCAGACTAGACTATTTTTTAAACAAGAGCCCTTAGTCTTGCATGCCCTGTCAGTTTCAATTTGGCCATGTTCAGCTTAATATTCTTTTCAGGTTCATGTGCATTGACAGTTCTCCAAAACGCTTTTGTATATATAGCGATGTCCCATTTTTATTTACACCTCGTTACACATTTCATGATTTCTTTTTTGATTTCCTGGATGGGGATGCTCAGGTTAAGTATTATTGGAGTATCTTCATTTGCACCTTTCTGATTCAGCTCATTTATTTCCTGGGATACCGCAGTGCCCCGGCACATCGTTTTGTCTCCCTAACTGTTTACATACCTCTATCGTTTTACATTCTACCACGGCATTTGTTAACGATTTGATGGACACTTGGCTATCTGTACATATTGCTATCCTAGAGGATAGAAAGAAGATAACCATCTAGAGGTGTCTTTCAAATGCCGTTTTAAAGGCTCCTAGAATCTGAAAGTGTTCATACACTTTCGACTCAAGCGGAGGTTAATGTTGCGCCTATTTCAAGGGAATTGGAAGAGGGAATTCTCAAGGCAAGCAGAACTGGTCTTACTACAAGTACAAGGCGCAGCCGGGTGACTGCATCGACAGTGTGAATAGTATTATGAAGAGAAGGACTTTATCCTTTTCATGTAACACCAGTACAGGAACAGGCCTCATCAAGATGACGGAGCGCCAACCCATTGCGGAAGAAATGTACTCCAGTGGTTGAATTAAATTTCGGAGGTAGGTTGATACGGTGGCGGGGATCATGAGAGATGAACTCATAATAAGAGTTTTAGTTTATTTTCTTCATTTTTGCACACGACCTGAGAAACATCCTGTATAACTTCAATTTTATTTTTATTTTTATTTTTTCCCTCTGCCTACGGCATTGAAGAGTCCAGGCCGTAACGATGTAGTCAAGACAAGGAACCCTCTCCAGATTAACCGCAGCTAATCCTTCGGAAGGCATATCTGCGTCATCTACTGGTGTGCGTATCGCGGAGATAGCCAACTCGTTAGAGTCTCTGCACCGCCGCACCTGAGGAAGTGCTAGTTATTATTATGCCAATGGCACCCTCTTCCAGGAATGCTACAGCAGTTTCAGCTGGCGGGGGCGTGCCAGCCTCCATAGCCGCCACAGTTCCTTCGAAAGGTAATTTTCCCAAAGCTGCTACTGTTGTGTTGTGGGTACCGTGGGTATAGCCAACCTGTTTGGATCTCCCATACAATCCACCTCCACTCCCACAGAAGCGCCCGAGGAAACGCCATTGGCGACCCAATTACCCCTGGGTCCTGCAGAGGGGACGACGACACTGCAGACTCCCTTGGAGTTAGGGGAATTTTTTCAAGAGGTTATCTCTTCCCGCATTACTTACTTGGCTACATTCTAGGATGCATTGACCGGTTGCTACCACTTGGAGGTGTAACTAACACTTAAGAATATCCAGATGAGGATCACCATATCCTAGAAGGCTTCAACTCGTGCATCCATTCTTCAGCAACCGACTATAGTGTTACTCGAATTAGAAGTAAAGATAAGATCTCCACACCCTCTCTTCAGCAATGAAGCAGGACAAGTGTGGTACGGCACTAATTGTCTTCCCATAGGCATTAATATTTTATACTACCCCCTGTACGCGAAATTCCGACACATTGAAAATATGAAATTTTGACGAAAGTTTAATTTTCATCGATGTATTTACTTTAAAAACAAAATATCCATTTACCCTGAAAAGAGAAACGTGCAAAATTCATATTGTCTTGTCTAAAGCAGCTCGAATAATTAAAGCCATTTGGTATTGACGTTTCTGAAGTGAATTTCTTTTGCACACCTAAAAATATTGATTTTATCCAAACGGATTTATTTTGCAATATTTCTTTTATACTTTTTCTTTGAACATTTTGTTCTGTTGTTCCTGTTATTGAAATTTACTTAATTCCGACAAGAATTTCTGAAATAGAATATTTTGCTGAAAAATAGTTTAAACGTTTCCTTTACATTTGAAATTGAAATGTTCGTTCAGTAATTAACAGATTGATGGAATATCATTTATGATTCCTTTTGAAAATGATGAAATACTTGTCTCTGAGTATCTATCATTACGGTAAATCAGAGACTGTTACATAGGAAACGAAAAAAACAACACTTTTAGCTTAACTGTACGCACTTGGTTCGAATACCCTTAAAACAAATTAAAAGAAGTGTGGGTGTGGACGGTATCATCTTCAATGGTTTGCTTTAAGAAACAATGATGACGTTCCTCAAGGATCTGTCCACTGTCCGAACCGCTCTGTAAATTTCAATATTAGCAATTACCTTACTCTCAATTTAAGTCGAAAGCTCAAAAATCTGCTTTATGATTGCGATCATTAAATCTTAGACTTTCTATATACTGCTTTTGAGAAGACATTTAATTTGAACCGTTCGACATTACTAAACTTCAATCGTCACTTCTAGGACACCCTTTAATACTTACTTTAGAGAGTCCGGCCGTAAGCTTAGCTAAGTCGACTATTATCATGAAAATATCAACAAATTTGGACAACACGACCTTACGGAAATTTCTCAAAATGAATAAATATACCTATATGTCGTAAAATTGGTCTAACTGAGTTGTTTAGTTTCTTCCCTATGGAAGCTAGGTTGCTTTCACTTTAAAATATTGTTGTTTTCGTCAGTTTATTAAATAATTTTCTAACTCGTTGTTTGTTGAAAAAATAAAGATCTGTGGCCTCAAATGAGCCCCCTATGGTACCCCAGTAATTTTAACGAATTTAGTTTAGTTTGAACAAATGAAGGACTAGGCGTAGGACCAGAAAACAGACGACTCAGGATACAAAGACACTTGGTTCGAAGGAAAAGGCTAGATCTAGACGTCTCTCGGCATCATTAGATATATTAATAGACAGCTCTATATTTAATATTTTTAACCGAAAAACGAGCAGGTTCTATGTTCGACGCGTATTTTTTTTTTATGTCTGACTCGAGTATAACTTCGTACCAAGTGAACCGATTTGGATATTTATTTTATTTTTGGGTAGAGTACATATGTACCCTGCTTGGTACCATGTCAAAAAATTGTGCGAATAGGTGGGGGTGGGAGAGAGGGGAGGCACTAACCTTTATAACGCGTGAACCGATTTGGTTGATTCTTTTTTTTAGAGAATGTTCTTTTATTGCTATTGTGAGAAAAATTTTGAACAAAGAGCAGGATGGGGCGGGGGAAGGGGTCTTTTTGTAAATGTGCACATAATATATACGACATATGGTCTTGACTCGAGTAAATTGTCAAAAATATGTAAAACAAAATGTTTAAAACTCGAGCGACGTGAGAGGAATAAAAATTTCTTAACATGATCGGCGTTTCTGATAAAGAAAATCTTAACTAGTTTAGATTCTTTTTGTGTTGTATACAGTATGATCCCTCATTCCATGTCAAAGTAGTCAAGTTCCGCGCAAAAAGGAACCGCGTGAGATTCCGAACAAAAACGAATCAGAGAAAAACTCCTGACAAAAACGACTTTACTTAATGTAGTTAAGTCGCTTTTGTCCGTTTTTCTCTGATTCGTTTATCCCCGGAATTTCACGCGGTTTTTTTTTAACATTTTATAAGCCACTTCTGCTCAAACCTTGTAGATGGGTCAGTTTTACTCTCAGCCTATTTTTAAGTTCCCGTTGGGTGCATGAGGTGGGAGAAGGCGTTTACCCGATTCAGTTGGATTCCGAATCACAGGCATTTTCTCTGCAACCCCCATGGCTTTTTTATCGTAATTTGTTGTCAGCAAAAAACAACCATGGGTCGCCGCCGGTGGCATTCGAAACTGGGACTTCCGGATTGGTAGGCTGACACGTTATCACTTACTGCACCGACGATTTAAGTGTATTTACTTATTTATTTTTTTTGATGACTTACTATACTACGTATAAGTTTTTCTTACCATATTTAACAAGAAGAAGAAAACGTAAATTGTTATGAAGCAGAACTTCTTTTAAATCGTTGGAAGCATTCAATATCATTGCAATCATAAAACACAATGGGTAAATGAAAATAACTTAACCTCAAAGAAATATTTGCTAGTTAAAATTAAGTCGAGTTGTAAGGTTATCATAAAAATGTGGTAGACAAACACAAAAAAAAGTCGATTAAATTTCAACGTTAAAACGTTAAACTTGCAGTGCAAATATACATTTTCGACGTTTAACTTAAAATTCTTTCAAATCTAATTCGAAAACCACAAAATTTGGGTCAATTTAAAGTCAATAAAAAATTGACTAACTCCAAAACTGCACAAACGTACACATGAAAATATTCCACCAAAATCTGTCGCGTATACGTTTGATTGTTCAAATAGAACTGTCCTATGTCTATCTATCAGCTATTCGGGCCAAATTAAATCATCAACCATTATTGGACCATATACAGCTGAGCACTCAATTCTACGACAAAATCCTATCCACATGCACAGGATTCGTGAATATTTGCTATATTGGCAGTTTGCCAGAATAGATACAGAGTACTCCCAGCTTGTTCCGTGTCAGCGACGCATTTTGAAAAGATATCGATGGGGTGAAACTCGTAGCAAATGTAGAACATCCTCGAAACAGGACTGTGTACATGGAGCGGCGCAAGATATGACAATTATATCGAATTCCATATTTATAGTGATGGATGCAATTGTAACGATTTGCTCGACTAAAAGGGATTTCAAAACAATTGCAAATATAGGGAAATTTTTTTTTTAATTTGTCACGCGAAATTAAGGTAATTCGATGGACAGGTATAAGTCAGACTGCCCTATTGACCCGTTGTGAATGTGGGTAAAGTCTGACGAAAAATAGTGTCACTGCGAACCGGACTTTAAGGACTTTAACGTATATTTTTGCACGAGATTTATATAGAAGATTTCGCTTTCTTGTGAGGTTTAATTAAAAATTCTAAATGTGGTATCGATATCGAGTTTCATACCGTACCGACTATTAGTGCATAATTCTGCAGTACCAACCTCAAAAAAGGCAAACAAAGCATTCTATATCTATCTCTACTATGTAAGAGACCCTTTGGTGCAAAGTGGGGGGGTATACACAGCAATAGTGCGGCTGATCCTGCTTTACGGCTTCGTGTATTAGTGGTCAGCTGCAGACAAGAAACTTATATCTCCAGATTAGAAGACATACAAAGATTAGCGGGAATGGGGGTTACTGGTGCATTCAAAACCACTCCCTCGTGTGATCTTGACACAACCCAAGCACTGTCAGGAACCCAATACAAAGAAACTATAGAGAAACTCCTATGTCGTTGCTAGGAAAAGACAGGTGGTACGGAGCAACCACTTTATTGAGGGCTTAAAACAAGCCTCGAAAATTAACATGAAAAGAACTCTGAAGTTCGCAACGGAGACGGATACCTTTGATGCTAATAGTGTAGCTCTCCGACGATCTCAAAACGAAACCTCTAGAACGTAGGGCATCTAATTCGTGGTAGCGCTATGGACCCGATGTGGTCTATGAGAGGCTTCTTCGCCATCACCGTAACCTAACCTAAACTCATAAATTCCTTCTGCCTAACTATTGTGCAAATTTGATGGAGTAAGTGATAATGTGTCGGCCTTTCATACCCAATGTTCCAAGTTCGAACCCCACCGTCGGCGAACCGTGCTTGTCTTATACTGACAACAGATTAATAGAGAAGGCTATTGGGGATTGCAGAGTATTGTCAGTAGTTCGGACTCCACCTTAAATTGACGGTCCACTTGCGATCGTTGTCTGAAATCGAGTTAACATCCTCTCTCGAACCGTGCCAATGCCCCATAATGGTTTACGGAAAATAGTTAAAAAAATATATACTTTGGAGAGCATCATGGAAATAGCCTAACCTTCTACTCACTCGTACATACAACTTTCAAGCATGAACGTACAAAAATCCCTAATTTACGTATTTCATTGGAATTTTAAGTTCTTATAAAAATATTTCAAAATTTGTTTCAGCCTCGTTGATATTGAGGCTCTTCCTGTTGACTGTTGTACATAGGACTTCGAATATTTTGACGACAGAACTCAATTTGTTCATCAAAATACATACATTGTCTTCATAGTCTGGGCATAGTTTAATCGGTATAGTTTTCGTCCATTCCATTGTCATGGATGGTGATCCATAGTCCTTCCTCACGTTTGTCCCCAACATGGCTATATTAATTGTTATTGTAATATTTTTTTCACATTAATATTCCACTATCTGATTTACTAAAACTTATAGGAGGTTTAACAAAATATACAATTTAAAAATGTTCAACTTTAGAAGAGTATTCTTACATAAGGGTACCTTGGTTCCCATAGGTTATCCAAAAGGTTTGCAGATGTCCTATTGTTCCAATAATTCAGGAGCGAATTTTCTTCTATTCCAAAATAAACACAGCGTAAACCCACTTTACGTGAGAGGCCCCACAAGTAATATGTGCAAGTACCTCAACGGATATAAAAAATGACCTGATTGTAGGATTCTTTCTAGGAAAAATACGTTCGGACAGGGATAGTATAAGCATCCAGCCGGAAGAAAAAACAAATGGCTGAAGGAGTTGAAAATCTGTAAACAAATGATACCATCAACATTATTTTAGCCTATTTGAATATATTCCAGTGCTTTCAGTCCTTGTGGACTTCTTGTTTCTCCGCCAAACAAGAAAAGCTAAACATACATGAGAAGAAGGGGTAATTTGGCAACAACAGAAAATCAACAACGATAACACCAACAAAAATCGAGTTTAAAACAAAATGCGCTTTTAGAACGTCCCAGGGAGACATACATAGTTGTGCAATGTAGAAAGATAGCTCGGGGACTAGAGTAGCACAACCCCAAGACCCAGTCAGGAAACAAGAACAACATCTGAAGGCAAGAACGAAATTTTTTAGCATCCTTTGAGGAAGCAGATAGAAATATTCTTGTCAGGATTAAAACGAAAACGTGACTGGAAAATTAATTCGATGACTTTGTCAATTTTTGGTTATCGGCATCGCGCTTTTACCTCTTGCTCCTGGAATGCTGAAGGTTTCTTTCCAATTTTTGCACGTTGAGTTTTTTTTTCTCATTTTTTATTTCTACTGCTGCTATATACCTTTCTGCAATTCTACCATTTCCTAAAAAAAAAACAGGGTGGACTAAAGATTATGCTCTTTTTTTACCTTGGGGACAACGTTCCAGGTCGACTACTCATTTTGTACAAGTTTTCAATGATTTAGCAGCGTGTGAGTAGGATTTTCGAAAGGATAATGGCCCCTGATGACTATGGACGACCACACATTTGCGTATAAATTCCTGTTTGTCATTTAAATTGACCAGAAAATTGTTTGTCATTACGTGCTACCCTACAGTTGAAATTTATTGAAAAGTTTTACTGAGCGGACATTTGGCCAAATGAAGGTTTTTTTAACATATTTGCTTGCCTTTTTAATATTTTACGCTTTTCACCCTGGCAGGACCTTTTTCATTTCATTTAAAACATAAAATTAATTGCTTTGAAAATTGGCCAAAATAATCTTAATAATATCCTCTAGGGCGCACAGAATTTGCAGAAAACTGCGCAAATCCCCCAAAGAAGAACGTAGAATCTGTGGAACATGATCTATCGATTAACATGAAAATTTCAAACTTTCGTGAATTATTGTCTTCGGCAAATCCTCCCGGTTTATTTGCCTAAGACTATTTCCAGCCAAAATCGCCTATCAAGAACTAATTGGAATGGTATTAAAACCGTTCGACATGTCGAAAATTAAATTAAAGTTAGTAAACTGGATGAATTTTCTAAATAAAAACAACCCGCGGTTACTATATGACAGATTTAGACAAGGTAGTCATGTAATTGGGCTTTGTATAAATCGAAAATCGCATGACCAAAAAAATTTTGCGAAGCTAAAACAGATCTATAGTAACGTATCAACTATCCACGAGCTGCATTCAATACTCTTTCTAAAATATGGCGCAATATCTACATCTCCAGACGCACATATCTCCGGATCTTTGAATTGAAAGAAAAATCTGTTCTTTTGTACGGCCTTGGTTCCACGTAGAAAGTGACTTGTCAAATAACGTCTAAGTTACAAGCCTTGTCAACCAGTGTCTTTGGCACAGAGGGAATCATACCCTGAGATTGCAGGAACTGTCTAATTTAAGTCAAATCGGTCAAACCTTAGTTAGATTTTAGAAAGCGATCCCAAGCAGTATTTTCAGTTCCAACGAGTGGAGGCTTCAAAATACCGAGAAATGCAACAAGCCAACACACTAGATATCCCTTAAAACCCCCCGTTATAAAATCCCTTAAAACAGTAGGTCCAATTGTAGCTTCTAATCCGAAATAATTGAAATATTTACCTGGGACTATTCTTCAACGATAAAGACCAGAAATGCATTTACTGGTTTTCAACGAACAGATTAGGTTGTAAATAAATGTAACTATAACCCAAGAAATATAAAACGGAAATCAGATCCTAGAAGATCCGATTCAATCGATAAGGTCTCTTGGGCGGATTTCATCAATTTGTGGCATAAAATTATTCAAATCCAAATCTGATTCCTATTATTAGGACAGAACGTAAACGAATCGTTGATGGGAGGAAAATACAAGACGGGGACAAAAAGAAAGGGCTCAAGAGACGACCTCATCTCAGAAAAGAAATAAATTCAATTTGTGTTCTTGATATTGAGATACACTGAACCGAATACACCAAACTCTCCATCAACTATAGCAGAAAACACGAACAACAGCCAAGTTGATTTGAGTCTGGCACCAGCGGCGGAGCAATTTCTTCCTTCGATCTGTACATCCCCGTTCAAAGGAAGCAAGAAACACTATACAAGGAAAATATTTCGCCTAATCAATTTCGATGCTCCACAGCTGTGCTGACATTTCATTTAGAAGCATATTCACCAAGTGAACACCAGAGACATTGCCCTCATTCTCCGCACTTTCTCTGGCAGCTACTGGTGGTCTCCTTCCAATCATCGGAAATCCATAGAGCCGTACTACAAGCTATTTGCACCATTACATTCTCTTCCTTTCTTCATTGAATCGAAGTGTATGTTCTGGCTCCAGCTACAGCAAGCAACAGTATCCCATTGCGAGTACGGGTGGCGCCGAATTTTTTCTCCCCAAAAAATGTAAAAATTCAGACTACGTCCGCGGTATTAGGTAAGCCCAAATTCCAATAGTACTAGATATCCATAGCTGAAAATCCCACAAATTTTCTAATTTAATATCGAATCCCATTTTCTTTTTCTGGTGTGCTGCGTCTGTGGCATCATATAGAATGAATGATACCACAAACATTTTGGCTTGCACTGAACTATAATTGGAATTCCCTTCATAGTGATTCGGACATACCAATAATCCTGTCTAAGTTTAAGTAAAAGCTTTAAGAAGTTTCCCTCTGTCCAGTAAACCTATCCTTTCAAATACATGAAACTGAAACACTTGCCGCCCTGAATTCTTGAATTCTGAATTTTGCCTATCCATTGCTCTTTAGGTAAACCAATAATTCCTAATGCGTTTAACCGAAATCTTAAAGCAACTATTACCAGTATCGCAAAATCCGAGATATAAACGTATTTGTATTTGCCATTCTCTCTATTCAAGGATTAACCCCAAGGCGTTTCGAGAATTGGAGTGTGAACGTTTTCTATGTTCTCGCTGCCATTAATAAATCTTGAACAATGATAATTGCTGTGAGTGCTTCAATTAAAGCTTCTGTCTAGCATATTCATCAGGTGTTATTACGATTATAATGCTTCCAGGTATGCATAGTGCTGTCTGTGCCAACATCGATAGTTAAAGTAACTATTGATCGCCTACACCTATATCTGGGGTATATTTCTGGTTAAAGGATAAGTGGACAATTTTGGGGGGGATTAATGTCAATGTGTATAATGCGGTCTCATGAGAGTGTTTATTGTAAATCCTATACTGGTCCAATTTGAATTGCTGCAAATATTTTGCCAAGGGCATAACTATGTCACCCATTTATCCTTCCTCGCCTACACCACTAGTTGTTCCGGTATTGTTCGCCGCTGGT
The DNA here is from genome assembly GCA_964036015.1 of Leptarthrus brevirostris. Lineage (NCBI taxonomy): Eukaryota > Metazoa > Arthropoda > Insecta > Diptera > Asilidae > Leptarthrus > Leptarthrus brevirostris. The sequence goes on from OZ038375.1 coordinate 110,798,104, forward strand.
GCACCACTAAATCTGCTGCTGGCTTACAACTTGTGGTGCTACCGTCTGTCTTTGATTGATGGCTCACTAGTTATTTATGACATTTGGCTGCGACTAAGAATTATAGGATGCACTCAAGAAAACAGGAAGTCTTGCGATCTCACCCTTCATAATCAACTATTCAAACATCAGATGATGATTTCTGTATACAATTTAATGTACCCAAAATACCAAATGGTCCCATAAAATTTCCAAAATTTTAACTAAATTTACTCGTAAAGGACATTTCTCTTCTCAACTCAATAAAACGCGGGAGTCATTGTCATCATTTGGCTGCAATAATACAACATTTCCTATGAAAATGGCTAAGTAAATTTATAGGATCATTTCGCACCTCCATTGTTTACGCATTGTAACAAATAAACCGACAAAAAGTTGTAAATTTTCGTATGGCCATCACTCTGGGTCCCCCGACACACTTTAAACAGTTTATAAGCGCGCCATTTGCATACGAGGATTGTATTGTATTCTACGCATGTATTCCCGTCAAGTCGTTCCATTTAAAGAGTGCCACTTTGCACCCTTGAAGAGAATAAACGACTTTTGGTGCTTTGGGATTGGGATATGTTTCTGGCGATTAGGCAAATTTATGTCGACTTCGGTTAAACATTTTCGGCATTTTCTTTTCAGTTTTCCTCTGGTTTTATGCAAAACGTTTAAATTGTATTGTTGGTGTCGTTTTCAAGGTGTTAAAATGACTCGTTACAAAATATGTCAAGATATTGAATGTTACTCTCAGAGAATTAATGGTTTCCTTTGACGGATGAACCGGACGCCTTAAATATGTACATAATATTAAAGAGAGAGAGTGTCGTCTCATTTTCTGATGTATTTTGGGTTGTAGGGTACTTGGATATTAGAAGACCTATAAGAATCTCTAAATATATGATATAGCGTGCCTACTTCAACTGGTTCGGTTCTCCGCCCAACGCCTTCTCCTCCTGTCATGATTTTTTGATCTAGGTATCTTCCCGCACTACTGATCTTTTCCATAGTACAGTCGCTGAATTCGGCATTTTCCTTAGGTTCCGTGCGGGCTCCACTTAAGAGCCTATTGACGAATGTTGCTTGGCTCTTTTTCTATTACCACTTTCGTCTTCGAACTCCAATGCCTATTCCAAATTGACATGAGAGGCTATGTAGGTCTTCGTCGGTAATGAATGTTAAGGATCCTCCGGAAACACCGGCTGACAAAGGTTTGTAGCTTAGATGTACCAGTATTCGCAGGCGAAAGTGGCAATGGATAGGCCACTCACACTGGCCTAAAATTTCTCTTAGTGATGTATTTTTAACATTTAAATGACCAGCAGCTGTTAAATTTAATCAATCATGATCCACAGGTCGGCGCGTGCACCGTCTCATTCTAATGCGTTTTTAACGTATAAAAAATAATTTTCCATTTCGCTCACATACATATTATCTTCAAGCCTATAAGCTATCAAAATATGCAAAAAAAATCAAATTTCTAAACCCGAAAACCCCTTAATAGTTGTGGAACTGTAAAACAAAACTTGATCAATCCACTTTGAACCGAAGAGACTTTTTCAATTCACGGATTAAATATTGCTAAAACAATGTCTTAAATCCTTCCACACATATAACACTGTCTTAACCAAAACTAAAGAGAAATGCTGATGTCATTGACGCATTCTTACTTCAATACTTCAACAAAACGAATACAAGAGAGAGTGTTCCCATTAAAACACGAAAAAATTGTAATTGAGAAATTTTAAATCGTGAAAACATCTTCAAATTTGTCGGTTCACGTCAAGTAAACTTCAAGTAAAGACTTTAAAAATAGTACGAGTGATACTATGAAAAAGTAGAATTTCCTAACCTTTTCCTATTCTATACTGTAGCAAATTTTTGTTTGTTTACACCACCAATACTCAGCTGTTCGTGTCAACCGCGGAAGGGCTTGTACTATCTAGAGTAGGCTGTGAGTAGTTACATTTTGACCCCTCCTGTAATATTTGCAAAAATGGATTTATCCGAAGTGGTTCGCCAGGTCCTCAGCTGTGAAGTCAGTAAACCGAGCGTCTGCCGTGTTTTCTACAGTGTCATAGAGTGAGCTTACTTTTTTCTGAAGATTAAAAAGCTATACACGAATGCTTTCTACTCAATGATTCTTATAACCACTGCTGCTTTGGAGAGCAAAATTCGACATTTTACTTTTTTGTTGAAACACATTAGCTTTAACTTGGATTTACAATATTTGGGCGATTTACTTATTTTTATTCAGAGCACTCCTCGTGATCATAGTAACCTTTATCGAGAACAATGTAGTTCCCGTAGGCAACGACCTTTACTTTGTTCTGATCATCAATTCTAGACCTTATTTATCCAATCGCACACAGCGGGTTTTATTTCGTGGAGGGCTCTCTGATGAAATACTCTCGAATAATTTTTCTGGAGTGCCTCAGGATAGTCATTTAGGACCCTTGCTTTTTATCACATACATAAATGATGTATCTTTGATTATAACTCATTCGAAAATCCTCTGTTATGCTGACGATGCCAAAATTTTTCGTTTTGTCTCAAACGATGTTGACTGTGTCCTTTTAAACTCTGACTTAGAGAATTTCCGTAATTGGTGCTCTATTAATTTCCATCCTCTGAATATTGACAAGTGCACTGTTATGTCATTCTCTCGCAAAAGGAATCCTTTGTTTTGTAATTTCAGTATGGGTGGTAGCTCATTGAATAGACTTGACAAAACCAGAGATTTGGGTGTTGTCATGAATACTAAATTTTCATTTGAGGATCATTTTTACGCTATTATCAGTAAGTCTAATGCGACCCTGGGCTTCGTTAAAAGATGTTCAAAGGAGTTTGATGACCCATATATAACGAAGCTGCTTTATTGCGCTTTTGTTCGACCAATCTTGGAATATGTTTCACCGGTTTGATCTCCTTTCTATGTCGCTAAAATTGACCTGATTGAGGCTGTCCAGCGTTGATTTGTGAGATTCGGCCCTTCGTGGCCTTCTCTGGGCTGATTCTCTTCGTCTGCCTCTATATGTTGCTCGACTTCTGCTCCTTTCTAGGGAGTCTCTTGAGGCTAGACGTAATTGGTGTAGAATTAGTTTTGCTTTTGGCTGTCTGCGAGGTGTGATTAATTTACCCGAATTGTTGGGGGCTTTGAATTTGTCAGTTCTGTCTCGCACCTTGAGGGCTCAGCAGTTTTTCCATATCCCTCACTAGAGGCAGATCAGGGATCGGCTTGAGTGGAGTTAATTGTTTTTTATTTCCAGTTATTTTAGTGTTATTTTATTTTATTGTATTTATATATTTTAAATATTTTTTTCTCTGGTATTTCTATCTCGTTTCTTATTGTTAGTATGTTGCTTTCCGCTTTTTCTTATTTTTTCTTAAGCTGCACCAAATCTGCAAACTTGTTTACTTAATTTATTTTTCTTGTTATTAATTATTCACTCTTATTCTCCAGCTGCTTGCTTCTTAATTTTCATTGAAGGTTTCATTTATGGTTGTTTGATTTGGTTTATTTGTAATAGTCAGTATTTGGCGAATTTGTAAATAAATAAATAAATAAATAGACCTTGCATGAAAGTTCAAATTCCTTAAAACCTACGAAGTAAGTTCCCGGCTTCTGATAAACTACATAAAGACTAGAGGCAATAACTGTCCCTATTGCGATAAAGAAATTGCATAAGGTACAAATCCATAAACCTTCGGTAAACAGTAAAGATTAAAACTTTTATTATTACCTTTTTGAATTAAAAATGGAATCTCTCTTTCACTAATTTTGTTTTTCTCTTTACTTCTACTGAATTCACCTTCAACCCTTAGGGGTCTCGTGAGAATTGCATGCGGTCGAAAAAAAAAGGTAGGTTTCGTTGCAAAAGAACAATTTGCCTAAAGCTGTATTCACATTTAAACAACGTCCAATGAGCTTTGCTCATGTTGTTGGAATTAGAGTTGATAGAATTCTCCCGTATGCTTGTAAGGTAAGCATAAAACCCAGAGACCTGCTCTCCCTAGGGTTACTTAATCAAAAAATGAATTTTTGATTAGAGATAATTACAGTGACTTTTACTTTCGTTGTTCTTGGCGGATTTCGACATTTTTGCCCTAAAGGTTCTCTGACAGAATTCCAATGATTTCGAAAAACCAAAGCATCGTCAGAGTTTGTTGGCAGTCCAAGATTATCGTTTAATCTTGAAAAGGTATGATTTAATGGAGAACTAATTGAAGGAAAATATTTTCAGGGGTTGTAAGAGGTTAGGTGGTAATTCTTGGACAGAGACAGAAGTTTGAAAAGTATAAATGTAAGATTTTTTTTTCCAACGAACTATCCAGAGTTGAGATACACATGTACTTTCTGAATTTTCGCCATGTAACTTTGTAAAAGCTCAAGCTTCTTTCAAATTGATTCGTTAAAGCACCAACGACAAGGATTATAAGGAGCTCAACAGAAAAGTCTTAAAAATTTTATCGAGTCTGTTGGTGAATCTTGCAAAGTTACGACCTAAATTTCTTCTACCAGAACGCGACATTGATCTTTCAAAAAATCTGTAGAGGACGTAATATTTTTAAAAGTCGATATCGTTCATGCATTGATTTAGACGATAATAGTACGCTACAAAAGTTCAATAATATTATCTTCAATAAAGTGGAGTACTATAGATTAGGTAATAGTAAACAAATTTGATACAATTTACAATTCTCATCAAAAATGAGGTTTTTCAATTTTTTATGTATAATTGCAATATTCAATGCTATTGTGCACAAACGGAATCATTTTATGAATTATTGAAAGCGAATTGAAATTAGCCTATGAATATAAATGGGAAATTTCTAACATTTGAAAGTGTGCGAGAAAAGAATTTCCGATTGCAACAGGCTTTTATCTGCGATTAATCGAGTATCTGATGACAAATGGCAATAATAAATTATCAGTTGTATGTTATGACAGCAGCCACGAGTTTAGGTGTGCTTATCCAGATATAATTAATCCGGAAATTATTTGCAGTATTATAAAAGTCAGTAGGAATTTACCATAAAAGTGTCGACTATGAAAAATTATTCAATAAAAGTATTAAGTGGGGAAATTATGATAAAAATGATTGTCGAGACTAACCTGGACCATTGATTGTCCAAATCTTGTTTTACTGCACATGGGGGTGGGGGTGGGGGCTTGCCATCCAAACAATAGACGTTGTTTTTACTAGATATCTATAAACAGTAAATACAGGAATATCTGTATCACACTTTAGTTAAGTTTCCATGTAAACCATTAGTAATCGTTGTAAAGGTTGAAGCTTAATGTTTTGCATTACTATTTTTCACCTACTTAAATTAGGGTTCCGTAGCAAAAAGGAATCTTTATGGTTTTTGTCTGTTCATCTGTCCCTCTGTTTGTATGCCACAGTCCTCCCACCTTCTCATTTATAATCCTATTAAGATGAAATTTGGTATACGGACGTTATCCAAAAGAGGTTTGGTGACAGATTTGGAAAAATATTGTTTTTAGACCGGGGGCGCCCACTCATAGAGTGAAAATTGTTCTGAAATTTATTTACTTACTCTAATGAGTGGGTTATCTTTAAATCTCTCTCTTTCTCTCTCTGTCTCTGATTCCTTTAACCCCTTTTGGGGCATAGGACGTCTATTACACCGACTCTGCACCAATGCCTTCAACTGTGGCAACGATTTGTTGAAAGGGCCACCTTCCCTCTCGATGGTTCTCCATGTGTTACGCGGTCGACCAATTCGGCGTCTCCGTGGGGATTCCAATCTAGAGCCTGCTGTACGCTATGGTTTGGCTCTTTCCTTAGTGTGTCGCCTATCCATTGCCACTTTCGCCTGCGAATACTGCCGTTTATCCCGTCTTGGCCTGTAAGTCTGTGTAGGTCTTCGTTGGTAATGACCTCCGCCCAATGGATCTTAAGAATGCGCCGGAGACACCGGTTGACAAAGGCTTGTGGCTTAGATGTTATTTGACACTTTCCATCACTTTCCATATTGAACAGCCGTATAACAGAATTTTAGGTTCCGGAATTTTGTGTTGTTATTGCGGCAGACTTCGGACTCCTACCTGTACATTAACTTCAGCACTACCGTCTGCTGTAACTATGCTTCCGAGATAGAAAAATGTATCCACTTGCTCTATTTGCTGTTCTTCTACATAAATTTTATGTTGTCTCCTGTAGTCCAAGCTCCTAAATTTGGTTTTAGCAGCATTTATTTTAAGCCCTGCTCTGCGAACTTCTCAGCTCAGGGCTTCGGACATTTGGGCTACATGACTTTGTTTATCGGATAAGGGACATACATAGTAAAGTTGTTAAAAAGTTTCCACCCAATCATTCGCGATGAGTGGTCGTCCAGGGTGCTGCACAATACGTCATTAATAACGATGAGGAAAAGCAAAGGTGATAGTTTGCATTCTTGTCTCACTTCGTTCAGCACTTGGAAGGGCTCCGACAGTTTTCCGTTGTGTAGGACATGACATTGGGCTTCTGAGTACGATTCCTTTATGATGAGATTGATTTTGCTAGGATGCCTCTCCTACATAAAGCTGCCCATATATTCTCGCGGTCATGCGCCTTCTAAAAATCGAAGAACAGACGTAAAGGGGACCACCATTCGGCGGATTGCGCGATGATAATTCGAAGGGGGTTAATGTGGTTGCTGCAGGAGAAACTCTCACGAAAACCTACCTGTTCATTATTTAGAGTGCCCTCGATTGTTTACTTAGTTGGCATTAAGATGATTTTAGCCGTCAAAAATGTTCCTTCTAAGAGCCTTCTTGTTATTGGTTATGCTACTCTCACTATTTTATGAAGGTTGATTAAATCCGAGAAATGTTTCCCATAAATTAAGCTAAGTAAGTGTAAACTTGTCGTCGGTGGTGTAAGTGATAACGTTTCGATCGACCTTCCAACCCGGAGGTCCCAGGTTTGAATCCCAGCGGTGGCAACCCATGATTGTTTTCTGTTGACAACAGACTAGAATAAAAAGGAAGGTCATTGGGGGTTGCAGAAAAGTGTCGATAATTCGGAATCCACTTTAAATTATAGGTCCACTTGCAATCATTATCTGGAATCGGGTGAAGTTCTCGTAGTGATAGAAAGATGAAATTTTGTTCCTCCCTTCGTTTTCATATCTAATTGTTATTCCTAAATGTTTCTGCTCTAGTACTAGAACTAGATATAGAATCTTTCATAATTCGGCTAAATTCTACTAAGTTACGAAGCTGCTGTCCAAACCTACATTTACAAAGACGCTAGCGCTCTACAAATGCAGAGAGAAGAAGAAATGATGATTTAATACCAAATCAAAGACGCTATTGTCAAATAAATGACAATTCAATTAAAACAAAAATCAAATTTTCATTTCATTAAAAATATTATTCATAGTCCGTTTTTACAATCCACTTATGCTACGAATCCAATCCCTAACCGATGACACACGAGCATAAACTCCTGGATAGTTGGGAACAGCACATCCATATCCCCATGACACTACTCCAACCAATTTATTTCCAAGAGTCAATGGACCACCAGAATCACCTTGGCAAGAATCCTTTCCTCCCTTTGGAACGCCTGCGCACATCATTCGCTCCGTAATTCCACCAAATGATGCATAGGCATCCTTGCAAGTTTCTTGATTAACTTTCGGCAAAACAACTGCTCTCAAATGGCTATTCGATTCTGCTGCAGATTGAGTATTTCCCCAGCCAGATGCACGAAGCAGAGCACCATCAACAACGATTTCATCTTGTTCAGGCAATGAAGCTGCACCATGTACGACACTATGACTTTCCCAATTGTCCAGTTCGAGAAGGGAGAAATCAAAATCAATAGTGCTTGGATTGTATTTGGAATGTTGATGGATCTTCTTAACACCGATTATTACGCCACCATTTGCGTGTTTGGATGATCCAGCACGAATTTTGTAAGCCGATGCTGATCCTCCGTACGTACAGTGAGCTGCTGTTAAAACCCAATTGCGACCAATGAAAGATCCTCCACAAATGTGACTTCCATAACGTTGAAGTGAAATTTGGTATGGGACATCATCAATGTTTACTTGAACTCCACCGACGATTCTTCCATCAACTCGTGGTTTTGGCAAATAAACGCTGCTACCTTGTACTAAGGCTGCACAGCACACAAATAGTAAGACACAATACATTTTGCTAGTTAGTCACAAAAGTGATACTGATTCCACAAAACCGCGCATCACTTTTATACCTAACTGGAGCACTCGATAGCTTTTGATAATATAATTTACGATGGCAGATAATTTCTACAATTCGACGACTCATTGTATGTTCCGTCGTTAGGATTACAAGACTTAGTGTTGCGCTAAATTCCCTAACCAAAACAAACGTGAACTTGAAACCGCTTAAGTGGGGATTTGTAGCTAATCTGTTGGCACTCGAATATTATTTGTGTCAAACCAAAAGAGTTCATGGCATGGGGAAAACCTGTGCAATTGCAGATACGTTGCACTTAATTTAGTTCAAAAGATTGTACGAAAAAATTGAAATTTGCTGTTATCTTGAATAGAGAACTGTTCAGGTGGAGTTGTTAAGTCTTTTATAGTTTTAATATATTTTTTTAAATATATAACACAAGAGCTTGTTGTTTACTGCCTCTACAAGTTCGGGACGTACTATTTCTAGTCTTAACTTTAATTCTTAAGAGCTTTACAAAAGGGCATGTATTTTTCCTAATAATTCTTATGTCACGCACTCTGTGTCAAGATGTTGTGTTTTCGTTTGTTGAGATCCACGCCCACATATAGCTGACTCCAATTTGCATAACCCCGAGTTGACAGGTAATCGATACGTGGGTTAAATGAGTATATCCAGAGCCTCAGCTCTTGTAGGACGCTAGGAAAGGAAAGGTTGGGACAGGTTGGGATTAGTACGAGTGAGTGGTAAAAAGGTGCCGTACAGGCTAAACTATGTATGGTAAGAGAATTGAAGGACCTGCCTAACTAGCCGTGTTTAACTCGTCGGATCGAGGGGGATCTTGTCTCCTGGTCTGGCTCACTCACTCTAATATCAATTGCGTGCATTCTTTAAGTCCCAGAATATCAAGGGGTGCGGAACGCAGAGGAAAAGTAATAAAACAACCAGAAGAAGCACCCCAGCCGTAACATGTTATAAGATGCCCATTCAATGACTATGTCTTGTCCGATATATTGGACCTAGTCCCCAATATCTCAGAGCTATGAAAGAGAGATAGGGAGACAAAGGAGGGCGCTACTCAGGATTTTATATCATTTTATTGCACGAACTGTAATCCAAAATAAAAGAATAGCCAGTACCGTCTACTATTTTCAGTAATAAAGTCTCTCGGAAAATTTTATTACACCTTAGCTTAGACTGAATTTTTAACCCGCGTAACCCGCGTACAAAGCTACACAGGGCTGAAACATCGAGTTGAGATGCAGTGGAAGATGCAAGTCCTTCAAATGTTTGAGTGCAATTTTGTCGAATTATTATTTTATTATATATTTCAGAATTTTTGTAAAATATTTCATCAACATTTTCTGAGGTAATTTTTTTCCTTTATTATGCTCAAGACTTCTTTAGTTTCTTTGTCTTTCCAAATATTTCTTTTGACCATTTCTTAATTCGAAGGCCTTAGAGAAATCCAGAAGAGAAAGAATAGTGAGTCTCTTCCTATCAATTTCCAGTCGAACATCATCGACTAATTTCAGCAGAGCAGTGGTGCAACTATGGTTTGATCTAAATCCATTCTTAACTTTTAAGAGCCTTGCTAAGACATGCTAGTAATATATAGGTCTGCAGTTGGAAAACCGAACAGGATTCAGCTTCTTCGCAATAAGTACCACAAGTCCATTCTTCCACATTGAAGGAAATTTCGATGTCATAATGTGGATGAAATCAGATTTAATTTCGTTGATAGCTGATACTACTTCCAGTTGAGTTACATTTCGAAACACAAAACTGCTGCCTACCCCGATTACCTCAATGTCATCAACCATAACGCTGGAGTTGCTTGAAAATATGAAGCTTTGGTTGAGGCTATGAACATCCACATCTGGACTAGAATCACGTTCCTTACCAATGCAATTTACTGGTATAATACTTCCCTTTTTCCTCCCTAACCGCCAATGTTACTCTGTTTCTCAGCTATCTAAACCGCTTGCAGTTAGAGAGAGACTTACATCTCTTTCAATTTTAATAGGCTTAAGCTCGTTTTTTAATGAGATCTTCGACTGCATGAGCAAACCAAGGACATTTAGTTTACTTTTCTTTGACTGTTCCATGCGGGATGTACCTCTCAAAGAGTGCACAAGTATGTTAAAGTAATTTACCTTTGCAGTCAACTTCAGGTAGGGAATAGACGTCATCCAGGTATCATCCTCGAGAATGTTCATTTTCTTTAGATGACACCTGAAGTTACCACTTTCTGTTAGTAGTGCTGTCGGGCATTTCAGAACCCTACGATCCATATACAGAACTTTCCTCTGTTCAATACTTCTGGTCTACACGAGTCTACGAGATTCCGCTGTTCCCAGTGCCCTCTCGTGGCCCACGTCTCTAGCAGGCCCACTGCCGCGCTCCTAACTTGCAAACTCGAAGGGGCTCCCAGTTTATCCAGTACATCTGCCCTCTCGTTTCCTTTGATTCGTGTGTGTCCTCCGTCACACGCCAGTGTCATCTCATTTGATGAGGCACACGAGTTGAGTTTACGAATACACTCCAAGGCCAGCGCTTTATTGAACTTTGTACTGTCCATACACCTGATCACCAGTTATCCCACTGTCGCCACTAATCTCGGTTTCCTGGGTCACTGCTAGAATCCTAGCCTATCTGCAGGAATCCATGCTGTCCCACCATCTCCGGTGTTCCTTCTTAGTCCATGCGTTAGTTACAACCTTCACCCCTTCTTTGTCCACGGCATTATGGCCTAGGCATAAAGCTTTAGTCCAGAGCCAGGGCCAGTAACCTCCTCCGGATTAACTGCAGCTAACTCTTCGGAGGGCAGGTCTGCATCTTTTACTGGTGCGTGTACCGCGGAGATAGCCAACTTGTTAGAGTCTACAATCTCTGCACCTCCGCACCTGAGGAAGTGCTACTTATTATTTTGCCAATGGCACCTTCTTCCATAAGTGCTATAGCACTTTCAGCCGGCGCAAGCCAGCCTCCATAGCCGCCGCAAAACCTTTAAAAGGTAATTTTCCCAAAGCGACTTCTGTGTTGTTGTGGGTATAGCCAACCGGTTAGGGTCTACCATACCCTCCACCTCCACTCCTACAGAAGTACCTGAGGAGACGCCATTCGCGACCCAATTACCCCTGGGTCTTGCAGATAGGGCGACCAGACTCTCTTGGCATGGCCTACTATAACCTTGGAGTTAGGGGAATTTTTCAAGAGGTTATCTCCTCCGGCATTAGTTACTTGGCTACGTTGTAGGATGCATTGTCCGGTTGCTACCGCTTGGAGATCTAACTTACACTTGAGAATGTCCACATGATGATCGCCGTATCTTAGAAGGCTCCGTCCATACATCGATTACTTATATAGAAACATATTTTAAACAGAGATAATTGTGAATGTATTAATCTTTATATTTAGGATAAAAACGCAATCTGTACCTAATTATTTGTATAATTATGTAGTGTATGTAGGTGAGGTGCAACCATATGGATTAAGAAATGCAGGAGATTTAAGATTACAAACTTGGAGGAAAAAATGTCACAAAATAGCTTAATATATACGGGTTTCCAATGGTTTAATACGTTATCCCCACACACGCTCTGAACCTTATTCAATTGCCTTTTTAACGGTGGCCTTTGAAACACTTGGCCACCAGACCACCGGGGCCGTTACTTTTTGACAAGGTAAAGCCACATTATATACTTAGCGCCATCTGACAACAAAGCCAAAAATTAAACAATTTTTAGTTGAAAATGTAAGCTCCATTGCACATAGCCACACAGCTTTTGTGCTTTCATTTCGAATCGCAATTCATTTACAGCGGAACTTTTATTGACAATTGCTTCAAGTCAATGAATTGTCAAACAATTTTCGCACGCACAGTTTATTTATTAATTTATCCGGTCGCATAAACATTTAAAATGAGGTAAATATAAAGAATTCTTTGCGTTATCCTCTTCTATTTATTTCAATTTAATTAAAGCCTCATAAATATCCGTCATATTCTCTCAAACAATGTATTAAAACGAACTTTAAAAACAATTTTACGTAGCTATAAACAAAAAAATCCTTCAGCAAATAGAAATCAAGGTCCAATTCTTCAAGTTCTTCAAGATGTTCTGGACCAAAACACTCCCAATCTTCAGTTGCTAGAAATATCATCTGGAACTGGGCAACATTCAGCATATTTTGCTGAGAATTTTCCAAATATAACATTCCAACCGTCTGAATATGATTCGTCAATTATGTCCAGTATACAGGCATACGCTAGAGACTCCCCTTACAGAAACGTAAAAGATCCCATTTTTATCGACATTTCAGTTCCTTGCAACGAATGGAACGAACGATTTCAAGAGAACAGTTTGGATTATATGTTAAATATAAATATGATCCATATCAGCCCATGGGAATGCACAGAAGGTCTTTTTCGAAATGCTGGCAGACTCTTGAAAAGCCAAGGACTTTTAATTACTTATGGACCATATGCAGTAGATGGTGTACTCACACCAGATAGTAATGTACGATTTGATTCGATGTTGCGTAGTCAAAACCCCAAATGGGGTGTAAGGGATCTCAAGGACTTAAAACAAATGGCAAGCGTGTGCGGCATCAAACTTCGCGAAACCTACGAAATGCCTGCTAATAATAAAACAGTGATTTGGATAAAGGAATAAAACTTCAAAACTTGGCCAGGTAAATTATATTTATTTCCGTCATTATATACGTTTGCATATTTTTAACAGATTTTTCTCTTTATTATGTTTTTTTTTGTTTTGTTTATTTGCATTTGGAGTGTGTTCAGATAAAATTTGTTCTCTTCGCGAATACTATATTCTTGTAAATTTACAGTAAAATAAAGATTAAAAGGAAATCAGTCTTAAAATCTATCTAATCTCATAAATTTTTACTGGTATTGCCAGTGTCTCTTCTAATATAGAAAAGAATATACGGTTTGCATTCGGCAACTGCTGATGGCTGTACCTCCTTCACTGTGTGATCGTTAAAATGCATCCATGTGCCGCTGTTGATTGCGAACGCTGTGTAGTGGCCACAACTTGATCTGGAAGTAAAATTTCTCCTTCATATATCTTACGTTTTATTTAAAAAAAAAAGAAATACATTTTGTAGCGTAATAATTTAAAAACAATTTTATGTACGAAAAGGTACAAGGAATATAAACATGTAAATAATTTACTCAACCAACCAATCCATTTTTCAATCCCCTTGCAAGTTAAATACGTTATTGGTGGACTTTTATGGTGCAAATCAACCAAGTCAATAGGTAAACAGACTTTTATGAGGGTTGAATTCGAAATCTGAGTTTCTTAGCCTCTTTATTAGATTCGGGTAGAAGTAAATGGAGTGAACTTTCACGTTATACTATATTTTTCATCGAAAGGATCTATCTATAAACTGTGGTCTTGAAAGAGCCTTCGCAAAAATTCAGACGATTAACCAGGATCAGCTCTGGAGAAATCTTCCGGTATAGTGACTGGCAATCAAGCTCAGTAATGAGGTAGACGTCAGGAAGCAAGGGCGTTATTACCGAACTCGAGTTGGAAAGGTTCTCGATTTGAAAGTGAGTCGATTAAGTTCTTATTTGGTATTACTGAAAACACATCTGTTACAAATAACTTTTTTTAAGTTAATTAATCTTCGTGAATTTTAAACAGAAATTCTATTTTCTGATAGCAGCAATGAAGAAGAAAGTTTAAAGTTCTATTCGAAACGAAATATGGTTTTGGTTTACTAAATATTATTATAATAATATTATTAGGTTTGTAATACTTTTCTGATTTTCAAAGGAGGGGCTTTTCTATAGTCTTAAAGAAATTAAAGATCTCCAACAGTGAGATCTTCCTCAAAACCACCTATCTTGACACTTGCTGTGTTTCTAAGGTTCAGAAGGCAACTATCAAAAGAGTTGTGGTCAGAACTTTTATATTAGGATGTGTCAGTTAGCAGTTTAAAATTTTATTTCAAAAATGCTAGAGCTACCATTTATGTTCAAAGTAGATTTCATTTATTTATTTATTTATTAAGATTCATCAAATACTGACAGGGTGAAGTAAACTACCACCTCACTCTGCTCACTCTGCTAAGCGGGCACGGGTACTTTTGATCGTATCTTCACCGGATGAGGAAGACGGCCTCGGCGGAGTGCATGTATTGCCCGGGAAAAGTTGACAAGAGCCCTAGAGGCGGCTCACCCAGGAGGGACAACACAGCCACGTACGTGGAGGAGGTTTTTCGACGAAAGAAAAAGACCTGGACCAGCTAGCAACTGGTGATGGAGTAGGTGCCTGATGGGCAAAATAAAAGGACCTAGCCCGAAGTAGTGTGCCAAAGAGTTCCAATCCAAGGGTTCCAGGAGGTGTTTTAGTCGGTAAATTAGAGACGGTAGACCAACATAGACTCCTGAAGACAGGACAAGATGGCCGTAGAAATGACTGATAGTGTTAACAAAATGGATATCCTTCATTTGGATAGAGTAACCCTGAGATGGTTAACAGTACTGGTGACCGGCTATACTAACTTCGGGTATCATTTAAAGGAGCTATGCATATCTGAAGATGACACCTGCAGACTATGCCTGAAAGAACAGAATACGGCGGTCTGCATAATAGGTCTTATCTGTTTACTTCTGTGTAAAAAAGCGTGGGTAAAAACCAAGTAAAAATGTTCTTCTGATGGAGGGAATGAAAATGGGAAAGTTAACAGTTGCTTTTTGGGTAAATTGAAGAACTGTCAAAGTAAGTTTCAGTGCAACGATTAGAGCGTTTACAAGAAATCGTAAAAATAATTAAAGACGAATAACAATTTACTAAAAAAGTTGATAGTTCCCCGTGTTTATTTCAATTTTTTATTATAAGCCGTAACTTGCCAAACATCAATCAGCTTTAACCATAAAATAAAAAGACTCACACTCATCAGCATGTGTAAAATTTGAGTAAAAGGGGATATTACTCGACTGTCAAATTTTTTAAAGTCCAAAAGTAAACAGACGCAGTGCGGACGAAAACTTTCAGTTTTTCGTAAAAACTTTCAAGTAAACAAACAGATTCCGTTATCTGGGAGCTCACTAGATGGATCCCAACAGAACAGTATCTCATAGGAACATGCTTGCACTGGCCCAATCAATCGATGTTAGGGGCGACAGTAGGATGAACTCAGCTGGCCCCCGGTTAAGCAGACTGGGAGGAGACGAAAAAGGACTAGCCTTTATGTGGTATATTTTGGTTAATCCCCCAAAGGGGTTATTTTAGTGAGTTAATCTCTCACTACCGGAGGGCACAGCCTGTCCAATTTCACCTCTCTCGCTCAAAAAAATAAAAAAAAGTGGCAAGAAATAAACAAACTTAAACACCTTTTCGAAATCTCTGACACAAATTTACTTACCCATTTCCATGGTGTACAATCACAGCAGCTAAATCGTACACATTGCTCGCTTGGCTATTCCTTCTGGTTTCAGGTCCATTATTTAAAACATACTGTGACATGTCTAGCGATTTTATAGGAAATGAAATTCTCAAATCAATTTTAGTCCTGCACAAAAACAATCATCATTCGCCTTAAGCAATTAATATCATTTATAAAAAAACCTAAAAAAATTATTCCATCGAAATCTTTTTATGTGCAGACATAAAACATTCGGCAATCGCCTAATCCAGAAACGCTTTGTCGATTTTTGTTTGCATTTACATGAATTGCAATAATACAACTCAGTTTCTGCTAATTCTTCTACCTGTAAAAGAATTTAAAAAAAATTAGATCAATTTTGAAAATAAATCAACAACAACTCACTTCAGTAAAACTAGACAAGCAATCGTTTATATTGCACACAGGCTTGGAATCGCTATTATTACCGTCGTCACATTCTTTGTAAAATTTTTCTGGAATGTCTAGTGAAAGGTCAAGGAATGGATCATGCTTTTTACTTTCCATCCCGCAAATTAAGCAACGCACTTCACTTTGCAGGGTGCCACCAAAAACATTGGTTACAATAGAGCTTCGTCCACCTTTAAAATATCCAGTTCCCGCTACAACACTGCAATTTGTATTTCCATCTGATATGGAATTGTATATGGTACCGCTGGGTGGTGAAATGCATTTACCACTTATTGTTTTTGATGGCGAAATCTGTTCTACTGTTAAATGTTGTAGCTCTGTATGCAATCTATCGAGCATATAACGCAGGAATTCATGAGCGTCATGCTGACGGTGTCCACGAAATTGAGGAACTACTTTCCATATCACAAGAAACAGGCATTCTGGTGAAATCGCCTTCGAACCATCCCCACCTCGGCTTAGATTAATTAAAACCTTTCTCAATTCTTCGACAACGTTAGCGTCATTCAAATTTTCTTTCAAACTTCTGGAATAATACACACGTTGCTGTTTTTGCTTTGTTGACGGCTCCAAACAAGGCAACGTGCTAAAATAGCAGCTAAATTCTTGAATATTGCTTAGCGATTGAAGAACTGAATTCATAAAACATGTGTTTCCTAAATTTCTTAAACCTACAACCTGTCGATAAATAAATAATTCAATTAATGTTAATTGATCTCCATTTCATGTTGATTTGGAACTGATACTCACCTTTCTGAGCGTTTTTCTCTTAGCTCCTTCATTACTATCCCTTGAACTTGTTCGCTTTCTCGGCCTAAGCTTTCTTCCCGGTCTCATTTCTTCCCAACCGGAATCATTTGAAGAAATACTTGCAGTCTCCTGTTGTGATTGACATTTGGACGATGTAGATGATTCGTTTGTAGAGGTTTCTGAACATGAATCGTCTTCTGTTTTTAGTTCCAGACGCAGGTCATCTATTTCGGGTGTTTCGTTTATCACAAAATCATCACATTTGTAACTAAAATAAATTTTAACAATTAAATTATAATGCCAAGAATGAAAAACAATTATATTTATTACCAATAAATTGATAAGTTTAACGTATTCATACATATTTTATGATCTTGGACATTAAAGTGATTTAGGGCATGAGCTTTCTCGTAACGACCGCATAAGATTGTACCGCATGAAAGGCAAATCCAATTGTCCTTTGATGATAAGCATTCTAAAAGGAGAAATATTTTCAAAAATAAGATTTATAGTAAAATATTTTAAAGAATTGTTTGCTTCATTAGCTGCTGCAAGTCTGCGGCCTGTTATTCCCAGTGAAATACGAGGCTTCCGTTCCGCACCGACGATAAAGGTTGCCAGGTGTTTCGACCTCCGTTGCCAGGAACTCTAGACGTAATCGCCTCATCAATCTGGCAACGAAGTGGTTCTTAAGTGCATGTGTGTGAAACTGTAGGTTAGTTGGCTGTTGCCCAGGCTCGATCCGCATGCAGTACAGATGAATTGTCGATTTAGCAAGTGTTAGAATAAAGCTTATCACGCAATTCACCTGATTACATGTCCTTGGCCCCAGTAAAAACGACGTTCTTGTAATGCTGGTACATATCGCGAACAAGATTATTTATATCGCACAAAGTCGGGCATGTGAAGTATCTGTGGAACAGGGTTCCTTCACCACCACAAACCGTGCAGGCTCTTTGAATTTGTCGATCGATATGTGACAGCTGGTTTGGATGAACGAGGCTATGATGGAGCAGTTTGAATGCCACATCAGAGTCTCTGTAATTGGACAGATAACTATAGATGACGCTGCTAGTTATGGTCCCCATTACTGTTAAGTCTACCCAAAGATGTGCGCGCCATTTATTAACACCAAAGTTATCCGTAGGATTTACTCCTACGAAAAGCTCGCGCAGCCGACGTGAAGTGAGTGTACTGAATGTCGTGTGTCGGCGGTCGATTCATTACGAAAGCGTTTATCACCTCAAGGCTAGGTTCCCTAGTAGAGAGACGACTAAAACGCTCTCGTGCTGTATCCACCAATTCGTTTAATTGTGTTGTGTGGGGATGTATAAGTGTGTTCCCCGAAGCATCAATGATGTCTCCAAGAACTGTGAGTTGTCCTGTATCGGCCGTTACACGTCGAGCATTACTGAACATCAAATCTACTAAGTCTACTGCTCAGAATTCCCCGTACTCAAGTTCATTCCATCGCAAATGGAATGTTGGTCTTATTCTGCCCCAGGTCGTAATCGTGGAGATCAGATCCTGGGACCAGTCACGCGGATATGGTGGACAGACCGAGAGCAGATAGTAGTGCTCCCCTGTGCCGCTACCCTCCATAGAACTTACCAACAGCTGAGAAATTAAGTTATCTCTTTGACAGAACACTCGTTGGAATGCCCGTACCTGAAGACAACGAAATTTCATGATTATGTCTGTAAGACCTTCCTGGTTGGTCGGACAACTTTTTAAAGTGTAGACAGTGTATTTTAATAGTGTCATTTTTGAAATGAAGTTTGCGGTTTCGTGTTGTGCAAATAATCTGCGTTGTAAACGTGTGTTATCGTTTTCAGGTAGGTTTTCGATTAAAAAAATGTTTTGTTAGTTTTTAAGCTTGATATGATTGCATTGACACGCTAAGAACAGGAACAGAAAGTAAAGCAAAGTGAAGTTTTCTCGGCGTTCTTAGTTTGTTAACATTTTCTAAGATCGCATTTTTTGCTTCTCCTTAACTAAGCCAGCGGCTCGTGATTTAACTTTTATAAAGGGACACTAAAAACTTAAATTCGTGATTGAAATGTTTAAAGTTTTTATTTAATTTTGTGATATAGATTAGCTAAAAAGAAAGAAAATCATTCGCAATACCATGAGAGGTAATTGTAAAATGCGATTACGCTCTAATTTCCAATTTATTTTGGCCCTCCTCTAGAAATGTCGCTGTTTTACTACTTCCATGACGAAAATAAACGCAACTCAACGATTCAACTACATCAAGAAAAGTGCCGAGGTTTTTTTGTTTTAGGGCCTCTCGTTATAGTTCTATACTTTAAGGATCAAACTGAGTTTGTAGTGCGTTAAGAGGTGTGAGCTTAGGAAGTGCAATACCGTGTATAAACCTTGTACGTGTTTTCCGATTTTTTGTTTGTGGGACAGGTGTGGGAAGGGGGTAGAAGTACGCCTTCAAAATGTCAATTTGACGTGGGCTTTCTGAACAGTGCGAATTCAAAGTGTTTATTGAATAATTTTCATTGTTCAGTTATTAAAAGTTGTGTAATTTTACAAATTAAGACAATTAACATTTAAAATACTGTTTTGGTTTTGGTTTACTAAAAATCGGACGTGCTTAATTTGAACATTTTTCGTGATGAAGTGTGCGGGGTATTTTGTTGTAAAAATAATCGACGCATTATGTGAGGAAAATCATTTTTCAGGGAAGTTAAATAATATAATAAGCAATTATACAGCATTTTCTTTGAAATATGAACAAACGCTGTATAAATAAAAGCTAAATTACCAAAGAATATAAACATTTCTCTTGATGGTGCTCGTTTGTTTACATTTGAGCTTCATCAGAGTTTTGGATCGCCTTGGTGGTTTCAGCGACAGCTGACGGAAGTTTTTGCCTGGGGGCTCTAATAAAATTTTAAAAATATTAAAATATTTGTCTACTTTGTGGTAGTAATGTTTGGTAAAAATAAAATTTGTGGGGGTTTATTCTGCTTAAAGTGATATCTGACCTAGAAAGAAAAATTTACTGCGGCCATGATTAAACTGAGTTTGTAGTGGAAAGTGTGTTAAGAGATGTGAGTTGCTTCAGAAAATTGCGTTTATAGCCATTGCTTAGTTCTTTCTTCGTAGCTTTCAACTATCGGCAATTCTTGTTCAATTTATCGATACTCTGGTATAGCACAATTCCGATACATTACAATACCAAGTATAGATATTTTGGCTTCCGATTCCCGTTCCTAATTTCCACAATTGCTGCTTCTTTTGACAAACTGTAGTTGAGACAACACTCACTTAACATGCATTTTACTGTATATTTCACTGTATGAACTTGTTTTTGGTCCTTAAGAGAAATTCTCTTACTTTCAATATGCGAAGTCCAATGAAATTTTTCTTTTATTCTGGCAACATCTTTGCAATTTCTCTTAATAATTGAATAAAACCTGCGCAGGCTTGCTCTTAAATTCTCACCTTCTACTTTAAATTTGTGTAGGAAGACGTTCCCCAACTGCGTTTTATCCTCATCACTCACACTTATTCCCCTGTTTGCTTCCAACAAAGCCATTTTTTTCAAAGTAAGTCGGTTAGCTCAGCAGTTAATTATCAGGCCCGCTGCCTGTTCACCACACTTCACGGCGATTTCCTCGATATTTTTCTGACAGAATTTATGAGCAAGCCAGACTCCAGCCAATGAATGGACAGGGCCTTGATATCAGTTTCGATCAAATTTCATATAACAAAAAAAAAACATTTGTAGCATAAAAATATGCAAACGAATCACTTTTATTCTAGTACACACACCGAGTGACCACTTTTTTTCTTGTTGTTGTTGCTGCTTTCTCTGAAGAATGTACACGCGATCGACTGAAAACCGTCGCTCTCCGATAAAATGTAGAAAAATTTCACGTTCATTGAACGCACACACACAACTTTGCCACTTCTTGAAAGCAGAAAATCAAAGCACAATTCCAGAATCTCGGATAATTACGTGCACACGGGGGAGCAGAATCGCCAATTAACTCGGAAAATCCTCAATCGCGTCCCAAATCTCATTGATTTTTTTCTTAAAAGTTTTCATTAATGACTGGGCGCTCGCAAGGCGGCGGAATTCACATAAAAGTCGTAATTTATTGATTTTAATTGATTGCACTGTGGGGACGATTTTTTTTGTTTCATTTTTACCGAATTGCAATTTTGGGGGAAACTCACCTGTGCATCGCCAGCTCTTTTGGGCGCTGCCGGGAGCCAACATGTCATTGGGCCCACTGCATCTGTCAATCAGCTGACATTTTCTGGATTTTATCGAATCCCGATTAATTTTGCAGCTCTCAGCTAAATGTGGGCACTCCATGATGATTCTAGCCGACTTGACTTGTCATGCAACAAATTCACAAGCGCTCGCCTGGATTTTTGTAAATCCGATCCCAGGTTGAGATGTGTTGACCTCTGACTTTGCCCCGTGCAGAGGGTTTTTAGGTGGGTTCAACTATTCCACAAAATTTCAACTTTAATTCTAGAACTGTACATCTGAAATGCGAGCAGAGTGCTACTAAGTAAATTCACGGACTGAATGGAGGAACCTTACCAGCTCGGCGAAGACTTTTCTGTGAATCCTAGCCCTCGAATCGAATAAGCAAATAAAAAAAAAGAACTTGGCTCGTTTTGTAAACTAATTCTTATGCTAGGAATATTTTGCTTTAACTCTACTACACTTTATGCTCGTTACAGCACTTTTATTTTCAATGTGGTGCGATGACGAGGACTGAGAGCGAGAAATTCACGATGAATTTCCTGCTCGCTCTCACAAACCAGTTCCCCTCCTTGCAGAATAAATTTTTATGTGTACTCCTCAGCTGATTATTTTTCAAGTAAATGACGATTTTTGCGTTCAGATGCTCAAAACAACTCGAATTAATTGTACGCAAAACCGCAATTTTACAATTAAACTGACAATTTAATTGCGGCGTATTTACACTATTAAAACTTTTTAGTATTCCGTTTCTATTTTCCCCCCGTCTGTGGGGCTGTTCAATCGACGTTCCCGTCCGTCATTCTGTCGACTTGTCTATAAACATATGATTAGGACAGAAAGAGATACGAATATATGAATGTGGCATTATTCACTGAACTGCAAATATTGCACCTGGATTGGGTCGAAAATTTGGTAAATCCGAAAAATAAAATTCTAATTGGTTGTGTACTTGGGCAGTGTTAACATTTTAAATTTTAAATACGCGTAAAATAATTAAATCGACTTTAATTGTCGGAGCTCCACTATTGTTTTATTTAGAAACAAGTATTACATTTCTTATACATTCTAGCTCCATCTACTGTTGAGAAAAGTATTAAATTAGAAAATGATTTGAAAACAATTTCGTTACATATTCCGGGAATATTTCTAATTAAAAACTATTTATTTATTACAGTTTTAAATTAATTAAATCAAGCAAACTAAAAATATCCTAAAAAAATGTAAATTTTTTTTAAACATTTTCATTTATTGACAATGAATTGTATTGTTGTCGCTAGCATCGCATTAATCCCAGAAGAGAAAACAAAATGGTTGATAGATTGGTGTTGTAAACAGAGTGCAAGTGACATCTCCGAAAAAAATCGTCAATTTCTGTTTATTTAAAAACAAATATTTATGATTTAATTAAATAATTTCAAGTTGATTTGTGTTCGTAACAGTTTTGTGTAAAAATATTACATTTACCTGTAGTGTTTAATGTTAACAAATGTCTGAAGCTACACATGTCAACTTTAACGCACCCTTTTTCAGGTAAAATATTGTGATTTCGGGTCGATAATCGGCATTTTTCTCAATTTCGCTGTTGTTAAGTGAATGCATTTTGCGACATTTTATAATTAACATTTTTCCCATCCAGGCATAATATTCGATTTTTTTTTCCTTACAGGGATTGACCCAAATAAGACGGTGATACAAAAGCGACAATATTGTCAAGGGTGAGTCGGTTTATTATTTTGCAATTTTCTCAGTGAGAAAATAATTTATTTAAAAGCATTTCACAATATAAAACATTATTTAGTATTAAATTATTGATATTGTTTCATAAACGTTTGCTTCTAAGGTCGAGTGCCTATTAAGGCAATCCTTATTTTCCAGTCTGATCTCTCGAGAGAAACAATAATTTAAGTGGAAAGTTGTTATTTTTGAATTAAACAATTTATTTCTGTTACTGTAGATAAATATGCGAAGAAAAGTCAATTAAAACGAAAGACTATTTGTTCATACTTGCTTTCGAAGCATAGGCTGCGATTCTAGCGTACCACACATAAGTTATTCCACTAATATTTATTTACCTTGTTAGGTTACCGCGGTTTCGCCTCACTCCCGTAGGCATCTTCAGACCGACAGTCGGTCTGAAGATGCCTACGGGAGTGAGGCGAAACCGCGGTAACCTAACAAGGTAAATAAATATTAGTGGAATAGACATATATAAAAAAATTTCGGTTTTGTGTTAAAATCAAAATGGAATTCCACACATAAGTTAGTTCAAAGTACAATTAGAAATAAAATCTTCATTCAATAAGGTTGCGGTTTAACTCAAGTGCCTCTAAAATAGCGGATACATCACAGTAAATGCCAACAAATTAAATAACTGCTCCAATTGATAGCGTGGAGTTACTACTACCGTCAACTGGGGTGACTTTGCCTCAATTTTAATCAAATTCTAAATAATTTCTTTACTTAGAAGAGAAAAATATCAATTAAAAATAAGATTCGAAAAACTTTTCTGATTGGATAAAAGTAAATTATTTCACTTCTTTCTATAGTTTATTTCCTGCAGTTAATAATACTATTAATTGGTTCTGTAATGAGGCAATAGTATTAATGCATTATTATGGACAGACAATGTAAGCTTACCGTCCAAAATTCATTCGCTAGAAAAGTTTGGTTGCTTTTTATAACTTTTCTGGGCTATTTTAGTCTTTGATTGTGGCTTAGCAGCGGTCATCTTTGCCGTAATATCTTCAACACTGATACTCTTACCTGGCAAAACTGCCATCTTTCTTTTTTTTCGTTGCGGATCTCCATCGCAGACTATTTCTTGACGATGGGTAAACAAAGAGCTTATAAAGGATTCGCTAAACAAGTCAGAATTTACTTCAGTATTTGGAAGGCGAGCTAACAACACATCCTTATTAATAGGTACAATTTTTAAATCCAGAAATCAACCCCATCAGCCAAACCAACAGTTGTTTTAATAAAGCTGGAAGTTTTCCTTTTGGAATTGTTGGATATTTTGATCCTTCAGCAGTGTCTCGCCATTTAGAGAGTAAAGATCTCCAAGCCTTTTTTAATGGACCAAAAAAAGCCACATCTAATGGTTGAGCCAATGTGTGTAGCATTTGGGGGTAGACAAATAAATTTAATATTTTTTTCTTTACATATTTTCAACACCTCCAAGTTGATATGAGAAGAAAGATTATCACCTATCAACACTATTGGGCCTTCGAGATGTCTGGTTCCAGATAAAAAATGCGTCTTAAACCAATCTTCAAATATTGTCGCATCTCAAACCAACCAATTTTTCGAGCGATTATATCTTGCTCATTCTGGCCCATTTTCAACCCAAGTAGACTTGTACACGATATACGGTGGCAATAGTTTCCCCTCAGCATTATCACAGAACATAATAGATGTAGAACTTTTGCTATGATTGCAGATGCGTTCCAAATACTTAGTTCCTCTCTTTGCAATTACTCTTTTCTTTCCTGGGTCATCGGAAAAATTCGTTTCGTCTTAATTCCAAATATTTGATTGGGGTATACCATTTAATTCCCTACTCAGATGTTCCATGTATGAGGTTATTGTCTCAGATGTGATGCCAGCTCTTTCTTTTTTTATATTTTGACTGAATCTTGCTGTTAACTCAGGATGGTCTTTCAAAAACCTTCGAACCCAGTCATAACCTCGAGTATTTTCCTTAAATTTCTTTACCGTTTTTTCCTTTCGCTCAAGATAATTTTTAACAATCATCCTAAAATCCATTTCGGAAACTGGGAAAGCAAACTCCAACAATTTTATCAATAAGAAAATTTAATTTGATTTGAACTTCTACTTCCCACGTTGGCATTAGCTTTGCAAACCTTCTAACTAAAAACCTAGATTATTGCAGATAATAATGCTCTTCAGATAGTCTTAAATGGCTCTCTGTTGCCAGTCCTAAATAAAGTAAAGTAATCTTGATATTGCTTTGTGACAAGGAATGAACTGCTGTGATCACGTAAGTACGAGGAGTGGCAAGATATATGCTGGTTTACGCAGGATTTAGTTGCCAGCCTATATTATCCCGAGAAGTACTCATCTTGAATTGGTTAAGGCATTGATACTGCCCCATTTCACCTTCAGGAGCTTGTTTTTTTTTTCTCACTTAGACAGTACGTGTGCACGTAGTTTGGAGATCGTTTTTAACGACTGTATAAGCTTTATTAATGGACTATCGATTTTACAAACACTCATTGCAATTGAGGCAATTAATCTAAACCAAACACGCAAAATTCTGTGTTCTGTGTTTCTTAGGCCACTTTTTCACTCGTAACTTAAAAAATATTTTTTGAATGAAATGCGCTCAGCCGAAGAAATACTCTGCAGGATTTTGTAGGTTTGTTTCCCAATACCACAATTATAATGATTTTGTAGGAATAGCAAATCAATTAATCCAAACTTGGGCCACAATGTTTGCCCAACAATAAAACTAATTCTCTTGCTGCAATCTCTAATTAATTCATTAATAAAACAAAGAGAAAAGGTCAATCACCACTGTACCCGTATTTGGGGCATACATTTCCCTTTTATAGCACTACTTAATGTCGGTCACTTATCCAGCATCGGTTCTAATTCAGTGGAAAAATCTCTAAGCCAGTTTATGTGAAAACCTCTCGTATTTTTGCAATGTCCTTTTCAACAAAATGCGAGGAAATGCCCAATGAGATTAGAAAAATCGTAAAACTTCCTCCCAAAATGGAAGACCAGTCATCAAATCGGTTATATGACTTACAATTTACTAACATTTTATCCCCGCCAAGAGATTTCTTTTCCTTTTTACTTCCTCGTTTTCCTCAAGGGGATTAGAAAGTTGACAAAGGAATTTCACTGGATGCTTAACTTAAATGGATACACAGCGACCCTTTAACAAACCTAACTCCGACACTCTTGATTTAATTAAATGATTAATCAATTCGAGGGTTAAGTTAATTCCGCTCTAATTCAATGTCATTCACCTATTTTGTAGTGATTTATTGCTGATTT
The DNA here is from genome assembly GCA_964036015.1 of Leptarthrus brevirostris. Taxonomy (NCBI): domain Eukaryota; kingdom Metazoa; phylum Arthropoda; class Insecta; order Diptera; family Asilidae; genus Leptarthrus; species Leptarthrus brevirostris. The sequence continues at coordinate 110,824,170 of OZ038375.1, forward strand.
GTCTTAATGTCAATATCTTGGATATTTTGAAGAAGTTTTTTCTTCGCCTTGGATTGAGAAGTAGAGGTGCAAAGAAATTTGTTGGAAACTCGTTATATCGTCAAACTGAAACCGCGTAAATGTTAAAATGCAAGGCAAATATAATTTTTTTTTGTTATATCACAAAATATATTCTCAGGCACATCTTTTTAATTAATTAATAAATTCAAAAAATTCAAAATATTGAAATCGTACTAGGATCTAAGATTCGAATTATAGGAAGTTGCTAGTAGTGTCGTATCTGGATTATTAAATTAGTGCAAGCCTTCCGTTCGATGCCACTCGTTTTCTTAAAATAGAAACAATTGTTTTTGAGACTGTTTTTCTTCTGGCCTACATTTTTTACGTCTGAAGGTCATGTTGTAATTATTTAATTTATCTGGGGTTATTTTTGCTGTGTGAGGTTTAGCGTTATCTTGCAAGAGATTAAGACTGTTGAAGAAGAGGTCAACATTGATCGTTTGACTCCGTTTCAATCAGCTATGGTAAATAACATTGTTTGGCAATCTTGCAAATTATACAACAATAAATATACAATTGAAATGTAAGAGAAAAATGCAATTATCTCTAAAGATGCTCACATTTTTTGTTAAATTTATGTTTTAAATAGCGGCAACAAATCTCTTTTGAAATTCAGTCACTCAATTTTGAATACGACATGTCGGTAACGCATTTGCATGAGTCTAGAAGGATGAATTTATCCATTCGAAAGCTACAACGCTTTCCTATTTTTTTTCTAATCTTGCTCTCTAAAATGCTCCATAAGGCGAAGTCTCATCAATTTGAGGTCGGGCGAGTACGAAGTCGAATTGAAGTCAGGAATGATTTCTCAAAGCCAAGTCTTGCGATCAGGTGGGCCGAATTTTGCTGGAAAATCCAGCGGCTTATTTTAATCTTCGGCTGCCAATAGTTTCATACAACCTTTTAACACACTGCTGTCTTAGTTTTCACTCCAGACGACACAAAATCGAGTGGAGTGCGTCCACTCTTTGTTACTCCTGTCCAAACCATCACGCATGCTGGTTTTTGATGACGAATGCCTGCAATTGATCTAAATTCATAGCAGAGCTTTCAGTCAACCAAACTATCGTTTTATTTGTATTGTATTTGAATTGCTGTACAGTGAACACCTCATAAGTGAACTTTTTTTTTTTTTTGATGTGGCAAAGCCTATGGGACAACCCTATCATGCGTTAGCATGGCTTCAGGCGGAAGGGAATTAGGGAACTAGAATGCTTTGTTTTTGTATTCTTGTCAGCTACCCAACAGCCCAGAGACGGAGTGGATTTATAAATTTTTATTAAAAGCTCACGGGGATACCGAGCCTCGAATCCTGGAACCATGGCGTGGTGATAGTGCCATTCAACCAATCGATTCAACTTCGAAGCAAGCACTGGTTAACTCGTCGACGCGTTTCAGGAATCCATGTACGTCGTGGTTGCCTTCATAATACGTTTCCCATTTCCAAACACGGAGACATCTTAATTGGCTTTACTTCTGGTGTTCATTGATCCGTTCTACTCGTGTCTTTTTCTGGCGGATTCATTTCTGGTGTCGGAGTTCTCGCTTCCTGATTGGCTGTTAGAGTGTTTAAGTGGCTTAACAATCGCTCCCTAAGGATCTCCACGTTCACTTTCGGCGATAGTCCATAGAATTCCAGCTCTGCTCATAGTTCTGGTTTTGGTAGTCGGCGGATATGTTCGCTATCCGGTCTGTCTGCTTTGGTAGACATTATCTCTGTCTAGAAGTTGTGGTGGTGATATGATTTCTAGATGACAAAGGCTGCCTATGCTGGGTGCCCGTACACAGGAATATCCCAGGCAATGAGAGAGCGGATGTATTGGCGAAAAAGGATGCTAAAATGGATAGCTTTGGCGCGATCACCTGTGTAAAAATTCCGATCAGCACTCTTAAGGTATATATTGCCAGTGATGCCTACAAGAAGACTAATTGTCAGTGGATAAACTGGGACACATTTTGTATTTCCGAACAACTGTGGCATGAGTATATCACCTACCGACACTAGGAATCTAGTAGAAGTTTTAATTTTACATTGGACAATAGGTAACCATGCCAGAAGGCTGGGTCAAGTAACAAATGATTTCTAGCGGGGCTATAGGGATTCAAAGGAAATCGAATCAATTCGACATATGCTTTGCCAGTGCCCTGCCCTGGGTAATTACTTCTTCACAGTGTTTGTTGAGCTGTGGTACACAGAGCTTACTGAGACTCCTTAGGAAAGAAGGATTGTTATTGAGCAGGAGCTTAAAGTAAGATTAGATTCCCATGAATCTGTAGGGCACAATGGACCCTACCAGTGGTCTAAGTGAGGCAGGCTGCAGATGATTTCAGCAGCACCCCTTTAACATAACCTAATACGCATACAACCGAAAAAGCATAGTACAGGCTCAGACAATTTTTGAAATTCTAAAGAAATCTATTTTAAAATGCAATTTAAATGCAACAGTATTTATCAAAATTTGTATCTTTTATTAATATTTTTCTACACGAATTTTACACGCTATTGGCCTCTCCATTTAGTTTCTTACTGGTAATTCTAAATATCACAGTAAAAAAAAATCACGTGGAATTAAAGTAGATTCGTCATAGAATTGCTTCGTAACTCTACTTTCCTTGCTTTTTGCTGAATTTCATGAACATGAACATGGTGAACAGAAATTATCCTATAAGTTTTGATTTATTTGCAAGTGTCAAAATATGCGGAAAAGAAGCTTGATTTTTTTACAGCTCTAAGGGACCGTGGACCTTAGTATTTGACATTAATTTCAATTCGATACCGTTCCTGAGAAAAAATGTCTTGACAGACTGACAGCCAGCCAGCAAGCAGACAGACGGACAACGAAGTGATCCTCTTAGGGATTATTTTTTTAGCTTTGAGGTATGGAACCCTAAAAATGAGTTAACTACAAAAACTAATTGCAAAATTAATGCAGTTAAATGATTTTTGCCCGGAGTTTTTCTCTGATTTGTTTTTGCCCGGAATCTCACGCGGTTGATTTTCTAAGCCGCTTTTGCTCGGACCTTGAATATAGGTCAGTTTTACTCTCAGCCTGACAGTAGACTGTCGCAATCACCTTTCGATATTTCGAACCGTAAAATAGTTGATTACTCTAACGTCTTAGCTGACTGCAAAGTTTCGGAATGGTTAAAGTCAAAGTGTTTTGGAATTCGTACCCTGTAGGAAGACGCGATATCAATACATTTGTAAAGTAACGAAAACATAGTCTTATACAATATGCTGTTTATTTTTTATCTCAAGTATTTTATCTTAGTTTTTTTTGTTTAGGTATGTGAATTAGACCCGTGCTCTTAAAAGAATTTTTTTTTATTTACAACGCAGTCGATTTTATAACTCGAGGTATCATAGATGATAGAGGTGAATAGCGGGGTATCACAGGACTCAATCGTTTGACCTCTTATTCAACCCTTAACTTACCTTTACCTAGCAGCTAACTGAGAACAACTGTCTGATTTATTGATTTAGACGTAAATAACCGAAACAGAAATTAGGATCGTGTTTTCTTATTGGCCAAGAAATAATTTCATTTCAATCCTGCCAAGTTTTGCTGTATAATTTCCTTCTCCATTCCATTAGCTTGCTAAAAAATTCTCTAATTTGCGACAATTTTAAAATTATTTCCTCTTTTGACAATTACAAGCTGATGAATTTACAATGTAACTTTAAAAGTAAAATTTTCTTGACTCAAATATTTTATCCCAGCCATTCACGGTGCACTCGTTTTTTCATAAATTGAAAATTCGAAATAAACTTTCAATTTAAACTTTGTCGTCATCTGAAACTTTTAACTTTTCGTGCGACTGTCGCTTTCAATGTTTACTAGCAATACCAGTAACTCTGTACACATAAACCGTGTCTTCCAGTCTAATATACTTCGCTTTTAGTGCCTCCTTTTGGTGATCTTATTTTGCTATTAGTACAAAACACAACTTTGCCACCTCCAGTTCAATTCCGGACAGAAATCATGTAGTACGAACTGAACTCTACGAACTTGGAGTAGGTACATTCACTTCACTAGTTTCAATTTCTACGTCTCGCTACTGGCTGGAGTACAGCGAAATTATCTTTGTGGTAGCCACTGGGAACGACGAGTATAGAGGTACTGCGTTTAATACGACAATGGGAAAGAATTGCGATGAAGGTTCCTTTTTAATGATATCAAGGAATCGCGCTCTTGAAGGCGAGTTTGCATTTTCTATCGGATGGAGGAGTTTTAACAAACACTTATTCGGAAAATTATCTCGGTGGTTGTTCGACAAGTGCTAATGGATTTTAGGAAATTGTCTGATTTTGGGATATTTTTTTTTGTTTACCTAAAACAAGGTAAACACAAGGTAGCGGATTTGAAAATTATGGGAAATTACCTGCAAAAAATTCGTCAATTAGAAAAAGCAAGAGCAAATTAGATGAAGAGTACAAGTTGCAAAAATTAGGGAATTCAAAATTGAACTAACACTTATCATGCAGGACAATGTGCCGTGGAAAGCCACAAGTAGGTGTTTCCCTTATTCTTCAAATGGCAGTTTTCCGTGCTGTTTTATGTTGTCACTTATTCTATGGTGGTATAGTAAATATGCTAAGAAGTTTTTAATCGTGTTATTTCATAGCGTTGAAGAACGTTCTTCTATGTGAAGAAGCGAATCAATTTGAAAAAAATGTTGTGCAGGAAAGTCTCAATTTTTTATTCCACCACCAATTAAGATTCAAATTTATTTATTTAATAAACTGTAAATATCTGGACACATATTCGTAGCTTTTTCAGCTATAAATCACTTTCATCCTCAAATTAAAGTCCTAATGCAACAAATTTCACTCTCAATGTTGAAGCCGGTAAGCAAGTTGATTATATTTTTACTGACATTATCAAAGCTTTCGACAGAATCAATCACATAAGTTACACGTTCTAGGTTTTCCTTCTGCTTTTGTAAACTGGGTGTTTTTATATATGTCCGGTCGTGAACAGCGTGTTTATTTTCAAGTGGTATGCTTTCAAATGAAATACCTAACACCTCAGGGGTTCCACAGGACAGCCACTTGGGCCATTACTTTTTATCATTTACATCAATGATGTATCGATGATCCTTCATAACTCGAGAATTCTTTGTTATTCTGACGATGCTACTGTTGCTAATGAACATGAGTTTTCACTTTTAAGCTCGGACTTAGACGCCTTTACAAATGGTGTTCTATTAACAATCTCCCTCTGAACATCCTCACGTGCACCACTATATCATTTTCACGCAAAAGGACTCCTCTGCAGTTTAACTTTCTTATTGATAGGGATCTCATTAACTATACTTGACAATACCAGGGAATTGGTAGTTATACTTTGATGACCACATAGATTCTCCTGTAAATAAGGCTAATGCGACCTTAAGTTTTATTAAACGATGGTCAAAAGAGTTTGATGATATTAAAACTTCTCTATTGTACTTTTGTTAGGCCTATTCTGGAATACGCTAGTCCTGTTTGATTACTCTATTATGCGGTCCATATTAATTGCATCGAGGCCATTCAGCGAAGATTTTTGAGATTTATCTTAAAAGGCCTTCCCTGAAATAATCCTCATATTCTACCTATTTATTTGAATAGGCTCAAATTATTCTCGTTGGATACTCTTGAGAACAGGCGTAACAATTCTAAAATTATTTTTGCTTTCGATTGTTTGCAGGGCACAACGAATTCTCCAGAGCTGCTAGGGTCTCTGAATATTTCCGTTCCGGCTCGCTCTCTACGGACTCACAGCTTTTTCTAAGTTGCTTATCATCGCACTAAGTACGGTATGAATAAGCCATTGGCATCGATGTCGCGTCTTTTGAATGACAAGTTTAATTACATTGATTTTCATCTCCCGGATAAAAGATCAGCTTAGTTAAAGTTACTTTATCTTTGTTTATAAATGTATGTTGTATAAATGTTTCATCAACATTAACCCATGGTAAAATCCTAAATCCGCCACTGAACATAATGCTGACCCTTAAATGTTCTTACCATCTTACATGGACGTTGACGCATTTGGGTATATAGTTTTCGCTGGGCGCCTCATGGATCGCATATATAACAGGTGGGCTGGCTGTAAAATGGCACTCGCGACTGGCAGTGACCAATAACGTTACGACAATGTTGGTTAAGCCCTCGCATGGAAACCGCCGTTGGGAATCACAGGACCGATCAATGCTCACATATCTTTGCTTTAAATAGGCTAAACTATAATGCAAGAAGCTTTCCATAGAGAAAAAAACAACTGGCGAGATCGAATATTGTCCGAGGACCTTGCGCATACAGGGTGTGGCCACTTTTTTTCAAGAAAATTTTTTTCTGATTTTCCCGGTTTTCTGGATAATATTTGAGTTTTTTCCTTGACTTAATATTGTATCGTGTCAGGCGCGAATCTATGTTTTTTTCGGATTGTTGGGAGGGGGGGGGGGAGTCTAAAAATGTTAACATTAGTTGTTTTAAATTCAAATCGGCCATTTGTTCTTTTTGGACTCTCTCTTGTTTAGTGATTCCCTGATTTCAATGATATTTCCCCGTCCTCAACCTGTGCCATCTCTAGAACGACATGGCTAAGCTTTAAAAAAAAATAGAACCTTCGAGCCTGGCAAGTTTTGTGCTGTAATCGCGAAATTAGTCGCAGTATGCACAGAACACTGCCTAATAGACGAACATGTGGTAAGACTCCTTATAATACACACTGTTGCAGTTGCAGCAATGTTAGCGAAAAAGAAAACGTGCTTCACCTCCTATGCAAGTGCCCAGCTCTGACAGGTGCCAGAAGGATGGCATTGGGAGATTACTTTCTGGAGAATCTTCAGGCAATTTCAGGAGTAAAGATTAGCGAGTTAGCTCAATTTCTTAGCTCCTCGAGTTGGGTCTAACACAGTGATCTCACGCCCTGTTGGAGTGCTAATATTCTACTACCCCTTGCCTAGGACAGGCAGGTGACAGGCCACTGAAACCAAACAATTTTCATTTCAAATGTCCATTCAGGATATCTTTCCCATAGGGTATTGAGCTCTTATTAAATATTTAAAATAAATTTCTGAATATGGCATCCCGCAGGGGTTTCTGGCTGTCAGGAAAATGCCTCTTTCTAGTCAACTCGGGTTTGCCCGAACATTAACGCTTAGGAACTCCATAGAATATTGTGGGTCAGGTCTATAACGAATAACTTTTCTTTTCTGTTAAGTAATTTTTATTTGAAATGCCCAATGAGGAATTTTACGGACCGCACGCCGATAGGAACGCGATTATATTGGGTTGGCATTTTTTTCAATATGGTTTTAGGACTAAAATCGAAATCATATGTTACCCAGATAAATACCATCGAAAATAATTTTTTTTATCCTACAACTCCGTTTAAAGTGAATAATTTGGAACTACTCACCCGAACAGTACCTTTTTCGGCAAATCTCTAATTCCTCAAAATGTTAATTTATTTAAGCAATAATTCTTTTCGGTCATACCTCAGTAAAAACAACCTAAAGACCTATTAAAATTTTTCGGGGAAATTTCACCTATAAACGCTTCCAGCACTGTTTTATGCTTAATTCACAAAATGCTCTGTAAAGTTTCGTAAATTCACTGAGGAAAATTCAACTGGCAAGAGCCAATGCTGACAACGCGCACTGGTCGGAATACCTAGAACAAATACTACACGACGGGGTGTATACTCCACAAGTCCCATGTCCACACGAAATACAAGAAAGAAGAAGCACACAACACAACATCATCAGCAGCAGTTTTGCACCTATTTTCATCTCAATCTCCCTCCTCAGCATTTCGTTTAGATCCTCAGTGTATTTCTGGAGACGGTACGATATAGACGTGCGAAAGATTTCAGGTGACTATACTCAATCACGTGCCGTCCACGAACGCACGGAATAGTCAAAGTTTCTTACATTGTTTCACTGGGATTTCTCCTCGTTCTCGTGCGAAGTTTGACATTTTGGATTTTATTTGCTTTTTTGTTTTTACTGTGTACGAAGTTCAGGTTAATCGCGAAAAAAGTTCTTAATACCTGAGGATACCTTTCTTGAGCAAGTGTAATCGCATTCGTCTGCTCTTTAAATATATTCGTACCTCTGCCGTAGGATAAACGGACAAAACCACCGTTCGGTTGACATTAATTTCGAAAATTGTCGCATAAATTGTTGTACTGTTTACCTGTGTCTTATGTGCTGTGTGCAGGAGCAGTATCATGCGTTACTCCTGCTATTCTTTCATCAGTCGTAACGTGGTGCAAATCTTGCGTTAAAACAATACTCGTGTCTAATTTGCAACAAACTTGAAATTTAGATTCAATAGTACGGAGATGGAATATACGGTCTAGACGTAGACTGAACTGTACGTAGATGCCGTTTTTAGTAGTGCAGTCATAATCTATCTGTGTCGGACGCTAAACCATAATAAGTGCAACAAGAGCCAAACTCCAACAGATTGCGACAACAACAACGGCGGTAGCAGTAGCAGCAGCAGCAGCAGCAGCTCAGCACAGCAGTTTCAAGGTGACTGACTGGCTACGGTGTGCTATTTAAATGCATTCAACATTTATTTTCCGCGAATTAAAACTTACAGAGTCAGTGGTTTTTCATTTTTCGACGATATTTTCGCTGTTGTTAAATAATGTTGTTACTCGAGTGAGTTGATTTTTGCACTCCGTGGCCTTTTAATAGTTTGCTCTGTTTTGGTTAGTGCTGTTCTTCACGAGCTCCATGTCAGAATTTGAATTTACCCGAAATAAATTATTCCCGACATTGTTTCAAAACAACGAGCCCAAGTTCAGTGTTGTCATTGCATTTGCAATTCCACGAAAATTAAAAGTTTTAAATATTTAACAAAAAAAAAAAATATATCTTGTAGAATTGTGTGGTAGTGTACAAAATCATGAAATAGATCAGTTTATCAAGAAGTGTTTACGTTAAATTGTGACAAGCTCCCGTTGAGGGACACGTTGGATCCTAAATAACCGGCAAAAAAGGAACTAAAAATTCATCAAACTGGAACCATATGACATAAGCACGATGTATGCTTATGCCCCACCCCCGCAGGGTGGCAGCGCACAAGTTCCGACACATTACACGTCACCTCCGGCATATTTACCATCGTCGCATCATCATAGCTCCCATCACTTGTCCAGCAACACTAGTCCTCTGGTATCTGCCAGTTCAATATCGTCGATAGGAGCAGCTGTTGCTGGAGGGATATCGACAATGGTCGCGCCAAATCAACATGTAGGACAACAGCATGACTTGGTTGCCGTTGGTAATCATGGAAGTTTGCATAACATCGAGCCGCAATTAACAGAACTTGCTGTGCAGTCGAAAAGAAGAAGGTAATTAAGGAGGTTGGTTAGCTGTTAATGACTCGACTCTGCTCTTTGCGTCTATGTTAATCAGCCTGTGAAGCTGCATAGATTTTTACCCAATAAAGTGCTAAGTAGATCAAATTTTTTTTTTTTTTTTTAAAGAATTTATTAGTGTTCTATGGCTCTATGGTCCCGTTGTTAGCTTATGTCTTATGGATTTGCAGTGGTACGTTTCGTGACCGCAAATCTGTTGCACTTAGTTCAGTTAATGGAAAACGCTTGCATAGAAAGTTTTCGTTGGAAGATATCGTTAAATTGATAATGGAACATACCGACCGATTCTTCGAGTTTAATGATTCCGTTTTACGTTATAAGAAAGAAGTTCCTGGAATTACTTTGAAAGGGTTTAACTCTAGTAGGTTCGAAAAACTCGAAATGTTTTGATTGTTTGAGAAAGTAGTGGAGTAGTGAAATTTATATCGGGCTATCCATTTACAACCTAAAGATAGCACGAAAATTAGATTCAGTTTTAAGTGTTTAGACAAACCGGCAAGACCAACATGCCGTGGGTCCCGGGTTCGAGCCCAGATGACCGTGAGCTTTTATTAAGAAATTAAAAATAATCCACTCCGTCTCTGGGCTGTTGTCTAGCTCGCAGCAATGCAAACAAGACTCAAGTTTCCTCACTTCCCTTACCCTAATTCCCTTCCGGCCAAAACCATGCTAACGCATCAAAGGGTTGCCCCCTAGGATTTGGCCACATCGTATAAAAAAAAACATGCTATACAAACTCGTCTTGTATTTTTTTCTTCAATAAATTTCCTTTTGGTTTGGTTTCGAATTCTTAGTGCCCAAATAGCAATTTTTCTGACTACGACAGAGTTTTATATAAATTTTTTAGGGTTTTGACGTTTGCTAAATCTCTCTTTTTTATTATATCCACCTTACGAGCCTTATCAAAGGTGTCGCGAAGGAGCTAGATAGAAGGCCTCCTTAGTTATTATATCCGCTACTTTGTTCGGCGCATAGCATTGAATTATTGAGATGTTACGTACCTTGGTCCGGAATATGGCGGTGATAATTAGGTCGGATATTGGTGACCAGTCCAGTAGTGATTGGCGGGCAAGCTTGGTTAGCAACACATGTCATGCGTAGTGTATCTTATTCTTCCCAGCCAGAGTATAGCAGCAGTCATTTTCAACCTCTATTTTCACCCCTTACTGAAATATGTTACAGTTAAAACAAAAGTATTGGTTAAAGCTTACCTATGACATGTGCCCGTCTTCTTCCAAATAGTCGATATGTATTTCTCGTTCCTACAGATAAATTTATATTATTTAAAATATAAACAACTGCCTGTATCTCTAGATAAACCTAAAGATGAATGTATTTATAATAATGAATTATATCCTCCAAGACTTTAAATGTTTACACATTTTCCCGCAGAGACAGAGGATCCGAGAAGTCTGTAACCGTTCGCCTATTTAATATTTTCTTGTAACTTCCATATAGCTGTCTTTCAACTAAACCATATTATCACATGCTTTTTCCTACCTAAATACAGAAACATATGCGCTTGTATTTAATATTTTTATAACTCCCCGAAAAAAAGTCAAATTCAAATTTCAAAATTTTTTCCACTTTTCTTACCAGCGGTTTTATGTGAAAACGATATTAGACGCGTCGATTTACGTGAACCCAAAAAGCAATGTGAAAAGCGTCGAGGTCGAGTGCCGAATTGCGTGAATTGGGCCCTGGTCTTCTAAAATATTGCCTAAGTCCTTTGGAACTGGAATGTATCACTTTCGTGTTATCCGCCCACAAAATGTAATGCCATTTCTTGTTTTTTTATGTCACGCCTGCCAAAGCGGTACTGTCCTAGGACTGTACCTTAGAGATCAAGTTCTTGCTTCATTTTGGTAGATGTAACAAAAGGGACATTTCGTACCAAGGGTACTATCTCATGGATGCTTGGGACCATCGTGCTTCATTCTTTCTGACCTCTTTTTGACAATTGTTAGCATTGTGGCACATCAACTAGCATCTTGAATAAATTTATAAGTCTTGCAATTTTAATATTATCTTCCGTTCTTTGTGATGTAGTTGACCAGTAAAATTAACCTATAAATTCAATTTTGTCGTCGGCAGACTAACCGATAACTTGGTGGCCTACCAATTCCACGTTCGAATTCCACGGGCGGCGACCCATGGTTGTTTTCTGCTGACAACAGATTACGATAAAAAGGTCATGTGAGAGTAAATACCAGTGGTTCGGAATCCACTTTAAATTGAACGTCCACTTGCAATCATTGTCTCGAATCGGGCTAAGTTCTTCTCCTGCCCTACAAGGAGTTATGGGAACTAGAGAGAGATAAATTCAATTATTATTGCGAAAAATCAACTAGTCTTACCAAAACCAAAATCTCGCTCCTATAATTTTGCACAAGCGAAAAATTTACTTTATCAAAAAAAATTCCCGGATATGTCGGCATAGAGGGTAACGAAAAATCCGACGAGCTGGCCAAGAAAATACAATTCAAATACAGATATAAACCTGATCACGGATAGGGTTCACCCTCCCCTTAACTTGGCAAAAAGTCAAATCGAAAGATACTATTCCATCAAGATTTCGGAACGGTGAGAAAATATTATCTATTGTCTCACAACACTACACAGACAGAGAATTTGGCCGAAACTGAATTACATCAGAATTTCTAGTCTTTTATCCTCCGATAGAAGGGGCGTCCGAACACTCGTCGGTATTATCACTGGACATTGCCGCATAGGAGTTATGGCAATGAGACTCGGCGTACCATCAAATGAGTTCTGTAGAAGTTGCAGAGACGAGGAGAGAGGAGATAACTGAATCCATAGGGTACCTACTCTCTGAATGGCTAGCTTTAAAGAACGCCGACTCGCCTGTTTAGAGGCAATGTTCTTTGACAATCTGGAAGACTTATCTTAGATAGCCCTGGTGGGTTTCTTACATCGACCATGCTGTCTTATTTTCTTGTAAGGGCCTCCGAGTTAACTTGATGTTTCGGCATCAAATGGTCCGACTAAGCAACCAACCACTTTTTCGTTAAAAAAAAAACAAAATGATGTGTGTCTCTGCTAAACGACACTTGTGACAATTTCATTAAAGTTTTCAGTTGTAAAAATTTCCGTTGAAATGCAATAAATTTTAACTTGAAATTTAAAAACGAAATCTTTAATAGCAACGTGATAATGTCTTCTTTATGATTTTACCATCCAAATGACTATAACATCTTTTAACTGTCGATTGTCAAAAATAATCCTTTTACAGAATTTATATCCGCCCATTTCCAACTGTCTGCAATAAATCAAAATTGAAACTTTTTTGGGGAAAAAAATTCTTCACTTTTGTTGCAGTCTTTTAAAATTCAATAAACCTCAGCACTTTGTATACATCTTGAAAGTTGAATGGTTCAATATCTGGTGCAATTTGTCTTCCTTAGGAAAATATGTTTCCCCTCTTGCACGACACATTCCATTTGGTTCGTATTTTTTCTTTATTTTCTTCCAAGGTACAAGCATTAACGAATGTTCAGAGATCATTTGCGTGGGGTAAAACACAGCACCTTTATCCCTTTTTTCGCTTCAGTTTTATTTTAGAGTAGACGGCAAATATACAAGAAAATCATCTTTCCAACCACTTGATCTGCTCGGAAATATGAAATCCACTTATTATATCACCCAATTTAATATTCTGATGAGTAATTCAAAGGCGAATTATTTTAATAATTTCGTTTATGTGAAAGTCGTGGAAAAATCGAACCTAATTATGCTATTAAATCGGCGGTGATCTAGCGCTTATCGTATCTGCGGGCTTAGAAATGCATGAAATATGCTGTAAAGGCAGCAAAAAGAAACCCAAAGAGCATGAAAGAAATCGTTGAACCTTACCGGAACGACTATGACCTTTTTTTAGTAAAATCTCGGCACAAAAGAGATCACAGCGGACAGATATGCTCCAGCTAAACAAAAATATTCTAAAGCGGACTGTTTGTGAAGAAGAAGCGGTCTGAAAGCCGATTTTGAGATCTTTTTTCATTTCTTTTTACACCGCCGATGAGTTGTAGACTCTCGAGTCGGTTAATTGTGTCTCGAAGGCTTTTGTAGAAAATCGTTGAAATACTTTTCACTCCCCTAATCCGTGGGAATCTAAAAAAATGGCCACAATACTGTTCAATTGAGAGCAATTAAATGGCCACAAATATTCTATTCAGTATTAGATAATGATCATTACAAATTTGCTTTAGACAGACTTGATAATAGAACCCTTCAATTTCAAATTAAATCAACCAAATCGAGCAACAATTACTTTCAGAGTGTCAAACTATTTTTGAACACGTCAAATGCGACAACTAGTCAGTCGCTGGCATATAGTAAGGAAATGTACATAAACATCGAACAGTTTTGCTGGAAGAGCCTTGAAATACATCCCCTGTTGACACATCCAATAAAACTCAGCCTTAAGCCAATTAAGACATCTTCCTGTTTGTTCAGATGTTTATGGTTTCTGTCATACAAGCAGTCACTGATTTTTTTTTTCTTAGCACTTCGCAACGATTGTCCGCACAAAGTCTCGCGCGTATAGTCGAGAAATCCATCGTGAAGTAGGACGGGGCACTGTACGCATATAGGTATAGGTTATACACACTGTATGATTTTCACGCTTTTTCAAATTTCATTAATATTCGAAGAGTGTCTGGAGAGGATGGAGAATGCGATATGTATAAAAATCCGAATATAACACATCACCCCGCTGCTGTATATCATGACAACAACCAACTCACCAACTGTATTTTCGCTTGCTTGTCTTCTTGCAGGGATACCTGCGGCACCTTCATACAAAACCCGGCTGGTTCTCTACCTTTTGCTCGGTGCGTTATCAATTCCTGAAAATCAAATTCATCGAAACTGTCACTGGTGTGCCGCTGCTGCTTGCAAGTAGCACATTTTTTCGTATTGAATTTTATGATCTCTGTAAGATGACAAGATATCACAAAGATATTTTGTGGGAATTGAATAGATGGAAGAAGAAAAAAAAAAGACAAATCAACAGGGAAAATGACAGTGTTAGGGTTTTTGTTTGTCTGTTCATCGTACGGACTAACTGTAGTAAATATAAGTACGTTCTATGTTTGGCTTAGTAAAAAAATAAATAAGATTCTAATCGGAAGTTAGTTTTAAAAAATCATTCCTTTAGTTTAAAAATTCTTATTAGCCAGTTTAAGCGGATGAGTTGGATGCGTGGAATATTGAAATCCGTGAGGACCCCATTGGTTTTACTGGTAATACTGAAAAGTATTGTTATGTCAGCACAAAAAATCATCTGATCTTTGTTAATAAGATTAAAACTAATGAAGTGGTCACAAAAGGTGTAGATTGAGTAATCAAACTTTGTTTGATATATCTAAATTACTTTTCGTATATTTCTTTATTTGAAGTGGGATCCACCGATGATAAGTTGCCGGAAATTACAAAATTTGTGGTAGTAGGTACTTCACAATAAATTAGAGAGCTCGACATGGACTTAAAATACTTTATTTGTCTTCACAGCTTCACCAATTAGGTAATACCTATCGTGATAGCTTATCTCTAACCCTATTATAGCTTATCATCTAGCTTGTACTCTACCTACAGTAACCGCGTAAGCATGTGAACACTAGTCTACATATTGACGCTGAAAAGCAATCTTGTCGTAACTCAAAAGATGTAATTTATGCTGTATCTAGTATTAAATCCACGTTGCACTAGCTTTAGGATAAGTTCATCTTTTTTATCTAATGCCCATTATTTCAGAACATTTACTCCAAGAATTACCTTTCAATCTTCTCTGGTTGAAGAGTGATGAGCTCTACTGTAAAAACCTCCATTTTCAAGATACGACAAAATTGCTTTTCGGCGTCGATATACAAAGGGTGATCAACGAATTAGAAACGCATGAACATTTTTACTTTTTAGCTTTTTATTGGTAGTTTTTAGAAGAAAATCAGAACAAAAATTAGCATTCTTATGTACACATATATTTTCGGAACAGATAGATTCGAAATTAATATAAGCTTAATTAATATCTTGTGATTCCTCCTCGATTTGTTATTACCTCCTTAATTCGTTTGGGCATACTTTCTACACAATTAATAATTATTTCTCGCATTTGGTCGTCATTTGTCCAAACATTCTTAATATTTTGCTTCAGTTCTGCAATATTTCGGTTCTGCAGACTGTAAACTTTCGCTTTTAGTAAGGCCCAGCAATTTTCAATTGGATTCAGATCCGGAGAATTGCCAGGCCATGGAAGTACCTCAATTTTCTCCTTCATTAAAAGTGCTTGACCGATTTCGCTGTATGGCAAGGAGCTTTGTCCTGCATGAAGGTGTAGCAGAAAGGGTGATAATTGAGTGAATTCCTATGTGGAATAAAAACATCCTGGAGGACTTTCTTATACTGATCCTGTCTCGTTCTTCCGTCAACAAAGTATACAGGACCAGGACCTTCTCCAGAAATACAGCTGCATACCATTATTGACGGTGGGTGTTTGACCGTTCTTTGTATACAATCTTCTTTGTATCTCTCTCCTCGCCGCCTCCTTACAAAGCAAAAAGATTCCGTCATCATTTTCAGCTGAGACTCGCCGCTAAAGATGACCTAAAGTTTAAAAAAAATCATTAGTTTTAATACATTTTATACTAGGACCAGAAATTTAATAAAAATAAGCAACTTTATCAGCTTACTTTTTTCCAGTCATTAATCGTAAGGTGTTCTTGTTGTCTAGCCCACTCAAGCCGGAATTTTTTCATTTTTTGGGTCAAACTTGGCTTTTTAGCTGCTTGCCTCCCTTTCAAATCGCTTTTATATAACCGTCTGCTTAAGGTAACTTGAGATATTTGAATTCCTTCCTCATCCATACTCCGTTTAAGAACCTTAGTAGGAGCTCTACGTTGTTTTACCGCCATAAGGATTACTCTTCGGTCTGTCCTAGGCGTAGTTTTCCTGATTCCTTGGCACTTCAGTCTTCTATTGTATGTTGCAGGTTGATAATTTTTCAACAATTTTGAGATTCTACTCACTGTCGCTCAGGAAACATTCACTTGACTCGCAATCTCACCATTTGTTAGCCTTTTTTGATTTCAATAGTTCACCAATAGCATATTTTTTTCATTTGTTATATCCTTTTTACGACCCATGTTCTCAATATAGTCTTGAATATCAAATTTCACACTAAATCTTTAATTTACACAAAAATATCACTCAAACGTTTATAATATCACTCAGAAATCTTGCAACTGCATCCTTCAAATAAACGTTTAAGACTGAATTGAAAACTAATTCCAGTTTTTTGCCGAAAACAGAACGTTTCAAATTACCTAGAATCGGTCATAAATGTGGAAATAGTCGTTTATCCTGGGTTTACCCATTTCTTAATTGGATGAAAATAAGGACATGTCATAAAATAAACATTAACAGATACATCTTTGATCTCAGGTATTCGACTTACAAAAAGATATTGTTTTAGTGTAAAAAAACTTGATGAGCAATATAAAATTCAATAAATTTTAGACGTTTCTAATTCGTTGATCACCCTCTGTATATAGTCTCCTTCTTTGCAAAGGTAAAATAAGATTTAACATAGAGATGGGCATTTTTTTATTCAGATAAAGATAAAAGCGAGAAATTCAAATTAATTGAAAAATTGAATAAAAATTTTATTTGAATACAAAAATTATTTGTTATTTGGAGAATTATTTCTTATTTGGTACTCTTTATTTGAATTGACAGTGTTAACATGTAATCTTCCTTTAATTCAAATTCAATTGCAAAGAAAATAAATCTACATAGTTTTTATAATTCATTCAATGCTATAACTTTAAACCTTCGTACTCAATTTGCAACTGGTTGAGTGTCGGTCTCGTGTTCCTTATGTTATGGGACACTTGTTAAACCCATGCTGGTGTGGTTTTGGTTCCTATTCTTACGGTTGACATTAATCGTATGGAAACAGTCCAGCATAGATTCGTAAGATTTCCCATTCGTTGTCCAGGCAGGACCAATCCTCTTTTACTGCCTCCATATTCGGATCGCCTCAAATTTATTTCACTGAAATTTCTTAAAAGTAAACGTAAATCTAAAATTGTTTTAACATTTGACTGCTTGCAAGGCATTGTTAATATCCCTGAATTGTTGGGGACTTTGAATTTATCAATTGCGGCTCTCCCCTTGAGGAACTCGAGTTTTTTTTACATATTTCTTACCACTTCGCAAAATATGGTATTGCATCAATATTTCTATAATAGTCGCTTTTATTGTATTGATTCACATTTTTCGAAATCGCAAATAAAGCATCTACTTTGCTAGACTTGGAATTTTTTTTGGTTCTTTTGTTTCTTGCTTCTTTGAAAACCATATTATTTGCATTACATTAGTTGTAGTAAGCAGAATAAAGTCATAATTATAAATCCTAGGGGACAATCCTTTGATTCGTTAGCATGGTTTTGGCCGGAAGGGAAATGAGGAAACTTGAGTCTTGTTTTTGCATTGCTGCGAGCTAGACAACAGCCCAGAGACGGAGTGGATTATTTTTAATTTCTTAATAAAAGCTGACGGGGTCATCTGGTTTCGAACCCGGGACCCATGGCATGTTGGTCTTGCCGCTTAACGTATTGATCCAATTCCGCCTCCAAATAACACCAACCATAATAAGCAAATGTGTGCAAGCAACAATTTCTTTTAATAAATATATTTATTATAAACAATAACATTCAAAAAGAATTCTGAGGCGATAAGCAAGCAAAGTTTCACTTTTTAGTTATGACTTTAAGTGATTTCTCTAACATCTAAAATGACATTTACGATGCTTTCTTGTATTTAATTGTTTACAAGTACCTATAATGGAATTATACTTTTTACCAACTAATTTTTTTACCGCCCAATTTATCTTTCCTTCTAATTATTGTTTACTTCGTTCTGATTGATTTAAGTTTATGTCATTTGTTCAAGCCTTATTTAAATTGTTTAAGTCGAAATCTCGTGTGTTCAGGCTTTATTTGACGTGTCCATGTGAAAACTTTGTTTTTCCAGGTTAAAACTCGTTTTTCCTAATTGTTATCGTCCAAATCAAAATCTGATTTGTCCCGGCTGAATTTCGTGTCCCTATTTCAGTTTTGAGCGTTCAAAATAATACTTCAGAAAATGGTTTTTCGTCCGCAATTTTTAGACAAACGTAGACTAACGATGGACAAACAAAACCAACTTCACAGACCTGCTTGCAAAAAAAAAAGTCAATAGGTCTGTTCACGTACTTAGTTTTGGTTAAATGCAATTTGATATTTTAGCCCAAACGTGTTCACGTACTCATGAAATGGGTGAAAATTTGTTGAAGTAAAATTTCACCTACTTGCACGTTTTAGTCCAAACTTACCCACAAAAATTAGTTGAGCACTTTTGTTATAAAAGCATAGTCATTTTGACAGTTATAGCTTTAGTTTTTGTCCAAGCCTACGCAAACTTGTTCATGTACACTTGACATTTAACATTTTTACTCAAAATATTTCAGAAATGTCTGCTAATGCAAAAGTTTTTACACAAAAGCAAAAGTTTTCGTCCACAACCCTGCGTCTATTTTAGAGTTGGGTCGGGTGGACTTCGTCTATAATCGTGTTTGCTTTCCCCTTCACAACGCAGTTGGTGGGGTTCACATGTACGCGCTCCGAGACAGGAGATAAATGAATCTGAAACTAGCAGGTTTTAACCTGGCAGGTTTTAAGGAGAAAGTAACCTGCTGGACGCAAAAAAGGCGGATAATACGCTGAAACTCTTTTCAAATTATTCGTCGGCCTCGAATTTATCAAAAACCTGCGCTTCCGAGTTTTCTTCGTCTCCGATTACTTTTTCAGAAAATTTTAGGGTCCTGCTCCGTGCGAAAAGGACGCTCACGGAGCAAGAGAGTAACTTGCTGGACGTAAAAGTCGAAGAAAACTGTGGAACGCTTTTCAAATCATTCGTCGGGCTCAAAACAATCGATCGACTGCATTTCAGAGTTTTCTTCGGCGTATTTAGCTTCGCATTTTGACTTATGTGTCCTACAAGTGCGACTTTCAGGCTGGGGTCACATTTAAAATACTCTAGAGAATAATCGGAGGCGAAGAAAACTCTGAAACGCAGGTTTTTGATAAATTCGAAGGCGACGAAGTGTCCGAGTTTTTTTTCGTAAAGTAGGTTACTCTCTCCTTAAAACCTTTTAGTTTCAGCTTCATAAAATCAAAAATAATTTTTTGATTCTTAAAAAAACTGCGTTTAATAAATGCGGAAAGAAAGTGAAAGTTCAGTTGACTATTATGAACTTTAGTGCTTACTAAAGACTATCAAGAAAAACCAGGAACAAACAAATTAACAAAAATCAAGTCAAAACTCTTAGTTGACAGCGCCGCGTATAAATGTCAAAACGACGCCAAGCACAGCCTACTCTAGATACAAGCCCAGAATGTGAAACGAACAGCTGAGCATTCGTGGTGTAAACAAACCAAAACTTGCTACAGTAAAGAATAGGAATTCTACTTTTTCGTAGTATTTGTCGCAGTATTTTTAAAGTCTCAACTTGGAATTTACTTGATGAACCTATACATGTTCTGAACATTGTGGTCACGATAAAAAATTTCTCATTTACAATTTCACGTGTTTTAATGGGAAAACTCTCTATTGTTTCTTTTATTGAAGTATTATGGTTCGAATGCGTCAATGACATCAGCATTTCTCTTTAGTTTTGGCTAAGACAGTGTGCAATTTTATATTTGTTCAAGGATTGCCTAATCTGTGGTACAAAAATAATAATGACGACATGCTTGGTGGTAAAATGGGCGAACTGTCATGTTTTCCGGGCTTGTATCTAGAGTACGCTGTGCGGCCAAGATTATCCTTGTTGCGAGAGACGACGCCCAGTTTTTTGGCAATTTTAATGAGAAGAATGTAACCCAAGCAATCAGCGAAATTTCAACCAAACACAAGCCCGGCGTTCATCTTAACCAAGTTTTACAAATGATGCAGAGTGCGGACATAAGTTTGGGAGAATATTTTCTCACAGGTATTTCAAGATAAAACCAAGAAATGGAAGTAACTTTCGCATTTTTATCCCCATTACCTCGATAACATTTTTACTTGATTGCTACTCACGCTGTTTTACACAGAAGAAAACAGACCGACCAAATAATTACGTGAATGTCAAGCTCCGTAGTAAAATTTTTGCGAATATAATCCCAAAACATCTTTCTATAAAATAAAAAAAAATAAAAAAGGACTTGTTCATTAAAAAATCGGCAAAATGAAACCGATTCCATTACTGCAATGCAAATCAAAGGAAACACCTGATTCATGACCTTATGGGATTTCCCTGTCCGTTTTGATTTATTGTTAAGATACCTTCTGTCATTTTCGACTCCGATAAGGCAAAGAAAGCATAATTCGTTACACTTGCAATCCATGGCGAAGCTAAGAAATACTCATTCGTATCTGTAGTAGAATTTGTACTGTGCAGGTAAAGATGACCTGCTGGTATTCACTTGTTGCACGGCGGAAGTCCTTTTTTCTTTGACACTTTTTTTTTTTGTAGATAATACAGCTGTGCGGCATTGTTTGTTACCGTCGTTGCCACGTTTATAACTTTCTGCTTTTTCTTCAATTACTTTTAAGTGAAAGGCATACTAAATTAGCATATCTCATCAAACAATAATTGCGATTTAATAATACATACTCATAGAACTTTCACTTTAAAAGCTGTTAAATTTTTTGTAAACAAAATCAATGTTGACCTATCACTTGCCCTGTGGGGGGGTTTTTACCAGGAAATGTACACTGTTAGCCCAGTAATCTGTTGTCCAGTACAAACCCTTCCCGGATATGATGCTTATTGTTGCACAAATAAAATCATTCCAATGTAGGTAACTGACTAAAACTGCAAATCCTTCAAACGTGATTTGTGCCGTTGATTGAGGACTCATTAGTATAACAGCAACAGAAATTTCTACCTCTTCCTACTTTACCAGTTCTCTACAGCTCTACAGGATATTGTTTCTTCTGCCATGCCATCTCGTATAGTTATCTGGTGTTATGAATTTATTTACAGTATCCCGGCTACGACGTAAATCTAAGGAAAATCAAATTTTATTGTCGTTTCATTAAGAATTGCCGTGGAAACTATGACGAAACAGAAAAGCAATACTTGAGATATTTAACCGTCCGAACCGAAGCAATAAGATATACTCTAAAAATATCGATTAGCTGTCCAGTTGACTATAATTATTCGCGATCGTTGTCTTCTATTAGCATACAAAACAAATTATTCAGACACCTGAATTTGATTTTGATTTTCATATTAAACGTTTGCGACTGTTTCGTGTTACCTCCATTCCGCTGACTAACATCTACGTCAAACTGAAAGTAATCCAAGCATCTGCGGCATCAGTGTGCATAGCTAATAAACTTTTGTGTTCGCCACAATATTATACAAGGTATCGCGAATAAGTGGCGGGTGGAATTTATTTTTTTTAATTTTAATTTTTTTAATTTTTTTTTACTTGCCACTAGGTAGAGAAGGAGAGTCGCTTAACGTCAATTCCGAGATTATCTCTACTTAGCCCTGCCAAACCCCTGCAGACAAAAGTAGTTAAGAATTCATTATCGCTATTTGAATGTTGCTTATCAGCTGGATTGATAATTGGTGAAATTTCTATTCAGGTGTGGTTGGCAGACGTCTTTTATTACTATTTTCATTTTGACATTGTCTTGAAAATTGATGAATTCAATGGTCGTTGGTTAGTTGTGATCCGTGCAAAGGTAAAAGAAATTGTGTTGCTTTACGAGGGTCTAGCAAATGTTAAATAAATAAAATTGAATTGAATTGAATTGAAAACAGAGTACAATTGGTTGGCATTTGTTTTGCATTAATGCGTTCGACAGTATACATCTGCAACTAATAGTTTGGTCTTCAGGGAGAAAGCGATAGTACTAAAACTTTTGACAATCAACCATACCTTCAACACAATCTCCTGGTGATGCCTTTCGAGACAAATAACTTAATTAAGGAGGAAGCGATAGTACTAAAATCGCAGTCCACCATTTCGTCAACACGATCTCCTGTTGATGCCTTTCGGGAGGAATAACTTGTCTTGGTCTTTCATTCACATCCACTCACCTACTGTCCTGATGTTATTCAGTTTTATCATTTTCGAAATAAACGTTTCAACTAATTTATTATTTTATTTTTGCCAATTAGATGGCGGCTAATATTTGATAGATGAATGTTGAAGTGCCCTTCCAGCTCTTCGAAAATTGTTCGTGTATTAGGCTCCACTAAGGCTTTCAGAAACTTTCACAGGGTTTATCCTACTCATACAAGCTCAAATCACCTTCGAAAAACATCGCAAACCAATGTTAACCAATACGTTCAATTGTCATTCTCTGCGCAGACGAATCATTAATTTTTCTGGATGCTGCTGTAGCGGATTTTTTTTTTTAGATTTGAATCGAAACCAAAGAAAAGAAAGCAAAGATTTCATTATACTGAAAGATTAAACCCACTCAATGGGGAAAATGAAAAGAAAATGGTTGCTTCAAAAATCACTTTTGTTTTTGGGTCATCAATCTACGTCCATATACCAAATTTCCTCTTAAATAGGTATGTAAATGAGGAGATGGATGGGCTGTGGCATACCCCAGCAAGCCAGACGTTCAATCGAAATGCATTGTGTATGTATTACAGTAAGGCAATGACAGGAACGCGGAATTGTAAGCAAATTCGTCTGGCGTTGTTTTACTTAATGCCTTTTTTTGGCCTTAAGAGGTCCTAGTTTTTACCGTACCCTAAAAGGGTTGAACTCGAAAAGCAAAGCTTGGAAGTGGTTCTGCTCCCCCAAGGAGCAATTCTGACTACTTGGTTTTTTCCACTCTGTGAGATCAATTACGATCTTCTATTGAGGTTTTTTAGGTAGAACTAAGTAAACCCTACGTACTGAGCCTAAGCAATTCTGGAAATTTGTAAATTCTAGGCTCAATTGGGATGGATACCCCTCTATGTTGTTCCTTGGCGAGCTTGAAAGCAATGGTCCTCTTATGATTCCCATTTTTTTTTTTGGTAACTTCGTTAAGGCTGCGTTTTTGGATTCCAATTGTGATACTAGTTTTAAGAATTTTGCTCATTTGACGAGGTTTCCCCCGACTTTTCTTTAATCCGAAGACTTAGTATTTGACGAAACTACAGTCTTGATTTCGTATATATCTCGGATTTGGCTAGTATTCTCTCGTGTGGTCATGTCGGTATTCCTCCGTATTTCTTGAAAAATTGTAGTCTGTCTTTGGCTCCTATTCTCTGTCATTTGTTTAATTTGTCTATTTGCAAAAGTGCGTTTTATAAACCTTGGAAATTCTCTTGATTATTTCTCTTCATAAGGTAGGCAACAAACGCAATATCTCTAATTATCGATCAATTGCCAGTTTATGTTGTATTGGCAAAGTTTTTAAGGCTATGGTCTGCGATATTCTTTTCTTCATTGCAAACCGTTCTTGGACCCTTTCCAGCATGGATTCATGAAGGTTAAGTCTCAACTACCAACTTGTTGGAGTTTTCCAACTTCTGTATTTCATGTTATTGAAGCTGGAAAGCAGATTGATTGCATTTTCACTGATTTCAGTAAGGCCTTTGACAGAATTAATCATATGATTCTTATTTACAAGATTTCAGTTCTGGGCCTTCCTCCAGTCTTCGTCCCGTGGTTATATTCTTATTTGTCCAATCACACACAGCAGGTTTTATTTCGTGGTGTGCTCTCTGTCGAAATTAATCTTTTCTGGGGTGCCTCAGGGCAGTAATTTAGGACCTATGCTTCTCATCATATACATAAATGATGTATCTTTGATTCTAACTCATTCGAAAATCCTCTGTTATGCTGGCGATGCAAAAATTTTCTGTGCTGTCTCAAACAATATTGGGTCCTTTTAAACTCTGACAAAACCACACATTTGGGTGTTTTCATTAATACAACATTTTTATTTGAGAATCATTTTGACACTATCATCAGTAAGGCTAATGTGACCCTGCGCTTCGTTAAAAGATATTCAAAGGAGTTTAATGACCCATATAATAACGAAGCTACTTTATTGAGCTTCTGTTCGACCAATCTTGGAATATGCTTCACCGGTTTGATCTCCTTTCTAACCAAATTGAGGCTGTCCAACGTAGATTTGTGAGACTGATTTTCTTCGTCTGCCTCCATGTGTTGATCGACTTCTGCTCCTTTCTTTGGAGTGTCTTGAGGCTAGACGTTATAGGTTTAGAGTTATTTTTGCCTTTGACTGTCTGAGGTGTGATTTATTTCCCGGAATCGTTGGGGGTTTTGAATTTGTCGGTTTCGTCTCGCTCCTCGAGGGCTCAGAGCTTTTTCCATGTCCCTCAGCATCGCACCAACTATGAATGAACGAGCCTATAACTTCAATATCTCGCTTATTTAATAGTCGTTTTGATCATGTTGATTTTCATTTGTCCAAGATGTAGATCAAGGATCGGTTTGAGTGGAGTTCATTGTTTTTGTTTTTTATTTTATCTTTTTTTCTACTTATTTTATTGTTATTTTATTTTATTGTATTTATTTATTTTTATATTCTTTTTAATTTTTATTTCTTGTATTTCTATCTCGTTTTCTTATTTTTAAATGTTTTCTTAAACTGTATTAAATCTGTAAACTTGTTTACTTAATTTATTTTTCTTGTTATTAATTAATCACTTTTATTCTGTAACTTGTTTCTGAATTTTCATTTGACGATATATTTATGGTTGTTTGATTTAGTCAGTATTTGGCGGAATTTGTAAATAAATAAATGGCATTCATGTCGTAATTTTGTACCGGCCATTGTGGGATATTTACATTACTTACTACATTGACATTTTCGAACAATTGTGATAGAATTATCGCGTTGTGCTTAGGATCACCATCCTCCTGGAAAATAACCTAACTGGGTTCAAACCAGACTGATCAATGGGAGGTTGGCAAATTATCCTACAGAATCTTCAAATGCTGGCTGTTCCTTTATCATTCTGCCTTTGAAGGATCACGACTCCAGTATCAACAACGGTAATCGGACTGAAGAAGGAGTTGGATCAATTGGTTAAGTGGCATGATCACCAAGGCATGGTTTCAGGGTTCCAGGCTCGGTTTCCCCATCAATTTTTAAGGAGAAATTAAAAAATCCACTCCGTCTCTGGGCAGGAATGCAAAAACAATATATTCAAGTTCCCTCATTCCCTTATCCTAACTCCCTTTAGGCCAAAACCATGCTAATGCATCATAGGGTTGTCCCCTAAGTTTTGGCTACATCGTAAAAAAAAAACTGTTAATTTTGCTTTCATCTGACCAAATCATCTAAGAAAAATAAAAAATTCTTCAGTACTTCGAAGAATCACAAAGTTAGTTCTAAATTACCTTTTGCCAATTTTATCAACAGTCCAGGTTTTATGACGCTGTAGAAAATGCTTGCAGTAACGTTGCACTTGGACAAGGCCCATTTCCTTTTCTTTTTTGTCTTCTCGGCCTTCAGCCTTACATTGTTCAGTGCTCTACGAAGGGTCCACTCAATCACACTTTTTCCTAAAGCCTGGGCTGCTGCTTTTGGAGTTTTTCGTGAAATTACTAGTCGAAGGTCTAAGGTTTAAAAAAATCTTTAACCCCCGTCGTTTAACATTGGAAGCATTTCTTCATACTTTCTTATATTTATAACGATGCCGTGAGATACCTTACACATTTCCCTTCGATTTTTCTTGAAGAATATCCAAAATAATGAATTAAAATCAAACTGTGGTGTTTCTCAGGGGAAGGAATAATAACGTAACCAAATGATACAATGCAGAACTGGTCAAATGAAGCAATATAAGAAAAAAATTCATATCCCATACATTAGTTCCTTGCACCTCCCTCTAATGTATAAGTTCATTGCACTAATTTTATAAAGCTGTAATTGAGGTCACGAAAATTTTGCGCATTATCTAAATACGACGTCATAAAGTTTGTGTATAACAATTATTAAGAAAATTAATAAATTATTTTTTCATTGTATTAAATAATAATAATAATCCCAAAATTCACTAAAGAACCTCATCAAAAGCCATCGAAAAGCGAGCCAAATCCTTGTCTTGTTTGTGCAATATTACAAGGACCTTAATTAGAGAATTAATTAAAATGACAAATGAGACTTTTGTTACAAAGTAAATTACATTGTAGGCCCTCTTCCAGATAGATCTGTTTACTTACCACCAAAGAATTTTATATTACTCGCAGTTCTAACAGAATTGCTACGTCAGCGCTACGTAGTGAATAAAGCAGTAATTTTGATTCCAGTAACGTTAAATATTGAACATAATTCAATCAACACTCGGAGCAACCACTCCATAGAAGAAGCGCTTAACCGAAGATAAATTGTTTTATGTTTCAATTTTCCTCCAATTCCTTTTCGTGCTGTTTGTACTGTAGTATGCCTTGGGACTGGGACTTTTCTTATGGCTCTCCTTCTTTTCTCGACTGAATACTTTAAGGCGAAGCATTTGTGTCTAGTTGAAAAAAAGAAGTAAATGAGGTTGAAAGCTCGTCAGAAATTGTATTGGGCGATGTCCACAAATTCTTTTCCCGACTAACTCCCTCGACCACTCCTTCTACATTTTTATGTTCATATTTCCTTTTGGAAGGTTGCTTCTACGTTATCATTGACTATGTGGTTATTATTTGCAGCGGTTTACTAGTAGTCGACCGTCTGAGTAAACATTCCTTAGGAAGGGGGGGGGGGGGCGGTGTGAGATGAAAGGCACATGCATGCACTATTCTTTCACCCTGTCGATTATGGCCTTATTTATTCCACAACCTGGCGGCCAACGCCAGAAAAACATTTGTCAAAATCAATATTTAACACTCTGCCGTCATCCTGGAGTTTCTCTAGCATGATTTCCGGGATAAACGAATGTTTGCTTACTCGGATGGCAGTTGTTACATTTTATCGCCACAATAACGAGGTTTAGGTGGGATTTGATGTCGTCCCTCCTTTTGTGTGTACTCAGAAAACAATTAGCTGTTGTATGTGGTTTTTTTAAAGAAACATAAAAGCCCTTAAGAATAATCTTGAACCACCTGAACTCGGTGAGTTAATATTTGCTAAGCACACCAATAAACCGCAAGTGAACGAAATAAAAACTTCCCATTTTGCGACGTTTAGTGGTGGAGCACTTTATTTTTTGGCGCTCCCACTAATAAGGGAAAGAGGTTAATTTTGTTTAATTTGCGCAATTACCCGTAACAACGCTACATAAACCTCTAATGAGACTTTCCGTGTCTCCTGGAAATGTTAATGATTTTAAAACCCAACCATTCTTGTCTTCCTCGAGTTGTATGGGGGGCAGAGGTATGCTATAAATGAAACTGAGTGGAGCCAAACAGCACAAGTCGGCTTCGCCTTCGACTTTCTTTTCTCCCCAATGAAGAAGTGAATAAGCGCACCACAAGGGTAGCAGCAACTCGGATACTCAATCCGTTCGAGGGGACAGGAGGAATGCCAAGATTTTCTTTTGTAGAGCATAGCCCTCTTGAAGTTTTTCGTTGTTGCATTTTGTTTCTCCGACGATGGGTGATAGCTATTGTGGGATGCTTAGGATACTGATGAAAATATTCCTGGAGGTTAGGGTACATCTGAATAGACGCGAATGTTGTCTTCTTTTATATTCTTTTTCGTATGCTGTGGCATCTAACTTTTTTTTTCTTTTTTTATTCTATACATAGGGAGCACCATTGCACAGACAAATATAAACGAGTTTTGACAATCGGTTCGGATTCACTCTTCACTTCAATCTGCCTTTTTCGCTCCATTGTGCAGGCGGCCTAAAAGAATTCATTTTAAGGCTCGCATCGCCATCACAATTAACCCTAACCTTTAGGCTACATCTTGTACGCACACAATAAATTTGCTTCTCCTTGCTCGTTCCTTTCACTTAACGCTTCATTTTCTTCCGCTTTAAGATAGGAGCACCTCATAGAGCTTCATTTTGTCTTGACGAGATATTTTTTTTTATCCATTCATATTCAAGAGGTAATTTTTTGATACCCGACACAACAAAGTCTTTTTTAACATCTTTACACTTCAGCTTTTTGTAGCAATTAAAGTAGACGTTAAAGCGTTAAAGTCTCATTAATTTCTTCGTATTATTCCTTTTGCAGAAAAGTGTGAAGTCAACTGCGAGAAGTGTGAAATCTTCGCATTATCTTTCAATAGGTAAACGAAGAAAATGTGTGGTAGGCCGAGGTATAGAAATTAGTAGTATAAGTAATCCTTGTTTTTGTTTTATTTTATTATATATTGAAGGGATACGGGGTGGTGGTTCAGTTATCATTTAAGTAGAAACAATTATATTCAATTTTTTTTATTTTTATGAGCCTTTGAAATAAAAAGGTCCTTGAATATTCACCTTCACCTAATGCACAACACTATTCTCCTTCTGATGGGATAGAGCTTTTTCAGTTGAATGGATGTTTGATCAAAATGGCAATAGGAGCGTTTTCTCTCGACATTACTGTAGTGCCATTCAGTCCAAAAACCGTTGACATCGATGATGGAGCAGTAGCAGCGAGATTATGATTTTTTTTTGTTATACGATGTGGCCAAATCCTAGGGGACAACCCTTTGATGCGTTAGCATGGTTTTGGCCTGGAGGGAATTAGGGTAAGGGAAGTGAGGAAACTTGAGTCTTGTTTTTGCATTGCTGCGAGCTTGACAACGGCCCAGAGACGGAGTGGATTATTTTTAATTTCTTAATAAAAGCTCACGGGGTCATCTGGTCTCGAACCCGGGACCCATGGCATGTTGGTCTTGCCGCTCAACGTATTGATAAAACTCCGTCTCCAAGTTACTTCAATTATAAAATTTGAAACCCTCGTCGGTTGTGGAATCGCATGAATAACAAAAGCAACATTTTTTCTTGTAAAAAAAAGCTCATAGCTAAAATGTAGCATAGGGAAAACATTTTAAAAAAAAATTTCTAGAAATAACAGCAGTTTGAAGTAAAAAAAATTAACGCGTCATCCTATGCTACATCCTCGATAATATTGTGAAAAATATATGGTGTAAATTTCATTAAAATTAGTTGAGTATATCTCGAGATATTTTGTCCACCAGTTTGAAAAAAGTATTTTCGATAAAAACGCAAAAGAAAACAATACTGCCCCAGCGTCTTGGTTGGTTGGTTGGTTTAAGTGGTGAGAGTCGCCATCATGGTAACACTCCAATTAGCTCTATTATAGCGCCATTTTGATGCCACAATCAGTAAGACCCGGTTTTTTTGTTGGACTCAGTTCGCTCGCAACCCTGACTCTTATCTGAAATCATGGTTGAAGTCGGCTGAATTTATTATGGGAAAAGGAACTAAAGCCGACCGGAGGAATTAGAAACTGACTATTTCCTTAACCTTTACCCCTACTTTCTGGTGGCCATTCTCATATAGAGCTTAAGAAAACTAATTGGCAACATTTTTAACTTGTTAATTGATATTTTATAAGAATAAAATATTCACGTAATATCGTTTGCGTTGCCAATTTAGAAAAGATCTCCACACCTTTGTCCAGGTAAAAATGTTAATGTTTACGAATTTTTTTAATTTGGAATTTAATAGACGGCGGCGCTTAAAGCTCTTAGGTTTAACGAATTTAAATCGAACTAACTGTTTGATTGCTACAGAGCTGTACAAACTGCAGAGCACGTATAGAAGGGCACAACTCTGCTGGGTAACCGGACACAGCGGTATCACAGTAAATGAAGCAGCAGACGTTCTCTCTAAGAAAGAAGCTGCCATGGAAGCTCAGGAAACGAAACAAATACTTCCCTCAATACACGGTGTTGCTAAATTTCTCAAGGATCGGCTGTTAGATTTTTCGAAAAAAAGTTGGGAAGAAACCACAACGTGTCGAATCGCGAAGATCATGTAGATCTCGGGATCAATCCAGAACTTTGGTTGTCATCTACACCGGCCACTGACTTACGGGAGTATGTACATGTGCTAAAAATTGGTGTTTCCAACTCTGATGTGTGCAAGCACTATCAGGAAGCAAGTACAAAAGAAATTGTAGAGCACCTCCTTTGTCGTTGTCCTGAACTTGCTAGGAAAAGACAGGAGATACTGGCAACCACTTTATTGAGGGCTGAAATTGAAAGAAATTGGTTCGGTAGCTACATGTATGGAACGTAGCGCTGTCCTGTTGAAACCAGAAGTCGAAACTTTGAAAAAAAAAAATTCGGAGTATGGCTCTGTACCGCTCGCCACTGACAGTTACAGGTTGTCCTGCCGCATTTTTGAAGAAATATGGTCCGATAATGCCACCTACCTATAAATCGCACCAAACAGTGCATTTTTCTTTATGAATAGGCAGTTTTTACTTTTGGGTGAGAATTGTTATTACGCCAAATATAACGATTTCTTATTTACGTACCCACCCATTAAGAGGGATTTCTAATGTGATGGCCTGTTTGCCTGTTTGATGGCCTGGAATTTGCGTGACTCATAAAATTTAAAGTATGATTTAGGAAAAAAGGAGTTTCCCCACCGTCATTTTCCCAGTTCTTTTACTCTCTTTAGAAGTGAATTGTTTACATTGAAGCTTGGATTAGTTGTGAACACGTTGGAGCGTACTGCTGAGGATTAATGTTTGAATCTTAGACTTTGTACTTGTTTTATTTGTTTTTTTTTTTTGCTAAAAGTGAATCGTTTGATTACTTTTAAGCCTTTTGAACTGTGAACATAATACATACGACTCATCGTTCTAGAAATTTTATCGTACTGTTCCGTAAAAATAAAACCTGATTATTGCAACACGATTACATTTGAAAACCGTAATTTTTACCGAAATGTTCCTATGAAAAATTTTCAGAAGTTTTCTTTTCGTGTATCTAATTTTGTTGGACACTCTCCAATTCAATTTAATAAATTCTCACTTTAAGCTGAAAATACTGTTATTATTCTCATATAAATTTGTTGGCTTTATGTTCACTTTGCATATCATTAATTTCGTAAGCTGTCAAAATTCACCTTGTTTTGTAGCTGAGATAGCAGTAAATTTTGTTTGTTTAACATTTTATTTTACTTTATTTTTAAGTTGCTTAAAATATAGAATACATATTTTAATATCACTCAAAAATGTACACGCCACAACAATCTGATCAAATTACATAAATTTTTCGCCCGCATTGTAAACGGCACGCAACTTGTTCCCACGTAACCGGAATTAAAAATCACTTCCCCTCTCAATTGTTCAGTCTTCCTATTTCCAACTCGGAAATTGTCTTTCAAAAACGGATCCCCATGAGTTCTTTAGAACTCTCATGTACCCCTGAGACGACCAGGCTCTTTCCTGGGAAGAATACTTAAAACAAAATTCATGAACTTTCCCATGCACATTAATTCATTGAAAGAGGAACTAGTAAGTACCGCGATATTTCTGTTATGTCACCTGGTTGTCCTCAATTCAATGTACCCCCGTCGATTATTGTTTTTCTACAATCATAATTATCCCAAGATTTTGCTTTTACAGTCTGACAGGAAACTAGAATGCGATTATGTTTTTTTGCAGTTTGTTGATTTTGTTTATGAAAAAATAAAATAAAAGTTTTGCTCTAATTACTCATTCTGATAAATCCGTCGATATCAACAAAGTGATGATTGCGTTCGAATTGATTTGTTTTAGTATTTAGACACGTCCGGAGTAGCCATTATGTTTGGTTGTTACAATAAATTAAAGATAAATATTTCTTTTTATTAAAATGTTTCGCTCTTTTTTTTCTAATAGTTTTATTTCTTCCTTTTTCAGGTCAGATGAAGAAGAGCAAAGTGCAAATAAATACAGCAGAATGGACGAAGAAAACATGCAAGACAAGGAACGATTCGCAAGGTAAGTACAATTTCATTGAATCTTAAAAGGTAGCATACGATTTGCTATACCTACTTGTAGAAATATTCCAAAAATATTTAATTTATGGAGTTTAGTAGATAATTAATTCGAAAAAAATAACACAGACTGAAGTCAAAACAAATTTACTTGGAAAAAAACACTGCTATAAATTTGAACAATACCAGCACCTGTTGAAAACGTAGAAAATAAATAGAAAAAGTTCCTTCAATTGTTTGTAATTTAGTAGATAAATGAGATTTTTACATACTTTCAGTGTAGTGAAAATATTTGATGCATCGAAAAGCAATTCAGTTCTATTACAAAATTTATTTTTTATTGTTCCATTCAGGTCGATGAAAATATGACTTTTTAGTACTTTTAAAACGCCTCTCGAGATTTGTTTAAATAATTATAAAAAAATTAACAACATTTTATAAATTGTTTCGTATGACATTTAACCGCTTACATAGTAAAAATTCTGTAGCCACAAGACAAAAGGGATATGTAAGTGCATACGTTCATCGGAATGGGAAGAAGATCCTCCCCAATGGGGGGAGTCGGTGCATCTCTACACCGACGGCTCCAAAATGGAAGGCAAAGTGGGTGCAGGCATCTTCTCGGAACATTTGGGCCTCAATGTCTCATTCCGCTTGCCTGACTACTGCAGCGTGTTTCAGGCGAAAATTATGGCTGCGGACCGCCTGAATCAACTAACGCTACCCTCAGATAATATATGTATTTTCACAGATAGTCAGGCCGCTATTAAATCCCTCTCGGGAGTATACACCACCTCCAAAACGGTTATAACATGTCGTTCAGCACTAAATACCATATCTGAGCATCTGAAAGTGCGACTCATCTGAATGCCTGGATATAGAAATATTGCGGGCAACTGCAGAGCCGACGAACTAGCGCGAATCGGTACCACTCGTCCTGATTCGGACAATTACCACCAGCTGGGTAAACCGCTGGCCACATGCAAACTGGAATTCTTACAGGAGTCTCTCAGGATTGCAAACATTAATTGGCAGAGGGAACACACCTGCCTGATTACCCGACAGATATGGCCAAAGCTCGACCCTAAACGGTCAAGGGAAGTCATCTTACTCGAACGCAAAACAATTACCAGTACCGTGGCCGTTATTACGGGTCACTGCCTCATAGGCAGACACGCCGATAGACTGGGCGCGCCCTCAAACAACTTCTGTAGGAGTTGCCATGACGAAGAGGAAGAGGAAACCATACTCCACCTCCTCAGCAACTGTCCGGCCCTAGCCAACCGTAGGAACCAGTTTTTGGGCTCCTCCTTCTTTGAAGATCTAACCGAGCTAGGCTCCACTGATGTCAGGGACCTGGATCGATTTATCAGAAGTTCAAAATGGTTCCCGACGAGTTAGAGCCGTACACCCTTCCCAACCAAATCTAGTTTGGTTTCCCTAGAGCTGGCCCCACTGGAAACAGGGAGCTGGCTCGGCGCACAGGGGGTATATTTCCACCCTCCTATTACTTAGGTTATTTTTTTTATGGGGGTTGCTAAAGTTTTGTAGCCTCAACGTGGTATCACAATGGGCCTCCTTGGCCTAAGTGTGCCTTTTTCAGGCAGCCACTTTAACCTAACCTTACCTAAGTGCATACGTCTACAGCAATTATCCCCTTTTGATTTGAGACTACAGATTTTTATTTCTTAAGACGATCTACGAGCTACAGCTTTATTATGTTCAATTTATGTAGACAAATTATGGTCTTCTAGGTCGATGAAAATGGTTGTCCATTTGGAGATCCCAAATCTGGACAATACCGAGTTTATGAAACAATTTAAGGCCCAGTTTGAATATTGTGATTACAATGAGTAAAGGCTCGATTACATTGAGCGAGTTTACAATCTACTAGCCAGCGAATTCACTATTTGCTAGTCAACTCGCTCAGTTTAGTCATATTCACTAGTTACTAGCAGATTATAAACAATATAGCGAGAAAAGTTGAAAGCCGAGCTACTTTGCTCGCTGGCGTGTAGGCTTGTTAACTAGTAAACTAACCGTGTGTCATCATATAGTTACTAGTAATATAGCTGCGAATATCTCATTTGTCTACAAAATTAGATTAGATTAGAACAACAAAGTTTTGTGTGTCATCATCACTATCGCACACGCCAATTCGCCCGCTTGTAAACTCGCTGGCTAGTAGATTGTAAACTCGCTCTCAATGTCATCGAGGCTTAAGGCACTGCATTATGACGATAAAAACTTAAAAGATGGCGTTTGAATCGGTTCAATAAATTAGTGTATATACACTTGTCCGCAAATGGGAAATGATCTTTTTCTTTTTAACCTAATCATATTTTCAGCATAGATAACACAAGTATACACGGTTCTGGACCAGAGCAGCTGAATGTAGTCTTTGAGGTATCTTTTGGCGCTGATTATGAATCCGCAGTCCGTTCTTTTTTTATCAGATCAGGTTTTTTAGATAATTGAACAAGTCATTTTTGCTACTTATATACCCAAAAATCGTCACTTTAGTTGCGAAAAATCCAACAATTAAAAGTGGAGTTTAGTAGAAGTCTGTCGTTTATACTTTCCTGGGTCCGTCTTACATATGAGCAACCAACAATAATCTCTCAACATACCCTCATTCCAGAAATATTGGTAATTTATCTGAATTCTTTCTAAATCGCTTGATGAAGTTGTTTTCCTTGTTCGTCAATAGTGTCGCCCAAGTTTTCAGGGAAAAAATCCAGGTGAGAATGCAGGAAATGAATTTTTAACGATATTCGGACACCCATTTTGCAAAATATTCGCAACATCTTCCTTGTAGTCGTTGTTTTTTCTATTACAAAGGAAGTTTCGCACAAGGCTATTGAACGGACCCTCATGCCGCTGCTTTGGTTGCTGATTTACATTTGGTAAAGTGGTCCTTCATCAATTTTCTAATATCTGGTCCCGCAAATATACCTTCTTGGATTTTGGCATAAGATATTTTGGTAAACAGCTTTATCAGGTACTGAAACCCCGGTCCATCCCGGTCAAGGGTCTTTACGAAATTGTTCATAAGGTCAAGTGTAATGTGTAAAGTTGTAAGTAAAACATGAGTCGGATCAACCAGTGGTGTATAACAGAGACATTATGTTATCTTAGTGACAAGTTGGCCAATCTTTTTTCTGGTAATCATGTTCAGTAACGCGACTGTCCCATAGGCAAGGAAAGCAGCAGTATTTCGTGAAGTCAGATTGTATCCCAATCAACCAGTGTAAATCGAAACTCACCACATAAAAACTGTCTTGTTTATAAAATTTATCCAATACCTTTAGATCGCCACAATAATTATCATATTTGATTTTTTTTTTTAGTATTTCGATCATTAGCTTGTAATTTTTCTTGGTATTGCGTGCATGACCAAGTGGAATAGATTGTTGTTTACTCTTTTATTTTTATATTTTGATCTACCCAACGCAACAACATCAATCAAACGGTAAAAAACTGCTATTCCAATGACCTTTCAGAAATTTTCAACAATGTTGATGTTTAACTCCCTTTTCCAATGAAATTCTTAACACATCCGGCGATCCCCAGGGCAGCCATCTAGGATCATGATTTTTTATAATTTATACCAATGATATATTAACGATTCTGAATAATTCAAGAATTCTTTGCTATGTTGACGACGTCAAGATTTTCAAACGTTGACTTAAAAACCTTCTAAAATTGGTATTCTTTAAATCTTCTACCTTTGAATATTGACAAATGCATCACTACGTCGTTCGCTCGCAAAAAGAATTCGCTTCACTTTAACTTCACCATCAACAGAATATCAAACTCGACATTGCTCAAAATCGTGGGGGCGTTCTCAACATCATGTTTTCTTTTGAGCATCACATTTACGCTATTCTGAATAAGGCTACAAAAGACCTTGGGTTTTGTTAAAAGATGCTCAAAAAAATTGATGATCCTGACACTACGGAGCTCCTTTATTATACTTTTTTTTAACCAATAATTGTTTCAGTTTGGTCTTTTCATAATACTCGATTTGTTAGATTTGCTTTGTGTGGCCTTCCTTGATCTGATCCATTTCGTTTGCCTCGGCATTTGGATAGGCTTGGGCTCGTTTCTTTGGAAACTTTTGAATGCAGGCGCAATAAGTCCGCTGTTCTATTTGCTTTTGACTGTTTGCAGACCACTATTAATTCCCGTGAACTTTAAATTAAATCCGGCTCGCGGCATGAGAACTTTTTTTAAGTTCTTTATCACCCAACAGCTTATGGCATGCATGAGAACGTCAATACTAACTATAACGTAATTGATTTCAACCTGTCGAAGTTCCAATTAAGAATCGGCTTATGCTAGACACACGATAAGCAGATATGCTCAATGACGTCGTTTGAGCGATGACCATTCGTGCACTGACGGACACACGACAATGGTTTGCTAAAAATTGCACACCTCTTCCAAATTTTCAATTTTTCCTATAACATGGCATATTTCACCATAGCAACCGCCTCAAACAACACTTTTCCATTTTTTTGGTGAAAAATTTGTCATGAATGTCGACTTTACTGGCTGATCTTCTTTTTAGCTTGCATTCATCCAGCTTTGTGCTTCAATTTTGCTTTTCGATTAGAAGCAGAGCAAGATGTGTATTTTCTTCTGGGTCGTGTCGTTTATAACGCCTATTTCATTGCTTTGTTATTTGTAAAACTTCAATTAAACCTTAACGAGAAGCCTCTAAAAAATCCGATACATGGCTCTCGTGTACTAGGAGGATTAAAAGTGAACTTATGAAGTAAATTTAACATTTTGAAAATCAAAGCAAACAACAACAATCCAGTTCATGTTCGATTTACCGACTCTACCCTTGAAGGTATGTCCAAATAATTTCTTTACTGTCAATCTCCATGGGCGATTAGGCTTCCGCTCGAAATATGTCTAAACTTTGATCCCAGACGAAAGACAGTAAAAGTTCAAAAGGAAACCACCAATAATTAAGGGAAATTAGTATCCACTCACAGAGCAATCTTTTCGATTGCTTAAGCTCACTTAGACCTTAATTTCCAAAGAATTATACTCCACTCGAAGAGTCAAACGAAACCGGTTCCTTGCTTTCTAATTCCCATGCTATCATTACAAAACAAAAGGATTCACCAGATCACCACCTCGTTTCCATGCTATTTTCGAGACCAAAACCAAAAACTGATGCTTTAGGCAACATGGTGCTATATCCTATCATGGATGTGTGTTACTACTGTAATTCACTGTGAATGTGTTTCCTTCCTTAGAAGTTTCTCAACATTTGAGAAAGTTCTTATTCTGCAATTAGCG
This sequence comes from Leptarthrus brevirostris, assembly GCA_964036015.1. Taxonomy (NCBI): domain Eukaryota; kingdom Metazoa; phylum Arthropoda; class Insecta; order Diptera; family Asilidae; genus Leptarthrus; species Leptarthrus brevirostris. The sequence continues at coordinate 110,861,847 of OZ038375.1, forward strand.
AACGCTGCTCCAGTTCTTCAAGACGACGAACAAGTTAAAGTCGATTACTGTTGTTAATAGGGTGTGGGGGGGGGATGAAGGTGAACGGGAGTATTCAAACAGCTAAACACCAAAGTACAATGTTTGTTTTATCGACTTTCGAATTTTCGTTCAAGTTATCTCCCTTTTTTGATTGTCTTTCCTCCCTCCAAAAATTCAACAAATTCAATGGTGCTCCACCGACGAGCTCGTCTAATGGCAACGAGGCAAATAGGTTCTGATGGAAGTTTAATTGGTTCAAACAACACATGCAGTCGGGGCCTGAGGGTTCTAATAGGTAGTCATTCATACGTGGAATTGCCGAAGTTTACCTTCATTCTTTTGCGAAGTGAGAGAGATCTTTAACTTTAGGAAAAAAATTTAATTTCAGCTCTCTCAGAAGTGAAATGTTATTTTTGGATACTTAATAATCGCACAATATTATCCTGTCCATGAAGCTGCAGATATGAAACACTTTTCTTCGCGAAATCTTTTTGTCTCTTGGTCTCCATGCTGTTTTAGTTTTGCAACCTCAGATTTAGTGAGCGCTTGTTCAAAGCGAACGCGAAGCACCAGATTTCATGCCGAGATAAACGACTCTGTTGCTCTACAAAACGTAAATATTCCGTTTATGTAGCCTTCGACCCTGAATGGATCCGCATCCGTAAGGTTGATATTGTTTCATTATTTTTTTTTTTTATAAAACGTTGCGCGCCCTCGTCCGTTTTCATTTTCTGTTTGCTCTCCACACCAATGTTAGTTCACCTTCGGTACAGTGCTATGTCGTTTGCTTTGATGCTGGTTACACTCCGTGTTCCGTCAGCATTAAACCTGAAATTTCTATAATATCTTAGTGTATGAAAAATCCCAGCAAGAAAGCATTCCCCTTGACTGTACTTAAATTATATCGCCTTATCTACGTGAGAAAAGTACATTCAGGTACATTTCCAGTTCTTTCGATTTTTCCTCTTTTTCCCATTTCCATTTCTTTACTTTCTAGGCCACCACATTCCCATGCTATAACCATACCATACCCTCTTTCGGCTCGACAACGAAGTCTGTAGAAAACTTCCTACACTTTCAAAATTCTAAGTGAATTTTTTTCTTAAAATTTTCTTTATATAGTATCTACCGTCGTCGTCGGTGTAAACGCTGTGTCAAATTAATTCAAGGCTTTATGGCAGTTCTCTATCAAACAGAAACAGATTCCAGCATGTATTTTCGCAAAGCATAATTAGCCTCTTCATCTCTATGCTTGACTGGCTTCGCTTCGGGAAGGTCCTAGTCTTCGCAAAATAGTTCAGCACCGCCAACGCAAAATGGTGCATTGGTGCCAGATAAAATCATACTGCACTGGTCTACATAGTGCCATACATCGGTCTGATGCAAGATCATCCTTTCAGTAAGTCGAGTTCCCACGGTATCAACCACAAAAAGATCATAAAAATCCAGCAAGCAAGGCAGTTAGATGCTAGTGTCTTTCACTGCCGCCTTGTTTTCTGCCCTGCGCAACATGCTTGCAGAGAAGAAGGGTACGGACAACCTAGCAGTGGTATTTATAGCATTCGAAACGTGTAATTTGCGAGAGCTTGTATGGAAATAATTATTTAAAATTGACGCAAATAGCAAATAATACGTGCGTACATCTGATTCACTTATTTATTGTGTTTTTTTTTGGGGAATCTGCGAGAACAATCCCATTGGCAATCCATTCCTTTACCGTAAATTAATTTCAATCAATATTTATTGTCAATATTTTATTCTGATCAGGTTTGCTGCACTATATTAATTTCAACTTCATACAGGATGCAAGAGTAGATTCACAAACATTTTCGAACAATTTTTGCTTTGTAAGCCGGCGTATTATCTTTCAGGAAAATTACGCCTTAGTAAAAGACGGCGAGAATAGGGTTTCAGATAATAATTAAAGATACTACTCCTTATTACCGCCTTTGCAGTCTACAATTTCAAGTGTGGACCGCCAATGTTGCTACAACCTAAGTAAAATACCTGTTCAACCGTTGAAATATTTTGCCTAGGGTTGTGAGAATACTGCGATAGACGTAACGAAAATTCGGCAAGTCTGGAGGTGAGATATAAAATACTTCTATATTTATTAATTTTTTTTTCTACCTTGTCGTCGCTAATCTCTACACATTTTTCTAGTCGCACACTTCGTGAACTCCACTTTTTCAAAGCTTTCTCAGTTGTTCTTGACTTCTTGTTCCTTTTCCTTACAGTAGTTCCTTAATTTTTGGAAACAGTCAGAAATTATATGGTGCTAAATCGAAAATTACCTCAAGACTATTATATAGGGTGTTTCCGCAGCATTATCATGATGTAAAAATATACCTCCGCAATTCTATGTTTTGGATGTTCTTTTAGCAAAGGTTCAAAAATTGTCGGAATACACGGATCAGTGTACCAGTTGTCAGTTATACTATCTATCACCATCATCCAAAGAAATAGCATCAATTATTTTCCTTCTTGTAAGGGGTGGCTGTCCACTGAAGGACACACTTTGGCTTCGAATAGGTCCGTTGTGATGCCGAAGGAGTAAAATACCCTGAAGCGCCGGAGATAACTAACGTCAATCCTCTCCAGATCACAGAAATTATCTAAACTATACCAGAAATACTTTCCGTGTCCATGTCACGGCAGGCCATGAGAGCAAAGGAGGTAAAATAATATAGTGCTTTTTATCCCTGCAACTTGAGCAGAAATTATTTAAGAGTCGCATGTGTATCGATAAGGCAGTGACCAGTGATAATTCCTATGACTACGCCTAGATTGATTCTGTCCATCGAAACTAGGCGTTTGGAACGCTTAAGCTCCAGGTTAGACCACATCCGTATGGTACGTATTGCGAGTTGCCCCTTTGAAGTTCACTTTTTTTAGGATGTGGCCAAAGCCTAGATGCCTCGGCATGGCTTTAACCGGAAGGGAATTATAGTAAGGGGAGTGTCTTGTTTTTTGCATTGCTGCGAGCTAGTCAACAGCCCAAAGACGGAGTGATTTTTTTTTTTTAATTCTATTTTAAAAACTCACGGGGAGACCTAGTCTCGAACCCGTGCCGTGCCGCTCATCCAATTCATTCTCCACAAACATTTGTATCGACACCATCTTTGATATCTTTACTTATATCTATCATTAAACTATTAAAAATTTATTAATTTATTAACAAACTGACCGATATCATATTTTTTTGGACTATTTGCAGTAGAGAGAATCATTGCGAAATCGAGAGACGACGAAGAAATAAGATGACTGCCTACATAACCGAACTGAGTGACATGGTGCCCACATGCAGTGCATTAGCCAGGAAACCAGACAAATTGACAATACTTCGGATGGCTGTTGCACACATGAAAGCTCTTAGAGGTAAGTCAATTCTCATCAATAAAACTTGGCTTTAGTTACATTTATTGCCCCCCCCCCCCCCCCACCCCTCCTGCGCTTCCCAATTAAGAAGAATTCCAACTTTTAAGATAAGAAGAAATTAAAAATTCTTTAAATTTTCGAGACGAGTTTTTACTGCAGTTTCCCGCTTTTATTAAATTCCTTACCGGGGAAACAAGGGATTAAAGCAATTAAAGTGCGCGCGAAAAACACCTTTTCGGTGCCGCTAGAGAAGGATTAAATAATGCATTGGTGGGTGGATGAAATAGGTTCCAACTTGCAGGACCCCAACCTTTGTATTTTCTCATTCTGCGATTTTTTGTACCTTTTTTCGATATTTAGAGCTTTAGTAACTCTGGTGAAATTGCTCAGCTCCACCCCAGCACAAATTTTTTTTTTCTGTATCAAGGATTCCCAGGAATTTAGAATTTTTCACATTTTTTCCCTACAGATCACACAGTCACACATAAATCATTTGTGATATCAAGTGGGGCGGGCTCCCTGAGTGCCATGTTGAAGAAGCACGAGTAGGTTATGTAATGCGCGTCTATGTTAATTACACGACCAGAATTATCTGATAAAACTTTTGCACGGTTTTCTCGCGTATTCATATCTTTGGCAGTTGGTAGGTACTTGGTACGACGGGGAACCTGAGGGATGAAGATTCTAATGTATCCACATAAACATATTTTCTCCTTTAATCAGAAACATCACATCGTGGTGGAATTTATGGGCTGGGAAATTGTTACGGATCAAGACTTCTCTCTAGAGAAAAGAAGAATTTCAGAAATGCTAGATGGAGCGATAATTTAATTCGGACTTTGGTTTTATAGATAGGTTGCGATATTCAAAACTCACCTACAATATCTTAGCTGTTTGGGATAATTATGTAGCTACCTTTTTAAACGACTTAATGTATTCAATTCAACGGTTAAATTTACAAGTACCAAACAATTCATTTCCAAGAACTCTCATGATTTTAACCTGCCGGACAGTACAGTACAAGCGCGCACACGTATTAGCTTAGCGGCATATTAGGTATTTTCATCAATAAAATGACAGACACGTTTTCTGAATACCAAATTTAAACGACGAGAATGATTAAAATCGAAGAAAGAATTTTGTGAATTTTAAATCTTAAACTTAAATTTTAAGACATGCTAGATTCGTGGTGTTTTTGATAGTACAATGTTTTTGGTAGTAAATAGACTGAAATTTCATGTGGGTGCCTATCTTTGTAGACAACAATTCCCAGTGCATTTGCCGTGCCGCATTACATTTTTTCCAAATAACGTAATATGTTAGGACATACATATATGATAAGCGTGACCCATGCAGTGATAAATCCTGCATGAGATCCAAGTATCCCAGAGATAGTTCTACTAAATCAGCTCTGTAAAGAATGTTTGCTTTTTAATCGATTCGCAATTCATAAAAATGGACTCCAAAATCCATTAAATTGTTAAATATATATTGCCAAATTGCAATCCCGCAATGTGCCTAATTTTGATTTAGGTCACACCGGGCTGTAAAAAAAGCCCAGTCAGCCCAATAAAACAGTTTGTTGCTCCAATTTGAACAGTTTATAATAAAAGAAAACGCCTCAATACTTAATATTGTATTCGAAGTTTGGTGGCTTCACATAGAAGTCCGTATCGCAGGGGAAAAGCCAGAAAAAAGTTCAGTCCATTGCTAAGTGATATTAACCGGATGCCAGTGTGTACCTGTTTTGAATAATAATTAATCAACCGCACATTGTGTAATAAAAATTTATATGAGTTGTTCTGTTAGTTGGGTTTTTTCACAGTCCTTACCGGTGATTTAGACAATCTTAAATCTCGGAACTAAGACTGGTGACATTTCTTAAGAAGAAAATTCATCTCCCAAAAGTGCATGAACGCCCACCAAGCTGGATCCAGCCACCACCCGACTCCCAAGAGTTATAACAAAGTACTGCAAAGTATCTGAGAGCCTCGGGGACTAGACATGAAAGCTTTAATGGAGAACTTATTTTATTTAAGCTTTATAATCTAATTTTACGATTTTCGTGTAATTTCGCAGCTAACAACTATTTAAGCAAGTTTATCCTCACAGATACATCTTAGGAGTACCTCTGTAGCGCTCTTAACTAGCTCTTATCTCCTTACAATGTGCAAGAAAGTTTTCAACTTTTAACATAGAGGGGCGAGAAGATACTTGATTGGGGCAAAAAGCCTTCCCCACGGAATTAACTGAAGCATTCTGGTGGATGATGTTAGCCGGAGGGCACAGGGAGTCGCTAATTCTTGCCACAAAGAAATTTATCTTGGAGTCCGGGTGTAATAACAACTTCAGATGGCCTTGGTGTGGTTCAAGCTTAGTATTAAGCGTACTTATCATTTGGGTATGCATAAAATTTAAAGTCACCTGGGGGAGTTGCTTGATTTAACTCCTTGTATCATTCAGGGCTTCGTTAGATCCACTACATCTGCCTGAGCCTCGTCTCTTTCTCTACATCCAAGTTGAACCGGGTCGGGTCGGGTGGGGGGAGGGGAGGGGGAGAGATATGCCTGCCAGCTAGCCTGCTTATTTTCCAACCGGCTGCTTGCTTTCACTGCTCTTTCCAGCAATGAAACTTTCCTCGAGGATAATTCTTCTTGTTACTTTAGAGCAGAGACAAAAACTTTTCGAGCACATAATGGGAAGATCTTTAGGAGTTTTCGGTAATGTCTCCCACAAGAAGTGGCTGGATACATAGGAAGTGGCAATTACAGAGTTTTTGAGACGAGTTCTGAACTTGGAAGTATATGTAGACTGTATGAGGGGCTGCCAGCACACCGTGATTTATATTTATTTTTTTTTTCCTACTTTTACAAAAATTATCAAACGAAAAGAGTGCGCGCTGATAAAACTCTGATAACAAAACGAAACACATTTTCCGGTGATTTATATGATTCTTCGTTGTGTTTGAAACTGTTTACTACAATTAATAAGCCCCAAAAGCATAAAACTGTTAATTGCAACAAAGTAATACTCGAACGGAATTCAGCTAATGTGGCTGGCTCGGTGGAAGTCGGTGCAAGTGTGTAGTTATTTGCTTGCTGGCAAGTAGTAAAAGCGCGCACATGAATCGTAAAAGTGCCATTAAAACTCATAACAACACAGGGTGAGAAAAAAACATATCATTAAAATATAAAAAAAAGAGGAGCAATAAAAGCGCTCCTAATTTTTGTTTTTTTTATATTCGCTCAAGTTTAGCTACAACGCAACAACCAGAGATCGATGTTGCAAAATTTTCTGATTGTAAATCTCTTCGAAAACAATAAGCAATGGAGGTCGAATTGAGGATTTGCGAACAGATTACCATTTCTAGCAATAACCAGGCGATGACACATTGGCACCACAAGAAAGTGCACAAATTTGCATAGAAATGAAATTTTTGATGGAATCCTGAGCACGACAGACGTTAATAGGTAGTAAGACTTGTAACACACCTCTTTTCGGTTAGGTTTCGTTTAGACTAGTGTAGAAGTGAAATAGCATTTATTGCCTCTTGACATTGTTGGCTTACTCTGCCGACCGTTATATTGTAATAATTTTAGAATTCACTTTCTCTTTCATCGTAAATTTGGCAGATGTGTGTTAGATCACTTGATGCCCTCAATTCTTGGGTTTTCTGTATCCACCAGTTCGTTTTCGAACCATCTGCATCGGTAGCACCACATACCTTTTAGGTTCGGCAAGTCACAGCTGTCCCGATATCTCAACGATGTTGTATAAAAAATGATTGACACGTCCTTACACTCTACCCCGGTGTGAAATATTAAAATTAAAGATTCTGTGGCTTAGTAAGCCTATCCTATGTACTGTCTCACAATTGCACACAGGGTCCTCCTATACCTTTATCAAAGGTCACCCCTTAGAATCTCTCTCCTTGTTTCCGAAACTATACATTAAAAGCTATCCTCCTTGCAGTATAAGCCGCCACGTTATGTTCTTGTCCGCTTTTGTCTGTTTTTAACAATCGCAAACAGCCTATGACTTAAATAAAGGTTGACATGAGACCCTGAGTTCTGTCTAATTGATATGGCATCGACGAAACCTAGGGATGTCAGTGGCTTCGAGTGATAGGTTACCGCTCTTCACGGATAGTTCAAAAGTGAGTAACAGGGTAGGAGCGGGAGAGCATACAGAACTCGTATCGGCTGCTGGACCACTGCAGTGTGTTTAGAGTAAAAGTCCTGGCCATCGAAATGGCGACAGAAGTATTGCTGTCGCACAAGGATCTACAAAAGCGTAGCGACGAAATTTGCCTGTATAGCTAGCGATAGTTAAGCGCCATTTAAGCGCTCGAATTAAACACGATTAAATCACTGCTGTTGCGCAGATGCCGAACCGGCTTCGAAAGCTTGGGGGATCTGCACAGCGTGATTCTCTGCTGGATGCCCGGTAATAGTGATGTGACGGGTAATGAGACCTGGCTGGCGCTGGCGGAAGAAGGTTCGCCTATTAACGCTTCACAAATAGATAGATCAATCGGACGCACTCTAATCTCAGTTAAAAGAGAGATCGACCTAAAAGCTGTTCAGCTCGCCGAGCACCTGCGACATGTCAAGAGGGATGTGGCCAGAGTGGAATAAAAAGAGAACGGCGTTTCTACTGAAGGGAAGCCGACGGAATCACCGAAATATCGCTGCGGTTATTGTTTTTGGTAGTCATGCAGTCCACATGCATATTCCTGCCAATGATTTCTGCCGAAGTTGCCTGGAAGAGGAAGAGGTTGAAAGCATTTGTTTTGTGAATGCCCTGGTCTAGCCAAGAGATGGTTTTACGCCTTTGGCAAATACTTCCTTAATGGAGTTCGCCAGCGTGGAGTTGAAGGATTTAACCAAGTTCCTCAATAACTGCGACTCGTTCAACTAATCACTGCATGGCAGTGCTAGAGTGATCCAGGTTGAGGTTCCTTTTGTAGTGGTAACAAAACGGACCATATCAAGATCTATGTGAGGTCGAATGGTTTACTACCGGTGGCCTCCAACTCAACTAACCTAATCTACGGAGCTTAAGTGCATGAGACCTACTCTCATGTGACCGCTTTATTGCTCTTTTTTGTTATTTTGTTCATTAATTCAGTCTGGACGCATTTTGCTCCTTAAAAGGACTTCTTTGCTACCTAAATACATACTAGACACACTGCTCTCTTCTGGATTCAATTTTTTTTTTGTATTTAATGTTTTTTTATTAATATGACAGTCTACAAAGCTTCATCTTCTGGCATTATTATTATTGTCATTTGTGTTAGTTCTTTTCATCCTTTCAACTTAATACAAATGCATCAACATAACCAGCTTATGTGGATATGACAATGTCAGAAAAAAGCTTGATAGGCCATTTGCAGACTAGCCCCGCACAACTTGACTTCTGTTTTGGTTAAAATGTTGTTCCCCCGTTTAGAATACTTTTCATAACATCCGCATGTATGGGGATAAGTTTCACTATGTAAACATTTTAAATTCTTTTAATTTATCAGTTTTGGGCAATAAATTCTTTAAATTTCCATTTTTCGTAGGAACAGGCAACACAAGTAGTGACGGGACCTATAAACCATCGTTTCTTACTGATCAAGAGTTAAAGCATTTAATCTTAGAAGCGGCTGACGGTTTCTTGTTTGTAGTATCCTGCGACTCGGGACGAGTTATTTACGTGTCGGACTCTGTAACGCCTGTATTAAATTATACACAAAACGAATGGTATGGAACAAGTCTTTACGATCATATCCATCCGGACGATAGAGAAAAAGTTAGAGAACAGTTATCTACTCAGGAACCTCAAAACACGGGGAGAATTTTAGACTTAAAAACTGGAACAGTAAAAAAGGAAGGTCATCAATGTAAGTAAAAATATTTGAAAATTTCTTTCAAAAAAAAAAAAACTAAAAATTAATCGAATTTTT